>CM024801.1:12097195-14497195 GCA_014281875.1 Nibea albiflora
CAGGATACTGAATTAATTTAGTTTCACCTTGTGACTACAGAGAGCACTAAAAGCTCCAGGAACGCCCTGCTTCACACTCCCATAAACAATTTGAACCTGGGAGCTGCCAAGTATAACCACAGTCTTGTCTGCTGGCCACTGAGCAGCCACATTGGAGATGTCGGCGCTTAAGTGCCTTGCTCAAGAACAACACAAGCAAACTTTCCCGTCACACGCTCACTTCTCTAACCTTTAGACCACCGCTAAGCCCCAGCTGAATATACACCGTTTCACTGAAGGTGTGGCTGAACCCTGCATTGCTGGAGAAATGCTTAAAAACTACGAATACATATCTATAACTACTTTTATAAGTCAGTACACCACTTGATTTTTTTGTGTGCTAGCTCCGTTTTTGTGTGTGTCTGTGCTCGCAAGAAAAATATATTTAGCAAGTCATAGTCCAACCGAGGCCATGAAGTGGTTACCATAGTGATGAGTAAATCAACTACCAGCTGTGCTCTGCTCTGTGAAAGCCTGAATGAGCAGGTTCAAGATTTTAATCTTTGAAGGCTTATTTACAAAGAGGAGGGCCGGCCAGGTGTGGTCAGTGGCTTTTATTCGGTCAGGCCTGATTTTGAAAGCAAATGAGCCACCTGATGGGCACACCAGCTCACCGTTTAGCATAAAAATAACAAAGCCCATTCCCTCCACAAACACTAGCCATCTATTGAGCCAGTACATTCTTCAGTTTGACAATACATTTACCTGCAGAGGTTGTGACTTTCCTATAAAGGGAGACACTACAGGTGAATCACTTAAACAACATTTTGAGTAGATATCACAATGAAACCTCCATAGTTCATCATCAAGACTGTTTTATGACTAGATTTCTAAAAAGGCTTTGAAAAGATTTTTGGGATTTGTTGAAAGATTATGCATTACCTAATTAAAGATACGCTTTGCAGAGATTTCCAGAACAGAAATCCAAACACTGGATAAATTCTAGTTTAATTACATATTAGTGTCAAAGGACTTTATAAAGTTTTGGACAATTTTGGATGGATCTCTTTTTATGACTCCATAAATCATAAAATTATAATTGAAATCTAATTGTAATTCAATTGTAACTAATAGATGCAACTTACCCAATTGATTATACATTACAACAAATATGCAAATATAACATGATGCTATATCTGATGCTAATGCTAACCTTTGTGTGTGTAACTGTGTAAATGCCTAATAGTGTATTTGGGGCCTAAAATCTCATTACTGACCAGTGCATGAAAAAAACAATGCTTCTGCCTGCAGTGCCTCACCTAAAGAATGCACAACCTTCTCTGTAGGGATCACATTTCCTCGGTTTTGTGCTGGCAAATGCAAAGACTGCAACTTGAAAGGCTCTATTCTTTGGCTCTATTTACCACTCCATTCCAAGAAAAATACTTGAAATGGTGGGTAAAAAAAATCCTACTCCATTTCACCCAAAGCTTGCTTGCCTACAATCTTTGTGCTTGTGTTAAATAATTACAGGGATGTAAGGAATGAAGCCCAGCTCATCCACTCCGAATAGCTCAGAATAAATGTCTACTGTTTCACCTGCTCAGAAAAGGGAATAAAAACCAAGAGAAAGGGAAGACCAGCCAGGTGTCAGTCTTCTTGATAACCTGTTTAGTTATGTGAAGATATTAATCTCAGCTTCACAAACCAAAGGACAAAGTATGTGGCTGAGAAACTGAGCTCATGATGACAACCAGCACTTGTGCATCTGCAACACAGCGGAGCGGTTTCCTACATTTACTCAAGTGTATTAAGCAGTTACCCAAATTGAATCTTTGAAGTAGAGCAAACCTTGAATGATCAAGTGGCTGGTACAGCAGACAGACAAACTAATCATAGCCCTAAAAAAGCAGAACCATCCGGTTACAGCCAACCATTGTACTCTCTCGTGAAATATCTTGGCGAGGAATCACAACAAAGACACTTTTCAACAGCAGGATGTTTGAAAAGGAGCAAAGGTTTAAGTGTAAAATGATCCTGATTTTTATCATCTGCCTTGATATTAGGTCGTGTTGAACTTTTCTGAGGATGTGCAATCATAACAACATGATTATACTGTTGATCAGAGTTGAATTAGTGCTGAAACAAGTAGAAATGTCGCTGATGCTCAGTTGCGTTTCTAAGTTAGATAAGGTGATGTGATTGGCATTTTACACGGTTTTCAATCAGCTGTAATAAAAAAAAACATGTATTACACGGACTTAAAACGCAGTTGGGAGTGAACAGTTCAGAATGAGTGTTGCGAAAGGAGCCATGTTAGCGAGTACTGCACGACAAAGATTTCTGTCAAACAATCAGTCAGAATTAGCCAGATATTTCCAAGTAAGGTGGACCGGAAGGCACACATTACGTGCTGACAGAAAGAACAGAGAGACATGACAACTTCCCAAAATGTCAGGCTGGTTTTTGTTACAGTATTTCCAACAGCATTACCTGACAAGTCTTCAGTTAGATGCGAGGACTATTTATAATCATAAATAATTAAGACAATTAGCCATTTACCTGTTTTTTGTATATTTTTTTCTACTGTTGCTGGTTTGTATTGTAGGAATGTCATAACAATATGTCATAACTTGCTGAACTAATGGGGCTGATTATGCTGAAAACACTGCTGACACTGACAAATCTTCAGACTACCTGGCCTAACCGTTATATACTGAATCACAGGTTTGACCACTATTTGCCTCTGCGAGCCACTAAAGAGCAAACCCTGCGTGGCAGTACAGAAAGACTGTCCTTCCACTTTCCAACAAGGACAAAAATCCCTGTTTAGGGCTGCAGAGATGAAACCTGATCTCTGGGTTCACGTTTGCTTGTTTTGATGCATATAGAGACAAATAGAGGCTGCTATTTTACTCAGACACATTAAACCACGCAGCTGAAAGAGCTTATGATGCAGCACATGATGAGGGGACTCCACCAAATTGTATTCTTTGAGACTCATATGATATGTATATGGTAATATGCCTTCAACTTACTACAGAATACACACACAATATATTTTTGAGATAGTAATTAACTGGCAAACTAGCCACATTTATACTGTTTATATCTTTTAGATTTGCTGCACTTTTCTTAGATATCTTGTAACGTGTATGTGTTTTATATTTCATGTACATTGCTGTTTGCATCAGGGATCTGAGGGAAACACTATTTCACTTCTCTGTTCGTCCTGTGCATATGACAGCATTGACAATAAAGCTGACTTGACTTGAAACTCCAAAGACCAAACTGCTTTAAAAACAGGTTTCACTGACACATTTCATCCTGATCTTGTTCGTTTATTTATTTTGAAGCCTGAGCCAGAGACACATGAATAAAAGATCATGAAGGAGATAGCATTGGCGCTCAAACAGTCTCAGAGAATCCAGCACAGCTCTGCAGTTTGTCTATTTAGCATATTTAAAAAAAAGAAGAAGAGGTCATAATGTGCCACCATGTTAAGAAACCGGTTTGGTAACAACACTGCCATCATTCGAATTTTCATTTTAATCACCGAGTGCCTTTCTGTCCCCACTAGGATGACTTTCTTGAGTCAAACATGTCTTACTGCCAGCAAAGATGATAAGGTTGAAGGTCTGTAGCTAACTCTGGGAGCTGGTAGACGGGCAAAATGCAGCAGCACACAAAGCTAAAGCTAAAGTCACACATGATGAAATTGATTTTGACGTCTGTTAGTCTCACACGAAACCAAACGAAACCAAACAACTGGTGTGTTTACTTGGTGACTCACAGCTCTGCAGTTGCTATTGCCATTGACTACACGATAAGTCTGTCACCCATGCTAATGTTAGCCACTCCAGCTAGCTAGCACACTTAGCCGCGCAAGACGTTATCGACAAAATCTCGTGGCAGTACGCCGTCTCACCTTCCGCGATCACCCTCTTGATCCTCAGTTTCATGTCACCGAGCTCAACGATCTGTCCGACGAAGTCATTCTGGTCCCGGCTGGCCGCCCCGGACGAGCCGGGCCCGGCTAGGAAATCCAGTGCCGACTGGAACAGGGACATTTTATCCAGCGCCCTGCTTGGGAGTCACAGAGGCCGGCTCCAGGTGAAGGAATGTGCCGTATGAAAATCACCAGCAGTCTCGGTGGGAAAACTCTCGATCGGTTTGCTCAGTTATAAAAGCGCACAATCAGGTGATATTATCCTTTCACTGGACGCAAACATCCTCTTCCTGCTGCTAGGCTGACGAGGCCGCCACCATCTCTAGCGCCGACTTCCGTGGAGGGTGATGACGTCAGGACACGATTCATGTCATGTGACGTAGAAAAAAAAAGTTAGGAAACAGAAAAGGATGCTTGTAGGATGCTTGAAGTAAACAATATAATGTATTAGTGCGCCATCTACTGGACATATATCTATAGTGTCCTGCTCCACACACACACACAGTGATTCAAGTAAATGAATCAGTCAGTGTTGGGATTACACAGTCACATAAAGCTCAGGCTTGTATCACTGTGCCAACCACCTGCCAACCTGTTTATTTTATGTAACATCCATCTATCTGTATCTTCATCAGGATCGCGGTGGAGCCTATCCCAGCTGACTTCAGGTGAGAGGTGGGGTACACCCCAGACAAGTTGCCACCTCATCCCACACAATCACACTCACATTTACACCTACGATCAATTTAGAGTCACCAGTTCACCTATTAAGTGCGCGTCTTTGGACGGTGGGAGGATCCATTAAGAACCCACACAGACACAGGGAAAACATGCTCCACACAGAAAGGCCCCAGCCCAGGTTCAAACCAGGAACCTTCTTGCTGTGAGGTGACAGCGCTAATCACTGCACCACCATGCCACCCTTTATGTAACATACAATACAAAAAAAAATATTTTGTGCAGGTTCTTCCATTCATTTCAGTGGGGGCAGGGCGTTTTGGCTTCAGCGGTGTGGCCACTGTGCTGAAAAAACAGCCACAGTGACCTGTGGCAGAGAAGTTGAGCCAGTTTCAACTGTGTCCTTAGTGCAATGTAAGGACACACACACACACACACACACACACACACACACACACACACATCCATTTCGCTCACATCTTAGTTCCATTGCTCTCTCCCCAGTCTTACAAAGCTGGCATCAAGCCTTCACACCCACTATTCATCCACTAGGAAATATAGAGGTTCCCCAGTCCCTTACCATAACAAAAATGTAACCATCCCAGTTAAATGCCTATCTCCTCCACTCTGTCATTCACTTTGCAAAAATGTCTTCACTTCCAAAGTCTAAAACTCAAAGATATACCCACAATAGCTGATAGCTGAGTTTTACCATATGCCTTTTTTGCCCTATATAGTTCATTGTATGTTGTTCTGGATACGATTATCAGGTGAATGTAATGTATAACAAAATGTAACCCAGGGTGTAGTATGCATGGATCAGTTACACAGTTTACACCACAGGATCTACAGTCATTGAGAAAGGATATGATTGTGAAACAAAATGAGATAGAGCTATTGCTTGTTACAAAATGTCAATTTTGGCTGGACTGCGGGAAATATGAACTCATGCGGAGACAGAGCCAGGGTACACAGAAAAAAGAGACTCGTGGAGTGATATCAGGGTCCATTTCAGGTCAATTTGAAAACAGCAAGATCAGCTACAAAAATGTAAGTCTCAATGAACATACAGGATACAGTCATGAAAGCAAGATTTACAGAATTATACAATGCTGCCTAAAAGCCAGTTTGAAATCTTATTATTTCACAATTAATGAGAAGATTTAATTCATTTTTTGCAAATGAGGTGACACCAAATTTGTGATAGCTTTCTTTCTTTTAAAACAAGCTTCCCAACAACTTACAAGTAGGCAAATGAATGCAGGATCTGTACATTTAAAGTCAGGTCCAGTCTACCAAAATATGTAAATCCAGGTGAATAATTCTTATTATTCCTCCACTTATGTGTAATATTACACTGTTGCCCCTAGTGTTGTAAATAAAATAAAATAAAGTAAAATATTTGTACCTCTTCTCATGAAATGATTGCGACAATGTGATTTATTCTTGATAGATGAAGTGTATCTTCTCAGAACCTTAGTGATCAATCTCTACAAAACATATCACAGTGAAAATTAAACCATGTGTATAAATAGGAATAGAACGAGGAATGTGAATCCTATGTTTTGGCTCATTCTTTTCATCAAGTCTCCTTTGATAAAGGCATGGTTAAAACATGGGTGGTTAAGAGGGTAATACCATAATAATGTGCAAATCAGAAGACACTGTGTGGTTACTCATTCTCCTCATGTGATTTTGTAGTATACATGTATACTGAAAAAAAGTTTAGAAAAGCATGCACATCCAGATACTACTTCGAGAAATGAGTGATTTTTGCAGTCTGGACTCTGGCTCCATATTACAAAATATCATTACAACATCATTATAACATATTGATTAACCCAGTCTCTCGTCTGTGCCAGTACACACAGCAGTCAAAAGATGACACATTTGGTCACAAAGCAGGGATGCCAATTTAGTACAGCTTATGTGACTAGTAGAAATGTGAGATGTGAGATTGTGGCCCTTCTAACCTAACGTTTAGGTTATATATATAGAATCCAGCACAGCTCTGCAGTTTATATATATATATATATATATATATATATATATATATATATATATATATATATATATATAGAGAGAGAGAGAGAGAGAGAGAGAGAGAGAGAGAGAGAGAGAGAGAGAGAGAGAGAGATTTATATATCTATATCTATATACAAACGTCTATACACAAATGTCTTTATTGTGAAATTGCCATTTGTAGAGGCGCTCAACAGTGAAAACTACACTCGACAAGACAAAACAGGACTAAACTGTAAAAGAAAATTTCTACCCTTAACTTAAACTTGAGATGACACCACCGGGCAATAAGGAGGGTCGTTGTTCCCTTTCACTGATTGGGCACACCCCTAAAACGGTCTTTCATTGTCGCTCTCTGATTGGTTCATTTGGCCCCTTTGACTGACTAAACGCCCGTTTACCATTGATCAAACGACATGTCAGTCCAATAGAAACGGTACGTCCCTCGCATAGACCGATCTGTCGGCTGATGTGGAACCAGGGTGCTGAGGACCAATCAAAAGCCTTCATTTTGACAGGCAAGTTTCACGCGTGCACGAGTGTCTCGACCATACAACTTTAACGCGCGTCCACGTGCGGGATATGTTCAAGACATGCAACTCCAGTCTTTGTGCGCGGCTTAAACGATGCACAAAATGGATTTATTTTCAAAAAAGGCGAATGCATTCATAAAAACAGACACCAAACAAAACAGACACGAAGAGACAATGAATAACTTACATTATTACCTATGCTATCGATAGCATTCATTGTAGTAACACAAGTTGAAGTTATGTTGCATGTTTAGCACTGTCGCCTTCCAGCAAGAAGGTTCCTTGTTCAAATCCTGGCTGTGGCCTTTCTTCTGTGTGGAATTTGTTTAATTGTATTAATTTCTAAATTGTTCATAGGTGTGAATGTGGGTGTAAATGGTTATTTGTCTCTATGTGCCCTGAGATAAACTGGCGACTTGTCCAGGGCCCAGGACCCCGCCTCTCGCCCAAAGTCAGCAGGGATAGGTTCCAGCCCCACCGCGACCCTGATGGGATAAGCGGTTACGGATAATGGATGGTAGCAATATTAGGCTATCTTCATGGGCATCTTTTTCCAAGTAGCGAAGAGTAGAGAAGCCCTCACATATAGGGGTTAAAATATTGATATTACAATTTATACATGACTACCAATGTTCATATAACTATACTAAAGATTGTGAGAATGTTTCTCAGAGATTAGATTATTATAGTTCACTATAATCACAATTATTGTAGGAATCCCCTTTAAAGGTCCAGTCTGTAGGATTTAGTGCTCTCCTTCCAAGCATGTAAGAAAAACTCCATATGTATCATATATATGTATCACTGTTTGGTTTGTCTGTTCAGGGCAACTGTAGAAAAAGTTGGTTCAACATGGCAGATTTAATGTAAGAGGACCCGCTCTCACTGTACAGGGCTCATTTTAAAACAACAAAAACACAACAATTCATATTTTCAGGTGATTACACACAAATGGAAACATACTAATGAATATCATATTCAATGCTTACCAAGAGATGATCCTAAATCTTATACACTGAAGCCTTTACACAAGGCTTTTGTTGTCAGTTTAGGACATATTGTGTAGTTTAGTTTATGTTGTATAACAATCTTTGAACACTGCGCTGTTGAACGCATCTCGTTCCCGCACGTCATGACGCCGGGGCGTGGCCTGTCACTTTTCTTTGGCAGCCCCACGCTCGTCTTTGACAGTGAGCCTTGCTAGCTGTCTCGCACTGTAATTCCCGAGCCATTCAAACTGGGCAGCTAGCCGGTGATCTGACATAACACGAGCTCTCACCTTTAGGGACAGTTAGCTTCAGCGAGGCGCTCGCGCTAACCGGTGTTTGGCAGCCGACTTAAGACACGCGACAAAGATGTCTAAAGACACGGAAGGGAAGAGCGAGAAAATCATGGATATGGAGAGCAAGGTGTTGTGGTACCCGGACTCCAAGAGGAACACACAGATGGACAAGTTTAGGATACAGGTCAACGGAGACTACGGACTTAATCTGGGTAAGTAGAGAAGAGAGAGGAGGAGGGGGAAGACAAACAATGGTACACACACAGAGGGAGACAGAGTAGGTGTGTTAGGATGAATGCATGTCGGATTTTATAGAGCATACGAAGCTGCATATCACAGATGAATAACAACACAGAAACTGTATCCGCACCCTTTTATTTTAATATATATATATGCTGTGTAATCATCTCAGAGGCAGCGTCTAAAGCTGCTTTGCAAATCAATGTTTCAGGCTAGCGCTAGTGTGCAGCCATGGTGTTTTAGAGACAGTGAATCAGCATCTCTGCAGGTGTAGACTAATAAGAACGTTAATAAAAATTTTTTAAAAAAGGCCTCTAACTTCCTCATCGCTCCCCTTCTGGTAATAATTAGCGGATCACGCCGCAGCTCTTGCTTTGCTCTCATCTTTGGCTTATTCCCAGCTCCTCATTTAAAAAAAAAAAAAAAACCCCAAAAGGGACTGTGCCCTGCAGAGCTGCCAGGCAATGAAAGAGAGCGGCCTATTTCAATTGTCTCTGTGACACCGTGTCAATTTGATCCAGCAGGGCTCAGGAGGAATGCTGTGAAACTTGTGCCACTTGGTGTTGAATGAATAGAGAGAGAAAGAGAGGGAGAGTTACGTAATTTGGGAGAGACGTGACAGGTGTCTGCCTGTGTGTGTTTGGGTTTCTGAAAAATGTCAGAAAGGCTCTCTCCTCTTCTGGAGAACCAGTTTCACCTTTTTATTATTCACAGTACACATCCGCTCAGTAAAATTCTGTTTATTTTTGCCAGTTTTTCTTGAAATCCTGCATTTCTTTGAATGAAAGATACATCTGCAGCCCTCTTTTCTTTTCTTTTTACAAACTGAAACAATCCGATCTGATATGCCAAGTGACTGTGACCATTACTTAGCTACAAACTGTCATAAGACAAAAGACTGGGAGCCACTGCTTTAAGTTGAGTGCTTGGAGATCGACTGTGAATCCTCCTGAATAAGGAAGTTATCTTATAATGTGCATGTAACACACAGAGCATGTTGAGGGAAACGGTACCCACTGACTACATTTAACTGAGATTCACATTTTGGCATTAATCAGGAAATAATGTGTTGAGATTATCAGTGACTTTAATCACTGAGGGTTGAAGAACAAAAGGCCAAAGTTTTGCAGGCGTTTTCTCCGGCCTCTGGTTTGTGTGATGGTTATTAGTGGAACATGACCGGGGCATGGAGGCTGATTTCAACTTCAAGTAATCAATTTTCCATTTAGGTCTAGTGGTGCTTGTATGCTTGATCTCTTCTTATATTTCGATTTATCTTTTTTTTTTATATTTAAGCTGATAGTCACCCTGGTATGTTAACATTTTTGTTATAAATCTGTAGTAACCGCTGATTCTGTGTCCTCTAGCCAATTACAATGACCTGTACCAGTGGTCGGTGGACAACTACTCAGAGTTCTGGGGAGAGGTGTGGCGCTTCTGTGGAGTAGTCAGCTCCAAACCATATGAAGAGGTGAGTCCATCCTCTGCTGACACATTGTCATCGCACAATAAAAATAATAAAATATATATTTTTAAAATAAAATATTGCCAACAAATTAGTTGTTTTAAAGGTTTGTAATGTCTGGCAGAGTAGAGAAACTTACCGTAAAGATCTGTTGAATCAATTCTCTCTTTTTTTTTTATTGTGGTAATTTTCAGCTTCAGTCACTCTGCTGCAATCTTACAGTACATTGACCTTCTTCAATGTCATACCTCAAATGTACACAACCCCTTTGTGCAACACTGTTAAATGCTTCCAAGTGTGGCAATTATTAATTATTGTTTGGTTCCTTAAGCACGATGACACATGGCATAAGATGTTTCACTATTTTAGGCATGCAGGATTTTCATTATATTGCAACATAGCAGTCCCTGAGTTATGCAGCACAAGGTGTTCTTGAGAGCTGTCAGTCTTTCTGCTCAAACGATTGAATGCAACGCCTCTATGGGTATTCCGTCCTGTTGTTAGGTCCTGTTATGCTACTCCCGTGGCAGCCAACAAATGTTTGTGGTTACTAGTTTTAAATCAGACTGCTCATCCACATACATGCAGAGACGGTGAACAAGGCCCGTTGTTTCCTCAGTCTTTTTTAAGTGCAAATATTACCAAATAAATGGACTGATGCTGTGACTTGGGGAACAGTCTTTCTTAGTCAGTATTGTAGGATGGCATGATTCATCCTACACGAGTAGATAAATCTGGGGGGAAAAAAAGCTGAATCTCCCATTGATGATACCTGTGAGCTCGCTTGTTCACATCACATTTGTACCTACAGTATTTTAACAAAGCCACAAAAGACAGTTGAGGTTTAACTAAATAGTTAAGCTTGTGTGACTATTTTATTTACTTTGTATTCTCTCAATGTTCCCTAGCTCCAGGATACAGCCACTTAGGTGCGGTAATAAATGGTGTCTCAGCTTAAGGCGCTGTGTGACATGTTGTTAATACACACCTTTTGTACACACGGATAACGTATAATTCCACGTCATTTTGGCCGCAGGTTATTGATTTTTCTTACACCCAAACCTCTCTTGGGTTTGTGGCTTCAGCAGACACTGTACGGATGACAGTTATGGAGTCGGTCAAACATTTTGTAACAGTGATGCACAGCTTTTGAAGTGGCAGAGATATGATTGAACAGTGCCTTTCGTCTTGGAGTGCTTTTATCTCACAGAGCCTGATGCAGAGATCCCTCTGATCTGTCATAGCTTTATCTCATTGTATTGTATTGTCGCTGTCTTGTTTTACAGTGATGTGAGCCGCGCACTTTATCTATACCACTTTATTTTAAGTCTGTTTGCCAGCAAGTGCACCAAAGCTTTGAAATGCATTGTCATTCACAATGCCGTGTCTCACCTGTGTGTGTGTGTTCTTTGTGTGTGTTCTTTGGGTGTATACCAGGTTGTGGATGTATCAAAACGGATCTCAGATGTTCCAGAGTGGTTTAAAGGAGCTCGCCTCAACTATGCTGAGAACTTGCTCAAGCATGCAGACCAGGAAAAAGTAGCCCTCTATGCTGCAAGTAAGTATATGAGGTTTCTGATGCCGTGTAATATACAGCAGTATGTGTGATGCAGTGCTGCACCTTGAATGCTGGATTTATTAATCCTGTCGGAGTTAAATCCATTGCATTTGCTCTGGTGTCTACCTCTAAATGTATGTGTTAGATATTGTTTGTTATTTGTTTTTTTCTCCATCACTTTTGTTTCAATTCATTCTTCAATTTGGGTCCACATATGAACTTAGCAGAAAGAAGATGCGTAAGAAACGAAAGAACTGAGTTGAAGCTGCGTTTGAGTTCAGAACCAATGTAGTGGTGAGCACAAGGCTGCACACGTCACTGTTTTATTAGATTAACCGCTGCTCTCTGCTCTATCTCCCAGGACTGGCATAATGGATAGGCCCTTCTTTATTGGCCTATCTGTGTCTCGGTGAGGGAGAGTGAGCTTTTGCACACTCATGTACACATACGCATGCACATAAGCTTTCTCAGGAGCGCTAATGTAATTATGAAAAGGCCCATTGGTCACAGTGGCGCGGAGCCTCTCTCGATGTCAGTAAGCTATTACTTAGAGAAACAACAGGTCTGCCTGTGGTTCAATCACAGGCTATTCTTTTTCTATTTATGTCTCCATCTCTGTCTCGTTGTTTTTCCTTTCCATAGATTAGATTTTCAGAGGTTTTATTGGCATTTATGTCAACCCATAAAGCCCCTCCGTCCAACATTCACAAAGCGGGTAACCTGACTGCGCCAGATGGTTTGTTACACAGAGCCATCTGGGAAGTCATCACTGGAAACTGTTTGTAAAAGGGCAGGCACTTTCAGAAAATACCCGACAGGTGATAGGATGGACCCTCTTTCTATTGCCATCTATCATGCGCAAACCTCAACCAGTCAGATCAACAAATCTTACAACGCAGTGAAACTCTTACCAAAGTCAGTCAGGGGCAGAACAAAAACCTCTTTTCCATCTTTAAATAAAAAAAAAAAACCTGTATCAGTCATGTCTCAAACACACCACAGTCACACTGTGGTTCTGACACGAGCGCTAGCTTGATGCCTGACAAGATGGATTTAGTGATCTTGCGAGTGCAGCCTCCTCGCCTTAAAATGTCCACATGAATGAAAATGTACTCAGGCGTCCTTTGTTTTCCAAACGTTTTTTTGAAATGTACATGTTTATCTCCGTGCATGTGTCACACTTCCTCTCCGTGTCTCTCTTTACCAGCGGAGGCAAATGAGGAGATCGTGAAGGTGACGTACGGGGAGCTGAGGAGCCACGTGGCGTTGTTTGCTGCCGCCATGAGGAAGATGGGCATCCAGACTGGGGACAGAGTTGCAGGTGGGTCTTACATTAAATTTCCCTCTGTCTCTCCTCCTGACTTATTTCTCTTCACCCCGTTGTCCTTCTACTTCCTTCTCTCTTCTTTGAAACCTGTTGCCCTATGAGTTGCATGTGGAGTCTTAGCTGTGTGTGTGCGTGTTTGTGCTCACTGGTCGGGGGGGTTGGCTGTCTTGGCACAACTCTCAGCTCTCTCTGAAAGTCGCCATTTAGTTCACTCGTCAAGTTCATATTTGCACAGGGAGAAATGCCTGAGGGTGCATGTTTTTTCTGCAACGCCCCACTGTACAGTACGTACACTCACCAGATTCAGATCGACACAGACCAAACGCTATCAACTGAGCCGCTGTTAGAACCTCTCAGCTATCTGGGATTTAGTTTTGATCCGTCAAACAAAAGTGTCTCAGACCTTCAAACTGAACCTTTTGTTGACCGCATGGCAAGTTATGTTTGGTCTCTTTGAGAGGTTTTCTAATCTCAGAATACAAACCCACACATACAGCCGCTAACATGTTCAAACATGTTTTACACTAGCAGTTTAACTACTAGAATAATAGCATTTATCTTAGTTGTCGTACTCCAGACAGTCCTTACAAGAACCACATTAGTTTAATGCAATAACAATATCTCTCACATAGTTACATAACAAATCATTTTAGAGACATATATCTATAAAAAAGGCGTTACACTTGATTTCTCAATGAGCAGTTTGTCACCAGGAAGTATTAAAACCATTCACCAAGCCTTTCATTGCGAAGGGGGGGGGGGGTCATACAATACATGTTTGTTGTGTTTTCCTTTTAAACGGCTCCATGGAGTCCATAGCCATCGCTGTGTCTCTTTCACTCTCTGTTCAGTGCCTCATGTCCAGCCTGGACGTTGCAATGTGTATTGAGCTGTTTGCATTGTGTCAGTGTCAAGGGCTTCAGTTACACAGAGGTTGTCAAATAGCAGCTTCTCAGTTGTCTGAACGCTTAATTCATTGTAACATCTTCTGTTTCTGCTCAAGTTGGATCGAACACATTCTGTATTATATATTTGTCCGGCGGTTCAGATGTTACAGAAAATGTTGTGTAAAGAAAATGTGTCATTTGAAAAAAAAAAAAAGACTTAAATGCTGAGCAGGAGAAACCTGATGTGGGAGAGGGCATCTAGATTGTAGTGCCTGTCCGTAACCACAAGAATCTTGTGAAATTTGACAAAAATGTACATATGAAGGACTAAAATGTGTGCAAACAGAAACACTCTGACCTCCATCAACAACTGCTAGAATTGAAGTCACCCCTCCCAAAGCTTTACTTAATAGAGATCAGCTAGTGGTTGTACTGGGCAGCTCCCTAGTGCTATATGTCTGTTTGATAGTGAAAGAGTGTTCATGAACCGAGCAGTCATAACATGGATAACTGAAGCCAGCCCTGGGAGCATATTCAGGCATAATCCAAAATAAAATAAATAAATCTCTAAAAATCAGGGAACCTGAATTCCCCGGCCGTCCATGTGTGCTTTTATTTTGAAGCAGCAGTGTGCCTTAATGTCTGTGGCCGCTGCTCGTGAGCTCGTATTGAGCTACTCTGTTCACGAATGACCAGGGTGCATATGAAAGTCTGTGTGTGTGTGTGTGTGTGTGTGTGTGTGTGTGTGTGTGTGTGTGTGTGTGCGCGCGCGCTCAGAGGAAAGATGTATAGTGCGGTGGTGTAATCCATTAGCTAAATTACTTAGGCTCTGTGGGAATCTCATTAGAAAGACAGGAGGGATGGAGGGAGGGAGCTAGAAAAACACAGAAAGAGCGAGAAAGCGAGAGAGGCACCAGCTAATTCGTGCCTCCTTTTTCGCTTCTCCTCATTACTTTGCTCAGATATCTTAACGTGAATCTGTGTGTATATGTGTTTGAGTGTGTGAGTGTGTGTGTGTGTGTGTGTGTGTGTGTGTAAGACAGAGATGTCCTTGTCCCAGCCCTTCAGGTTGTAACTAAAATGTCTTGTCAGTGTCTATAATCCAGGAGATATATAAGCACTTAGCTGATGAAGCCAGCCAAGCTTTATAGCAGAGGATGAGCCAACCCAGCACACACACACACACACACACACACACACACACACACACACACACACACACACACACACACTGATGTATCCTCAATTTGTGCACTTTTTAGTTCTATTGCTCTTCCCCTTGGGCCTTCGAAACTGGTATCAGGCCTTCACCGCCGCTGTTCACCCACTGGGGAATCTTTTATTACGTGACACACGCTGAACACGTACCACATACTGCGTAATCAGTCTTATAGTGTTGACTAATATGAATGTGGAGTCACATGTAATATGAAACAGATGTAGCAACATGATTAAAAATATACATATCAAAATAAAACATCTTTAAATGCTAGAAAAAGTACAACTGCAACTAAAGAAAACGTCTAACAGGCGTGGGCGGGGAATGTTAGAGTCACACACAGACTATGTGTAATAAGTGACACATGTGGCTGTAATTCTAAATGTGGATGGGCTAGAGGAAACTGGTCAGAGCATGAAAGCAACTTTCATTTAGATCCTTATTTTCCCATTTAGTATTAATCAAAGTCGTTTTTTACAAGCTTTGGGGAAAAAAAAAATATATTGTAAAATTTTAAGCAAGTTGGGAATAATTGCAATGAATGCAAGAAAAACAAAAATGACTCCACCCATCTGGAGCTTTCCAGATGCCTAAGAAATATGTCCCAACAACCACCCTCTTACATTATACACAAACAACTCAGTGCTTGACTCGGCTGTTGTGATTTCAGCAGTTTTGGAGTATTGCCAAAGCAACTACCTGATTAAAAAAAAAAAAAAAAATCACAGCAAAATTTAATGAGCTGTTTTTAATTTCCTCGGGTCTCAGAATCATCTTAAATTTAGCCCATGAAAGTTTTGCTATGGTTCAATGTTTGTAGGAACAACCCCTATTGTGTGTTTTACAGAATGTGAGCATGACTTTGTTTGTTTAAAAGCTAACTTAATCTTTCTACAATGTATTTGTACAACAACTTTATTATTTCCCAATCATTTAACTGCCTGGAAGCTTTCTTAAGTGAAACAGAGTATCTTCATGAGAGCTTACTAGGGCTTGGTAGCAAAAGTTTTCACGCCACACAAATCCTCTCTGCTGATGTTAAACCAGTGGTCACATTCTTGTGTAACAAGAAGAATCCAGCAAAGTCATTTGCGCCTTAAAATCACTGTCTGTTTCATAAATGAGTAGAATATGAAAACAGTAAACAAATGCTAGAACAATAGTCCTTTGACGGTACATTGGAAGTGGTGAAGTGGTACTCATTAACATCCTGAAGCGAAAGTTGGCTTCCATTCAGCGGTTATCAACATGCACGTAGACCTAAAGGTTTTATAATGGTGTGTTTGAATAAACAAACAGGAACAGCAGTGCGTTGCCTTGATGTGTAAGCAATGTTTCTGTAGAAGAGCAAGATAGTGATTCATATTAGTAGCCACGGGGGCAGTCAAGCAAGGTGTTGTCGTACGATTATGATCCATGACGCTATCTTTCCTGGACCACTGTAAGAAGATCATAATTTATGAGAGTGTCTGTAGAGCCAATGTAGCAGAAGGATGATCTGTCAGCCTGAGATGTCATCCCACCAGGAAAAGCTTCCTGGTTACAGCAGGAGTCAGCATAGCAACCAATAAAACAGTGATTAGTCACGACTTATGAGAAGCGACAGTACGGTTTTGCCTTTGACCAGTCAGATTGCTCTGCTGGAGCTACCGGCTGCATTATTGTTTTATCATGCTAGATTATATAGATGCTATCAGCCCTGGGTTTAAAGGTAGTATACCAGCTCCCGTGTTGAGCCTGGCCAGTCGTGGCCAGTTTTTTTATTACATGCTTGGATTTTATTTCCGTTTTTAAAATAAAACTTATTAATCATCCACTTGAATGCAATGTATTTAGTTTAGTTGAACTATTTCCGTGATTGAAGGACTGTATTGACACTTGGCATTTGAGCCACAGAGTATACATGTGTAAGTCCAGATGAACGTGAATGAATGTGAAATGGTAAAAGTAAGATGGTCCGAATTTCAGTGCTGTGCATCTCTATTCGATATTCTTCATTTCCCATGGTGCAGTTGTTCATATTTCTCCCTGTCTGGTCCGGTGAAAAGACATGTAATGTCCTTGGGAACCATTTCCTATATTGATCAGAGAATATATCACTGAAAGACAGCTGTTATGATCTCAGCTCTGCTTGTTAAGAATGAAATATTCTCACTGCCCTGGTTGATATTCATCACACCCCCCCCTCTCTCTCTCTTTTTACGCTCTCATTTTTCGCTCTCCTCCTTTTATCCAGATTGTTTTTGCTCAATATCTTTCTCCCTCAGCCCTCCTTTGTCTTTGTCTTCTGCTGCTCTCTCAGTGAGGTGACCTACTGTGTGCTATTCTGCACTCAGAAGACTAAGACTACACAACAAATCCAATTGCTCTTATTTTGCTGCTGCTAGGTATCACATAACCTCGATGGCTGAAAGTCTAAGAAACAATAGTATATAATGTATATATATTCCTGCACGTACTAAATAAACAGTGCGTTTCTGTGCTATAACTTATCTCTTCTCTTCTTGTCACATAGGATGTGTGGTCTGGGCAACAGCATTGCATAACTCTTATGTAGGGATTTTTTAAACATCGAAATGAATCTTATAAATTTCTGATTACACAAATGTTTTCCTTCTGTTTCACTCCTTACACTTTAGGCTACCTGCCCAATGGCATCCATGCAGTGGAGGCCATGTTAGCAGCAGCCAGCATTGGAGCCATTTGGAGCTCCACGTCTGTCGACTTTGGAGTCAACGTAAGGACTGCATTATTTGTATTTACATATCTTTGACTTGTCGTTTCTTTTGTTTCAAATTGGCTGATGTACCATCAACACTTAATTTAGTCATTCAAACTAGATTTTAGATTTCAATGCTTCAATGATTTCAATGCTTTTTTTCATGCTCATCATGATTTGCACTGGGCCAATGTCCTTTTATCCATTCTTATAGGGAATTCATTTTTTTGGTGACACAGGCTCACATATGCAAACAAACCTATACGTACTGTACACAGTAAAAAGACGAATCGGGTCTGTCGGGGAAAACATCACAAGTGTGCAAGTGTGCAAGTGTGTGATTGACTTTTTCCACAATGCTCTTTTTGTCATCTTGGCCTCTGCTTCTAGTTTCTTGTGTGTTACTGCCTCGTCTGGCAGATCAGAGAACTACACTTAAATTCAGATATTTTTCTTTCATTTCCTGTAGAGTCTTTGTATGTACTGTATGTATTGTATGTATTTTCTTCCATTTTAAACCCATCTCCCTGTTTTTTTTTGTCACAGGGTGTTCTCGACAGGTTTTCTCAAATTCAGCCCAAGCTGATCTTCTCTGTTGCCGCTGTTGTTTACAACGGCAAAACACACGACCACATGGAAAAGCTCATCAGTGTTGTAAAAGGTGGGCACCCGTGTCATGTCTGACATCTTTACAGTGTCTGTTGTTACTCCTGAAGATTTCCATCAGTTCATTTTAGAGAATAACAAATACATTTGTCTTCTCGGTGGTAAGACTTTTGTCTTTTCATGAGGCTGTAGTGTGAAGGAAAAAAAAACAGCCTCTCTCTATCTCTCTGTGTAGGTCTGCCTGACCTGCAGAAAGTAGTGGTGATTCCCTATGCCCGCTCCAAGCACGAGACCGACCTCTCCAAGATCCCCAACAGGTGCGTGTCTGCAGATACTGCTGCACTAAACTGCACTGAGAAGTTGTATGACAGAGAGCAGGTCAGAGTGACACTCACAGATATAGCTGATCAAATCTTTCTTCGGTTTTTCCGCTTCTCATTTCTCTCCGTTCCTTTCATTTCTGCAGCGTATTTATAGATGATTTCTTGGCTTCTGGACGCGGTGAGGCCGACCAGTTTCCCCAGCTGGAATTCGAGCAGCTTCCGTTTAATCATCCTCTCTTCATCATGTACTCTTCTGGTACCACGGGTGCTCCTAAATGTATGGTTCACTCTGCTGGGGTAAGACATGAGTTAACACATTAGCTTCCGTTAGTCAGATAATATATATACGGATCACTCTGCTTCACTTTGGTGTACAGCTGGCACAAACACAGTTTCTCATTGTATAAATGATGGGAGGAATGCTGCGTCTCACTGACCCTGACCCGCGGGTTGTCCTGTATTCTTGTTGCATCCCATGTAATTGATTACATTGTTTAAAAATGGGACGCATTTGCAATTCAAAACAAAGTGACACTTTTGTTGCTCTGCAAGGGTTAGATAGACCACAGCTGCTCTCGCTCTCTTACACACACACACACACACACACACACACACACACACACACACACACACTGGTCCCATCTGTTTGCAGAGTTTTCCTAGTTTGGGCCACATGTACAGTTTGATATTCACAGCACACCGTTACATTAATAAACATTTTAACAATTTGGAGAGGAGATGGTGCCCTCACCAAGGCTGCAGTAATGTTTTTAAGAAGAAGAAGAAGAAGAAGTAAAACGATGAGAACAGAATAAAGAAAATCGGCTGAAATTGTTCAATGGTTAAGAAAATGATCCACAAGGTGCATTATTAGCTGTCATGAGCTTTTGATCATCATGTATCTCTTCTCATATTACGAAACTAGGATCCTAAATTTCAAATGCAAATACAAACTCTCACTTCCTCCATGCATGGTACACACACTTAACACATTAAGAGCATAATCACTGGTTCTTAAATGTGTTGATGATGCCTCCGATTTATAATATGTTTTAAATGTTTTTAATCCGATTACACAGAAACTTAAGTCACTTGTGGGTTTTCTGAGTTTATATTTTATTTTCTACCACAAGATGGCAGCAGACCTCCATCAGCAGCTCTCACAAAGGTTATTGGCTCTCAAGAGTGTATAAATGACTTCTTTCTTTTTCTTCTTCTTCTTTTTACCCACTACATACCACATCTGAGTGAGACGGAGTGTCAGTGTGATTTCAAAAGCGCCACTGCACTTTGAAGGCTGAAACACTTCAAAATTGAGTTAGCACACTCAAACAAATGCATAAACACATTTTCACAAAACGGTCATTCTCCCTCACACACCTTTTTGTTTCTTTTTTCTGTTCCTTGCTTTGCTTTTACCCTCCTGCTTTTTTTCATAATAGCTTCTCTGTCCTTAACCTGCATGCATTTTCTCCCTTTTTCCCCACTTACTTCTCCTTTTCAGATTGATTAGTTTTTTTCCCCCTGCTTGACTTCTTCTTTCCTCTAGCTCCCTTTTCTTACTTTCTCTTATTGTCTCCCTCTCTGCCTCTGCCTCTTTCTTCTATGCCCCCTCTTTCTCCCCATGCTGCCTATAATTGGGCAGTAATGCCTTGCTGAAAACGTTTCGTATTGCGACGCTGGCAGTCCTCTCTGCCTCTACCAATTAGCCCCGGCACTGTTGTCCTTTCTGCTTTGTTACGGCTCTGTTAACATACTGTCAGTAGCAAGATGGCACGCACCAAAGGACGGGTATGGCAGCTGAGTCCTGCCAAAGATTACACGCACGCACACACACGCGGAGCACCTGTTTGTGCGAACAGGAAGGTACGCATGGGCTCAAAAGTAAAAGCACCACAGTCGCGCGCACGCACTCATACAGTGCATACGCACCACCAGCGATAATAACCTATCAGACTGTGATGGGTTGGTGACTGCGGGAGAATTCACACTCAACACAAATTGTCCTTTTTGTTAAAAGAAGTGCCTGCATATGCTGTGTGTAGTAGTCTTGGTCAGAAAAGAAACTGAAAATGGATTTGATGAATAATTTTGACAATATATTATCAATATTTACAGTCTGTTTTTTTAATTTTTTTGTTTTTAGGAACAAAGCTTACAATTAACAGTCAATGCTTTGTCTCTTTGTTTCCGTAGGGAACACTCATCCAACACTTGAAAGAACATATACTTCATGGCAATATGACCAGCAGCGATGTCGTCATTTACTACACAACGGTGGGTCCACAACCTTTTCAGAATAAAACATACTCATGGTCCCAAAATTGTGAGGATCAGGGGAAGTTTTCCACGGCTCTCTTGTTGTCTCGTCTCAGTTCTCAGCAGGAGTAGAATGTTAAGTATTGTGGAGTGTTTTTAATCAGGAGCCTGGTCACAAGGACACACAGAAACTGATCTTGTCTAATGAGCAGCATTGAGAGCTGAAGGTCAGAGCTGTGCATAATTATTCTTTTTTTTTTGTTATTCCTAGAAGATCCTAGCTCCTTCTGATGACAAATGCAGAGGAACGCCATTTTATGTTGATTGCGGCTGCAATTTTTGTGTGTTTTACACATGATTAGTGCAAAGTTTTTATTTTTTTAGGGGTTTTGACACTATCATCGGGATCAAATAGATGCATGCACATTTTCCTAATTTAGAAACCGTTTCTGTGAAGCACCGGTATCATACAGGCAAGTTCAAGATTAAGTACCTCCTTTCTGAAAAATATAATTGTCCACACTGAATCTGTTTAAGGAACCTCTATGAATATCTGCCTGCTCTTAGAGTTGTGGGAATGTGTAAATGAGAGAAAAGTAGCCAAAATTTAAGTTGTTCATCAAAATAGTTGATTCATTAGTAATTGAAAATGCATAAGTGCATCATACAGTGTACACATATTCTGTATGCACTCTGCATGCGCAATTGTCTGTAGCTCAGCAAGCAGTAAAGAGAGAATCACATGAAGAGTCATGAACCACAGATATATATACCTCAAATTCTGCAGGGGTTCTTCATTTTGCAACCCATTTATCCAAGTTGATGAGAAAGGAGTGTTTGTATCAGATAAACTGACCGCTGTGTTTATCTGTGTGTGTGTGTGTGTGTGTGTGTGTGTGTGTGTGTGTGTGTGTGTGTGTGTGTGTGTGTGTGTGTGTGTGTGTGTGTGTGTGTGTGTGTGTGTGTGTGTGTGTGTGTGTGTGTGTGTGTGTGTGTGTACTGCCCTTAGACTGGCTGGATGATGTGGAACTGGCTGGTGTCTTCTCTGTCAGTGGGAGCCTCAGTGGTTTTATATGACGGTTCACCGCTAATGCCCACGGCCAATGTACTGTGGAACCTGACAGACCAGCTGGGGTGAGTTAGCCACACACATGCACATACACACGCACACGCACGCGCATGCACACAAACACAGGGGAACAGGAGAGGCTGACAAAAAGGGAGTGACAAAGACTGAATTGCTTATTTCTTCTTGTTGGAAGTTGATTTTTATTTTAATGCCAAAATTAAAATTGCCCTTTGAAACTGTGCTCTGTTATGAAGGGTTTTGTCACGGTTTCTATTGTAATATTTAGGTGACAGTGATTGTACTGTATATGCAACATCAAAAAAACATTAAAACACGCAACCCACAGTATATCACAGCTAAAAAAAACTTGCTGTCAATCTTAAGGGTCTGGATCCTCCACAAGGTTATAAGATGATTCATGAAAAAACGTCTTTTTCATGGTTGTGATTGGCAGTGCAAACAGAAATAGCTTCCATTGTAAGATTCATTAACAGTTTGTGTTATCATTATGTTTTGTGGTAGATTAAGCCCATCCTAGAACACAGAAATATCTGTTTCCTGACAGATTTTACCCATGCCTTCGGTAACTTCAATAGAGTGCAATGGAGCCCAACCTGTTTTGCACTTTTTTTGCACGTGTGTTTGGGGATGTTTTGGGGAATGAAGAGCAGAGAGATGCAGAGAATACAGACCAAAAACAGGAAATGAAAGGAGAAAGAGGGATGTACAGACAGAGGGTGACAAACATGACGTTAATTAATTGACTGTGCGTTTACTTAATTGACAACTTGCACGTAGACGCACACAAGAGCGAACTCCATGAATAAAGATTTCTGCTGGTTATAATGTGCATCCAAAATGGAGACCATTTGCAACTAATCACTAATTATTTATTTAAATTATTATTGAAACAATTATTTATATATTATTTATTATTTACTTACTCATTTAATACACCTTTTTTAAATGGAAGGAGAAACATAGGTAACTGAGATAATTTCGCTTTATTTTTTACACCATAGATAAGGAAGATTATTATCTGGTATAAAGTGAAAATAAAACCTCAATGGAAAATAGGAACAGGCTATTTTGAACTTGCCATTCTGATGTCACCACACAGAATAGTTCTGCTGTGACTGGTAAATCTGTTGAGATCTGGAGAAAATATAATTGCAGGTGAAGTTTCTCATAACTTTAAAAGAAATCTGCATCAAAGACACCCCAGACTTCCTTACTGATGACCTCAAATGAGCTGCCCTGCACTGATGAGTAGTACTCAGCTGAACAGGCTACTTTAAGTCAGCAGGGTCAGCCATCCCTTTCTATTGTTGTTATTTAGGTTGATGGTGATGCTGTAAATTTGGAA
Source organism: Nibea albiflora (assembly GCA_014281875.1). Classification (NCBI taxonomy): domain Eukaryota; kingdom Metazoa; phylum Chordata; class Actinopteri; family Sciaenidae; genus Nibea; species Nibea albiflora. The sequence continues at coordinate 12,120,677 of CM024801.1, forward strand.
GAACACAGGTAAAACTAGAAGACAGCCAGGGTAGCTAAAACCTGAAGTCCAGAGACTGTAGAGACGTGTAGAGACAAAGGATTGTTTGTCATCAGATTAGATGTTTGAAAAACTATAAGGTTTGCATTGGAAATATATCTGGATGTAACACAATTAGAATAATACTAACGATTACAATATTGAGATAAGATCTGGAGGTGTTTGGTTGTGTGATAGCAGATTTAGTTACAGTGTAAGCCCACCTCCATTTACTGCAGTGTATACACCCTTTAACCCCTTTCCTTTTCATCAATCAAGACATATTTTCACACACAGAGGTTCACATTCAAAGTAGCACAATGGAAATTTACAGCACATCCTCCTTTGTAATTGTCCTGATACCTTCTCGCTCCACCACCACTGCTATCACCATCATAAACAGCAGCTGCTAAACCTAGTATTGATCTTCTATTGTCTTGTGAAGACAGCAAGAAGAAAGGAAATGGTCAAGGATAATAGTGTCTGTGTGTGTGTGTGTGTGAGAGAGAGAGAATGTGTGCAGGCAGACAATTAATTGGTTCAAATTTAATAGGGAAGATGGCAAGCATATATATTTTCCCAATGTTCCATTGTTTACTTTTGTATATATCTGTGTGTGAGCTCTGCTGTGAGACAAACGATTTTCTTATTTTTCTTATTTATTTTTATTTAGCCTCATTCACTCAGCTCTTCATTTTCATGACATCATTCAAGACAACTTTTCAAAAGAGAAAAAAAACTACACCAAATTTACTCTACACACATTTAATTACCAAAGCAAAGGTAATATGTGGGGAATTTTAGAAGCGTACAAAGCATACAAAGAAAATATAACAATGTAAGTAGACATGGTTCATTGGTATAGCACAAATTTACATAGTTCTAGTTCTAGTTCCTTGACTTTATGAATCTACCTAATAAACATAAAGACCTACATCAGTCAGAGGCTGAGACGAACATAAACACGCTCACAGATCAATAACGGTTATCTTAGCACAACATGGTGTCAAGATACATGAAAGAAATGACAAGGTGGAGACTAAGAATCTAGACAAGTGAAATATGATGCTTTGCTTTGTTAATGATGTACTCTCTGTGACTTAGTCCTTTGATCATCAAAAACGTACATTTTGCTCAGCTCTTGAGTTTAACCATTTAGTTTACAACAAGAGAAATGTGCATTATCTGCAAAGAAATGTAACAAATATGCCTGAATAAAGGGGTGGTGGAAAACCAGGAGAAATGTTCCTACCTCTATTCCCCAATACTGCACCTGACTTGCCCATAAGCAGTCTTATTACTAGAGCCAGCATTTGGAGATTATGTCATATGAGGCAGCTCCTGGCTGTGAGTGTCCATTACTGAGTACAGTCAGTCAGCCTGTGGTTAAATTATGAAAGAAAATGCACTGTGGTCAGCAAAAGTAAGACCCTTTAAGGAGGTGATACCACAGACACATCTTCAGTGCAGCAGAGATGGCATATTGCCTTCGGCATGGAAGGGAGTAATGGGGAGAAAGATTTGACACAGATGGGGAATAGTGGGAACGTTAGAGTGAAAGTGCTAAGAAAAAGTACTTCTACTGCAGAGACACAGAGAGAGAGAGAGAGAGATCTTTTAGTAGATCCCAAAGCTAATGAGCTCCTTTTGCAATAATCATTTGAATGATCAAACTTATTACGATCTTCAAGTGATGATCGTTTACATTGATTGTTTAAATAACTGGTAGGGTAGGGTTTGCCCCAAGTTCTTAAGATGTATGTTTGGTTAACATCCACAGTATTGTTTGGTTTGTAGCAGCTTCTTGATGAGATGAACGTTCTCCTCTTTCAATCACACTACTTGTTTTCCCAAAAAATAATTAAAATGATGAAGCGAACAAGGTTAGAATACTGTTTTTATTACCCACATAAAGAAATTCAATGGAGAGCTGCCAGTATGGCAGAAAGACAGATAGAACCTTTTAAACTGTGAGAGGAGTTTTGAACCAATTAAGTGCTGATGTTGCCACCTCAGACACTTTTTCCAGATCCCCACGCTATGTGGAAAAACCCTCTGGGAGAGGCTGACATGAAATATTTTACACACTCATCTTCTGAATTGAGGATGGACATTTTAATTGGGGCTAAATCTGTCAGAGCCTTGGAGAGTCTTAAACTTACATTGAGGCTTCCCCCGTTGCCTTGGATTTTGTTAGTAAGTCAATTATGGAATTGTAATAACTATTTTGCTTTTGAATTCCACCGCCACATCACCTTTAACAAATGACATTTATCGTTTTAAATGTCTTTCTAGATATTTCTAGTGGTCATTTTACACACACACAAAAAAAAACATTCTATTTGGTGAATTGAATTATTGCAGTTTTGCTGCTCTGAGAAAAGGAAGTGATGAGAGATTCCCAAAGGATTTATTTTTAGCTCATTTTAGCTGCAAAGTAGTTTTTTGTGCTTCACAGTGTATTGCAAATCTAGAGAAAGACTATATAACATATGTAGGCCACTGTATTAGTTCTTCATGTACAACTGAATTGTAGCAGTTACTGGGCGAAACAACCCAGTCTGCGTTTTTAAAATTCAAGAATACTTAAAGAATATTGCATTTTGTACAAAATGGTGGATCGCCACAATTGTAATATTTATTTTCAATTAATAGTACAATAGTAATGGTGAAATATACCTTTTGTAGTATGATATAGTCTTAGACAGCCAAAAAAAATAGCGGCCCCTATTTAGTGTCATACTTGACAATCTTTGGCTCTGGCAAGAATGGCCAAAAGTGACGGCAGTAACTTTACAAGAGACCTGAACACCTGCTGTCCAAAGAAACATCATGTTGAACTGAAACATTCTTTTAGAGACTTCCCACCAAGGCTGTAGCGATAACAAAGCAGCAGCATTCCTGTGTACGGCAAGCGAAAGGTTACAACGATTTATACTTGTGACAGGTTCCATGTATTCCACAGGACTCTGGAGGCGCCTCTGTTTTCTCCAAGGATCTTCTTTTCTCCGTTTTCCATCTTTTGTCCATTGTGTGTTGAGCTGATATGTCAGAAAATATTCCTCCTATACTTTTGTACCAACTATCGAAAGTGTGCGCCAAACAAAATTCTCAGTTATCCTCTTTGGAAAGGACCACGGATACCGTTTAGCAGATTGCATCTTTCCAGCTCAGTTACAGTTTTAGACACATGGGCATAACAATTTAAAATATCCTGTCTTCAAGCTGAGTCTAAATGTTTTAAACTTGGGACTCGAGTCTTCAACAAATCCTTTACGGAGATAATTTATTCACAAACTAAGAAACACTCATACTTTAAAATGCAGCTAAATACAGCATACTTTGCATTGCCGTAACAATTTTGAGCCACGTTGGCCTCGTCTCTGCCTTTTTTGGTTGTCTGTTATCGGCTGAGATTGTATGGCGAAAAGAAAACATTTTACATGACAATGAAGAGCTTCACAATACTAGATGGCACAAAGAGTGAAGTGGTGATGGGGGGGAAAAAAGTCTGTTTTTAGTAACGAGTGGGAGATAACAATTGCATTCCAGGGAGCTGAGTATCAGAATCCTGTTTGTGAGGAGGTTCATAGGAAATGAACTTAATTTTAGAAACAATAGCACTAAAAATACTGTTGACTTAATATGCAGGCTGTCTATCATACTGCAACAATTCCTCTTGTATGTATGAGAATAACCCAATACCCCACTACATTTGATATTTGTTGATTTTCAAAAATGATGCAGTGCCTCACACTTGTGATATTTGCACATTGGAAAACAATTACAACAGTGGTTTCAGACTGTTCCTTGTAGCTCCTGGGAAGAGAGCAATGGTCCATTTTTCTATTACAGTTATTCCAAGGGTGGAAGTTGCGAGAGCACTTCAGTGGTACTTCAGCTGTTACATCATGACACGCATAGAGATACATTAACGTAACAAATGCTCCGTGCGCTTGTGTCTGATTAGCTTCAAGTGTCTCTTATTGGCTTGGTGGCTTCCAGTAACATGTCTCCCTTGAAACCGATACACAAGTACATTTACAGATGCAGGCACACAAACTGGGGCTGCACAGCTTCTCCTCCACCCTCCATCCTAAACACCCAATTAGCAGCCACACCTGGCCACCTGCCTCAAATCAGAATAGAGTGACCCTTTCCATCGTAGCCGGCTACGAATAAATCCAGATGCGGTTGGGGGGTCGGAGATGATGGATAGAATGGAGAGTGACTGCCTGTGTGTGCAGATGACTAATGGGGTCTTTGCATTTGAATCTATGTGTGTCATCTACCGTATCCGGTGGCTGCAATTGAACGCTGAGAACAGGCTATACAAAATGTACACAAACTGTGCACATAGACACCCCTATCATCTTATTTAGGGGATGTATGTAACTTTCAGAATAAGAAATCAAGACTTTTAGTATCCGAGAAAATAAAGGTTGGGATATGAGGTGCACAAATAAAGGGCACAGAAGGATGTATAACAGAAGGAGAATAAGTTTGTTGTCTCGTTTAATTATTTATTAGTTTCATTATATTTTCATTTTTGTTGGTACCTTTTTTGTATGTAATAATTTCTTTTCACTAGTTTCCTTTTTACGAAAGCCATTTTGCAATATGTTATACAACTCTGATTCCAAAAACTTAGGGATGCTTAAAACCTAGAATTAGGCTGGAGGACATGATGTCCATAATTTCCAAAAACAGTTTGAAATGTGGACCCCTCACACCACAGTACACTTTTCCACTTTGGATAATGTGATGAGCTCCGGCCAAGAGAAGTCGGCTGCATTTCTGGATGTTGCCAGTATGTTTTTTTGCTCTGCATGGTAGGATCTAACTTAACTTGCATTTGGAGATGCAGTGATGAATTGTCTTTACTGACAATGGTTTTTCTGTGTTTCTGAGCTCACGTAATAATATCCTTGTACACAGTCATGCTGGTTTTTAATGTTGTGTTGCCTGACTGATTGAAGGTCGCAGGCTTTCAGTGTTAGGTTTTAGCCTTTTCCCCTTACCTGCAGAGATTTGTCCAGATCCTATGAATCTCTCAATGATATTATGAATTGTAGATGGTTCCGTAATTCCTTGAAATTGTGTGAGCTTTTTTGGAAGTGGGGTTGTAGAAAAATATATTTAAAAAATAAATCTCTTTAAACCTCAGACCCTCGTCGATAAAAGGGTGGATGATATGATCCATATCACATTGAGATGATGGAATTTTGTCAACCGTCCAAGATTTTGCCATGCCGTATATGCCTCTTTAAAATTTCTTGATGTATTAGGCGATTATTGGCAATTTTACAAATCACTGAGCAGGTCAGCTTCAAGGCATGGTTGTATTTTTCATTATTTTTGCATCAAAAGTACCTTGATTTGTCACATATTTTATGTGCTGGATTATCCAACAATGGACATTTAAGTCTTGGTAATCGACTGCGTCCTGCTCGTATCACTCCCTTCAGTCCATTTGAGATATTACTTTGCCCTCTCACCCCGTCCACCTTCCCTCTTTCCCTCACCCGATCAACAACCTCTATTACCGCTAATCGATTTTTAACCTCTGAGACAGATTCTTTTGTGTCCTGGAGACTGATTCTTTTTTTTTTTTTGGTTTTTGAGTGACAGACATGGTTACCATAGTGATAGGAGGCAATTTGATTTGATTTGATGTCAACAAAAATAACTTGAAAAGAGAGAAAGATGCAGACTGAGACACAAGCACACCCATTCACAGAGGCAGACTTTAAAAGGCCCTTTGTTTTAAAACTAAAACTGCAGGGGAACACAGAAGTGACGTTTTGTCACTTCTTGCCTTCCACATGTTGTCCAACTGTTGTCAGCTGTCAGGGTGACTTCCATTCACACAGAAGGAAGCCACCTTCTAAAGTCATTTCATTTCAAGGATGGTTGTGTGCAACCGTCCTGTCAATACATCCTTCTCTGAACTATTTCCTTGAGGAAAAGGAGACATTTTGTCCTCTTATGCTAGACTGACCATTATTCTGTTTGACTCTGTTTTTATTTGTTCAGTTGAAAGTCAATTCCCAATCACTTTTTTCCCTGCATTGTTCCTATCTATCCGTGACGGGTTGACTGAGCACACAAGCTCTGTTTCAGCATCACCTTGCTTTACATTTACACAGTTACACACTCTCCTCTCCTGGGAGCTTCCTAGTACAACCAAGCTACTGAGTAGCTCCACTGGAGCAGATGGGATTAAGGGCATAGGCTGTTCAACTGTTGCCCTTTTTTTTATATTTTTATATTCAGCACAAGACATTGAAATTACGCCCTCTCATGCATAGACTCAGTGCAACAAATGGAACATTGTACTTGTACAAGTGTACTTGCATCAGCTCCTTCATTCATATCCTCACGAGTTCTCCATCATTCATTAGCTGTTTTGCTAATGAATGAATGGAGAACTAGTGGCTAGTAACGTCCAGTCATATCATATTTATACAGATGACTCTGGAACATTCTCACTTGTCACTGTTACTCTGTCAATACAGGCATACCCCCCCCTCCCTGTTCTGACCTGTTGTTGATTTATGTTAATTAAAGTGGGATTTGTTCTCTCGGGCCAATCCTGCACTTTTAATCAGTCTTGCAAAAGAATAAAAATGATTTTAAATTTATGTTAAATACTAATATTATTGAGGACAAGAAAATAAACATTTTCCTGGCATGGCACCAATACTCTGGTGGTCTACAACAGCAGAACCCAGCTTCTGCTCCAATTTTATCTTCTTTTTGTTTCCGGCAACTTCCTATTATCTCATACACTCAACACTTTCATGATACGCCAAATCCAATTCTGTAATCATAACTATAAATGGTGACTTTCTTCTAAATTGTGTGCCTGCTGACCATTGAGATTATTCCACAAATGTCCTGGCCAGCTAGATGGAGCAGACTCTGAGACATTGCGTTACTTTGGCAAGTAACACAAGGAGCCTGAGCTTATTGCTCATGCAGCAAACAATGGATCGAGTCAGAGCCAAGACATAAAATCTAAAACATACACACTGGATGGCACAGACACGTGTGAGTTTCAAACAGGCCACCATAGTTAGAATCCAATTATCCAATACACTAAAATATTCATCACCGTCCTGATGAGGACAGGGTTGTCAAAAAGAATTGGGGAATGGAGCACGGTGTGTTGGACAAGAGTTGTTCCTTACAAACTAGAATTCCCAAGGTAAACAATAGTAGAGGTTTATGTTGTCACAGAGTTTGTCAGCCTGCCATCCAATTATCTGTCCAACTTTGGTCTTGAGATATCTAAAAAAGAAAAAAAATGACCAGCCAGATTGGCATTAAATTTGGCAACAATACAAATACCGCCCCAAAGGATGATTCATAATGTTTGCTAATTTGGTTCTGTTGTTTAAAGTTTCTGCTGTCAGAATACAGTGCATCCACGTAGGAGGGCTTTTGCAGCAGTGGCTGTCATTGTTGGCAATACTGACGCAAATTCAGTATTTCCCCCACGATGATGGACAACGTCTCACACTTATGGAAAGACAATTTCTGATAAAAGAATGCTTCATTGCACTTTTATATTTTCATGCTTCAAAAAAAAAAAAACAACAACATAATTTCCGTCTTTTTCTTCTCGTCTGTCTTTGCCTCCAGCATCACTATCTTTGGTACCGGAGCCAAGTGGCTGTCTGTGCTGCAGGAGAGGAACCTGAAACCCGGTGAGTTGTGGGGTCGAAATCACAAACGCGTACATGCCTACACGAGCATGCACACAAACATCCAGGAGAGACACACATGGACGCACACAAATAACAAGCAAAAACTCAGAGAGAACCCACACACACACACACACACACACACACACACACACACACACACACACCAACTCGCTGAGAATGGAGCCTGGAACAATAAGAGCAGATGGACATGATAATGATTATAATAGTGTTGCTGTTTGACTCTAAATGTCCTTTATGCCATTTACTGTGTGAATCAACTGTTTGTCCTGTGTTCTGGTCCCGTGACACTGAATCAAATGGATAAAAGTGCCGTTATGATAATTCATATGAGTCATGGACAGGACCGACTAATTGCTTTTAGTGTCACAGCACTCGAGAGACAGAACCAGGTCTCTACTCATAATCAGAGTTGTTCCGGTGCTTATTAGCCTTGCTGCCAACCTTCATACATGTTGTTATTTCTCTGCTATTTGTGTGTCAAAAAAGTCAGTTTAGAAGTGCACCCTTCAAATATTGCGATTGCTGTGTTCTTTTCTAAAAGTACATACTGTATAGTGATAGAACAAAGCAAGTCTTCAAATTGTGAGTCTCCGTTCATCAACTTGGTGTAAATTCAGTCCATCAATTTGTTATTTTGATGATATATATATATATATATATTTTACCTGGTCAACACTAATGACGGTGCAGTTTGGTGGGGAAATGGCAAAGGAATACCATTTAAATTAGTTACATTAGCTGGCATTTGGTTGAAATAATTATATGTCAAAGCTTTTGCTCTTTTGTTTCTCATCTTCTTTATGCCCTCATCTTCATCCCCTCATCAAACTCTCCTCTCCTCTCCTCTCCTCTCCTCTCCTCTCCTCTCCTCTCCTCTCCTCTCCTCTCCTCTCTTGAAATGAGCACTTATAACCAACATTTATTGCATAAACAGTTGCTTTGTGTCTGAGTTCCCAGACAGTGCACTGTTATAATTACCCCAAATCTTTATTCATGGTGCCTGCTGTGTGTGTGTCTGTGTCTTTCTCTCTCTGCAACTTGTAAATTAGTTAAACACATTCCCAATTTTGGGGCTAAACAGGAAGGTACACAAACCAAAATGTCCAAAAAGCTGGTCTTTCTTTCTCTTTCTCATTCTCTCTCTGCCTGCCCCACCCCCTTCAGTCAGCCAGCCACTTGATCCATTTAGCAGGTGTGTGTGTGTGTGTGTGTGTGTGTTTGGATGCTTATTAGAGAAAGAGAGCATGGCAGAGGGAGATGTGTTTGTCTGTGTGTGTGTGTTTTACATATGTGTGTGCGCGTGCAATCATGCCTCCAGTGTGCTGGGAAGGGTAGGGGGAGCTTCTTCACTCGCTGCCCCAGTGGAGGGGCCCTCTTCCCTGGGCTGACATTTGGACCGGACACCTGGAGGCATGGTGGGGGGTAGCAAGAGTTCCCGCAGTGTGTGTATATGTGTGTGTGTGTTTATGGGGTGAGGGTCGGTTGCTGCAAGCTTATTAGTTTGCGGGGTGTTATTGGCATTGTGGATCGGGCATGTGTCTCGAACACGCATGGTGCGCGGAGACACGGCCTCAAGGGGAGTGTATGTGCGCGTAATGGCACACGCATGCTTGTATGCTCTGTCACATCAGGGTGGCGAACTGCATCAACACAACATGTAGGGGTGCATGGAGCCACAGCTGTGCACAGGTGCAAGCTCACGTTTGTGTATGGATTCTTAATTTAGTCAGAAATGATTGCTGATGGCGTCGTTTAGTACTAGAAAACACTTTCATATGCAAAACTCGTCAATGAAACGAGGTTTACTCTTAACACAAGTAGTCATACAAGAACTTCTGCGTACTGCACTTAAAATACAGGCTACAATTAGGCAGTAAGATCGCAAATTCTCTCCTCAAAAGTCAAGTGAACAAGAGTTTACAACTTTCAGTACTTGATGCTAAAGCTCAAGTTAGCTACAGTGCCTTAATAAGATCTAATGTGAAGTGTATATATGTAATTTTTTGATTGATCTTTTGTCCCTGTCCCTTTTTTTTTTTTTTTTCCCACAGGAGAAACACACAACCTCCAGTCTCTCCACACCATCCTGTCTACTGGCTCTCCCCTCAAGCCCATGAGCTACGACTACGTCTACCGCTGCATCAAGAGCAACGTGCTGCTGGGCTCCATCTCAGGTGACAGAAACATTTTGTTTCTCACGCTCGACGTCCATTTAAAGGGACAAGCAGCAACAGCTTTTCCAAATGTTGGTGTCCAACACAGACACCGGCAGTAACACAAAACCGCTGACACACACAAAGGGAAGTTCAGAAAATAAAACCGTACATTTTCCTCACCGCTACGCACACACAAACGCAGGCCCTTTCAGCCCATTGTTATGTTGACAGGCCAATAGAATGCTATCTGTCTCTCTCTGTGAGTCCTGAAACGTTTAACATTTAGCACAGCCTGGGTGACTGACGCATTACAGACACACACACACACGCACACGCGTACACATATTGAGTAGCAGCTTGGAGGGTCACACATGCAGAGACTAACAGCATCCAAGCAACACACACACACACACACACACACTGTGAATGACATCCCAGATGGGTGTAGCTTATAGCCGCAGATGCATACATACATAAACACACTTGAACGCCACATGCACACAGTGACAAGCAGGTTGAAGGATTGGGCACACTAGCATCGACTTAAATGTCATCCACAAAGCAGAAAGCTACCCCGAGATTTAGAAAAAAAGGGTATGGGTTAATGCATTTACATTTATGTGTGATCGGAAGTTATTTTGTTGGTCCAAAACCATCCATGCTTCTGCTTGCGTCTTGCATCTACTATCTCTACTAAGAGGGAAAACCTGGGTCTTATTTCTACATAGTTTTGGCCATCATTCCTGCTCATCATAATAACATTTTACTCACTACAAGTATGAGACACAGCGGCAGTGTAAACAAGAGGTGAAATGAGGCAAGAAACGACAACAACAACAAGATCATCATGCGTATTCCCAGATTAACCAATGTTGTGGAAAGAAAATCAGGGTCCACCATAAATTTATCATCTAAACCACCTGTTGTGATCATTGGTCACAGTTCGCAGACTGACTTCCTGGTTTACATTTGATTGCGCTCACCACCGTACTTACTGGGGATCGTGAGCACACACAGTATCCCCTGCAATAAAGGGTATGCTTTCCTTTCCCTTGGATTATTTCCTCAGAATAAAGTGGTGTAGGTATTATGGCCAAACAGTCGGGTTGCTTGATGTGCCCGGTCAGTTCACCACTCATTTCATGTTGTGCTTAATCAGACGTCGTTGTAGCAGAGACGTTTTAGAAGGAAGAACAAGCACACTGACGACTCAGGGTCACATGGGTTTAGCCACCGCCGCTCCCCTTTAGTCTGAGTCTGTTGACCTTAATGGGAGATGTGAACGTGAGCAGTTTATGAGCGATTCTTTCGTCCCACAGTCACGGCGGTAAATAGTGGATTCATTTCTCACAAGCCACATATTTTCTGAATATTCTAACAACAAAAATACATTTTACATACAGACAGATAGGTCACAAGAAGATTAGCTTTGTTTAAGACTGCCTCTGTCTCAGCAGCCACATACTTTCATGAGCTGTGGCTACACCGATCTCGTTTTCTCTCTATTGGTGTTGAATCATCAGTCCAGTTCCACCAGAGACGCATTCTAACAACTAAATAACTTGTCTCTGGCATATCATTTGCTTTCATCCATCTGCACAACATTCACAACTCACACTCAAACAGAGTGGGGAGACAGGAAGGGTGTGCCATTTCACATAATTGGTGCAGCTTGTAATGTGTTACCTTCTGTTGTAGAGCGTTTTTTCTTGCAGCGATGCCTTGTGTCACAGAGGTTACTTCGATGAATGCAACATTGTCATAATTGCTAGAAGTTATGCCCGAAACTGTAAAATTGAGACCCTTTTTTTAAATTAAGGGACTAGATCTGTGTGTGATCACCATGATCACCATGGATATGAGGGTGTGTGCCCTCGTGTATGTGTCTGTGTGTGTATTCTTTCAGAACAGCAGGTCTGGCGCCAGTCAGTTTCCTCCTTGTCGCCAAGGGCAACAGCAGGCTCCAGCCCTGTTGGCTGCCAACCGACCTAACCTTGACCCCCGAGGTCAACACTCTGTGCCTGCGTGTGTTTGTATGTGTGTGTGTTCTTAGGATTTATCACAGCATATGTGACTGACTGGTGGTCACAGTGACATATGTGATGGGCCCCTTTGCTGATTTCACCCTGTGTGACTGTGTGTGGCTGTGTGTGTGTGTGTGTGTGGCTGTGTCTATAAACATGTGCAAGTTAACTTGAGTATATTTCATTTCCCCTTTTGTGTATTTCAGGGTGTGTGTGTGTGTGTGTGTGTGTGTGTTACCCTGTCAGCATGACTTTCAGAACCCCATCGTTCCTCATTGGGGGATTTTAACACTTTCACTGCTGGATTCCCCCCATCCTAATATACCTCCGCCTGACTGCCCATATGTCACTCCTCTTCTCTTCTCTTCTCTTCTCTTCTCTTCTCTTCTCTTCTCTTCTCTTCTCTGTGTATTCTTATTTTTTGTGTTCGTTTATACATTGTTTTCATAATATATAATTTGATTTTTGAATATATGAATGCATGCGCAGGTTAGCTGGTTTGGCTTTTGGTCTCAGTTGTTGGCTTTGACTGACCCCAAACTCTGCCAGAGGATGTTCTAAGCTTCACACATAGACACAAATGAAAGGAGTCTGACGTGTATACACAGACGCAAATACACAAATATATACATTTAAAATAGTTCATTCTGTTCTCTTCAGAATAGTCTGTGCTGTTAGAAACATCAGATCAGTGTGACAAGTTACCCTCTTGTGTATACACACACAGTACACACCCTAAATGGCTGATGATGGAAGGCATCCCAAGAAATAAGCAGTGGCCTTTTTTGGCTTAAAATATGCTTGTGTGTGTGTGTGTGCGTGTGTGTGCATTTCTGCGTGTGTACCCACCCATTAAAGTGAGTGTAATAATAAAATAATTGCATGTCTTCCCACTATAAGTGTGTGTGTTTAATCAGAAGACAAAGTTTCTACTTCCTCCAGGGAGCCAATTAAAGCTCAATAAAGAACCTGGCAGAGAGACACAGAGAGAGAGAGAGAGACGGGGGGAGAGAGAGGGTGAGTGTAAAGAACAGAAAGAAAAGCCAGAGCAGAAGGAAGTGGTAGAAGGGCAGAAAGCAGTTGAGAGGAAGCAAACAAGATGGATGGATGGAGTCTATGATACAGAGAGAGAGAGAGAACGAAGCAGAGAGGTAGAGATGGGAACAATGGGAAGGGAGATGAATAGAACGTGTCAGAAATAGTAGATGATTGGAAGGTAGAAAGAGACAAATGGATGGTGCGGCTGTGTGTGTGTGTGTGTGTGTGTGTGTGTGTGTGTGTGTGTGTTCATGACAGTTTTAGGAATGTGCTGCAACAGTGTAGAACTTCTATATAGGTCAATGTAGGTGGAGCAGGGTGCTAACTCTGCCAATTTGTGTTGTCAAAATACCGTATTGTTACTGTTACTAAGTTTAGTAATGTCTCTGTGAGTACTTACTTAGGTACATTATGATTCAGTTTAGTAAGCAAACTATAATTTGTATGTTTCTCATTTGAGCCTGACTGCATTGGAACTAGGTTGTTGATAAGTTGGCATTATTTATCTTAAAGCTGCATTAATTGATTTTTGTTTGCCACTAGGGGGCAGCAAGCAAACCATAGCAAGCAGATAGACATGAAGCGCCGACATATTAGCATGGTTTATACGGATGGCTATGTTTTATTCAATTGGACTCTTTCTGAAAACCAATGAAAAATGTTCGTATTTGTTGTAAATATGAATATAATATTTATTAGCAGACCAAAGGATTAAGAGGTGAGAAGGATGAATGAAAACAAAACCTTTGACGTATTTTCAGATTCACAGGGTAACTTTAAGCGAGGTGTTTGATTTCAGAGCAGCTAAACCTCTTTTTCTCTCATCACTCTCCCCAGGTGGCACTGACATAGTGTCGTGTTTCATGGGTCAGAACCCAACGGTTCCAGTGTATCGGGGCGAGATCCAAACAAGAAACCTTGGCATGGCTGTGGAGGCCTGGAGCCCTGATGGTAAGAGTGTGTGTCAGCGTGTATGTGTGTGTGTTCAGAGTGGCTGAACTGCTTTGGGATCACATACTGTAGCGGTTGTAAGGGAGCTGTTTGTTTGAATCCGAGGAGGGAATGGATAAATATTAATCACAAGCATGTTTAAAAACCACGGAGATGCCCTTGAGCAAACTTCCCATCTGCTTCTGGAGCGGCTTGGTAGCTAACAGAACAAAACTGTGGTTATACATGGTTGCTCCCATATGTGGATGTACCTGTATGTGTTGGCTAGCCATCACTGAATCTGAAATTGTGAGAGTAATTAGCGAACCTTCCCTGGGTAAATAAAGGTCAAAACTGAAGGAACAATGGGAGTCTTAAACAGCCTGTTTTTCTTATTGATTTTAGTCCCTTGTTCTCCAGCTCCCGATCCCTACTGCAGGCAGTACTGCTGTGTCTCCACCACCTCAAAGGACAGTGGATTGAGGGATAATTTAAAGGCAGTTTTGTAGGCAGAGTTTGGGATTATTTTAGTCTTTCTCTAAGCCTATAACACTCTCCTGTGGGAGGAGGGGAGGTCTGTGTGAAACCACACACTAAAGTGTATCAGGTTCTCTGGGAGAGTGAGATATATTTCCAGGTGATTTTTTTTTTTTTAAACAGAATTATTTATCTCTGTGTGTGTCATAGCAACGTACATCTAAAGGCCTCTAACTTTATGTTTTGTTCCTGTGAAATCTCTTTGTGTGTGTGTGTGTGTGTGTGTGTGTTTGTGTGGACAGGTAAGCCTGTATGGGGAGAGAGCGGGGAGCTTGTCTGCTTGAAGCCTATCCCCTGCCAGCCTACACACTTCTGGAATGACGAGAACGGGAGCAAATATCACAAAGCGTACTTTTCCTCATATCCTGGTAAGCACACAAACGTGGTATCTAAATACAAATTTGCATACTGTATACATATACTGTACACAGAGAACACAGGAAAATACCAACACTTGATATATGATATGATGTGATATAATGCAGTGCTATATAATAGCTCTAATAAATATGGCCTAACTTCTGAGACTACATGTAACTTTATACCATCTTATAGATTCATATAGATGGTATTATTATTGTATTTAAATAATATGGTTTTGCTGTTGATTTTATTTATCTGGCATTATAATCTGTTACTGCAAATTTCACTGAACTAAAACATTGTCTTAAATTTCGTAATGTTCCTTCTTTCTAGGGGTGTGGGCCCATGGTGACTACTGTAAAATCAACCCAAAGACTGGAGGCCTTGTCATGCTGGGCAGAAGGTCAGCCATTATCCATTCTACTCAGGGCAGTGCTGCTGAATGTTGAAAGAAGAATGGTTTATTTAAAAAAATATATTTCAAGCCTTGGTTTGATTCATACCTAGCCGTCAAGTATGCTACAGCTGATAGACAACAACTTGTGCACTGCCAAAAACGTTCCGGTAAAACTTGCACTTGAAGATTTCTGTTCCATGGATGCACGTATGCGTGTATATGTACTAAATACAGTCGGTTTCAGAACTTTATACTCCCAGTAAGCAGACAGGTTTAAATATAAACTATGCAGATTTCAGACTTTAAATGTGAGATACTAATCCTTTGAGTTTCTTCTGTTTTTGAATACATTTACATTTAAAATGGTCTTCTTCCCTGATATTTGATACAGCAAAACATCCTATTGTTCAGAAGGATCTTATGTCAAAAAACATTCTTTCAGATTAAATATATAAACGGAACGTTTGGAAATATATTTACAGGGAAACATAAAAATAATTAAAGAAAAAATCACTCGCATACAGAAACTTTGGTAGAATATTTCCCTTCATTGCAATGTGTTGTATGATGTGAGCCATACAGCTTCCCAGTGACAGACACTAGAGTTTTAAATCTTGAACATGCGTTTGTTCTGCAGTGACGGCACACTGAACCCCAATGGAGTCCGATTTGGCAGCTCAGAGATCTACAACATTGGTGAGTCTTCAACGTAACAGGGGGAGCAGGCTGTGGGCGTAAGAAAGGAGAGACCAAATTTATTTTGGGAGCTTTAATTGAGTCGTGGTCCTCTTTACGTTGGTGGGGAAAAAGATATTTTCCATCCTTTCATTCATTTTTAAGTGTCAATTGTCATTACTGACAGAATGTCACAAAAGCACGGTTTCTTCTTATTACTGGCAGCAGGAATGCAGCGTTCCTGTGCTTAGGTTTGAAGTTTTAAGTGGTGGATTTCCTCAAACTCTTCCGAAGCTCCATCTTCTCCTCTTCTCTGTTCTTCTAATCTTTGCTCCCTTACTCTCTTCACCACTCACTTCCTTGTCTCTTGATGCCTCTCATCTGCTCTCCTCATTTTTTGTTTTGTCTCCTTGTCCTCCACTCTGCCCCCTCCTTTCCTGTCCTCTCCACAGTGGAGGCGTTCGAAGACGTGTCAGACAGTCTTTGCGTTCCTCAGTACAACTCCGACGGAGAAGAAAGAGTTATTTTATTCTTAAAGATGGCACCTGGTAAACCCTTCTGTCCAGACTTGGTGACGAAGATTAAAGGAGCCATTAGAAAAGCCCTGTCTGCCCGACACGTCCCTGCTCTGCTACTGGAGACCAGAGACATTCCTGTAAGAACACCATAAATATCAATCAGATATGAATAGAACATATGGATTAATCTGGATGGATTAACTTAACTGTAAAAGTCAGTCCTAGCTTTAACGACAGCCCTTTTCTTCATCCCTCTGCAGTACACCATCAGCGGTAAGAAGGTGGAAGTGGCTGTCAAACAGGTCATTGCTGGCCGGGAGGTGATGCAAAGAGGAGCTTTCTCCAACCCTGATTCACTAGACCTCTACAAGAACATTCCTGAACTGCAAAACTACTAGAGACGAGGCTTCGTGGAGCTAGAGAGATGATCTGCAAAAGTGAACCAAGTCTAGTTTAAATTAACTTAATTCAAATTGCAGGTACAGCGGGGTGGGGTCATGCAAAGTGCATTGCAGGGGTAGTTTACAAAGCCACCTTGAGCCGTTCAGGGCATACAAGAGGAAAAAGTACATACATCAAAATAATACAAAAAGGGTACAAATAATAGGTGTACGTATATAAAGTCCATTGTATCCGATGAGAGACTTAAAAAACATTAGGCGTACTTCTCCATAGCTTGTTAAGTGATCAAGCAGCTGCTCTTAGTGTACCATCCTGAGTATCTCTTTGGATGTGATATGAAGTGCACAGCAGCGCTTGTGAATACCACCAACAACAGAGAAGTGAAATTCAGCATTAAGCACTTTGGCTTCACTGTCTGATTGCTATCAGCCAGCTGAAGAATCATATCTCTCTGTGTCACCTGCTTTAACCCCCCGTTGTTGGTTCTGTGTGAGTCCCAGGCTGAAAGATCATGGAAGTGTGCAGATAAACACACACACACACACTTACCTGGGATGAACACCTCAGCTCATATCACCATATCATTGTTATGTGGTGTGTATTGCTTTATGAAATGTGTGTATATATATGAATATATATTTTTTTGGACTGTGAAATTATGTAAACATTATAATTATGCATCGAAAGATAGCGACTCCAACCTGTTAACCAAAGTGAGTCTGAGATTTAGACGGCTATTAGATGTCAGGAGTTGTAGTTTGAATAAATGAACCAGAAATGCTCAAATCCTAACTTTCATTTGACTTTGTAACCCTTAGCGCCATTTCATTCCACCTAAAAGCGAGGAAATGTTCATTTCACCACAGAAGCCTGTATTTTATAGTCAACAATTAATCATGCATCATGTTTGTCATAACTCTAGGAAAATGTGTTCTCTTCAAATACGGTACAGCCTGTTTTAAATTTGCACATGGGGAAAGCAGAATTGTTCATTCAAAATGTCCTTATACTGTGTGGCGAAGCCAAAAGGGCTGGGTAAATCTATTAAAGATGAACTGCAGTGGTTTTTGGTGACGAGTAGCACTACTGAGCGAATTGTTGAGAAATCGCAGATAAAATAAATGAAATATTAAGATAAAAAATTCAGCTGGATTGAAGTGTTTCTTACCGACATGGAGGTAGCACTTTTCTTATTACCTTTGTGGTTTTTAAATTCTTCTCTGGCTTTTGATTCTGTCATTCTGTCTTTTTTAAGTTGTTTCAGGATTATTTTAAAAAATGTTTCACAATTATGGGCAGAAATAAATAAACGGAAAACTGTGCAGTTCATCTTTAATGTTACTGCTTAGATTGAACAAACTTATGAAGCTACTCTGTGGAGTTTTTGATCACTAGGAGTGCTAAGGAGCGATGTATTGATGAGTTGGTCTCCATTTTATTTGTGCATGCATGAGAATGTGGGTGACGGGATACATATTCCCGCCAATGACGTCATGCTTTTCCACTGACTGATGGGTGGCAGCGTAATGTGCCAAGAAAAGTAGCAATGTACTAGCAAAATGCAGGGAAGACGACTGCAAGCTAGAAACATGAACAAAATATTTATTTTCAAATATTTTGAGATTTTTTAGTCGACAAAACTTTTTAAGATTTAACATTTTGTTTTAGAAAACTCCACAGGGTATCTTTTTCTCGTGATGTGCAGGTTCTCTCTAATGGAGACAGGGATCATAATTAGATAACTGTATACTTTGCACTTTAGTACTGTATATACGAATTTGTTTATGGTGAACTCTGGTGAAACATGGCTTATATACTGTTCCGTTCTGTCGCGTGCATGCAGGTTATGCAGTTTTCTTTCTGCACCAAATGTTTCTTCTACTAGACCAAGAGTAACAATGCAATGTCACAATGCAAGCTGATTTGTATTTGGTTCTTCCATGTCCACCTTTAGTGAATTTACAATGTAAGTTTTACTTATTTCGGTGTTGCAAGAAATTTAACTGAAGCAAATGTGACAAGTGTCTTTTGTCTTTCTCTTTCCACACAACAGCATGATGACTGTGGTCACTATGTAGCTCTAGTGTATGTTGGAAGTCGACAAAGCCATGAGTGGATGGCCAAGTCATTGACACTCATTGGGCAATGTTTTTCCTGGGAGTATTTGCATTAGATACCACTTAAGTCCATGTACTAAGAGAGATATTCTTGCAAGCACGGGTGCATTTCCTGTCAGCTGTCCAATAAACTAAAGCCGGTCTGAAGCTCAAAGCTCAATACAATTTTGTATTCCAAATCTTCAGCCTTTAATACACACTGCAGATTTATGGCATCCACATAAGATAAGATTCTTAGGAAAAACTGGGAGACCTTTTGTCCCATGTTTGCTGGACACAGTCAACATTGATGTTTTTTAAAAGATTTACTGAAATATTTGTTTCTGGTTTCTGACACAAAACCACCAGCAACTCAGAGGTAGTTGCCAAAAGTCTATACATTTTATAATGTGCGTGTGATCTTCATTCCTTGCATCTTTGTCTGTGGTGTATGGCATCACATTTGGGTTTCATTGGTGCTACAGTTAGCAGCTTGTGATGTCTTGACCGCCTCAGCATGTGAACATTTGCTTTCGGGTGAAAAATAAACAACTACGAGACTGGTGGAATAACAAGATTTGTGTATGAGTAACTGTCTCTCTCTGTATCTGTGTATATTTTAGTGAGTATGTGAAGAAGCCAGTCATTTTGACTGACGTCAACTTAAGAAATAAACTTGGCGGTTTTAAAGCTCCCTGTAACCTTTATTAGTGTGAACGCTCAGACCTGCCAGTCAGCCAAACTTCAAAACGTAACAGAGAGAAACATAAAAATAGAAAAAGTGAGACTTGGTGAGAGTCCAGTTTGTCAGTGTAGAAAGTCTCATCAATCTGGTGTTCTATCATTGTATTTATTCTTACCTTCAGTCATTCAAACATGAGAAAATGTTTTGTTGGCATCCTGTCTGTCTGTAGAAGACGGAGTTTGAAGAGAGAGAAGTGAGGGCTGAGCATGGTAGGAATGTTGATAAATGAAAAGCTGAAGTGTTTACCAAATTCACAAATAATATCCATCTGATGAGCATGAATGGTAAGTGCCATGCAGCTCCCCAGAGAGGCTGTCTGTAGTTGTATGATTCAGCCCAGTAGTCTCATAACAGAGCACATCACAAACCATAAAATGACTGTTAACAGCTTGATTGTACACTCTGTGCTTACAGAGGTTGGTGGTTAATTTACCTTCTGTGCAATCAATTTAAAATGTAAATTGAAACTGCACAAACTAATGATATATGTT
Organism: Nibea albiflora; assembly: GCA_014281875.1. Taxonomy (NCBI): domain Eukaryota; kingdom Metazoa; phylum Chordata; class Actinopteri; family Sciaenidae; genus Nibea; species Nibea albiflora. Next base: position 12,140,800 of record CM024801.1, read on the forward strand.
TTATTCTGAGTTATTCTGTTACAAACTGACCTGTGGTCACACACACACCACAGTTCAATCTGTTGTGTATGTAATAAGTTAGTCTTAAAGGCGACTTATGCAATACAAAGCAGTGCAAGTATGTGAGATGTTAGTTTGAATAGAATACAGACACATTAGCAAACCCTTGGACATAGTGTCTGTTTCTCTGTTTTGTCATCAGTATGTTTCTGATAGGGGTTTGGTTTAAAATTCAAAAAGCAGAAAATCCAAATTCGAGTACCTGGGTGTGGCTGAAGTGTTATCCTGCCAAACAAGGCTAACATTCCCAAGGCCCATTTCCAAGGCTGTAATTAATGATTTTCATTATCGAGTTATCTCTCAATTGTTGTATTAATCAATCAATTAATCATACCCTGTGCAAAGGCAGAACACAGTGAACACAGTGTGAAATGCCCATTGTGATTCTCCAGAGCACAACAAACTTGTTTTCAAATCGCCTGTTTTGTCGACCTATGGAAAAATGTTCAGTTTGACAAAACAATTTCTGAAAAATTGCTGGATCCTTCAGTCAGTTCTCGTGGCCTTTATAAGCAGATGGAGAAGTGCATGGAGATTTATTATCACGTGACCTTCCTATGGAATTTTGGTTGCATGTTAACAGGGGTCGCACATGGGATGAGATCACTGTCTGACATTTGACATAAATGGACATCTGCTGGAAATCCTTAGAATTAGAAAGCTGGAACCAGTGAATGTTGGCATTTTGCTCGATAAAAGAGGGGCTATGTCCTGGACTATTTCTTACCTGGCAATCAGCTAAGACCCTAAGAAGTTATTGGCCAAAAAAAATGCGGGGGTGTTGATTGGTGGATTTCTGTTACCTTGGACAGAGCTAGCTTAGCAGTTTTCCCCTGTTTTTTTCTGTCTATATGCTAAGGTAAGCTAACTGGCATTTAATGTTATCTAATACTCAGCAAGAAAGCAAATAAGCATATTTCCCCTAATGTTTTACATACAAAGGTTTTTCAAGACAACTCTCTAGAGGCCATTAGAGGAACTGCATCTGTAGACATCTCTACATTTGTTTCAACCTTTACCTGTGGTTGATGCTTGCTTCCTTATAGACACAGCGTGTATTGTGATGAATACATGGATGTTTAGATAGACAAACATTTCATAGGTTCCCCAATGGTTACATAATGAAAGTCCCAGCAAGCAACTTTTGAATCATTTTACTAGAGTGTAGAGCATATGGAAATTACCAGGCTTACAAGTTCCAAGGGATTCTTTCATTTATCCTCCTATCTTGGAAGTTGGAAACTTTCCAGATCTGTGGAATGTGCTATCGTTCCCTCCTATTGCAACCCATCTTACATGTCCCCAATTATCCCCAGGTGATGGTGTATTCACTGAAACCTCCTTCCACTCATCTTCCCTATAGGAGACTTGTTAAATCTAAATTGGTTCCCAAAGAGACTTCCTCCAGAAAGGCTGATCACAACGTCAATAAAGAGCTTCCATATGCTTCAGTTCTTCTGTGTGGATGTCGTGCTGACAAAAGTGTAGCAGAAACGTGTTTAATCTTGATGTGAAAATGAAGCATGTCACCCACACACTCATACAACTTGGGAATGAAAAGAAGTCTACTTTTTAGTCTGGTCAAAGGATCACCTCAGGGAGTTGACAAGAACTGAAGAGACACACTTTTACTGTAATTCAGTAGATCAACCATGCAGGTGGGGGTCAGCTGTCTTTTTGTTGTAGGGTACCTCATAGCATTGGGCTGGTTTTCCTTCAATCCATTATTGGTGCCAAATCATGAAGTCTGTCCATGTAAGATGGCAACAAACAAATTACACTGGTTGCATTTTTGCCACCTCTCGCCATCTCATTGTTTTGTTTGTTGGGTTTTTATCTTTGTCTCACGTATTTTGCTCTTCAGAAATTAATTTGACTATAGCTACGAGTGAATGTTTGGACATATGTGTTGATTATGTATGAATATGTATGGTATGATATGAAAGTAATAAAAAAACAAAAACTAGAGGGAGTAATTATAACTAATTAATAATTATATGAGCTGTATACTCTATATAACTGATCAGTAGATATTTGGCCATCAAAGTAAAGTGGCATTAACAACCAACCTGCTCTTTGTTTCCTTTTCAGTTTGATCCTCACAGGAGGCAGTGGCTTTTATTTCATATTCACTGTCAACAATTTGTTTGAGATAACTCCCTTTTCCCCCCACTCCTGTATCTCTAATAGTAATTCTTTCATATCCCCCCCTAAAGCAAATGAATTTCAATTTGCTTTATGTGGTCATTCAATTGAATTTGACACGAGAAGCAGCTAAATGGAAAAGAATCTCTACTGAGACTCATGCCTGTGTAGGGTGGCCCAAATTGAGTAGAGCAGATGTGCAAATTGCTCATGTATTTTTTAAATTTCCTCTATCGCTGCAGTGGGAAACAATGTTTTTGTGTCCTCTCAAATGGCAATTGTGACTTTATAAAACATTAAAGTTATGCTGTGTAAATGAGTTATTATCTGGGAAACTTTATGCGGAGTCATTTGTTTTAAAAAAATGAGTGCTTATCTGGACTGCAGTGTGCTGGTGCAGGTTTTCAAACATACGACACAGGCTTGCTTCTCCAACCTAAAACGTGTCTGTGCATCAGTGTCCTGTTTACTTACAATGTTGAAAAATATATATATATATATAGAAATCATACATAATGTTTATATTTGCCTTTTGCATCCTTTTACACAATTATTGTCTGCTGATTTTGGGAACTGTTCATTTTGTTTGTGTCTTATTCTTTATTCTCTGTGTAGTATGTTGGATTCATGGTGGTTTATGTTTCGGTTTAGTACTTTTATCCTTTCTTGTAAGCTGAATGTAAGTGGAGGTCTGTAAAGGCCTCTTAAGTGGCATATCTGGTTGATATTTCTGTTAATCCAGTTGTGTGCTGTTGTATATGTGTCTAGACCTCTATAAAAGTATTGAAAAGATGGAGATTTTTGCAGCGTGAATGCAAAATGAAATACCTGGTTGTCAAAGCAGCTCAGTTGCACATTTGTAGTATTGCTAACTTGGGGTTCATGAGTTCATGAGTGTTGAACGTAGTAAGTGAAAATGTTCTACATCAAGCTACAATGAAGAAGTCTGCTTCCACATAGCATGTGGTTTAACCCTCTTTACATGTCACAGTTGCCTCGACCATTTGTTCAGAATATCAACGTGAGATGTACATGAATGTAAAAAGTAGCATAAAAAGGTTAAAAAAGACAAGAAGGGAAAATGCAGATGAAAAGCTTAGCAGACAATAAATGCCAAATATTGATGGAGTGATACCTGTGGAGCGATATGCTGTGTCTGGCCGTCATGATGGATCAGTGCGACAGTGTGGAACATTCCTGAGACATACAATGAATCGTTGGCTTTAAATGTTGTACATGACAGCAGAGGGGATGGGAAACAGTTGGTGGCAATCCAGTATTCAACTGATATACATTCTGATGGCCTGTGACATTTGAAGCTACTTCTATTTTGTAAGTTCATGTCACAGTTATTTTTGTCAAAAACAAGTTTTTCAAATGAATTTTTGCAGTGATGCACAACTGAATCAGTAGACGATCAAGCATCACTAACACATTAGGAGAAGGATAACACAGTGTGAATGACTAAGAACAGGGAATATGAGTGAAGTTTCAAATAGTTTTTGTGCTTGTATTGTATGTAATTTTACTGCTAAACACATAAAAGATGACAGAAATCTTAAGAACTGATAAAGGTAATTGATTTTTGTTTCTCTGATGCAGAGATGCATGGTCACACATAAGGTTAGATGACAGTTGAAACAGCAGAGAGAGAATACTAATCTGTGGATGTGTGAAACACCTCAGCATGCTGCTATGCCCACGAGAAAACCTTTCTTAACATCTAAACACGTGCACATCCGTTCTTGGAGGACATTTTCCCTTTCTGCCTTGCAGTTATCCTCCTTTCTGCCTCTCATCACCACCTAACCTTAATTCATCGACGTCAGCCTCAGCATTCATCTGACTGAAACTGCAAAGTTATGAAAATAAAAAATGAAGAGAAGTCAAGCAGTGTCCTTTTGACAATTCTAGAAATGTTCAGCAGCCTTTAGTGCAGCTGAACTAAGTGTTTTCACTGTCACCTGAGAAGTGCCTGACAGAGAAAAGTATTTAATTAAAAAAAAAAAAAAATCTCCAAAAAGGGCTGTAAAGCGAAGACTGTCAGAGAAATAAGACTCCCTGGTGTTTCATTACAGATTTCAGCTCTCTTAAGATGCGATGAGAAGAGGAAGACTGCCTCACTTTTCGTTATTATAGTTGCCCGTGGAACGATGTTATGATTCTTTGAGTCTTTGCAATTTTTCTCTGTCACTTTCAGTACCACCCACATGCACACAGTGTTGTGTTTTGTGCAAATTATCCATGCTGAATGTTCTAATATAAAGTCACATTTCAACTTCCTAACTAAAATAACCTTCAGTCATTTGTTAGTATAACATTCTATTGATTTACCCTCATGTACTGTTCATTTAAATGTCCAGCGCAGATTGCAACCAACTGAATATCTCTCAACTCTCCCTCCCCTAACGATTTTGGAATAACACTAATATGAACTACATTTGAAAATCATCTTCCATTCTTGCCATATGATCGCCCTAAATCTTACAGTTCTGCACTTTTAGATGTAACTTTTGCAGGTAGAGAAGCAAGTGCACGGAAACAACACTATCTGATGTACCTAAATTCTCCTCCATGTCTCTGTCTGCTTTCATCAAACTGCCACGGCGAGAGAGCAGGAGACGTACGGAAAAAGAAAATCAGAGGAAACAGGTAAAGCTGAGGGTGAGAAAGAGAGAAGGGAAACTCGATGATCAGTTGTAGATAGGTGAGGCAATATGGCGCGGGTGGGAAACAACAAGGCAAACCAAACAGTTGGAGAAAGTAAAGGAAAGGGAGAGAAAGAGATGAATCATATCTGAAGTCACAAATAAGCCAGACGGGCTGAGCGCCATGAACATTTTGATTTTTCTCCAATTCCACCCGTCAATCTTGTTGCCTTTTTTTGCGGGATTGTTCAGCTGTAGGTGGCTCCCTGCTTTGTCGAGACAACAGATGCACACTCACTTGCTGTCACTGCTTGATTTGTGTTATATGAGTGTGCTGTGTGTGTGTGTGTAGTGAGTTTCTCTCCAGCTCCTGAAGACATCATTGACTTTCTGAGTGCATCAGTTTAACTCCTTGAAAAATCCTGGCTCTGATAAGTGACAGCAGAATCGGCGTGTGAGTATAAAGCGAGAGACCGATTAGTTCAAACGTGTTGAAAGAAGGTATTCATACCTTTTTTTCTCACGTTTGGATTAGTTCTCTGAAAAATACTTAATGAGTGGGATGCATTTTAGCAGTTTTACTAGGCAAAGGATAACACCTTCAGTGCCATGATTCTACAGTACAATAATGCAGTAGATACAGGACAAAGGCGTGCTTGGTACAGCATATTCAGTGCTTTTTGAATAGTTACTCAAAACACAGTTATTGTCCAAGACGCCCCAGTAGCTTACCTGGTAGACCAGACCATGCACAAAGGCTCAGACCTTGCCACAGTGGCCCAGGGTTTGATTCTAACCTCCGGTCTTTTGCTGCATGTCATTCCTCTTTCTCCCTACCTTTCTCAGCTGTCACTTTTAAATAAAGGTCCAAAAAAAATCTTTAAAAATATTGTTTAATATCATTCAACAAACAAAAATATGCAAAAATTCTGCAGATTCCATTTGGGCTCATGACAACATCCTGAACAGGTGGTAGTAGAGTTTACATCAAATCAAAATATCTGCAGAACATGTCAAGGCTTACATTCTTGAAAATGTTAAGACCATATGCAGCTAGCCTGGGAAATCCCATGCTGCCTTGCACGATCGTTCCGATCCGAAAGAACAGCATGGAAACCTGTGCCAAAGCGTTCGCCTGAGGTCGGGAGCCAATCAAGAGAGCGGGGGGAGGGGAGGAAAAGACGGTGACATGTACTAGAGGCCTGTTTTTTGAGACTGTTTATGGATCCAATTCAGCATGGCGGCAGCAGATGCAAACCAGTCCGGTACCATTGTTTAATCATGTTTTTGTTTGGCCTTCTGTTTTCGTGGAGATTGGGAAAAATTACCGCTTTTCCTTCTCTGCAAATTTCTGTCGCTCTAAATACGTCATTGGGTACATCTGACACGATTGGCTATGGGCTACCTATACGCCAAATGATAGACATTCGTAACGCCCAATAAATGGCCAGGGGCAGTCGTTAACCACACCTCCCCTATGAGAAATTGACTGTGGTCCCCAGACTATATCTCACTTGTGATATAGTCTGGCGATAGCCAGGCTAATATACAGCATACATATAAAGGAAATGGATGGACGTACTGTCTACTATACATTCACTGCTGTGTATCTATAAATATATAAATCATTCTTCATCCAATACTTTTGACAAATACTTTTTTAATGTTTGAGCTGCCTTCAACTAGTTTGATTGGCAGTTATTTCCACTGATCCATGTGCTAAAGTTAATTTGGCAAAACTGTTATGTGGAATACAGCACAATCAATATATACAATATATTGTTGATGTGACCAACTGTGTCTGTATCCACCTCACCAGCTGTTTAGAGTACATTTTACACCTGGAATTGTAGCACAAGAGTATCGCCCTTCGAGTTTTGTTGAAAACAGATCAGTGGCTTCTGAGATTTCACATTTGATTGACAGACAAATACAGCTGGATCCATCCAAGGGAGACAGACAGAAACAGACAGACAGATGGATGGATGGATGGATGGCATGGGAGAAGACAAAAACAGGAGTGGTATGGAAAGAGAGAAGGGAGTGCTGAACAATGCACTTTGAAAGTGTAGCTTTCTAAGCTGCCAGCTAGCGATGGAAGAAGTTAAACTACAGGAAAAGCTATAGTTCCCTGGAGAGAAATATAGTGAACACAAGTTACCCAAAGACCATTTAAAAAAAATAATCACAGAAAATGTTATATAAATCATATTTTTTAGAGACTGGAGGTCAAGATGAGCTGCTTTTAGACTTTTCCTAATGGAAACCACCAGCTGTTTTTTTTTTTATTGTGTTTTTTATTTCTATGTACTCACAGCAGTAAGTGTGTTCACTACCTGGCCAGTTCGTCTTCTGTGTATTGCAAGACAAAGGTCAGGTTTGTTGTGACCACATCGCTTCAGCACATAGTAAAAAAAAAAAAAAAAAAAAAAAAACACTCCAAGAAAATATATTAAAACTTTTTGTCTTGGGGTGGTATTTAGCTCAGTTGGTAGAGCAGCTGCCCCATGTGCAAAGAGACTTTTGAAGAGGTGATACAGTATTGTGTGTGAGAGAGGACAGTACACCATGTCTTGGAATATAATTATAATACCCATAAACTGGACTCTGAACGGGTTTTCCCATATTTCCATATTTGGCGCTATAGGGAAAGGATGAGATTGCTGCAGGAGTTACAATTGGAGCTACAAACAGCAAGGCACAATCTAGAACAGGCCCTCGAAACCCAGAGCTTTGAGCGTGCCAAAAGCAACAGGCAGATTGAGTCTCTGACAAATGAGCTTCATGAAGAGAAAAGAAAAACGGTCCAGCTACAGGCTCCTGGCAGAAAGAGGCACAGCAGGCCTTGAGATAGAGGGGCTCCCAAGGGTTTCAAACGCAGGACAGAGTGCACAACGCAAGAGCAGGCCGGAGAGGTGACAAGCTGCAGTCCCGCAAACTAAAAACGTGTGTAAAATAAAATGTATAAATGATTAATTTATGTCTATCATATATAATATGTGCTAGATATTTTATTTATAATAAAAACATTTTAAGATGCCTACATTTGCGGATGTGGTCAGATCTCGACAGAAAAATCTCACTGAGATTAAACATTTCTCATTGTGGATTTCAACAACCCATGAGCAACCTAAAATCACAAAAACAACCAAGACCCAATCCAAAATAATAAATTAATGGATCAGTCAATAGGATTTAGTGGCATGTAAGACATCAATTAGAGTTGCTAAATGCAACCAACTCGCCTCACCTTCTCCTTCCTTTGTGTTAAAGAGAAACTACAGCAGCCGTGAAGCACATGTTAATGTGAAAGGCCCTCTCTAGAGCCAGTGTTTAGTCGGTGGAAGACTGAAGCACTGTCAGTACATATAAAAGGCTCATTCTATGGGGGAAAAAAATTTAATTCTTATTTTGAGATGATGAAACGTTAATGAAAACATAGTTATGCATATTATATTACATGTTGGACATATTTAATCTCAGCAGATGCCCCTGAGTCTTAGACAATGGACATTTTAAGGGATCAAGATTCAAGATTCTAAAATACACCAAAGATTTTGGCAGCTAAATGATAAAGCGCCCAGTTTCTCTAGCAATGATTTAAAGTTTCTTGAATTTCTATGAATGTTTGTAGGCTCAGGGTTTGAATCTGACCTGCTGAATGTCATTCAACCATCTCTCTCTCCCCACATTCTTCAGCTGACCCTATATTTTTTTGAAAAGATCCAAAAAACTCTTTAAGAGAGAGAGAGAGAGAGAAAGAGAGAGAGAGAAAAAAGAGTGACATGGATGGAGAGAATCAGGTTTCCCACGGTTTAGTCCATTAATCAACATCTGCATCGATCTGTGTCCTTGATTGTGCAATCACATTCACATCCAGATACATGTAGAGAAAAAAAATAAAACACACAGAAAAGAATTCATAGCGCAGAGAGATCCCTATTAGAGATATTGCTTTCCATTCCTGTTTATCAGGGTCAGTGGATTACACAGGGATAAAGTGTATGTCCTTTTCACACGTGGGTACACACACTTTCACATGCATACACATACACACAGGAAAACACCTTTATCAGGGTAGCTGGATTACACAGGGATAAGGCTCGACTCTTGATATTGACCCACTGACTAAACACAAACACACACACACACACACACACACACCAAAACCCAGGTCAGTTTATTCTTTCAGTATGGACACACATGTGAGTTATAATCGATTAGATTCTGGTCTAGTCTCATCTACTCTGTCCTTTTCTGTCGTTTACTGCCCTGGCTCTGGTTTGTTCTGACGTGGTCAAGCTTAAAGTCATAGCAAAGTATTTATGAAAGTTGTTTAACTGAAATGATCTAAAGGCTTAATAATACTTAGGACAATAAATCCTCATGTTCACTTGCTTGTCTGATGAAGTATGCTGCTTTGGTTTGAGCAATAAGGCAGTGACGTCTTGAGCCGAAATGCTGTCACGCAGCTGTTATGTCCCTGTATCATCTAATAAACACATTTTGTCATTCCATACATCTTCAGCAAGTAAAATCGGTCATTTATGCAAAGCAAAATCACTGTTGTAACGTCAAGCCATGTGCATGTGTTTGCATATACTGCACATGCTTTTTTTTCTGTCTGTTAGTGTAGTGTATGTGGATTTGCATCACATGAGCGTTGCATTCACATTTGGTCACATACTGAGCTGAACAGAATGTGCATATTCGCATGAAATTGAAGGGGAGGGAGCAGCAGCAATGAGAAACATGATTTTTCACAGGCTTACTTCTGCTTGAAACAGCATGCAAAATGCAGATATGGCAAAAAACACATTACCCATTGAGGCATGACAGTCATATTAGCATGCATTTTGTGTTTTTATATGGAAATGTATGTGAATATACTTTTAACTTGTTCTTTTCCATTTGTTTTTTCATTATTATTTGACTTATTTTTATCATACAGATATTTTTGACCTTGAATCAAACGAGTTTTGTCAGAAATACACACTGACTTTGTGCACGCAGACACACATACATACATTGCCATGTATTATCGTTATCACTCTTCTTCTGTCTTCACATACTTCTGCTACTACTTATTTTCACTTGCCGAAACACATACAGACATCACAGATAGACAAACTTTATACTAGTGTAGCGACTGAGCACATTTAGTGCAGCATTGAGGGGCTTGTAAATTAGGTTGAGAAATTATTATTGGAAGTCTAAATATGGCCCCGATATTAATCTGCTTTATATAACACGTCTAGTCTCACTGTGGGAAGATCCTCACCTCAGCACTCCGAGTGGGATTGTGGATCGATTGCATCTCCATCTAAGATATTAAAGAGGGCTAAAGAATTACCACCTGGGAGTGTTTCCCCGTCTTAGTCAGTGTCGGGAACCTGGAAATCTTTATGGACCTCTAATATCTTGGCTGATACCAATAAGTGCAGCTGACAGAAACTTATTAAAGGCTCAGCAAATAGTCAGCTAACGACAGCTCTGGTATCAATTCAGTGTCTGTTTTTGTGAGATGGCACCTTTGTCACTTGTGAATTCTATACTCTATTACAAGATTTTAGTTTTGCATATCAGCCTCTCTCTGATCTGAAGTCTAAAGTCTGAGGACAGGCTTAAAAAAAATATGTAATAATAAAACATAATATAAAATGTAATAATAATAACACCAGTATTTTGGTAGTCACAAGGAATTTATCTTAGACAGGGATCAATACTGTTTTTAGCTATTTTCTATAATAAATAACAGATCATAATTTGTTTATTACATTTTGTATCTACAAAGTAAAGTTAGTGGAGTGACTGAAGTACAATGTTTGCCTGTGAAATGTATTATAATAGAAGTATAAAAGAAATTAGAGTGACGTAAAAGAAAATAGAAGTACTACAAGTACCTCAGAGCTGTTCTTTAAATTTGAGTTAAAGTGTCTAAGTGGTGCCTCAAAAAAAATATTAATTCAAATGAATCTCCCTCACTTGACATTTTGCACAGTCCAATATTTCCAGACTGGATTTAGGTATATGTTCAAACTTCAGCATTTATGTCGATCATGATATTAACTGTATGCTGATGCTGATTCAAAACTTCTATTATTAAAATAATATATTTAGAAGAGTCCAACTGAGTGCTGACTATTTCCCTGTCTCTACCTCCCTCTCTCACACAGTCTACCTCACATGTCTCCCCCTCGTTTCCTCGATGACCTGCTGTGAATTTATCCTTACCCTCCTCTCTCAAGGATTATATTGAAGGCCATCCACTCCGTTCGGCCATCCGAATACTGGGCAGAGGAACATCTTTAATTGGCCCAGAAATAGCCAAGAAGACTAGGCTGGATCTAGAGGGGCAAGGAAAGGAGGAGGGGCGTTGGGGAAGCATGAAGGGAAGGTTTAAGGTTTTTCCAGGATTTTAATGTTTTAACACTGATGTTTCCATGCCTGAAGGAGAGAATGGACTCTGTCTGTCTCGCTCGCCCCTCTGTTGGCATGAATTATATGTATCAATAGTATTAGAGATTTAGATGTGCATTACTAATGTACTAGTATATTATTAAACAAGGTCACCAAATACATTTTGTACATTTCTTTGGGTCAGTCCAGGCTTTGCATTTTAATTTCTTCAGCATTAAATCTCTAAGTGATAAGCAGTTAAAAAACAAAAGTGTTTCTTTGACTTTGAATGCTCATAAAGGAGAATTGGGTAATTTTCAGTTATTAGGCTTTAATTTAAATGTATTTTGTTTTCACAATAGATCCTAACCTGTAGATACACAGAATCATGGTCCATGTGCTTGGTACCATTAAGCATGCAAAGTTAAATTAAATATGTGGTTGGGTCCATTGGGCATGGCTTCCACTCTGTTTCAGTTTAACAGCACATGATGCTTTGGCTGACTTCAACTAACGGCTCGTTGCAGCAAGTAAATACAATACCAGGTGAAACTAGACATAAACAGTACACACTAATAAACATGTTTCACATAGCAGCCAAATCTAGGAATCTGGAAAAGCTACTGTACTGTCTCTGCCAGCAATAAAAGTGTCAAAAGATTCAATTCAATTTACCACAGCATGTCAACTCTTGCTGTTTGAGTATCAGATGATAGAAATTCAGCTTTATGCCTGTTGCATCATGGGTTCCATTTTAGTAGAAGCGTACAAACTGGTACGGCACATACACAGGTGTGGTGACAGAAAACACACCCTGAGATCAGAGTACTTTGACAACATCTCTATGCATGCTCATAGTCTGTATCTGTATAGGACAAAGAAAATGAGAAACTGTTTATTTAGCTTATGTAGAATGAAGAAAGACATTTATTATATATTGCTAGTGAGTATTTAGCCCCAAGAACAAAAACCATGATGGATATGGGTTTGGCATTTAGAGTGCTTATATAGAAAATAACATCTCGTCTCTTCAGAGGTTGCAAGGTTTTTTCTCCGCCCAACCCATTGTTGGAGAGTCTGTTCCATCTGTGGTCAATCAGTAACAATCAAAGCTATCAAACAGAGAGGTGATTTTAAACTTGAATGGCTTTGTTGACTTATGGTGGCTACATACATCTGACAACTAATGTCAGTTTGTTTCAGTAAACCTCTGTAGGGGACAGAGTGAATGAAGAGTGACTGGCTGGGTGAAAGATCAACTGGCTGTTTCACTGACAATCTTGGACTGAATGACCGAGAGAACAACAGACTGGCCGATTAACTAGCTGGATGATAAAATGATCACACATTATCCTGCTGTCAATTTATCCAATCACGTCTCATCAGCTCATTAATCAACAATTTGTTATCCGCTCCAAACAAGCTCAGAAACTACGCACATCTAATTAGACACACAAATGATACCTGAAGCTTCTTAATAAAGACTGATGAACACTTCATCTCATAATGCACGCTTGCATGCATACAGTCTGTCTGTCTGTCTGTCTTTCTGTCTGTATGTATGTCTATGTTTCTTTAAACTGAAAATAAAAAAAAACAAAGGGATTTTATTTGGCAAAGGGATTCTTTTGTTTACCCACGGCTTTACTGTACTGTGTGTTAAGGAGATCCATCCAGTTCACAGTTCAAGGTTCAAAGATTGTAATTGTTCCCTAATATTGCTCAGAATGTGGAAACTGACTTGCAGCAAAGCACACAACACAGTTCATAATTACAAAAAGGGCGCACAAAGTAGGAAATGTTCACAGCAGCTTGAATGAAAAATGAAAGGAGCCAAGAGCTGTGTGTGTGTGTGTGTGTGTGTGTGTGTGTGTGTGTGTGTGTGTGTGTGTGTGTGTGTGTGTGTGTGTGTGTGTGTGTGTGTGTGTGTGTGTGTGTGTGTGTGTGTTCTGAACCTAACCTTTTGTGTTTCTGTGTACTATTTTCCTTCCTAACTCAGAAACACAAGTGCCCCCTGTGTCCCCGAGGTACTTCATTGGGAAAGAGTGCACAGACGCACTAACACACACCAATGCACACACACACACACACACACACACACACACACACCAGACAAAATGTCCTGTCCCAGGAGTATATGTTTCCTGTTGAGTGGGATTACACGAGGCAGTAACCATCCCTCCCTATGAATCTCTCTCTCTCTCTCTCTCTCTCTCTCTCTCTCTCTCTCTCTCTCCCTCACACAGACAACCCACACACACACACACACACACACACAACACACACACACACACAATGATTATTCATAGCAAGCTGGTGCACTCCTGGTCTTGGTTCAAGTCTATATGAGCGTGTTTGTGTGTGCATGTAACATAAATTATAAACAGGTAAGTCCCCTTTCTCCCCTATTGTAACCCCTTTATTTGTCTTTCATTCTCTCTCTTTTTAAACCACACGCACACATGCACACACACACACAATTAGGACAGAGAGTGAGTTCCCTCATTGTGTGTTTTTATCACACAGCACAAAACACAACAAAAAAGTAAACTGAACTCTGTTCTGCTCTATTTCTCTCTCTCTCCTACTCCCTCTCTCATTCTCTCTCTCTCGCTTTCTGTCACAAACACACACACACACACACACACACAAATACATCCTGATGCAGATGCTGAATGCAGTAATAGGAGACAGATAAAAACACACACTATCAGACAGGAGACAGGGAATGAGAGTGAAAGTTTAGTGAATTTATTTGTCTTTTTATATGATTTTTATCTCTGAGGATGTGTGTATGTGTGTGTGCGTCTTTCCATGTGTGTGACATGAGACAGTCCAGTTGGCTTCAGGTGGCAGCTTGCCTGCCACAGCTGTGGTGGTTTAACGGCTCTTACTGGAGGATTACTGGCTCAGTCTGAGCCAAGCTAGCGGACTTGTCAGCGGCGAGCATGTCGCGACGTCAGACAGATGACAGAACGGTCTGTCTTACTCCGGTACACATTCACGAAAAAACAACAACAAATAATAACGACGAATAAGTTCCACTGTGCATTGGCAATAAGTTTTACCACAACCGACTTCTTTAAGGGAGAAATTTAAGAAACAGAACCAGAACCCTTAAAATAATATGTTTGCTTTATTGTTATACATAACAACACATACTATTTACTACATCAGGAAATTTGGGCTGATTAATAGGTAACATCTATATGTGTTTCTGTATTTGGTTGTGTTTTCTGTATTTTTATGTGTGTGCAACATATGTGTTGTTAATTGCATAAATGTGTGTGCTGTTTGATGATTTCTTGCCTCTTCCGACTTCTTTTTTTTCCAGACTTTTCCTAGATCTCAGAAATGGCCACATGAATTGTAATAAAGCAGAATTTTATTGTAGAGGCAGGTTGCTCTCTGTACTAGGAGTATCTCAGTAGACCAAAATACAATACAGCCATAATGTACAATATGAATTGTGTTGAGAAGCTTAATTCAGAATTTTCTCAACTGGAGATGTTCCTGAATACTAGATTCACCCAAAAGCGGTACATGGCAGAAGTGTTTGGAGGATTTTGAGGTTATCGAGTTATTTCCAAAATACATACAAAGTCAAAGAACAATACCTGTTGATTTATGTTTTAACCTAAATTTCAATTATCTACATTCCAGGTGAAAAAGAGAGAGAGAGAGAGAAAAAAAAAAAGAAACGTAACTGAACATCTGGTGCCTGGCACCTTGTTTTCTATGGCTGCCTGACGAGGTGTGACCAGGCGCCCCCTGTACAACAGACACCAACCACCTCGTTAGGTCCTCGTTAAACTCGTTAATGCCCCGCTCGTTTATGTTTTCTGCTAATGAGGCTGCTTGGAGGTGACTGAGCCGTGGAGGGACTGTGGGACTGTGTCGTATGGCTTACAAATGCAACAAGCTTGGCCTTGATGGGATAGGAGGAGGAATAAGAAAGGGAGAGCCAAGGAGGGAGAGAGAGAAAGTTATATCAAGGAAGAGGTAGAGCGGAGATGAGGGATGCAGAAGAAAGAATAAGTGGCTGAAAAGAGGAGAAAGAAATGCTATTTGCATGTTTTTGGGCTCTAAACAACACAGCTCTGTCTTTTTGAAGCGATTTTACAAAAAAAAAAAATAGAAAAGAATCAAATGAATCAATTAACCTCTAACTTCTTTTGACCAGTCAGAGCCCTCCTCTTCAAATCCTCAGCATAGCTCCATCCAGATATAACCTGAGCTTAATAGGTTTAATTAATCATAACTGAAAACACCAGTGGTGTTGAACCAGGGGTGGACAGCTTATTAACAGCTTAAAGAAAAACAGGAAGGAACCAGTTTTTATTTGAGAGGGGACACCAACAGTAGGACAGTAGGAGCTGTCAATCAGTTTCGCAGCCTCTTCGTCTTCATGTGATGACTCACAAGCTGTGGTGGAATATCCATGCTGTCTGACATAAGCTGCAAGGGAGTGCGATCTTATTTTTTCTGCCATAAATGCTACGGTTGTTATTATTACACATGCTTCAGCAAGGACGACCGTTTGAAGGGAAGGGGTATCATCTCCTTGTGCCTCTACATCGTCCCGTTTCTGAAAGCCCTGACGGCCTCCTTTTCTGGAGCAGCAAACAGAGCTGGGACCAGCACAGCAGCTATTTGAGAGAATGAATGCCCATGCATGTTTAATATATTCAAATGTCAATGAACATTTTGAAAATATTGTTTTCCTTGAATAATTGCTGCACAATGTATTTGCCGCTAACAAGATTCAGCAGGGCGAGCAGGGATTTCTAAGGCGATGCTGAATTGACTGACTCGTCTTGTCAGTGTTGGAAAGCAGATCTCAGATGTATTAGACATTTCTATTATTAGACTCTGCAGTTAGCATATATTTTAAGAGAAGCGTTAAACTCTTGTGACACTTCCAAGGAGATGATACTTTCAAGGAGGTGACATTGCTTAACGCGAAATCGTGTGCACATAACAAATCCGGTTTGTAAAGTTGAGTTATTTAGAGAGCAACATGAATCTCGATTATTGATTAATCTTGAGCAAATTCTCACAAGTAAGAGTCACCTTGCCTGCATAAATGACAATACAGCAGATTAACAAAAGTAGCTACTTATTAATTTGCTGATGATGAAATAAATGAGTAATGAATTAGTCACGTCACCATGAGGTTTAAGTGACTGGACTTTTCCTGGGACATTGTCAGCCATGGTATTTTGGGATGTCTCAAAGTGTGTGCTCAGTGTATGTAGCATGCTGTGAATGGTACATTTTGTTCTGAAGTCTCTGTGCCGGAGGTGCAACATCCTTTAGAGGTTGGCAATGAACGTGTCATATTCTGATTGGACAGTTGACAAGATTTCTGTGTTAAATAAAAAGCTGATGCTTCCAGTAAGTCACTTGGTGCTGCCAAGTTGTCTTTTCACAGTATGCAGATGAAATGAATCTACAGTATCAGGAGTTAAGTGGGGGTGAGTAGGAGATGTGAACGTGGATGATTTAATGCCATTCAGAAACTTCACTTTAAACGATGTGTTTTGCTGGAGAAATTAAGAGGTCTGTGTGATCTGGTTGCCCTCCAGAATTTGTGCCAAGTGTGGCTATTCATTTGCATTGTGCATTTTTGATAAGCTTGTGCATACATGGAGAGTTGCCTCTTTGCGGGCCCCTCTTTGTGCCCCGTTGTGTGCATAATTGTGTGTTTCTGTGTCTGTTTGCTCGTGCCTCTTTGTGGCAATGGCAAACTGTTTTCTTTGGTGTGTGTATGTCGGTCTCTCTTTTTTGTGTGTGTGTGCCTATGTGTGGGTGTGAAGCTGAACAAATAAAGCTAGTTTCCTCTTTGATTGGTTCACAGTGTCAAGCACTCAGTCTGTAATTAGCACACAGACAGCCATCTGTCCAAACAACCAGCTCAAACAACTCCTGTCCTGCTCACTTTCACTGCTATCACACACATCCATCCATTGCTAACTCTCTTATTTGCTCACTCTTCTCTCCATCTGCCTGTCTGCCTCTGTCTCTATCCATATACGTCCATCTCTCTCTGTCTCCTTGCCTATCTACCTTTTCATTGTTTGCACACTATCTAACTCCATCTGTCTTTCTTCTTCTTCTCTTTTCCTATTATCCATATTTCTGTCTTTTCTGTCTTTCATTTTATGTAATGAAGTGGAAAGTAAGTGTGTGGATGTTGAGTTGGTGTATTGCGTACACACATGGAGACACACATAACCACGATCTTCTCTGACTTTATCTTTAAGTGACTTTAAATATTTTATTTATGTCATGGTGCTTTTAGTAGTATAAATCATGATTTGCTGTGTTACTAGGATAGTTACCGACTTTAAAAGGCCACAATGTACTGTATTCTGAGTACTAATTAAGTAATATTACACGAGAGGGTGTGCTTTAACGTTATTATTGGCACGACAGTGATGCGGTCAACTGAGGTGCTTGTGCCGAGGTTCGTTAGCCGTCAGTGAAGCAAAAATTCTTCACATTCTTGGCTTGTGTGCACACAGAGTATCTGAGCCAGTGTGGTGTCACAAGTTAACCTGATTATCCGTTCCATGTTTAAAAGAGACTGTATGCCTGTTTTCAACATCTGTAGTATCTATGACAACCACAGACGCATTTGGCTGTCTCCACAGCGTTTGAAAGTCCAAAAGTCAAAATGTGTTGAAAAAAAAGAAAAGACTAATAACCCTCACCAAATCAAAGTGTTTTGGTGAGAGTTATCAGTCAATGTCAATCACACTATTGTGCAGCACACCAACGTTCTTTCCCTTCCTCCACCCTCCCTCTCTTACTTCTTCTTGGTGTCTGCCCTCTGATGGGGTCATATAAGATTAGACGTTTGGCAACTACTCATTAGGACAAATTACCACCATGTGACATGTGCCTAGCTTGACTATACCCTAATGATTAGAGCAGGGCCATGTATGGGCATAAACAGGATTTGTCCTTGACTAACCCAATACTGTAGTTGTTATGCACAGAGGTTGTAGAAAGAAAACAATTTTAAAACATGTTGCACTGGACATTAAAAAAGGTGCCAAACTGTGACTCAGATTAAAATAATAGAGACAGCTAAAGAGTGACAGGAAATGTGGGGGAGAGAGAGAGAGATGGGGAATGACATGCGGGAAAGAGCCACAGGTCGGACTCAAACCCTGGGCTTCTGCAGCAAGGACTGAGCCTTCACACATGGGGTGGCTGCTCTACCAACTGAGCTTAACACCATCCCACTTGAACTAGTATTTGATGTTGAAATTATCATTTTTTAAACGAAACTTAAAGGGAATGTAAGTCAAACTATTTTAAATAACTGGCACTGGAATTGAATAGTAGAAGTAGAAAGCAATTTCCCTGCAATCTTCCATGCCATTGTTCTCCAATTACTTCAAATTAAACCTTTCTAAGTCTGTTTCTTTAGGGTTCCAGATTCTCAGTTATATGGCATGTTATCATTCTCTGATTGCTGCATTTAGTACATCTATTGTCAGTGAGCCAATGTAAAGCATTGTAGAGGAACGCATTAATTAAATATGCAAAATGTGATGTGAATTACTGCAAATGGGACAAGAAAATCTGTTAGAATAACACTGTTGCTGCAGATACTAATCACAGCCTTTGGTTCCTGTCACACAAAGGAACACAAACACACATGTTGACACACACACAAGCACGCAGGGGAAATGATCCAGTATGACAATATCCTTAATTCAGAGTGTTAGGGCCAAATTGTCTTAGCTCAGTATGTGTGTGTTAGTGTGTGTTTTTGTGCTCCTGTGGGGGACAATCACAGTGAAATGAGAGTAATTAAGTTGCCAGTCGCAGAGGGTTTCTGTTGAGAATTAATATTTACCGGCAGTGTGTGTGTGTGTGTGTGTTTGTGTGTGTGTGTGTGTGTGTAAAATTGATATTAGCATCTTCCTGATGAGTCACCTCCCATCCTCTCTCAGGTGGCAAACAGCAAGGCCCCTTGGGTAATCTGCCCAGTAAATTGGATGTTTGTTTGAATTGCTATCCAGCTCAGGACACTGTGCGTTTGTGTGTGTGAAAGCTATCTAGCTGAATGTGTACATCAGTGATATGTTGAAATGTGTGATATGTCTCTCTCTGACTCATTCTCTGTTTGCCCCTCAGTCCCTTTTCAAATGTGTGATTTGATTAGATTTTTTTTTTAACTGTGTGCGTAAAAAAGTATTATTAAGCATTACTCCGAAGAAGATATCATCATTACAATTATTTTTACAGTATTACTGAGAGAAATTCCACCTTCCTTTTATTTATCCTTTATCATGCAGAACAGGGCCACAGTGCAGTTTTATGCTGTTATTGATTATGCTTATGATTTAACTCTAGTGTCCTTGCACATCTAGAGTTCAAGATAAGGTTTCACTCTAAAATTTTAATCTAGAAACAACTTCAGAGAATCAATTTGAACTCGTTCAGACACAACACCAGCAAACTCCCAACCAATCACATGACTCACTACCTCCAAACTCCATAAGCTCATTAACAGGGATTTAAAACTGCTGTTATAAATACAGTACAATGAAGCCTGATTCTGCAAGTGCGTGCCTTATTACAGCCACGATTCCCAGTTTGAAGAATCGCCAGTAGACAACTCTGACGTCTTTGTCCAGTCACATGTAGAAGGAGTGCACACTGATGCTTCAATGATGGCAAGAACTGTCAATTATCAAGTGTACTACCTATTTAAATGACATGTGTCCAAAGCTGATTCTTCCATTCTTTTGACAGACACCAACTTGTGAAGCAAAAACTGACTGTAGCTGTCCTGGACAATAGTTGAGTTGGATTTTGAACAATACTGGATATTTGTTGAAGTAACTCCTACTTGTTGAATCAGATAATGTCAGAATTGGCATCAAGTCTACAAGTCGACAAGTTTTGTATATTTGCGGATGAGGAAGGCAGCATTTAAATGACTGTTTCTGCAGTGGAGAGTGGTGTTAGGGGTATCTATAGTCCAACAATAAACAAGATTCAAGAAGGACACACACTGGGAATATCTCTTTATATCCCTCCCTCTGTTAGTTTTCAGCAGTCTGTGTACTCTTAGTGCATATTATGTTAGAAACCGAAACATGGTGGGGAGAAAGTGTGTGAAGAATGTTTGAGGAATCATCAGGAACCTACGATGTGCACTGAAACATTTCTCCAACAATGGCACTTCTTGAGTGTCAGACAGACAGACAGACGACACAGATATCATTTGCTGACAGCAGGGCCCGTGAGCATTTTCCAAGACTTTGAGCATAGAAATCTCTGTAAAATGATATAATGAATCTGGAGGGATTGTTTATTGAAGTGGTGGAAAAGCTTCTCATAGTGGTGCACTGCTGTGCCTCTCTGTGGTGCCATCAAAATCGTGGTGTCAAAAGCAAGAAAACACAGTGTACATGCACTGCACCGGCATTCATGTCACAGGGCAGCCTGGTGGTCTGGGAACTCCTCGTAAAGGTCAAGGCTTTGGTGTCCAGTCTGGTAGTGTGATGGGTCACCTCAGTACAAACACTCATTAGACAGTTAAAATGCCTAACACACCTATGTTCAAACCACCACTGATCATCGATTTTTTTTCCCCATTAGAGCTCTTCTCAGCCCTTTATAGGAGTACCCATAACTGACATGTTAGTTGTTTTTCTAACAATTTATTCAGAGGGTGTGGTGGATTTTGGCAAAGCCGGATTTGCATCAGGCACCTACAAAACGAATACCACACTGTGAAAACTACTACTACCCTTCTGCAAGTAAAAGCCCCTGCATTCAAACCCCCGTCTAAGCATGCAAGTATTATCAGCTAAATTCACTTAAAGCCTCTGGAAATGTGGCGTGAAATTGTAAAAAAAAAAAATGCATACATGATAGCAAAGTTGAGCTGTTCATTAGGCATCCACAGAAAATCGGAGCCAAGTAATGTTCATGACTATTAGCAAAACTACTAGTTTGCTGTTCAGCCCATTTCTCCAGTCTGTGTAGGCGTGGCGCACCGCGCGTTGATTGACAGCTCTCTCGGGTGCACCTGCCCTGCGCGGAAGCAGAGCCAAGCTCAGATGTGGAGAGCACAGGGGAGCAGCAAAACTTAGGCCACCTTAAAAACACACATAAAGTTTGCTGTATTCAGAATATTTTCACGTTGCCGTCAGACTCAGGCTCTTGGAGACCCAGGCGTATCTATACTCTTAATTAGTACATTCATTTTACCGAGTTCAATCCTCAAAGACTACGCGGGACGTTTTGGTGAGTTTTATTTTGTTTCTGTTGCGTTTAAATGAAGTGCGTCCACAGGCAATTAAGCTAATCTCGGGTAAAAGAGAGAAACCTGAAATGTGTACGTTTTAGTTTTGATACTCACTCTGCATATAAAATGCCCCTTATTTTAGGGTAGTGGACGAGTTTAACTATTATATATTATGTTTTTGGGGTTAATAACTCGTATGTATTAATGTATATTAGCCTGTAGCTAACACAGCTCGGATGTTTACGTTGCTATGCGTGTCTGAGCAGAGGTCTAATCAGCAACAAGTGAAAACAGCTGTGAGGGTTTCCTGACTAATCATGGGTGTAAGCTGCTCTGGGGGTCAACATTTCATATTGAATACCTCTCTATGGTTGTGCTGAGGTGTACTGTACACACATTGTTAAAGTCCCCATGAAGTAAAAATTGATATGTTATCACATATCTGACACTGTGTCACATCGGTATCTGACTCAATAATGATAAATGATTTAAAAAAAAAACCTTCTTAGGTACTTTTGTGTATTTTCGAGTGTTTTAGAGTTTGTCAATTCCTGATGAAGTTGTCGGGTTGTATACTAATTTGGCATTCAATGAAGCACTTTCTCCCTTACGGTGCATCCAGAGTAGAAGGTTTCCTGCTTTATTCAGTCTACTCTGATATTTCCTCAATTCTTGGTCCTTGCTTGAACTGGAAGTCATTCTGGTCTGCCGTCTTGCCAGCCGTCCCAAAGCTATTTCTGCTGGAGGACTGAGGAGGGATCTCTGGGGAACCATGGTGGATGAGGATACATGAAATCAGCCTTCACAGAGGTTCTTTTACCAGCTAACATGCTTTTTATTGGATATCAATTATTGATTGGAGGCTGCAGCTGGCCAAACTCATCTGATCACACCGTCGCACTGCTGGTTTCAGAGGCTGTGTTCGGGGCCTTGAGTCTGATGACTCAAGATGCTGACACTCGATCACATCGCTGCCTGCGATGTATAAGTTGGGGCTACTGCAAATGACTGTGATAAGTCCCTCGCTATCTTCTTTTTTTACGTAAATATGTGGAAGCTAATAGCAAAAACAAAAAACCTCCTTACCCAAGGTGGTGCCGCAGACAGTGGCCTCGGTGTGTTGGTGCGTGCTGTTTTGTTTTGTGTTTTAACTGTTTTTTTGCGATGGTACCTGGAGCTCTTTCACCAGAGAAGAGCTCATGAACAATCAGGGAAACGACACCAGAGAACTAATTCCCACTTTTCTTCTCCGTACACAGGAAATTTTGGTCAAAGGTGTGCTCACCTTTGCTCACGCAGCGAAATGCCGCGGGAGAGGAAAACGTCATCTGCTGTTTTGTGCTTCATGGAGACATGGCTGGGTGGATTGATACTGGACTCTGCGTTGCAGCTGCCAGGCTTGACATGAAACTTTCCAGCAAAACTAAATCTACTTTCACATCAACAGTGGTTGGTGCAATGACGTGACAGTGATCCAGCAGCACTGTTCTCATTTATCATAAACTGTAAGCCTTAATATTCACCCCGTGACTTTGTTTCATTCATTCTGGTTGGTGTTCACATCTCGCTGCTTGCCAACGTGCAGGATGCACAGCGCATGCTTTCTGACCAGATGCTGTGCGTGGAGCGGACCACCTGGACTCTTCCTTGGTGACTTTAACAAAGAAATCTCACCCGCAAAGTCCCTAAATACAGACGTTTATTGAATGCCCGACAAGAGAGGAGATGCTTGTCACGCTGTCCCCCGTGCTGCACTGGGCTACTCATGGTCATGTCATGGTCCACCTGATTCCTGCGTACAGGCAGAAACCAAATCTCTGCAAACCTGTAGTGAGGACTTTAAGGAAGTGGACCAGTGAGGCTTCGGAGGATCTCCAGGCGTGTTTGGACTCCACTGACTGGGATGTGTTCAGGACGGCTACCAACAGACTGGAGGAGTACACCAAGGCTGTGATGTCAACTTCTGTGAGGACTGAACCAAGGTGAGTTACACACAATGACAAACCCTGATTCATAGCCAAACTCAGACAGCTAAGGTTGGCCAAGGAAGAGGCCATCTAATAGATTGTTATAGAAAGAAAGAAAGAAAGAAAGAAAGAAAGAAAGAAAGAACAAGAGAAAAAAAGAGGCCTTCAGGAATGGGGACAGACAAAGTTGGGCAAAGTACAAGTTTAGCAAGGTGGTGAAAGAGGCTAAACAACTGTAGCCTACTCTGAGCAGAGACTCTGCGTCTGTCTGGAAAGGCTCAGGCTAAAGCCTCCCACTCCATCAATGACCAACGCCTGGCCAACGACCTGGATGAGTTTTATTGCCACTTTGCCACCCCTCCAGCTCCAGTGCATCAGCTTCACCTCCCCTATCTCAACAGGGGCCTGGGCACCTCCGCAAATGCCCACCTTAAAGGTCCCCCCCTCCACCTCCTCACCCACCTCAGTGAGGGACCTCAAGTGGGGGCTTAGGTTGTGGCTGATCCCTCCCACCCCAGTCACAAACTCATTGAGACACGCCCCTCTGGCCGGAGGCTGCGGTCCATGAGGACCAAAACCTCACGCCACAAGAACAGTTTCTTCTCCGTTACTAGCCTTATCAACAAGGCCCGGAGGCCCCCTTGACACTCCCCCTTGCATCTTCAGACCTTCTGCGTTACATTAACACACAGCCTTTATTTATTTGGGACCACTTCATCCTGTTTATAACATTCTGTGAATATAGTGTGAACTATACTGTCATATACTTGCACATCAGCTCTACAGCTCCTTTGTTTTAGAAGATATTCTATATAGATGTTTATATTGTTTATATTTTAATACTTGTTTTTTTTAATCCTCCTATATATTTCTTTTATATTACTTCATGTTTTATTCTGCGCCGACTACACCAAGTGAAATTCCGTGTATGTTCAAACCTACCTGGCAATATACTTGATTCTGATTCTCAGAAACGAAACAAAAGCAATGTGTTGCATACTTGTTAAATGAGCACGTTGTGTGGTTTTCAGTTTGAAAAATAACTTGAGCTTTATACTCCAGCATGTACCCTCTCCTCTGGATGATGAGTTGACCTATCACTCTGACAAGCCAGTGGTCATCTCTTTAAAAATTCTTATCTGCCCCGGCCCCATAGCTGTGGAATGAACTCCCCACTGAAGTCCGGACAGCAGAGTTACTGCCCATCTTCTGCCAGAGGCCGAAAACCTGTCTTTGTGCTATTGCACTCGACATGCTGGTTAGTTGTTTTTGTGTTTTGGAGGGACAACGCTTTATTTGGATAGCTTGTGCTCCTGTGGACGTTGAATGCTTGTAATAAAATGTTTGGACAAAAGTGTTTACTGTAAATGTAAAGCAAAGCTCTGCTGCCCTTGTGACTCCATTGTTCACCAAGATGCTGAGATAAACAAGGCATTTTGCCATTAGCAAACCACTGACTAGATAAAAATACTGAGTCTTTATTTCTATTTTTGCTTTGGTTATTTGGTGGTGGGGCTAAGCTTGTCGCATTATCAGAATTTTCAACTTTGATACAATACATTACAAAACAATACTCGATAGCTCTTTAGATACCACAAAGTATTTTCTTTTTCTTGTAAATGTATAACCCACAGACTGTACTGGTACAGAAAAAGAGGACCAGTTTGCAGTGTTTCCCACGGGATGATATATTTTATGACACAGAATGATATATTTATTTGAATACAAAGCATATTTCTTATGTTACCCTTTTAATTATGCTTCATTCTTCACCTTTTTTTTGTCTTAAATCTGCTCACCTTGCTTTCCTTCTGTTTTCCTCACACAGACACAAACCTGCTTGCACCATCTCTGTTTCTCGTGGACCAGTTGCAGTTGCGGATGTAGTCTAGTTTGCAAGTCAATAGCTTTGACAACCCTAGGTGGAAGCTTTTGTTTATATTTTGAAAAATACTAATTGCATTTTTAAATAAGCTGGGAAAGAACAAATATTTTCATGATGCACCTTAGTACCATGCTGCCTGTCTTTGTCTCTACGCGTCTCAGATTTGACAACATCCCTAGCATATAGTACACAGTGTGTCTCTGTGTGTGTATGTGCGAGCTTGAATGATTGTTTTGGCGACTTTTGTGCACCCCGCTGATTAGATTCTAGACCTCGGTTCACAGACCTTGGTCAGAGCAGAGATAACTTGGACTCAGTTTTGGCCACTTACGCACAGAAAATAAATCCATCCCTCACTCTGGCCCTGTTCTTTCCATTTCCCTCCTCCCTCCGCCTCCTCTTTGTCCCACCTCTCGATCTTTCTCCTCCCTTACCAGCCTCCCTTTCACTGTTTCTTAATCGTCTACATCCTCTCCCCACTTTTTCTCCCCCCCATTTCCTCCCCTGCCTCCCCCCCTCTCTCACAGTAATTGATAGTGCCCAGTGCTGTTATTTCATCCAAAGGGGCCCTGTAAACAAAATCATCTCTGACAGAACCAATATGGAAATCTCAGGCAGTGGAGCTACGAGTTATGGCTGCATCCATGGTGTGTGTCTGCTAGTGTATGCATGAAAGGAGGAAAAGGGAGTGCTTTTGTGCATGTATGTTCATGGGTGTGTGTGTGTGTGGTGTGTGTGTGTGTGTTTGCCATTGAGACTGAGAGGTTTGTTCTCAGTTCTGCAGTAATAACTCCAGTGCAGCTAGTCATTAAGTGGAGTTGCGGGTGTGTGTGAGCTGGTTAGTTTGGTGTGTTGTGATAGGGAGGGGTCAAGGCCAAATTGAATCAAATGGTCTAAATTAGCCCCACTTGTCCTCCATTGATTTACGGTGGGCGAGTAAATTGCATCTGTACAGGGAGAGGAGAAGTGGGGAGGGGCTCGAGGTTTCTCTGTAATTGATCTCAGGCTGCTGTTGGTGTGTTCACAGTGACGGAAGCTGTACAGCAAAGATCATGCTGTCATCATGGCTGCAACACTTGAATCTACCTTTTGCTCAAATGACCGCTTGGACAGAGGAAGCCTCAGGGGACCTTGGACCTCAGTCTTTTAAAATCTGATTTCAGAGGTTGAGAGACCATTTGTCAAGAAGTTGGACAAGATAAAGAGAGGTGACTGACAGATAGAAACCACAATCTGTTGAACCATTTGTACAGCATTGCCTCATATTTCTAGATAAAAGAATTTAACCTGGCCACTTTTGGTGGTCAGTTTGTCTGCGAACTCTGGACAGGTAAAATGAATAAGAAATTATCTTTCCTCCCTCCACAGTACCCCCTGCAAATTGTTTCAATGTACTGCAATTTGCTCAGTAGTCATGTAGACTATTATTGCATTGGACATTCATGTGTATATATTTAACCTTATGTGACGCATATTTTTTGTCACTATAACGTCATGCAGTCAGCCTCGAGTTCTTGGTCTACATATAACTGTGGTGAAATCCATTAAAACTTTTACATTTTCTTGAACATTACTCCCTACAAATGAAGTCCATTGTAGAAAATGAACTCCTACCCTGACCTCCCCATAAAAAGAGGCAAGTTAGGGGAATATTGCTGGCTGAGAGAATGATGAGAGGAGAAGGCAGGTAAAGGGGAAATGAGATAAAAGGAAGAGGGTAAGCAGGCCAGAGAAGAATAGAATAGTGAATGTATCTGGGTGTGTTTCATGTGTGTTTCTGTGGCAGCCTGAACTGACAATGACACTTAACATGATCTATACGTGGCCACAGTAATGTGCATGTGGTTATGGACAGTTCCTGTGTGTGTGTGTGTGTGTGTGTGTGTGGTGTGTGTGTGTGTGTGTGAGTGTGTGTGTGTGTGTGTGTGTGTGTGTGTGTGTGTGTGTGTGTGTGTGTGAATGCAGCTTTGTGTCTGTCCCCAATTTCAACGAAACAATGGCAGTGGGTAAGGCAACACCGAGTTATTGATTCCTTCACACATGCCGGCACGTGCATGCACGTGCACACACACCAACAGCTTCTCTGATTTACCGTGCCTGACAGTGGTCTTGCTGTGTGTTAATACGACAACAGAAACCAGCTGGAGTGAGACAAAAAGGCATCCTTTGCCACTGACTGACTCAATGCACTATGACAAGACATGTTATGGCAACACACATATACACAAAGATGCACATGTACAGTTCGGTTTACATGAAGCACAAGGCTTCGTAAAAAAAACAGGCACCCTTCTTCACACATTGGTTGGACACAAGCTATAATGTAAGGTCAACACACATACTCACATGAGCTTACACACACACGTTTTCACTCTAAGCCTGAGCAGTTCTCTTAACCAGTCTTAATTGCATTGTAATGTATTCAGTTTGCTCCCCTGAGCTAAGAGATGACTATAGTTTTCTGACTGGACTGGAAATAGGGAGTTTTCTTCAGTGGTGGTCATCTTCCTCTAGCCTCTGAGTGGAGTGTATCTTCTGAACAAGTTGTCGACAGAATTTCTACAAGAGCCATTTGACCTGAGTGAGAGGAGCACTATCCGTATCACTCTCCTCTCTTTCATCCTCATATTCAAGTGCTGAGATAGAGAGACGATGAGAGCTGTATCTACTGCAGCAAACAAACCACTTTCTCTCATGCGCTTAGTACACAAATGCCGCTTTGACCCCAGATCAGTATCTAAGGATCACAATATGAGTATCTCCTCTTAGTCTCAACACTTCTCTCTGGCCTTTGAGTGCTTAGAAATGAATGTACTGTACACTCTGGTGGAGTGGTGCGCATAAGTGTACTGCTAACTCATAAAGCTTCACATTTACTTTTATAGTTTACTTTACTTTTCTGTTATATTTCAGTTTCATGGTGTTTGTTTGGACTTGCACAAAATAGCATACAAATTATTTCACAACTATATTTGATCTTTAATTAATACACTGCTGTCAAAGTTTGTGCTCAGCTGACAAACTTGTTAAGTCGTGGGTACTTTTATCCTGATTCTGTGCCAAGTTAGCAGCCAATTAATTCCATCTGCAGTATGTTCCAGTTTAGTACATACATATCTAAGACATAAAGATGAACATTTACCCAACAAGTGAAGTTAATATTTAATTTTTGTAAGCATAGATTGTTCACCATTTGATCTTTATAGAAAATGAGATAAACGGCTACTTTCACCATGAAGCCTCCTCTACATTAAATGCAACGAATGTAAACTGTGAAGTCTCTAAGAAATGTCTCACACCCAATCAGCATATAACATAGTACTGTATCTAAACTAAATACACAAACTGTGACATAGAGACAGCAAATATATTAGAGATTTCTGGGCTACAGTTTTCTGTGTCTTGTTGGAAAACACATAAGCTGTATTGATGTATAGTGCCAACCCAGTTGTTTTAAGTGTTGGACTCTAAAGTAAATGTGTAGATTAGTACTTTTTAGTTTTTAGCTTCCATAAAAATGTGTGTGCTTAACATGTTGAAAAAACTGCTGAACTGTAAATGTGCATTGGTAAGCGTTTTCCGCACCGTGGAACTGTCCACTTGGCAGCACATATAGTAATCTGCAATGTCAGGCATCTTAAAGATCCAGTGCAGTGATTTTCAGCTGGAAAAAAGCTTCATATGTAATTCTAATTTATTTTTAAACTGTCCAGTTTTCAGTGAGTTTAAAGGGCATGGTCCTGTCCACATGCTGACGAACCACCTGGTATTAGTGCTGTTTACACCCTGAGTAAATGATTTTGTCTTGTAGGAGAAGGCACTATTCCTTTCTTGACAATCAAATTGGCCGTGAAAGGCACTGCCTTTCTTCAAAACATAAGAACCACTCAAAGTTGAGTGTGAAAACTGGTGCCAATTAGGCTTTGACTGAGTTCCATGAGATTCTGTTTGCATCAAAAAATATGTCATTGATTGACAATATTATTTGGTGAGAATTAAAGATAACACGTTTTCAGTAATTACCAGAGGATAGATTGAGACAGCTTGTACGTGAACTTGCTCAAGTGACCTCTCTTCAAATAGATTCCAGGCATCCCCTGTAGCCGTTCAACATGACTTATCACATGGAGAAACCATATTTCTTCCACTGGATACCAATATTATTTCTCTGAGTAAAAGTAAACATTTTATGCTGGAGCCTTAACAACACCCACAATGTCTGACAATGTTGGGCGATTGAGGGTGTCATTATTTCGGCTAAAAACCTAAAAAATGATCCACAAATACTGTTACAGTAACTGGTGAGATCATATTAGATCTGAAATGGAGTTTGAGAGAACTTGATGTGGCAATGCCCTTTGTTAAACAATACCGTGAAATTGAAAATGTGATACTCAATAGGCTGGACCTTTCTCACTAGACTTTGCAGACCTGCTTCTGGTGGGTCAGCCACATGATATGAGAAAGATTAAATTTGACTCAGTCCCTTGCCAGCCTTGCCAGAACATCCTTTTTTTAACTTGAAAACTGGACATTTTTAGTAACCTGTTATGTTTAGAAAGGTTTGTGAACCATTGGTATAAAAAAATGGTTCTCAATCTTTGTAGCCCAGGGCACTCACAAAGAAATGCCCATGTTGAAACATTTAGGCAATTATTCAACTTCATGTCATCCTGGCCTCTGACTTTCCAAATGAAAAGAGGGACTATGATTGCCTACATGATGAGATGTTTCATATAATTATTTTTGTTGGTAACAAAAAGGATATTTTTGTGAGGAATTCTAAGATGATTTTGGAAAGAAAATATATATAAAGGGAGAGAGAGAGAGAGAGGTGTCATTCAGCAGGAGAAGAGTGATGGAGAAACTTCAATCTGAAGAATCCTCTTTAGAAAGAAGTGTTTTCAGCTTGTGACAGAAGATGTGGAGTGACTTGCAGTGCAGAGGTCATCTCACCACTGGGGAGAGAAGCAGGCGGGTGCAGTGATGACCACTGTGACCTCAGGGCGGGCACAGCTCAGCAGCAGGCTGACAGTGATGGGGAAAGGGGCTTCTTCCACTTGTGATGGGTTTTGCTCATGGTTGAAGTGTGCATCTGACGAGAGCTCAGCATCTTTCAAGGTGAGGAGTTTTGTCTCCTCCGTGTCTTGTTCTTCCTTCTGTCGCTCATACTCAGATCTGCCTGACCTCTCACTTCATATTTGCAATCATCTTTTTGGTCATGGGGATTTCGAAGTTCAGTTTAGATTTAGATTTAATTTCCTGAATTACTGTCTCAGCGCGTCCTGAGGAAGGCACAGTGTGCAGTTGATTCATAAAGTTATAAATAAAAAGACAATACTCTTGATGTCTGAGTTCAGCAATATTTTCTCACACTAATGGTGTGACTGTAGCAGCTCCACATCAGAATATATGACTCCAATCCACAGCTCTCTTTTATATTGATTATTGTGCCATCAGTGGCAGTTTAGTTTTTCTGTCTGAGCTGCTGTCTTCTGCCTCAGGTACAGCATTGCAGCAGCCAGTCACCACTTATTACGATTAAATTAAGGACATTCTTCACTTTTATTTTGAATTTTTTCTCCAGTTTTTCTTCTCACAATTCTGTCAAAAGGCTCTTAAACAGACCTTAAAATGAGAGCAACACTTTTGAATAGTTTCCCTTGGGAATAGACACGACGTGCAGTAAAAGTCCAGCAACTATGCAGTAAAAAGTGGGAGACTTCTATAATTAAGGAATTGAGCTGCATAGAGCTCATCCTGACTGAAGTGCAAAAGTAGAACAGGTCAGTGTCTTTGGTCAGTCTGGCAGTGAATAAGCCACAGCAACCAGGCCACATGACACTGAGAACCA
This sequence comes from Nibea albiflora, assembly GCA_014281875.1. Lineage (NCBI taxonomy): Eukaryota > Metazoa > Chordata > Actinopteri > Sciaenidae > Nibea > Nibea albiflora. The sequence goes on from CM024801.1 coordinate 12,172,037, forward strand.
GTTTTAGAAAGCATATTTCTTCTTCATTTATATCACATAACATCTATTACAGACTGTGTTTGAAGAGTTTACTGACAATGCAATCTTTGTGATGAATGCCTTCCTCTTTGTGATATAATGAATATTTGCTGCCTCCAGGCTTCCTCTAATAGTGACAAGTGAAATAACCTTAAAGGGGAGAAGAAAAATAATAGTTGCTATCAAATTGTCCTTGAGTAAAGGGCTGGGTCTTGGCATCTTTTCTTTTAGGGGGTCATAAGCGCAAAGAATAAATGTCTAGATGAGCTAGCAGACTTTTTTACTTAGACTTTGGAAAGATGTAGTCTTTTTATCCCTGGATATATGGGGAATTATCTGCTATTCTTTTTATTCTGTGTCAAATTTCTTCCAACCAGCCAGTGGGGCCTCATTGGTATACTACACAGACACTGTATTTGTACAAATATTACTTTTTACCGCATGCTTGCTGAACTAATGCCTTGCTTCGGTTGTGTCCCCAAGAGGAATAGTTCAGTTAAAAACAGATCTTTCAAGCTTAAGTCACAGGGAATGCTGCGAGTGGCTGAGGGAAAAGTCATTGAGGGAAAATTAGAATAATATTTTAAAATGCACTGATTTGGTTCTGCTCCATAACACGGAGGGATGGCGGTCGCCTAGAAGTTATGCGAGCATAGAAGCAGTCATCTTATGACTGGGAGGCCAGAAAAATGTATGTGGAGAAAGTGAGTGAGCAACGGAACAGGACAAGTGGAAAAACAGCGTGCAGGCCGTGTCGACTTCCCCTTGATGGGATCAGAGTGAAGAGAAGAGCGCGGAGTGACAGAAGAATAATGAAGCATACATCACAGATAAAAGCAGCAAGGCGAGGGCAACGACAATCACATATACTGCTAACTCAGGGCAGATGAAGGATGAAGGGGTCTTCCTCTGTGAACGCCACCACTTAGTGCCTCTTCTTTAAGCGTGACGCTAGGGGGGGCTGTCGCTCCTTCTTTGCCTCTTACACAGGCCGTGGAGTCAGAGACGGACGGACATACAGGCAGGCAGGCAGGGGGGCTCACGTATCTCCATCTCCGGAAATCCTCCATCCCTCCGCCGACGGACTGATTTGCAATTCAATAAGTCACAATGTCATCTCTTTAGCTTTTACACATTTAGCTGACAAAGGGAACCAGGCACGCTGCCTTATGAAATATCGTCTCAGACCCAAAGAAGACCTTAATGTTCTCTCTCTACTGGCTTGTTCAAACCCCCTCCTCTCCTCTCCTCTCCTCTCCCCTCCTCTCCTCTCCTCTCCTCTCCTCTCCCCTCCTCTCCTCTCCTTCTCCTCAACACACACACACACGCTCACACACATTCACGCACACTCCCGCCCTATCAACAGAAAGTGAATGAGTTTTATTACAAGGGTGCCTGGGTGTATCACATTTTGTTGTACAAGCTGTCACCCGCTGCTGGAAGCGGATGCGGCGTGCGCGTGCGTTTGCACGGGGTGCTCGCGCGAAGTTGGCCGTCTATTCGATTACAGGGAGAACAGGTGTAGCGTGTGTCTTTGAATGAATTATGCAGAGAGAGGCTTTGAAAGCAATAAACAACACGTGGACGCCGCGCGCGCTCACACCCACCCACCCACACACGCACAACTGACACGCACGCGCGTTAACCATACGGAGCGTGGAGCCTCGTCTGATGGGATATCTTTAAACCATCACCTCCAAACTTCTGCTTTAGTGTTTAGGAGAGTCACTTAAACCTGTTTCCTGCGCACCGGTCTACGGCTATGTTGTATTTACTTTTTAATGGCTTTACTCTTGTGTATTTTAGATTTTCACTTTTATTTTGAAAAATCACGTCGCTCAGGTTGTGGTATGTGGATGTTCTCCAGAAATGAACAAATAAATAGGTGAAAATGGTAAAGAATAAACCACGTTAAGACATCTCAAATGATAAGAGAAATGAAAATACTAAATCCCGACTAAATTCCTACACCCTTCATTGGCTGCTAAACTGTCATTCAACTCCCCAAATCCCGCCCTCACCCCCCCGCACCCTCCTCAGCCCCACAGCCTCCGCTGGCCCTCGTCCTCCTCCTCCCTCTCCTCTGCCGGCTGGTGGAAGCGTCAGACCTCCTCCTCTTCTGTCCTCTCCTCCCTCCATCCCGCGGACGAGTGTATACAGCCTCTCAAGTTGAGCCCAGACGCGCACACACACACATAACACACACAGCAAGAGGAGGATAGTCGGAGGATAGACACGGGGACGACGGAGCTGCTGCCGGGCGAGCGGAATTTAATTTGGATTTTGTGTAATATATGAGCCTTAAGTGACTGTGACAAGAGTTATCTTTGGTTTGGTTGTTTGAAAGCCGCAGACGAAGTGGACTTTTTAATTCGTTGCGGGAGGTCCTCTCTGCTGGTCTGTTTAAACTTTTGAAAAGAGAAAAGTGTGAGAAAGGGAGAGACGCTGAGGTTTCCTCAGCTTTAACTGTCCCGTTTGGATAAATAGAGCGGAGGAGCGCACCGGTGGAGGAAGCTCATCACGGGGGGAAACGAGTTCAATCCTCGGTCCTGGCTTGAAGCAGGCACACCGCGGACTTTTTTTGGGGGGTAGGATTAAAAAAGAAGTCAGCCTGCATCGGAGGTGCCCATCGGGGGTTTCTCTCTCTTTTTTTATTACTGACTCCAGAAGGATTTATAGTTTACTCCAAACCTCATCTGCGCGGTGTTTTAGGTCAAGCACAGCGGGATTAAGAACCGAGATTACCGATGGCACCGATGCGGTAGTGATCTGTCTCGGGGGAAAAAGGAAAGAGATAAAAAAAAAATTAAAGATCCCCTTTTGTCCGTTTTGTGAACAGTTCCGGAGGTTTTTACCGACAGGAGAGATGGAGACTGTGTGGAGAAAGGGTGGCGCGCCGGTGGGTTGTTCCCTCTGGAAGACAGCGCTTCTTCTTTTCCTGTGGAAAGGTAAGAGATGCATATGTAGGCGAAAACTTGTTGCCAGTTTGAAAGATTGTTTTTTTTTTTGAACAGTAGAAAAATGTGACACACCATGGAAGCAAGCATTGCAGGTGGAGCTTTCCCAATAATCAGAATATCATCTCTGATGCGTTCCAGCCAAGAAGTGCGTTTGTCTTGCATTGTTTTGGGCTGGAAATCGGAGATGTCACACCCACTCAGTATCTTTCCCTTTTTCTTTCTTTCATTTCTGTTTTACCGTCCTGTCGTAGAATAAAAGGCTGTAACTTTTTGTAGTCACTAAGGCTCCCTGGATTTGTAACCACTGCGTATGTGTCATAATCGTTGTTATTTTTTGTCTTGGAGTGTTGATGTGCGCTTTGGAGAGGAGTGATCTCAGAAACTAGTCTGCAGAAGCGATGATGAAGGGTAATCCAACTCTAAACTCAATTTGCACACCCCTCCATCCTCGCAGTATTCACCACCAAAGTATCAAACTGGCGCAAGTTGCACGAAGTCAAAGAAATTACAAGAGACTTGCGTTTGCCATATGGCGTTCACAGAATGTCTGCCAACATTTTAACACCGCTCTGGAAATCTTAATGAAGCAATTTTCTTTTTCTTTAGCCAAATGACGATCGATTAGCCCATATTCACCTTGACACCTCCTGTATCCATCCGTGTGTGTGGAATAATAAGTAATTGACTAAGCCGAAGCGTCAGATGACAGATGCGTACTAACTGGTGCCATCTGAGACACCCGAACCCCGGCTAGTCGGCGGCTGACCGGCCCGTGTGTTTGTCAGACAGTCTCGGAGAGGACTGACCTGACCAGTAGGGTTTTTCTACAAGAATGGAATTAAAACTTGTATTTTGAATTTGGGGTGAAATGCGAAAATGGCTCGTTGCCCACGACATCTGCGCTCCTGGAATCCGGTTTAGAAACGAGTGCCCCTTGTCAGAGGTGATCTGAAGGGGTTTCTTATGATTTGCTTTTAAACCCAGCTGTCCCATATAATAGCCACACTTGTCTCCAGTTGCCAAGCAAATTAAGTGAAATCATGCTGAAAAGTTAAAAAAAATGCTCACATTATAGAAAAAAAAACGAAAGAAAGAGGAGAGGTCAAGATCTCCTCTACTTGTGCGCGCATGAAAAGCACTGGCTTAAACACAGAAGTGTTTAAAGGGCTTGTGATGATCCTACTTGTGCTGCGTGACTTATAACATCCACATAATATAGTGTAACCGGTCTTATAAGATCAGCTACATCATCATCATTTTATTCAGAGCCTGTTACAGTGTGCGCAGATGGCGATCCACTGTCTTGAAGTCTAAGGGGCGAGACATTCTGAATTCAGGTCGGGTAACACCACCCACCCACTTACTCCCTGGAATAAAGACGAAGAAGCACAAGATGGAAAGGGCTGACTGCTATTTTGGGTTTGGAGCCATGTGAGTGCGCGATTGTCCGCCTCCGTTTTCCGCACAAATGACAGTGCTCAGCATTAGTATCACATTCCCGTGAGAGTATTTTGTGTCTGTGCGCGCGCTTGTACGCGTGTGTATGTTTTAATCAGCTCCGATCACTCACAGCTCACTGAACGGATAACAGTCGCTGCGTTGTGCGCTCCGGAGCGCAATGGTCGCCGCTGCCGTGGCCGTGGCAGCGCACGGCACACAGACAGGAGACCGGAGAGGAAACTGGCGAGCAGGGGCAACGCGCCGGAAAACAGCTGTGCCCGACAAAACGACTGAGCAGCCAAAAGATGAAATCACCCAACATTCTCTTCTCTTCTCTTGAAATACAGACCAATGTTCTTCATGCCCCAAGACTGTAGCGTTTTGTTAAAGAGCACGTTGCTCTCTGATTACTGTTTAGTAGCTCCCTTGGTAGTTAGGATGGCCAGTAGTGTCTCTTTCAGGAGAACCCTTGACACAATCAACGAAGACGAAAACACAGGATTTCGACTTGGCTCTGGTTTAACAGTTTTTATGTGGGGAGCCTGGCTCTAATGCTGTAATGACTACCTGAGGCTGTTTAAAACAGCAAAACACCAACTCTCTCTCTCTCTCTCTCTCTGTATCATTGTGTGTGTATCATTGCATGTGTCCTTTCATTTACAGTAGGTATGTTTCAGATTAGTCACAAAGGCCTTGAGTCACCCGGTGTGAAAGTGTTGTGTGTTTGTGTGCATGTTGCTGTCTGTAACCATACTGAAGCTGTCATCTGTAATACTTCAGATTTTTCCACCCCCATGTCTGACTGCAGTCGCAGAAACACACCACCGTTTAAAAACATATTCTGCTCAGTTTCAGTGTATATCGTTTTCGGCAATTTTTGATTAGAGGGGCTGTGACATGCAGTGCCTCTAACCAAGAACAAAGTTATTTATTGGCCTTTTATCTCCCCACTTGACCCTATTTGTGTCATTGTCTCGTACAACCTGAGTGGCATTTCCATTTTCATGTCACTCCATTTCATTGTAATTACATCACTCCGTTATTTCATCATCCAGGTCGCCTCCAGGTTGTCATTGCCATTTTTTTTTCAAAAGCTGAGCATCAGAGAGAGACGCTTGTTCAGAGGCAAACAGTTAGTTTGGTCTTGAAGGTTCAGAGGCTGAATAGTCTCCGCGGGGGTCATGACTCTGTTCTGTGTTCCCAGCAGGAGATGTGTTGAGGGCGGGTGGACGGGGAATTCCTGCCACACGATCATGCAAATCAGAAATGAAGTCAATACATGAATGATTTTTCTATTTATCATCATAGTTTGTAAAATATAGCTGCGGGGCGTTGTTGACGTTTTGAAGGTTTAAATTGTCTTAAAGTGACAGGTGGCATCTTTACTATGTATTGCTGTTATACCAGTGATGTTAAATGTATTGACAGACAGTTCAGATAATGTTTTCTTAGTGCAGATACATGAGTATCAGCTTGCATGTCTGAAAAAAGAAAAAGAGATTGCAGTGCATGGATGCCAACAACATAGATTTACATAGCTTGTCCACTAGAGAGCACAGACACATGCTGCACTGACAATAACACGTCTTAAGTCAAACAAACTCTCAAATATAAGTATGTATGGGCTCTTATAGCATATCCAAGGAAATGCTTTTTTTCTGATTGGCTGGCTGGTGTCATTTAAAATTTGTCTGAGGTAAACAGTCTCATTCATTGGCTTTCTAAATCAGAGCACAAGTGTTTACATAATTTAAAACACATTACCTCAGTGTTCAGCAGCTCACTTCAGTGCCTTCACTTTTGTTGAGCTCGCCTTTTTAAATGCTTCGTGAGTGTGTGGAATAGCTACAGTATGTGGCAGATTGTACACTACACTGGAGGAAATCCTGCACTATTCAGTGTGTGTGTGTGTGTGTGTGTGTGTGTGTGTGTGTGTGTGTGCGCGTGCGCGCCTGTGTGTTTGAGAGCTACACTTTGCGCTATGCTGTTAACCTGTAGCAGAATGTCAGCAGTATGCACCATTACTCAAGCAATACAGAGCATTAATAATTACCGACGTAAAATCACTGACACGCACACACACACACACACACACACACACACACACACACACAAACACACACACACACACACACACCACACACACACACACACTGATTGTCTCTCACTCTGCCCTTGTCCTTTCTATACTATACCCTGTCTCTCTCCCCCTGTGTGTGTGTCTTTCTCTGGGTCTCATTGTTTGTTTCATTCACTGGTTTGCTGACTCACTGACACACACGCATGCGTGTGCGCGCACACACACACACCACACACACACACACACACACACACACACACACACACACACACACACAGAGGAAGCTTATCCTCGCCAGAAATAAGTAACAGAGGATTTTTAAATTGGACAAGAGACATTTCAGAGATGGTAGATGTGAACTTTTACCATTTACTCATGAGTGCATGGGGGCTGGAAGTGTGTGAGACTGCTAAACACCATGATGATAGAAAATCATACCCTTTCATTGTGAGCCTTTTTCGTTCTGCCACTGTAACACATGACCTTTTTGTCATGGTGACAGTGAGAGGACAGAACAGAAAGCCGAGAGTGAAGGTCTGGAAAGAGTGGACATGAGACACTCTTCACTCTCCTTTTTCGGATATTGCAGCGTTACTCCAAGGTTTTCTTTTTGAGAAAGTAGAAAAGAGACCTTTCATTCTTTCAAAACTCAAGGTGCTCCTGAATCTCAGAAAAAAAACCTACTTACCACTCTTTGGCCACCAGTACAAAAACTGTACTGTCTTCTGGTTTCATACAGTTTATGAGACTAGTGAAACTACTACTGTGTACATCAGTGTACCGGTTTGGCACTACTACAGGAATGTAATTTTGGCACGAAATGAAACAGATTTGTAGTGTTGACTTTAAAAAGATGCTGCTAAATTCAAATACACAAACAGTACAATACCCATTATATGAGTGATCTTAAGGTGGCAGAGCCACTACTATCCACATGTGGTTCACCTTTCATCAGCTGTCCGTATCTGTGCGTAGTATCATCATTATCACCGTGGACCGGGGGGCTGGCCTCAGAGCGCTCTGACTCGTGACTGGTCGCTGTTGTTACCATTATGCTGCACAACTGACCCAGACGTCACCGAGAGAATCATTTCTCAAAATAAAAGGTTTTTCAAAATAAAAAATCGTCCAGACTCCGATAATACATAAGACAGAAATAATCGACGGACCAGTACCGCTGCCCCGGGTTAGGGACCACTGGCCTACAGTATTACTAATATACAGTTGGAACACAGGTCTGGTAAATTGTGGTTTGCATGTCCCATTGAATTCAATTTTATTTTTGTATTTTTTATTGAATCCCTTAGGATATACACACACACACACACACACACACACCACACACACACACACACACACACACACACACACCACACACACTCACTCAAGAACCTGGATGATAAGGAAAATAATTGGCTCTTATCGTCATAAGAGACCAACTTTTCATCACACAGAAGAAGTGGAAGTGACAGAGATGGAGAGATAGAAGAGAGACTTTCTCTTCCCTTGAGAGTGTATTCATGCCCTGTCCCTTCCTTCTATATCAGTGAAACTCATCTAGAAAGATACTGTTTGCTGCAGCGTTTGGACATATTTACAATGACACAGACATACATTTTCTCTCTTTGGTGTATATTTGACAGATGCGACAGAAGATTGTATCATTAGGGAATCACAATATGAAATCACAGACTCACAATATTGGTGACAAAGTAAAATACCTAGAATGCAGCTTGATATTATATTATTTCATAACGATGAATCATAACTGCAGTTGTAACTCAAAACATGGACTTTTTTCTTTAATGCGATTTAGCTGTATGCTATAAATGGAGTCATATTGTAGCTTTTGCCCAATTATGCTGCCATGATTTAAATCCTTGTTATTTCATTTCATGGACACATTTGATCCCTTTCAGTGTGTTTCAAGACACCCCACAGGTTACTCTTTTTGTTGGTATATTTAACTCGGCAAGTTTCTCAAGATTGAGTATAATTAGGCTTTAGGCAAAGCCTTTGCAAATGCTCTTTTGAAATAATAATAATAATAAAAAGCAATCCTTTCTACTTTCTATATCAAGAATCATTGTAGACTGCCAGGTAAAGGACGTTTTATAGTGAGGTCAGTTTGGCCATCTTTTCTTAAAAGGAGCAATTAAGAGTTAGAACTTTAGGATTAAAGGTTCAGTGTGCTTAAATAAACCACGTCACTGGGTCTTAAACTAGAGTCCCTGTACCACTGTTGGTATGCATCATCCCTCTAGTGGTACATGGAGGAATCTCTGAAGTGAACTGAGATGAAAGACATTTATTTAAAAACATATTAGATATATCAAAACACTAAAAAACTTTTTTGACTGAAAATAAACCTGAAATCTACTAAAATGTCATGTAATGGTGCAGTAATTTGGCTTCTGTTACACCACTTAACCCCTGTGTCGTTTTTCATGTGAAGCGAGTCCTTTAAGGATTTTGGATTAGGGTAAGGGTTGAGATCATGCGGTGATGGTGGCTGAGATAAGGTGAAGTAGGTTTAAGGTTTGAGGCAGAGAGTTGGAGTGTGTATGAATGTTTTTAGTATAAACAGAAACTTGTCATACTTCCCCTCTATTTTTTACTTACTTTTGTGGATATATTGCATTGAATATACACTATATATATATATATATTTTTTTTTTTACAAGTTTTAGGCATCATCTTTATGTTTTTCTGTGGACTTTTTATCCTCATTAGTGTATTATGCTCTGCTGTTTACATTTCTGCTATTAATAGAATCTACAGGCATTTACTGAAAGTCAACTGATTAGTCTGAATACTTCTGAATAGTCCAACTTCCTCTGCACAAGCCCGTGTGTGTGTCTGAGCCTGCATTTCTCTGTATACTCTCTTTGACCATGAGACGGCTAAGTTTCAAAGGCCTGTCGAGAGGTTTAAGGGTCTTGCTAATGAGCAAGTCATTTTCCTTCAGATTAGCATGAATAGCTGGACTAATTTTGGGTGTGCGGGTCTGTTTGTGTGTGCCTGTGTGTGTGTGTGTGTGTGTGTATGACTGCTACTGTAGGTCTAGAAGTCATCTCTCTGGGTTTAAGGTTGAGCTAATCAGCAACACATTTCCCCCTACATTAGCTTCACTTGGCTGATTAGCCACTGTGCTTGTGGGTGGCAGAGAGAGAGCTAGAGAGAGAGACTGACTGAGAAGAGACTAACAACGGATCATCATTAGCTTTCATTTTCTTATTTAATTTTGATTGAATGTAATTTATTGCCATGAAGTGTGTGTGTCTGTTCCTAAATGCGAAGGGGTGCAGAGGATAAACTACAACATCAGCCTGTTGCCTGCGAGTAGCTGGACAGGTCACCTTTTTTGATTATGATGTGATGTGTTAACGACATGTTCAGAATACAAATACTGCATGCTCCCTCACAAACTGTTTGTGTGGCTTTCATATTTTAACTGTGACGATGACACATCTTTTTCTAGGAATCCCTGCTTCATTTATCAAAACGAGCCAGCCAAACTCTGCAAATGTTGAACGTCTAAAATCAAGTAGCTGTGCAATTTTTGTCTACAAACATACACTACTAATAAAAAGTACTGCTTAAGATGGAAACCATTTGATCGGTGAAATAAGAAGATCTTACTGCTTGGGTGCTAAGGCCAGATTACGATCACTGTCAAAGTTTGTGTGGTTGCTTTTTAACCTGTAGCTGTGATGCAGGTACATTTCCTCAGTGCAATCGGTTAATCTACCATTCTTTTCAAGCGCCTCTATATTTTTCAGAGTTTCTCCTCGCCGCTGTATTCCTCCCCTGCATTAATCTCTGACTGATTTGCCGTTTGTTTTTCCTCATCTAAGTGATAATATTTAGCTGGTGATCTGCTGTCTTGCTGAGTCTTTTGATGGCTAATAGTTTATTTATCTTCTTTCAACACAACACTATTTTTCTCTGACAAACATCTGAGGAGCAATAACGGGGTTTAATGGGCCAGTTGCTTAGCTGACACACAAAAGGAAGAGACAAATCCCCCTGTCTTCTTTCCTCTTCTTCTTTGCATCCGGTTTCATCTCTGCCTTTTATTTTGATATTTTTGCTCATTTAATCATTCTCATAGGTCATCAATCATTCTTATGTTTAATCTTTCTGTTTCTTTCTGTCCTTTTCCTCCACCCATTCCCATTCTTTCCCCTTTGGTCACTTACTTCTTTTTTACACTCTCTCTTAAAGAGAATTTGCTATGCCCATTTCTTTTCTCTACCATCTTACCTTTCTCACTCCATCACCTTATCTCCTGCCATTGTGGCTCAAACTTCGTCTCTCCCTCTTTCTCTTCCTTTATCTGAAATGCAATATTTCTCTTCGTGTCATCTCTTCCTTTCGTCCTAAACCCTTCTTCTTCCCCCATCTTTTTCACATTTTGTCTCCTTTTTTCCTCACTGTCTCTCATCGATATATCCCCACTTGTCATCCTCTTTTTCTCTCTCCCCCCATCCCACCCCCTCCACACACTTTCAGTGTCTCCCTCTCTGAGCAGCTCTTAACCAGTCCTTTGAGAGTGTGTGAGCTGCTCGGCCCCTAAATGATTTTCTATTACCGCTGCCTGTTAACAGTGCTCCATTTGATCACAGCTAATGAAATTGAAAACTTTTTCATCTCAGCCCAAATTGATTTCAAACCTGAAACTGCACGCGGCCAAAAAAAAAAAATCCAGACCGTTGTGTTAGTGGAGCGTTACATTCACTTTAGACACGCACAGAAATCAATTAGCATCTATGTCGTTTTACTCTTGTCCTTGGGAGATTGAAGGAGCAAAATGCCTTGTCTTGTACTGTGTGTTCTTGTGTGTGAGGACATCTAACCAAGTAAAAGTGTGTGTGCATATTGACTGAGACTCAGAGTATGTTACCATCCAGACATTCAATCCAGAGGCCTTCGGATCACTGGTCTAAAACTATCACAGCCAAGCGTAGATGTAAAGTAGAGGGCAATACATTGGTGGAGCCAATTTGGGCTTAATGACTTATGATGGTTGGCTAAAAGTTGGACCAAGTCCATTACAGTCTTGGTTAGGTGTCAGAGAATTCCTCTTTTCCCTCTGATCAGTTCCCATTTTAACAGCTGGAATCAGAAACACTGATATCAGATAGAGGAAATCATAATAAAAAAAGATTTAAACAAGTGGATAAACCAAGCAACTGGCCAGTGATTGATTTAATATGTGCTCATTTCTAATTTTCAATCTTGAAATTGTAGCTTAAGTTTGATTGTAAAGCAAATGAGAATCTCAACGAGGGTGTGTTAAAGGACTTAATTGCACAAAAACAAAAGCAAAGGACAACACATACTACATGAAGGGTCAGGTGAGGCACCTTTATTACGTTTGCTAGGCAACGACTGTAAATAGTCACAGCAAGCAATCGGAAAATACATGTTTTATTTATTCAGTTTCCTTGTTACATCCCACGAATGAATGATTTATTTTTTTCTTTGGGTTTTCATTGTTTGTGGCCTGGTTTATTATCTGTCTTGTCAGTTTTGAGCCTATAAAGGGATGTGCAACAAGTAACCTTCATATTATTCCAGGAGTTCAGTTTCTTGATTGAAATGCACAAGAAGAAAAGTAAACAAAAAGTCGTGAGGTGACCGATCATTTAGAATAAACCTCCATCCCGGTTGATTGCGAGGCTCATTCAATAACTGAGGTAAAACAACAAAAGAAATCACTGGGAGGGAAAAGAAGGCAAACAAAGAAAGACAGGTTTTGTGCTGCTTTGCACTGGTCCTCACATCTGCAGCCTTATCGTGGGCTAAGAAAGGCAGCAGTAACACAGGCCAGACAGCAGTCTCGCATAACCAGACCTATCTCGACAATTCGGTTTAGCATTGGAGTAAGCTGTGGCTGCAGTCTTTTATTCTGATATACCGGAAAATTACTTTCAATTTGTATTTCAAATTTAAGGCGTTGCTTAGCGGACAGTGATTGTGCCCTTGCACAATAGTGTCGAGTGGTAACTTGTTTTAGTGACAGAGCAAAAGAACATGTATGAATTGTGATTTTGATTAAGCATAATGACTGTACTTAATGTAGATTTAACATGTTTTAAGTGCTTTTTTATTTTTGGAGCTTCCCACATCATGGCAAGTAAGCTGCGAAGGATAAAAAAAAAAGACGTGCAGAGGAGGCCTGAAAAGTAAATGCAAGATAAAAAGACAACATGTTATTGTTAATAGTGGAACGATTTAAGTATGCATGTGTTTAAGTATGTCACTCATAGACTATGTTCTTCCTAATGTCCCTAGTTTCAAGTCTTCTTTGATACAGCATGATGACGAAGCCCATATCACATTAAATCAGGTTCTGGTTCCAAAAAACCAAGATGATGATGGGCTTAATGTCAACTCCTTCAAACTTCAAGTGGTAATAGACAAACCAATAAAAACCCAATACATAATGCATATCTATGTATAGCTGTATATAAAAGGGTTTTTATTTTATTTTCTGACATATGCTTATGTCGTTTGAATGTTTGGCCCAAGACTGCTGCAAACACGTGATGGCAATAGCTACAGTCTGAGTAAGAACTAGTGGGAGAGAGTGGAAACAGTTAAAAGCAGAGAGAAGCAGAGGGAAACTAAAAGGCCAGACCAGGCTACGATCTAGAGAGAGAGACAGAGAGACAGACTTTGGGCAGTGGAGGGAAGAAGGGAAGATTGGAAAAAGATGAGAGAGCAAAACAAAGAAGGAGAAAAAAGGTAGCGAAGGAAGGAGGGAGAGGCAAAGAAAAAATTACAGACAAAGAGACGGAAGAGACAGAACAGAGAAAAAGACAGAACAAGATGATTAGATTCTGAAAACAAAGGGATGGGAGGGATGGGGATTGCTGGAGAGCGAGGGTTAGGGACAGCAAGAGATTTAGCATTTCGTTCTGTGTTGCTCTTAGCCTGTAGGCTAGCATTATAGTGAAGATTTCCACTATTTACAAAGCGCCCGGTGCCTTCAGGACTCCATCTACATAATGCTTAACATGCTCAACTCGGCTGTGCTCTGTCCGTCAAAGGAAGACAGTCCCTGAGGCCTGCCAGGAGGCCAGTGAAGGGGAGGCCCAGATGCTTTAATGGCAGCAAAACACAGTAATTGCTTGATTGCTTGGGACTTGATCAAGTAAAATGCTTGTAATAAGATGTCTAAATTCAACCGTGATCTAAGTTGTGCTTTTGGAAACTGTAATGGTGTGATTGTATCAGCTCTCACTCAGGGCTTGCCGCTGGCATAAGTGCACTGACTTTGTATGTTGCCTGCAGTGTTAAGTTGACTGACTCACTCAGGGTCTGCCGACTCTTACGCAATGACTGCGAGACCCACGCACCTGTCCGGGCACACGTCCATTAACCTACAGATTCATATTTCTCACTTTACTCCCTCTCTGAAGAACTCGCTGCTGCACAGCGCTGCTTGTCTGCCTCTCTGCTGTCAACATCCTCAATTTCTGTCATAGTTTTGTAGCCATTTGGGACTTGATTTGGAAAGTTTTTCCCCAGCAGTTGTGAGAACACGTTTGACACAGAGAATCTCCTGTTGTGGGCTACATGTGTGAAATAAAGACTCCGGTCTGGATTTTTCTGAAGCTTTTGTGAAAACCTCTTCATTCAGCGGCTCTTCTGGCAGCGTCTCTCCCTCCCTTCTGGCACTATGAACTACCACTCAGGTGTAACAGTGGGTTACTATGAATATGGGGACTCTCTTTCTCACGATTCTCTATAAAAAACTATTTCTAACCAAGAGGTTTATAGTTAGTATGACGATACAAAATCACGAATGATTCTACCTCAATGCTGAAGTCTTCAGTAAATATTCAGTAGCTTCACATGATATATAACTTACACTCTCATGCGGCATGATAAAAGGGAATCCTCAAAGCCCCTGTTAAATTGTCCTGCATGCAAACGATCATCATGATCTTAAATGCTTTGAAATTGAGCAGTGGATTTTTCTCAGGGTGTGAATTATCTGCAAATACATTATATCTGATTATTAAGGCTAATTGGAGGCTTTATCACTGCACAAGAAATACCTTCACTCCTGTCACTTCTCTTTGCTATTTTATGGTTCACGAACTTGAAGATGCACAGTAGGAAAAAGAGACGTAGCTGCTCTTAGAGGCTGAGAGATAATTTAAGAAGCATCCTGAAATACATTAGATTTCTTGTACAAAAAACACTCCTTCAGAACACCTATCTGCCTTTTTAGAGGAACTGAACTTGACCTTTTTCTTGCTGGTTTCTTACTGAAGGTTTATAAAAGCACTCTTGCATTACCTATCTGATCAGTAGAACAGACTCCATGCTCTTGGAGATGCAAACATGCCTGTGATGTGGCTGAAAGAAGCGAGGCACTGAAATAACTGACATCTCAGTGAGATTTGGCATCACTCTGTGCTTAAAAAAAAAAAAATGAACAACTGAAGCTGCATCTGTTGTAGATCAGAGTGGCAGCCTTGTGATTACAGACAGTGACTCACTGAAAGAGACTATACTCAGTGATTACCGCACAGTCTCAGAGACTGTCTTGTTCAGCCTTTGTGGAGGAAACTTGAACCGGTAATTTGACCTTTTCCTATTTGTTGTGAGTAATGGTCTTATTATTTCAGCTTCCGCAGTGCCTTACATGATATCAGCATCCTAACGATGTGAATGTGTACATAATCAAATAGGGTTCTCATGAATGTATTCAGGTCCAATAAATTGATTACTCTCATTCATATTCATGTTAAACAAGCAGAGTTCCCAGACTAAGGTGGAGATTTGAGCGACTCCTTTCAGACTGTAGGTTTTGATGCCCGGGCTCTCAAAGTCATTGAATTTAAACTTGCTGAAGTGTATTTGACATTTCACTCGTTTGCGTCTTTCCTTCCCTCCAAGTGTTTCTGCCTTTTTTCCATGGTTGTCCCCCGTTCTCTGCGTAGTCCTCCATCTGTTAAGTGTGATATCTCAGACACCAATGTGCAGTTTTGAACTCAACTTTGGGGATTAATGTTTCATAATTAAACAGATTGCCTTATGGGTAATGCCACATTGCGTTTGTGTACAACCAACTGTCACATGTGACATCACACAATGGTACTGGCAACTTTGGAACATTATGCATTATATGATAAGACCGGATGACAACTTTGAAGGGAAAAACTTCAATATTCAGCCCTTTCCAGTATTTTATATTCATATACGCTCCTCCTGCTTCAATCACCCACGACCTTTCCTTACTGTTGCTTTGAGTACGTAAACATATCTATCAAAAATGTGCTTTAATCACTAAGAACTCTAAGATCATTTTGAGGAAACAAATAGAAATTATTACTGTCACAAACATTTTGAGGATACAAGATATATTCGGTGTCAGCATTTTGAAACCTGCTTGAATTAACATTTCTTCATTATGGTAACAACAAATGAAATCTGGGAGGCATTATGTTTCCCTGTTAACTTATTTGCTGATGCAAATTAGTTGTATACAGATGTAATTTTGATGATACAGCTTTGCAGTCAAGCATAACAAGATGAAGTAATTGCAACTGGCTATAAGTCAGACGGCACAGTGTAACTCATGTTTCAGATATGTTTATAAATGGATTTGGCTTTATCTGTTTTGAATTGTTCCATAATCTAAAAGTAACGGCCCATGACAAAAACAACTGTCACGCTCAGTTTTATTTGCGCTCTAATATAAGGATAGAATATTGGAAGACCTGAACAGGAACAATTTCCTTGAGCAAGTCTTCATTCCACATCCCTGCGCCTTCCTTTTAAACGCGCACTACGACCTCCTGGAACACACACCTGAGGTGTCTGCAGGCTGTGTGCAAAATAAATAAATACAAAGTTTCTAATTATATTGTGTGTAACATAACAAATGGGTGGCCTACATGCAGTGATACTGCTGAGAGTGTGCCTCAAGTCATGTGTGAACAGCCTCAGTTTCATTAAAGGTCAGGTAAAGTAATTATAACAGATTCATTTAATGTTCTCGTGTTTCCTGTTTTTAGAGCCAAACCAATTTGATTGGGTAAGTACAGAGAGTAATAACTTCTGCATAATACTATATTATTTTATAAATGTAGTAGTCTTATGTATATTATGATTCTCGACTTCTCTAGTGGTTTGACTCTTAGGTTTGACTGTGACTGTTTGTAAGATTGATTGCTTTTAGGTGATCAGAAACCGTACAGCTTTTGTGTTTCCCTCAATACAACAGAGTCACCTTCAGCTACCAAGGCCTTGACTTTCTGTCTGCACATTGTGGTTGTATTTTCTCTTTTGAATTCACAGTTGACAGTCCTTCTTCATGGTGTGAACGTTGTGTGTAAGTGTGTTTTTTCCCAGAACAAACTTGTAGTGTGTAAGGAAATGCCTTCAATACATTGACCAGCTCTTTTATCCTTTAAGTACAGAGTGTGTGTGTGTGTGTGTGTGTGTGTGTGTGTGTGTGTGTGTGTGTGTGTGTGTTGTGTGTGTGTGTGTGTGTGTGTGGTGTGTGTGTGTGTGGGTTTTTGTGTATTATACGGACATTTGGTATGAATACACACCGACACTAGGCAGACATTTTGGATTAGCCGGAACAGGGCCAGTGTCCGCCTAATTCTAAAAGTGTAGAAGTGTTTCTAATGGCTTAGAAACCCCAAATACTAATTTTCAGCAAAAGTCCTTCTAATACATATATACACGACTTTGTGTATAATTGTGTATCAACACAGCGCCCCTGTAGGCGGGTCGGGGTATTGCACCACCTACTGAATTATTCACACAAGTGTATATTTTGCGGGTTTTGATTGGCTGATTGGATACACAGTCCCCCTAATTCATTTTACGAAAATCCTGTTACACAGATTTGTACAGAGACAGACAGATCTTGATTCAGTTACCAGACTTACCAATGGTGTTTGTTAGCCTTAAGAACCCCAAAGTTCCTCTATTGAGTGACTCTAAAACATGCAGAATAACCACTACAGCATTAATTATGAAAGAATATAGTCATATTTCATATCAAATTAAACTGACCTGGCCTACAACGTGTAAAAACCATGTTTATATGACCCAAACCACCTCAAATAAACAACTAAACATCAAACTTCATGTGTGGACCCTAGACTATAAACAAGAACAATAACACTTCTCTGTTTGCACTAATCTCACCTGAGATTTTATGTATATTTATTTATTATTCTATATTTTCCTTCCTATTTACTATTTTTAATTTTTAATTCTTATTATTCTTGCTGCTGTTGCACTGCAAATTTCCCGCTTGCGGGACTAATAAAGGAAATCTAATCTAATCTAATCATTGCACTCACGGCTGCCCAGGGCAGAGAGAGACAAGAACAAGCAAAGTCAAGCACACACAGACACTGTTTGGCCAAAAGACGGTTGTAAATTTCCTCTTACCCTTAATGTTTTAAAAAACAATGAAAAGTTTGTCTTAAGGATAAATCCACAATATTTCCAGTTTGATCTTTGATCGGTGTGTTACGTTTAAATCGGTCAGCGCAACCGGTCGGCTTTAGGACCCGGGGGCAACATTTACGTGACACACGCAGCAGCCCATGAGCAGCCCGTAGCCCTCCGCTCCCCCCTCCCTTCTCTGACGAACCTCTCCTCATTAATGTCGATTGGACAGATTTCACCTGGCATGGGCGAGGATAAGCTAGGTAAGACTGGCGTTAATACTCAAAACACACAGCTACACCTCAGTTAAAGAAACTAGTCTTGTCAGGTTTGTTTTTTGCATCGCTAGCTGGTTAAAGCTAACGTGCTTCTTGGACCAGGTTCAGCTAATATCAGTTAGTGACAGGCTAGTTAGCTAGCAACATTATCTTTACTTACTTACACGTGCATGTACGCGTGCATGTACCGAATAATGATAACGGGGTTATATGTTAAGGTAACACATAATCTGCTAATAGTAGCCTTATTCCAGGTACACGTGTTAGCATTATGTAGTTGGGAAAATTATCCCATTGAACTGACTTTTAATGAAATAATGCCAAATGTTAAATTGCTTTTTGAACTCGTTGGCATCAAAAAAGAAGTTTATATTGCTGGCATGCTCATACTGAGTTCATGAATTAACTTTAGCCAGGTAAAGCTGCATAATTGCTGCATGTGAACGCTGTCCTCATCTCTCAAGGAATTTTTTGTTCTGACATGCACCTCCAGAGAGTTGGGAAGCTGTTAGTTTCAGGCTTGTAGTCATTGAGTAATCAGTGTCTGCCATGTAGGTGTAACATGTTACAATAATAAGAAGAAAAATGTTATGTTATGATAAAATGTTCATGAAATCATATCATATGTTGTACTGTGATCAGGCATTTGTAAGAGATGGCATCAACAAGGTCCCGGAGGGCAAAGGTGAAACCAAGAGAAGAAGCTGCACATTTTTCATTCTTGGGGAAAGACAAGGATGGATTTGAGGTGAAATATATAAATTCATTCAAAGGTGAGTTGCCGAAGTATTCGTGTCTTAAGCACAGGCTTATTTTGATTCCTATTATAACTGTAAAAAGTTCTTCTGACTCACTTTCTGTTTTCCCCTCTGTTTTTGTTAGGTCGTGGCGTGTTCAGCCGGCGCCACTTTGAAAAGGGAGACTTCCTTGTTGAATATCGAGGGGAACTGCTAACTAAACATGAACATGAAAACAGGCAGCAAATTTATCATGATGCACTGAAAGTTTTCATGTTTGAATTTCGATTTAATGGAAAACAGTTCTGGTATGTAATTAATTTAGTGTTGTTTCTAAATTTCACTTAGAAATACAAACCATTTCTCAACCACTAAGCGTTAGTAAAAGTAGTAGCAGTGAATTATATGGAAACGGAGACATAACCCATACAGGAAATTAGTCAAAAACTAAGTTTGGAATAAAAACCTTGTTCTTGCCATTTCAGTGTTGATGCTGCAAAAGAGGATGGCTCCTTAGGGAGACTTGTCAATGATGAGCATGTGAACCCGAACAGCAAAATGAAAACAATCAAAGTGGATGAAAAGCCCCATCTTTGTTTATTTGCACTAAAGGACATCAGTCCTGGGGAAGAGATCACATATAACTATGGAGATTCTGATTGGCCATGGAGATGCAAGGTATTTACAAATGGAGCTTAATTTTCACAAAGATTCAATACTTGGCAGTCTACTATCATTTCACACTATTTCACTGCAAAGTCAAGCTGCACCACATGTCGTGGTTTTTGAATAAAGGTCTAATATAGTTAGGTTTTCTGAATCATTACATATTGCAGTACAATTTGCTATCATATGCTGAGCAGCATGCTATTCTAAGTGAGTAGGTTTTACTGCTGTTACTGAACTGAACTATGAAGTTAACATGAATTTCAGTAGTTTTAACAAATGCAACCAAGTGAACACACAGTCTACCATTGGAATATTTGCTAATCACCTGGAGACATTTAGATGCCAGTTCTTCATATAGAAATCCTCATTGCACAGTAGACCCTGAGAACAGAACATCAAGTCAGCTTTACAGCAGATGATGCAACAAAGAAGTGATATTGCAAAAGTGTTACTCATTGTTATACTATAATATTTCAGGACTGCATAATACGTAGGAATGAATGTTCTGCTACATTTGGATCACGCTCATTCCTGTTAGACAGAATAGCACACACTGATTTCTATGTGTCTAAAGTAGAAAAAGTTTGACTATGGAATTAAATTGGAAATGCTGCTGCGTTGTTCGCATGTTGTTCGCATTTTACTCAAAGGCTGAAGAAATCTGGACAAGGCGTTCTCTCAATATATGGTTGTTTTTTATTGTACAACATGAGCAACGACAGTTTGAATGTTCAACTTTGAATGTTTAGTGCTTAAACTTTGTCCATTTCTGTCCCCAGAACAGTCCACAGGAGACTGATCCTGTCCGCCTGCCTCTCCTACCAGCAGCATTCATGAGGTAAATAATTGATTTATTAAAGTCCTGTTTAAAAAAAAAAAAGATATTTCTCCTTAACATCATATACATATATATTAAATCATCTGTCTAAGATCTTAAAATATCATGTCTATTGTCATTCTCTCAGTATATGATTGTTTTGTTATTGCACAACATGAGCAACTACTCGTCGAATGTTCAACTTTGCATGTTTAGTGCTTAAACTTTGTCCATTTCTGTCCCCAGAACAGTCCACAGGAGACTGATCCTGTCCCACCTGCCTCTCCTACCAGCAGCATTCATGAGGTAAATAATGGATTTTTTTAAGTCCTGTTTAAAAAAACCTTTAATATTTCTTTGTAACATTATATACTGCTGTCATACTGTGCATTGTGGGGGATGGGCAGTGGTCTGCCCTCCATGTTAAGGCTGGACCACAGTGTGTGTATTATGTCCCCCTAGTTACTGCTTCTGTCATACCGTGTATTGTGGGGGATGGGCAGTAATGTGCCCTCCATGTTAAGGCTGGACCACAGTGTGTGTATTATGTCCCCATAGTTACTGCTGCTGTCATACTGTGTATTGTGGGGAATAGACAGTACTGTGCAGTTAATTAACAAAATGAGGACTGCGAACTAACCACATTTTTAATGGTCATTCTGTATGCTGAAATGATTTCTCACTCTTGAGGAAAACCTTAAAATATTGTATCTATTGTCATTGTCTCCGTACATGGTTGTTTTGTTATTGTAAAACATGAGCAACGACAGTTTAAATGTTCAGCTTTGAATGTTTAGTGCTTAAACTTTGTCCATTTCTGTCCCCAGAACAGTCCACAGGAGACTGATCCTGTCCCACCTGCCTCTTCTGCCAGCAGCATTCATGAGGTAAATAATTGATGATTTATTAAATTCCTGTTTAAAAATCTTTGACATTTCTCTTTAACATTATATACATATATCAGTGTTTCCCCTACATAAACTTTACTTGGGCGGGCCACCCAGGAAGATGAACATAGATTTTAATAAGAAAAACACAAAATCCGCGCCGTCATACAGACACACAGACAGAGGGAAAAACTCAGTCCACCTGCATGCGCGGGCTCGCACACAGACACACAAACGCATACCCATCTTCCACCAGCCCCATCCACCTTGTTAAGTGCTCGTTAGCTCAACGGCACCTGCCCCACGGCGCTACACAGCCCTCAAAGCTGCTTTTTGCAAGCGTCCCTAGGCTTAGTTCAGTAATAACATTTCCATCCCTTACATTGTAAGCATTGAATATCTGAAATGACGCTTTGCTGTGTTTAAAAGTAACAGTATCTTAAGTGTTATGGTAATGCAGGACTGGTCATTAGACGTAGATAAATCATCGATGAAGTTAAAGTAGCGCAGGCTCACCATGTTGCAGACACCTGAGAAGTTACGGTGTTTCGGACGCTTGAACTTTTCCGCAAATGAATTAAGTATTTACGGGTCATCCCCAATTCTCAGGTCGACCCTGAAAAACTCCAGCTGGGGCTCCAATGCTGATCGGATAAACCTATATTAATATTATGTTAATGTTATTAATCCTATGTTTGGCGGAGGTCAGTGTGCTTTTCCGGTTTATACTTGTTCATATTCATTTGATCAGTTTAGACTTCATCTTATCCTTAAAATATCACAATAATAATTAACACAAGTTGTTCATATTAGTCAGACATTTTGTGCTCATCAAGCAGTTTACCATTATTTTTATTGATAAAATCAGTGCTAGTCTTGAAGACAGAAACTGTCAGCTTTGTAAATAGCTTGTTTTTGTTGTTTGCTTGTTGTTAAGCACAGCACATTGGCATGTCTGCATTTATTATCTTGTTATCAGTTACAGATTATTTTTAATACATTTATCAAACACCACGGCACCACCCTGCATTGTACGGCCCACCACCACAAGTAAATTCTCAACCTAGGGGAAACACTGTATATACTAAATCATCTGTTTAAAATGTTAAAATATCATGTCTATTGTCATTCTCTCAGTATATAATTTTTTTGGTAATTGCACAACATGAGCAACTCCATGTCGAATGTTCAACTATGAATGTTTAGTGCTTAAACTTTGTCCATTTCTGTCCAAAGAACAGTCCACAGGAGACTGATCCTGTCCCACCTGCCTCTCCTACCAGCAGCATTCATGAGGTAAATAATTGATGATTTATTAAAGTCCTGTTTAAAAACCTTTAATATTTCTCTGTAACATTATATACATATATACTAAATCTGTTTGTTTAATATCTTAAAATATCATGTCTATTGTCATTCTCTCAGTATATGATTGTTTTGTTATTGCACAACATGAGCAACTACTCGTCGAATGTTCAACTGTTGAATGTTTAGTGCTTAAACTTTGTCCATTTCTGTCCCCAGAAACAGTCCACAGGAGACTGATCCTGTCCCGCCTGCCTCTCCTACCAGCAGCATTCATGAGGTAAATAATTGATTTTTTAAGTCCCTGTTTAAAAAACCTTTAATATTTCTTTGTAACATTATATACTGCTGTCATACTGTGCATTGTGGGGAATAGACAGTACTGTGCATTTAATTGACAAAATGAGGACTGTGAACTAACTTATGGATTAATGGTCATTCTGTATGCTGCAATGAATTCTCACTCTTGAGGAAAACCTTAAAATATTGTATCTATTGTCATTGTCTCCGTACATGGTTGTTTTGTTATTGTACAACATGAGCAACGACAGTTTGAATGTTCAACTTTGCATGTTTAGTGCTTAAACTTTGTCCATTTCTGTCCCCAGAACAGTCCACAGGAGACTGATCCTGTCCCACCTGCCTCTCCTACTAGCAGCATTCATGAGGTAAATAATTGATTTATTGATTTTTTGAAGTCCTGTTTAAAAACCTTTAATATTTCTTTGTAACATTATATACTGCTGTCATACTGTGTATTGTTGGGGGATGGGCAGTGTTCTGCCCTCCATGTTAAGGCTGGACCACAGTGTGAGTATTATGTCCCCCTAGTTACTGCTTCTGTCATACTGTGTATTGTTGGGGATGGGCAGTAATGTGCCCTCCATGTTAAGGCTGGACCACAGTGTGTGTATTATGTCCCCCTAGTTACTGCTTCTGTCATACTGTGTATTGTGGGGGATGGGCAGTAATGTGCCCTCCATGTTAAGGCTGGACCACAGTGTGTGTATTATGTCCCCCTAGTTACTGCTGCTGTCATACTGTGTAAAGGCCTGTTTAAAAATCTTCAATATTTTGTTTAGGATATTATTACACATATCCTAAATACATCCATCTACCCATTCAATTCAATATTATTATATCACACATAAAATCCTTGGGTAATCTGCTTCATGTGAACTATATGGGAAGGCTTACATCACATTTGATAGATATTGGCAAACATAAACAAATTATGATTCAGAAATATGTTTTGAGGCCTTTTAAATTCATTGTCAAACTGTAGTTTAAGTAGTGTTTATCTTTAGGGATTGTGAGTTCAGTTTTGAAATGGATGTGTTTGCAGTTTGTATGTCTGTACCCTGAATGTGTATATAAGTTGCAGCATAACGCATTAATGATATATTTCATGGCTTTAGTTGTGACTATATAAAATACATAATTGCTTTAAAATATTTGACTACCTAAAATTTCTACATAACTCTGAACCTTCTGTTCAGAATTTCTTTGGGTGTAGATGGAAAAGTTCACGTGTTTTGTTTGCACGTTTACAAATGATAGCAAAATACATACATTTTCTTTTATATTTTCACAATTTACATGAATATTTCTGTTAATGTTCTCCATCAGACAAAATGAAGTGCAAGTGTTTTCACCATTCAGATGAAATCTAATTTTGATATCCATGATGTAATCTCATAAACATGTTTTTTCTCAACAGATCTGTAAACATGACTTGGTCTCCTCAGTTGTACCAAGCATGGATAAATGTTCCTGTTGTAGTGGACCTTATGCTTCACTCAAGTGGACTGGTATTAGATGTAAACGTGAGTAGTTTTGATGAAAAATGATGTATTCATGCATGATTTACCAATATATCAAAATATATCATAATTATTACAGTATTTTTTATACTGAGTAATATTTCACATGTAGTGTTTCAAGTTGACAAGTTTTCTGTTTAACAATTTCCACTACTTAAGTTCTCAAGGCAGTTTTCTACAAATCATATATTTATAACTCAGGTAAGGAGCTATGTGTAAGACTGACCAAAACTGGCCCTGCACTATTGTAGTGCTTTGTTTCCCCCTTTTGAAATGTGAATATTCATGCTGTTGTGTTGTGAGATTAATATTTAAAATTAACATGAGTTCCTAATCTCTGCTGACATATCAAGGCGATTTTTATAATTACAATTTAAACTTTTGAAGGCAGGCAATTTTTTCCCCATTAATTTAGTGATGTACATGCATCAGCTTTCTTCATAAGTTCTCTTTATCCTCTGTCTAGTTTGTTCTGTCTTCTGGCACAAAAGTTGTTATTTGAGAAGTCAGAATATGGGCCTGGAACCTCAACTGGTAAGTGTATGTGTAATTATTTTAGGTGTATTTAAGGTGTATGTGAAAAGCACCATGTAGTAATGTAGTTTCTTTTTATATCAGCTTCTTGAAGAAAACAAGTTCAAGTGAAGAGATATCATCAGAGGAGGAATATGTACCTGATTGTGACAGTGATTCAGACAGTTCGTGGAAAAGCTCAGCAGGGCCTTCGAAAGAAGCAGTATCATCAGAGGAGGAATATGTACCTGATTCTCACAGCGATTCAGACAGTTCGTGGCAAAGCACAGCAGGGCCTTGCACAGATATGTATGTTAAACAACTCTCAGAAATACAGAGTACAAAAGTATCCTCCAGTGAATTTGCAATCAGTACAACAGAGCGTAAAAGACTTGTAAGGAAGAAAATGAAGTATCAGGTGTTCAGGCTAAAGTTAGCAAAGGCATTGCCGAAGAACACATCTGTTAAGGAACCCGGGGAAGATCAGTGCATACAGTTTTCAAATACACCCTCTTCATTAAGAAGAAAAACATTTTGCTACATTTGTGGAAAGCCACAATCAAAATTTACACGCCATTTGAAAACCCATGAGAAGACAAATGTGGAGGTTGCACAACTTTTAGCACTGCCACATGACTCTAGTGAACGCAAAAAAATGCTGATCAAGCTACGGAAAAGGGAACTACGAACACAATGCTGAGGTTAAAACAAGTGGGACTGGATTGCTAAAACTTAGACGGCAACCAAAGAAAATGTATCATCCGAAAGATTATGTGCACTGCATGTATTGCCAGGCTCTGTATCTTCGCAGAGATCTGTGGCGACATGTTCGAAAATGTCTTTCGAAGCCAGTAGAAGCCAATGCAGAGTTGGGAAGAACCAGAGTCTTGTCTTTGGCCAAAATGTCGGAAGTCAACATTGTGTCAACAGATATCCAAGGTGTTTGGAAGCTTTTAACTGCCATGAAAGACGATGACATTTCTGCTGCTGTGCGCAGTGACTACAGTATTCTTCAGCTGGGCCAGTCACTTTTCAATAGACATGGACAGGATCCCACTAAATGTGACTACATTCGCCAGAAGCTTCGCGAAGTTGGAAGACTTCTGCTGGCACTGCGCAAAGACCTCTGCAATATATACCCTTGAAGATGCTGTAAACCCAAAAATTTCCATGTGGTTATCAAAGCTGTCAAGAAGGTGTCTGGGTTTGATGAAGAAAAGAACAGCTACCAGACTCCAAGCCTTGCACTAAAACTTGGTCACTCATTGCAGAAGATTTGTGACATCTTACATTGCAGGGCTCTGATAGCAGAGGATCGTCAACTGATGCAGTCAACCCAGACCTTCAAGACATTGTGTACCAAAAAGTGGTCGGAACTTGTCTCACACACCAGCTTTGACAACCTTGACCGAGGGGCACTTTAACAAGCCATCTACTCTGCCTTTCACAGAGGATGTGCAACGTCTTCACCAACATCTTGAAAAACTGCAGATGTAGCATCTGAAAACTTAGGAAAGACACCATCACCTCAAGTCTATGCAGACTTTGTAAAGCAACTCTTGCAAAAATAATACTCTTCAACCGAAGACGTGGAGGAGAAGTTGCAAAAATGAGACTCAAAGGCTTCCTTGAAAGGGACACAACTGCCTTGCATAAGGATGTTGCCAGCGGCCTTACAAAATTCGAACAAAAACTTTGTAACCACTTCAGTCGTGTGGAAATTAGGGGTAAAAGAGGGCGCAAAGTTGCTGTGCTGCTGTCACCAGACATGGTTGATGCCTTAACACATCTTATAAGCAAAAGGACAGAGTGTGGAGTCCCAGAAGAGAATGAATTCCTGTTTGCAAGACCCCATTGTTTGTCTTCTTATAGAGGACAGGATTGTTTGAGGATTTATGCAATGAGTGTGGCGCTCAGAATCCTGAACTCCTCAGGTCGACTCACTTGCGCAAGCATGTTTGCAACTTTGTCACAGATCCTGAACCTCAAAAATCACGAATTGGACCAAGTTGCAGACTTCTTAGGACATGACATTCGAGTCCACAGAGAATACTACAGGCTTCCAGAGGCTACAACCCAGCTGGCCAAAATATCAAAACTACTTCTTGCCATGGAGAAAGGGCCCTTGACAAACCTTCAAGGCAAATCACTTGAAGAGATTGACATTGAAGGTACTGCTATTAAGTTTGGTTTACAAGCATTGCATAACAGATATTTTACTTTAGGAAAAATATAACCTAACTTCTAGAAAGTTATGCTTTCCACATGATCAACTGATCTGTCCCTTGAACTTCAACAAACTAATCTTCATTGTCGTATTATTCATAATGTTTTATCGTAACTCAATGTTGCTGTTTAATTATTTCATGTTATTTTCTTTATTTTTGTCAGATAACATGAACCTGAGTGATTCTGGGCAAAGTGAAGACAGTGAATTTGATGAACAGCAGCCCCTCAAACATTCACAGACAAGAGTTGGTAAGTGTGCCTAGAAATATATTTATGAACTAACTGAATTGGTACAAACCTGCATTTATCACATGAACTTTATTGAACAATACTATTAATTCTACAGGAATGAAAAGAGCCAGCCAAGATAAGCAGGGAATGTCCAGGAACCTCAGGTGATATGACTAAGTATCAATGTTGATGTTTATTGATTACATCTAGGCAAGGCAATGCTGCCAGCTATTTTACTGTTAGTCAGGCAGGGTCTGTGAGATGGGTTATAGCAGTGCAGGATCACAGGCACTCTTGTCTGTATATCTGTTTGTATTCATTACTACTACTTCAGTTCAGTCATTAGACATTTTGTCATTACATAACACGAAGAGTTGAATTTTAAATTATTTTTGTTAATGGATGCATTCCTTTTAGCCGTTGCAAGTTCAAGTGGTCTGCTATTGTACATGCTAACTCACTGATGTGGCTTATTGGGACATATCCGTAACATAACAGAACAATCATTATTGTTGTCCTGTACCTGTAGTGGACAGGTCAAAGTGTCTGTTGTGAAAAACACACAGGTCAAATCAGTACATGAACATTCAACTACTCTCTTCTATAGGGATGAAGAGAGACAGGCAGGCTGTCATGGAAACTCCAGGCACCTCAGATGGTATGACCACTACTTTAATCCACCAGCGTCCTTGATGTTTGATTTCATTACACGTAGGCAAGGCAATGCTGCTAGCTATTTTAATGTTAGCCAGGCAGGGTTTGTTAGATGGATACAGCAGTGCAGGAGTCATCACAGGGCATGCCATAGGAATTACAGCCACTCTTGTCTGTATGTCTGTTTGTCTCCATTTCCAGTACTTCAGTTCAGTCATTAGACATTTTGTCATTACATAACACGAAGAGTTGAATTTAATTATTTTTGTTAATGGATGCATTCCTTTTAGCCGTGCAAGTTCAAGTGGTCTGCTATTGTACATGCTAACTCACTGATGTGGCTTATTGGGACATATCCGTAACATAACAGAACAATCATTATTGTTGTCCTGTACCTGTAGTGACAGGTCAAAGTGTCTGTTGTGAAAAAACACACAGGTCAATTCATCACATGAACATTCAACTACTCTATTCTGTAGGGATGAAAAGAGACGGGCAGGCTGTTGAGGAACCTCCAGGCACCTCAGATGGTATGACCACTACTTTAATCCACCAGCGTCCTTATGTTTGTTTGAGCAAACATTGAGCAATATTACTGCATGCTATGATATCCATATTCCTAGTATTTTTTTTTCCCACTTCACAGATATTGACTCTGCCATAGAAAGCACATCTACTGGTAAGACAATAACATGTTTTTTTCTCAAGCAAGACACTTTAAAATGGTTTCAATACTAGTCACTGTTAACTACAAACTTTGAAGATAAAATCAGTACTGTTTCTCTTTGCACAGCATATCATCACCCTATTAAAATTAATGACCCGAGTAATTTTTGGCCTAATATCATATGTCCTGCTTTTGGTGAAGTTTTTATGTGTTTTCCGAAGAACTTGAAAAAATGACTGAGGCCATTATTCTAATAGTGTGAGGATATGTGAGCCCTGGTACCAAGTTGGTGAGGCTCAGCTACCTACTTCTCTATATCATCAGTCTGCAAAATATTTTCTGAGTGGTGTTATGGGGTGTTGAAGTGCTGTTCAAGCATGCAGTGGAAAGCAGTGACTTCCTTTGTGGTGTCATGGACATCATGCTCATGTAGACACATGAAGTAATATGTTAACCAGTTCCAGGGATTGATTTTTTGCTGGGATTGTTGTGTGAATACCTTTTTGACAATCTGTTTTTCTCTCTTGTAGTGAGTCTTGATGCCGAGGGAAATAATGCAAGGAGAAAACAAAAAGGCAATGGTCCCCTAAAGAAGTTGCTGCTATCATGAGGCACTTCAAGCGCCATATTTTGAAAGGCAAACTTGCCACTATGATTGAATGTCAGCAATGCAAGAAAGCCGAGGATCCCGTTCTAGCAAGTCGCTCTGTGCAGAACATAAGAGACTTTGTCAGAAATCGGGGTGTTACTTTAAAGAAACAGAGCAGTAAATGAAGTGTGTGAAAGATGTTCGATTCCATAATGATGCAGCACTTCTGTTTTTGTCTGTTGATTATGGCTTATTGAGACATGACTGAAACTTAACAATCGTTATTGCTGTTAACTACGCCTGTCCTGTTCCTGGAATGACAGGTCGAAGTGTTTGTTGTGAAATTCAAGTACACTTTTCTGTAGGGATGAAGAGGGCCAGGTAGCCTGTTGAGGAACCTCCAGGCACCTCAGATGGTATGACCCCTACCTCAATCCACCAGAATCCTTGATGTTTGAGTAGTCAAAGAAGGGTGTGAAAGATATTTGTTTCCCTAATGTTGCAGCACTTCTGTTTTTTGTTAAATGATGGAAATTGGGTATGGGGATGTAAAAAAGTCAGTTGTAAAAAGCTGAAGCGGTTTGTTTGCTGCTGGTTAATAAATGTACAAGTCATTTAAAGCTGAGTCAAGATGTTTTATGATTATATTAATGTTTTTACTGCAATAAATGTGGCTCGCTGCGCATTGACTAGTGTTTGTCTTGACAGCATCAGAATAACATTTTCTGCCCTTAGATACACACATGGACTTCGGAAGAACTCCCAATTAAAAACAATGGGAGAAACCTTAGGATGATAATGAATGACAACTGTTGCAGACCAAGTACTGCATAGGTGAATCTGTGTTAAAGGTGTTTCAGTTAGAAATTTAAGACTGGCACAGTAATGACAACTCTACATTTCAGAGACACCTTCACTGAAAAATCAAGCCCCAAGCAAGGCACCAGCAAAACAATAAATGACAACAAAACAACAGATAGATTGCAATCATGAAAGAGCTATTAACTATATGAATATGTAATATATATGTGAGCTATATTGTCAGGTAAAATCTGTCCTCACAAATCTGGTATGTCTTCACAATGCATAATCTGTTGTATTGTGTGTTGTGTTAAAACAAATTGTCCACATATAGTAGGTGTGTCCTTTCAATGGACAATGCCTTCACTTTTGTGTTTGTGGTTTAGCCATGTCTCATTTATGGTATTTGACCCTTTAATTACACCTCGGTGAAATTTGGTGTGTGTGTATAGTTACTGTCTGCCCCAAACTGAGTTAGTCCTCCTAATTTCGATTTGTGTCATGGGCGGGGCTAATCAGCTCATTATCTCCTGTCCGCCTAATTAAGCATGTTGTCAGGTTGTTATATTCGGTTGTGTGTTGTGTACTTAAGATTGAAGTGACATTTGTGTTCTATGGCTCAAACAGATTTTTTGACATACCCCCCCATCTTTGTAAAGCAAGTGGAAAGGGGTGTCCACCTAATGCCAGCAAAAAACGTGTTTTGGGCAGCAGTGTCCTTCTAGTTCACAAAGAACCAGTTATATGTGTGTGTGTGTGTGTGTGTGTGTGTGTGTGTGTGTTTGTACAGCTATATTTGTGAGGACCACCCCCAGTTTTAGACCCTTGGAGTGAGGACCATTTTACAGAGTGAGGACATTTAGGCCGGTCCTCACTTTGTTTTCACTGCAATGGCCTCCAGAGGCTGTTTATATGCTTCTCTCAAAGTTTCAGAGGGGTCCTCAGAAAAATAGTAAACTGAAATTTGTGTGTGTATTTTCATGTGTGTGTACTAAAGACTCATACTCTGAATACACACACTTTTTGCTCTCTATCACTCCTACTGGCTTTGACCGTTAATGCACTTTATTGCTCTCTATCACTCCTACTGGCTTTGACCAGTAATGCACCTTATGTACATTTTGCTCTCTATCACTCCTACTGGCTTTGACCAGTAATGCACCTTATGTACATTTTGCTCTCTATCATCTCCACTGGTAGTGATGAGTTATTACACCACACACACTTACTCTCTATCTGTCTCTCTATTGATCATTTATTCCACCACAGAGAAAAAGGACAGATTTTGAAGTTGTTACTCACTCACCTATCATATCATACATTAATGAGTAATGTTTCAGTCTTCTTTCTTTTACCATTTAGCATTAAATAGTAAATTTACAACATAAGTGTACATTTGTTAGTCAGCAATGCACTATGTTAATGTTAGCAATAGTTAGTGTTTCAGTTCCTGGTGGACCTTAGTGGGAAGACTGTAATTACTTTATATCTAAACATTTACACACAGTCCAGTGATTCAAATTCAATATGTTGACATAAGCATACGGTATATATATGGTTTAAAGTCTACATTGTACATTACAAAAACTCTCCAACATATTTATTTTTAGATGTATTCATGTTCTGATAGCATAAATAATGGCAAACACTGAGGGAAGCAAATTTCTGTAAGATTACCTTTTGATAATATATTGAATTGTTACAGAGACCTAGCTCTTGCTGAATACCTTTTTACTTATGTTAGATTTTCGATTTACTGACATTCAAACAGGAACTAAACTAAACCTTGTAAATGATAATATGATATTTATCACAGAACCCAGTAAACAGTGTATTTACTGCTCACACAACAACGCTAACATGGCTTTCTGCCTTGTTCTTCTGACTTAGGGCTGCTATTTTTAGCCACACAAGCAATGTGGCTTTAGGGATGACAATGTATTCTGTCTTGTCAGACTGAACATCTTAACAATATGACAGATTTGTAATTGTCTGATCTGACACTTAGTTCCCCTGGATGAATTTAATCTAGCACTATATGCAAGACATAAACATCCTATTGTTTTTTTCATTTAAATTTAAAACCTTAAATAAATTATAATAATTATTATAATATTATTATTATTTCATTGAGCCTCAGCTGTACTTGCTTGTACTGTGTTAGTAGTAATTGGCGAATGTTAGCACACTAACTGCAAAACTAAGATATTAAGATGATAAATAGAAAACAGTTTTATATATCACAGGAAAGTAAACATTTAATTTGTGGTTCATTCTAGTGGCACAAATTTTAAAATAAAATGTCAACTATATTTTAATATCATAGATAATTGATGTGATAAAGAAAGCCACATCTTTGTCATAGCTGGGTTTAGATTATTAAAAGGTCTATTATAAGTATATTAATAATTTATTACTTAATATTAAGTATATTCAGTATTACTATAAGTAAGTATTATTACGTTTATTTTCCTTTCTTACACACTTTTGATTATTTTATCTCAGCTGCTGTTTGCTGGCCCTGCTCACTTTATCTACATGTTTAGCCTGATAGAGCAAAGAGAAGCCCATAAATACTTACTTACACAGGCTTTTTGGACAGTGCTTTGACATATTGTGTTGGGGATGGGGTGGTACTTCTCACATTAGCTATAGGGCAAAGAACAACCTTCTTGGTTGGTGTGATGTTCAGAGTAAAGGTAAACTTCACCTGTATTTGGACAGTTACCTGTGGGATCACTTTGGACAGCCAGTCACTGACCTGTTTGCCTCTAGATAGAATTATCATTGTCCTGCCTGGTGTTTTTCTGATGAACAGCTGAATGGAGCTGATCGGCAAGCAGGCCTCTGCGTCTCACAAACAGTGGTAGCCACCCAGCCTCTTCTATAGCTATATCGTGTGTTCACATTCACATGGGCACTGTCTGTCACATTAACCCTGGTTAAGTGTTAACTCAATGTATTGTAGAAGCTCTGTGCTCCTTTCCACCTCCAAATCCTCAGTGGCACCTGCAGCTGTCTTGGGAGCTTCTATGCCTAGACAATAACTAATCAAAGAAAAATAACATCAATTTAATTTAACTAGCTATTAGCTTACGTACTAGTGACTTAGATCCTTAGTGGGACACTCCTTATTCATTTATAGACAAGTCAAACTGAATTAGCTAACCAAGAATATAAAAAAAAAAAAGAATATATGTATATATATACTTATTGTCGGTGTCAATGAAAAATGAGTAAATATCAATTCAAACATGAAGAACTGAGGATCAGCCTGTGTGGAAAAATAGTGTGGATAAATGCAAAAAACCAGTGGGGGAAATGTTAAGAAAGGAAGTAAACATAACAGAATCACAACTTTAAATAAAGGCTAGGATGAAAGATGGGTCAGATAGTATACATACTATGTTTTAGGTCAATTTAGCTGGTTATCCATTGCCATATGTGTAAAGCATCCAGGGTTTATTTATCCATTTATGATCATTTCATTATAACTATTGTCTGTTTTGAAACTTTAGCAGTGAAGTGGACTGCAATATACTGACAGATTGTTTGTAATGATATATCAGTGGTGAAAAGTAACTGAGTACATTTACTGGACTTGACTACACTTACTTTGAGTATTTTAATCTTCTGAAAAGTATTCATATTCTACTCCACTACATTTCAGAGGTTGACATATTTACTCACTACATTTCAGAGGTTGATATATGTACTTCATTACATTTCAGAGGTTGATATATTTACTCCACTACAATTCAGAGGTTGACATATTTACTCCACTACATTTCAGAGGTTGACATATTTACTCCACTACATTTCAGAGGTTGATATATTTACTCCACTACATTTCAGAGGTTGATATTTACTCCACTACATTTCAGAGGTTGATATATTTACTCCACTACATTTCAGAGGTTGATATATTTACTTCATTACATTTCAGAGGTTGATATATTTACTCCACTACATTTCAGAGGTTGATATATTTACTTCACTACATTTCAGAGGTTGATATATTTACTTCATTACATTTCAGAGGTTGATATATGTACTCCACTACATTTCAGAGGTTGATATATTTACTCCACTACATTTCAGAGGGTTTATATGTTACATGTTTACAGATTCAGATGAATGATGCAAAGTACAAATAAATTATTGTAACTGGTAAAGGTCAAATTTTATTGATCCCTGGAGTTCAGCTACTCAGTTAAAATAACTCCTATGGAGTGTAAAAGAGTTTTTTACTTTTGGTACTTTGATACTATATGTTGATGCTTTTACTTTTACTTACCTTACTTACTTGTATTAAAGTATTTAAATAGTGTAATATAGTTCTGGGTGTATTCTCCACATTGTGGCCTGTGTACAGGCCTGTGTCAGTCACAGTTGAAGTGCAGAATATTGTGTGGTCCTCCGCTGCCTTCAGCTCGCCCTTAATTAATGGCCCATCAAGGGGAGGGGCCCCCGCCCCCCACAGCACCTGCACGCTGCTGCTGCCTCAGAGCTGAGCTGAGCTGAGCTGAGCAGCCGTTACCTTGCCCATCCCCCACCTCTCCTCTCAATTGAACTTTAAATTGAGCACATGGCATGGAGAGACGGAGACAGGGAGAGGACCTGAGGAGATTTTGCAGAAGGCTGGAGCGACTTCGCCTACATTATTTCACCTTCAGTGCAGGTAAAGTTTTTAAGTTTAACTTTTTTCTTTGTTTGCTTCCATGCCACTATCTTAATAGTATTATTTGGCCAAGAAGAAACTTATTCAACTTTAAACTTTTTAGTGCGGACTTGAATTGTCAATAAGTCAAATTAATTTTTGAATAATTTTGAAGTAGAAATTGTGTGTTTTTGTAGAACTCACAAGTAATAATGAACTTGAACTGCAAAAATTGATTTTTTTAGGGGGCAAAGCAGCCTACAGATGATTATGTGACATGATTTCAATACTTGAACTCAGTGAAGTTTAGCTTGCGGTGTTGTAGATAGTGTCTTTAGTGTCTCTATAGCATGTTAGAATTTTGTAGGAAATTTTGGAACATATTTCTTAAGATTTGATAACTGCAGGAATTGTGTTTTACAACTATTGTGACTGTAAAATGTAGCCTATGCAGTTTAAAGACACCAACCAGTACTGTAAAGATGAAAACAGTCTTTTTTTCTCATGGCTTGCTTTATCCATAATTACTAATGCAATGAAAACCTTTTTGTACTTATGTGACTGTTCACTCAGTTAACTCAGTTTCTGTTAACTGTTCCACAAACGGGCCGGTGTGGCTGCAGGTTTTTGCGTTCCAACCAACCAAGAGCACACAGTTTGACCAATCAACTCTCTGAAGACTGAGATCAGCTGATTAATGAGTCAAGTCTGGTTTGCTGCTGCTTGGTTGGAAAGAAAACCTGCAGCCACACGGCCCTTTGTGGAACAGTTTGACACCCCTGTTTTAAAGGGATACTGGCATACTGGCACACAGACATGACTGACAGCCGGCACCATGAAAAAAATTAGTGGTTTGATGTTTTATACAGGGACTCAGCTGCGTAGCGAACTAGCCGTATTCACGCGAGATCACGCGAGAATCCCGAACATACGCGAGTCCCCTCGATGAACTGTGCATAAAAGAAACAACAACAACAAACGGCTAACTTTGCTTCTCCGGCATGGGAGAGAGATTATAAAAGGATCTTGTTGTGTCTTAATTATTGGGTGTTGTTTCCACTTCAACTAGTCTCTCGTTGTTCATGTTGAGATTCTTTGATTGACTGACAGACAAGTGTAAAGATAGCGCTGCGGAGCAGAGAGACGCTTCTGGGAGCGCCCGGTGTGAGTGCTCTCATTGATTATAATGGCAGCGATCAGCCAACGGCTGAAGCCTGACTCACACCCGGGACATCCGCGGCATCGCGTCGGCCGTTGCTGATCGCTGCCATTATAATCAATGAGAGCACTCACACCGGGCGCTCCCAGAAGCGTCTCTCCGCTCCGCAGCGCTATCTTTACGTAGCACTTCTATTTTTGACGCGAGCCGTTGCTAAAACCGCGTCAGTTTCAACAGAGCAGATAGCACCAGACAGGAAATCCAACACAGAATCAGCGTAATACACTTCCGCCCCCTTTCAAAATAAAACACAAAATGCAGTTCATGTCGCCTGTCACAGCTTCACGTCCACATTACGTCAAGACCGGTGACACCAGGTCAGCTGTCAGTCAATCAAAGAGTCTCAACATGAACAACGAGAGACTAATTGTTGAAGTGGAACAACACACAATAATTTATGACACAACAGATCCTTTTTATAATCTCTGCCATGCTGGAGAAGCAAAGTTAGCTGTTTGTTGTTGTTTCTTTTATACACAGTTCATCGCGGGGACTCGCGTATGTTCGGGATTCTCGCGTGATCTCGTGATCTCGCGTGAATATGGCTAGTTCGCTACGCTGCCAGTACGCCCGGTGTGAGTTGACACTCGGCAGAGGACGGAGCTGAACCGTGGCGCAGCCGCCGCTGACGTCCCGGTGTGAGCCTTTAGAGCTATCCTAAAAGAAAATATTATCCTTTGGTTATTCTCTGTGTAGATTACACTTGTTTTCTGAAATCAGTTACATTTTACCTGCAGCCTACAATTAATTTCACAAAGTGACTGAATAAAGCTACTTTACATGTTACTGAGTAAACCTCATACAATAATTCAGCTGCCATAAAGTCTGTTATCATGCTTTTTTAAACCCTAATACAGGTGTTGAATTCTATACTTTACAGAGTTTGTTAGTATATAGCATATTGCGCACTACATGGGATGTATCATGTAGTAAATAATGAATATTTAAAATGTCTTCACCCCCATATGAAAAGATGAATGCAGCACTAAAGCATCACTGTCCAGCTGAACTGTATAACAAAATAAGTTTCTGTTTCTCTTTGGTGTTAGGTCCCAGAGGTTATGGCAGAGTCAAAGCAGGTATGTGCTTTCATAAAATCTTCCCTCTATCATGATACAGACTTCTGTCTTTACTGGAATAGTTAGCAGTGCTAGTAATCTAGTGTTAATATTATATTGATTATTATTATTATATATATATATATAATATATATAATACTATTAGTATTTAAACTAGAAATGATAAACCGAGGTCAATGCACACAAGAATCAAATCTGGAGGCTTTGGAATTAAAGCTGCCTCCATATGATAAAAGATTTACAGATAGCTCACGGTGAGGTAGGGCACGAAGCAGAGTGCTTGCAGAGGGAAAACTGCAGTGCAGTCAGCAAATATGTACTTTTTACACGACATGATGGGCTTTAATGTTGCTAAGCTAACATTTTCTGGTCACCAACTGTTATAGCTATGCATATGATACAAAGCATTAATGTCACTGTGTATACCTGGCGTATCTAACATACAAACAACAGTTAGCCTTAGATTTGTCAAGCTAAGTTCATAAACTATGTGTCCATTCACAGAGCTGGTAGTTTCGCCATTTGACTGCTGATATTTCTCCATGCATTACTTTTTCCTGTTAAGATCATGGCTTTTATAATGTCCATACAACCAAAACTGGATGAAATGTGTCCCCACTGTTATGTCACAATGCAACCTTAGTGACTAAGTGACATCACTCAGGCTAAGTGAGTGAGTCCATTTATAAGATAGTGATTAGGTTAGGTGTTTCCTTTAAAGTTGACTTGAGTCTCTCTCTGTCTCTGTCTCTCTATTTATCTGTCTAACTCTCCATCTAATCTAAGCTTGAGTCTGTTTGAGGTTTCTGCCTGTTAAAAGAGGTTTTTCCTTGCCACCCGTCGCCAACTGCGTGCTCATGGTGGAACTGTAATAACAATAATATTATAAAGAGTATGGTCCTGCTCTGTATGAAAAGTGTCATGAGATCATTTTTGTTATGATTTGGAGCTATATAAAACTTAATTGAATTGGATGGTGACTGTGATGACTTTTACTTAATGCATAATGCTTATGCTTTTTGCTCACAGTTGGACATCATCCATGAAGAGTCAGACGACACATCTGAAATTGAATGGTGCATTGACATATTGGACCCCAGATTACAATCCCTTATATGATTCATCATCATCCAGTGAGGATGACAGCGGGGAAAACTCCAGACAAAGCTTTTGACAAACTGTCCAGAGAAGAAGATGACCACCGAAGAGGCAAGTGCACCATTCATAAACACAAGAGCCAAAGAACATATGCAAAACAAAAGAAAAAACAGAACAGAATCAACTGTGACCATAAAGACATGTACAAAAGAGAGATAAAAAACGAGCATGGGACAAAAGCCATTATTGTCTTTACTGTGGGCAATCAAACCTAAAAATTGCAAGGCATTTGCAGAGAAAACACATGGAAATAAAGGACGTAGCATATGCTTTTAGCTTTCCCACAGGCTCAAAAGAACGAAAGGCTCTTTGGAACAACTGAGAAATAAAGGTGATTTCAAGCACAATACCAAAGTCCTGGAAAAAGGTAGAGGAGAAGTAGTGACATGGAAGCAGCCCTCTTATAATGCTTCTGTTGAGGATTATTTGCCCTGCCAATATTGTTATGGAATGTTTGCTAAAAAGGATTTGTGGAGACATCAGTCCTCATGCAAAAGTAAAAAAGCATGTGTAACTGGTGACATAAAGACAAGAAGAGTGCAAAGTCTTGCTGCACGCCTGCTTCCAATAGCAGCTTCCACTGGTGGATGTCAGGATGTCATTAATAACATGCGACAAGATGATGTGTCCTTTCACATCAGGAGTGACTCGTTGATTTGTAGATATGGGTGATTCACTCTATGCTAAACATGGCCGTGTGAAGTCACGGCATCAATACATTGCACAAAGAATGAGAGAGCTCGGCCGATTCATGTTGGTTGCCAAAGATATGGACAAGAGTGTGAAGGATCTCGAAGACTTGTGTGCACCATCAAATTTCAACTTGTTGTCAATGTGGCTAAGAAGCTCACAGCATTTAGTCCAAGCAAAATGAGTATGGAAAACCTTCAACAGTTGTCAGAATTGGATACTGTCTTAAAGGAGCTGTGGAGGTCCTGATTGGGCAGACTCTTATGAATGATGATGACATGGCTGAGAGAAAGGCAAAAAATTCCTGGAACTTTTGGAAAAAAACTGGAAAACCCATGTTTCTGTCAGCGCCTCACCAAACTATTCAGGAAAAGAGGTGGAATAAACAAGATGACATACCCCTCACCAAAAATGTGATGGCACTGAGAAACCATCTCAGGATGGTAGAAGATAAAGCAAGGTGGAACTGACGCAACAGCTGAGTTTAACAGCGTACAAGAAGTTAAATGAGACTGTTCTGGCGCAGGTCATCATCTTTAACAAGCGGCGTGAAGGGGAAGCATCACGCCTAACTCTGGAGACCTACAAAAAAGCAGGCACAAATCCCATAAATGAGACATTTATGAAACCCTGTCGCCATTAGAGAAAGAGCTGAGCAAGCTTCTAACACGCATAGAAGTCCGGGGAAAAAGAGGCCGGAAGGTACCGGTTTTCTTGACGGAGAGAATGAAGGAGTCAATCGATTTGTTGATGGAAAAGAGAGATGATGCTGGAATACCTGCAGAAAATCCTTACCTCTTTGCAAGATCTGGTGCAATGACAAACATACGTGGATGTGACTGCCTGCGTAAATATGCAGAGGAAAGTAAAGCAGAAAATCCTGAACTCCTGAGATCAACCAAACTAAGAAAACAGGTTGCCACACTGTGTCAACTCCTGGATCTCAGTGAGCAGGAGCTGGAACAAGTTGCAAGGTTCATGGGTCATGACATCAGAGTTCACCGTGACTTTTATAGACAGACTGACAAAACATTTCAAATTGCCAAGATAAGTAAACTTCTGTTTGCAATGGAGCAAGGTACTGGGGCTTTAACAGGGAAGAACCTCAGCACGATTGATCTTTCTGTCCGTGGTATGTATACACTAACTGATCTTGACCTGTCCTGCTCTGTTGTGAATGTATCAGCGGTTTTTCTTGTGTTGCCATATATGTTGTGTAACTTTTAAAGAACAGTAATTTACAAACTTGAGTATTTGACTTGATCACTGAGTACTAATATTTGATCTTTATCTTCACAGATGAAACTCCGACATCAACATCTGAGTGTGTCCCACAGAGGGAAAGGACACGAGGCAGAGAGGAAGAAGAAGAAGAAGATGATGAAGAAGAAGAAGAAGAAGAAGAAGAAGAAGGTACGTTTTTAAGAATTAGGACGCTCATGGTGTTGTTTAGCCTCAGCTGGTAGAGCAGCCGCCCCGTGTGTGAAGGCTCAGTCCTTGCTGCAGAAGCCCAGGGTTCAAATCCAACCTGTGGCTTTTTCCCGCATGTCATTCCCATCTCTGGTGAGTTTGAATGTGACTTTTTTTTGATAAACTGGAGGATAGGATAGACTCTCTCTCTATCTCTTCATCACTATTTCTGCTTAATTCTATCTCTTTCTGTCTAAACATATCACTCTAACTCTCACTCTCATTCTCTATCACTCTGTCTCTCATTCTGTCTCATTCTCTATCACTCTCTCTCATTCTGTCTCTCATTCTCTCTCATTCTCTCTCTCATTCTGTCTCTCATTCTCTATCACTCTGTCTCTGATTCTCACTCTCATTCTCTATCACTCTGTCTCTGATTCTCACTCTCATTCTCTATCACTCTGTCTCTCATTCTGTCTCTCATTCTCTATCACTGTGTCTCTCATTCTGTCTCTCATTCTCTATCATTCTGTCTCTCATTCTGTCTCTCATTCTCTATCATTCTGTCTCTCATTCTCTATCACTCTGTCTCTGATTCTCACTCTCATTCTCTATCACTCTGTCTCTGATTCTCACTCTCATTCTCTATCACTCTGTCTCTCATTCTGTCTCTCATTCTCTATCACTCTGTCTCTGATTCTGTCTCTCATTCTCTATCACTCTGTCTCTCATTCTGTCTCTCATTCTCTCTCATTCTCTCTCATTCTCTATCACTGTCTCTGATCTCACTCAGTCTCATCACTCTGTCTCTCATCTCTCATTCTCTATCACTCTGTCTCTCATTCTCTATCTCATTCTCTCTCCTCTCTCTCTCTTTTCTTTTTTTAATTAATACCCTTCACCATTACCTCAAAATAATAATAGGCTTCATTAACAACAAATAGTGGGTATTCCATCAACTTTATATTTTGAAATAAAATTGCTGTATTGTTAGAAACACTGTATTTCCACTTCTATAAAATGTGTTGCACTGCATATGGGATTTGTTTGTTTGTTTTCTGTCCTCATAAATTGGAGCTCTTTTAAATCACAGTAGTGTTTGTACTTGATTATTTGAGCACTAACATTTGTCACTGTTTGCAGCTGAAAGGCCTACATCGACTTGTGTGACCAGAAGGAAACGAAGCAGGAAGGTGGATGATGGTACGTTTTTATTCTATCATTTAGCAGATACAGATGCTTTAAGTATCTTTTCCCCATACTTAAATCTTTTGCTCTTGTTTTTCAGATGGAGGCTATGACACATCTGAGGATCAAAGTTCAGATATAGATGGTGAGTTAAATAGTCTTACTCCTGCCTTTTGGTGTAAAAGTTTTCCATACTTGAATTCATCTGTAGTTGTTTCAGTATAATTTATTCTTTACTTGAATGCACAGGAACTTTCAAATCCACTATACCTGAATTAATAGGAACCAATGTTTGTCTGTTACAGTTCTAGATCTGAGCCAAAGAAGAAGATGGGATGAAGAGCAACCACGGAAGAAAAAAGAAAAAAAGAAAGTGGTGATGAAAAAAACAGGTAGGTTCTATAAAACTGAGTAGAAAACAAACAAACTTAGATTTCAAAGCTACTATGAGGTTCTTTCAGTGATTTTGATGACTGGATTTGTGATTAATATAGTGTGAGACAGCCTGTCTGTCAGAGTCTTGTGTACATACAACAGTTGAGATACTGTATATTCTTGAGTTATTTCATTGTTCTTTAAACATAAATCAACATATTTCAAATCTAGTGTCCAAAAATAGTCCTCCACTAGCTGTAGCAGGTTTGTTTGGTTAGTCAGTGGTGCGGCTGGTGTGATCTGAAAGTGATCTTGATGCATACCCTTCTATGCTAACTCGTGTATCAGTATCTGTGCAGGTGCATGCTTTGAGTACGTCTTCTTTCCTGTGCTGCGTTTTATGAGTTGTCATTTTATGTTTGTTTTTCAGATGGAATGCCTGACCTCTCTCCCCAAAGGGCACGTGAACCCCACAGACAGGGTGAAAAGAAAAGAGGAAAAAGCAAGAAAAAAAAGGAGAAAAAAACAGGTACATTCATAAAACTGAGCAGAAAAGACAAACAAAGCGTGCATTCACACAGGATCATGGATTGTGGCAACTTGTAGCAGAGTTGAGGGGGTGAGGGGAACGTAGGTGGGTTGCTGTGGGTGTGTCTATACCTGCTGACTGTAACCGCTGTGAAACAATCAGAAAATAACTTTTTATTTCTCTGATTAATAACAGCTTTATCAAGGCCGGCACTCTGTTGTTGTTGTTCTATGTGTCTCTACCAAAGCCCTGTCTCTCTCTCTCTCTCTCTCTCTCTAATCATGGGACACAAATCAAACTTCTTCATGTCATTATGTTGCGGTGTAAATTGTGCAACAGACTCAGATTTAGAAGAAATAAACAGAACACACATGGGTAGATTATCAGAGTTTAGTCTGTTAATCGACCTGGATAGTCTCAGAGACAGTTTCAGAGACATTTCTGGCTGTCTGTGGAGGTTTGACCTATCTAAGTGTCTGATTGGTGGCCAGAGTGTGATGTCAGGCTCTGTTTTCTCAAAAGTTGGGACTGCAGAAACTGACGACCCCCACTGAAATGTATTGAAAGACCTCAGTTTTTCCCAGAGCGCCTGATCCTGTGTGAATACGTGCAAACTTAGATTTGAAAGCTACTATGAGGTTCTTTCTGTGATTTTGATGACTGGATTTGTGATTAATATAGTGTGAGACAGCCTGTCAGAGTCTTGTGTACATACAACAGTTGAGATACTTTATATTCTTGAGTTATTTCATTGTTCTTTAAACATAAATCAACATATATTTCAAATATAGTGTCCAAAAATAGTCCTCCACAGCTGTAGCAGGTTTGTTTGGTTAGTCAGTGGTGCGGCTGGTGTGATCTGAAAGTGATCTTGATGCATACCCTTCTATGCTAACTCGTGTATCAGTATCTGTGCAGGTGCATGCTTTGAGTACGTCTTCTTTCCTGTGCTGCGTTTTATGAGTTGTCATTTTATGTTTGTTTTTCAGATGGAATGCCTGACCTCTCTGCCCAAAGGGCACGTGAACCCCACAGACAGGATGAAAAGAAAGAGGAAAAAGCAAGAAAAAAAAGGAGAAAAAAACAGGTACATTGTGAACGTAAACAGACTCAGATTTAGAATGAAATAAACAGAACAGACATGGGTAGATTATCAGAGTTTAGTCTGTTATCGACCTGGATAGTCTCAGAGACAGTTTCAGAGACATTTCTGGCTGTCTGTGGAGGTTTGACCTATCTAAGTGTCTGATTGGTGGCCAGAGTGTGATGTCAGGCTCTGTTTTCTCAAAAGTTGGGACTGCAGAAACTGACGACCCCCACTGAAATGTGTTGAAAGACCT
This sequence comes from Nibea albiflora, assembly GCA_014281875.1. NCBI lineage: Eukaryota > Metazoa > Chordata > Actinopteri > Sciaenidae > Nibea > Nibea albiflora. Next base: position 12,215,819 of record CM024801.1, read on the forward strand.
CAGTTTTTCCCAGAGCGCCTGATCCTGTGTGAATACGTGCAAACTTAGATTTCAAAGCTACTATGAGGTTCTTTCTGTGCGACAACAATACATGAGCTATGACTACATTGTGTTCTATGTTACAATTTGCATTATTGTCTTCTTTTTAATCTATAGAGCTACCAAAGCAGAAGGTAAGGAGGCCATGGAGTGAAGCAGAGAGGGCAGCTGTCAACAGACACATGAGCAGGTTCACAGAAGAGCGTCGTGTCCCAGGAAAAGAGGACTGTGTGAGATGCCTAATGAAGGAGAAATCCTTGAAGCTAAGGTCCTGGAAGGACGTTAAAAACTTTGTATACAACACAATTGTTACCCTAAATCGCAGATCTGTGACACGGAAACTGAATTACTGAAGAGCATTCAGCTTCTACTTAATTGGCATGTTTAAACATTTGTGCTAATACTCAAGTATATATAAATACGATAATTGTAACTTTACTACATTTGTCCAACAGCGTCAGTTGCTTCTCAGTTAACAAGCGTTTATACACTTCCTGTCAAGTGATTAAGGTGGTGAGTTTGAATGTGACTTTTTTTCTTTTTTTTTGATAAACTGGAGGATAGAGGATAGACTCTCTCTCTTTATCACTATTTCTGCTTAATTCTATCTCTTTCTGTCTAAACATATCACTCTATCTCTCTCTCGCTCTAACTCTCTCTCTCTCTCTCGCTCTAACTCTCTCTTTCTGTCTCTATCACTCTAACTCTCTCACTCTGTCATTCTCTATCACTGTCTCTCACTCTCTCTCTGTATCTCTGTCTCACTCTAAATCTCTCTCTCTCTGTCTCTATCACTCTAACTCTCTCACTCCTCTCTCTCTCATTAATATATATTCTTAAGTAAAAGAATACCACCATTGTTGGTTTGTGTTCAGTACAGTTCAGTCCACAAGTTTAAATAAAATTTAAAAAGTCAAGTCAACTTTATTGTCAATGCTGCTATATGTACAGGACATACAGAGAATTGAAATAGTGTTTCTCATCATCCCTGGGTGCAAACAGCAATATGCATGAAATATAACATATATACATGTTAAAAGATATCTACATAAAATACGGCAATCTAAAAGATTTAAACAGTATTTATTGAAGCTTTGTTTGAAGTTGTATGATAACTGATAACTGATCATTTTTTATTGGAAAGTTTAGTTCACTTTGATAAAGAGGTAATTTTATAGTAAAAGTACAGATGTATCTTTGTACAGCAGTTTAGTGGATGGTCACAACATTAATATTAGGTATTCTCCTTATCTATGAATTTCAAACACTTCCACACTGATTTATTATTACATTAATGTTCTTTATTAAAACATAAGATGTGTAAAGAGTGACTGCAGGCTAAATACAGAACACAGTTAAATTAGTCTGTTCTGAAACGAACTAACAGCGCCCCCTATGAAAAGGTCCTCACTTCAATGGTGCCAAACTTTTAGAGAAAAACATTTTTTTTTAAAGAATCTGAGGTGGAAACTGGAATCAGGGAGACATCTAGTGCTGAAATGTGGTATTCATTTGTCTCTAAGTATAGCAGAAAGGGTGGTCCTCACTCTACATGTGAACTTATCTGGACCTCACTATGATGCTTGTACAGGAATGTGTGTGTGTGTGTGTGTGTGTGTATGTGTGTATGTGTATGTGTGTGTGTGTCTACTTTAAACCAACATCGCTGTGTGCTTAGTGCCTTGTCTTTTCAGGACTTTGAAGCTCCACTATTTGTTAAGGAGGGAGGAAGCGATTAGCTGCCTGTTAACAAACCTCTTAACGAACCCCACTAATGAACCCTGAGGGCAGCTCTGGGACCGGCCTCGGCATGCACCATAATTAGACTGGCAATAAGAGCTCGTTATGCAAACGAGTTAGAGTTAATCTGCATATCTTACCTGAGACACTCACGTTACACTGGACAAATGTTTACCCAAAGGCAGTGAGCAGGAAAAGAGGAGGGTGAGGTGAGAGGATGGAGAGAGATGAGAGAGAGGGTGAAAAGAGATGGAACAAGTTATCATGTACAATGTAGGATGTGTTGGGAGCAGCCATTTAGGGAAAGAGTGGATGAGGGGATGAAATTCAACAGAGCAGAGGGAGCTTTAGCCAATTTACTGATTATCGCTTGAATAATTTGCCAAGTGTTTGGCAAATTAATGTGCTTATATTTCACTTGATGATTGATTTTTCTTTTTGGAAATGTTGATTGGTTAAGCAGGGGTAATATTTGGTGACCATTACCCAACAAGTTACTAAAGTGTGACAGCATAAATCGCCAGTGTCATGATTGAAATGATTTCCTTTTTTAGGTTTTAGCCTTTGTTCCCTACACTCTGGGTTAGTAAATGCTATATTGGGATCCAGTGTTGAACTAGGTCTCTTGTGGTTTATATAGTACAGTATTATACTAAAGCAAACTGTGCAACCATGCTAGCAGCTCTGTGAGGCTCTACTTACTGTGAGGCCGTGATGCTTTGAGCTAAGTGCTAATAGCGCCATGCTAACATGCTCAGAGTGGCATCGCTAACATGCTAATGTTTATCAGGCACAATGTTATGTAACATGTTCACAATCTGATGTAGTGTGTTAACATCTGTTAACAAAACACTTTGGGCCTGATGGTGGTTCAAGGTTACTTTGTTTCTCATTCTAAATCAGAGAGTTGCACATTGAAATGCACTGGTGGAGTGCAGAGGACGAGCCTGAGGTAAGAAGCAGCTCTGTAGTCTGGTTCTATGGCGGCGGCTACTTCTGTATTACTTGCCAGGCGGCAGCAGGGTGAACAGGCTGTGGCTGGGGTGTGTATGTGTTTTAATTATCCTTTGGGCTCTGTGCAGGCACCTCACCTCAACGATATCACTGATGCTCGATAGATGGGGCACCAATAATATTCTGGGCGGTTTTAATCACCTGCTGCAGGGCCCTCCTGTCCATGCACAAACCATGCCAACCCTAATTTTTCCAGTCAGGATGCTTTCTACTGCAAACATTTGCAGGGCCTCCTGTTTAAAAGTAAAGAAGACACTGTAAGATTGTTGGTTTCCTCCTGATGTGCATTCTTATCATTGATTGCAATCCATCCAGTGATGGTTGTGTCAGCCGCTAACTTCACAACAAATTCGGGGATTCAGTCATGGATATACCAACTGAGCAGCGGGGAAAGAAAGAACGGTTGTGGACAAAAAGCATAGACAGAAGTGAAAATTCAAGTTTCTTCCTGCCAAATATATTTTACGGCGCTAATGGTAAAGGTTGTAACACTAGAAAAGCTGTCCCTCTACATTAGGGATTGTATTTGTCATCTTCTTGGAATCTGAGGTGTCTAAAATGGACACTACAGCGGCTGAGATTTGTTATGCAACGTGTACAGCAGGAGCCGGTTGACACTCAAGCTATCCTGCAGCACTGTCTTTATGAGGTTGCACTGAAATATTCACTTTTTCTATAGAATTGAACATATTATGTCCAAACTCCACCTTGTGCTGGCATGACCTATGGTGTGCTGTGAAGCATGAGAGACTTGTTGTGATTGGTTCTTGGCTGAAGTGTGAATCGTCCTGGCAACGGTCTCCGGGGTTGATGGGTTTGACCTCTGTGTGGCAGTGGGGGTTCCTGATGGATCACTTGCTACAGCCAACACACACACCCAGCGGTCTGCTGCAGATATAGATACTGTATATACTGTTCCATGAGCAGTGTCTTCTGCGTGTGTGCAGGAAACTTTCAGACATCTGTGTGAGCCCAGCGTGTGCTGGTGTCATCTGATACTGATCGGCTGGTGGAATCAATAAGTAGGAGTAAGCAGAAAAAAGAAAGACTTTTAAGGACCAAAGTGTGTAGTATAGCAGGTATGTGTGAATGTAGGTGTGTTTGGGATAGTGAGTTGCTGAGTGTGTGTATATGTGTGTGTTTGGCTCATTAGTGCAGTGGTTCAGAGACGATTATTTATCGTCATGTTGCCCAGCCTGCTGAGTTGTGGCACAGTCAGCAGCCATCTTTATTCCGCACACACACGCACACACACAAACGCACATGCACGCACACAGACGCAAACACACCGAGCTACAGGAATTGTAGAAGTTATTACATGTCCCCCTGTGCTTTGTACATGCACACACCGGGGCATGTGGACACACACACACACCTTTATACCTTATCTTAAACCCCTTATGCCGGAACACAAACACACTCCCACGAACACACCTCCTCATTGCGCACGCTTTCTCTTTGCAGCACACCCACACACTCCCTGGCTCTCTCCCTCCGACTACCCCTGACTTTGTCCCTGTGACCTTGGGCAAGTGTTGCCAGTGGCTACTGCTGAGATTTCTGTGTAGGGGGTTGGAGGGCGGATGGAGAAGGGCTTGGCCAGGGATCACACGACTTCCATCCCTCTATCCATCCGCTCGTCCGGCTGATGAATGAGAGAAAAGTTTTCCCCCCTCTGTTGACAGATGGCTGTGGAGTTTTTGGGGACTCATGAGGAGTTCATTTATAATGAAGCTCCATCTCCATCAACAACATCATTTATTTTCAAATTGTGCGTAACTGCACTTTTGAAAAAATGACTATGACTGATCGCAGACAAAGCAATTGTCGGACTTCCAATTTTTACTGCACTCCTGCTGCGTTTAAGCCCTGTCCGTAAGAATAATTGAAAACCTCTCTCACTTTTAGTTGTTTGATGTCACAAGGACTAGCCTGGTGACTGGATGGTCATCGTTATCATTTACAAACCTGAGAAACAAAGAATACTGGGGAGGAAACTGAATCATGGAGAGGTGAGCTGTTCCTGCCTCCATGTACATTACATCCACTAATCATAAAGACTGCAGGCATAATATTCTGCAGTAGTTTGCATCATAAGTTAGTTAATCAACTGACACCACAGGAGGTAACGGAACACCTTATAATGACGCCTTCGTCAGGCCTTTGTATGTATAGTCATTTACATACAGTCAAATCTGTGTTGGATTTAAACAGACTGTTTATACTTACATAGCCACTGTTTTTCCTTTAGACTTCGCGTCACTGATCAATTCATTTCAATGCCTACGGGAGATTTTGGATTTTTTGTATAAGTGGGTGTTCTGACTGAAAATGGCATCAAAGTGCAACCAATGCTTTGGTGTTATCCAGGGAGACCAGTTTGAGTAATTTAGATTTTTAAGACTTTGATGCTTAAACACTACACGGTGGTTTATAATAGCAAGGGTTTTTTTTTAATTATCACAGCAGCAATCATTTATCCTCAAGTTGTTACAAGTTATCTACATGGAATATGCCCTCACACGTATTTGATTAGCCACATATGAGGGTCAGGTTGTCATAATCAAAAACAAACAAACAAAAATACTCTTTTGATGCACAGCAAATGGAAAAAGATGTTAGTCTAGATGTTAAAATAGAGGAATCTTTTTCTTTTTTTTAACAACCTGGTACAGAAAAAAAGTCACTGAACACATTGAGGACCAGCTGCAGTGTTTCCCACAGAATGACAGTGGGGGTGAGCATTATATTTTAATGTAAAACATTACCCTATTCCTTATAAATTATTTCTCATGTCACTATTTTAATTCTACCTTAATGCTTCACCTCATTTTTAGCATTTACTCACAAACTACTTAAATCTGCTCACCTTGCTTTTCCTTTTTATCCCCACGCACACACCTCCACCTTAGTGCACACACCTGCTTGCCCCGCCTCTCTCGTGTTTCTCTCTGTTTCAACATAATACTGGATAATATCTCTCTTTCTCCATGTCTCTGCAGCAGCCGTCTGCACGGGAAGAGGAGGGCAAGGCAGAGATCGTCCACTAGTTAATTGATTGTGGACAGTGTCACTATGATTGTAGATCTGTTTTTTAATAGGTTTGTATCAGATCGCGTTGGTACTGAAAAAGCATCAACGCATCGAGACTTTTGACAACCCCACATGAGAGGCAACATTTTTTCATGCAGTGCTCTTGATAGTCTAAACATAACCTTAAGTGCTCCACTACCATCAAGCACTGAACGATGAATGTTTTCGAAGGATGCCGTTCCATCCTCACTCCTGAGTTCCTAACAACTGTATAATTTTGCAGTGTCTTTAGGTGCAGACTGTTTCTCTGTTATGAGACTATTTTGGCAAAAAAGAATTCAAAGTAATCTTTGTTAAAGCTTTAGCTGAGAAAAGTATTGCAATATAATTGGTGCAGTTTAGAAGCCACCGGCCTCACGACATTTTGTTATTTTGTGCCAGATCGAATATGTTAAGTGATTTATTGATGTACATATGTAATGCTACACATGCATCAGCTCTCACAGATATGCTGTCTATGTGTCTGGCAGTGGCAGTCCACAGTCACAGCCGACACAGCTGCTGGCTGCCATTTTGAGGAACAGCTGACATTTGCCTTCTCTCTCAATCAGATACATTACTGGGCATGGGCCTCTGACATTTCTGACTCTGTGTGTGTGTGTGGGTGTATGTTTGTGTGTGTATGTGTGTGTGATGAGTTACTTGGGCATGCCCCCCTGACATTTTATCGGATGCTAATGGTATTCATTGCCATAGCAGCTAGAGGGGAGGCGGGCATCGCTGTCTGTGTTTAAATGGCGCCTGTCGCTCACCTGTGGGCGCGCGCATGTGCGTATGCTGTTCAGTAACACAAGGTCTCTATAACACAGACGACGTTGGGTAGAGTCACGGTGTGGGATGTGTGTATGTGTGAGAGTGTGCGGATGTTTTGTTTGTTGACAGGGGATCGTGCGTGTTTGCTTTGCTGCTGTTTGTATCTTTAGGTGTGTAATTGAGTGTGCATATGTGTGCATCGGTGTGTATGTGTGGGCAGCCAGTGGTCTTCTGTCCTCGTGCGTGTGTGTCTGGAGGGCAGGGAGATAAAGGAGCCTGCTTTTTTCTGATAAGGACTCCCACCTCCACCTCTCTATCACTCTACTGTTCTACCTCTCTCCTGCATCCTTCGACCATTTATTCTCTATCTGTACCTGTAGTGACACCACTGTCTCTCTTTCTTCCTCTCTTTGTGTAACTCTCTCGACTAGTGGACTTGACGTTTTTCTGATAAGCTTGCTTAAACAAGGAAGCAAACATATACCAGTTATTGTTTGTCAAACAAATCCAGCTGTTCTGTTGAATAATCATTGGTGAGCCGAGCTGCAGACAGTTTATTTCAGAGATTATGCATAGGTTTAATGAAATAGCTATTTAAGTGTTAACCATCTCAAAAAGTACCTGCCATGGCGAAGTGCTTCACCATCTGGTTTTCTCCGCTGTTAAAAGACAGAAAATGGCTCTAATTACAATAGTGTCACACTTTGCTGATCTCCGTAAGGAAAGTGCTTCTCTCTTTCACTCCTGTAGTAACAGCTGATGAAGATTTAGTTAGAGATCTCAGCCAGGCAGGTGGGCTTGAACCCAAGGCCCTCCACTTTACAGGAAGGTCTTCCCTGCTCGCCTTTCCATCGGCTAATAACTATAAATCTGACGTACATATAGATAGACCGGCGAGGGATTAGTGTGTAAGTGGTGCTCAGCAGGAAAGCAGACAGAGCCTGTGGCGCTATGCTCTGATCTCACTCTTTGTACAACCTCCCACTAGTTCTCACTGCTTTCCTTGGATTTCAAGAAGGAAAACAAACAGCCTGGGAAGCCTGGGAAAAAAAAACATGTTGTTACCCTGATTAAATCTAACACTATCAAATTTCTCACACTTTTCTTGTTCACCCTCTCTAACTTCAGTTCACTGCCTCCTTTTTATACTTCTTCCTCTCTCTCCTCTGTTGGACATCTGTTCATTCTGCACTCATCGCTGGAGGAGAAGAGGATCCCTCCATATGTACCTTGCCTCTTCTCCCCTCTGTCTCTTGCCCCTACATACAGTATTCTTTATTTTCTTCCCTCTCAGTTTGCTCACTGTTTGAACTTTTATTCCTCCTCACGTATATACCATCCTCACCTCAGCCATGGCTTTTCTCTCCGAGTTTCTGCCCATTTCTCTTTTTATTCCATCGTCTAATCGATCGGGTTTACACCTGTTTTCTCCTCTGTCCCTCTTTACAGCTTCCCCCTTTTCCTCTTCTCTCTCTTCATTGCTTCATTCCTTTCTTTTTCTACCGTTTATATCTCTCTACCACTTCCTCTGCATCTCCTTCTCTCTCCCAGCTGGCTGTTTAAGAGCTGTTTGCCATCTGATGTTCCTATGAGAGGTAATTAAAGCCTGAATCACAGACTGTGTGTGTATGTGTGTTTGTGCATGTCTGTTTCTGTTTGTGGGTATAAATGTATTAATTCATAACAGTTTTCTCTAGGTTAGCAAGAAAACTGTTGGGACTGCCATCACAGGCCTATTCCACCAAGGAGTTTTCAGGTGTCACATCATACCTGAACTAATTTCATCCTATCAAATTAAGATGTAGTCTGCTTATTTTAGCACACTGTGTAGCTGTGTAGTTAACAAAAATACATTAAGGTTGGCAGCAGACAAATTGTTTCTAAGATGCTGTTGATAAAGAAGCTTTTTCACCAGTCATTCAGGCTGTATCAGCTCTCACACAGAATAATAAATCATAACGTTGAGATGTAGCTACGTGAACCTCGGCATGAAGTCATTTACCATGGTCATAAACGTAGCCAGCTGTGCATGTGCATTTGTTATGATTGCATTTCTTTCTTTGTTATTTCACTTTGCTAACAGCTGACCATCAAGCAAGTGTAACAACCCAAGTCCGAATTACTAGTTAATTAACTAGTCTGACAGCAAGAAGCCGAGCTTGGCGTCTGTCTTTCAGCCTTATATTTCATGAAGCGCTTCAATGAGTCAGGTGGTTTGATGTGTCATTTGGCCAGGTCGTCAATCTTTCTCCTGAGATTGTCATGGTTGCTTTCTATCCGTTTTTTCTTCTCTCAGTTTCCCCTGTTTGTTTCATTAGCCTAATTTGGCCAAATCCAATACAATAACGTCCAAAGTCCAAAGAACTTGTTCCTCTCATGGTCCAAAGCGCCTGTGCTGCTCAAAGTCTCCCCCAACAGCTCTGAGCACCCAGGCCCACGCAATACAGCTAACTGAGTAGAGGTAACACATTTTGTATTAGGTCACTGTCCATCAAGGATATAAATCAGAGAGAGTTGAGGTGAAGCAGCTGGAGGACATCAGAGGGGAAAATATTTTAAAATATGATTCAGTTCCTCATCTGTGAAATAGTTGATGTTGTGTGACTTAGTAAAGTGTTACTTTGGGTTCTCCTAACCCGAGTTGTGCATAGTGCAAGAACAGGCGTACAGGCGAGTGGGAATGACAGATGTCAATCAGTGTGCACTGTCAAAATGACTGTGATCCTGTGAGTTTAAGGTAGAAATGTTAGATAATGTTGTTTCAAGCCAAGACTGTCTCTTGTAGCATTACATTCATTTCACTGGACTATGAACAACTGTTGCAATATCTCTAAATAATCGAGCTGACTCCAAACCATAAACACCCCAAAATACTATCAGTGTAACAGCAATACAGCAAGATGGCTACAATAACTCAGCTGTACTTATGAAAATTGGCTTCAGGCTGCACATAAGGAACAAACATCAGAGACTTCAGTGGTTTGCTATCAGCCATTCTTCTCTGTGTGGCTGTTTCCATTCATCTCTGCCTCTCCTTGTCTTTATATCTCTGTTGCACTCTCTTGTCTCCCACTTGTTTTCTTGTTTTCTCACTAGCTTGTCTTTCTGTCATTAGTTCCATTTCAGCCACACCCACACAGCTCCTCTCCTCATCCATCACTTCTCAGCACTGGTTTTCGTGTGTGTGTGTGTGTGTGTGAGAGAGACGGGGAGTCAGAAGAAGATAGAGTGAGACAATGTGTGTCTGTGTTTTTGTTGTTTTGGTGTTTCATCTGTCTTATGGGCGTTTTATGTTTACTTTGAGATGAGAGTCAGTGAGGGAGGAAGAAAAACCGAGAAGTGTGGGTTTCCCCCAGAAGGCTGCCTGATAGACTCAAAATGTAAAATTTATTTCACTTCTTCATTATTCACTACAAGTTGACACAAGTTAAACACAAGTTAACAAGCTAATAAATGAGAGTTTGGCACCCTGCCCTAGCTCTCATTTCTATATTTATTCATGTAATGGATGAATGAACATTTTCAGCAACAGTGCACTTACAATTAAACATTTTCACACCTGGGAACTGCCCAGTACAACCACAGTCTTTGACTGTTTACCGCAGAGCAGCTCCACTGGATCAACTGGGGGTTAATTGCTCTGCTGAAGAATTCATCACTGGTAATTGTAGAGGGAGGTAAAGAGTGTGCTTCTTGATGAGTTTTTTTTTTAACATACACCTGTAGACTTTAATGTAAATTAGAAACTTAAAACCCTGTTGACATTTTTTTTACCAAATACAAAGATCTTACAGTTGTCAAATCATCGTCAAAAATGGGCGTTTAATGATTTTTTGGATTTTTTTTTTTTTTTACAATTTCACCCTCACACTTAGAAATGCACCTACAATTTGATGTGTGTTCTCTTTCAGACACAGACTTATCAAATCAGGGATTATAGTTGATCCTTTTACCATTTAAGATGACCTTTTAACTTAAACTGATCTATTTTTCGTAGTGGCTACTCAAATTAAAGCACTATATCAATTTCCCATGTTGATTTTTAAGTGTGGCAAATTAAATGTTTCAGACAAAATAAGATCATTTAGTATGGCTGGAGCACTGATTGTGAAAGAAAGTATGGTTTTATTTTTGTGCAGGTCAATAGCAATATTAGGCGTTTGTGCACCTCACATTTAGAAGGCCGTGCAATAACTTAATTTGAATTTTGGAATAATGGTAGACATTTTCAGACAGGACAGGTCTGTCCAGGACGACATGTTGTCACATGGAGTTGTTCATTCCAAATGTGACAGAAATAGTTATGTCAGATCGTTGCTGCTTTCTCATCTCTGCACAGCTTGGCCAAACACAGTGTAAAGATGGGTGTGAATGTTGGATCAGTGTCTTTGTAAAGTACGGAAATGGCTGGACACAGAGCCCCCCCCCAATCTGGCACTGGAAATGTGTCAGAGGGAGGGGGATTCCAAAGCTATTTGAGCATCCAGCGAGCATTTCCAGTGAAGTATGCATCCATTCATCCAACTTCCATAACCGCTTATCCTTTCATCGTGTTGGGGCTGGAGCACATCCCAGCTCACATTGGGCTAGAGGCAGGACAGGTCATCACAGGACTGACACATAGGGACAAACCATTCACACTCTGAACACTGGCTCTTAACCTTATCCATACCACAACATATTTGATTTGTTATAATCAGGATTTTAAATCTAACTTTTTAAACCAAAGCATAGTTGCAGGTACTGCATAAAGTGAAATTTTCAGAAACCCTGTCATTGAGTGTATTTCAAGGTTTTTCCAGAAGTGTCCTCATAGTCATGTTCTTTCCTGGCAATAGATAAAATATCAGAGCTAAAAGTACGGATCCACTTGATCTGTTGATGTTAGATGCTTACATGCTGATGCACTTATATAACTTTATTCAGTTGTACATCAATGCAGGTTTAAATAGCAGATACTTGTTTCATATGCTGTAATAATTCACATTTTTCTATGTACTAGATTTTATTATGTACATGATTTTAGATGGATTACATTGTGTGCATATATTATATAGTACTATAGTACTGATGAACCTAATCAATGTAACTGAGCCATCAGCTGACATACCTGATTATTCATCACCTCCATCTGCTCCTAGTATAACTACTCATATGTTCTAATTATTAAGGGCTCCTCTAATACTCCCCTATACTAAAATGAAAATGGTTCTTCTGTTCCTTTAGTCTGTTCTTTCATCTACTTTGACTATGAGCCAAGGATGCTATTTCAAAGAAAGATGGGAAATATCACTACTGTCATGTTATTGTGCAGTGTCTGGGAAAAAAAAAAAAAAAAAAACGTTCTCCAAAATGTGATTCAGCCAAGTGTCCACTGTGGTGTAGAGCAGAGCAGAGTCCAAGATTTGTTTTGCCAAGACAATAATGTGCTACTCAGCCACAACTATAATACAGAGCCCAGTGCCCAGTGTTTTCCTTCTCTATACAAGAAACCTGAACTACACAACACAAAAACAACAATGCAGATACCAGAGACCCAGGATGTGTAGGGAAAGTACCTGCAATAAAGGGGGCACCCAGGCGACAGCGTTACACTTGTATTGCAGCATTTTTGATTGGGCTTTGAGTATGCATGATGAGAATGATGCTGCTAGAGGCTTTATCTCATTGCAGAGAGTAAAATTCTAGGTTGAACCACATCCTCGTGAGATTTTGGTCTATAAGTGTTAAAGTTTTTAAAAATGCACAAAATAGTGGCAACTGTCAGCTTGCAATTTGTCAAGCCCCAGTTGGAAACAGTTTACGATTAGCATGCATGGAGAGAGGAAAAGAAGAGAGGAGGCAGGGAGGGAAACAGGCAAGCAGGAAAGAAAAAATATAAAGGCTCGGAAGAATATTTGGATTTTGAAAAAAAGAAAAGACAGTGCAGGTTTGAATAAAGAAGTGTCACAGACAAGAGGAAAGCAGGAGATGAGGGGAGGAGGAGAGGCGAACAGCAAAGATTGCAGTTTATCGATTGGAGGTTCCTGTATTTGTTGGCAATGTTTTGAGGATTAAAATGCCTTGTATCTACAAGGAGAGAGGGAGATAAAGCTGCCAACATCATGATCTGACACTGGGAGAGAGAAGACAGTGAGAAAGAGAGAACATATCAGATATGAGCGGACAAAGAGTGTAGGTACAAAGTGGAGAAAAAATAGAAGTATCGTAAAGTAGAGGAATAGTAAAAGATTCAAGATGTGGATGGAGGAAAAAGGGGAGTAGGTGATAAGTCAGTCTCTGCTGTGACTTAACAGATGCACAGATTGAACAGTTTGGGGAAAAAAAAAAACCACCCACAAGGCAAAGGTGAACAAACTTAAAGTGACAGTAAAAGAGTAAACTCTTTCTAAAATGATGAGAGGCAGACTTGACTGAAGTGATGTTAATTAACAAGGTGGTGTTGAGACTGAGCCACAGGAACAGATGGTAACAATAACAGAGGAAAATTAACTGCAGTTTCCTGTTGGCCATCAGACTACACCAGCAGGGATCCTGCCCATCAGTGTGAACAGCGGTGAGAACCATGGACAGCTCCCGCATCCCTGGTGGTCCCAGGTTCAGCACCTTGGACAGCGGTCGTGACACACTTTAGTGCAGAGTGTTATAAATGATTCACCTGAGCTGCGGAGAAGTGCGGGGAAGTTTCTAATGGGAACTTTAGGCTTATGACATGAACTCAAATACAACTTTTCATATTAAACATAGTATATTTTAGATTAGCAATGTTTGATTTATGACGTCCAGTAGGAGGGGAGATGAGGGGAGGGGGGGACATTGATTTAGGAAAATGGGCTATCTCAACTTAAATACATACAACAGCTGGGTATTGAGTTATTAGCAGTTTTTCCTATACAGCCTGCTGTAAATGAATTATTTATTGTTTTTTTCAGAAACACTGATTAATTCTGGAATTCCTTTTTTAGTACATTGTGTCTCAAAATGGCTGTAAAACAAGTGATCAAGCGATCATAACCCGATTCCAAAAAAAGTTGGAACACTGAAAAATGTAAATAAAACAGAATGTTATGATTTGTAGCCATGATTTGCAAATCCTTCTGTCTAAATGAAATTGAATACTGTACAGGCAAAAGACAAAATCAAACTGGTAAGCTTGTTTTTGCAGAAATATACTATAAAGACATGGAAAGTAACCTGTAGTAAGTAACCAAGTAAGGGTGGAGCGAAGTTTGCCACTTTGACCAAGAACTGCATTTAGATTACATTTAGATTTCACCACATATAGTCCAGTGACCGGTGACCCCTCAGGCAGCACTGCATTAAAAACTGTTGTAAAAAAGACATTACTACCTGGGCTCTGGATCACTTCAGGAAACTGTTGTCAGTAAATACAGTTTAGTATTTTTGCATTATTTATTTTTTTAAACATTTACCTTTTACTTAAAACAAGGTTGTATGATTGTAGACATATTGGAGTGAAAACAAAATAGGTCATGGTTGGGGGTGGTTTTGTTCACTGGTTGCATAATATACAAAATCCTTCAGATAGCTTGATGGTGTGGAGCCCTGCAAGGTCTAATCCTGGGCACATTTCTGTTATACGCTTATTAATTGTGACATTTGTAGCTACAACAAGCTTTCAGCTTCAAGATTTCTAGCTGTGTTTCTGTTTTTATGATTCAGCAACACTGTGAGTTGAGAGGTACACCTACATGCTTTACCTTGCCTTGTTTTCTTACTGAACCGACATCAAAAGCTTGCTTTGTTCACTGGTAAAATCGCAATGAACTCTTCTCTAAACTGTATTATTTAGTTTGTCATTCCATACGCAAAGTGGGCTGCTGCATGAGCAACATTGTATCCTTTAGTCACACCATCATAGTATCATTGTATTTCTCTGAAAATGTATGGGCCATGAAGCTGAAAACTATGAATGGATGTCAGTTTTGATGCTTTCGTAGAAATTCTGTAATTTTGCCTAATGTATCCGAAACTGCAGGAGGAAGTGATTCAGACAGGGGAGATGAAGAGAGGAGAAAGCTAAAGGGAAGAAGGAATGCGAGGAACAGAAGGAAGGGAGACTCAGATTAAATGAGAGAGAAAGAAATCTAGAGACAAACTGAAGAATCTTGCGAATGATATTAGCCAGGGTGAAAACGAGGACAAGTACTTTTTCTTTCTACCCTTCTGTCGTTTACTTGGCAGAGCAGCTTCTCTGATTGTTCCAGTTTGGCAGTATCACTTTGTACTCAACCTCTCTTTTTCACTCTCTCCAAGTTAATGTGGAAAAATAAAGGAGCACTTAGTGCCTGAAATTTATGACCAGACAAGAAAACAGCACATTTTTTAGGTTGAACTCTGTTTCTGTGCATAGGAAGACACTGATGCCACGAGGAATGGTATTACATAATGCATTTTGTGTGTTTGTAGAATTTCTCTGTACTTTAAGATGTTATTTTCTTCTGTCAAAATGAGTTCAGCTGACACAGATTACATTTCCTGAGGATGGGCTCGGAGGCACACTATAGCGGCGTAATTCAGTTTAACGCACATGAAATTAGAAAGTTAAATTAAACCCACGTTTCATTTGGACTTTTACTGTGAAATGGTTCAGGATGAGCTTGACATTTACAAAACAACAACAAAAAAAACCCAGAATAACTCAAGAGAGACATGAACCAGAACACATCACAATGACCGTGACACTCTTGGCCTGGTTTCTTTCCGGGTCTATCATGTGCCATCAATTCACCGATTCATGTCACACCATTCACACTGCATTGCATTGATAACACTCATGGAGGTAACACAAGGTGAACTGTTCCACTCTGCAGTTGTAGAGTAGGATCGCTGCAGGATAGGGAGGCCTATTTTTATTGTTATCACTGCAGACGACACCACCTGTTTTTTTTTTGCTGGATGTTATACATTTTTTTGTAGATGTATACAGTAACTACAGTATGGTGTGTGTGTGTTTGTGTGTGTTTGTGTGTGTACTTTTGACCTCTCCTAGTGATTAACATGTTGTGCCTGTACTCTCAGAAGGGGTGGTGAGGTTTGGTGTCTGTGTGTGGCGTAGGCGGAGTAGCATCGCAGGGCATGCTGCTGAGGGAACAGCTGTCAAGGGAGGGGCGCGGGTAAATGATGGCCATGCATCACTTTGGTGTGTGTGCGTGCGTGTGTGTGTGTGTGTGTGTGATGGTTTGGAAACGATGTCTACTCATACGTCAGTCTCCCATGTCTGTCTGTAAGCTGCTGGGTGCCTCCAGACATGTGTGTACTGTGTGTGCGTGTTTGCTAGCCTTGAGTCTGACAGTCTGTCAGAAAAGCTTTCTAATTGTGGTTAAAAGATGGCAGGCCAGAGTCAGCCTAATTTATCATTCACCTAGTACACACAGAGACACTGACACACACACACTCACACACACACACACACACACACACACACACACACACACACACACACAGCAAAGTGGGTTATACGATTTGGAAGGTTTTGTAGCTGTTATCAGAGACCACACTGGAGTCTGGGGTGACTGACTTATACAGAAACACACCATATCTATGTAAATGAGTATTTATGAATACAATTTGAGCAGGTGTCTGTTTTTTTCTACATAGAAAAAAAAAAAAACAATGAGGGGAGGAAGAGCAGGCCCGGAGAAGAGAGCTAACGGAGAGGATGTAGTGAAGAGAAAAGATGAAGAGGGGAAAAAAGCGAGGAAGGATACGTAGGAGAGATATGAAAGGCGTAAAATAAGAAAGAGATGGACAGGGAGGGTGGGTGGGTCAGTTGCGAGTGACATAAAAGATGAGCGTGCAATGAGAAGCATAGACTGAAGAAAACAAAATAATGAAAAGGGGGGGGGGTAGAGGAAAGGAAGCAGAAGGAGAGAAAGTGCATTAATCTGTGCTGGCAGCTTGGCATCCCACAGAAGAAAAGGACCCTTTCTAACCCTTCCTTGCACTCCTTTGTTCCCCCATCCGTCTTCCGTTTCACTGATTTGTTCTTTTATTTGCCCTCTGCTCCGATTTGGTTTATACATTCATGTCTGTTTATTCCAGACCAGTTTGTGTGTATTTGAATTTTCATTATGTTTTATGTATGGGTGGTCTTCTCTGTGTATATGTATTGAATATTGATGCACTGGTGGAATCGTGTTTAAAGCTACGAGGAGGGAGGTGACACAATTGCATCTCGGCATCGTAATGTCGCACCAAAAACGCCATCACCACCCCGAACAAGATGCATAATCTCGCAGTTACAGAGATATCCGGTTTGTGTCTTGGGTCATCACTCCACCAGTGGGGTCAAGATTAAAGGATTTTCTGACAGGAGACTTTGCTCATCCCCTGGCAGGGGAGGAGGGGAGAGAGACCGAGAGGTTTATGAAAGAGTTACTTTAAAGTTCAGACAGTGAGAGCTCCACAGCCTGTCTGGGGTGCCTGCTTGGAGCAGCTAAGTAATGATGCTATCTGTCTGTCTTTATCCCTGTTAAACAAGTTACAAGTTGCCACAGAGATGGGTATATGTCCTTAGGTGATGTCACTGCACAATGGAGCCTGCGGGCTGTGTAATACATCGCAGGCGGTTCTGTGTTTTCAACACGTTCTCATCTCGCAGTGAAATTGGCGCTGATAAATATGCAATGTGTGCTTGCACTTTCAAATAAAGCTCGCCGACGTCACAGTTTGTTCAGGTTTTAGCGAGGATTAGGTTAAGTTTACATACCTGATGTAGTTAAGTGCTTTAACTTTGAGTCAAGTGCTGACTTTTCATTTCATACGGGGCTCAACATTAAACCTAACCTATCCATCCAGCTCAGCCTCCCCTGCATGTGGTCTGCACCTTCATAACGTGTACTTTTCTCAACAAGTCGAAACGTGACAACTGACACGGTATCCTCTAGTGGACCAGCAGCTGTATTGCCTTTTCCTTTTTTAGGTGCATCATGGGAGGATAATGAAAAATACATCAAAGTTGTAGATTAGATTTTCTTTCTTTAAAGGTTCAGTTTGTAGAAACTACTCAAAACTAATATTTTCATATCTCGCAGACAGTTTGGGGTTAATTTGTCCAGGTTTCCAGATATTTATGTTTTCTTATGCCCCACCTCAATATAATGGAGGTGAATGGCTCACGTTACTGACAAATAACATTTAAAGATAGAGTAGTCACATCTCTTCTGCGTGATTAACAGACTTAAGCATCAACAGTTTTTATTGCCACTTAATAGTGAAGTGTATGAATTATACAGTAAAACCAGGGCATTGTGTTTTTTTCATTGCATTTTGTAAGATCTCACAAAGAAATAGTCATGATGTAATACAGCACTTAATGAGATTGATTCAGAGAACAGCGTTCCCCATTTGCCTCAAGTAATGGGTGTCAAACGGACAGAAAACCTAAATGTCTCCGAAGCAGCTTTAAGCTGATGTAGCTAACAAGACAGAAAATTTTAGAGAATATTCTCGTCCCGCGTCATAATCTGATTCTTACATTACAGCTGTTGAGGGATTTACCTGGCAACCTCTACTCTTCATCTGCCTGTCACCGTGTTTGTGGATTAAGAGTAAATGATTAAATATGTGCACATATGAACGATAAAAGATGTGCACCGAAAAAAAGTGGGAACCTGCCCAGGGGAAATGGTGCAAGACAGGGAATATGACAACAGAAGGCGAACAAGGAGGAGGAGAAGCGGAGTAAAAGTGAACTGAGACAGAAGAGGAAATGTGGGATGTCAGTTATAGAGGGAATGCCCTGAGGTCGAAAAAAGAGGAGGTAGACAGGGGAGTGAGGCACGAATGTGTGTGTTGGGCACATGGGCTGAAAATGTCTGTCAGAATGTTTTTTTTCCTCTGTGTGTGTGTGTGTATGTATGTGTGTTTGCGGTGCTTGGCACCTCCACGGGCTCTGATTGTATATGTGTGTCTCCACATGTGTGTGTTTGTCTGTGCTTGTGTGTGCAGTTTTGCTGCTAGTCCAGGAGAGCTGCTGGACATGCCGGTGGACTGTTGTACTTTGCCACCGGAGGAGGTTAACTAATCCCCTGAGTCTGTGTGGTGTGTGTGTGGTGTGTGTGTGTGTGTGTGTGTGTGAGTGTGTGTGTGTGTGTGTGTGTGTGTGTGTGTGTGTGTGCGCGCATGTGTAAGACAGGCAGCACTGTAGGGCATCACCTTGGCAGAGGTATTAAATCTTTTCATCCTCTCCACAGGCTGTAGGGGGAGGGACCAGGAGACAGATTTACTCACAAAGAACACAACACACACACACACACCACACACACACACACACACACACACACACACACACACCACACACACACAACACACACACACAGCGTTGTAGAATATACCCTCCCATGCTGAAACAGACAGGAACATTTTGCATACTATGAGACACACACACACACACGTTTTCACTTGCTCAATCACATTATTACAGTCAGTCCACACACAGATGATGTCTAACCGTCCACTGGTTTCTAACTTAACATGCTGCCCAAGCTGCCACTATGTCAGTGAATCATCCCCTCTAACTCACACAGCCACTCGTAAGATCCAACCTGACATATGCTACATATGCAGCAGAAGCTGAGACAATCGGTGTCTGTTAGAAAAACGTCTCAGTCAAAGTTTTTATTGGTTCTCCTTCAGATTTTATCTAGCTGCCTCCTGGCTATTTGTGCTCATCAGTGTTGTAATAAACGGATCCACAGATGCAGCCTTTAGGAATCCCACATTTTACTGAACGCTGGCTGGAGTTTTACAACAGCAATAATTATGTTGTTGTTTTCATCCTTTAATCCAGTTGTGAACCATAACAAGGGCTGGTCCGGTAGAAAGAGCAGTTGTTTTTTCTATTACTCACATGGATGTTTGTTTCGCAGTGCTCAAGTATGAGTTGGGGACTCAACATGAGGTTGAGTGAACATTGCACAGGTTGACGAGGACCACGTGAATTCCTCCATAAACGGCTGACAAATACAGTGCTCACCGCGCGTTACGTCATCAGTTACGTCCTTCAATTTTAGACAACAGAAGGCTGCATTTTTTTTGGCCACATTTGAGGGAACATTGCCAGGTCTAATTAGCCTATTGTGATGTACCTAGTTTGGAGCAGATAGATCTACGCCTGATAATTGCACCCTTCTCAAGTTATTAAAAATCAGATGTGAGACACAATGCTCGACCAAAAGGTTCCAGTCAGGTGCTTAGGCTGGCCTTAACAATATAAAATCAAAATCGAAACAGAATGAACGCAGCACCATTCAACTTCTGCTGTGATTTTATTTTCAGCAGCAGCAGCAGTAAAACTGTCTTGAGTGTTGACGTTGATGAAGCAGTCCTATTTTGTTCCGTTTTGAAAAGTGCGGCGCCCTGGTCTCATAGCTTTTGCTTGTGTGATAAGGGCTCCTTTTGAGCTGTGTTAAATCTGTGTCTTATCTCTCTACCTCTCCTCTTCTTCACTTCTTCAGTGGCTCTTTTGGGGTCTCATCTCTCTGCAGCACTCCTCATCTCCTCTGAGCTCTCTCCCGTTCTCTTCTCGTCCCCTCCGTCCTGGTTATATAAGGATTCAATCAGCATGTGCCTTGTGACAAAAACGCTTAAGAACCACTGAGCTACGCTAGCTAGCTGAGCTAAAGAGCCCTCTTCTTTAACCAATCTGAGTTTGTAGACGAGGCAGTGTCATGTCCTGACTCATCTGCTGCCACAGCGACAGGAGATAACTCTTTTTCCACCTCCTCTTGTCTTGCCTGCACCCTCATCCTTTTTCTTTGCGAAGAAGCTTCTTATATCCATAACCTTCAAGGCTTACCTCAGAGAATTAGCTAAAAAAACGCCAACAATGACAATCCCCGCACAAAGTGTGCACATACCAAGTAGTGTGAAGTAGAACTGCTGCTGCTTAAATGACACACAGAGGACCCAAAAGGTACTAATGTTTTTTTTAAGGATATATTATTTTCAGGGGCTTTAATGCATGATTGGAATGACAGATGATTAACACTGAGAAATGAATAAAGTTTTTTTTTTTTTTCTGTGACTTGTAAAACATTCAGTAGTTTAAGGACGCCACAACCTGTCTTAGATTTATTTACTCGTGAATTGAAATAACTTTCACTCTGGGAGGTTTTCATTATTTTACCAATGAAAACATATGCACATGCTACAAACTCATTTATTGCTGATGCTTCATTTATTGTATCACTCTAGCATACACTATGGCAGCCGGTACAGTAACTAACATAATATCACCTGTGAAAGTAGATCTTAAATCATTTTAAATGCAAGTGGAGTCTGGCAGTTTTGTGTAAGTGAAATATACTTGAAATATGTTACACCTTTCACTGTCACAAGAAAAAAAAATAGCCTTGGGATTAGATTCATATTGGCTTTGCTTTATTTCTACAAGAAATATTAATGATGAGGGAGTGTGTGAAGCACATTGGCTGTAAGGGTATGTGAGACATAAGCTGCTGTTGCTGGATTGAATCTATTTGAACCAGACATGACCATGAAGGGGAAGATGAGTCCGGTGCTTAACGCCACTTGAGCCCTGATGGTCAACAGAGATAGATGTGGACGTGAACGTGTATAATCAGATGTTTGCAACCCGTGTTGCTGGAATAACAAGGCTAACATGCTCCTCCAAACCCCTGCCTTGCCTTGACGTTGATCACTTCTTGGATTACCGCCGAAGATCTGTGCGTGAGTGACTGTAAGATTACATGACACTGCAAAGAAGCTTAGCGGGGAGATTTTGTCTCATTCACACATATCAAGATTATTCCCAGATATTCAAAGTCATGTTATCTCTCGCTGCTGGCAGATCATTTGCAAATTTTGTTTGCAGACAAACGACTTCAAAACAAGTTTCTGTTTTCTCCTCTTTTGAGCTTTTATCATTTATCATAACATGTTTACTGCAAGTAAACTAGATCTGCTCTGTCCTCTGTCAGCCTGGTTGTCAATAAAGCACTGAAACAGTGGCACTGAAAAAGAGGCCATGTGATTAAAAACTGCTCTGATTCTGATCATATATACAAATAAGACCAACGTGACTCGGATTGAGCATGGATTACCAAAGCTCTCAACTTGCCTGATTTCTTCTCTGAGTTCACCATGCACATTAAATTATGTTTGAAGAGGAAGACATTAAAACTGTCAACTGTGCTAATAATGCTGGATTAAGGCTTCGGATTTAGAAGTTTACTGAGGATTCGCGATGTCTTTGGAAAATGTTCTGTAAAACTGAGATAAAAGTGCTCGTTGTTGAACGATAATGCATGTGTTTAATTATGTTAATTTCTGATGATTGTTCATTTATTTGGATCCTCATTAGTTACCACCAGAGTAACAACATATAATAAAACATTTTACTGAATACGCTCGCACGGCCTCATGAGCCAAAACACTGATGATGCTGCTCTGTTTGTGTGTTTGTGTGAGGCTTGACAGTTTGTTGGTATTATTTACACAGCCACTCAGTTCCAGTACTGCTCCACGGTCCCGTAGGACTGCATGTCCTTACCAGCAGACACACACAAGAAAATCCAATACCTGTTGTAACTGTACACACACCCCATCAGGTGAAATCAAACTGTCCATCTTAAAGGAATGCTTGTATATTTTGGCTAATACACTTTCTTGCTTTCATTGATACCACTGTCATGTCTGTATGCTAAATGTTAGGCACGATGCAGGAGACAGTTAGCTTAGCTTATGAAGACAGGCAACAGGAGCAGGTAGCAAGTCCATCTACCAGCACAGCTAACTTTTTGTGTATTCATTCTATAGCTATTTCTTGGCCTGGCACAGTGACATCTCACAGTGATGACAAGACTTCCAAAAGTCTTTGGCCTCAACTGATCTAGCACATAAACCACAGCTTAGTTTTACGCTTAGATTTTTGTACAGATTCATCATCTTTGGCCAAAAACCAGACTAGCCGCTTCACTCTGTTTCCAGTCTTTATTCTGAGCTAACATTTACTGTACATATATGACAGTTATCAATTTTCTGCTCAGCTTCTTCTCAGCAAGAAAGCAAATATGTCTATTTACAACTCTGACTCAGTAACATTTAAGTGTCTTTCCTTTTGCCAATTTCTACATCTAAATGTGGAGACGGATACCAACATCCATAATGGTCATGTTGAGGAGACAATCTCGCATTTACAGTAAAAATTCCATGATAAGCTACCTGGCTGTGAGGTAATTGCTTATTTAGCTGGCAATCGCTTGTGGAAACACAGAGACTCTCTTGTTCTCTCCGATATTGTTCGGCCTCCTCCTGTGTCTGTGCTTTGCATCTTGATCTAATTTTCTCTCCCTATTTTGCTGAAATGTCCCTCCTCTTTCTCTCTTCCTCCCCTTATCTTAATGCCATTTTCTCTCAGTCCAAGTTTCAGCATGCTAACAAGTGGAGAAGGTGGAGAAGGATTAAAAGGTGATTAAAACAACATTGGAGGTAGTTTCTACCTGCTGGGCCTCCCGCTGTGTTATCAAAGCTGGCCTTCTTGTCTCCTCCTTTCTTCTCTGTTGCTTTTTTCCCTTTTTCTTCTCATCTCCTTTCTTGCCTTCTGTCATCCTCTCCTCTTTTCTCATTTCCTTTCATCTCTCCTTCCCTTCAGTCCCTCTTTTCATTTCATCTCATTTCCTCTTTTCTTGTTGCCTCCTACCCTCTGCTTTTCTTTCATCTCTCTTTCTCTCCTCTCCTTTCTTTTATTCGCCCCCTCTTCCGTGATTTCAGCCGCTACAAAAAAGTGTGTCTCAGCATGTCGGGCTACCGTTGATACTCCTACTCCTTGTGATTCTTTCGTCCGTGTGACTGCAGAAATAATGTGTAGATTGACATAAGGTAATGGATACTCAGCTGGGGTCGTTTAGGCAGCAGAAGCCATTGTGCAGAAAAAAAAAAAAAAACAGATGGGACTGTTTGATTTGAAGCCACTAATCATTGTTGTCTTGGACAGTGCCAAACCCTCGACACTGCCATGGCACCTGTCCAAAAACAACGTTGTTGAGAAGTGCTCCATTGAAGCTATCAACTGAATGAATTGTACACACTTTGAAAGGGGTTTATTTTTAGCTTTTTTTTCCATCTTAAATGTGGTCGTGTTCTGCTGCTCTGCAATTTTGCTGCGATTGTAGGGGATTTTTTAGAGAGGTAACAAAGCACGGTGTGGAAGGGGAGGAAGCCAGCCAAACACTGAGAGCCAATAGGAGAATAATCTCAGGAAAGCATCATGGAGAAAAGAAAAAAAATCATTCTTCCCTTTACTGTAACGGCCACAGTTTGGTGTGTTAATCCCAAACAAAAGGCCAGTAATGTTTCAAATATCATCAAGTACGTGATCAAGATCAACAGGATTTAGTTGGCCATCCTCATTGATGAATTTTTAGGGTTTTGGTCTATTAGTTGCACAAAACAAGTCCTTTGACTATGTCATCTTGACTCCTGGGGAATTCTGCATCTTATCTATTTATTTTGATCTATTTTCTGATATTTTATAGGCCGTGTGTTTAGAAGTTAATGAAGCTAATCATTTGTTGAAGCCGTGCTTGTTGAAACATGAGAGTGAAATAACACAGCGAGCAGAGAAAGCTGCAGAGAACACTGACTGACAAAGTCAGCGAGATGTTGGGGAGAGATTGCGGGTGAAAAGGGAATGAGGTCTTGAGAGAGACAGATATGTGAATACAAACACTGAACAACTTATCTCCAAAACAGAGATAGAGACTGGAAGACAGACAGTGGGAGAGAGACAGAATCAGATAGGTGAAGAGAAAAAAAGAAAGAAGTGAGACAGACCCAGATGAGAGCAGCGAGAGCGACATGAAACAGTTTAAAAAAATATATAAAGTATACGAGCCTGTGTGACAAATGTAGACAGAGAGCTAATCAGTGAGGCATGTTTTTAATGTGTCCTGTGTTTACAGCGTGTGTGTGCGTGGGTGTTCTTATGTCTGTGTGTGCATATGTGCACATGTATATTTTTAGCTGTGATGATGTAGCTCAGTACATCTGGTACCCTCAGCCCTAGGGAAGCCAGAGCAGACACACACACACAAGCAGACACACACACAAGCAGGCAGACACACACACACGCTGTCTAACTTTATTTTTTTCACTCACTCTTAATCTAACACTGACATAAACACACACACACACGTGCATACACCCACAAATGTGTACATACATACCACACACTTAGATGGATGTAATCACACAGGCGCAAACAATACGATCACTTGTGCAAGGCATGCATGATCACATATGTATGTACACACACACACACACACACAGCGGGTTGACAAAGACAAAACGCTCTAACATCTCTTTCTTTCAACACTTTTGTTTTCTTTCTTTTCTTTCTTGCTCTCTCTCTCTCTGTGTCTCTCTGGCTCCCTTAAAAACTTTTAGAGGTTGGCTTGAAGGTCAGCTTCACTGTTAAGTGAGTCATGCATAGTGGTCCTCTAATTTATGCCCGCCATTTTTTTTGTTTTACAGTGGCCCGCACTGCAAAGGATAAACACTCTGCGTTATAAACAGTGACATTTAAGACTACACTTGCATACTTAGCTCACCCGCCAAATGCCTCCGTACTATTTGCACATTGTCACTTTACCTCTGCTGCTTGACTTCGGTGGGTGAAGATGATTACGAAATTAGCACTAGCCACAGGAGAGATGCAAAGCTTACAATAGACACTGACCCACAGCTGTGTGAGGCAACCACATAATTACGCAATTTGAGTGAAGTATTAAAATGACTGAATGATACACATCAGAGGGGATTCAGAAGTGTGTATACCCCATGGCGGCTGAAAAAGAATCACCACTGTTATTAGATAGTAGCTACGGAAACCCAAATTTAAGCTGACAAACATTTAAAAGGATGTTTGTGTTTCAGCAAAAACAGGTATTTCATGAAATGTTGACATAAAGCACCAGAGAAAAGTGAACAAGTCCATCAGGTATAAATGGATGTCCTCTGTATTCATCATGACATGGAACAGAAAAAGCAAAAGTTTTCCCAGAAACTGGTGTATTGATTCTCAAATGCACCTGCCAAGCAGAAAGCCTCTCTCCTCGTCTTCCAAGAAAGTCTTTCGTTCTCTGTCTGTTTGTTTCTTTTCTCTTTTCCCCGGGCACTTCACATAAAGAATGTGTACAGTAATGCCTTCACTCCTACAGTAACATTGCCAACATATCGGAGAGAAAGGATCATAAACACCTCATTGTTCTACAGGATACTAACATACTGTGTAGGAGCTGAAATCTTTGGCAATGATAAACCAGCACTCTCTATCTACTTTACAGCACATCTAAGCAGAAAGGAAACATTGTGTACACCAAGTCTCCTTCCCTTCCTCTCTTCCACTCTCCTTCTGCCCCTGGTTGTCCCTCCTTCCCCTCCGCTTTTCTCAGTTTTGTCTGTTGGCAGCATCCCAATCCCAAAGGGGGTCGAGAGAGAGAGAGAGAGAGAGGGAGAGGGTTGCTGGTGGTTTGGGAGGCAGGGGGTGATGTTAGTGTAAAAAGCAAACTGTCCCTGAGTGGTCCACACAGACACACACATACACGTTTGCTGATCACACTCTTTCCCCATTGTGCCATGGGGTCGCTTGGTGTTTGAATGGTGCACTGTTATGACCTTCACACCACAGCTCTCTATCTAAAAGTTACAATGGCACCTCAAGCTGGTGCACTTTTGTAACCCAGCAGCCCAGAATAGAGTAAAGTTGAGATGTGCTGCCGAGAAAGATGTTCATGTCTGCGGCAGTAAAGGATAACAATCATGTTATAACATATTAAACAACAGATGGGCAATATGAAATCTATTGTAAATACATCATAACACTGGGTTCAATCACCGCAGACAGTGAGAGGATAGATTTGCTCCAAGCCTTATCTGGTGATGTGACGAATGAGTCATTTGGAACTTGATTGAAAATGTATTTACCTGAACTGTAGCTTCACCACTTCTGTGTTTATCTGCTCTTCCTCCATCCATCCATCCATCCTACCAGTTTTGGCTTAGTCACTACGCAACTGGGAGATTCAACAACAACAACAACGGTCTGTGGGGCTTCAGTGATCCACTTTTATTTTTCAGTGAAGTGCATTTTGTTGCTCAGCCAACGAACCACCTACAGACTGTGGTTTGGCAATGCTAGCTCATTAAACTCTCTCAGTTCTGTGGCACAGAATTAACTCTCTGGGACTGGTAGCTCTGCTTCTCCTAACCAATGCAGGGTGGCTGTAAACATCCACCCATCCACCCATCCATACATATTTCCTGGTTCTGTGGCATTGTATCTAAGTATTCATAGATACATTTCTATGATCATTTAATTATTTATATATTTATAGGTCCTTTGGAGCATGTGTATGCAGTTCACAGCAGTGTGTGTTCATCTGGATTTAGATGGTTTGCATTTCTGAGTGCCTGAATCGCTGAAAGCACTCTTTAGACTGAGCCTTGTTAAGAAGCGGGTTGTAGAATAGTAGAAGTTACACAGACATGAGTCATCACTACGCTGGTGCACATTTCATTCAAATGTATACATTTCTATCGTCAACCTATAGTTTCGTTTAGCAAACCTTATTTACCCCAGCCTACCATTTTCACACCTCATCTTGAGCTCTGTAAAAAGTGTTACCACGTTTGTTTAAGCAAATCTTGATTACTATATTGTCTTGGCAGAAATCCTGTGTGGGATTTAAATTAAAAGAAGAAGGAAAACACAACTGGAAAGCGCGATAAAAGGATGTAAACCGAATCGATGGCTAAATGTGTCACTATTGTGCTCAAAGACATCTATGCATTCTTCAGTATTGATCCAAGAAAATCTCTTCCCACCCACATTTTCCCACCTGAAAGTCACACTCTGACCTCCACTTTCCACACTCTGTAATAAATGCTGTTCAATAAAGCGCAACAGGCCGTCAGCATCTCAAATTACCTGAAGTACAATATATATTTAAATATTCACGATAGTGTGTACATGTGCATGTATGTGTGTGTATGCTCAAACATGCGCATGCGGTTAATATATAATACAATTTCGTCAATCCATCACAAAGTGAGTGCATGTGAGTGCGTTTACCTAAACATTTGCTTCAAGTTTTTCTTTGCCCGAGTCTCTATTGCTTCACGTCTGTGTGTTTGTGTTTGTCTGTTTGGATGGATGTCTCAGCTGGCAGAGCAGAGCAGCATCACAGATGAGTCAGACAGGGCTGAGCTCGTGGTGACAGAGAGAAAGATAGAGGGGGTGGAAAGTTAGCTCAACCGGATGCAGCCCAACCATCAGCATTCTCCTATTTGGGTGTGTTTTTGAAAGGTAATAATGAGGTCTCATATTAGCAAAAAAAATGTAGTCCTGAGAGATACTTAAGATACCATTCATTAGAATTCTTCAGGTGCTTTGTAGTCATTTCCATTACACACTTTCCCAGCAGCCATAGAAATCCTCCTTTTGACTGTGTGCTTACTCAACTGCTCTGCACTTTGGCTTAATCCCTCAGAGACTTTGCATGGAAAAGTAATTTTACTTCTTCTGAGTTGTCAGAAGTCAGAAAAATATTCAGGTAACTAGTTCAGTGATATGAGGATTTCTTTTACAACACACCAACTTGCTCCCGCATTTAAAAACAGTCTTGTCCGCGGCACTAATGGAGGGCCGACACAGGATACCTGACCTCTAGAGCGATGAGCGCAAAGATTAAACGAACATGCATGAAGAGCATTGTAATTAAAACTGTTAAGAGTATTTGCTTACAGAGGACAGAACTTTGCAGAGGTCCTATATTTAGCAGTCGTCCATGTAAGTAATGATTATTATGCAACCAAAAACTGTAACCAAAAAAGCACTTGAAAGAAAAAATGCTTGGCAGTGAAGGACACAAAAGCTTTGTCTTGTTCCCTGAGCTCACAGGGGACTTCATACATTAACCTCCCCAAACACACACTGGCTGGATGTAATTTTTCCAAAGATACATGTGAATTCTGCCTCCGAGCTCCACCTGCATTTTCCCAGTGTGCATCAGCCTCAGCCATACATTACATCAGCTCTGGGTGGAGTGTTTCTTTGCGGGAAGTTGAAATAATGTATAGGAAATACTATGAATTCATATATGTTTGTTTTTTTATTAATAAACTGTCTGTGTGTGTGTGTGTGTTTGCAGAGTTGGAGATATGCTATAATTGGATGAAGTGTTTGATTCATGGTGGCTGGATGTTTCAGAGGAAGTCCCTTTCATCTTTTTATCACTCATCTAGCGCGTCTCTCTCCTCTTTTATTTTCTCTGTCATTCTTTTGTTTTCTCTCACTTTGTTTCTCCCTTCACTCCCACCCCACTCGCCCCTCTCCCCCATCATCCCCTTCACTCTCTCCCCATCTGCTTCTTCTCTCTCGCTCTGTCCTTTGTGCTTTTTGTGGTTTCTCTCTCTTTCTTTTCTTGTTATTCCTTCGATTCTTCCCTCTCCTCATTCCACCACCTCCATCTCTCTGTTTGCAGCTTGCCTATCTGCATGTCTGTGTTTTGGCTGTGTGGGCGCAATCCTGTCAAAACCTGCTGTGTGTGCGCGCGCTCGTGTGTGTGTGTGTGTGTGTGTGTGTGTGTGTGTCTCAACAAATGTGCCAGTGTGCTTTGCGTGTGTATTCGTGCGTTTGTTGGTTGTGTTTGTCTGGGTTATGGTGTGTGTGTTTTTGGTGATATTTGTGTTTTTGTCTCTCTAAGTATGTCAGTTGCATTTCATGTGTTTTCATTTCTGTCTGCATGTCTGTACCATGTAAGTGTGCGTTCTTGTTTGCACATTTTCCTGTGTATATGTTTTTCTTGGTGTACTTCTTCCCTTTTTAGTACCTCCGGTCTATCAGGCTTGAAAAACATTCATTTTTCTAAAATAACCTGCATTTTCTTTCCTCTGGATGAGAGGGAGAGAAAAGGAGTAGGGAAAAAAAAGTCGGCTTGTTTGATCGATTGCTAACCCAAAGCTCAGCTTTGATTTTACCACGCCTAATCAATGCATCCTTACATGCGCGTGCACACTCACACATACGCACGCACACACAAAGAAAACAGCTTTGAGATTTTCTTAGCTGCGGGTTCAGATTTTCAAACAGAGACGAGTCAAGAGTGTGGCGCCAAGTGCCTCTCACTCAGCTCCCTACTGTTTCCTCCTCCTCTCGGTGGTGGAAAACTTTCTAAGAAGCACTTTTCGCTTGGCAATGGAGTGCTTTGCCCTTGTGAAAAGGCTTTGTAAGAAGTTATTTTATTATTGATATTTATGCATGATTTTTCAGCAGGGTGTCTCTTGTATTTTAAATGGTGCTCCCTCAACCTTTATGGCCCCTGAAAATGAATGGATGACTACTTAAGCTGGCTTACTGCTTGGGCAAATGTGCACAATGGGCACAGCAGTCTTACATCACATAGTTTATGTTACCGGTATTTCACTATACCGGCTTTTTTTTTATCCTTTAAACCTAAATTAATCAGTCATTCTGCAAGATAGTGGTTGCAACAAGTATTGATTTATTACTGGGGAATAGTAGAAGTTTATGTAGACTTAAATGCATATGTGTGCATGTCACAGTTTGCTTAGAATTGAGGCTGGTTGTCACTGGATGACAAGCAGCCTTTTCTCCACAAAAAAAAAAGCCTTATCTGTGATTTGTCTGTGAGTGTGTTTTCACATATTGAATAATTGGGTCAGAGTTGTTTCCATAAACCGTGACTCCTCTTGCAGTGAGGTGGCACAACATAGCTGACACACTTGACCCTGACAGGCCTCTCTAAGTATATTCTAACCAAACCCAGCCATTTGCCACTGTCTGCTATGACATCTATCTAAATCTATGACAGCCATGTTCTGCTCTCAACTGCCATCTTTAATAAGGGCTGTAGTCGTTCATACGTATCCGCCTGTCACTAGCACTCAGGGTAGGTGGATGCATGCAGTCAGCACCCCACATATAACCACAAACACTTAGCTAACCGTTTGAAGGTAAGATGTTTTTGCTCCGGTCCTTATGTCCCTATATGTCAGGATAAATGAATAGACCTTTACCATGGCAACTGAGTTTATGCAGAGTCTTGTAATCAGACAAGACCTGTGCAGTCCTCAGTAGACGATATGATGTTCTAGGTAGACAGCTCATCTGTTGAAGAAATGCTCTTATTTACTGCACTTTAGTCTCACCACACGGAGCTTCAGGAGGAGTTTTTTTAACTGCTGGAACATTTGAGGAAGCATGTGGACACACAGATTTGTTGTTTCGATAAGACATTAGTTTTAGTATGTACTAATATACCCCTTACTTACAGTCTGTCTATCTCTTTCTTCATGACCTCCGGCTGCAGTTGTCTGAATGCAAGGAAATAGCACAGCAGAGTACCTAAAATCTTGTATTTGTGAACTTTTTCTGGAAACATTTCTCAGACATATCAATTAATTCTTCCTAGGCACAGAGCGGATTAAAGTAAAAATCTTTTTGTTGTTTAAAAGTACAGTGGTCTCCCATGATGCTTTGCTTGCTTAGTAAGGTTTAAGGGACTTGTTTTTTTGTGGCATCTATTTTTGAGAAACACCAAGGGGACAGAAAGATTTATTTATTTATTTTCCCCCTTTTCTTTGCCGTGTACCAACTTAGTTCAAACTCTTTAAAATCTACACTGATGAAAAAGAAGATGTGATGTGATTCATACTCTGAGTGACCAGAAAACAAACAAACACACATACAAACAAAACAGGGGACACTGTAAACAATCCAAGTAGTGATTTTTGTCACCTGCTTCCAAGGTGCACGACATTTGGCCTTTTAGAGTGTTGTTTTTGTTGGTATGTCAGCTAGGTCACAATGTAACATGAAGATTATTTGTTACAGTCATGCTTCATTTAAATGAATGTTTAAACCCTGTGTATTGCATAATGCTACGGCTTCACACAGTTGGGAAGAAAAGTTGAAGGCAGAGCAGAAGCTGACACAGGAGAGAAGCTCTGGTGGGATGTGACTCTGGTCCAGTGGGGATACCAACGCATGGGACTTAAGTTACTATCTTTAGACACAGAAGTCCCATTTTTAACAGTGTGCTGGTTGTACAGCTGCTACACCCTGGCCGCATCCCGAGGAACGGTTGTTTGGAAAGCTCAGGTTGTGCAGCAGCTACGTACAAGAACCAGTGTGATAGCTCGACACACTGTTTAGTGCTACCTTACTTAGTACCGCTCTGTAAAGCCCAAATTGTCTGGAGTGTAGTGTAGATTAGTACAACTTGTACAGAGGTTAGCACTGTGCATTTAGTGGAGCAATGCAGGAAGTATGTCCTGAAATTATAATTACTTAGCTCTCCTCTCCTCTCCTGGCTGAACAAGTGGCTGAGCTCTCACATCAAAGCAGGCAGTGAGAGGGTGCATTTCGCAAACAACAAACCTCGTGACCTTCTCTCCACCTCTCACTGTGCCTTTCGCTGTCACTCTCCACCATTAAAGCTCTCATCCCCCCTTTT
Source organism: Nibea albiflora (assembly GCA_014281875.1). Taxonomy (NCBI): domain Eukaryota; kingdom Metazoa; phylum Chordata; class Actinopteri; family Sciaenidae; genus Nibea; species Nibea albiflora. The sequence continues at coordinate 12,247,981 of CM024801.1, forward strand.
CCTCTCTTGCTCTCATCTGGCTCTCATGTCCTCTACCCATCTCGCTCTCTTCCTTGTTTTCTGTTCTTTGATATTGTCCCTTAACCTCTTGTCCTTTCTTAATCCTCCTTGTCCTTGTCTGAAGCTGTCATCTTTCTTTCACTCAACTCTGTCCGTCTGTCTGTCTGCATGCATGTCTGTCTGTCCTCTCCATCTCATCGCTTCTTCTGTCTCGGTCACTCATTCCTGAGATATTGCCTCTGAGAGAAACTCATTTTTGAGGACTCACAATAGCCACGAATCACGTTTAGACAACCCAGTCTTTTATCTCTTTGTACAACTATGATCTGACGTGTTTAACAGAAAGCGGAAAGTTGCAGCCATGTCCGATTTTAGATTAAAGCCAGCAGCGAATATGGAGAGAAAAAGAGAGGCAAGGTCAGGTAAAATGTGATGAGAGGAGACAAAAAAAACATCTGATGAAACAGAAAGCCTTGTTTGCTCTTTTTCTGTTAATGTCTGAGATAATTGTGTTCAGAGCTATTAGCATACCAGAGTCTGACTTTGCAACACCAGGGTTTAAAGACAGAGGAAGGAGGACATGATATGTAGAAGATTATTGCAACAATTGCAAAAGATAAGGAAAAAAAAAATTGATGCGATGGTAAACTGAGAGGCGGGAAATGGTGGGAAGAAAAGAGAATATTAATTTTGAGATCAGGAAATAGAGAAATATAGAGGAAAAAGTGAGACCGATGTCTGATACGAGAAATTTGAAAGGAGACAGAACGAGGAAGAAAAGGAAGCACGAAAGATGTGACGCAAAGAAGTGGGAATGGATACAATTAAGAATGAGAGCGGGTTTGTTAAATCAACGCCCTGCTTCAAGTGGACCAAGAAGTGCTGAGCTTATGGTTTGCACTCAGAGATGGATAGCGAGGAAGAGGAAGAGGGAGAATGAAAAGGCTGTAAGAGGAAGGATGAGAGTCAGTCACTGCAAGTGGAAACAGTGAGAGTGGATATGGAAAGAAAGTTGAGGAGAGGAGCAGCTGAAATTGAGGCTGGAGTAGACGGATGGGATGCTGAGAGGAGCAAAAGTGAAAAGAGAAAGTCAAGAAAAAGTGAGGAGAAAGGGACAGAAAAAGAAACCCCCTCGCCCCCACACTTTTTGGATGTAGGAATATCTGAACTTTTCAAAACCCACCATCCTGCAAACTATGATTAGCCGGGTGTGCAAAGGTGTAAGAAAAAAAGTAAGCTCTCTTTACAAGTACTTATGTCACTTTTAGTGTGTACAACAGCGTGAGTGCACCAAGAAAGTCTTTGAAAAGAGACTGTCCTGAAGTGTGTGCCATTATCCCCATCTGAACGATCCCTGTCATCTTGTCCCACTCTATAATGGCTGTCTTTTTGCCCCACATTCGAGTGAGGCCATTTGGAAAGGCTATGAACACTTTGTGCAAACTAGTTAATTTCAAACACAACGTAGGCTTTATTATAAAAGCAGCTTTACTAAAAGGTTTAATGAATGATCAACATTACAGGGGAACATTTGGACAGGTCTCAGTTTTGGACAAAAATGTACATTTACGTTTAGACGACAACTCAAATTGTTTCAGTCTGATTTCCATTGTGAAAATGAATATTTTTTGTTGTAGTTTTCAGGTGAAAGTGTTAACGTGACGGACCTGAACCCAACCCAGTCAGTGACTATGGAAAAGGAAGTAACTGTACAATTGTACAATGTTAAACAGCACAATATTTTAGATGCAACATTGACATGAAACCCTTAAAAGTAACATAAGATGAAAAGCCTGCAATGACGTGTCGAAAGAAGAGAAATAAATGATGTGTTGAATTAATTCATGGAAGTGGCATGGACGACAGATTGGAAGCAGCAGTGAAGTACCATGATTTACAAAGATAACGAACATGTTACTGTTCTAAATTGATTATGTAATCCTTTTATACAGTGCACTTATTATTCTTGCATGAAAGTAGTTCACACTTCCTTTTGCCATCTGGTTGAAGATTTGCTTAAATTTCTACAGGTCTGGCAATGAAACGAAACCCAGCAGAGGTGAGAGACAGAAAGAGAATTAAAGTCAGTAACAGAGAGGTGACGTGGGAGGTAATTCTGTCTGAATCTACTCTTGCAGAAAAAGAGAGTGCCATCAACAAAAAAGAGAGGGAATAGAATACTGATTAAACCAGTCGGAGAAAGAAAGAAAGAAAGACACTGTGACAAGCAGTCTGTCTGGGAAATACAAGAACCTGACACAAGAATGTGTTGAGAGAGGCCACTTACATTGATCTGTGAAGAAAAAAACGAGAGATAGGCAGGTTGGGTGAAAAGACCATGTAATGTGTGGAAGGCATGGACAAGGTGATCATTCAAGCATTGCTCTGGACATTATTGGATAACTGGATTCCTTAACAAGTAATAAGGCAGCTGAACCGAGAGAGAAATGGAGCAGAGAGGCCAACAGAGAGATTTTCACACTTTGCTTTGGGCAGGTCATTATAAGGGTCCATGATGTAGCGATGATAGGGGGTATTTTCTCTCTTAAGCCTCAGCGAATGCAAAATGTAGTTTGCAGGCGCAAAACATACCAAATATAATGTAAAAGTATTAAAGATAAATATATTACAGCACATTGCACATCTCATTTGTTTTTTAACATCCGTGCTTGAAAATTGAGCTATTTATGTCTTAGAAGAAGAGCCCTATTCTTGTCAGATTTTATCACGACCATGAACATGTTTGCTTCAGATCCTTCACTCTCGGTTGAGCGAGAGATCTACATGGTTCATGGGAAAGACTAATCCTTGAGACTGTTTCGAGTAGACGTGGAAGCAACACAAATTAGCAAGAGTCGTGCAGTTTCTTTGCTAAATACTCAGCTCAACAGCACTTCAGTGGTCAAGATGAATCACTGTTGTGGCATTTACGGCTGCTTTTGGCTCACGAGACAGCGTTCAAAAGACAGCACTTTTGGCTGGAGTATATTGTATAATTTAGTCATGTTTGCCTCTAATTAAATCTTTGACCAAACCAGCTGAAGTGGTATTGACTTTGGTGTACATTACATCTGACTGGTGGAGTTGGCTGCGAGCTGATGCTGCATTAGTTCTGACTGTACGCTCGAGGCAAGTGTTACGTGTAATTGGTATAGACGACTACAGGCTCTTGATTCATTTTGCTCCCAATTATTGTACCCCAGATGTTACAGCAGGGCCAGTACCAGGTAGGCCGGCAACATAGTGATGGTGAACGGCATGTATATAAGCCAGATTCCAAATGAGTCAGTGGTGATTAGTGTTTGGTCAAATATCTGAAACCTCTCCTCTCCTTCTTGTTACAGTGGTAAGAAGTAAGAATGGCTGTTGATCTTACAGTATGTGGGACAGTGTCCATTTTGTCACAGTGTGTTAATCAGCTTATTTGCTGCTATCCAAAAGGGAGACTACAGGCCTTTTCACACCAGATATCACTTTTCCTCTCATTCGGATTTTTCTCTCTCAAATTCAGGTTCTCTTATCTCATCTCTCTCGCCATTTGAAAAAGTATGGATGGACAATAGAGGAGTAATACTAATAGGAAAAGAGAAGAATAAGAAGTAAAGAGAACAAGTGGTAAAAAAAAACAATGGGATGAAAGGGTAACGAGAGGGTAAGCCTCCAGTGTGTGTGTGTGTGTGTGTCTGTGTGTGTGAGAGAGAGAGTATGAGTATAAAGATGGACTTATTTGTTTATAGGAGTGCATGTAACTGTGTGTGTGTGTGTGTGTGTGCAGGCACAGAGAGATGAGAAGCCTTTAAAAGCCATATTACGGAGTGCCTTGAAAGCCAAGTGGCAGCCTCTATACTCCATAACCACGCGCACACACAAACACACACGGACGCTCTCCTGACACACTCATACACATTAAGCATTAAGTCAGCTTTAATCATACAGCGTAATTTTGGGTGTGTGCTTATGCAAGGCTGCTTAATGTTGATAATGACATAGCCCCTCCACACAGTAATAGATCTGTCATTCAGCACAGTTAAAGGAAAACACACACATGTACGTACACTTTGAAGAATCCTCTTTTGTCTGCCTCTCCCACCACACACACACACACATTGAAAAGCCACATCAATGTGCTATTATCAAGTCATCACATTTCCGAATTGAGGAGTGTGTTTGCCGGGCTGTCACATTTCCTTTAATTGGCATAGGCAAATAACACACACTGACACTTTCACACACACACACACACACACACACACGCACACACGCACACACACATTCACAGTCTCACATGTACGTTCTCATTTTGAATTTTGAAAATGTAATACTTGTATTAAGGATTAGGTCACAAGCTGTCACATTTCTTCCCCAGTTATAATTAAGGGTTATGTAATACAATACTGCTAGGCTCACACATTCAGAGACATAGACACACACACTTTGACACACAAGCATGCACCCGCCTCACACATATAGACGCATACACTTGAAAGGAGACGTGCATGTAGAAGTACACTCATGTTGAATAGAGGGAGCGGATGTAAGGCACGCTGCCTCTGGGCAAAAGAGGCTTGTGAATTATTGAGATGACGCCCTGAAACAAGTGGTCACACACAGCCTTGCACACAAACACGAGCTAAACACACACACACACACACACACACACACACACACACACACACACACACACACACACACACTTATTGTAATCGTATTGATGTCTGTCCTGGCCTTTTAACACCAGTAAAATAAACCTTCAGGTAGCAAGCAAAGGAGAGAGCCACTGAATTACACATGCATATACTGTCCATATGACACCAGGCCTAGAAGTTGGAAATCGACGAGCATAATCCATTAGCAAGAGTAGTTTCCTGCGTAATGGCAGCACTTACCATAGCCTTGTTACACTGGAACCACATGCTAAAGGATAACATAATCATTGTTTTTCCATGTTTGATTACCTCAGAGCCACAAAACCCATCATAACAAAACGTTATTTCATGACACTTTCCATACAGAGCAGGTCTAGAACATACTTTTTATAAAAATGATCTACAGAGACCCAACCGTTCCAACCAGGAACAAGCACTTGGCAACAGTGGCGAGGAAAAACCTTTTAACAGACAGAAACCTCGAGCAGAACCTAGCACATTGGTGGGCGTCCATCAACCCTGACCGGTTGAATTAAAGAGGGAGAGGGAGGTGGATAGATAAGAGACAATGAGAGATTATATCTGAGTGTAATAATAAAACAATATAGAGACGTGTATCTTTTTTTTTTTTTAACATCACAAACAGCTGAAAATCTTCAAAACGGCAAACGGATTCATCTCATCTGAGGCCACTCGATTGAATAAAACAGTAAAATTCAGTCAGCTTTGACTCACTCTTCTACATATCATACCACATCTATTAGATAAAAGTAAGATTTAAAAGTAGTTTCTAAATTGTTCATGCTTGTTCACATCTATTATTAGCACACGAGCAATGAATTTATGCTGAGAGCTCAAACCGCTGACACTGATGGTGTAATTTCCTTCTAATTTCCTTTCATTTTCCTTGGTTTTTCTATATGTAAAAAAAAAAAAAGTGAATCATCATTGGCATTTGAAATGGTAGCTCACCTTTAGTTTATTTTTGTACATTTTTTTATGGTCAGTATCAATTTTTTTTGACGATCAGAGTAATGATTGCAACCACACTGCAAAGATGTAACATTCAGCACGTCCCTGAAATCAGCTAACATATAACGTTTGATGCGAGGTACAGATAACCCCACCCCTCCCCTACCCCTTTTCATCACACTGCGAACTATGAAAAAGGAGGAGAAGAGATGGATAGAAAGATGGACGTGAAGATAAATAGATAACTTGGCTTTCAGCCATCTGGTGGAGGAGTCAGAAATGGTGGGGGAAATAGTCTCGGGTTGGGATAGATGGATGAATAAATGGGATTTCAGTCTAGTTCCAAGCCATGGGAATATGAAGCAAAGAAAGAAAAAAAGATGGGACAGACAGTGAAATAAAAAGAGACATGGATAGATAGATGGTAATGGGGTTTTGCCTAGTTCAAAACCATGGCAGAGAGAGAGAGAGAGAGAGATGAAAATGGACAGATAGATGATAATGGGATTTCTGTCTGCTTGTAAGCTATGGGACTAAGCTTCGTGTTTGTTGTGTACTGACTGACTGAAAGCTGCTTATAGTGCATACAGTGCGCTAAGCTGAATGTTACATTAGTTATTTACAGTAAGCCTGCACATTACTGTGCCCCTGCACACTAATAAGGTGTCTCTTCATTGAAGGAATGTGAATGACTCCCTTATATCTGACGAAACATTGATTAGCTTTAAACAGTTTTCTTCTTGACGGTTCTACTGCTGTTGCTAATATGAAATATATCTGCATTAAACATATCTTTAAACGTAGCTGGAGCGTAAATACATAGTTAAACAAAAATATTGCAGGTAATTTTATTACAGGTACAGCCTCTAGCTTTTATTCCTTTGCAACTTAAAGTCTGGCTTATATGAGTCACTAGTAATAAGCAAGTGAAAGATTAAATACATTGTCTATTGCTATAGCAACTATCCATTTCCCCTGCCATGAGTTATATATTGTCACTTTAGCTCGGATCGTAGAGCAAGTTACAGCAGATCCTGGGGGCTGGTAGACATTTGTTTATCAACACTTTGGACACAAACTTTCCAGACCCTCTTTCTAAAATTCAATAATAAAAAAAAAAAAAAAGACAAGACTAAATTTACTCACAAAACTTTTAATTTCCCTGGTAAATGCACACAACTTTCATTTATGAAGCTAATAAGTCTAGATATGTATCACAATCGAGCGATTTGGGTAACACACATCTGTTACAGTCTCATTCTGTTCTCTGTGCTCAGTTACTTAAGGTGAAGGTGAGAATAAAACCTTTTTTTTGATTGTTGGTGACCTTCCAGCTGCTTCACATTCAAACTTTCCCTCACCATATGTTTGGGGTCAGACAGCAGAGCTTATAATATACAGCTGGAAATTAAGGATCTTAAATAATTATAATGTGGAGAAAGTGCGATACGTCATTTGTTCATAAATCTTGTCAAATAGCTAATAGTTGAATGTCTGTGTCCTCTATTGCTGAGGGTCCATAGATCTTGGAAGAGTGTGTATGTCTATGCACGTGTGTGTGTGTGTGTGTGTTTGTGTGTCCTGCCAGCCCTCATCTGTGAGGTCATTGGCAAGGCAAAAGTGTCTTTTACACACACACTCAAACACCGAAAGACAGAAGCATGGTTTGTGCATGCATGCTTGTGCGTGGATGCGATCTGTCGAGGTTAGAAGTTAGAGGACAGCCAATAACAACACTCCAGGAGGCCAGAGCAGCCACTGCTCCAGCGATGGTGAGACAGGGGAGTTGAGACAATTTACAAACCTTTGTTGTATGATGACAGAGCACATTTTGCAGCTTTCATGGGGCTTCTAAGACAAAGATGAAACAGTAGTCAAAACACCATGGTAAAAACACAAATCGCTTCACAGCTGTAGCCACTGAAGGCCTTCCTTTACACATTCATTAACATTTTATGAGTTATTTCAGCATAAGCTCAGCTTTAAAAGGCAAATGTGAGCTAACCAGTCACTTCACTTTCACGCGCACTTACAGTACACATGGTACAGTTCTTTAGTTCTTAAATCAGTTTTTTAGTTCATGTGAAGGACAGTAAAAGGGAACGAGACAAATGTCCATGTCTCCGTCTTCCTCTCTCTCTACAAAAGAGAAATAAATTGCCTTTGAATCATTTAGCAGAAACAATGGCTAACCTTCCTTTTCTCTCCCTCTTCTTACAGATCCTTATTGTTAATAATTTAGAACTATGTGTGTGTAAAGGGGGAGATCTGCGGCTCCGTGTGTGTATCATTCTTTTGAAGAGCTCTCTTACAGTGATGTAGTTATAAAGCAGATTTCAAGTTAATATGTTGCATCGTGTCTGTATGGTTAGTGGGAATAAATTGATAGCCATGACAGAGATATTCTGCGATTACCATCAACAACATTCTTACGTTCCTGAGAGGATTTCTTGTGATGAATTAAAAACAAAAACTTTCCCATGTAAGCCAGTAGATAAACTGGTTTTATAGACTCTCTACTGCTCCAAAATCACAGCACAATGAAGAGAATAGCTTTGATCTTCTCGCCTAGCTCTTAGCGAGAGGGCTAATAGAGAACTCCATAATGAACTGATATAATAATATAATCAAATATTAGATACATTTCAGAAGTGGATATAATACAATTGTACGATGTTGGTCTCATATCTTGATTAAATATTGTTGCTGAAACATTTGGGTCATGGCGTAACATCGTCAGGCTTAGCCTTAGCTAAAATTGGTACAGATGACTCCAAGTCTATGTCAAGTGTACAAGTGCAGCAGCTAAAAGGCTTGCACTCAGAAACTGAGTAGGTCGGTGGCCTAATTGTTTTAAACTAGGGGAAAGATATCCGAGGTGTGTTGTTTTATCACTTCATACACACACACAGGCTTTTATTAGCGGTTGGCATTCTCCAGTTACCTTAATTACTGATAGCTAGTTTCCTGTATCTGAGTCCTAAGTCTCTAAGCCAATCAGAAATTGTGTCGTTTCTTCATAATATCTGATACCTTGGCAACACAAATACTGTGTGTGTGTGTTTGTGTGGTCGGATCTTTGTGTCAGTGAATGCGCACTGTGCGTCTACCTGTATTTGTGACTTTGTACGTAGGTGTGATTGTGTGTGTTGTTGTGACAGTATCTGCCTGTGAATTTGTCTTGGTTTGCACCTGCGTGCGAGGATGTGTTCCTGTGCATGCCTTCGCATCCTTTTGTGCATGTGTGTCCTTTTGTGTGTGCATGAACGTGCGTGAAAGGAAAGGTAGGATTACCAGCTTGTTGTTGCGAGATAGGCTAGGATTACCAGCAGAAACAGGGGAAGGAGGAGAGCGAAGGCAGGAGGTGTGACAGGAGCCGAGATAGAGAAACAAAGAGATGGATGATGTGACAGTGAGGAGGAGGAAGTAAAAGGAAGTAAAAAAAGAGAGGTAGGGAGGCAGTTTGAAATGAAAGAACCAAGAGGAGCTGTTGAGGAATAGGGAGAACGAGGCAGGTTGAGAAAGGCACAGGCACGTTGGTGGTATGTGGTTATTGCAGGTATCCTCTCAGGAGATGCTTTAGCTGTGCTAATGCAGGAACGATGCCAGATGAGACCATGAAAAGCGACAAAGGTAGTGGTAACCACTTCCAAAAAGACTGAAAGTTACACAAAAGAAGAGTTCCTTTTGTTTTCTGAGGCTGATATGATCTAGAGGTAGTGTGTAGTTTCTAGCGTAGCTCTTGTTTAATGAACTCTATGTAACAAACACGGATCTCTAGCATTGGATTAGATTATCAGTGATTACACAGGCTCTATAATACACATTCAAAGTCACATTTGGGCCAACTTTAATTAGTAGAGTGACAACAAAATGGTGGAGTGTATCATTACTACCTCCTCCTTCCTCATGAAACAAAACAGGGGAAGAGGAAGTGCATGGTTCAAAGACTCTGTGCTTGTACACCAACCCTGGGCACCCGCTAAACAGTGGGTGCACATTAAACAAGTCAACCACGGTTTGCTAAAATAAAAAATTAAAAAACAGGAGTCACAATGTTCTTTCAAGTGTAGTTGAAAGTGGTTTGTTGATTTGAAGAACAGTTTATAAAAGGTCTGAGCAATCACTATTATCCTGACCAACCTGAGGTATAGTCAAATAAAAATAAAAAGTCAAACTATGAATCATACACAATACACAATATCCACCAGATAATAGCCCAACCCGAAATATATAATCATAGTGGATGGCAGCCGATGCTGCATCAAAAGACATGTTAGAAATCTTTTTTGCTGTCCACGACAGTTTTTCCCAACATTGACCAACAGGAACACAAAAAGCAGCCGTCAACAAGGTGACGTGTGAGAGGAATTATGTTGTTGGTGCTGCGAGAAGGAACTGTGAATCAGAGGAAATATATCTACTCTGTTGCTTTTTCTTTTTTTTTTAGGCTTTTTCTGAACGCAAGACAGCTAGCGTCTTACACACCTCCATTGTTTGTTTACATAATTGTTCCCAAAAGTTGCTCCCTAACACTTCCTCCCTGGTGACAACGCGCATATTCCAAAAGGCAGCAAGCTACAACTGGTTGAGAACCAACAAAACTGTCATGTCTCTTCCAAGACAGGACAAGTAATCACACCAGACAAAATATCGCATGGCCATATTAAGACCTATCACGTTTTGAAAATCATACTCTCTGGAGTTTTGTAACTCAGAAATATGTCTTGGAGTAACAGAAGAGACAGAAGGGGAAAATCTATACCCTGGGTGTGTTGACAGTTGTCTGTGAGTTCTGCAAAAGGTTAATCTTGTTGTATAGATATATTAAATAGATAGAAGCTCTGCTCTAAAGAGAAATATGAGTAACACAATCATATATGACATATCGACCAGTCTGCTTGTCTTTTTTTCTTTTTTTTGGATGGATTTTTAATGGGTACATTGTTCTTCTCTTCTCTTGCAGCACAGTTATTAGACACACAGGTTATACATATCGGAGGTAGACTTTGAGTGGAATGATGTTACTCTGCGGTTGCTTTTAAGGTTATAAGCATGGCATATATATATATATATATATATAGTGCTGATGTGGAGCTGGCAAATAGCAATGCCAAACCTTTTGCAGTCTGTGGAAGACTTGTCTCTGTGATTTTCTCAGTCCAGCATGTTGCAGAAATACAAAGAAAGGCCTCAACGTGAGAGATAAACACATTTTAAGCATCTATTGTCATTTAGGCAATCCAAAACCGACCTGTGGATTTAGATCAATAATGTGCTGCAGGTGCTGCAGGGCGACTGGTCACATTGTACTTTATGGTTTAAACGAAAGTCAAGAAGACAATAAAAGAGAGGAACCCAATGACAAGCAGCAAAACTTGACAGGTTGATATTCAGCATCACCCTATTTTACATCAATTCATCATTTAATGGATAGACAGTGTCGGGCAGGGTTGGAGTGCTCCCTGTTATTAGCTGGAGGTTACAGCAGTTGGGGGGTATTTGCATTGCCCAAGGCCCCGTTGATGGCCAAAGTTTGTTCGAGTGCAGCCAATGTTTTTTTTGGGGGGGGTTTCCAATTTAGACTTGTTGCCCTTCCCCCACCTCAACTCCCCAGTCATGAAATTTGCAGTTTTCAGTCATGCTCCCGACTCACTCTTCCCAAGTATAAATATTGTTGGAAAGAATAACAGAGCATTATTAAAATAAGGTGGAAAAAAAGCCTTTGGGTTATTAATGTTTGTTTATGTTTGGCTGCGAACTGGCAACTGTCGAAGTGAAATGAATGCAGAGTGAAGCAATAAAGGTGGAGACGGCTGGTTTCCTGAGCTTTATGCTAATCAGCCATCACTTATACATTCATCCCACTGCAACTGTCTGCTCAATGTCACCTCCCCCCCCCCATGCACACACGTGCACACAAAAACACATACACAGTCGAGCAGACATACAAACAGCATAAAAGCATGCAATGTAAATGCGCACGCTCTCTACTCTGCCTTCATCTCAATCTGTCTCTATTGATGTTTATTTATTTATGATGATAAAATGTTTTGGAATATTATTCTATTGAATCTTATCAGTCAGTCTTCAGAACATGATTTATCTTTTCCTTGGCTGCAGCATTAGCTCAGGAGTAAAAACATCTGCGTGCACAAATGCGGTGTGATCTCAAGTTTGTGTCACTTCTTCTTCAGTCATCGCAGCAGCGCAACATCTGGCAGCCAGAGTGGCCATGGCACACACACACACATTCACAGAGTTACACCTAGTATCAAACAGCTGTTACTTCTATGTGACATCATCACACCTGCAGGTGAACAGACAGGAGACAAGTGAGAGTGATCTTTGTCTCTGGCACGCACCAGAAAAGGTTAGCTCTTAGAAAGAGCAACGTGTGATTGAAACGTGTGCGTGTGGGGCTGTGAGGGTGTGTGCACGTGCACACGTCTGTCACGCGTTTTCACATTTATCTGTGATTGTGCCATCTGTCTGTCCAAGTGAGTTAACCTTTCATAAGATGAAGAGTTTTAAGATAGATGTGTATGGCATGCTGTCAGTGCTTCTCATATTTAAAGACTTCTATTTAAACATTAGGGGTCATATCAGTTACTGATTTACAGACTTGGTAATATGAAGATTTCCAACAGTTCAAACATTTCAATCAGAAATGATTGAAGACGTAACACATCACTTATGTGTCAGTAGTTTATAGAAATTGCACTATTGTAACGTACTCCATGCCTTTGTACAATTATTGTCGCTGATAAACTTTTAATAGTCTGTGTTGTTGCATTAAGAAGCAGAGTGAGGGTGCTTGAAGACGCAGTAGTGTGATGTGCGAGTAGCTGCAAAGTGCAAAGAGAATAATAAAGAAAGATGAAGTGATAAGTACAGGATACAACATCGATGTGTAGCACGTAAGGTAAAACGTACAACGAGTCAAATACACCCTGATGGGGTTTGCATGCAACAATGACCTGCTCACTGCACATTGCCTTATTTATTACCTTGTATTTTTACTAACTAAAGGATTTGATACAACCTATTGATCTAAAAACAATTGTATTGATTTCAAAATTGGTCCTCCAAAAGGCAAAGGTCAGCTTCAATTGACAATCAGATATTCAACAAGGCTGTGTACTAAATCTGATTCATTCATGTTTCTCCTTCTCACACTTTAGGTTTCAGCTTCAAAACGTTTGGACCGATACTCTGTTATTGACATCCATTAGCCATAATCACTCAGAACTATAACTTAAGAGTCACAATACATTTGTAAAAACTTGAAAGTTGCATTAAAAAAAGTCATGTTATTTTCGCTTAAAGTGTTATTGCACTTTCTTAGAACCTTCTCATTCATCATAGTGTTTGAACAAAACTGCTTAATGATTCGAACAGTTGCTGAGGTCAAATGTGGCTCCGTAAACACAGACACTGCCTCACTGGTGTAACCTTACAACAGTGAATCAACCCCGTTTGTGTTTGTGAGCTTGCTTGCTTGTTTTGTTAGTGTACGGGACTCTATACACATTAATGTGAATGTGTCTGTGTGTGTGCTGACTACACTAAAGTGCAAGTGGCACCCCATCCTTCACGTTGGACCCCATCCACCCCCCCCCACCAGCACACACACACACACACGCGCTCACGCCTCTGTGTAAGCACCAACTGTCCCTATAATGAAGTTTAATGACTGTAATGCTGGGGCCAACACGGAGAAGGAGGAGGTGGTGTTGGAAAAAGGTACAACATTACCTGCCTGAGACTCAGGAATGGTTGTGTATATAGGAAATAATAATGTTTACAAACTACAGGATCTGATGTAACTACAGCTCTCCGCCTACACTTATATACCAGTGCATGTCAGCATAAGGAAGTTACAAATTGCAGTAGAAGTAGATGAAATCAGCTGAAGGAACAGCTACAAAAAGTTACCTACAGCACTTTATCTAACCAAACTAACATGCAGGGCACGCAGTCAAAAATGTTTGTCTAACTCATGTGCATCTAAATTATCTCGTGCTCCTACCACCAGTTGGGTTCATGATTAGTTTGTTACACCTCTTCCGATAATTTCTAACTTTGCCATCAATCTCAGCAAGCGGCTAAAGAGTCCCCCCTGGCTTGACGCTGCACAGTCAGCAGCACAGAAACCAAAGTGCGCCAACAACCAATATGTTAGTAAGCTAAATTGCCGAAAAGTGAGCTACACAATGGGAAATTAATGTGTATGTGCAGAGTGGACAGGAGAGGAGGAGGGGAGAGAGGATGAAGACCCCCCCCCCCCCACAGTAACATTTGCAACTGGCAGTCGTGCTAATTAAATGAGCATCAATTAGCAAGTTAATCACTTGCGGTGTAATTTGAATGTGTAGTCTCAACATATAGGGTTGATTGTACCCAAAGGTTTATGTTCAGTTCAGTGATGATAAAAGCATTTATATTAGGCGCAAATGTGGGTTATTGCTTGCTTTGCAAAATTGAAAATGTAGGTGAGAGAAAAACCACAGCAATAAATAATAAGGAAAGAAGAACCAGCCGCTAAAGTGCAGATACATGCAGTGATTAAAACTGGCCACAACATAGACCAAGTGACTTTGTTAATACATTACTTTGGATGATCAAAGATGAGTCTAAAATGCCACCAGTGTGGCAGCACCCAGCTCCAGCTGAGTGGATGAAAAACATGGAAAATAGTGAAACTGGCTCCAGGCTCTGCTTTAGAGAAGGAACGGCAAAGACTGCATCTATTTCTTATGTATCAGCCGGTGACAAGCAACAGGGGTCAGGATTTGTATTCCAGTCATGGTTTCCTGAATATATGCATAGGTATGACTTTATAAGTGTGTGTGTGTGTGTGTGTGTGTGTGTGTGTACGAATAGGTCAATCCCTCAAAATGATTGAGATGTGACGACAGGCAGAAGCGATGATGATGGATGAATTAGCTGACTGTTAACTAATTTCTGTCAAACGGAACAGCCTCAGAAATTAGAGGAGATAAGAGCAGATTAAAATAGAACATATCACGGTGTATGCAGAATATGCTTCAGTAAAAGACCCATGCGAGAGAATTTTCTCTTGTTAAAGGGAGGCTGAGGGGGAAAAAATAAAAATGATGCTTTCAGAGTTTGGCAGAGCTCTGATTTGATCAGTATGTGTCGGCGTGTCATTGCCTGAGAGACAATGACAGAGTGTCCTGACTTTGTATGAAGCACCGCTGTTTTAATCATTAATGATTATGATAATTATTTAACCCATTTTCTGCCACCTTTAAGCATTTGTTCATGTTATTTTGATATGTTCAGTGGATGGCGTAGACTGTACACTTGGTGAAACGTAAATATCATTTGAGGAGGTGAAAACGGGTGTCATGGACAAAAAGCAAAAGCAGACAGAGAGAAGAGGGTAAAAGGAGTCTTCTGACACTTCTTCCTCCTGTCCTAGTTGCAACAGGAGACGGGAAGGGCTTATGTGGTGTAGAGCCTTTTATAAAGAGGCCAGGTTGAACAGTGAGTCCCATTGGAAGCAGTATGGTTGTGTACTGTTAAAAGCAGTCTATTATCTATGCAGCACACCTTTTCCCCCTTTGTTTAATTCTTGTTTTTCATGCTTACCATCACACAGGAAAGTTATTTCCCTGAAAAAGCATCATTCACCACCCAATGCTTTGAATCCTTTCTCTGTCTACTTCTCTGTCACTGCTCAAACAAGGAACTTGCGTCTTTGTCTACACACTGCCGTGGCTGGTCAAACCCGGGTTTTTAACCAGCCACTTACGACTTCATCTCCACACACACACACACACTTGTACATACACACACTACCTTCAAATGATGTTTGGCCGCCTGCCAAAGTCACTAGTCGAGGAGGCAGACTTATTTACAGCCACATCTCACCAGCATCTGGTGGGTTTTCGCTCCCAACCTCGATGGCTGATTAACATCACAAACATGCTGCAGTACACTCCAAAACTTGTATAATAATTTAAAGCATGTCATATTTGCTTGTTTCACCTAATATTTTATCCAATTAGAGGCTTACGAGCTTCTTTGTATTCATTATATCAAAATCTCTCGTGCTGAGAGAGAAATTAGTTTTTCAGGCTGGGTTTAGTTGGATCACACAAGACAGCACAACAAATGGAAAAACAAAGCCACATTATAATCGCTTAACAAATAAAAACACCATGTGAACATGAATCAGTTCTTGAGACCAGAAACCGAGTCGAGAGCTTGTTGTTACAGAGCAAAGCCAAAATAGTTGCTCATTAGTGAAACAGTTGTTATCATGGCATAAGATACTGCATTACAAATGAGAAATCTAAATCTTCTGCTTGTTCTTCACTGATGCACAGCCGATATACATCAGGCCAAGTTATTTCAGATGTTTTGTAATTCACATTTTATATACCATATAGTTTTAGAGTGATGGATGCATTTTTCGACAATAGGGACAGCCTCTGGTTTCAGTTAATATCAGTCCAATATTAAAACCAACTTGCAGACTTATAACTTGTTTGAGATAGAAAATCAATAACATTTGGGAGGTAAAAATACATTGTTTGTTGATAAAAATGCTAAAAACTCTTCAAGGTGAAAAATTAGGCTCAGAAGTTTGAACTGAGCTGAACTGCACCACGTTCTTTCTGGGAAATGCTACAAAATATTACTCTAGGTACATTATCATCATCATTCATGCAGAATGACTTTCAAAAGTCAGATTCACTTAAAGGCTGAAAAAAAAGACAAGAGTTTGTGGTACAGTAAAGAGGTTGAAACATGCTATTCATGAGTACGGCCCCTTACATCCCCCTCTCTGTCTTGTAAAGCTCACTATGTGATAATTTGCAACCATAGTCTGATGTGACCGACCCAGTCTAATAGTTCTCCACCCACTACAATTGTTCTGTCTCATATTCAAATGTTTGACCTTAGAATTTAAATCTGATGTTCATTTTTATGGTGTTTCTGCTTTATGGGAAATGTTGAGATCAGGGCCATGGAGAGAGCAAGAAAAAGAGTGGAGACGACGGGAGAGAGCGGGTGGTTGATGAGGGAGAGGGTTGAGGGATTAATTGAAAGTCGACTGGTGGTGTGGAGGACACAGCATGCCCCAATCTGACTGCACTCATAAAAGTAATTTGTCTGTAATTCACAATTGGATCACCGCACTGCTTCCTCTTTTAATGGTTTTAATTTTGTTTTATTCGATGTTACAATTAGACACAAGAGTGATCTGTGGCAAGAGATCGAGAAAGACTGTTATCTCTACTTATGTTGTGCCACTGTTTCCCATACATGCTACATGGCTGTACATATTTAAAATTTTTTTTTAAATGCTTAAACGGTAAACTGCTTTTTCAGTATTGAGAGCTAACAGTCACTTAATTATACTACTATATTAGACTGCAACATAAAAGCAAAATATAAAATATAACAGTGAAAAGTTAGACTGAAGTTAAGAAGTAAAGAAATGGCCTTGTTTAAGTGCTATAGTATTTTATATGGCGCGCTCAATAATATTGGTTACATAGGAAGGTGTGCCTTTCTGCTGTCTTTTTGATTTATGATTATATAAGTGACCTTTCTCAGACTGAGTACTCATTAATACAAACCTCCCAAAGCTGACACTCATAGCTTGTTACTTTAACACTTACACACATTCACATAAACACACGTGCACTGCCAATCATTTAGCTAATTATAATTGTAATCTGTCATGTACACATGCACACGCAGCTGCAAACACACCTGCAAACAAAAAATCCCAAGGAGACATAAAACAGAAATTTGGGCAAAGGGAGAAGAGAATAAATGAATGAGTGAGAAAATTGAACATTTGAACAATGAACCTTGGCTTGAAAATGTCTTCAGAGTAGAAGAGAAAGAGAGAGACAGAGGATCAGCGTGAGACAGGCTAATATGAAATGTTAGCTCACACCTCTACATAAAGAACTCATGATTGACGCGGCTATGACCTTAGGGAAGTCGATGATGAAGATGTGCGTGTCTGTGTGTGACCTCACAAACATGAAAAGGTGAAGACAGTGTAACAGTGAGGATATTTATTAGTCATCACCACCTTAAGCGATCATTTTAGGGTTAAGGTTAATGCCGGTTAAAGGTTGAATATAATGGCGCTCAAGGGCAGGGAATGGTGTGAATGGAAGGTCTAGAACTACAGATATACATGTTTGTTTGCATGCTGTATATGGGCTTAATATGACCTGACGTTCACCGACACCCCCCCCCATTGTACACACACTTATAAAATGTCAAAGTTGACAAGGGCACAATTAGCACAAATGATTTTCACCCAAAAGTCAATTAAAAACAATGAGAGGTTTGAGTATTTCTGTGAGTGTGTCTGGTGTGGAAGGATTCATACGTTTCTGGTATACTTGCATTGGGTACGAGTGGGTGCATTTCGTATGCGGCGATAAAAATACCTGTGCTTGTCAGACTTAATTAAGTTTGTGCTCATGTGGCTTCTGTAGCGATCGATGCCAATAAGACAGAGAAAGACTGATAAACGGGGAGCGAAAGACTGATGACAGCAGAGGGGAGTGAGACAGAGGGACGAGTGCAGATAGAGAGCGGAAGACAGATAAAGAGTCTCCGATAAACAGAGCTAAAAGATGCCAGCAAAACTGAGAATAAATGAGATAAAGAAGTGATGCAGATACACAGAATAGAAAGGAGAGAGAGAGAGAGAGAGAGAGGTGTCTGTCAACTCTGTGATAATCCTCGTCTCATTAGTACATCAATCAGATTGCTCGCACCATACTCCAGTAATTAACACTTGAACATTAATCAGATTGGCCTAACCAGATTAGAGTTGTAAACAGATTAGAGATGGATTACAAGGGCATACTGTACAGGAAGGAAAATGTGACTTTTTCAGACTGTACTTTATAGAGTTGCAGTTTCTGGTCTAATGAGACTGGTGAAAGTACGTTTACTCTTTATTTTGCTGCATCATTTTAATTTGGGTCTACACTGTATTACTTACAACAGGAAATAGTCAGAAACAAAGTGATGTAGATATAACTTGGATAATATAATTTATGTAATAAATAAAGATACCTAGATCTTTCTAAATTATGTCCATTCTTACTTGATTTAAGCTGACATTTTTGACAGTTTTGGAACAAAATAAGAGCAGAGAATAGCTACAGACATGTTAACACAACAATTACTGTAAATGTCTCTCAACCTTTTAAAAAAGCCTCATAATAACAGCCTTAAGGAATGGTGGCATTTACTTTGAGTGGAAATCAATCAGCTGCATCCAGATAGTCGTTGATAAATATTTCCCAGTGTAACAGGATGCATTTCTGTTAAGGGTCGCATGTAGCTTTCAATAAGTTTTTCAGGAAATCACATTGTGTGTATCATCAAGGCAAAACAACGATAAAGCTCAATGAATATGTGTTAAACATTTATGGTTTCAAGAGTTCCTGAATGTTTTGAAAGTGTCCCTGCTTACGTTGACTTGCAGTCTTCTTCGAGTGACACATACTTTTTTTTACCGTACAGATGTTTCATAATTTGCACCTTGCATCTCTCAATACTCACTCTTTCAATTTTTCAAAACTCTTCACGCAGTCATCACAAAATCACATAAGTAGACTAAACTGACCACTTGTCTTTGCTTTGACACAAATGCTGACATCTCTGAAAGTCATGAGTCTCTGTCTCTGTCAAACTGAAACATCACCAATTCTGTGTATTTAAACTCCATTCTGGATATGTTTACATACAATTGTAAAAACACCATACCTCACGGAGGTGGAAAGATGACCACCAGCCACATTATCAAATGTCGCACTTGGATGCAATGAATATATTATGTCCGGACATACTTGCAGAATATTGCCAGGGAGGGATTAGGCATGTCTTGTATTGCATTTGTGGAATTACTTTAATTTTGCCAAAAATAAAAATATACTGTGGGTAGCATAATGCACAGGATAAAAAATGCCCTTCTTTTTGTCGGGTCTTCTTTTATGCTAGATAAATAAATAAATAAAAGATACTTCAAAGACAATAGTTATAAATATTATAATGCTACCGGTTGTTGTTTTAGGCTGTTATGTGTAACTGCAAGCTCTTGTGAATCATTCTGAAGAGTTCAGAAAATGTTCAGTAAAGAGAAATATGTTATCAAGTGTTAAAAAACCAAAACACAATAAACAACTGTTACTATGGATAATCACTCAGAATA
The DNA here is from genome assembly GCA_014281875.1 of Nibea albiflora. Taxonomy (NCBI): domain Eukaryota; kingdom Metazoa; phylum Chordata; class Actinopteri; family Sciaenidae; genus Nibea; species Nibea albiflora. The sequence continues at coordinate 12,267,829 of CM024801.1, forward strand.
CTAATCAAAGATTGCTTTACTGCACCTCTATTGGTCGAAAGCACCACAGGGTACCTTTGACATTGGTTATCCACTGTAATGGACTTACACATCTGGATATACACACATGGTCTTCTCTGAATATTGTGTGTTTCTGTTTTTTTTTCTTCTTTAACTATCAGTCTGTTTGTGCTTCAGTTATAGGCCGTTATTAAAAATGTGCGTCATCACACACACACAATGGAATTCACTTACGTTTCAGTCTTTTTCTCTCCTCCTATTCTTCTTCTTCCTTATTTGAGTCATTCTTTATCTTTTTTTTCCCACTCTGGGGCATGATCCACTAATGACGCATGTTCACAACCTGTGTCACAGCAAGCATGTGTGTGTATGTGAGTACACACACACTCTCTCTCTCTCTCTCTTTGCCACTTCATCTTTCCTCAGCTTATCCACATTTATCTCCATTAACTCTTGTCTGGTCTTGGTCTTTTATTTGCTCTTCCAACTCATCCTCCTTTACCCTCCTCCTATTCCTCCACCTCCTTCACCTCACCTACCCTACTCACATCTTGTCTGTCCTCTTCCTGTCAAGCTTGTCCTTCACTTTTCCCTTTCCCCATTCTTCAGCTCCCTGCTTCTTCTCTCTCTGACTTTCCTTTTCACCTCCCTTCTTTGATGGACCTATTCTCCTCTAAAGAAACTCATCTTATCCCTAGTTTCCTCCATCATTTCTTCCTCCTCCTCTCCTCTCCTTAGCTACTTAGTTCCTATTGGTCCATTAAGTCGGTTGAGGCTGCAAGTGCTTTAGCCCCTTTATAAGCAGCTTTTACAAGTTGGCTGCCTGGCTGTGGACCACTGAAGGATAGAATTGAATGGCACCAAGGCCCAATGGATTCATCCCTTCCTCATATTCATAGCCAGGAGATCCTGGCACACACAGGGGCTTTTCTTCACAACTGTGTTTGAATTGAAAGAACTTCTACTCTGTTTGTTTATCGCTCTTTTTGGCTGACATGTTTGGGGTGAAACACAGCAGGTGATAATGTTGGCTCAATTTCAGAATATTTCTGATATTATGCTACCAACATGACCAGTTGACATGTCTGTTTTTCTACCAGCTGCATCAAATATAGGTCAAATTGCAAGAATAAACAATAAATGAATGCCCAATCAATTTTTCAGTTTTTTTTTTTTTGTTTTTATTCTGTTGCAATGTCGAATACAGGACAACATATATTTTTAGATACTAAATAGTACATAGTAAAATTACCCAGTACATACCATATTCTGTAACCCCCCATTTTTAAAAAAATAGTATTTTAGAATAAACAACCTCAACATACCAATGAGTTTCCCACTACTGGTACTAGCATCTGCTTGCTGCTATACAGTGACTGTACACAAATTAGAATGTTAAATATAATATTCGGGGGAGGTACCCCCTACCCACCAATAAGTCAAATATGTTCAAAGGTAATATTCATCATGCCACTTTTGTTTATCATTTTATGCATCCATGATCCATCAAGAGGCAGGTGGTCAGCTGGCCTGGTCCCAGGTCTGCTGGTGCTTTGTTATCCTGCTGTGCCTCCACATGACTCTGTTCAAAGCAATCTGACTTTGGTGTACTAAACTAGTCTGATAGAGAGACAAGAAGAAGAAAAGTACCAAATTTCACATAGAAAATAAACAAATTACTTTAATTTATCTGGACATGACAGATATAACGTTCTTTGGTCTATTGGTCTTAATCGGGTAAAATATGAAAGCGCACTTCAGACAGTTCATGATGAAGTAGCATCGCAGCATTATCTCTTCATTAGCCCAAATGATATCTGACATATCCTATATGAGACATTTTCAGAAAGACAAAAGACTGATTTGGTTACTTCTCTAATCTCATTGTCTTCATGTGTTCGGAAAATGTGGATGTAGGGGGCTCAGACCTGATCTGTTGGTGCCTGCAAAGTTTAAGGATGCTGTAAAATGCTGAAATTTAATATTTACTTTTTACGGCCCATTATGCACATGATTTGCTGTTTTATTTATCAAATGTTCCCAAAAAATGTAAAACAATGTAAAATACTCAAGAATATTTCTGACATTTGCTTCATTTGTAATACATCTATCGTTTTAGGCAATTGTGGTTTGTTCAGGGGTGTAACCTGGAATCCGTGCAATTATCTGTGTGTGTGTGTGTGTGTGTGTGTGTGTGTGTGTGTATGTGGGAGATCAGCATTTCCTGCACGCTGCCCCTCCATTTCCGTCTGTGCTGCTCGACTTCCTTTCTGAGAGGTCTCTCCTTTCTTCCCTCTGTCTCTGTCTCTCTTGGTGACCATTTGAAATTGTTTTTCACACTTCCTTGCTTGTGCTGCTACAAACACACACACACACACACACACGCACCCTGATAGACCAAGTGCAATGACCTCTACAGCCGCCCAGGCCCACATGCACACACACACATTCTGACGTCAATCAGTCACAAAATTCACATCTGCCACACCACTCTGCATGCCCTCCAAGCCAACTTCTTATCCTTTCTTCATTCATTCGTTCGTCTCTCATTCAGTCCATCTCACTTCCTTTTCCTAAACTCCTCAAGGAGAGACTGGAATTGCAATGAATGGACAAAGTGAGGCAAAGTGATAAGAAAATTGAAGAGAGGTGAGTCTGGATGATGGAAATGGAAAAATATTGGAAGAGGGACAAACTATAATAGCAAAGGAGGTGGAAGGTGGAATGGCAAACAGTATCATTCATTCATTGACTTGGTGACTTGGTCATCTGTCATCTCAAAAAAAAATTAAAGGAAAAGACACTTTAGTTACTGTTAATTAAAGTGAATGCACTGTAATTAAAAACAAATCGATAGTGATAGCTTTTGACAATTTCTACAAAAATAAGAAATGACTGTGATGTTTGTGTTCCACTTTCTCCTATCGTCTGTCTTTTTCCAAAAGTGTAAGAGTGTTCCCAACACATAACTGATGAAGACAGATGGTTTATAGGAAACTATTAGCTATTACATGTCTCCCTGTCTTCCTGTTAAATCACACCTATGGAGAAGTGTAAGGACAAAGACAGGGGCAACTGAACAGGAGGGACAGGGAGGCCAAAGACAAACAGAAGGGATTAAAGCTAATATATGGCAGTATAGAGGGAGAAATTGAGAAAAAGAGGCAGACAGATAGAAAGAGATGGGTCATATTGGGTCCATGCATGTGGGATGAGGGGTGGGGGATTCGCGGCAGAGGAGAAAGATGGTAGTCGGACCATATCAGGGGAAATGTGACTCCACTGACCCAGTGACAGGGGCATCAATCAACAAGTGGTGTGTGTATGTGTGCGTGGGAGTAATGGGGATTATTCTACCAGGGGTAGACAAAATTCTGTAAACACTCCATGGACAAGGACAAGCTCAGAGATAACTTAAATCACAATTACAAGAACAGCTACAAAGGTTGGTCATGTTTGGATAAATTCCAATTAGCAGCCATCATTAGTCAGCGAACAAAGGGGTCTGGCAGTCAGCAGTTTGATATGTGTGTGTTTTAAAGCAGCTTGAAACAACAAAGACACCTTTGAAAGAGGATAACTCTTCTGTGCCTAAACTGTTGGGGAAAGGGGTCCATAAAGGTTACAAAACAGACATGCACGGTTTTTTTTGGCCACATCATAATGTCTCAGAACACCTGAACGCCTCTCTGAGACAGTGTCAATAAACATATCCGTGGCAAATTTTCTTGTTGCAAGTTTCTTGCAGGGCTATTGCACTGGGTTTCATAATATTGTAAGGTGGTGTGCCTACTTTCTCCAGCCCCTGTACCACTAATTGGCATCCATCTATCTATCTGTAAATTGTTATGTGTTACACCAGAAATACAGTAAGCTGCTAGTGAGACTGGCTCAGTTGTCTACCCAAAATTGTTTACCCAAAAAGTCTTGAATCATACCACAGATCACGGTTGACAGTGTGTAGGCCCATTTGGAGTCAGTGTAATGAAATGAGGCAGTATACATCTAAATTACACATCCACATATCCCCAGTAAATTATTATTAATGGGTGCAGCATGCCAAATACTTTACACGTAAATAAGCTTTTAACATAAATACATATTCACTGGTGGAAAGGGTATTGAAACTCAGTACCGAAGTAGAAGTACGTTACTGAAAATGACTACACAAGTAAAACTACAGGTGTTCTTAAACAAGACTACAAAGTATACAGTATATACAGAATATTAGTTACTTTGTAACTATTGACCTTAATGGCAGTCAATCAAAACAGGCGATCAGAAAATTTCTACTTTCAACAAAGCACATTTTGTCGATACATACTAAAGTTAACTACTAACTAAACTAAAAGTCTCCCAGTTTGATTTCAAAATAAATATACATCAAGCGGGAATTTTGTCTGTCAAAAGCATAAGCTAAAAATGTCTTTGAATGTGCTCAGAACACAAATTCTAAGATTTGTACAGATTTCTCCCAATGCACTGCAATCAGACAGCCAGAACAGTTCCAAATCGGTCTCTCTCCAAATCTTCAGTTCCTAAATTACTCCCAACTCTCACCAAACCTGCGCCTGCTGCTACATGTTTTTTTCATGGTCTGCAATGGCAGAGATCAGCCAGTGAAACTAGATCCTGTGTCAGCTGCGGAGCACCATGCCGTACCATGCAACCGTGTCTGAGTTATCATGGGCACCAAAAGAAAACAGTTTTGCCTTTGTGTATCCTTGGCGTGACTACAAATTCAGATGAGACATTTGGATATAATTCCAATTGTAGGCCTAATCAGTAACAGATTATGATTTTGAAAGTAGTGAAAAACATTGCACATTGTAATGCATACTCAAGTAATCCATGCAGCAGGTTACTCGTGCAACCCAAAAACTAAGGAACTGAAACAGAAAACTTACATATATACATATACATCTTACTGTTCTAAGAAACAATATCACCTTCTCAGTAGACCCTTTGGTCTTGGGCCATGTATTTCAAACACAACATCCCCATTTTTGTAAAGTAGTCTTTTAGTTATACATCTGTAGTTTCCAAGCTCAAACTCATCATTTTAGTTTTTTTTTTTCAGCCTTAAAGTTCCTTCAGTGCCACAGAGGACTTTATACAACTGTTTTAACAGGCTGAGCAGTAATAATAAAGTGACCTTTATGTGGTGAATCATTGGAGTTCCCCTTTAACATTTTTAAAAATTTAACATTAACACCAGTAAAGAGAGGTTGTGCAGGGTAAGAGACAGAGACAGACATTCAGCGAGAGAAGGGCAAGAGGGAGAACGAGAGACAGAGAGACCACCAAAATAAACTCTATGCTTATGATGAATGCTCTGCTCAGAAATAGAAACCTCATCCCTCTCTCATCCTCTTCATCCTCTTTCGCCCCATTATCTCTCCTCCTCACCACGCTGTCCTTCCTTTCTTCCACATCTCACACATCTCCGTCTATATATCTCCCTGTATCTGTCTGTATCTCTCACTCTCCCCTCTCATTTCTTTCCGTCTCTCTCTCTCTCTCTCTCTCTCTCTCTCTCTCAGATAGCGTGCCATCTTGTGATCAATGGAGTTCATTCTTTTCAGGAAATTCTCCCATGATGGATTTTCCTTCGCTGTACTGTGCCTGTGCTGTATTATATACTTTTTAAGGGGTTTGGTGGCAATTTGTTTCTGTGGATAAAAGCTTTGAATGAATCAAAAGCAAGCTCTGATGTTTTGATGCTTTTCATCAAGCACTTGTCAATCCTGGACGCTTTGTTGTACTGTAACGGTTGACAGATGTAGAAAAGCAGTTGTAGAAATATTTTACTTGCGTGCTTGGTGGGATTTTGCTCAATAGGCAGACCAAAGAATTTACAGGGAATAGTTGTTCAAGTCAAGCGCAAAAAAAAGCCAGAAGCAAGAAAAATAGGACTGGCAAAGAGAAGCAAACAGATGGAGGGGAGCAGAGAGTAGAGAGAAAAGTATTTTGTTGATGCTTGTCATACATTACGGAAAATTGGGAGCAACAGTACATCAAGAATAACATTCTGGAGAATTTTGGCACTCTCCGTTTTGGCATTGCTTGGCAGCCCTGGACCATGCCAACGCAGCACCTGCTGGAAATAAAACTGATAGTATATATGCAGAAAAGTTGAACTTTGGATTGTGTGTGTGTGTCAACATGTTCATATTCAAGTTCACGGTTCTGTTTGTGTTGTTGCAACAAGCCCGGTCGTTCATTGAGTTCATCCTACTAAACACAGACACATGAACAGGCTTGCAGACTGTTCAAACCGGGATGATATGAAAGATAGCCCTAATCATGTGTGTGTGTGTTTCTGTGCCTGTCTCTTATTAAATATAGAAATCTGAGACAATATTTAACCAACACAATATCAAGCAGCGCTGATACCATTATCAAATCATGGTATCTCTTCTTCTCTCGCGAAACCCATCTCGCTTTTCTTCTCTCTGTCTTTCTTCATTTCTATTTCTTCCTGTCCTACACGCTCCACTGTGTTTTGATTATTGCCTGTGTGTGTGTGTGTGTGTGTGTGTGTGTGTGGGTACACACACTTGGAAATAGAGCAGGGGTGGGCACTTTTTTGGGGAAGAAGGATCACAGATGGGCCTTGTCAAATCTCTGTACATCTGGCTTTATTCCTGTCCAATTTTCCACAAACACACGCACACACACAGACACACACACACACACACATGTGAGGATATATATATACAGTACGTGTTGTCCCCATCTTGATCATATTCAAAAGTATGTTATATGTACATGTACACATGTCGCACAAACACATACTTACTTGCATGCAAACACACACACACACACACACACACACACACACACACACACACACACACACACACACACAGACGCACAGTGCAGCAGGACACAGCGGGTATGGACTCCTGTTGTGGCTGATGGTTGCCAAAATAATGATGCCAGGGAATCTGGACTATGCCAGGTTTAATGGTAGCCAATGGCATACCAGTGTTTGGATGCCAGATTTCAAACGGCCAGGCCTGACTTGTAGTCTAGCGCCGCCTATCGAGTTGAGATTGGTCTGCCTCTCGTGTCTGATAATTATGTCTAATAACAGAAGATTAAGAGGTCTCACAGTCACATTTACACGCATCGCAGTGATGTCATCCAGTAGGAGGAGAGTGCCTCGCAAAATAACACGCGACCAAGAGTAACAGCAAGTTGATGAAAGAAAACAAAATATTCTACTGACCTGGTTAAAATCAATGATAATGGATGAATAAAGAAGCAAAGTATGACCTGAGATTAAGGTCCTATTTGCTGCTTGTGTGTGTGTGTGTCATCTGTTCGAGGTCCATGTATGAGATTGGGACATATGCTTCATGAGACTCCTGTGGGGACACACACGCACACATGCAGGCCTCTGCACCTCAAGGACACCCATAATAATGAGGAAAGAAGCTAATGTGCTGATGCGTTTTGACCACCTGACCCGTGCGTCAGTCAACAGTGGATGATTACAAACTAAATTTGAAAATTGACTCTGACTACATTTCAACCAGCCTCTTTTGCATGTGTCTCTCAACCTCTCAATTTTATGCTCCCAAACCTAGCCAATTCAGTGACCTCCCATGCTACAGGCATAAATGTGCATAATGTTGACCTCCAGTGCTCCATAAATCACTTTTATATCATCCTTATTGGGTTTTTTATTTTACTGTAGTCTTTATTAAACCAAAGCAGCTTGCCTTCTATTAATATGAAAGAAATGCGTTTTCCTGACATCTTCTCATGACCCAAAAAAAGTTTGCCTCACCACCAGCTGAGGACCAACACTACTCAGGATAATAATGGATTTTAACATAGCTAGTCTAATTTTTCTTTTCTTTTTCCTCAACTTTCACTCCAAAGCTTCATTGACACTGCGCAGTACACCGTGTCAGTGCTGGAGGAAATATTCATCTATTCCAGAAGTTTGCTGGGATTCTTTAAGGACAAAGATTCGACTGGAGACGAGTTGATGTCATTCATAGTGATGTGCATGCAGTCATCCCGTGTAGCATTAAACATGCCGGCATCTCCACTCTGTCAGACTGCACTATGTGTGCACTTTTTTCCATCTTCTCCACTTGTTTTTCCCTTTTCGTCTCTCTCCTTTTAGTTTCTCCTCTTCTGTCTCCCTATTCTCTCTCTCTCTCTCTCTCTCTCTCTCTCTCTCTCTCTCTCTCTCTCTCTCTCTCTCCTCCCCCCCCCCCCCCCCCCCCTCTGCCTGTCTGTCTGTCTTACTCTAAATGTATCCTTGCGCACCCACGCACCATAACCAAACCAGCCTGCTTATTCATGTTGCACTGAGGTATCACTTTATTTCTCTGCTATTATTTTTTTTGTGAAGTTGCCTCGGTATGACTTGCCCCAGACAGCGCTACAATGTCCCACCCTCATTATATTTTCACACTCTGCTACCCTAGGACACAAGGATATACACAACACACACACACACACACACATTTCTACACTAACCCATGTCTGTATGTGTGTTTTGTTTGTGCCAGCGCTGGGTCCTTGGTGTGTTAAAATGGAAATCCGTCTGTCTTATTGTTGTATAGAAAAATGCACCATTTTATACGTTTTCTCTGTGGGGTTTTTACAGCAGTAGCCATTTATGTCCCGTAAACATTTTTCTACACTATTTTTATTTCTTTTGCTGGTGGGCACCATGCCAACACAAAGTTCAACACACTGCACTGCACATGTCAAACCCCCATAAATGTTTGAAATAAAAAAAATAGGTGGCTAGCCGGTTATCCACTTTTCGTAACTTACGGACTGTATCTGTATCCTATTCTCAGCAGTTTAGTTTTTGGCCAAACATCATAAGATCAAAGTGAACTTCTTCTTCTGCTTAGCAATGGAATGGACTCAATCAAAGTACCCATAAATAAATAACTAAACAAGCATCTTTACTTATTTGTAGCAGCCAAACACCCCCCAGCTGTAATATATCGCTGAATCAGTTGCTAAATAGGTATAGGTGCACAGAAGGAGGTGACATCACAGTTTTTACACCTAAGCCCCACCCACTGAGAAAAGCACAGAAAGAGATTCAGTCTGAAAATCTGAAAATATCGTGTTTATGTAGGAACCGGTCACTTATACTAAGCTGCTTTAAGTGGAAACTTATGGCAATGTTTATGGTAACTGAACCCCAATCCCTGGCTGTAAAATTTCTTCCTGAACATTTGTAAACTTCAGTATAGTTAATTGTGCCCTGTGTTAACATTCAGTTAAGCGTACAATAAGTTGCTCTGTGCCTTGCACAATATACTGCTGACAAGCCACACAGCAGATGAATAACAAATACTGAGTGATGGGGGATAATCAAAACTCCCTTGCATCGCAGCGGAGTCGCTGAAACTCACCTCTAGTCCTCTTTGGAAATGAAATACTGCACCAAAACCTCGGTAATCCCAGACTGCAATTTTAACATCTTCGTGAAATGTCTCGCAAATGCAACAGGAAGTGAATAAAAACTGCATATAAATATATGGAAATAAACTGCTAAAGAGCAATATGTCATTTTTGATATATGCTGGTGTAATGCTTTTCGAATGGGGATCAAAAAAAATGCTCTGCATTAATGTAAAAGCCCTGTGCGGAGTATATCACTCTTGTCTACACAACTGAGAGCTAATGTGGTTATGCTCATTCCTCCTTAAGGAACACCATGTACTCTGGTGTATGTTGTGTCAGCGTATTGTGATGCATCTGTGAGTTCATGTGAATAATCTGATAGATGTGTGCACCCAATAAAAATGCATTTCACAGGTCAATGAGTATTTGATTTACACACTGTTTGTTGACTTGAGGATTAGTTTTGGATTTCAGTTACAAATGACGCTATATGCATTACAAGTTTAGGCACTGCATCTGTTATACATATAAAATGGATGTCTTATGATTATATTGCGTATTTTCTTCTCTTTTTCTCTATTCTTCTCTGTCATCATTCTTTTTTTTACCTGCTGCTTTTTTCTACACTAATTTCCTCCTTTCCGGCTTTCCTCTCTTCTCAGTGTCTGACAGCCAAGCAGGAACAGCAGGAGTTGGACCAGGAGGAGGGCCGGACTCCTCCCAGCCCCGTTTCTCCTCCTCCCTCCCCACCTACCTCCCTGTCCAATGCCAGCTAAGTGGTGCTGACTCCGCGTTCTTCTTGCGGGAAGCCAATCAGGAGGTTATGCGAAACGGCAGCCTATCATTGCGGACCGAGCCCTTCTTCCTCCACCAACTGGAACCAGGCGTTGCTGCCCCACAATCCCTGCCGAGCGTCAATTGCAGCTATGGAAACCTGAGCATTGAGCAGCCAATCCCAGTGGATCTGCTTCAGAGTCCACCACCGCATCTGTTGCTGACCACCAACCAGGTGACTCTGAACTGGAAAGTCAAAGGTCAAGTGGTGGTGCCAAAAGTGGGTTCAACACGTCCCTGGATACAGGTATTGGTAGTTTATTGTTGGATATTTAGCTCATAAATCTTCTAATGCAGCTCATACACACAAGATTTCAGGCTTCACATATACCTAATGTGCAAATCCCATACAAAAAGAATGATCCATCCCTCTATCGATTCATACATTTGTCTATTTGTTCATGTATTATTCAGTATATGATCATTATTAACTACCTTGTTAGCCACTGTCAGACAAGGTACAAACTAACCCAAACTATTAGAAACACTCTACAGAGCTGAGAGGTTTCAGAATCAGTTGATAATGCTCTTTGAGCAGCATCTTTCACATTACGTACAGTAATTTGATCCTTAGTTATTGATTAGTGCAGCTGTAAAGAATACATTAATCAGTCAAACACAGAAATCTGTCTGTACAGAATGAAATGTTATTAGACCATTATTTCTTTGTAATTTCCCACCCATTTTTGTCACTTAGCAAGGTGTTTAAACATGATTAATCATTTCTGCTGACTTTTGTGGCACTGGCATTGTAGAAGGGACTGTGTAGCTCTTGAATTTAATTTTGGCAAGTGGCATCCACTAATTTATCCATTATGATATTGTATCTGTTTTGTCTTCAGGTACTTTTTTATCTAGTAGGGCGGCGCTGGGACGAGCCTGATCCACCTCCGCCAGGCCTCCTCCCATGTGTCAGAGCGCTGGCCATCCGGGACACCAGTGAAGCAGCACCCTCGGCAGGCTGCCGCCTCACGGGCCCATCTGGCATCTGTGTCGTCCGTCTGGAGATTCCCCCAGCTTGGTTTACACCACCACAAGTGAGAAAAAGACCTCCTGAAGTGACTCTGCCATCAGTGGATGTGTATTACTCAATTATACCAGTGGAAGGGGCTGGTCAAGAGTGTCCCTCCATTGTTAATGAGCCATGGAGAGCTCAGAGCGCAAACATCGGGCCACTTGGTGGCTTGGGTATGGGCCTTGGAGGACAGTGGAGCCCTCTCCTAGATGGGGGTCTTCAGGACATGCTGAAAGCTGGGTCTGTGGCAATGACTATGGGCCCAGTTTCTGCCAAAGGAGAAAGATTGAGACTGGATGAAAATGTGGAGGTTCTGGTGCCACCCAGCCCGGTTCGGCTCGGCAAGACAGTAGCGTTTGGTATCTACATGAAGACAGACTCAAACATGGAACAGTTTACATTAAGGTAGGAATGCAAATGCATCGTAAAACTTTTTTTTTTTTGTCTCATTTCACTTTCACTTTGTCTTTGGTTTCTTTCTGATTCCTTATCATCTCCACTTATTCCTTTCCTCTTCATCCGCTCTCTCTCATCTCTCAACTCCGCCGCCTCCCGAGGTAGATGGCTGTCACCTTTGTGTACTCAGCCTCTTTCAGGAGCCAGCAATGCAAATAACAACCTCATGAATATTCATGACTGATCCAAGGAGAGAAGAAAACACAGAAAATGAGAAGCAGGAGAGGCAAAGGGTGACTGAGAGGGACTGAAGGTTGGGTAGACAGGGAAATGAAAGAAGAGGCATAAAATTAGTAGGTACTGGTTTCTCAAACTGAAGGGGGTGCCTAAAATGGCTCTCAGGTGTGCTTTAAGAGGTCACCTACATGCTTTCCCACAAAAGAAGCAATGTTTTTTTGTTTTTTTTATGTACTTGCATCGCAGGAAACAAATTATTTTTTATCGTTGGCTGGCTAGAAAGTAAGTCTACAACCGCTGATCTAGACTAAGCATGCGTTTCTGCATCCCATCTCAGCCTCATCATTTCACCGACTTTAGGGATTTCAGGCTGACAAATGATAGATGTGCAAATTTATCATTCTATCCAAAGAACATCCCAGCACACAACGCATTGCTGGATTTAGCATTACTATAACAATATGCTCCTATGAGGGTAAAAAGTTGCTCAAAGTTGCTACCTATTGAGAGCAACTTTTGGATACGTTCTTTAGTATTTCAGTCATTCACGTTCATTCAACCCTGGAACACACTGAACACAATAATTGGCACATGTCAAATGACCTTTTCAAAGAAGGCTTGCATCAAAATGGTTTGAGATTGCTCAGTAGCTACAACATGAGGAGGATGCTAGCATTAATTTGTAGTTACAGAGTAAGAATATACTAAAATAATTTATGTTTTTGTATTGCTGGTAGTTTTCTGTCATTTCACAGACTGATCATACCTCTACTTGATTTGAAAGTGGGCAGAACTGGGACTTTATATACGAATGTGATGTAAGTTGTCCCAGTGTGGTCAGACCAGATTTTACCGGACGTGGAGTGGCATTGGTTGGGTTGTAAGCAAAACTGTTGGAGCTAACATGGCCAGGAGTCAACACCAGCAGTCCACAAAATTGGAAATTGTACAGCTTTTTATCAAACACACCTACTGTTAGTAACATCTGTCACTGTCCTTGTACTGCCACCTTGATAAGAGGTCAAGATCACCCCCCCCTCGTAAACCTGCTGGACATCAGAAAGCCTGATGATTTCAAAGATGCTGTGTACTGTTACACACATTTGCTTTGCAGGGCACTGGATCTGCAAAGTAAATCCATAGCATCAGCTTAAGTTTTGGAGCACTACATGGCAGCAAAACACTCACACTTATGCAACTGATGAGTGATTTGATTCTGTGTTGCACTGCACTCAGGATATTTGAAACGCCAGTAGGACTATGAAGCAACGCTAATGCATGAATACACAATAAACACTTTTATGGAAGATGATCCTTGGCAATGGGAGTTTAAATACAATCACAGAACTGATTCAAGGCACTACCCACAGCTTCATTTTACTGATTTCATTTTAAGAAACTTTTCCATTTCTTACAAATTTGTTCAAAGGTGCTGGAAACAGACACAACAAAAAGGAGCACACTTGTGTATTGCTTTTGCACACAATCACTCAAAAAGGTCATCTGAGGACACTGGAGAAAAAGAACAAGTGGCTAGACTGCACCACATCTTGTCCCACTAACTGGCAAAATTCACACACACACACACACACACACACACACACACACACACACACACACACACACACACCACACACACACACACACACACACACAGGGGGAAATAAATGCTTCACCGACATCATGTGCGCACTATTTCTCTCTGCCATATACGCACACATACTTCTTCACCGTTCATGCGCGCACACATACACCGTACATCATTGCTTGCTCTGTGTGTGTGTGTGTGTGTGTGTGTGTGTGTGTGTGTGTGTGAAACACAAATACACACACATAAAATGATGAGGTGGCCTCTTTGGTTACCCCTACAGACACTTTGTCTCTGTCTTTCTTGTACAACACCCCTGCTGTGTGAGTGTGTCTGTGTGCGCACGTGTATGTGTGTGGTACTGCTACAGAATCATAGCAGAGGAAAAAAAAAACCCTTATACCCTTTTTAAGGTATCATATGTTCTTCTCCCCTTGGCTTCTATTATATTCTACTCTGACATTATTTTCTTTCTATCTCTAAGCACGTTATCCCGCTGATTTTTCTGTTTAGAGAGTTGTGTGTGTGTGTTTGTGTGTGCGCGTGTGCCCCTCCCACTTGCAACTCTTACCCTCTGCCCTAGCATACAGTCCCATGGATAATCTCCCATGTTAGAAGCACAGTCAGACATGTAATAAGGCTTAAGTGGGTCTCATTCCTGCGTGTGTGAGTATGTGTGACATATAATAAGCCTTAAGTGTGCTCCATCACACTGAGGTGATGTGATTATGATAAACTGCTGAGGAGATGGAGGGACACGGAGAGAGGACGGGCAGAAGACAGGCAGAGACGGTAAGGAAAGGAGAGAGAGGGAGTGGAAAAAAGGATAAAGGGAGAAAACGGGGAGGTCGTAGCCAGAGAATGGGTAAAAGAATCTTCTCTCCTCTCTATAGCTCTTCCAAGATGCAAGGATGAGATGTAATGATGGACGACTTGAGGCACATTTGCCAAATTGGATTGGGCATCCCTGCTGTATCACCTGTCACTTGCCTTGTAGTCTCATATAACCAGATGATGTGGACAACTAGCTGAAATCGTGGTTGCACCGATTAGGTTAATCCACCCAGTCTTCTTCTCCTAATTCAGTTACAATTTGTAGTTGAGTCACGTCATCGACATTGTATGAATTTTATCCCACTATTTTTTTTTTAACACAGTTGATGATGATGATGCCTCAAAATGTGTAGCAACAGTTAAGTGACTGGTAAAAAACGAGAAGAAGAAAATGTAAAATGTGAATTTCAGTGCTAAAGTGACTACCAGATGCACAGTATTTGCAGTCTGCTGCCCAAAGACCTATTATAGATCTACTGCCAGTGTCATAGACTGTGACTGAATGAAAATGATACAGATAGACAATTAAACATGTTTATGGTTGAAAGAACACAACCGACATGGGAGACATGTGCTAGATGAGTCTGTAATAGGGTTTTGACACTCACACTCAAGCTTAGATATTAATAAGAACCCCAAGATAATGGGTTTAACTTAAATGGACTCCCCCGCTCATTGTGGGATTGTGAAATGGAGAGACCTTCAAATTAAAATCTTGAGTATAAAACACAATTTTTATGAGTATTTCTTTATTAAATAAAAGGGTTATTTGTCCAGCTGGTTATATCATGCTTTTTAGGGTTGCATCATATTAGCAGTTTTCATATTATGCAATAATGAACAATGTATTATTTGATTATTGTATAAATTGCGTCACATTTTCTACTAAAAGACATAAGGGACACATTCCTCACTGCAGCCTCATTATGTCTCTCTTCCAAGATGTATTTCTTGTCACTGCAACATTCTTTAAGATGACAGAGACAAGGAAATTTCAGATCAGACGGTTGCTTGTTTTTGGCCAAGCAGATCTGCACTGTGATGTTTTTTTTTACAGTAAAGTACCATTTTTTTTCCTTTCGGTTCAGGAAAAGTGGCTGTTGCTACTACTTGTTCAGTTTCCTCCATCAGTTTCTTCCAGTGTGCCAGGGAAGGATAGACCACAACCAAATGTCTACAAAAATGCTTTTATTGACTGGCTTTGGTCTGATTCGCCACTGGATTTTAGTGCAAAGTGTTCTTTCATCCTTTAGAAATGATGCCAAGCTCTAGCATCTCTAATGATAGGCCTGCCCCATAAATGTTGATGATTAATCTGTTGATGGAGCTCCTGGTCCGAACTTTGTGCTGTGAGTCAAAGCACAAGGGACTTTTCTGCTGTATCATTGTACACAGAACAACAACAGGGTGACACCAGACACACTTTTACAAACCCAGTCTTGCCTCCAAATTACCTGCCAAACTAAATATGAATAGATAAAAAGGCTGACCACATTCCTGCAGAACTGACTGCTGTCAGTAAAGAATTTATTTAATGTCATTCCTGGCTCACACTGCCAAAACAGATCTATGTTTAATTCAGCTGCTCGCTTCAATTTCTAACATTTGTTATTTTTCTACCGGCCATATTATGGCATTTACCACAAAGTCTCATCCATGACCTCCATTTATTTTCATGCATTATTTCCGAATCAGTAAACCCAAGACACAAATAAATTGGCGTATCTTAGCACACCGTCGCTTATAAAAAAAGGTAGAACAGCGGGTGAAGCTTGATGGTGAATTCATGCCCTGTGCAGCTCTAGTTCAGTGAGCATTCAACCAGACGCGTTTAATACTGTGTTGCCATAGACATTTGATGCTTTGAATCTATGTTCAGTTGAGCATTTCAGCATTGTTCATCAGTGGGAGTGCTGACAGACTGAGGGTCAAAGTGATTAGTATCTCCCTCATTAAAAAGCTGTTGTCTTGAACTGTGTGCTATCGCTGTTTGGTTAGTTAATTAGCAGGATGATTACTGATGAGGCGATAGATGCCATGTTTGTGTGTGTGTGTATATGTATATATGTAAGTGTGTGAGATAGAGATATACACAACGATTATCAAAAGGCACATAGCTTTTTCTGTCTGCTTGTGTGCTCTCTCTATTCTCTCTTGCTCTTTCTTTTTTGTGGGACTAGCATTATAGTCGTCATTTGTTTTTGTTTTGGTCTTGGTTTTGTCCATTTGTATGCAGCCTGTATTTATTGTCTTATTCTTCCTTTCTGTGTGTGTTGGCCTATGTGTGTGAGCAGGGATTAGTGGACTTTTCCTAGGATCAGAGGGGAGATGTACTTCTAAGGACTAGCTAGTCCTCTCTGGTGGTTACACCTCGTGCACACACACACACTCTTTACCCTTTGTGTCGACACATACAAACACACAATATACCCAGGATGCCTTTATTCCACAAAACTCCACCATTGATTTCACCTCAAATGCCCCTTTTCTAACAAGGAGGCAGAATCAATTGTGTTTGGGACTGTTTGTGTGTGAGTGTGTGTGGTCTTAAGGAAACACACTTCTATGTGATTATATTTTAAGTTACTTTTTTAGTGGAAATTTGCTATAAATATATGTCAAATTGAAGCTCTTGCTGAGCTCTTTCTACTGCCAAAAGGGAACATGTGAATTCTTATCAATTAAGATTTAATCATCAAAAATCCAAAAGACCTAACCCTGAATACATAAAAGAGAGAAAAATACATTCATCCACATGTTTATTAAGTTTTAATATTGAAGGCTGAATTCAGTGAAGAAATTCAGGGCAAAGTATGGTCTTCTTTTTGTTTGGCTCTCCTGTAAAGTTGGTCAGATGTCACTTATGCCCCTCTGGTTCTCACGCCTGTCTTCTGATAATGTGAGTCCCATTTTTTGTGTACACTGGTATGGTCTCTTTATATGTGTTTGTGTCTCGGCGTCCTTTGTGTTTCTGTGCTGCTCTTTGTGTTAAACCCCTCCAAATGACAAATGCATTTATGCAATCTTGAAAAGGCACACAAGATAAAATGAGAATTAGATGCATTTCTGTCAGCTGCAATGAAGCCAATAATTCGGCTTCCCTCTGCCAAATTCTATGCACGAAGAGACTGATAGTGTTGGGTTGTTGAGTTGTTTTAGTTTTATAGTATTGCTACTCTTTGTCTTACAGTATGTGCTTCTTTTATCTGCAAATCAAAAAATTGTCATCTTTGTATCTATGTGTTGTATTATATTATAAATGTTGACTGATGAGTGCATTAAGGAGATTCCCTCAGTAATCTTGGTCAGTGAAGTAATGAACACATACTGTAACCCTCCCAAAACCAACCATATGTCAATGGTGCTTCATGTTGACACAAGTCTGACAGTTTTAGACTGCACCTATATTTGCCCCTTAGAAAAGAAATGGACAGCCTGGAGTAAGAATTACAGTGGATGATAATGAGATGGTTAACCTGATTACCACAAAACAAACCTAACAACACTAGCTACTGAGTAAATTATGTGTTAAAGTTTGAAAGCTTCAATGCATGTATAAAGTACCACAGAAACAATCTGGGAAAACATGGATGATTTGTAGTGTCTGTGTTTTCATGACACGTGAGTGCAAAAGGCCCATTTCTGCATTTCATTTTAGATTTTCTTCTTCTATATCATATTCTCTAAAATAAACCATCAGAGATAATTATGTTCTCTCCTCCATTCTCTGCTTCCACAGAATCTGTGCTCTAAATAATCACCCCAGCCAATATCTCTATAGCCCCTTGTGCTCTACGCACCTCCATTATTCTTATAAAATTGCTACTTACTTGTATTTTTAACATTCTTGAGTAAGAATATGGTTATTTTATTCAAACTAAAGTAAGAAAAATGCAGCACAGTGGGCGTTGGCAAGACAACTAAACTTATATACTCATATTTCTAAGTTCACATCATGTGCTATTTTTTTTGTATATATTATATATTATATATTTACTATATTAACATCAGTGTTTTAGGAGAGGGACTGCAATGCAGCTGATCCCACTGAGAATCAACACTTTAATTTCAGGCTTTCGGCCAATTCAGCTCATTGCATTGTTTTATTGTGCTGTTAAAACCAAAATGGTACCAGTTTGTATAAAACGACTTATTATTATTAATATTAATATAATAATAATAATATAAATATAATGCTCCCCTAACCATGCTATCTTAATTCCTGTCTCCATCACTTGGAGTAGCAAGTAGGGCACAGGAGTGGGAAGCAGGCTTCTGGAGTGCTAGAGATCTGGTAATGTTGACTTAGTGGCACTCGTCTGCTAGAAGAGGACATAATAATGCATGACATCCGAACAAGGGTGCTTTACATCACATTGGCAATGTTAGTCCACTATGGTGATGGTGTCAGGGAAGATGCAAAATGTGGGTCAGTTTAAACAAATCAACTTGACTTCACAATTGAAAGCATCATACCTCTGCCTGCTTTTCTACACTGTCTCTATACCAGCACAATATGCAATGTTTGATTATACCTAAAATTGATTATAGCAGTGTCTGTTGTCAAACAAACAAAATGCGGCCATTGCTTAAACTGTACTACAAAACTATAAAATCTGATACAGCATCACACGCACAAACACATATTTATGCTCGTGATGAAAGGCAAAAGATAAAACTGGAAACAGATTTTTACTTTGTATACATGCAGGCACGTGGACTTGCACATCCATATTGAAGCAATCATTCATGTTTGAAAAGCCCGTAGATTTATAGGCCCATTAATTTGTGAATGTTACAGCATGTCTCTAATATAAGCTGACACACACACATTATGTAGCGGATGTGTAAAATTGCTTTCCCTCGTTATTTGATGGCCGAATACCTACTGCCAGGAGCCAGTCTGTAAAATATATGCTGAGTCTTTGAGGTCAGACTAGGGCCTACAATCAGTGGCACAGTGGTTTAGCGAATGTTACTCCTTGCTGGAAGTGCTGAGGAAGCAGCAACCCATATTTCATGATCCTATTACTATTAAACAAAGCTAAATCTGACAGTGATGATTACATGTAAAACTATACATTAGATAGTGAGTAGCTTCTGTGTCATTTGTTGTGATTGTTACTGTATGATACAGTAACAATCACACTGTCAATGTGTTTAGCTTGGAAAAGAGAGTAGTTTACAATTTACTGAAACTATTTAGGGTGGTAGGTGAAATGCACACTTTTATTTCCTACTGTGCACTAGAGGCATTTTGCTGGACAACGTAGACACACTGCGCTCATTCAACTTGTTTGAACTTTGGGCACATGTGCAACGTACTCTGCTTGGAAAAACCTTCCCCTAGGACACAAGCCTTTGAAAATAATGGTTTTCAGAGTTCAGTGGTGCTGTTGTTGCATGTCTTGAAAGCTCCATTATAGCTCCATCTTAAAGCCACTGCCACTTGTGTCAAGGTAGATTAAGTGAAGCTCTGTAATGATAGTGGATGGTTGAACCTGTAGTTCTAAGTAAGGTGATTGCTCAAATTGTTTTTAAAAGCATTTGTCAAAGGCTGGAATTGAGCTTAACTTTTATTAAAGAGGAGCTTCCATATATTTCAATTTCAAGGACAGTGGGCATCACAGACATTAATATAACTTTTAAATGTGCCTTTACTGCCTCGTCCACTCATCTACTGAAAACACCATTATCACCTTTTCACTCTGGTTTTCCCTTGAGAAGACTGTCAGAGCTAGACTGTCAATCACTAACAAAATATGGTAAACAGGTTAACCCGTCTAAACACACACACCTACTTTCATTCTTTATACCCACACAGTCGCTCTGTCTCTGTTTATTCCCCTAATCCAGTCTGCGCTATCATTCTTTCTACAGCATTCTTCCTCGTACTTTCTTTCCCCCCTACTCTTCAATTTCCCTGTCAAAACTCCCTTTCTTTCTTCTCCCATCTCCTGTTTTCTCTCTCACTCTCTTTCCATCTCAAATCCGTCATGAATATTCATAATGGTGTTATTTGCATTGCTGGCTCCTGAAGGAGGCTGAGTACACAAAGGTGACAGCCATCAACCTCGGGATAGCGCCTGTGTTTGTGTGTTTTGGGTTTCAGCATGTGTGCGAGGGCAAGAGAAATAGACGGAGGTAGACATAGAAGAGGAGAGGAGAGAGAAATGAGGGAAAAGAAAGAGGAGTACAGTCGGAGAGAAGGAAGAAAAGGGATTATGTGTATTTTGGTGCTGTCACTTGAATCGCAGAATGATTGGCATTATCACTAAAATTCTAATTAATATGTCTGTCAGCATGAGTGTGTGTATTTGAACTAAATTTCAAACATTTTAGCTCTTTGAACTCGGTTATTGAAAAGACAGTGATCCACCGCAGCTGTGTATGCGTACATATGTTCATTTTGCCGTCTCTTCACATGGACTTCCCCATCCTTCCCTGTTTCTCTTGTCTCTTTTCTTCTTTGCTTTGCTCGCCTGTATCGCTCTTTGAGTTTGGGTTTGCCAATGCTAGTTTGGGGATGCTTGATATGTAAATGCCTGGTCGGTTATTGTGTTGTGTTTATTGTTTATTTGACTCCTTGTTGGAGGATAGAGGAGCTACATTTAGAAACGGCGCTCCTCTACACAGCTCCTTCACTCCTCTATGCTGGAAATGCAGCAGCTGTTTGGAGAAGCACGTTTTCAACCAAGTGGCGTATGTGTGTGTTCTTCTGTGTGTTTGAGCATTTACCTCTAAGTTACCCCAGGAGTTCTAAAAATGAGTTTGGGGATACGTTTGTTTTTATCCTAACAAGATCGGGGAAACCAGTTGATATTTTTACTAACACAAAGAAATCCCCTCCAGCAGTTTTTCACCCTGAGAAAATTTTTATTTTCTTGGCCTGGGACCTGAGCTCATGAAAACATATTGTCTTTTTTTTTATTATTCTGGGACCCCCTTGGAATAAGCTACAGATGTTCCTATTGTAAAAGTCCACAGTTTTACTGCACAATGGCTGAACTGCAGCTACACTTTGGCACAGTTTCTGGAAGGAGTTTGTGTGGTGTTTTTTTTAACAATACATTAATTTACTTATCAATTATAGATAGTTTAAATCTAGATGAAAGCATTTTTCATCTGCCACAACATAAATCCTGCATGCTTTATAAACCATGTGTGCTGTTTTCTGCAACGTTCCGTTTCTCTCAGTTCCTCTTAATTCCTCTTTATTTTCCTTCCAGTAAACAGGGAAGAAGAGACTAGAAAAATAACAATGCCTATTAAGCACAGGGTCAGCGATTTGTAGGTTAAAATAAGATTGGAGGTTACATATATCCTAAATGTTTGACTAAATTCCTTTGTCTCCACTGGAGATGAAAAGAGACTGTCAAAAGGTTCATGCCATAGCAGATGCACGCTGACTCTCTCTCTCAGTGAACTTACAAATTATTAAATGTGACTATGCAATAAGCTGGGAAACCATCAAAGGAAATAAGTGATGTATGTTATATTTTCTTCAAGCACAGCCATTCTGCTGTCAAACACATTTAAATTAAATTAGTTAATTGCTTTGTGGGGCTTAATATGCTGTTTACTAAGCTTTAGGTGTACCGTAGTCTAAGTATGCACGAGGCAGACCCATTTGGTAATCCCTGACTATAATCTTCTCTTGTACCTTTAACACTCTATACTGTATGAAGAATGCCTTAGACCAGATCTGTGGCTCCACTTTGATCACACAATTGAATTCTTTAGGCTAAATCCTGTGGCCTTTCATTGTTGCAGAAAGACTTTCAGCTATAAGTAGCTTGTTTATCTGCTCAACACATTGTACATATTTTTCTTTTCATCCCAGTTACTTAGAGTGATTCACTTTCTGCTTTAGTTTACACAAACTTGTAATATACAATATTGCTTCCTCTTTTAGTACATCTTTCTATTCACTGTGCACTGCGGGAAACCCCACACAACAGCCCCCAAGCAAGGAACAATGCTGCTTACTGCGTGTGTGTGCGTGTGTGGATGTGTGTGGATGTGTCTTTGCTGGATTTGATGACAAGAGAACAGTATTATAAAGTTTCTGTGTATAAAACACTGAGCAGAATTTCTTGGCCGTTTGTGAGTCGTCTATTAGATGACACATGTAAACACACATGCACACAAACTGGCAACACGCGGTATATATGCAGGTATTTGGGCAGCAAATGATGTCCTTTCTTTTTAAACATCTAAACCCAGAAAGGCCAAGAGTGCCAATGTTCTGTCTTTAAAAGTTTGTTTCGCACAACTCCAGAATTTAAAAAAAAAGTTTCCCCTCTCCCCTTTCAGTTGCAATCCAACTATTTAATGGTTGTCGCGTTTACCCTCTGAGCCAGTGAACACTGTGAAGAGGTTTTTTCTTCACATGTATGCCTGCTCGTCTACCATGACAGCCTGTGTTGTTGCAGGAAGTGCAGGTCCAACACAGTAGACTAAAATGTGGTAGCCACTACTGACTTCCGTTACGTGTCATGGTTGTATTGGCATGTGCTAGAAAGGATGAGTGCTTAAAGTGCCACTAATCTTTACTCAGGATTCAATTCAAACCTGTCCAATGATGTGTGTGGCTTTGACTCTCAGCTGTGTAATCTCTAAAGATATCTGAAAACTGGGCTGTTGTTTTTCATTCAAGACATGTTACATCCCCGTAGATTAGATACAGTTTTTTTCTTGAAACACAATTCATAAATCTTTCACGTTTTCAAGGACCCCCCTATGGTCTCACAACAGCAGCAATCAATGGTTCTTTTCTTTTCTTTTCTTTTCTTTTCTTTTTTTCTTTTGACTTCATGCTACATGGCCACTTTAAGGTCACAGGGCACTGTTGCTCTGAACCTTTTAATCTACTAGTTGCTTGTCGTGTTGTGATCTTAGAAATTCAAGCTGTTGCGCTCATTCTCAAGTCACTCTGGCTAAGAGCATCACCTAAATGCATCAAACTTTAATGAGTAAGTTACTTATTAATGAAGGAATCGAAGAAACACTGATGTCCTTTTATATTTCAGAGTGTGTAAGCGGCTGTTGATCTTTCAATCAAGGAAACACCAGCACTGTGTCTTATTGGATACTCAGCTGCAAAGTATCCAACACAGCTTAGTTTGTCCTTGATGCTCAATGGAAAGTGATGCCTCTCTTCCAGTTGAGTTCCTGTTTGGCTCCAGTTTGATCCAGCTTCTGGTAATTTGTGTCATTGTTTATACTCTTATAACCATTTCAGGTCTGACATCTTTAGTAACCTATGGTATATACCAAAAGCTAAATGAACTGCATGCTAATTCAAATACACGAAAAGACATTCACTTATCTCTCCTGCTGTCTGCCCTTTCACACTCCCAATCTACTTCATTTCATTAGTGCTCTCTGTCGGGGTATCTAATGATGATTATTCCAATGTCTGCTCCTGTTTGTATCTCTATTCATTATTCTCAAGTTTATTGCGAGGCAGTTTGGACATGTGGGGCAGTTAATTGTTGAACTTGAGCTAAAATCTCATTTAGAACAGATGCTTGCCATTGCTGGGGTATGTTATGAATACATGGTTGGGTACATGATTGACCATCGTGCTTCATATTTGCTCGTTTATCAGTGCTAATTTGCCTGGCTAATCTCCCCATTAAGCTCAGTGAGAACATTAGCCTAGCAAATTAGCACTGATGAATGGGCTATTATTCATAGCACAATCTCCACTTCTACTTGCCTGTTTCGCTTTTTTCTTTCCTGTTTCCCTTCTTCCCTCCCTCTGTGTTTTCATCTTTTCCTATCAATCTTTCCCTTCTTTTATGGTAATTACTGCACTGTTTCCTGGCTCTGTTGTTTTCAAATATGAGGAATGGTGTGGTGACAGTATTATTTTACAGTACTCTGTATAGCACTGTGGAAGTTGCAGGACAAATTTGTGAAGGGGTTCTACCATTGCCACCAGTTTGGGCCACAAGTAGGACTTAAATGGATGTTGTACACCTTTGTCGGTTGAGCAGCTTGTTGGAAAAACAAAGGCATCACTGGTGCCTCTAGTCTATTTTCTACCATCTTTTCTTCTCCTCTGTAAACCCCCTTCTATTCTAATCTTAGCAGGACTTAACAAAAAATGTTCCAGCTTACACACGTTCAAACACACACACACACCATCTATCTCACACACTGAGGCTTTCAAAATAGCATGTGGCTGTGGTTTGATCCCCTTCTTTTTTGTTGCTTCTGAAGGTAGTCTCACTTCTGATTTATATTCCAATCCCTATAGAGAAAAGCCACACACACAAACGCACACACACAGACACACACTGTGCCTCAGTTTGTGTATATGCATCGCTCTCTGAAGAACATGCAAATGGCACACAGCCAGTACATGCACAAACAAAAGAAAGTAGATATCCATGTGTAAATGGTGGGCTCTACGAGAACATGCGCAGCGCTCTTGGGGCTGCATAGCTTTTTGTCTACTAGTGTCTTAATCCCTTCAAGAAAGAGAGAAAGGAGAAAATTGTAAACTTAAAAAAAAGGAGGGACAAGGGGAAAAAGAGTGGGTGCAGATGAAAATGGAGGGTGGGAACAGGTAACAGGCGAAGAGTAACGGGAAGTTAGAAAGTGAATGCAGCATCCATCACCTTCCTTCCTCCACCTATACTATCTGTTACCGACTGCTTGTCTTCCCTTCTCCCTTTCTCTTGTCATCACTGTCTCTCCCTCATTTTTCATAATTGTTGATTGTCTCTCTTTCTTTCTCTTTCTTGCCCCCTCCATTTCTCCTAATTGGTATTTATTATGTGTGCTGTACAGTCCGCTAATTAATTTAAGTAGGCATCTTGTGATTAGTTGCCGCACATCCTCGTGGAAGGACTCATCTTTATCTGCCCATGGAACACGATCCACAATGATACCCTACACGCACACACACACACACAGACACAGACACACACACACACACACACACACACACATCTTGGGAATTACACACAACAGCGTAGAAAAGACACTGTTTTCCTGAGTGGCCCATACATACCACTTCCTTTGTAGATTTGAAAGGACAGATTGCATGACTGTTAATTGTTTTGACTACCTGTGGTGTGATTATTTATTTAATAATGGTTGGTTGGTTGGTTTTATTCAATTGACAATGGTGTTCTTTGGATGTTTTACGCCTGTTTAAAAAACAAAACATATACGATATGAGAAGAAGAACAGCTACTATCTTGATTTTAAATTATTTCCATTAGCTGATTAGTCCACAGTCAAGAATGTTTTTGAACCTTAACTTCTAAACCAACAAACAAAAAATGGACTTGCCATTTGCTGATGAGGCTTGTGATATTGTTTTGTAAGGTTCCTAGCTTTTATGTCATCTTCACTTTCTAAGATATTACTTTTACTGTTTGTCCATATTTTTCATTTTTTAGAGAAGTGTGATAAATTGGGTTTCACCACATGAATAATGGCATCACCCTTGTATAAAGTTCTAATGAATTTGCAATGTATAAAATGTATCTGCAGTTGACAGAATATAAATAATGGATACAAGACAAATGTATGAGAAAGGTCTTTGACATTGGGTGACTATGTGGTATTGGATGCAGCAGTATTAGGTCTAGCTTCCCTTTCTAATGTACATTTCAGAACAAACAGTAAAATGTGGAGCCAGAAAATATCCAAATTAGAAAGGAAAACAGTCGGTAGTAAAAAAGCCTGCTTGATGCCAATGAATTTGCTGCTTGGCTGATGCAAAGTCACTATGCTTGATCTGTGCCAGCATGAAGTAAAGGCCCGGTATAATGCAAGTTAATTGCTTTAGGTCAGAGAACACACCAAACAGAGAGCTGAAGTAGTGTCCGTGAAATCACCATGTAGAAGAGAAAGCAAGACTCTTTGTGTTATAGACATCAGGATCACGTTCGGCCTCAGTGATGATATTTTGGAATTGCCTCCCTACTATATCCTTCATCCTTCAGCTTCTGTCCAGAGGGGAAGCCATAAGCAGCCAAAATGATCATCTTGGGTAGTGCTGAAGCTTCTCCTTGAAAAAGCTCATTACCATCCTTGTTGGGTGCAGATGTTTGTTGCTGACAATGGCTGTGCAGATGACATCTATTGCCTGCAGCACTTCTCTTCCTGCATTTATACTAAATGTAAAAGGGTTGAAGATAGCTTTTGCTGAACTACAATGGCCATTAGTTGGAATTACAGGATAATGATGAATGCTGAAAGATAATTCAGAAGTAGCACAAGTAGGGGCGGCATTTAGCACAGTCGGTAGAGCAGAGGCCCCATATGCGAAGGCTCGCTGCAGCTGGCCTGGGTCCGAGTCCCGACCTGTGGCCCTTTACCGCATGTCATCCCCCATCTCTCTCTCGCCCCATATTTCCTGTCACTCTTCAGCTGTCTCTATCTAATAAAGCTTGGAAAGACCAAAAAACTGATCTTAAAAAAAAGAGTAAGAAGTAGCACAAGTAAATTTCAGAAGTAAAAAAAAAGTTTTAAAAAAGGCTTTATGTCAGTTATACTTTGTTTACTAAATAATCTAAAGTAAACATAAACTAATATTGGTCAACATGAGCTTGTGGCTCATCATGGCACCATTAACTACCCTGTGATGAAGTGCACACATACTGACTCGCAGAGTCCCGCTTTAATTTTTATCCTCTCTGTAGATGGCCTGAAGCCACAGATCTCTTCTTTTACTTTCCTTCGCTCTTAGGGAACATAAAGAAAATTGTAAAATGCGGAATTTTTATTGATTGATGTGTTTAAAAAAGGCAGCTTTTAGGCATGGTGCCACTAGGCACTTTTACATCATTTGTTTTAAAGGGGGCATGGTCGCTCTGAAGACAGGAGAGCGATGTCTGCCTGCTCTCATGTATCCCAGAACTTAGGCTGTAGCAGAAAAAAACCCATGACTGTACTGAAATGAGCAATAGTGTGTTTTATTACTTACAATTTCATCTCTTTATTTCAAAGGGTTAGATATTTAGGTGTATATGTTATTTGTTCTTTCAGAAGTCACATAGTCAGACTCAAATGCCACATGCACACCCATACACAGACATAATATATTAAACACACAGATATGCAAACATACACAGACAACATACAACATGTAAAAATGTTTACATTGAAGTCTATATTCAGAAGGGTTTAATCACAGATAATTACATGTAATATACATGTAGTATCCAATAAAAAAAATCTATATCTGTGAAATACTGATACGACAGTTTTTGCTATTGTTGTAATACCAAGACCAGAAAGTACTGCGCAGTGTACAACTGTTTGTGTGTGTGTGTGTGTGTGTGTGTGTGGTATTAGACAGAGATTAAGATACAAAGGAAGAGAAAGACAGAGAAACAGAAGTGAGAGGGGACCGAGAGAAAGTAATGAGTACTCCAGTGGAGAGTGATAAGAGAGACACGGGGAGAGTCGGCCGGCATAATGAGTCCTCCAGCATGGAGGTGGCATGTGGGAAGCAGAGGGGTGGGGTGGGGTACAGAACAGGACTATGCCAGAGGAGGATAGAGAGAGCAACAGAGGTGGATTGGATCACAGAGAATGGTCTATCTAATGAGTTTTTTAGGGGACAGCTAGTAAGATAGAAGACATGGAGGGAGTACAAGATGATACACATTTCAATCCTTTTAAGGACATTGAATAAAAAAAAACACTGCTGGACACTGGACTAATGAAAGGTCTGAGCGGCATGGTTTAACACAATAATATGCAAGCTAGTTTTTTCAAGAAATAAAAAAAAATATATCTTTGATGGTAGACACTTAAGCTGCAATATTCAGTAGATATAACAGCTGCCTAACAACCAAGCTACTTCTGTTTATAACAAAATAAACCACTGTCAACATACAATGCTTCACATGGGCACAGCAACAATGAAACAATGAACATAATGAATCATGTGTTCATAAGAGAATCTTAATGTCAGAATGAGTGTTACTGCATTAGATTTTGCTGATTATTACTCCATCTGTTTGTTCCACTAGCCATATTAATTATCCTAATGTTTACATAATAATATTTTGCCCTCTAGCTCTAGCTTTAGTTGCGTTACTTCCCTTTGGCTTGCCAGCAATCTATCACCACCCGTAGCTGTTTTGATTGCTTTCTTGCTTACTAGTTTTCACATGTTCTCAATAACAGCGGGAGGCTTAGGCGTGTTACAGCTGACTCAGGTGTCTCCTGTGCATTGGGGCTGGTAGTTTATTGGTTAATGTGACACAATATATATCCTAAAGATCACACCAATTAATGTTTTGTTTGCTGTTTTGCTTGAGTATGTGAATAAGCTACCATTTCAAATCCTAATTTCTTTTTAAAAATATACCCCGTGATGACAGATGCAGATGTACCTACTGTGGCTAGAATCATTGCATGAAACTACACTCCCAGTCAATCAAACCAGGACAAAATGACGATAAACAACCAATAGACTGCACCAAATTTCACCAGTATTGTCTCACTGCCTCAGTATTATAATAACATCTTTTCTGAATTTAAGGCACTAATTGTGCCATTCTTTAATTGAATGCTCCCTTAATACTTAATGCATGAACAATAAATTGTCTGACTTCTCCACTTCTGCTTTTCACTTTGCACTGACATTGCAGTTAAAGCAACCTCTGGGGGTTTGATTCTGTTTTTGAGTGTAAACAGGAGCGACTTCCAGGACACCTGTCACTGTTGCATACGTGTGACTGATGTCTGATTGACAGCAAACATACATACACACAAACTTACTTCTGCACACAGTCAGACACACTCTTTTTCACATGCCATGTCAGTGTTACAGATAAATGAGGCTAAGCTGCCAGGATCCCAGTGCCGCTTTAAGAATTAAACCATGGGGTATGATGCCATAACCTGCTGTGTGTGTGTGTGTGTCTGTGTTAGTGCGTGTGTTTGTTCCCAGAAGCTGTCATAGTATGATCAGTAGTGGGTGGCATGAGAGGAGACCCGTCGCCAAAATATCTATGGGCTCCAATGGAGAGGAAAGAACACAAACAAACCCTGAAGAATACACTGTATACATATGTATGCACACACACACATTTGCCAAATACATTTGACATGCCAAATTACCCAAGCCTCCTCTTCTCTCCTCCTCCACTCGTTGAAGAAGAAAGTTGAGGGAATTTAGAAGAAAATTTGGATTGGGAGGGACTGGCATGCAGAGTGGTCCGAGCAGCAGATACAAGAGGATACACACAAACACACACATCCCACAAATGCACACATAGCACGAGCCAGACAGTCAGACAGCTATCCAGTCATCAGCTTCCGAGCCAACCTGTCAGTCACTTTGTCAGTCATCCTAACAAACAATCTACCCATCTATCTCTAGTCAACCAAACAGTTATCGAACAAACCATCCATTCAACCAGTAACATGCAGGAGAGATGAAGGGCAGCCATATCGGTACACATCCCTATAGCCATAATCAGACAGCCATGAGACACAGAAGGCATACAGGATTATAGAGATTTTGCAACACGGACATGGAAGGGATTAGAGTGAGAGACACCTATAGAGTTCAGTGTGGAGTTACATAAGCGCTTCCGGCAGATAGTCTAATGGGAGAGAGGAAGAGATAGAGGTGGGTGCTACAGAGGAAGCCAGAAGAGAGGGAGTTTGATAGAAACATGGGGGAAGGAAGTGTGAGGAGGATGAGAGGAAAGAGTAGGCGGGGGTAAAGGAAAGTGGAGAGGAGATGAGATGAGTAAGACCTCACAGTTGAGCTTTCAAATGAGCTATTATGTGGGTTTTATTTCATATATACTGTCAAGATAAAATATGCTGAATATGTGTTCATGAAATATTATAACTTGGGTCTCCAGTGACCTCCACTCCTGCACAACTTTGCGAGAATCAATGAATCAAATAATCAACTGTAGTATTAGAGGTGAAGAGGACAGAGGTACTATGTTTCTGGTCCAAGGTTACAACTCTTAAATCTGACAATAAGGTTAGATTAGATGAATGTATTTTTGAACCTAAAAAAAACAAGCACAGACTAAGACTCAAGTCAAACAAACTCTACAAAGTGCTCTATACTGGAGATATGATCAACTCTGCAATCGTGTGTGCCTAGCCTTTGCTACTGTCTTTCTCAGCAACCTGGCTGGCTAGTGAAGGATGAGGTATCAAGTATCAATTTTAAGTCTGCTTGGAACCCTTGCTTGTTTTAACAATTTCACACCACATACTATGCAGAGAGGAAGAGAGGAGGTGGATCCCTTGTAAAACACGTTGCTGTGATCATACTGCCTTTTCTTCATATTATTGGCCTCAGCTACCTTTGTTGCTGGGCTACCAGAGCAGATTATGCCATCTTTCTTTTCAAAAAACTTCGTTATAGAATAAACAAAATGTGATGTGTCTGTTGTGTTTCTCTAGAAACTGCTTTACAATGACTAATAATAATCATAAAAAAGATTCTTTATCTTCAACCCAAAGTTAGGGGGAGGGAACCACTCAGTGGTACAATACAATCTACAGTATTTTCTGAATCTAAGGAAGTTCCAGCTCCATAGATGACCCTGAGCATTAGCTTTACCTCTGATCGCTCTGCTTTCATTTTCTCCGTTTTGCTTTTTCTGCTGCTCCTTTGTGATTCTCTCACTTCTCTTCCCTCCTCTCCTTCCCAGAAATCTCTGCTTTTGACAGGGGACAGGGGAGGAGAAGAGGAGGATAAAAACAGGCTCTATCCATCATGGCAAAACGAAGGGGTGGGGATGGGGAGTTAGTGAGTTTGCACTGCTGATTGAAGACCACTCACTGAAGCAGGGAAGAGAGATAGGGTGTGGCAGTTTGGCATATGAACAATCAGTTAACGCTCTCTAGGGACCTTTAAAGGTTCAGTAGTGGCTTTTTGGAAATTATTTGTATATTTCTAGTGAGCTATGGGGCACCAGCACATATTTCACAGTTTCCACTGTAAAAACACTTTAAGCAGTTACTACTGAATTGCCTGACTTGGTTAGGTGTGATGCCAAGTTTTGACGTGTCCTTCAGCATTGAACCCTGATACTGACCCCTGATTGTGCACAGTGGTTGGGCCAGCAGCTTGTACCAGCATGGTGCAAGTGTGTGTGTGATTGAGAGGCAAATTGTAAAGTGCTTTGGGTAAAAGCACTAAATAAATGCCGTCCATGTCATGATCCTACTTCACAAATGCATAGTTTGTGTAGTCGGCGCAATCATAATATTTTTTTTTCTCTGTTCAGTTTGGTTTTACATTATTCCAGAGCTTTCATCTCAATGCAATAACGTCTATGGTATCCTTTTACATCAACTGATATTGAATGTTTTTTTTCAAAATACTAGACACTACTCATAGTGAAGATTAGGGTTGGATATGATGTAGTGTGGTGAGTGATTCTGCCATTGGCTTTTGTCTTGAATAAAGTGGTTGTGAGTGACAAACAGGCAGGGAAACACAGAATGCCAAGTCATGGGGTTTGTTTTTCACACAGTTTGGTTTTGATGCTCTTTGGCATTGGATTGGCGCAAATAGGCCCACAAAATGTGCCAAACTGACTTGCCAGAATGACCTTTAGCCTAGTAGTAAACCTGAGTCATACATCCTGAGTCCAGCCCTTTAAAAAAAAAAAAAGTAGGAAGCGTCCCCTCACATGTTCAAATGTCTCTCTCTGAAAACCAGAAAAGCTTGAAAACATGGAAGTGCAAGGACGGACACACAACCATGTGCCGAGATTCAAGACAGATATAATTGGCAATTTAGGCCCTTTGCCTGTACAGTACATGCAATGCAAGTTTGTCTTGCTCTCACCATTTGTAGACCTAGGATCAAACGCTGACAGTGTTTCTTTGCTTCAAATGCATGTTTCTTCAACTTTATTCACTCAAAGAATTGCTGAGTACATACTTCAGCAGCACTCTTTTTCACACTTATTTACTTCCAAACTTTCCCACCTGGGAGCTGCTCAGTACAACATTAGTCCTCTGCTGTTTTGCAGCTGGCAGACCTGGTGCCTCAGCATCACTGTTAAGGAGAAGAGACTTGTTTCACTTAGTTTCACTCACTTTCCTCTGGCCGGATTTTCCTGCTCAGGAGTCATCAAGAGCGTATGACCCTCCAGCCAGCAGCTCACTTCTCTCACCATTAGGCTTCTGCCACCTCTATTTGTCATTTTGATGTTAACTCCATATTGCAGTGTAGATGAGTCAGCTATGGCAAATAAATTCAGAGGGCCCATTGAATGAGCTCCTAAAAGTCTACACTGGATGTTTTTGTTGAATGAGTTCCAAAGAGCTGACTCTTGAAGTGGAAACAAGCTTTCTGTCGGTGGCGCGTTGAATTAGTAGACTTAGTCAGGCCAGGAGGGAGGAGAGGAGGGAGGCGGAGCTGTTATCACACTGAAGCACCTGGACCAAAGACAGACAGGACCGGACAGAGATGTCTGTCAAACACACAGAGACACACACACACACACTAAGCAAAACTCAAGCAGTGGCGCACACAAAGACGTGTGAACTGTATTTGTTTATCCATTTCTCTTCAGCTCTTAAAGGTCATTGTGGCTGTCCTGTCATTTCCCTTTCTCTCTTAATTCATATCTCTGTCACTCTTCCCCTCCCTGTCCTCTTCTGCCTTCAATTCCCCATAATTTCTTCCCTTTTTTGTCATACGGCATGTTAGTCTTCTTAATTTGGTGCCTTGTCTCCTTGCTGTGACTCTTGACATCTTTCTCTGCTATGTCTACATACAGTGTGTGTTTTGTTAATGCACTATATAGTTTGTGTGAGCGTTCATGTCTCCACGTAACGTTTTACGTTTTAAGAAACTGCATTTCTTAAAAAAAGAAGGTATGTGTAGGTGTATTCTCAATGAAATTTAATGAAATGAAATAATACATCAAATTAAACAAATAAACAAATAGACAACAAATAAACATACAACTGTGTAACACAGTTGAAGTGAGTTACTTCATTACTCAATGTCATTTTGCATCTCATTGTCATTCCTCATGGTGAACTTTAATCGCCTATACTTCACAATCCATACTGTTCTTCTTTCATCCGTCCCTCTTCTTATGTCTGTTCTTTTTTCTGTCTTTCAAATGCCTGCATGACATACATCTAAACTCACACACATGCAGCAAGGAATAAGCGTAGTATGCCCATTATGAACACCACAATTTCTGCCTCACGCCAAGCAGCGATGAGTGTGTGCGCATACAAGTGTGAGTCTACATCTTACAAGTGTTATTGAAGCAGAGAAGAAAGGGTAGGATTGTAGCTCTTTCAAAGTGCACCTCTGCTGAGGTTTTTAATTGCGATGACAATAATGGAACCCTGAGGCGCTGCATCTCTCCCTCAGCAGGTGACTGTTTTAACCTTTTAGCTCTGCTTAAGATTAGCACTACAACGTGAGCATGTTGAAATATGCATCCTCAAGCTCCTCTGATGCTTTGTTCACTCGCTGGTTTTAGTGAATGTTCAAATTGACAAAATCTTTAACGGTTGATCTCAGAGAAAGCTTGAATATTCTCACTTACACTGCTGCACCGCTCACTCTAACCTGTAAGATTGTCTGTTTCACCTCTTGCCCCCTAATTAATCATTAGCAGTAGTTTTTTGTTATTTGTTTAATTATAACTATTTAATATTTGATTAATATCGTGAACTGTTTGCAAAAAGGACACATCCAAGATCTGATTAAAATACAAAATGACTCAAAACACATTCTTCTTATTCACAGTATCCACGTTGCTTATTGTCTGTCTCGTCTATTAGCTGCCATATAGATTCATTCACTGCACGTGTTGACCATTGTGTCTGCAGCATGTATCTCTCCCTCTCTACAGTCAATTCTCAATTTTAGTTTTTAAGTTTCCTGAAATTTTGTTCCCCAACCAGATTCAAGACAGTAAAAACACCCTGACAGCTCACAGACCAACTGAGCAACCCATACAACTTCACATATACCCTAAGCGCCAACATCCACTTCACCTGTTCATGTTGATCTGTGTGTGAATGTGCGAACTGTCAGTCTGACAGCACATTTCTCCGTGGACATGAACACGCTGAAATGACATGTATTGCTGCTCCAGAAGCACACCTCAGACTCCAGTCTATCACTGAGCCTCTGTTCCCAGTTGTGGTTGTTGATCAAACTTGGTGTTTGCTGGTTTTGTCGACGTATTTATTTGTTTGTTCTGTCTGCCAACTGGTACCTTGGTTACCATTGTTAGAGCCCCCCCCACCCCGAGACGTGTCTTTATTTGCTGAGCTCAGAAAAATGTATGTGTGTTTGTGTGTGCGCCTCTGGATGTCGGTGTACATGTCCGCTCAATATGCAGTTGAGCTAGTCAGAGTAGATGTGTGTGTGATTTGTTGACTTCAGTTGGATGGTTTAGTTGATAAATGCCAATGAAATTACACACACACAAACTCTCCCACGGTGATTAGCCTTTCGGTGCCATCCGCTCACTTAGGGATGAGGTACTTCTGGACCTCTTCCACTCATAATAAATGAGCGGCTGTAGGCTTGGGCTCTTAATTTTTTGTCTTTTTATCCAAATGAGCTGCATGGAGCTTTATTCCTCAGTTGGGTAAACAGTTCTCAGCCACATGTGGTCTATATAGTCCTAATATTCTCCCTGCTGTTACCACTGTTTCCACCATAATCGGTCTCTTGTTCATTAGAAATAATATTGCTCTTGATAACGGTGGCACAACTGTAACTGGTAGTTTAAGGTTACAGTGACATTACAAAAGAGAGAGGCAATAACTTTTCATTGAAGATTACATATCAAGCAGTCCGTTAGCAGGACACAATGTGATATTGAATAACATTTCACCATAAGTAATCATTTTATTACAATTTATATAAAGACACTGAACCTGACTGGTATGACAGCTTTCCAATTTACTGTCAGAGTAGCCGCAGACTGCGGCCCCAGTGGTCTATGGGCATTGTTGCTCACCTGCCACCACCATCTCGTCTTTGTAGGTGAAGTCAGGGTCAATAACGAGAACAAAACTACCAACTTTTCACATAAAGAAAGTGAGACTTTGTAAACTGAAAGACATTTTTTTATGTGGAGCAACACTTAAAAAGTAATTACCAGTCAGATTAACAAGCACGTGATTGTGAATTGATATATTTTAATGAATGTCAAGACCAACTAACCCAGGAAGGTGCACAGTGTTCTTACTAGTAAGCTGCCTCCCTTTGCCTCCTGGTACAAAATACTGTGAAACTCCAAACTGTCCAATATAACTGTCAAAATGATCTGATAGTAAATATTACTAATAATAAGGAATAGTAAAAGTCCTTTAGCATTTCAGTCTCTGCCTCCAGAAAGCGATCTGTGGTGGAGTAGCTGGTTGCTACACTGCTAATCCGGGACCTCAGCCCAGAGGACTAGCTCAAAGCTACTACAGCAGCCAACAGCCCACCACTATTGTCTGTGTCTTTGTTTACAGAGAAATATGTCGTCCTAATCCCATGTGTGGTGGGAAGAAGAGTGGGCGGTTTGATTCTGTGTGTGAGGGTTTTTATTTGAAAGGGATCCAGTATCCAAGCATCAAACTATGCAGATTACATTTCCAGTGTTCTGCTTCAAAATGTGTACAGAGGTAGTAGTTGTAAAAGTCCCATGCTCTGCTGCGTGCATGTTGAAGTGCTGCACTTTAGCACCGTCCACCGAGAGGAACAATCGAGACGACAAAGACAGCGACAGTAACAAGTTGGTGTTAGTTTGGTGTTTCAATAAATGTTTGTATGCCAGTTGTGAAACGTTGAAGAAAGAATTGGTATACCTGCAGTGCTGTTGGACTGATAAAACGAGATGACTCAGACTTTCATTAAGGTGCATCAAGTTTAATTGTTTATGAAATACAAACAACAATACTCATGCAGTCTGTTCACAGCTTTATGTCAATAAACCTGCTGATTTTCCATTTTCATGGTAGCACCCCGAGGGTTCAGCTAATCTTGAAGTCAATCAGCGAGCCTTGTAACTTGTGCATTCAAACTCCATTTACAGTGATTCTGCTATAACTTTGAATTCACTTTAGATAGGTTCTTCAGTATTGTAGATTTTTGCCTCCACCCATCCATTAATCATTCATTCATCATTTAGCACCATGTACTGGCTATACTGGGGGATAACACACCTAGACAATGATTCTGATTCATCTAACCTGCATGAACTTGTATTGTGGAAAGAACCCAGAGAACTCAGAGGAAAACCATGCATATGTTGGGAAAATATGCCAATTTCACACAGGAAGGCTGTAGGCAACCCTGAAATCTCCATCTACCTCAAAACCATCGACTGTATTCACTCTTCAATGAACATTTCTTAACATGAACATGACTGTTCAGTGAAGAGCTTTTAATGCTGATAGTACCTACATTCACCGTTTTGTGACAAAAATATATGGTTATAAAGAGAAGTCCAAGATACATTGGTGTGATCATTTCAGAGTTTGTTATTGTTTCATCACCGCCGATCTCAGTAATCTAGTGGTAAAATAAGCAAAATAAACAAACAAACAAAAAAAGAAAGTAGTTGTTTGGGACATAATTGTGATGTAACAATGACTGGTGAAAATATGACTTTCGCTGTACTTTGTCAGTCCTCAACCTGACTGGCACTTCATTAATTATGACCTAGTAGTCATAGTAGTAGTAGTCAAATTGTCACAGAATGCATAGAGAAGAAATATTTCAGCAGCATCACTGTATTTCTAATGTAGTCATAACTGTAGTCATGGTCAGTGGTGAGCTTACTGCTGCTCTCCAGCTGAGAATGACAGTTGCCTTAGGACAATTGTCTGGATTAAGCTGCATTGACTTCCACCTTTCCCAGTACAGGACATCATCCTCTTAATAGTCATACTCCAAATCCACTGTGTCCTGGACCAGGAGTCACATGTCAGGAGTCGCATACCGTATGGATTCATTTTTAAACTGAAAGTTTGTTAAACTGACTTGAAATCCAAAATAATGGTAGCTGACATTTGAATTACAAGTCTAGCAAAACAAAAACACAATATCAGAAAATTATTTATAGAAAATCTGGGGTTTCAACAGCTGGCTAAATGATCATGTTGTCATTTTTATTGACGATCATCCAGATCAAACTCCATTATAGTGTTTAAAGATCTGCAATGCTATGTAGGACAGATGTAGGGTGGATGTATAAGTAGGGACATCTTTAATGGCTACCCCTGCAGGGTTGATGATGCCAAGGGCTGCTCTGAGCAGCAGTGCAAAACAAAGACTGTGTCTGGAACAGGAGGCATCTGATGGCACTTTTCTCACTCATGCATAATTTACACACAAGTGAGTTTAACATATGTGCATACGGGCATGTATAAGCACCCACACATTGAGTAAAGAGGCGTGTAGTCTAAGGAAAGTCACATGTTTACGCTGAATCAGACACACACACGCAAACAGAATCAGACACACATCCCTGTTTTCTAGTAGCTTTCATCATTATTGCACAATAGTCATTTTGCGGTAAACTCGTATAACTAGGGAGCCAGCTGTTCAGGGACAGAGTGCCTGTAGAGAAAGACAGCCAAAGAGACAGAGTGTTGTGTGTGTGTGTGTGTGAGAGAGAGAGTGTGCTTGGTTATGTTTGTTGGCGCTTAGGGGGTGACCTCTCACTCCTTATTAGAGCAGGTCATTTTGTTTGAGGTTTGTGTTAGTGTTGTGGACAGTAGGCCAGAGTACGTAGTCAGTTCGGTTATACTGTCATCTGGACATCAGGCCTTCATGTTTTTGTTATGACACACACTTTCACACAAAATAAGGCTTTATGATGTGGAAACATTTCATAACATCCCATTAGGTAAAACATTAGACTGTTTGGCATGGCCTCATCACCATGGTGATTGGGAAAACTAGGATTTATATAGCTTTTGATCTAGCCATAGTTACCAGTATAATCAGAAAATGCATGCATGGAGTCCTCAAAATGTCTTGCTGTTTGTCATTTAGTATAATAATTCAATCAAATTATCAGAACTGCAAAGGAAAATAGAAAATAGACTGCTTCCATGATGGAAATACAGCATTTGTTTACATTCGCACAGCCTCTGTATTAGTCCAGACAGATCTGATGTTTTCAGGACTCTGCAGCAAGAGAAGAATAAGAAATAATAATAAAAAATGAAAGACAGGATAAAAAGACAACAATTTAAAAGAGACCACAATAAATAAAAGCCCCTCAAAATTAATCACTGGAGAGAAATTGAAAGCAAAAAAAGAGAAAAGGAAACATCCTGGTTGCATCATATAACAGATGTTCTCACAGAGACACATTTGACCTCTGACCAACATAACAGGACTGTTTTACAGCTTTCTTTCAAATGTTTAATAACTGTTCATTGTGAATTTCCGTGCTTACAGCTTCCCATCTGTCTCACCGCGTCTTAAACGCAGTCCCACCTGTTCATTCTAAACTTTCAAAACCCTTGCCTTCCAATCTGTCCATCACTCCAACTTCAAACAATACATACATTCAAGGATCAGTGGAGCTCTTAACTGAACTGAAAATAAATATTAATGTACACTTCTTTCCAAAAGTTTGATGTAACCTAAAAGTCAACTTCATTCATACAAGTTTATGTGACTTTTGTCTTTATGCATTAGGGATTATACATCAAAAAATTATTTTAATTGGATTTTGAAATATCAAGGCCAGGGCTATTATCTTACCACTGGTATTGCAGTAATCTGATGAGCCAAGATTTATGCATGATCACAGGTGGCAAACTTCTTGTTACAGCACCAACTTTGAGACTTGTTAAGCCCTTGTAACTGAAATCACTTTCTCAACTTTCAATGCACTGACAGTTTGTCACTTGTAAAAAAAAGTAACCCTGCCTTTTCTCAGTGATACTATCACAACAACAGATTGTTTTGCCGCTGCCTCTCAAAAAGCAGGAAAAGCAGAAAACAAGATTTTAATGATCTGACAGTTCACTCATTTAAATGGCACTCATATCCAATGGCAGCAGCTTCTCCAGACGAGGAATATGCAGGTGATGTGTTGAATTTTACTGAACATCTGTGGGGCCTCGAAAGAGCTGCTGCCATTTTACTTATTGATGCCAAGTCTTTTTCTTTAAGCCATGAATCATCAATGTAGGGATTTAAACTACAGGCAATCTTTTTTTTTTCTTCTAATAATCAATTTTCCACATGGAATCATATTCTTGAAATTTAATTCAGTTAGATAGCTTCCTTTGGCCTGAACATGTTTTAAAATTCATCTTAACATTCAGATATTTACAAACCACTGCTAGAACCTCTACTTTGCTTTGTCTTCTACCCCGGTTAGAGACATTTACAAAGGTTTGATCAGATTGAAAGGTACAACACACTGACAATGAACTGCTTTAGTGTAAATGTATTGTGCTGTCAGAGCATGGCATTGCACTGCTTTATTTACTTGTAGGAATTGTTGGACATGAACATTACAGTGGACTCTTAAACTATCCTTTCAACGTGTCTTCCTCCAAAGCATCTGTTCCAGAAGGAACTTTAGAAAAACGTCTTCTTTTACTTTTCTCTCTTGGACACATCTGCTGCTGTACATGCAGCAACATTTTCTGACACATAGCATATGGCTCCGGGTCTGCTCTTTTGTTTTGAGAAGAATGCCTCTTAGGTTTTGAATTTTACATTTACATTTTAGGCATTTAGCTGACACTTTCATCAAGAGCGGCATGACAATGAGTGCAACTGTAAAATAAGCTTAAATTCCTTGAACATTACAAGAAACCAATAGTATTGAGCACAAAGCTTAGAGCTATGGATCACTGTAAACCTAGAGTAATAGCATTAGACAAGAAAGAACAACCTCACAAGAGGGAATAAAGGATTTTTTTTTTTACATGTATTCATTGAAACCATAGGAACTATGGTTTTTGTTTTTGTAAGTGCATTGGCGTTCATACTGGAGATCTCTGCTTTGAATTTTTTGAAGCTGATAGCTGAAGACAAGTGAGATTAACCTCCGGAAAGGATTGCATTCTTGGGAGAGTGCTGTTTTGCTTCAGAAGAACAGAAATGCTATTTGTTATGTGTTGTATTCTAATAAAAATCGATCATTGCCACACTTTTGGCACATTGGATGAGCTCGACTTGGGCTTTTATAAGATAAACAGCAGATGATTGAGCAGGTGAAACACGAGAGAAGGGGAGAGTGAAGCAGAAATGCTCACAAGTCATTTCTTTTTGATGTGCATCCTTTAGTTTGGTAACACAGACATTGCATTTAGCGATTCTTTTGTTTGGGCCTTGTGGTAAAGTTATTATAGACAAAGGTTACAACAAGCGGCACAGCAGCTACAGATGTGCTCGTCACGGGGTTGTTGCTGCAGCTTGCAATCATCTGTGGCCTTGGGAGTCCAAGTCACAAACTTGAGTACCTAC
Source organism: Nibea albiflora (assembly GCA_014281875.1). Lineage (NCBI taxonomy): Eukaryota > Metazoa > Chordata > Actinopteri > Sciaenidae > Nibea > Nibea albiflora. Next base: position 12,308,572 of record CM024801.1, read on the forward strand.
AACAGTGCTTTTCAAATTGGTTTGCTTAAGTATTATCGTCGTTGACAGCAAATAATTTACTGCTGAGTCTACTGGAGGTTCTGTGAGCCAGATTTAATCAGGAGATGCCCCTTTCATAATACCAGTGACATATCTAAGACAATCCACCTTTCCTCTTACATCAACGACAGGGTAATATCTGGAGCATCATCGCACGTATATTCTTTGTGGCTCTGCATTAGCAGCCATCATATTTTAGAGGATCTAAAGGATCTACATAATAGGAATTGGTTCAAATCTTTGCTGCACCTTTTTTTTTACGGATAACCAATGAAGTGAAAAGAACATCAGAATAATGTATGCAGGAGAAGCACATAAACTTTGAGTGCTTAAGATCTACTTTTATCTCCTAAAATTTTGTTCATCAATTTGATACTCGTTAGAGAAACACATCCAAATCACTTTTAAGCCTTGGTGGACTTACTCTAAGCTCTTTTGAGTTGTGTTCTTCCTGAAGAGATCTGTCAGTTCTTAGTCATTTAAAGCTCAAAGGCTCTCAACACAGAGACCTTTCAAGTAATAAAAGCTTATGTTATAATGGGAGGTTCTATGTTAGTTTATTTACCACGCAGCAGGTACTTTCCAGAGGTTACGATGGTGCAGAGACAAGGAGTTTCACAGGATATAATGAATTTAAAGAGACTAAAAAGAACCTGGATAGGGGCCACTGTTGGTGCATTTGTAATTCATCTATTGCTTAACAGTGTTGTAGGCAGGTAATTATTGCACAATTGATAAAAGAATTCAAACAACGGAAAAGTGTGTAACAGATTCAGGATGTAATATTGGACATACTGGCATGATATTAAATCTAGAAAGGGCTTTTTGGGGGGGTATTTTTGCTGGCACCATAGTTTCTCCTTTCCCCTTGGGACAGAAGGGTACTGTAAGTGGAGAGGTTCACAATCTGCAACTACACTGCTAGATGCCACTAAATCCTAGACACTGGTCCATTATTGTAAAGCAAGTGTGAGCAATGAATCAGGTCACATCTTTAAAAAGCATATATCGCTTTTAATTGCTTAGGCTTTCTTGAAACGTTCACTTTATTGGTTGTACACTTAATTCCCTCTGTCTTCCCTTACACAGTACCTCTCCATGTGAAGCACTTTGTGATTTCTGTTTTGAAAAGTGCTTTTTAAGTTTATTCACTTGCTTCTAGTGAAATAACCATTCCTATAACTAGTCTCCCCCTTTCCTCTTCGCTTGCCGCCCCCCTCTCCCTCCTCTTCCCCTCTCTCCCTCCTCTGTCTCTCGTGAGCGTAAATCAGTCCTCCTAACATCTGATGCTGTTCAAGGAAACCCAGTGTCTAGAGTTACAACTAACACTGCGGTGATTTACTCATGCAGTGTCATATGTGACTCACAGGTCTGCATGACCTTGTGTTACTGATTGTGCTTCTGTGTAAGCAAGAGAGTGCGTGTGGGTGTGTATTGGTGACCGTGATTAAGTGTACGTGTGTGTAAACCAGAAGCAGATACATTTTTCAGTCTTCATCTCCTGACAATTTTACAATCTCCTGTGATAAACTGTAAAAATATTTTCCTTTTTTTTTCGCGCATTGCGGAATGAGAGGTTTAAACCAGGTGAGAATGTGGAACGATTAGTTAAAGGCCGAGGTGTAAAAGAAATTAATTGAATTTAAGTCATTCATCTTTTCAGGAGAACAATCTGTTATCCTTTTCTCGCACATATTGCTGGCTTTCAAGGGTCACTAGTTCTGTGTGGAAAGGCTAAGCTATAAATATGCATTGCTTCATTCACATTCCTATCATTCCTTCTCTCCATTCAACTTTTCTCTTTCATTTGTCAGTAGTATTTTTTTTTCAAAGGCGTTAACCAGGTATCTGGTAAATCTTGTGAGGTGAATAGCAGGCATTTTTCCTTAAATTGATGAGACCTATTCCAGAATTTTGTCATATGCATGTTATGCAGCTGAAGATGAAATCTAAATTCTTTTGGAGAAAGAGGTAAAGTCTTTGTAAGTAAGGTAAACGAACCCTCTGGGCCTTATATTACATAGACATCACCACAATGACAGAAGCACATTTTGCATTTAAAATTGCAATGGTGATTTAAGAGCAAATAGGAACACATTCACTGTGTGGCTTTTTGGCATAATGCCCTCTTGCTTTTTCCCTCCACTGATTTTTTTCACTTGGAAAACTAGTATTGAAGTGCCCATAAACAAGGCACTGCTCCAGGGGAAAAAAAGGAAAAGAAAATCAATTATAATGCTCTGTGAGCTACTCAATGGCCAACAGGAGCTGACTGTAGCTGTGAACGTATGTGATGTATGAGTGTCACCAAGGGAACGAGGTATGAGTAGATGGCTAGTTAATGTGTTTGGTGTTTCATCTGTATTGCCTTTAAATTGTTGAAGTATTTCATAGATTATTATGTAAGGAGAAATAATGAAGGAAACAACATATACCTATAAATATACAATGTATGTTGATCAGTCACCCAAGACAGAGCAGCATCACTGACATGAACAAAGATGGAAACAAATAGACGGAGATATATAAGGCAAAGTGAAAGATACAGAGATAAAGTGGAGGGAGATGTTTTACTTGTCGTCCTGCATTACTTAAAAAGTACGAAAGACAGAGAAAGAAAGAAACACAGACACTTGTCAGGCTCTGTTGCTGTACACAGATCTGACAGAAGCAGCTTAGGGACGCAGCCTTGTCCATCATCCTACTTGTTGACAGACAACACACACACACCAAAGCCCTGACAGATGCACCACGGGACAACAGTGTCGCTTTGTTTCCTTACATATGTGACTCTGTGTGTGTGTGTGTGCGTTGTGGTTATGGGTGCTCATCGTCACATGCAACACGTGTAAAATCAACCAATCTACCTCTTTCCTCATACAGCACCTCTGAATTTCAGGGGTTGATATTGAAAGCCTCAGTCTGTGTTCAAAGGAGGAAAGTTACTTACCATTTATGCAGGCTGCCTGGGGGAATAATCCACAATATCACTGAGATGTTTGACATATTTTGTCGCTGTAAAGTTATAATACTTACTGAAATACCTGTAAGTAGTTACCTATTTACACATCCAGCAGACACAGAGCAACAATTACTCACTCCCCTTCTAGCACTGTTTTGATATCCACCAACTCTTGAGGGAAATGTCTGCCGCTGCTAAATGCTTGTTGACCAGCTTGTTGCTAACTGTTTCTATCTGCTGTTTGGTGCTGTGCAGGCACTATACACTCCCCCCCGAAAACAGCTGCCTGCTTTGTCTGAAAACAAAGTTGATGAGAGCAGTGAGAGTTAAGTTGTAGGTTGCGAAAACAAAACCGCAAGCCGAAAGATATTAAAATGCAGCACAGAACTGAAGAGTCAAGTGACAGTTCTCTTGAGGTTCATCCCAACAACAACTCCTTTGTAATTTTATGACCCCTCGCGTCATGGCGGGAGATCTCTTGTCAGGAAACGCAGGGTTCATTAAGTGTGTGATTAAACTTCAAATGCTGCTCTCTGGTGAGGACAGTCTTGTTACAGGGAAGCTGCAAGAAAGAAGCATGAGTGACACTGTAAGGAAAAAGCCTAACGCTATTGTCTCATTCACGCCGATCTGTACTGTCGTTGAAATGGTCGGATTTAAATACCACGCAATTGCACAGAACTGCCAGTTTCTGACATACACGATTGCTGCAGTGTTTGGTTGTCAGTCTTCACACAATATGCCCGACGTAATCATGGGCAGTCAGTCTCAAAATGTTCCGAGACAGCCTCTGAGTTCTGTAATAGTGGTTGTATTGAATTTGGGCTAATGTGGGTTGCAGTTCTGAGCCTGTCACAGTTTTAGTTCTGGTTTGGTTGTCCTGTAGGAATGCCTCTCTAAAAGTGTTTTGAATTTTAAGACTGTGGTCAAGAGAGTCTTATTTGATATTACATGAACAAGAACAAGATTTGTGCTCCCACACTTTTGATGGAGGAGTGCTGGAGAAGTTTTATTTATTTATTTTTTCGAGTGTGGTTTATTTATGATTTGTCTTTGCCACAACCTTGTCATCTAAAAGTCTCTGGGATGAATGCATCTCAGCCAGTGTTCAGGCGTACATGTGTGTTCCCTCATTGTCCGTTTCTGTCACTGTGTAATTCACAATATATCAACTGTTTTTTCCGCCCCGTCTTCTAACTCATTGCTTTGCATTACCACAGTCTGGATGCAGTAAATTTCCTTTGAAGTGAGTTATCTTCAATTCTGATTTGGCTGAGGGAGGGGGGGCAGTGTGAAAGGGAGAGAGGGAGGGGGTAGGAAGAGGGTGAGGTAGGAAGATACCGAAAGAGAGAGGGATGGAGAGAAACAAGCAGAGGAAGCTGAACAACAGCAGGGAGTTTTCAGGAGAATTAATTTTATGTAACATTCAGCTGTTGAATAATAAAAAAGGGGTTTTTTGGGGACCGCCCGTTATTTTATGCTGTGCTGCTGCACGCGCACACACACACGCACGCACACACACAGTATTTTACTTGGGAACATGAGCTCACCCCACACTCAAATGTGTACCCTGCCTCATTTGCAAAACAGTACTTTTTTTTTTTTGCAACTTCACACTTCCTTTTCCTAACCATAGCACAAAAACAACAACCAACAACGGTCAACCAGGGAGCATTTCTTCCTCTTTATATATACACCAAGAAAACTAAGACCAATGAAACTGAAAAAAAAGAAGTGTTTTCAAGTTTTCACAAGAGAGTTGTTCCCTTGTACAGAAAAACACCCAAAAGCATCTTGCTTAGATTACAGCACATGGACTCACACACACTCAGGTGCATATATACATACACACTCCAAAACATATGTACAGAGAACATGGCAAGGGACTGCCATGACATATTTACAGGCTGTTTTTGGCAAGACATGAAGCAAGACAAACACAATAAAGTAATAATGAGGAGGGAGACAAAGAAGATTGGCAGATTTTTTGTTCCCTTCTGTGTAGAGGAAAAAGTTTATTATGGAGTCCAGGACTTGTTTGCCAGAGACTAGTGTATGCGTGCTAATAAGAGAAGCAGTAAACAAGCGTGTGCGCATGTGTGTGCGAGCCCGTAAAGTGTGTTAATAAACTAAGGGAGGGTCTCGTCAAGGTGATAAATAGAACAAAACACACCGGGACGGATTAGAGAAAGAAGGAGAGCGAGGGAGAAGGAGAGAAAGAAAATAAAGAGATTAACCATAGGATGCCTTGAGATTGAAGGATGGAGGAGGGGCAGAGGGAGGGATGAAATAAGCTATATAGGGAAGAAAAAGGAAAGAATGGAAGGAAGTCACAGAGGGATAGATGCAAAGAAGAAACGTTTCCTAAGGAGGTGAGGAAAAGAGATGAAGGAGGAGACCTGGTAAGGAAAGTTAAGAAGAGAGTGTGACGAGGGAAGGAGGAGACAAGGAGGACATCTGGAGGGGAAGGACAGGGAAGATGGAAGCGGTATGTGATCTAGTAGAACACTGAAGCAGAAATGGAAGTGGGGAGAGTTGGAGCCAAGATACACGGAGGAGGAATTCATCCAGATTAAAGGAAAACCTGGATGAGAAAAGATCAAGTTTAGAAAAAAGCAAGAGTGACAAGGCGAGAAGAGAGACGATTTGATGAAGAGGGGATGAGGAACGCAGAGATGCATGTTGGAAATCTAACTTTAGAAAGAACATAGGAAAACTGGAGAAGGGAGAGAAAGATTGGTGACAAAACCTGAGGGACAGATATAGAAGATTTTATGTATTTTAATGTAATTTTGCAAATTCCTGATGGGAGAAAGTTAAAAAGAACAAATATTTTGGAAAAGGAGTGGAGGTGCTGATGAGAGGAAGAACAAAAACACACCCCTATTGCTAAAAAGAATGGCCAGCCATTGTTGCCTGTTTCATTAGAAAAACCACGATGTACATTTGATTTTACCTCCAGCTCAGTACACTTCCTATACATCCTTCATGCAGCACTTATTCTAATAAAAATATTAACTTCCATAAGAGATCCCACTGCTCCTTTGTCTTCTCCCATCAAGACGTACTGTGGGAGGTGAGACCATGCTGTGTGAATCAATTTTAAAAGACATTAAAGAGAGTATGGCACATATCACGGATTAAAGAAAGTCAGTGGGAGAATTGGGACAGGGGAAATTCCAAGCAAAGCAAATTCAATTTTAAGCAAATTCCCCCTGTCACTGTGACAACTCTGCTTTCTTCCCTCTTTTGTTTATGATGTGCTTGTGTGAACTTTAGATTAACTTCTCCTCTCGCTCTCTCTCTCTCTCTCTTTTCGTTTCTGTCTTTATTTCATCCTCCTCTGCAGGGTGTGGTTCCAGTCAGGCATCAACTTCCTGGCGGTGAAACCCAGCAACCTCGTCGCGTGGGAGATCAAACAGGAAATGGCGCCGGGAAGCAGTTCGTTGGCGGTGATGTGCCAGAGAAAGGCCTACTCCACTGCGGAGAGGTAGGACTGAACCTCACAAATATACTCTCTCTTTTTTTTTTTTCTTTCCTGTCAGCACTTCAGTAGCTTATTCCTTTTGTAGCGTGAGGTGTTTGAAGGGCTCCGTGATTATTCTGCACAGAGGTTATGAATCCTTACGTTAATATCTTTCAGTTTGGCAATGAGAGTAAAATCTGTTTTGTGGCAACAGTCTCTGCAACAAAGAGCAAATATAAGAATCATGATTTATGTATCAGCCAGGGATTTTGAGTTTACAAGTGGTTAGTAAGTAGGATGGCCCTTTAACTGTAGATTGATACTGATTGTAATTTTAATGTTAGCTTTCTATGAGCTATCCTAAACATGACTGGACACAATTACAAGACAATGTAATTACAATGTCACACAAAGTCTTGTTGTCTATTAAATGATTGCCAATTGATTTCACCTTTGAACTCCAACCTCTAACCCATAGATTTATGATGTTTAGATGTGTGTGCCTGTGTGTCTGTGGATTGGTTTATTTATGTACATATCTAGTGTCAAATTCATGAATTGAGGTTGTGGGGTCACAAGGGTTCATTTCATCCTGCAGACACGCCATGAGTATGTAGGACACAAATACACGGTGGCCTGACAAGCTGCAGTGAAAAGCGGTGACCATGTCTCGTGCTAAATTTGCCATTTACTTGGTAATTGCTCTGTCCTCGTATGGTTGGTTACGTTACTGTGTGTGTGTGCTGGTGTGTGCGTGAATGTGTGTGTGTTAGTTTAGTTCGTGCTGAGAGGGGAAAACCAGCAACAGGAGAGTAAATACCCCCCATCTTTTATCTCATTGCTAATGTGATGGGTGATCAGTACTTGACTGCCAGTGTATGGTTGTTACTTAGCAAATATACAAAACGATAAAGCAGAATACATAAAAAATAAATATTGATGGACATAAAAATAAATGAATAAAAGTGGTGAGAAAATTATTTTGTCTGTGTGTCAAGATCATACACAGAGTCAGAGGTTAACTGGGTGAACAGACAAAAAGTGACTTAGCAACTGAGTGAAAAAGTAAAAAAAAAAAACTGCATGAATAACAGGCAAGGAAAACAAATTAAATGAATTAAAATAGCCCTCATGCTTGTTTGACTCACATACTTTTACAGCTCAAATCAAGCTTCAAGGACCATAGTCAGGAGGGTTGAATAGTTGAAAACTGGCTCACCTTCAAGGTGGAAACAAATCATTCTGTTTTTCTCTCTCTCTCTCACACACACACACACACACGCACACACACACACACACACACACACACACACACACACACACACACACACACACACACACACACACATGTTAAGTAAACTAAACCATCAATCTGTATATCTATATCTTGTGTGTGTGTTAGTGTCAGACAAAGTCTGCTGGAAACTGTGTTAGCCGTGGATGACTAGGAAGCTATTTAACCAGTAAACATGGGGGCAGCCTGTTCATTCCCCCTCTTTTCTTCCTCTCCTCTCTGTCTCTGTAAGTTTTTTTTTCACTCCCCTTTTTCACCTCATCTGTCTATCATTCATCTCTTTGTCCAACTCGGTGTTAAAGTGACTGATGTGTCCCTCACCCCCCTCCTTTATCCCTCTATCTCATCGCTCTCTCTCTGCTGGCTGAGAGCTGATGAATGATGTTCCATTGCATGAAACTATTATTGCATGACCCCAGCTCAATTAGCGCCACTTAGCTAGCCGTTAGCCACGTCTCAGCTTGACTGATGGACAGCGTCAGCAGCAAACGGATAACCCGAATGTGGCATAGAGAGAAATAAAAGTGATGACACAGCAGCACAACATCTTCAAGCTGGTCTAATTAAGAGCATAAGGCTTTTAAAAGCTTTTATCAGATGTTTTTTTCTTCTTTCTTTGTTTTTTTTTAATCAACGTGGCATAGAGGGGCATACCTCCAAGTCCTGCCTCATTTTGTTACAGTGCATTCCCATTCAAGCTTCTATTCTCCAGTAGCATATACAGCCTATGGTATACGGAAATTCATTTAGATTTTTGAATCAGCGGGTCCTTGATTTCAGACAGGAGTAGAAAAAAACAGACATCTAATTTTCTAACTGCTGATTTTACCAGCCGTTGCTCCCATTAGCTGTAGTTAGTTGAAACATTGTCTTTTACTAACTTTTTAATTACTCTGGCTAATTTGTCGCATTGAAATACAAGAACCTGATGGCTAAATACACAGTCGTGCTAAAAGACTGAGGCTAAGCCACAACCCCAGAAAAATGTTAGCATCCTCATCAGCTAATGTGGAAGACATCTGAATAAATAAAAAGCTTTTGCTGTGTACTGTAGAGCTAGTTAGTCATAGTACTAACTAAGAAGAAGATCAGATTCTGATTTATTCTAACTTAACATTGGTTGGCTGCTTATCTGACTTTTTTTTAAACACGTTTCACTTTTACTGTACTTACAAAGAAGACTAACTGGTAATGCTGGCTGGAGCTGGGGGTGTGTGTAAACCCCAAAATCCAATAAAGAGCAGGACAGAGCTGCTAACATCACAATGGGTGAATACTAAACATTTGATAAGCTAGCTGTCAACCGGGCTTTCATTAACGTAACCTAAACCCCACAACTAATTTAGTTAATGCTGCTTAATGGCATGCTCCTTGGCCTCGCAGCCGAGCTCGGTTACTAGGTACTGTAGTGAACTATAGGTAGCCGGACATCTCTAACACTTTCAGGTTACGTTAGAGCAGATAACACAATGTTTAATTCAGTCCTTACACATTGGCTGATGGGTATTTTGTTGGGAAAGGATAAGACAAGGCTCCCTCTCGAGTAAGAGTGATACTCTTTGCACAGCCTCAAACAAAATGCTTTTGTTGAAAATTCAAAAGCTTGACAGGCCGACCTTGCGTAGTTATGGTTGCTTAGTTATGATTGGATTTGGATTTGGAGAGGGGGGGGGGGTTCAACAAATGGTCATCTGGTGGGTGCTGGTGAAAAGAGACACACGTTGTGGTAAAATGGGTTGCTCATGGATTCACACTCCTGTGGTGTATTCAGCATAGCTGGTAAAATACTAAAGGTTTTTGATGAATTTTGGGATGAGCCAGCCATTGTAGCCTCAAGGCAGAGAAGTTATTTTCCAGGCCTGTTGTCATCCATCAGGATGGTATTGTTTGAGGTGCTGAAATGGAGGTGACTGTAAATGACTGCTTATTTCCATGAGCTTCGGCACGTATCCATCTGTGGTACAGTTTTTTTCTTGGCCTGAGGGTAAGACTCATCAAAGTGACATCAGGGTAAACATAGAAAGTGATTCTTTAGAAACCAGATTATGATATAGCTCTCACAAAGACATGCACAGAGAATCACAGATGCAAACACACACTCTTTCGCATTCACATCCACTCATGTACCATACAGTCTTCAAAGTGGTACTGTAAACAAAGAGGCACCTATAAGCTCAGATTATGATGCGGCATTGATGTACACACAATGTACAATGTACGCAAATTCACAGGCCTAGATAAACATATACATCACACACACACACACACAGGAGAAGCAGGGCTGTTTCAGTGCACTACCTCTGTGTTGCCTCCCTAATCAAACAGCAGTAAAGACTGCAGGTGGGAGTGAAGCTGACTTTTTTTTTTTACCACAGGGAAGACACACACACACACGCACACACACACACATACACACACATGCACAGTTTAGACAGTTGCCAGCATACAAGAGGAAAGATCACAGGCTTTTATCAGCGACTGTGTGGGCGGGATGGCTAATTAAAAGAGCTGATCTGTATTAATCTCTAATGAGATATTGCTGGTGGAGACATGAAACAGTGAGTGTGTTTTTTATGAATGAGAGGGTGGGAATGATTACTAGCTCTGACAATTAATCTCGTGAATTGATTCCTGTCACCTATTATTATTCTAGGATATAATATTATCTGACATTATATGGTGTTCAATGTATGCATATAATAGAGGAAGCACATTGAGTAGAAGCTATAATTACTGTAAAACCAGAGAGTAGGCTTTGCTTTTTGTGACAGCTGTGCTTTCGTGTGTTCATGATGTGGCTGTATGTATGATGTTTTGTATATTTGCGTCCATGTATGTAGGTTGACAATTACCTGAATTACCCGAGAGCAAAAAAAGAAAGACATTTTTAAGCATGATGACTGTAATTACTGTTCCGCCATCACGTGTCACAGGAGAGCTCAATTATTTTCTTTTTTTTTATAACGCTCACATGATCAAAGCTCTCCTACAGCTCTCATTTGTTTCGTTATTGATTCTGATTACACAGTGGTTATTCATTATTTGTGCATTTCTCACTATTTGATCATTCTGATACCATTTAGCTGTAATGACACAGCACCATCACACTGCTTTATTGACACTCTGCTTAGTTCTGCCTCCCTGCCCTTCTGCCGCCGTGTACCAGCGCTCTGAAAAATAAAATATAATGAGATATTTGGATGTGCATGCGTGCGCCTCCTCACCCTTAGAAGCTGCCACTGAGGCGCTCTGGAATAAGGTTTGTCTTTTGTTTGAATTCATTTTGTTTACCAATTCAAGTTATTATGCATGTATCTGTCCCTGTTCACAGTAAATTTTAATATCATATTATTATACGGTGTTATCCTGTTATGTGTATCATTCCTAGCAAATTTATTGGATTATTTATGTCATTTTTCATTAAGATATTGTGTTGTGACAGTAGTAGCCCTGACCTTGTTGAGTTTTTTTTCTTCCCCTGTTGTTACTAATAGTGTAATTTTCACAGCCCCATGAGAGTTTTGTAAAAATTTGTTTCTCTTTTCTTCCAAGTCTGTTTACAATCTTTTTAATACGTTGCATGTTTAATGAATTAAACTGTACAAGAAGTGGAACAGGCACAAGATGACCCCAGTTTTGCCTGGGGGGTTATATGAGGGAAATGTGCCATAGTTTTTGACTGTGGCTGATGATGCCAGAATGGGTGCAGTGCTCTATGTCATGATCATGATTAGATCTATAGATTAACACTGCTAATGGGCCTCGTTCAATACCAGAACTGGGGTAATGCACTGTCCACACTCCATAGAGGGACCTGCTATTTATCTGCATGTGTGTGTGCATGTGTGTGTGTGTATATGTGTGTGCTAAATAGCATTGAAGTTTTTTATCATCCTGAGTCCTTGCAGTGGCAGCCACAGGGGAAAGAAAAAAAGTTCCATATAATGATTTTACAGTATTTCCCTGCAGTAGCTGAACCATCTTTGAATATATTATACTGCATGTACTGTAGAATTAAATTAATTTGAATTAAATACTTTAGCAAGCGATTGCCAGACTATTCTGTGCAACTTGTAACATTAAAAGAAAATGAAACTGGATATTTTTAGTCTTCCTTTTGGGGATGGCACGAAATTATAGCAGTCATTTTCCAGGAAAGCGGTGAAACTGTAGCATTTTAGAGGCGATAATCATTGTCTTTGAATTCAGCAGTGAACACCAAGTACGGAAGCAATGAACACCAGGCTTTAACCTGAAAGACGTGTGATTATTTGCACTAAAAGCTTACATATTTGTTTAGCAACACCACAGCTAAGAGTTCCATCTTGTAAAGTTAGAAATGTTTCATTACTTTGTTCCAGCATACATCACATTAGTCATTTAATGGCCTGGACTTTCAATAATAAACACACCCCATTTTGTTTTGATTTAGCAATCATGACATATTTGCATACCAGGACAGCAAGAATCAATTTATAAATGCTATCTTTCATACATTTCCTCTTTTCACCTCATCTGTGTTTTAAAAGAAAACTAACAAAAAGTCCTGAAAATAATATGAGACATCCTCAGATCAGAAACTATGATTATTATTAGCTAGTTGTTAGTTTGTTGTTTTGCATCTTATTCAGAATTTGATGTGAACTCTATTTTTAAACAAAGTGACAGTTGTTGAACACTGTGTTGATGCATTTCTTATTATTAGGGCTTCTTTCCATGCAGCAAAACAAAATCCTTGTATGGTTAAAAAAAAAAAAGGAGTCATCTGTCTTGAGTTATTACATTCTGTTTTTTACAGAGCTAAAATGAGAGCAAAACTAACAACCGGTTTCAAGTGGGCTGCTTTATTTCTACAAACTGACATGTCAGTGAACAAGCATGTCTAAATTTACATCACTGCCCTGTATCATAACTTTCTTTTAACAAATTCTGGGTGTTAATTAAAATTCTATTTAAAATCTAAAATTGGGTCAAAAAACATTTTCTCTACTTCCTACAGCGTCATTGAAAACATGCAAAACTCAAAAATACAGTAAGAGCGCAGCAAATGTGTGCATGTTGCAATCCTAAAATCTGAGATCCAAAGTTACTGTGTAAACACGCTCCCAGAGTCCCCAGTGTTTGTTTATGATAAATACTGTAGACATTTCTTAAAAGGCAGTAGTGGCGTGTCAAATCCTCATCCTACAAAATCTCCTGCTCAAATCATATGCAATTAATGAACCTCTCCATACACACACACACACACACACACATGCCGAACATTTCCATATTGAGGAAAATATGAATGGTTACACACTCATGCAAATGCAAATTCATGCAAGCACACCCACTGGAAGCACACGCACGCTGCATACACGCACATACAAACTGACACATGTATGCAGACACCGCTGTAGCACTGTATGCATGATTGCGTAGGAAAGGTAATGCACAACATGACTTATTCATTAACCCAAGTCATACGTTTCATAAATGTTATATAAACGTCTCATTAGTTATTCAGACGCAAACATCAACATGTGTGTGTGTTCATGTGTGTTTGGAGGTTGGTACCTCTACCTTGATGTTATATTGATTAAAATTAACGCGTTTACACTATCAAATGATGTACAGTTTTCATTTGCACAAATGAGGTACACACACTCGTATCAGCTTTAATTAAATGCATTACGGTCATCTGACACGGGAAGAAAAGGGTGTGAATCTCCACGGCTTCATGATTCAATTATGATTTACCTTCAACGATTCAGATGCATCTCAATATATATATATATCATCTTCAATTTACTTTCAAAATAGTCTATAACATAAAACAATTGCACCTTTTCAGACCTCAGTACCAGTATATTGTTACTCCAGTGTGCTCAACAGGTGGCAAATCTTTCAGATTAGCTGGGCTCACTTCATGGTGGAAGATGTTAGCACAAGGTCAAAACTGCTAACATGGTCCTTCAAACTATTGTATTACCACAGCATTTTGTTTTTTGTCAGGGAGATTTTACACACAGAAAAGTGCCCTGATATCTACTTTCAAAACTCTGGGTGTATTTTCGTCACTCACTGCTGATCTTTGCCTCCCTCCCCAAATATTTACAACTTTATTGTCCAGCTGAGGCCAGGAAATCAATGATCACCATGGGATGAAATTATATACAGGCTGCAAACTTTGTATTTTCTTTCTATTAGTTTGTATGTAACCTGCAAAAAAAACAAAAAAACATTCTGAAGTAAGACTTTAAACGGCATGCATATGATTTTTAAAAATGTATTTATTTATTTTTTTTCATGTTTGAACTGGTTGAAATCCACACAAGTAGAGGAAAAGATGCAGGGCACCGGGTTAAGTGTAGGATTTGAGTCGTTTGTAAAGACAGACTAACTTAACAGAGAGCTTTTGTGTGAGCGCTGGCTGCCTCCCTGGGATACACATACACACACAGCATAGACATGGGGCCAAGATGTCTGCACTCTCTGTTGGCACATACAAGGATTAAAAACACAACAACAGGGAGGAAGGATAGAAAGAGAGAGGGTTGTCTGCCAAAAAGAGGAAGGGAGGGCAGAGAGGAAGAAAAATGAGAGAGAAAGAGGCCATGAGAGCACAACAGTGTTGCTGTTAGTGTTTGTCTCTGGAGAGAAAAAAAAAAGGAGAATTCCCTTCAGAAATACACATCCATATCCCATTTTCATTCATCGTAGTGTGTGTGCGTGTGTGACCAAGTTATATATTTATGTGTTACATGTTTATAGTATAAGCATGCATAACCAATCAGTGTTTTTCTGTCTGACACATGTTTCTCTCTAACCGGGGCCAAATGATTTACTCTTCTTTACTCTAAAGAAATACCCCACATGGACACATATAGAAAATGCCTTTCACTGACCGCAGTATCCCTTCACTTTTTCCCGAACCATTTTACATAACCCGCACTTCATCCTTAATGTTACTTTGATAGTTTTGGTTTTATTTTCCCAGTTCTTGTCAATATCTGTCGCTACCCTAATACAATGGCGGTAAATCTAATTTTGTTTGTGTTCCTCAGACCAATCAAGCATTTAACAAAAACAATGTTTTGGTTACTCTGGATAATCCACAGGCGGATATCCGCAAAATGGATAACAGTTATCAAGGCCAAGACTTCCTTTGCAGTCTGATTAGCAACTTCAAGCGCGAAAATGACGAGGAAAAAAAAAACACATTTTTGCTAATCTCTATAAACAGATATCTGCATATGAATGAAGACAGTGTTAGAGAGCTAGCCTCTTTTGCTCTCCAAATGGACTGTTGCCACCAAATCCCACTCAAACGTGACTGGTCAATACTATTCACACAAACGGAAACCAGAACACGTTAGGTGCCAAAATCTTTGTCCTTTGCCTGCAGATTCTGCATTCAGTCCAAAGATAAATATATATGCAAATATTTGCTTTTAGAGAAAAAATAATGTACTATGTATCATCGCTGTTAGTCACCAGTGAGGTGAACTGTTTTGTTCAGAATCAATGCTGATTAAGTAAAAATATTTAAATATTTTAATGAGTAATTTGAACATATGCTGGGCACCTCTACAAATAGTTCCAATGAAACTGTTTCTGAAACGGCAAACCGAGGGCCATGGATTGTTCACAGTAATTAAGGAACTGTTTTTGAACTTATTGGACTGATTTTGAAACTTCATCAAACTTTAAAGTTGAGAACAACTCTAAAACCAAGTTCCAAGTTTCATCTCAATCATCGGGTGGAACGATGGCTGCACTGGAGTTTGGTTGACTCTTATCCTAAACTGAACGCCAGCCTTCCGAGAAGTCCACCTTCCCGATGTTGTCATCTTAGCTTTAAAAAATCTTTAAGCAGTGAAAACTATGTTGGTTTGCAGTGCAATGCCTATTTTTACTTCGCTCTGCTTTTCCACACCCCCACTTCCATTATGTTAGAGAAGGGTTTTATGTACTGTATTTCAACACCTCAACCTCTGAGTATAGACGTGTCCCTGGAAAAATAAAATCACAAGGGTAATAGTGCTAGCACACACACGCACTCACAAAACGTCTGTAGGGTTCTTTTTACAGAAGAGCAGAAGAAATGACCATCGCATTGATAATAGTCTGTGTTTATCACTCTTTCCTGCCCTTTCTCTCCTCCACTGATTGCCCAACACCTATTTGACGCTAGAGGAGTTTCTAAAGGTACATACATGTACATTTACACTCAAGCATTATGTGTTTGGCTTGCTTTATACTGTATTGAACCATTACAGATGGTTTTCTTCCTCTTCTCTTTGTTTTACACTCTCTTTCCCCCCCCAGTTGTCCCTTCTTTCCCTTCTCTTGTTAGATTGCTTGTAGATTGAGTGTTCCGTTTTATATAGTCTTATTTTCTATTTCAATTTCACTCAAGCATCTTCGGCTTGCAAAAGGTCGACAATGGCACACCATCTTTGTGTTTTTTGTCCCCTCACATCTTGACACTGAAGAGCAGTTTGTACCCAACCAAACATTTTCTTCTCCCCCCTGTGTGTGCTTTTATTATTTTTTTCCCCCTGTTGTTGTTTTTATAGTTGGAGCTGTGTTTGTGGGCGAGTGCAGAGTGTAGAGATGTCCAGATTTTAAAGCTGATAAACATCAACTTGGCTTTGACAAGAGAGGTGAAGGAAGGAGGAATTGAGAGAGGACAATGAAGGCATGAAGAAGGAGGCGGGGAGAGAAGAAAGTATAGGTGTATGGGAGATTAGGGAGGACAGATAAAAGAGGAAGAAAGTTGGAGGTGGACAGCACCGAGGGGAAGAAAACATTAGTGGAGGAAAAGTAGAAATGGAGGGAGAGTGCTGTACTAGAGAAAGCTCAGTTCCAAAAATGTTTGAGTTCAGCGACACATGCATTCTTTGGTCCAAACCACAGTGGATAGGATATAAGTTTTTGGCAGCTTTGTTCACACTGTAGGCAAACCAGTTTTGTGTAAGTGAATAAGCCTTAAAATAAACCTGTCATCCTACAAGACAAGACTTGTGGGAGCAGGGGTCATCAGAATGAATTTGATTTAAGTCCTTGTAACTTCAGCTGGAATCCATCAGCATGTCTCCAAGGTGCGCCATAATTTACCTCCTCTGGAGTTCACACCGCCATCCAATTAAGTAAGTTTACCCATCTGACAGCCCCCCCCCCCAAAACACTATTTACTGTGTTTCTTAGGCTGCGGCTTCAATTCCGAAAACACACAGTGAAAAGTGGCGCCTCTACAAAGGTTACTCCTGTAATTCTTCCGGTTATGAGACATTTTATACAAGCGGAGGAAAGCGGTAGCTGTCAATTACATAAAAAAGGACATCAAGGCAGTCGGGATGAAGTGAGATTCGGCGGGATAAAGGCGGCATTTGTGTTCGTTAGGTGTTTTGCGGTGAGCACTCGCATGCTCCACCACTCTATCATAGTCCTGAGCGATGACCTGGGCTGGCTAATTAGGCCTTGCAGATATGGATGGGGTTTATGTGTACAGCCTCGCCTAGCATCATTCTGTCACTCAGTGAAATAACCCTAGGCACCTGAGCACACTCAATCACCAGGCCGGACTCATATGCATATACATAATGCAAGCGTGGATGCACACGGATGCAAACACATGCATGCACTGGGTTCACACTCACACACTGAATTTATTGAACGTGCTGCGTGGGATCACAGGGTTCATCCTGACCGTAAAGTATATACACATCCATGACATAGGTCACATTTCATGCATGCAGTCATATCTACAGTAAACACACAAACACACACTGTACTTTTCTGAATCTTTTTGTAGGCCATGCTTTAAATAACCTTCCAATCCCATTGGCTTATTCCCCTTGCTCTAATACCCATTCCTCCCCCGCTTCCACTCTTGCTCCTCACCCTCCCTTCTGTCTCCCCCTTCCTTCGTCTCCTCACCCTCCATGCCCCTGATAAACCCCTGTGGGAGCCTGTGTAGCGGGATGTGTGGCTAATTAAGGCGACCTACGCGGACCCTGCGTGTTCGAGTCCCTCTCCTTAGAGATGTACAGTGTCATAGAGCGAGTAGCAGTGCCGATGCTAACACTAACTCTCTGTTTCTTGCGTGCGTGAGTGTGTGTGTGTGTGTGTGTGTGTGTGCGTGTGTCACCGAAGAGGTGTCAAACGTTGGAGATATACCAGTCCCTTTTCGCTCCTCTTTTTTCTCTTTGTTTCTCTCTGTTTGCTCTCTTATTCCCATGCCTTCCCTCCGTGCGTCCCACATGTCCTCCCTCTTCTTTCACACCAAACAACTTGTCCTCCTTTCGCTCTCTCACCCAGCCCTCTTCTCTTTCTTTCTGTCTGTCCTTTCCCTCCCTTTTCCAATCAGCTCCATTCTTTCATTCCGTCCTCCTGCTTTCGCCTTCCCACTCTCCGTGGGCAATGGGAACCCCAGGGTCCC
Source organism: Nibea albiflora (assembly GCA_014281875.1). Lineage (NCBI taxonomy): Eukaryota > Metazoa > Chordata > Actinopteri > Sciaenidae > Nibea > Nibea albiflora. The sequence continues at coordinate 12,326,759 of CM024801.1, forward strand.
ATCACTGCTGTTTAATTAATTCTTTTCATTGTGTAAATCAAAAACTGAGCTTGTGTCCTTGAATTGAGAGCTCTCGAGCATGCACAAGCGAACGAATGACAAACAAACTGAGGGGACCCAGTGCCTCTGTCTCCCAGGAGGAGGCTAAAAGGACCTGCCGTAAGAAGAAAAAGCAAAGAAAAGAGATACAAAAAAAAAAGTTGCTTTACTTTGTTAGAATGTGGGACAGAAAATTGTCTTTAAACAGACTGGGAGGGAGCAAAGGAGTGAAGAAAGGGGGGAGAGTTTTAGAAGAGGTGCAGTATTCTTGGCTTTAAGGGGAATAGTGAATCCGTGGGTGTTTTGAATGTCCAGCTTTGTGAGGGGCAGAAAGAGGGCTGGAAGGTACAGAGAAGATTTTGGTCGTTTACTCTACATCTATAAAAATACAAATCAACTGGAAGACAAGAAACTCAATGCAAAATCCTGGATTATGTCTTTTCCTTTTTAATAATCTATGCAGAGGGAACAGCATGGTGGGCACCCAAAACTTTTTGCCACCCAATTTGTAACTTTGTTTTGCTAATACATTTCTAAGCATTGGGTTAATAGACCTTTTCACCCCTTTCTTTCATGGTTTTGGTGTATGCCTGTATTTTAGCAGTGGGCAGGAGGAGGAGGAGAGGATAGTGACAGGGGGAGTAAAGAAGAGAGAGAAAGAGGAAACAAGCAGCTGTATGCTTTGACTGGTTGTCTTTCCATCCTTGGATAGCAAGGGGAGAAATGGACAAGAAAGACACAGCAAGGCTGGATCGGAGGAGAGAGGGTAGCTGGGAGATGGGACAATGTTCTCTGCTTTGAGGCTCCTGTGAAAATGTGTCTCCTTAACATCCAGCCAACAGTGAGGTCATGATGGAGAAAGACAAGGAGACACAAGGAGCAAATAAGAGTCAAGAGTCATTGTGGTTTGCTTTAAGGTTAGTAAATTCCTTTAAGAGCTGGGAAGAGAGAGGGGATGAGATGAAGGAGGATCAGTTTTAAGGCTGCATCTTGAAATCTATTTATCTCTTCCTTTTCTTCAATGTTTCTAGGAGACAACTTGCCAATCAAATGCCATCATAACTTTACATGCAGCCCCTTGGTCTTGAATCCATGGTTCTTGTGGCGATCTCTTTCATTCAAGGAACTCATTTCTTCTGTTATTTATTCAAGAAACTTTCTATGCACAATAACTCGTCCCTACCTGTGTGCCAGTTCATTCCTCTTGCAAAAAAGTTATCCAAGGAGCCATTTACACCGTGGTTTAGTTACTTCCAGCAGGGCGACCAATATTTACACCCATTGCACCATCTAAAAATACCAATGGGGACAGCTGGAGTCCAGTCTTGGCTACACACCTTCATTTTGATATATTCTGCTTCCGGCTACTACACAGTGCGCATCGCCAGGCAGCTGACTTTGTCTGAGTTACATAAAGGTTTGATTTCAGCGAGTGCAGGCCTGATTCGATAAAATTAAAATGTCACAAAATTAAAAACTCATGCAGTCAAGCATTCATGCATCCAGTTCTCCTGTCACCTGTGTTAAGACATGATCTTCTGACATTCAGTCCTCAGCTGTATTTTGAGTGTGTGCTATTTCCATATAATCTAAATGCTATTTAGGAGCTGTATGGATGGAGCCAGCACATTGTTCTGGCCGAAGTGTGCTCTGACTGAACAAGAGCTTGTCAGTGAATCCAGGCAGCTAAAATGAAATATTTTACCTCTACCCTCTTTCAGTGTTCCTCCTGTTGGATAGTGTACCAATTGTGCAGTCCTCAGATTAGGCACAGCATGGTGAAAAGGTCATTTGGCTTTCTGCAAATCCTTCCACCTTGGAAAACAACATTTATTTTTGTTATTTGGTGTAAGAATCAGAATATTATCTTGAGTTCAAAGACTAAATAGCATTTTATTTAACTAGACTTGGTATGAGTATTAATTCCCATAAAATCAACCAATCTTTCTACATTACATTTGTTACACTACATTGAAAATAGGTTTTGTTGAAAACATAACACTGCCCAGATTACAATGTCTATCAACATGGGTGACATGTGTTTAAAGCACATATCTGCCAAGTCCTGAAATGTTTTCACAGAACACGTGTACACATCTTCACTAACAATATTAAGTATAATATAAATATAAGTGCGAGTTACAACTTGTCTGCTGTATTGAAAACCATCCATGTACCATGAGCACCTTCCCATTCAATTTCCTGTAGTACAAAAATGGATCACTCCCTTCTGTCAAAGAAATGTTAGAATCCAGACAGCCTTTACTCTTTCCTTTGGCAAATAAATAGGTAATCTCTGGGTTGGCTGTTCTCTTCTTAGCAGCTCCACTGTAACCATCAGCAGTGAAGAGTTCACATTGATAGTTATTGTTAACAGAGGCAAATATATCTGCATAGTTGGGCAGTTGCATTTAGGTTTAGTTTAAGCATAAGGATGCTTCCTGAATTACCTAGAACTATCTAAACAACAGCCTGCATAATAACTGCATAATATTTTTACATACTTAAGAAAAGTACTTTTTTTCTTCTATAGTCTAGGACACATATTTGCCAATAAAAAATTAGATATTACTGTGTATTATGAAAACAAACACATTTATATATTCTCCACTGGTGCTTGAACACAATTATGGAAACCATTTAGTATTCCTCAAAGGCAATGACTTTTTAAAACTATTCATTTCTTTAAACTTCTTTTTCTTGACCTCATGAAGTTTTGTATTAAGGTCAAGTACAAGCAGATAGAAAATCAATAAGGACATCAGTTTTTGGAAAGCTCAGATTTTTTCTTCACTTGCACCCGCCCAGATTTTTACCATTTTGAGATTCAAGCCAGTGACCTCTCCGCTCTGAAGCCCGGAGCTTTCACCTCCGGTCTCCTGCTGCTCTGTCTTTATCCACACACAAAGCTGACACATCAGCCCGCCCACAGAGGGAAACATCAGATGTTTGACAATGAAAAAAAAAACAAAAAACAAACAAAAAAAAAAAACTAATAATACTTTTCCACATAGGTTTGTTTGTGCTTCCTGGTGTGACAGTGAAAAACTTCCTTCCCTTCTTGCTGTCAGTAATTGGTTCCTTCTGTCAATAAAATGTTTACATGTGTTTCATAGCTGACAGCAGCACCTGTCCTCACATCTGATGCTTCCCTTCCTTACTACCCCCCCTTACCTTCACACCACTCTCTCAGCCTTTCTCTTACTCCTGTACCCTTTTCTGTTTTTTCCCTGCTCGGTGCTCTTTGTTTCCACTTTCCCCCCCTTTCTTTCTGTTTATATGTAGCTCAGTCTACCTCTCCTTCTCTCTCATTATCTATTTCCATCTCCGTTTCAGTTTCTTAACAAGCTGCTTCCTGTCTGTCTGGCACAGCTGTTGATTACCTAATTAACGTGCCTTTTACAAACACACACACATCGACAGACACGTCAACACACACATACACATGCACCCTCTCACTGTCTTGCACACACAGAAACAAAAAGAGAGAGAGAGATGGTGCAAGCTATTGTTTACGATCAATCATTAAGGCTGTTTGCCTGACTCAAAGTTTTTATTTAGTGAAAAAGGAAGCCTGATTGGTGTGCTTGACTGTGTATGTGTATGTGTGTGTGTGTGTCCTCCTGCATCTGGGCTTCTTGCCATTGAGGTGGCATTTGACATATGTAAAAGAAAAAGCCACAGCATCTGGAGTGGAATCACATTATGATTTGGTTTGGGAAGACAAACAAAAGACAACGTCTCACAGTTTAGCTCTTAGCTCTTAATGCACAGCTGCATGATAGTGTTGATGGGAGAAGTTTTTCAACGTCTTCCACAGTGTTCTCTTTCATCGTTTTGTGTCAGCAGGAAATAAGACACATTCTGTAGTCTACAAGCAGCCTCTGGGTCTATTGCTTGATTTGTTTTGCACAGAGATTATGTCTTATGGTTTAATTTATTTGCATGAACAAATGGCAAAACCTGAAAAAGGGAGGATGTACAATCTGTGCAGGTGAGACATAAAACCCCCAATTGGCGTTGCAAAAATATCCCCAGCCCCTGGAGGAAAAACAGATAAGAACTAAGCATAGAACATCAAACCAGACACAAGGGAGAATGGACAAACAACAGAATCTATAAATAGCATGCAAGGACAATAAAGTATAACCTTAAAGCAGCGATAGTACTATGATGATAGGATATGTCTGTGTGTGTGTGTGTGTGTGTGTGTGTGTGTGTGTGTGTGTGTGTGTTCTAGTATACATTCAAAGAGAAAGAAAGGACAAGAATGTGTGTTGCAGTACTTTCCTGGTGTGTATGTGAAAAAAATATATCTTATATGGCGTGGCATCAAACTGACAGATTTACCCATGTTTACAATTATTGGTTTGGACTGAAACAATAGGTAAGATTTAAGAGAATTGTTTTTCAGATTGGGTATTCCCTTAAGGATTTGACTTAAGTCCCAGCCAATGACACAAGTTAGTTGACTACAAGTAAAATCCATTTCCATCCCTCTGTCTCGCCATCTTCCCCCTTTTCCCCGCTCGCTTCTGTTTTCGATCTCTTTCCCCCATGTAATTAAATTCAGAGGTGTTTTTTGGCATGCGATGGAGTACAGAAGTGCTTATTGCCAAAAAAACAGCAAATAACAGATGAAATAGGTCACCTATTAAATGAAATGACAGCTCTGTCCCATTTCACCCTTGCACACCCTCCCTTTCTACCACTATTGACTTTTCAACCTCTTTCTCTCGCTCCTCGCCACCTCGATTTAGCATCCGTGGAAACCTCTTTTTCTCAGTCCATCTCTCTCTCCTCTCTCTCTGTGATTAACGGTTCTGATTATGTGTGCCAGGATACCCATTAGCTTGGACGCATGCAAAGGCCTCTGCCCTCTTTTCCATTACACACATACACACACACAGACACACACAGAGTTCGAGTTTTCACCATAACCCACAAACATACTCACAGACCCACATTTACACATGCTTCCACACACTTTCTTTTTTACTCACAGAGGCGCTAATGCTCTTGAGACTAATTATCAGTCAGGTGTGTCATCTTATATTTATTTGGGCCATTGAAGTGCTAACAAGCATTTCTATTTCCTCCTTTGGTTTTTCTCTATTTTGCCATCTGTCTTTCCATTCTCTCTACTCTTTTTGCCTCTGTCACACCAGTTTTCTCTATTTCTCTCCCTCTCTCGTCTTCTTCCTTCTCCACCCGATATTGCTGAGGCAAGAGTTTTACAGGTTGTGTTCAGTGTCAGATCCAATGAAAAACTGCCAGAGACAAGGGGGTGAAAAAGAAGCGCCATGGTGCATTAAAATAAGACAGAAACAAAGGTGTGGTTTGTGTCAGGCAAGTTTTACTCAAGGAAAATGGTCTCAGCAGTCTTGCAGTGGTCTCCGTGATGTAGTAGCAATCCAAAAGGGTGCATGGACTATGACCTCCAGTTGGTGTCACTCACAAGACAAATAACCACCGAAAAAGTCTGATATAAACAAAACTCAAAGTGAATTCAAAGTAAAGCACACCACAAGGCTTTTCCCAACCTAATGCTGCACTGCATTGTTCTCAGAGCATGGAAATAAACAAACTTCAACACAGAGCAGTGCAATGGAACGGTCATTCAAGTTGAAAACTTTGGCAAAATATATGTATCTTAAGTTTGCCTACATAAATTCACCTGATGTCAGAGCAATATGGCTGCACACAAAGTGAACAGAACTGTTTTAATCTAATCTTTACTATATATTAGTTTAGATCAGTTTACTGAAGGTGTTCCTGTTTTCCTGAGCAGATGCACTAGGACACATTTAGACCGGAAGTCAGGAATATCCATGTGGAACTATCAGCCTGCTGGATTGCAGACTCTGATCCCAATCACATGATGACGGACAGTTTTGACAGTATGAAACGTATTGATGTTGCTAGGCGACCACATAGCTGCCTGTCAATCTCCTGGGTGCTAATATTAGTGATTACTGTCCCTGATATCCATCAATGGTAGCTACCTCCTATCTTAACTTAAATATCACAAGGATCTTTCTGGGCACCGCATAAGGCCTGGCATGAAATTTGGAGCTGTCATCCAAAGCAATGTATTATCGTGGTAACCAAACAGGGAAATCCTACAAGATATAGCAAGCTTATTATGATGGCTTTTAGGTATATAGAAGCTGCCACAGGGAGGGAGACTTCCTTATATAACCTTGAAACTTGTAACATTTTAATCAAGTTGATTTCTTAATAACCACCTAGTTGGATCTAACTTGCTTTCCTCCTTCATTTCCATCCACATGTATTAGCTTTGCCTGCATGTTAGTATTCAGATGTGCATGTAAGGTCAGCCAGATGTGAAACCATCTTAGCATGGAGGTCAGTCAAAGTTAACCCCCGAGCCATCTTTACGCTTGACCTTTTCTCTTAACACACGTGGATACATGCACTCCGTAACACAATTGTACTCTGCACTTAGATACCAAGAAAAATGTACATCCATGTATCGACCGAACAGATGTGTTGGCAGACATCACAATGTTTCCTAACATGCATGCACGCTTGATGAATAAGCATGCCCCATGCGCAGAGAGAACTGTCACCCATCATTGCCTCTACTACATTATATATACTCTGATATTGGCCAATTTTTTAAACTGTATATGTAACTTCTGCCACATCTATTAACAGTTGGCTGAAACCATCATATTCGACAAGATGCAATCGAATTTGGATGCATCATTGTCCAGCATCTTGAAATTTTCCCGACCTTATTCCCATCAGTTGATGCTTAGAATTGAAATGGCTTAAGTTGTGAGAACACTCTAATTTGATGACTGACTGTAAGAATGGAAGTTATGATATTTCCTTTTAAAAACTAAACCGATTCAGTGTTTTCTGTCCCAAAGTTACATTTCATGGTTGACTCTGATTCTCTCATTCAGAGAATGTGTAAGTTAAGGTAATTTCCCATGAGTGGCTCATATGTGTGCCTATGTGTGTGTGTTTGACCTGAGCTAGCTGGGAGAGGGCCAAAGTGTAGCCAAAACTTTGGCCCCCTAAGGCTAAACATTTCTTCCGCTCTGATTACCACATTAACATGTATCAACAAATGGCCAGGGACATGGAAGCTAACAGAAAGGGCATTGACCGGGGCATTTGATGACATTTTTGTGAGTTCATTGTTAATCGATGCTATGCTAAATAGAGGTAAGTGGCTGATAATGTGCTTTTAGACAGAGCAGGGTGGGAGGCTGTGGGATATTGGTGTGTCAAACAGGAAATGAGAGAAAGCAACACAAGGTTCCAGTTAGAATATGACTTACAGGAAAGGTGTCCATTTAGCTAATTTACTCACATTCTTAAAATACAATACAGCTCACACTCGAGCACACACTCCTAAAGACTTTAAATGGCTTTGACACATTTTTTCATAATCACAGTGCTTCTTTGATTCTAATTTGCTCGTATGGCTTTTTTCTGTTTCTGTTTTAAATTGCCATGCCTTTGCCAGAAACACTGCTAAAGTTTCGTTGAGTTTCTTTGAAGAAAGACAAAAAAACAAGACTGGAGAGTGAGGAGAGACAGGAACAATGGTGCTGCTGCTCTTTTAATGCTGACACAGTTTAAGGCCTTCGTGATGAAAAGGGGATTTATGTTGATACTTTTAATCCGTCATGCTGATGTGTTGGGCTGCTATGCCCTCGAGCAAGGCACATGTACCGGATTAATCGCATGTGATCCCCGCAGACAGTCTGACTACCCCTCTCTCTGTTTCCTTTTTTCCTTTACATACAGTAAGTGTGTGTGCTGGGAGAAAGACATAGCAATAGGCAACACTCACACATGCACAGACTTATGCACAAGCATGCACTTGTTCTACCTTTGTACTTTTATTTAAAGGTTCACAGAAGATTTATCCTCCTACATTCCCGTTTCACACACGCACAGACCCACACTTGTTCAACCTTTGAAACCTGCACTTATAAGTTCATGGGAGATTAATTCTCAGGCTTTTTTTTCTGTTACACACCAGTGCTTTTCAAAATGTTCTCTCTTTCTCTGCCGTCTCTTTCTGTTTCTGACCACAAAAGTACCCACATAGATAACTGTATGTACTGTACATCTAGTAAATGTGCACACAAGCATTAACACAATATGGGACATATAACACCAATAAGTTTAATTCATATTTTAACCAAGAGTATCTTTATATAAACTAACAAATCCATTAATGATAGATCAAAGAACGATTTAAAGCCCCATTGATTAAAAAAACAAAACATCTATTGTTGCTATTCCACCATTTTCATCAAACATTTTGCAAGTGGTCCTAGATTTCTCTTGCTTGAGTTTTTAAACCTGTCAACACTGTTTGTGTTCTTCATGTGTGTTTAAGTTGCCAAATACACAACAAAAACTCTTCTGAAAAATTCTTCAAGATGTCTGAACTTTATCAACATCCAATCTTTAAAGCACAAGCACAAGTCCAAGTTTTAAAGCACATATGGTGTTTGCTGTTGTGGAATTTTAAAGATGGTGGTTGTGTATTGGACCAATCGGCAGCATACAGCTTCTGAGGGAGTTTTCTGCATCGCCGTTTCAGTCTTCACTTCAGTTTCATCTTCTACACAACTTCAAACCCCACCGGCAGCGTTTCAGAAACGTAGCTTTTTATCTCGTCAGACTTTGTTTACTTGCTCAGATTTGGTCCTTGGTCTTGGTTTATGTGGTCCCAAACATGCTTAAAAATGGTATAAATCCTACGTTGTTAATTTGTTTCACTTTTGGATTTTTTTTTACAACCATCAGTTTGCACTGACTGTTTCTGTGTCTGGCTTCCAGCCAGCTTGAGCTGCTCCGTGTAGATTAACTTGGGCTGCTTGCGGTGTCCGTCAAAAATGAACAGCCGCATATTCCCTGCGGAGCTGAGCAGCCGCCTGCTTCTGGGGTGTTCCTGAACTGGACTGCGGCAGGCACGGTGGGGTTTGAAAAGAATGTCCTCATATAGCTTCACTGGCCGCAGTGCATCCACACCCAGTGAAATTTGTGGGTAAGGCCCTTGTTTCTCCTGTTGAAGTATAGTTCCTGAGTCCTTCAAAAGGTTCCCGGAGTGAGAGACCCACAAAAACATATGAGATAAAAACCTTAACACATAAATAAAGATTCTATATTATGTATGTATGTCTATCCCTCTCTTCCTGTCTTGTTCGCATTCTATATCTGTCACCCTGTGTCTGACTCCCGCCCTCTCTCTCTCTCTCTCCCTCTCAAGCTCTTATTGTCACTGTGACTTGCTCCCTTACTACAACCAAGTCCCTGTTTCTCTCCTTCGCCGTCTCTTCTTGGCTCTCTCTCTCTCTCTCTCTCTCTCTCTCTCTCTCTCTCTCTCTCTCTCTCTCTCTCTCTCTCTCTCTCTCTCTCTCTCTCTCTCTCTCTCTCTCTCTCTCTCTCTCCTCCCATTTTTCTTACACACACATACAGATTTGCAAAGAGCTCTCTGTTCCTAATTTTCTCCTCTTCTCTCTGGCTCCCGCTGCCTCTGCACAAGCTCGCCTCACTCTCGCTTCTCTCTCACTGTCTTTCTGCCTGCCCTCATTTTTCATCAGTAACTAATAGTGCTGGACTCACCACTTAGGCTCAGCAGAAGTGTGTGTATTTGTGTGTGCGTGTCACATTTGTTTCTTGATTTCTTTCATCATGAATAATGCTCTTCCGGTTGCTAGACTTCATGCTGGCCAGTCAGTTAAAATGCCATTCTTAAGTACTTTACACAGACTATAAGGGTTTCAGACTGCAACCATAGGGAAACCCAAGAAGGCTCAATGCGGACTCTCTTTGGAGTTAGGTGTCTTAAAGGAGCACTCCTCAGATTTTACACATGAACGAACAGTGATGCATTCATTACTGAAGCGTCTTTGATCAGGTACACGATAACTTATCTTAGGAAATACAGTGAATGAACTACATAGTGAGTGATGTTGAATCTTTGATCTGAACTGAACAAAGTGATGAAATGAGTTGGAGTTCTGTTCTCCGCCTCTAGTAAGAAATCTAGAAAAAGAAGGTTTATTAATGTTGCATAATCAGTGGTTACTCAGATATACTCAAATAAATTTGATTGATGAATAAATCAATTAATCAGGAAGGTAAGGATGCTGCACCTCTGACTTTAAGGTTGCAGGTTCTCATCTTTGATCACCTGATCAACAAAGACAAAGACGGGGCAGATACGTTTTAGGTAAAATGTCATCATCCTCCTTTGAAAATCTGTGCTCAACTCTTTGCCGCTCCAGACTATGGATGATAAGAAAGTTGTGGGAAAGTTGAGGAAACAAATGTTTTGTCACTCAACAATCTCTCAATAAACAAAGTTTAAAAAGAAAGGACTGCTGCTGCTTTTCACTCCTACTAATTCTTCAGAAGTCAGGAGGAAGTGAGGTATTGATGGACAACAAATCTGCTTCCAACGTGCACTTTCTCTCAGTCTGTGTGTGTGTGTGTCTCTGTGTATGTATGTGTGTGTGTGGCATTGATCTAAGGAAGCAGCTCCTATAAATTCAATCAGTCCAATCCATTCTCCGGCTGTTGACTTTTAGCTGCCCGGCTCCCACCTTGAGAAGCATGGATACTTTTATGGAGATAGGCCATTCATTTTCCTCTCTCTCTCTGTATTCTTCACCATCACTCTTTTTCACTTGCACATTGACTTTTCATTTTCTGTCTGCCTCTGTATGACTGTGATTTGTTATTTCTCTTTCTGTTTTTCTCTGTCTCAAGGCACCGCTATTGAAGCACACAACCATGTAGCAGCATGCTATTCCAAAATTCCACAATGTCCCTCACTTCTTCTTCAAAATTCAAAGACAGCAAGAGCCTTCAATAGCAGTTATAATACTGTATTTAAAAATGCCAAGCTTTGAAGTGCACAGAACACACATTTGTATAAAACCTGACTGCATTATTAAAAAGACAGCCAGAGGGCTAAAACCAAATGCTAGGGAAGGAAATTGCATATTGCAGATTACAAGGAAAACATACAAAATGCTTAGGAAACAACAGTGTCATCTACAGTATCAGAACAGTATAACAAGTATTATAGTGCATCAAACACTGAGAGTTCAATGAAAATGTTTAGTCAAACACACAGCCTCATTCATATGTAACATGCATTTGTGCGTTGAGTGCATTGTGAATGTAATTTTCCAAACGTATCGTGTGGAAAATTCACCCGGATGCTGAGAGATGGGCTATGTAGATGACAAAGTATCTCAGAGAAGTGACAAGAAGAGATATACTTATTTAAACAGACTAATAAACACTTCTGTGTGGAGCAAAAACTGATTAAAATGAGCAAAGAAAATAATGCGTGGATAAATGAGACACGGGCTATGAAGGTGACGCATGGTGCAAAGTGAAAGGAAGCAGATGCAGGATGGATGCCAGCTAACAAAAGAGAGAGTAAGTAAGCTTATGAGACACCTTTTATATCCTGAAGGGTAAGCTGAATCTGCTGACGAGCCTCCCCAACGGCCTTCTGAATTTAACCAGGACGGGGCACCGGAAACGGTAGGAGGGACGTCACAATAGCATGCAGGTTTTACATTTCTGGTGTGTGTTGAATACCGGAGAGTGAGAGAGATGATTAAATTTAGATTATTTCTGGACAGTTTCAGACAATTTCCTATTATTTTAGCTGTCTTTCTCTCATCTCATTCCTGAAAGCACACAGCCTCAAATCACTGCCTGTACAGAGGTTGTTGACTTCAGCTGTGAAGACAATGACAGGAGCAGGACTGCACATTTTCACAAACTGAGTTTATCGTTTAATATAGATTGTCGCTGCTTATTGTCATTGCCTTCCCGTGACCTGTGTGTTTACTGCCTGTCTGCAAACCATAGTTCTTTCTGGAATATCAGTTAAGTTGAAGTGTTGAAGCTGGCTGTTTCAGACAAACAGCATCTTAAGCAGCCTGTTAAGGTTCTTGTAGAACCAAGGTGAGAGCTGCTCCTCCCTTGTGGCACACCTTAAGTCGCCAGTGTGTCAGAGGGCTGGAGGATGAATATGTCAAAAACATGAATGTTCGGGGGCTGAGGGATTTACAGTGGGAGAAAAAGATATGGCTGTTTGTGTTTAAATGCCATTTGTGCCACTCTGCTTGAAAGCATTAAGGAGTTTTGGTATTCACAGCTGCTGTTTTTGCCATCTGTTTTGTGTGTAAGAAGTGCTAAAAAAATTGCAGGTCTGGCCTCCTCTGTAAGATGTCTCATCAAAGAAAATCAAAAGTTTGTACCTCCTTTCTGCCACTCTCCTCTCTCTCTATCTCTGAGTGTCTCCTCTCCTTAAAGTGACCTGTCTGTCTGCCACTCTAATCGACAGTAAGTGTTCTGATGCCAGAGGTGTCAACACACACAAAGTGTCCAAGCATTTACCTGCCAATTGACTCCAAGAACACTGTGTGGGAGTGTACACGCCTGTGTATTTGTGTGTGTGTGTGTACAGAGACCTTTCTGAAAGCCAAGCTCTGCCCTATGCAGGACAAATGACGTTGGCAGGACATGCCATTTCAGATACATTGATGCAAACACACAAACATGCACAAGCGACGGGGCCATTCGGTGTTTACATCGGCCTTTATCGTGAATTTTTGGAGCATTATGTTACCTCCCTCTTTTGTTCTCCCACTTTCCTCTCCTCCCCCCTCATCCTCTCTGACCCCGATAGTTTGATTGACAGGGTCACTGGTGTGAGCAGGAGAATTGAACCTGCAGGCTTGTTTCACACTGCGGTCAGACCACTTACCATCTGACATTAGGGGCCTGTGGCGTGGTGGGAGCTTAGACATGCTCATGAACAGCAACATGCATTGCATGCTCGAACACTGTGCAGAGACATGTACTTATTGTATAAACCCACAACTGCCTGGTGACTGTGGAAACTGTCTTTATTTCTTTTCTTTTTTTGTATCGTGACAAACTGAAAAGGATCTCAGTGTCCTTCATGGGAAGTGGAGATGCAATTGTACTTCTTTGTCTATCTATCTTCTTGGCTCCTACCACTCTCACTGACTCCTATTCAACCTTTCTCTCCCTCTATCACCATCTCCCCTCTCCTGCCTTGCTGCACACGTGTGTGTGCACACACACCAACACCCCACCTCCCTCTGAGCTGTCAGGGAGAGGAATCGGAGAGGCAAAGAGCTAGGCCTTCTGGGAGTTGGTGTTTTATTTTTTATTTTTTTTAAAGGCCTGAGTGGGCCCTTGGTCTGCATAGCTGACAGGCTGGATTTGATACCTGGCCTGATTCAGTCACTCTGTCAGCTCCGCCCAACCCAGCCCAGCCCAGTTCGTCAGCCACACATCAAATGCCCCTGTGTATATTGTAAGTGGCTAAATATACGCAAGGCACAATCCCAAAAGGAATGGCTCCTTGGACGGAGGAAAGGTTTTGTGTACTTGTGAAAGGGAGGCCATCACACATTGTTAATTGGGAAATATTTAAATGTATATGATTGATGATCATTCATGTTAACTATTATCATGTTTTCCTTACTTCTATCTTATCCCTGAAGTCCCTCCTGCTTAAGAGGATTTGAAATTAAACTTATTGAAATAAATAAAAAAGGAATTAATTCCCTCAATTAAAAGCGATGGTGAACATTTCAAACCACTTAAGGATTATGTGGAGAGCACACAATTATTAAAAAGTAGCTCTTGTGCTAATAGAATCAGGATGCATGCCTGTTGAGATTGGTTGATATCAATTTCAAGAAAATTGCCTGTTGTGAAAGTTATTTCTTTCTTTCTTTCATGATTAATATGTTTTTCAAATCTGCATTTTTCGCAGCAGACATTCTGACTTTGTTGTAGCAGGAAAGGCACAGGTGTTACTAATAACATTAAAGATTGTTGCTTTTCAAGAGCCCCGGTAAGTCATAATAACAGTGTGACAGTGAGACAGCATGAATACCAAGACCTGATATTGAAGTAGGTAAATGGAATTCAGCCATCATTCATTTTATTTCTCACACCTGTGCTTCCCCTGCTGTGATGATAAAAGCTTTCCCCTTACCTGCTACCAGAATGTTGGCCTAAACTTGAAAGGCCTAGACACACCTGCACAGGTATTTCCAAATGCATTAGCTGATTAGGTATGTTCCCCATTTATTCCCATGTGGAACAGGGATAGATGGATTGCTTATGGTGCAACTGACCTCGCACACACAATTAGAAGCTGTATAATACCTGGAATGCTCATCCAGCAATAAACGATATATAAAACCAAACAATGGAATGTATATACAGGCTAAAACATATATGATTAAGTAAGTAAGTTACTACACTACAGCGTAACTTTCTTTGCTAACCTTTTCACTATAGTGTAGTGTTTGTTTGTAGTGTTTATCTGTAGTAGTGTAGTAATCTTCACACAGTTAACCTTCGTTGCAGATTCAATAATTAAATAAGAGGGACAATATTTTAGTACAATATGTTGTAAAAAAACAACACAGATAAAAGTCACTAGGTTCCACAAGATAAGAGACATTAAGATATGTGCATTTTATTTTCCATATTTAATCCTTGTTTTTGGAGATACCATGTGTTGGCATCTAAACCCAGTTTCCGGAGCATTCACAAGCTCTTATGGGGCTCTAGTTTCCCTTGAGCGTCTCTTAATTCGCTACTTTAGGCTCTCATTTTACCCTTCCTCTCGACTCCCTATCCTTGCATCTCCTTAGCATATTTTAATAGTAGAGCCTGATAGGAGAGGGTTGGCCGTTTATCTCTGCTCCTCTCTTGCCCTCTCCTCTTCTCTCCAGTCTCCTCTCCTCTCCCTTCTCCTCTAACCAGTGTTTTTCACTCTATTTGTTGTGATAAATGACTGTTAGATGTGATTTCCCCAGGATCATATCTCTCTCAGGGCCACACACCATAATTAGACGGCATGATTAATAATTCATTCTTCCTCTTTTTTTCTCTTTTGGAGTCTCTGTCAGATTGTGTATGTGTGAATGTGAGCCTGTGTGTGCGGGCAGAAATCCATCATACAGTATAAAGCCAGCGATTGAGTCATTTTCTATTCTGAAGCCAAATCAATAAAAAGTTATCAAAATAACAATAAAAATTAGTTCACCGTATGGAGAAAAAGAGTTTACACACCAGTAGAAACATTTAAAGCAATAATACCTTAAAAGCAATGAAAACACACACACACTTACACACGCATTGTGTGTGTCTGTTCTGCATCCAACTAACAGGTAATTTATTTAACATTCCACGGAAAGAGAAAGACTACAGAATACACACATGTACAAATAGAACATCATGCTTCCATAATATTTTGTCACCTCCCCTCTTTTTTGTCTGTGTGGAGGTTGTAGTTGTGTGTTCAATTGGTTGCGTGTCTTCTTTTATGTGCACGTGTGTCTTGTCAGTGTTAAAGGTTTTATTTGGTGTCCCTAAGGTTATCTTTTCCTGTTTTTTTAGCAAGGTGTTTCATTAACCAACATCAAAATCAGAAATAGCACCAGCTGAGGCAGAGAAGGTCTTCACAGAGAATCTGGTGTTGTTTTGCAAAAGAAAATGTGATCTATAATGACTAAGGAAAATAAGAAATAATAATAATATATATTTTTTAATTTTTAGTTAAAGTTGAAGGCTAGAGACATTTAGTAATAACTACTGAACTGATACTGAACACATGCTGAGCTGAAATCATAAGTGAACAGACTTACAGACTCTCGTCACTGTGTATTTATCCTTCTTATAGATGAGGATAAATACGTATGTTGTTTGTTATATGTATTTTATGTTCAGGGATTTAATGTCTTCAGCAAACATTTACTTTCGGGTTCCATGAATGTGGCCCTGAGTTTCAGTTTGTCAATTTAGATCATTCATTATAAACCAGGTGTGACGATTTATCAATATAACATACTGTCACTTCAACGTATCATCCCTTCCCCGTTTCCTTACTCTGCCTACCTTTTTATTTTCTGTCCATCCTTCTTGCAGCTGAGAATATTGTGGTGTGTGGACACCATTGAGTTTTATTATTCAAGCAGTTATAATTACTTACCCGCATGTTTTGTTGTGATATGTTTCATTATAGAACATCAAAAGTCAAAGTCTTTACTGTTTTTTTTTTTCAAAATTTCAAACAGTATGTGTCTATTTGGTAATCACAACGCCAACATACTTCTTTCTTCCTCCTCCCTTTTTTGTTTGTCTTTTATTATTCTGTTTGTTGTGTTCACTGCTCTAAAGGTTTCTTCCCTCTCCCATTCGTCTTTCTTTCTTCTTTTGTTTGTACTTGAACTTCCCATTTATTATCTTTCTTTTTCGTTTACTTTTTCCAGCACTGTAACTTCAGCTAGACTAACTGATCTCTTTACATCTGCCCCCTACATACACAATAAATTAGATTCTTTATTTCCACTTACAGATTGGTATAGATTTTCTTTTCCAGAGTGCAGGGAATATAATAAGTAAACATAACTGGTCATTAAACAGTGGGAAGGCCACTGGAGGGAAGTTTGTAGTCATGCCCATGTTTCATTTGGTACCATTACAAACAAAATAAAAAAAACAAAAAACAAACAGACTTTATGCGGGCTATTTTGCATATGCCACGGTTAATGTTCTCTGTGGGAGTTGAGTCCTATGCAAGCAAAGAGCCACAAGACGCAGATTACTTAAAACCCTCTTGGCTCTTCTACCTCATTGTAAATCACAGTGTGGAGTGGATTACTGCATTTTATAAAACGCGCCACTGTGCTAAAATGTCTAAATTTTAATTTTGTTTCCACAGTAAGTAGCAGGTACATGGCGTGCAATTTCGTCAACTCAGCAGCAGGAATCCTCCAGAAAGAGTTTTAGTTTCAAGCGACAGTAATTAAATGTTACGGTAATGACGGTAATTGTTGTGCTCTCGTTTCAAATCTCTCCCATCGCGCACGCATCGAACACAATGGCAAAACCTGGACTCTGTTCCAATGTGTTTTATTTTCTTTTGTTTTATTTTTATTTTTAGCTGAGCATGACCTCTGACCTTCAATAGAATTGTGTAAATGAAAAGGTAGAAAAATATCAAATCAAAACATAATACACTCAAACAGACATACCATGATGATAGTCTGGAGGTGCAATGGTCTGAATCCTTTCTCGTCTTGCAACAAATAGCCATGCATTTACTCCCCCCCCCCCCTTTTTTCCCCCAAGAGAGACAGCCATTGCTAAATAAATTAAAGAATGAAATCTAATTTTTATCCCGGCAGGGCCAAGTAGCCCATATCTCAAAGGGCGTGTCTTCGCTTCCTCGGACAAATATCATAAAAGCACAGAAATATCACATAAGGAGAGATGGATGTGATATCTACTGCTGCATTCAATCAATATCTGATTACAGACACTGAGGAAAGGTTAGTGTGTGTCTGTATGTGTGTGTGTGTGAGAGAGGGAGCAAGGAGGGTTATCAAGTTGGGATGGAGGTCGGGGATGACGGCATCAAATGTTACATCTGTGACTGCTCTTTGATTTCAAAATTTGTGTGTTTGTTGTTGGTAGCTGTCACTCTGCTTTTGCGCCAGATTCTTCACATAGCCCCCCCCCGGATCAATACTGTGTGTCTGGGTGTGTTTATGTGTATGTGTGAGAGAGAAAGAGATTGGCAATGGGGGATTTAAGCACAACAGGAACCAATAAGGTGTAAATCAGAGCTGACATGGTGTACAGCCAGGTGATTTGAGTCTGTGAAGGTTTTGAGTTTTTCTTTCTTGGATTTAGTCCCAGAGGAAGAAAGGCCAGACTTTGAGTGTAACATCTAACATTTCAGTGAAAAGTTTGCTTTGTAACCAAAACAAAATCCATTTTGTTGAAATTTTCTGGTCTGTTTTCACTTATTTTAGAAGGACCAAGACCAATTTTCTTCTTCCCAGTAACAATCTGAGCTTAATCTGTTTAATAACACAAACCAAGAAATCTTCCAGACTTTTCTCTGATTTTAAAAGGTTTTTGTGCTTTTTTAAGCAGTTACACTATATCAGTCTTTTCATTGGATGTAATGATGGAAGAGTACCGGGATTAGTGAGAAGAAAATATGATTATCTGGAGATGGAAAGCAGCTTTAACACATCTAAATGGTACCTGGACAGAAAAGTGGTCCTGTAATTCAGTGTTTTGTTGAATGTATCTTCGAATCATGTACCTTTCCCTTTTTTGATTTTTCTTTCGCCTGCAGAGGGTGACACATTTCAGGTTAATACCTTAACTCCATATTAGTACTGAGTTTTGTGAGGACTTTTTTTCCCATATATATAATTTTTAAAAAACTGAGCTACAGCTACTGTACAAGCTAAAGTCGCTTGCTTTTAGGAAAGGGGGCTATATGAGGTAACTGAGTGGGAGGAGATGTGTTGGACTTAATGAGATCTTTAGAGATATGTGGAAATGAACGCCAGGAATTCACTTATTAACAGCACATCGTCTGTATCTCATCAAGATGATAATTCACATCTTGTTATTTTGCAGCAATTAGACAAACCAGAACACTACAAATGGAGATTAATACTGAGAACCTCAACGATATTTAAAATCTCTCTGCTTATCTTTAGTTTGTCCACTTGTTTGTCTCTAATATTCTGTCTCTATCCTGTTTCTTTCTTTCTGTGTATTTCAGTATCTCACTTGCTGTCCCACTCTCTCCCTCTCTCCATCTTATCTCTTCCTCTTGGTCTTATCGTCTTCCCATTCGTCTCCTGATATCTTGCTTTCATTCTCCTCTCATCTCCTCTCTCAGAATCGCCAACTCTCTTGATTCCTTTTTTTTTTCTTTCACTCAGAAGCTTTCACGTATTTGAAAGTTTAATATAAAATAATCGGTTATTTGCACATCTTGCTGCAGAAAATTAAAGGGTAAGTAAAGTGCCAAGCGACTTTATTTGGCATGTAAAAAGCAGAGCAACCACCCATATGATCAAAAAACAACTATACTTTCAGTAAGGTAGTAAATTGAGTTTCCTTTCCTTAATCGCATACCCAGTGATGTTTTTTATTAAATGAAACACGTAAACCAAATACATGACAGTAAAATAAGTTTATGTGGCTCTATTACTGCATCTTTGTTTATTGAAAATAATAAATTAAATGCCAACTTATATAACCAGAATTATTTATTGTGTATCAAATTTATTAGAATGTTTATAGAAGAGTCATACAGAGACAAAATATGTATAGTAATGGATCAAATCTGTGTCATGGCTTCTGTTGTTGAATAATAAAGATGTGTGAATTGTTCAGTTGTTACGTTTGAGGCCCCAAATTTGGAGCCTCCATTGAAATTTTTATTTTGTGGTCAACATTTCATCCGTATTTTGACTAAGTCACATTTGAGCTCAGGACACAGGCTGGTAATTAAGGCCAGCACTGTCTTGAAGCTCTTCAGGCTTGGTTAAATGTTCCCATCTCCCATCTTCTTTTACACTTTCTACTGCGTGCCACCCCAAAAAACAAAGCATTAAGTCTATAAAAATATGCCGAAAAACTGAACAAAGACAAAACATGACACTTTGGAGACCATTTCACTATGCACACACACACACAGGTGCCGATACAGTACACGCTCATGTCCCTTTGCTGAGTCTCTCTTAAAAGCATTTGCATGTTGCACACTGGTGTAGCCACGTGGGGGGTCTGTTTTTGTCCTCTCGTGTGTTTGTGTAATGGAAAGAAGGAGTGTGTGCCATGGTTGTTAAAAAGGAGGAACAGGAGTGTGTGCACGTCTGTCTCTGTATGTTAGGCAGGGAGAGAGGGGACTATTTGCTTGTCAATGAAGGATGAAGAAAGAGTGACGCGAAGAAGAGATGGCATAGGTCCATGGACGTGAGTGTTTATAAGTGCTCGATAGGGGTCTGAGCATGCCTATGTGCAATCAGACAACCGCTATGCCAGGGAATAGCCCATTACTTACCACCCCAACAGAGCTGTGTGTGTGTCTGTGTGTGTAAAAGAACAAGAGGAAGAGAGTGTGCATGTGTAACCCCTGCAGGCTGCTTAGTGGTCACAGGGTAGCGAAATAAATGTTAGACCAGTGTCTAGGCTCGTGGGGATGGGTTGAGGATGAGTAAAGGACAAAAATCAGTCACTGGAGAAGGGCGAGTTCAACCTAAGCCATTACTACTGCCTTTCAATAACTAAAATATCTTATCTGGACTCAAATGCTATTTAAATATATTTATTAACTCAAGACCACAATCTTATCTTTAACTTGTTCTTCAGGAATAAACATCCCCATAAAAAGATTTGGTTGTTGCTAGGAAAACAAATGAAAAACATAGACAATGAATGTTTTGTTCAATATGCTTTGGCAGGGAATATTTGCAGTTATGTAGTTGTGTATATTTCCTTAGTTTAGAATTTCAAAAACTCAGTAAGCGGTAAGCTACAAAACATTTTGACTAATGCAAATTAGTCTACTATAAGGCAAAAAAAAAAGTGACATTGAACAAACTTAAATCACTTGAGCAAATGTACTTTCTTATGGTAAACTAGGGAAAGGAGGGGTTGTAACTAACAAGCGCACTGTGTCAGTGTCTCTCTTTAGCTGCTCAGTACTATTGATCTGTCATCCTCTTAACTCTCACCTTGAGGGTGTGCGCGTGTGTGTCACCTGCACACATTTAAATGAATAGCAGAGGACAGGGGTGTGGCGTATGCAAATGTGTTTACACCTAACGCGCTTCAAACTAGAGCTTGGTGCAGACATACTTAGCCTGTATGTGCGTGCAGAACATAATGTAGCCTATGCTGGTTTAGGTGTGCGTGTGTGTGTGTGTGAGAGAGAGACAGAGTCTATGCATGTCTCCTTAATTTCTGCAAACTCATCCCCCCAGAGTCCCCTCTGTCCTCACAGTGACAACCTGACTGTATTCTTGACAGCTCTTTCACACACATACAAACACACACACACACACACACACACACAGATAGATTCATTTGAGTTGTGTGTGCTTTGCAGTCAGTGATGGTAAAGAAGGAAAATAAAAAAAACTGACCTTTTTCTGTAATTAAAAATAGTTTGTTTAGTCATTTACATTCATGTCAGTTTGGCTGTAACACTGCCAGTAAAGCTGAAGTCTGCAACGAAGCTGTGCTATTATCTTTAAAATGAAATTATATTTAAGTTTCATTAGTTGCTCTGTCGGACTCCCCTTTTTATTATATCACAAATCTGCTATACTAAATATAGACCCCCCAAATCTTACATACAGGCTCAGAATCTTTAGTCTAGCAGCTTCTTGCTTGATCACTCTCACCTTCTCTCTTCTTATCATCCTTAGCATCCTCTTCGGTCTCTTCGCCTCTGTCATTATGTCCATAGAGGCTGCTGAGCCTGGTTAGATAAACTTTCCCAGCTCATGTTCTGGCACAACACTGGGGTTGGGGCCTCGGCCTTGGCACTGAAAACATCCTCTTCCCGGTGGTCCAAAGTGTCTAACACTCCCCCCGGTGCCCTGAGCTCACAGTTTGGTCACAAGCGGTCACAGTCAGCCAGCATTATCTAACAGCAAGCGAGAGTTGATGTGATGTCCAGCCAGAGGACATGAGAGGAAAAAACAGGATACATTATGTCCATGTATTATGATTCATTTTCACCAAAATAAGTGAAGTAGTTGGTTTGTGTGTGAGTACTGTAAAGTGTTACAAACTTCTCATGGGGGATCATACCTGGAGTACTAAGTGTGAATGACAGACACCAAGTGATGCTCGAAATGATTTAAAATCTGTTATTTTCAGCTAGAAAAGTTCAACAGTGTCGCTTTAAATTATGTATCATTAAATCTGTCATCACCACAGTTATGCGATGAACTTTTCTTCACGTTTGAAAGGGATATTATGAATGCAAAGGACTTTTGTGCCACAAATTACTCATTACTCATCGTTGCCTTATGTGTCTGCCTCAACCTTTAAACTTGATGGATAAGATCCAACATGGTTGTTTTTTAATAATTGAAACTAATTGCGCGTTTATCTGTTCGTACATGGTTTGCTATGGTATACAACGGTATTTAATCAGCATGACTGAAAACATAGTCCAGCAGTATTGATCTCCGTTCCTTTAGCTGAGGTTAATTGAAAACACACAACAGTTCTTTCATGTGCTGCATCACCATTAAGTATTTAGTACTCTTATAATCTGGTTAATTAGCTTGTCTCACCGTAGAAAGTTTAAAATAGCATCCACTTTCCTTCCATCTCTCGCTCGTTCACGTCATCACCTTTCCTTCCCTTGTCCCTTGAAGTTATAGGGTTTGGTAACTGATGGCAACCAAGATCTGACAGCCGGTCAGTGGAGGCTAAGCCAGGTTAAAAAGACTCAGCAGGTGTGTGTTTGTGTGTGTGTGTTTGTGTGTTGAATGAATGGATGGTTGTAACCGAGTGTACATTGAGGTGCTGAAATTAAGTGTGAATGGCTGATGGACTGCCAGGTTGGGGTGCAATACACACACAATAACCTGCGCTCTTCCACGCGCGCACACAGACTCACACACAGTTCGGCGTGGTTTTAAGCCAAACTGACAGGGGTTGTCTGCGATGGTGCGTTGCATCTCTGTGTCCAGCTGTCACACAAGCTTCCTCTTTCTCTCTCTCACACACACACACGCAGTGAAGGTAAAGGTGGGTGATGGCTGTGACAGTGTTGTCGGCCTGTGGTTCCGCCTGACGTCGTCTTGCCTTTACCTCTGTCTTTCTCTGTCTCCCTGTTGCAGCTAACACAAGTCTGACAGGTGTGTGTGTGTCAATGTGCGCGCGCGTCTGTGTGTGAGAGACAGACAGTGTTACCTCTGTTTCTCTTTGTCTCTGTGCCACACTGTTATTTACAGATTATTAATGGTTAATTCTCTTATTTTACTGTCTATCCATCCTTCCTTTACCTCTGTTTTGTAATTGTCTCATATCAGATATTTCTCTACCAAACCCCCTGTGTCTCTTTTTGTGTAACACACACACCTGCTGTCAGGCACTGGCTGTGCGGGTGCTGAGGGGAACTGCTGTAAGTGACAACTTCCTCTGAGCAAAAAGAGGAAAAAAATTTCCTTTACCTTTTTTTTTTTTTCCCTTGTCCTCTTCGCTTTTCCATCCTTTCTTTCCTGCCTTGTATTGTCCCAGGGGATGTTTCCTCTCTTCTTGCCAGCGGTGCATGTCTGTTAGTATGTGTGTATGTGTGTGTGTGTGTGTGTGTGTGTGTGTGTGTGTGTGTGTGTGTGTGTGTGTGTGTGTGTGTGTGTGTGTGTGTGTGTGTGTTTGTTCTCTATTGTCCTTTGAATTTCCCCCAGGACCACCACTTTCCTACAGTACACTTAAGACAACCTGTCCTTTCTGCACTTGCTACACGGTGTGACTGACTCTGTGTGTGTGTGTGTGTATGTGTTTATGGATCGTGTGTTTTTTTGCAACTTTGAGGGTGACTTAAAGGGAGAGATTTTCCTTTAACTACCACCTGCTTCTCTTCAGGAGGACAAACCAGTGAGGGGTCAGCAATGGGGTTTGAACTAGGGAACCACGAGGATACGACAATAAAAGTTTTTGGGAAGAAGCTGAAGTTTTTGATAAAAAATTATTGTCAGTCAGAGGGTCATTGACCCAAATTAATTCATACTCAGTGATGAGTATTGCAACACTTAAAATTAAACTCCAAACGGGAACACATGAGCCAAAACGCTCTCTCGAGAAAGTAAATCTAATCAGTTTCAGTTTCAGATCAGATGCTTTGGTAATAATCTGGTGTGTTTGTGTGTGTGTGTGTGTGTGTGTGTGTGGTATATATTTGGTGTGGCAACGAGCCCAGTTAACTGTGAGACTTGATTTCATCAGTCAAGCAATGATGTGAGCATGTGTGTATGTGTGTGTGAGAAACACTTCAAATACTGCGTGTGTGTCTTATTAAAGCTGTGACAGAGAGATGAACGGGTCCTTGACTGTGTATCCGCTTCTACGACAAGGCCATTGAAGGTGTCTCAGGGAGTGTGTGTGTGTGTGTGTGTGTGGTAGTCATTTGTTACATGGGCAGAAAGACGACGAGCCTTGGCGCATTGACCCAGGGGGCAGCCCAGGGACACACACACACATTGTGAGACATTCCTGGAGAGAGTGAAAAACTAAAAGATAGGAAACCTTCTGAATTAGAGTGTCTCTTATGTGTGCCATGTCATTTAAAAACAATATTCTTTTGGCTTTTTTTTAGCTTTATTTGACAGAGACAGCTTGAAGAGTGACAGGAAATGTGGGGAGAGAGAGATGGGGAATGACATGCGAGCCACAGATCGAATCCATTCAGCAGTTGTTCACACATTTTAGTCAAAAACATACATGTTAGCAGACAAAGTTTCATGGCAGACCATCCGATATTAGTTGAGATATTTCAGTCTGGGTAAAACTGGCAGACTGACCAACACTGTTTTTCATGGAGCCATAAAATGAAGAGAAATACTTGATGCTGAATAAAAGCATACATGGAAAGAGACAGTAAAACAGAAAGGTGACTAAGAATGAGGAAGGAACAGAATCAGTGAGGCCACAAAACACTGTTCATCTCTGTTGACCCAGCCTGGAAACTAAATCATTTAATTGATTGCTAAATAGATAAACAGAGAAAAAAAATGGCCACTCATCTCTCCTAATCAGCTCTGAGACTCCAGAGGGACCAAACCAGTTACACACAGTGTAAGAAGTGACTCCAGCCTGCATGTCTCACCAGACACTCCCTGCTGCCAGAAGTGTATCTTTTTATCTGGGTTTATAGGGTAAGCCAGGCCAGTCTCCAGAGGCAGAGAAACTTCCACTATCAAAAAAGATGTCTGTCTATTTGATTGTCTGTCTGTCTGTCTGTGCATCGAGATATCTGTATCAGTTATCAAGCAACACAAGTGAGCAAAGAGTAGAACTTCAGATATTTGAAGGATTCAAAGCAACAATAGTTGGGACAGGGTCATGTTTGCCACCCTGTTGCGTCACCTCTTGTTTTAACAACAGCGGAATGTTTTACCATTCTTGCTTGATGGAGGATTTCAGCTGCTCAGCAGTTCAGGGGAAGTTTCTAACATTTTTTAATAGGTGACAAGTCAAGTCTGGACTACAGGCGGACCAGTGTGCTTTTGTGCAGAATGGTTTGTGGCTTGGCATTGTCTTGCTGAAATAAGCAAAGCCACTTCTTGTCAGCATATGTTCTTCTAAAAGCCCATCGTTCCATGCAGTGATGCACCCCCATAATAATCACACCTCCTGCACTTTCATTCTAATTGGTTCCCTACAAATTTTGACAGCATCTATAGTGACCTGTTTAGAAAACAATAACTGGAGAAGTGACTCCAGACAATATTATCAAAGTAGAACTAAGAATTAATCAATCAAATTCCTGAATTCATTCATTTATTCTACAAGTACAGCTCGATTGAGGTTTTTCTTGGTTGAAATCAAAGGCAAAGACCTGTCCTATTTGTCAATGATAGCAGCAAAATTACACATTGAGTACTTTTTCTAGGATGTTACTCCAAGGGACTAACCAGAGCTCCAATTTAGGCCTAGACATGTAGGCCAACGTATAGACTGAACTGCATTTAGTTGGGTACAGTAGTTAGGTAAGCATGAAGTATAGTTTGTAGAGAATTTAATATATTCAGTTACATGTTAACACAGTAAAGGTTTGGAAAGATATTGCAGTTATTAAAAAGGCAAGATTTCGTTTCAGGTTTGTAACTCTTCCTTTCTGCCTCTCTACATGAGGGCGACAGTATAGCCTGCATTGGCACTGAGCTTTGGTATTGGATGGAAATAGTGAGTTGTGGGACATGTAATTCTCAGGACGCTGGGCTGAGACATACAGGCAGGTGGTGGCGTTTACACATTTTTATTCTCTGTTTCTCGCCCACCTCCCGCCCAGAGCTGGGACAGCCTATCTGCTTTCTTAAAGGTACAGGATTTAGATTTAGGGTGCACCTTTTGCAGAATATAGCAGAAATTGAATATAATATTCATAACTATTTTTTTTTTCATTTGTGTATGCGAATCTCGTGGTCCACGCCACACAATGTTGAGATATAGTAAGTGTATCCAAAAGTTCATCTGAAAACCTCTGCACCCTCTGTTCTTTTGATGGTAATTCAATCCTAGTCGGATCTTCCCTGGTTGGGAGGATAGTTGTCAGACCAGGACAGAAGACACATGTTGACCCACTCGGACTGACACTGTAAACCTGTATCACTGTGTCAGTAACGGGTAATGCTGAAGGTCAGCACTGCCTGAAGGAAAACACACGGCCAGAAAGTGTTAACTTCTGCAGCGGTTGGTTCTGAGTGTCAACGAACAATATTCTGGTGTGTGTGTGTGTGTGTGTGTGAGCATGAATGTGTGTGTGTACCCGTATGCACTAGAGGACAGTGTAATATTGTTTTGGAGCCTTGTGGTTGGGACGGAGCTAACACCTGAATGAACCTGTCACTGCAGACACATTGCTTTTTCAGCTCCAACGATTACACTGCACCCAAACACACTCAACAATTTCTGGGTGGTTCTTTGTACACTACGCTGTGTGTGTGGGTGTGTGTGTGTGTGTGTGTGTGTGTGTGTGTGTGTGTGTGAGAGAGAGAGAGAGAGAGGAGTGTGTTGCTCATGCATTGCTTGTGTGTATGTGTCTGTGAGTGAGAGGGACAGGAACAGAGAGCGAGAGTGACAGAGCATTGTGTCTCTGTGTGTATGTGTCTAAACCTCTGCTGTGTTTTAGAATTCTCTCTGGAAAATATAAAATAGGGCTACTGCTACTGTGTCCTTTGAGGTTTAACAGCAAGTGGTAAGATGGATACACACATAAGGCACAGTGGGCCACACCAAAAAAATCCAAAAGTAAAATAAAATACATGGAAAAAAGTTTTCTCTTTCTTCATTTTCATTTCATGTCATTCATTCATAATTAAGTAAAAGTTACATTAATGTTAACTTCCAAGTCACAATTTTGATTTGAAGCTCGGACTTGGCATTGGATAATAAAGAAGTGCCTGATGTGTCAGCCAAAAGTCATTCATGGTAATTAAATCTAAATTTAATGAATATAGTGTTTCGTTGCCAACACACAGTATTTATTAAGTCAACATGAACAACTTTGCAGTCCTCCTGTCTTGCATGACACCCCACACAAAATTCTTTCCCATCCATCCCATGTGATGTACACACAGCATGTACAGTATAATTACTGGACTTATCACCTGCAGTGTGATGTCTGTAAAACCCTACTCCTTAAAATACCAAGCTTTGTTGGACCAATTGGGCCTCTCCACTCTTTTACTGTGACTTCGGCAATAAAAAAGAGCAGCTTGCCACCCCTCACACAGCCATTAATGGATGAAATACAGGCTTTGTATGTTGTATGTTTTTTCCATGTAAGGACATGCACAAGGCCAGGCAAACATTGCCTGAGGAACAGCTCATTTGCCCAGAAGGAAAAATAAGTAACAAAAATAATTGTTTTAGTTTTGATATTTTGGTTGCATAAATACACATAGCCCATAACTGCTTACGTTAGACCAAATTAAAACTTATATTAACTGTTCAAGTCATGCCTCCTCTGGAAACAGAGAAGGAGGTGGCCCAGAGCCTTAAATAAATAAATGAACATGAACATAAAGCAATGCCTGATGCCCTCGTCATGCAAATTTAACTCAACTTAAAGATTGTTTACAGTCAGTATACAGCTACATGCTCTGTGCACCATGTTAGCTTGGCTTGGCAAGTCAGTGTTAGCTTCTTTCTAGCTTGTTACATGAGCTGCTGTGTCTTTCATCTACATCCAGGTTGAAAAAGCAAAATGTCTGTGCATGTACCTGCTTCCATGTGACCAAAGCAGGAACAAGAAAAGCAAAGCAACCTTTGGGTTTAAAGGAGGGAATGAGTGTAATATAATGTCAGCTTTGGAAGAAACAGAGCAAGGCAGACAGATGGGCAGAGACAGACGAAAGAAAAGCAAGCATGATGGAGGGATCTGGAAGAGGTCAAGGGGAGCTGACACCCATCAGTTTTCTCTCCTTAATATATGTGTGTAACACATCACTCACCCCATCTCCCTAGACACACACACACACACAGCAGATATCACAGATCCTCAGCAATTGGCTTTGTCATGACCTTTAACCTACGTGTGTGTGTGTGCGCATTCATGCCTGTAACACAGGGCTATAAAATATTGCTTCAAAAATCAATTTACAATCGCTCACCCCCTTTCTTTCTAATTAATGTTTCACTAGCTGCTGGACATGCGGGGTGTGCAGGTGTTAGAGTGTCAGTGACAAAGAAATACAGACATACCGGGTGTAGAGATTCTTTTCCGCTGCTGAACTGTATCTAAATTATTTTCAGAGCACCTTTCTTGTTGCTGTGTAACAGTCGGCTGTGGTGTTTGTTGAATGTTTATCTCTAAAATTCCACCCAGGAGACCTCTTGTGTTACACTTGCTGTGAGCTGTAAGTGGGTATATTTCACTGCTATCTTGACCGAGGAATATGTGCTGTCACATTTCCGATAGTGTTTTTATTTAAGAACTGCTGCATTTTTTTTTCTTTTTCTCTGTGCGCAACAGCCTAAAGCAGCTCAACCATATTGCTGCAATGTGTGGACATTTTTATTTTTGACTCTAATCATTAATTCATTCATTCACTCATTCTGTATCTGACCACAGTCCTCTCTACCGGGGCTCGACTTCCACATGCAGCCCCGAGTCGGCTCAGGTCTTGAAGAAGGAGGGATAAATGATACAACTGAATGAGATTTACAGTGTCAGCGGATAGAATCAGGATGTCTGACAGGGAGAGGGGCAAAGCAGGTAATGACAGTCTACAAAGTTGTGAGGGCATGATGTGCAGAAATCCAAGTTGTCAAAACGACACATTTCTGTATAGCAATCAGAAACGAGAGATAGAAGATTTTCCCTAAAAGTTGCAGTAGTTTTCCGAGGAAGTTTGAACTGAATTTGAAAGCCTATCTGGACGTTTTACTAACAGACTTATGATTATGGCTGATCTTTATAAAAATAAAAAAAAAATGAAATGGATGTTACCTTTTGATGTAGCGGGGCTAGCTGTTTCCCTATTTTCAGTCACTATGCTAATCTTACACTATTCAGACAGTGATGATATTAGTGATGTAGAAAAAAAGTTCCGTTTTGATATGCCACCAGCCGGACGGGGAAAACTTCAGTACCTGGCACACACACGTTGACCGAGAGCATCCATTAACCACGCATGACTTTTCTTCTATCTGGCTTGCTGCTCGTGCCACAGACAGCTTACACCGCCACCTTGGCGAGGGTAATAAAACGTTACTGGACAAATAAATGTAGCGGTGTATTATAAGATAAAATGTCAAATATAAGTATACAAATACTGTGTATTTATACATAAGAAAACTATATTACAGGCACCAGACTAAGCTAAGCTAACTGTCCTTTTTTTAAAATTTTTTTGTCTTTTTGTGCTTTTATTATTGAAAAGTAGACATGAGCCTGAATCCAAAGCATCTTAAGCAATACTACTGGTCTGTGGTGCTGCACAAACATAATATTTAGATGCACTAACAGAGGCACATAAACACACATCCAGAGGCCTTTGGAGAAGGCATAAGTGGTTGCTATCCATTAGGCTGTAAAATGCGTCATTATTTTTGGATTTTTGGTTTGACTCCGTTTCTCTCACACACACTTACACAAAACTCGCTCACGTTCACACACATACTGTATGTACACGTGGATAGTGTGTCAGTTTTCACCTTCTTTGCGGTCCTCAAGGCAGAAGCACTCATTGTTATCTCTTCCATCACCATCCTCTTCATCAACCAGCTCATTATTATCATCATAATAACATTTTCAGAAGCAGCAGTAGATGCTTAGTGTGGATGTAATGAACAACATACATTTTTTTCTAAGCTCCGGGGGTTGTGATGAAAGCACAAAGATACTTAGAGGTTGTTTTAAAATGGCTTACAGAGAAGTTGCAGGCCACATACAGCCATTTTGAAATGGTGACCCCCAACTCTGTCTATTGCTTTTCTCTTTGTCTATTAATGTGCCGTGCTCTTTTACTAAATTTTCATGTAGAAAGGATTTTATATTTATATTTTTCATTGTCACTCAAATACACTGGACTTGTATTACATTTAGTTTTGTTACTGACAGTGTCTCTGATAGAGTATTGTTCTGTCATGAGTAAGTGGACATTGTTGAGACCCGAAAGTGGCATTCTTTTGTCATCTCGGCCATTACTTCTCTGTATTTTGTGCACTGCATGTTCCGCACATAATTTGTCCTAAATGTGGCCGGGACTGTGCCATCGCCTTCCTCAGATTTTCCTCAGTTTGATTTTCACATTGGGCATCAGTCAGAGTGGTTATCAGTACTCGCACTAGCTACTTCAAGGATATATCATTGCTGGTGCACATTGCTTTTTGTATGTCAGAGGGTGTTTTTGCAGGAAGGAGCGACAGAAATTCAGGTTTTCAAAACAGAATGTAGATTTTCATACACTGAGTGGTAAAAAATATTTTATTTTTTCATTTT
Source organism: Nibea albiflora (assembly GCA_014281875.1). Lineage (NCBI taxonomy): Eukaryota > Metazoa > Chordata > Actinopteri > Sciaenidae > Nibea > Nibea albiflora. The sequence goes on from CM024801.1 coordinate 12,357,381, forward strand.
CTTTTCTGTTACTATAGATTGGAAAGCCCATCATATGAGGTGATGCAGCTGGACTTTGAGGTGGATAACGTAATCAACCTGGTGCCGACCCAGACTCTTCACTGGAATGTCGAGTACCCTGCTGGCATGCAGACAACTTCCCGGCAAACAGAGAAAGTCTCTCACCTCTACATCAGCAACAACGACATACAGGGAATCGTACCACTGGCTGAGGTAAGGGATGATTTGATAGATGAGCACAGAAATCTGTGAGCATACATACCGACATAGCTGGCAGCACACGAAATAGACTTCCAAATTTTCCCTCCTCCTCCTAACCTTCTTGCTGACATCCCTGGCCCATCCCCTTCCTCCGGCTTGATCAAACCTGTAAAGGTCAGCTTGTTTACCCCCTCCTGTTGCTACAAGCCTCCTGGTCACAGACGCACAGCAGGTTTCACTCTCACAGGTTTCAAAATGACAAGCAGCCTCACAAACATGGGCACACGGTGCTTATAGACATGCACGCAAATTCACATACTGAGACCCTCAGTGTGTATCCAAAAGCATGCACAGAGACTCACATTAGCAATTGCAATTATCCAGTAAAATCACAGACACTCCTACGTTTTATGCACAAACACTTCCCCCTGTGTGTGTGTCATGCTGGCACGTGTCATTCCCAATGAGACTCAACCACATTTGCCTCTTTAGGCCTTAAAAAGCTCCCTCCCCCTCATCCTTTTTAGTAGTTCAGTTCACAGCTAAAGGAATAAAAACTAAAATTTTGTTATTTTTTGCATACTCTGCAGGTGGGAGGAAATAATGACGTGATAGCATCAAACTGCTAATAACGACTCCTGCTAGAAAGTAATAGCTAGCATATGCTTTGCAAGGCATACTCCTGTTATATTATACTCATAGCATAACGTGTTGCATCACTTTTTCAGTATGCGATGTTTTGATTATTTCTTTCTTATCTTTCTGATTCCATATCATTTTATTTCCTTTCCCCTTTGAACACATCTTGAAAAGGTTATTTCCTATGACATACAAGTAAAATGAAATTCAACTTAAATTGTACATCTATGTACGTCTATTTGAACTTTGCTACATGCATTGTTCTCTTAAGGGGAAAAGAATGAAGTTCCGTTGTAAGGTAGCTGGAAAATAGAGCAAACCACACATAAGAATTATGACTATGAATTGTACTGACTTTTTATGAGACAGGGTCAGGTGAAGAAAAATGTTTTAAAAAAGTCTGTTTAAATCTGTAGCATTTCTAATCAGATAAAATACCACCATTACTTCATACATTCACAGATCAAAACAGACACATCCCAAAGCAGACACTGCTACTCTGGCCAAAGCAACCGAGACCCTCAGGCAAAAAAGTGAGGAGAAGGATGCTTTTCAAAATACTCCCAGTTCCATTACCACTGAGGTAAAGCTAATCTGGCCTGATAGCCCTCCTTCAAACAGCAAAGCCCTAGTGAGAAAACCCAATTTTGTTCAGGGCTTTTGCAAACCCTGTCTCTTTCACACACTGGAAAAAGCCAGCTTGAAGCCATAATTTCAAATCGCAGTGCTGTTGGGATTTTGCTAGCTTTTTTTTCTAAGGGGGCACAGCGTATGGAATTTAGGAATGAGTAACGCTACATCTCCTTCCCCAGTATTCTTTAGGACAGAAGTATTTAAACATGTTTTTCAGCTCATGGATATTAGTTGAATGTTTCAGCTATGTATGTATGTATATACGATGTCTTTGTGTGGTCGTGTATCTTACATAAACAATACAACAGAAGGCGTCTTCTTCTTTCTCTACTTCTTTTCTATTATCAGTATTATTGCAACTTAGATGATAGAGAAGGCAGCCTTGAAATAATTACTGTATATAACATTTAGTTTTCGTTTGTTTTTTGGCTCCATCTAAAAAGAAAATCAATCATCTTGTGTGGATTTGTTATACAGATGGGCAGCAAAGTGAAGGAAAAGCCAACATGAGGTGAAGTGTTGGGCTGCAGAGATGTCATTAACATCTTCAGTGTTCTTTAGTGTAGATTCTACAAGTCCACTGGAGGGATGAACACAATTTTCCCCAAAAATATTCTCTTATTTGTTGTTTTGATGATGATGGTGGTGGAGAGTGCTGGTGACTCAGAAGGCCATAACATGATTCACTTTTCATACTCATCAAACCATTGAAACTCCTACTTCCTGGTATGGAAGCAACTGCCTTTGACTTGTTGTCTTCACTTATTTATTAAGGATTATCATATCATTTGTCTGCTGAGTTTATAAATAATATAAATATATCAAAGTGGCAGCTGTACTGCAGTGTAATCAGAACCAGATTATAAGCGCTACCATAATTATCATAACTACTGAATAGGTTGTCATCTGCATCAGTGATTCCTCAATCAGGGTCCATAGTCAGTCAGGGATCTTTGGGGCCTTCAGAGCGTTTAGAACATACAAATATTGGATGTTAGCATCAAAGAGTCTGTGTAATTTGTTCCCTGTGGTTAGGCATAGGCTACCAAAAGTCTAACCTTAACTTTGGTTGATCTTAGGGGTGTGTTTTCAAATATCAAATATTGAGGAAATGAAAACCATGTTTCATGTACTTAAGTGGCACGGGTCGATATTGTATGGAAAATAAATGTTTCTGATACATTCTTTAAAAGCTTTGAGAAAAAAAAAAACACGTCTAGGAGATAGTGTAGTTGCTTATGTCATTCACTACATGCATTCTGTTTCGCACACAAACAAATACACATCTTTTGAACACACAACTATACGCCTAGTTTCGCTTTCTCTTTTGCCCCTCTCCGTTGGGTAAAAGCATCAAAATGGCTGCTATTACATCTCATTTGGTCTTCCTGATTTGTTTACCAGAACTGTTGACCAGGTCTTGATTGTCGGTTGGTTGTTTAAGGCATCTGTCACTGAGAGAGGTCTCGATGGCAGGTCACAGAGATGAAAGCTTCAGTATGTCCTGGTCTTTTGGAGGAAGGAAGCAGAAGGAATGAAATTATTAGCTAGAATCTTCAAAGGGAGCTGGATGTAAAAGCTTTTACAAAGTCTTGCACCCTCTTTCCTAAACAATTCCACATCTGAGGATTGGAACAAAACTGCAGTACAACCATGTCACAAAACGTGGAATCTTTACAGCTGTTACATATTTAAACAGCCTAAAAATGAAGCCTCGCACATAATTGCATCAGGAGTACTCAGCGCTGGCTTTTAAACATTATTTCTCTTTCTGATCTGTTTGGGTGATTCAACTCCACCTCGGCCATCATCTACCATCTCCCAAATCAAAAGTCAGCTTATCAGCAGCACTGATGTGGTAATGCAGTGGGTTCTCAACAATGAAAACCAGAACACTGTCTGTCATTACCAAACCCTCTCTGACATTTTCCTCCTAATTCCGCATATCCATTAAGGTTCTGGTCTCTTGGCTGAGCGGGAAAGAAAGAGGCCCTCTTCAGGAAACGAGGGATTATTAGGAGTAATTTGTCTCCTGCGGGGGCTGAAAAATTGGTTTCATCTTTTAGAGAGGTGAGGAGAGGAGAGGAGAAAGAGTTAGAGAGAGAGAGAGGGAGAGACAAAAAAGAGCCAAAGAGAGAGAGATAGGAGCAGAAGTAGAGTGACAGAAAGAGACAGATAGAAGTGCGCTTTGGAAGAGGGGAGCTTAGATTAAAGCTATTCATTTGTTGTCTGCTGTATGCATATTGTCTTTGCTTCCTCTCATTTTAAGTCAGTACCATTATTTAGCCGTTAGCCCATTCAGTGACACCTTTTCTGGTACACAATGTCTGCAAATAATCAAACACAAATCAGAAACACTCGAACTCACAGAAACATTGGCTTTGTAATTGACTACAATTTTTCACCCACAACCAGCAAAACAAAAATAAAAGGTATTGCATTGTAGAAGATTTCCTGTGCTGTGTCATTCCTGTCACTTCCTCCTCAAATAAACCATCTATCACCTAATTCACAGAGCCTTAGCTGAATTGCAGCAAAGTGGGGATATTGGATTTATTGCCTAAGGAGAAGTGCAAACTGATCAGAGTAGTGAAAATGTGATTACCCACTCTCAGAAGTGGACTTGTAGTCATCCTTTGAATGGAAACCCACAGCAGCTGCAGCCAGTCACTGAACACAACTGAGTCTGGATCTGCTTTTCAAACGTGTTGACTCAGTGAGAAATGTCCCTTTTGTTTAACCACTCAGATTTGATTCTGAAATATAATTTTCTGGTGTAATGCTTCATCTATTCATAAGATGAGGCTAAAAGTGGCTGAAGTACACAACATAGATTACTTTTCCTGAGGCAGTAAATCCACCACTATTTGCCTCACAGCATAATGTCGGTTTCTTGATGCAGCTGTTTTGTCCCATCCTAATGATTATCCTCTTGGACAGTGTATACATTTTAATTTCAGATTGTATTCCCATTGGCTGTGGCGATCACGCAGCCTGTCTGAAAGAGCCGCAGACTGTCAGCATTTCAGTAAATGGGATGCAACAAAAAACGAATTGTCGATGATCCAGTTGCATGTGCTGATTTTTGCTAGCTGCATAGTTTCATGGCAGGTTGTGAGGTGGTCGAGACAGAGTCGGACATTTCAAAACAACTTGCAACTTTAGTTGACTGTTAACAGATGAATATATGACAGAACCGTGACGTAGTTCTAATACTGTACCAGCACCTCCTTATAACTTTTATTTTTTATGATACTTTCTCTTTGTATTCACATTTACACAGTAGTAGTAGTTGTACTAAAGAGTTCTGCAGTCACATATACAGATATGTGGTATGTGACCAAGCATATATGAAAGGTAGTCAAGGTAGACAGTGTGAACAGTATGTATTGTACATTGAAGGCACATGGGGTATTGATAGGTAGTCCTTGAGTCCATGCTGCATCCTCACATAAGGGAAAATTACAGAAGTTGTCAGCATCGAGGACAGCGTCACAGTGTAGCATCAGAATCCTACATGCACACACAGAGTTTAGTGTATATGTTAATGCGGTGATTACATTTTAAAATGAAAGGCTCTGCCCTCTGGGTAGTTCAGTGCATAAAACTACCTGGTTTAGGAGGAGGCCCATATATGTGGTGTAACTAATGAGAAAACATGAGAGAAGATAATGGACACAAATGGACAGAGAAAGAGGAACAAAACAACGTGTTATTTGAGCCAGGGTGAAAAGGAACAGAATGAAAGGGGAGGTCAGAAATGGACCTGCTATACTTTTCTTGCTCTTAGAGATATTTCAGCTGCAGATAATTTGGATCAGTAATAATGTTGTTTTACGTTCCCTACAAGCGCCATTACACACCTCTGCCTGAAATTAGGTTGTTTCAACCCCTCTGAGTGAGGCCGAGAGAGAGACAGACACGGAAAAATATGATTTCATCTCATGATTTGAATGCATTAAAATGCATGTTTCACATGTAAGCAGTGATGCTACTGGTAGACTGTTGTGCCAGTAACCCAAATAAACATTTTCTGATTGAAGTTTTGATTGACAAAGAAGGAGAGATGTAACAAGATGGTTTCTTGACATGCCCCATCTATTTTTTATTTATCTATTTTTATTGAAACCGTACCTGTGCTCCTAAACAATAATGCTTTTATGTTTGATCCTGTTTGCATACATTTATAGAAAAAGAGTAAATGAAAAAGTAGAAAATCCATTACTTCCTTTCCTTATCATCTTCTTGTCTGTCCTGTCTTGGAATTAAATAGTTTCCACAGCTCTCTCCTTGTTTCTTTCGTCTGTTTCTTTCACCAGCTTCGTTATCCTCTTTTACCTTCTTCATTCTCCTCCACCTCTGGCCTATATGCTTTATTCAATTTGTTTATTATTCTTTATTCTATTTTTTTCCTTCTCCACAGAGGTTCACTTAGGTTTTGCTATGGAATTAATTATTAATTGGAACACTTATTTATCTTTGTTGTTTTAAAATGCTTGTAAGTTTCACTTTTCGTTGTACCTTGTATGTATCCGATGACCTCTTAGAAGTGCAGTTATGCTAAGTGGCTCCTTTGCCTCTTCTGATTGGTTGTCTCTAAAAGGAAGTCAGTAAGTAGTAAGAGAAAAATGAATAGTCAATAATTTGTTGATGAAAGCAGACACACAAGGAGAGAGTTTTCAAACTCAATTATAGATTTACCATTTTCACGGTCTGTGTGTTTATTAGAAACAGCCTTTCTCCCGTTCTGCCCCTACCAGTTGTTTTATCGCTATGTCTCGAGCTATTGTTTTCTCAATTCCTGTGTGTGTGTCGGCAGTGCTCTAAATACCTGTGCTTGCTAATTTACACTGACATTAAGCAAGACACTGTGGAATCAATCTTACAAACACACTCCAGGTGTTCTCTGTTTGTGTGAACTCACAGACTACTTGGCAAAGTTGCCTGCACTTTCGTTTTGAAGAAAAACTTAACTTCCAGATTTAATTGACATTTTATTTTCAAGGGCACGATCAAATAATGAATATAAAAAATACTATTCTCAGTCCATAGTTCCATAGTTTAAAAAAAAAAACAATTCAAATCACACAAACTCAGAAAAAACTTTCTTAGATATTTAAACTAATTTGACCCTGTTATTCTGGCTATTAACCTAAAAAGCTGCTGTTTTATTCTTGGCTGTGTCTCTCCAGTTTCTCAAGAAGTTAGCAAGTCTTCATGCTTTTTTTTTTGCCCTCTTACTTCTCTTTGGTTACACTATTTGCTTGTTACAAGCCTTCAACCACCCAATTAATCAACACATATGACATATTCTATGTATGTTAGTGTATATGTATTTGGGTCACTGAGAATGTCCTTGGCTCCAGGTTCATTTCCATACCAAGCGGCTCTGGCTTGGTCCAATCAGTCAACGAGAATAAGAGATAAAAGGAGGAGGAGCAGGGTGAACAGAGAGATAGAGATGCTTAAACCTAGAAAAAACAAGTTTGGAGGTAAGTTAGAAAATGATCAAGCCTATAAGGCTAGAGGAGGGCACCACTTTCACTTTCGAAATGATGTTAAAAAGAGGCAGTAGATGCATGAAAAGTCAATGAAACAGGCAAAAGAAAGATAAGATTTGCCATTGGCGGTGTGTGTTGAGAGAAAGACACATTTGCTCCTCTCTAAATGTTCGGGTTGCACAAGACATTCATCTGATACAGTATAATGCAGATACAACCAGGTTCAAGCAAACCCCTGTCGCTTATTGTATATTTAACATTACAAAATAAATCTTCATTGCTTTGTCGACATGCCGATAATGTCTGAAAAAATGTCCAACTTCTCAAAGAACTTTGCAAAGGAAACACTGTTGATGGTGGTACACTGTTTCCTAACTACTTTTCTTAATAACGAATGATGTAATAATGTTTTTTTTTTCACTCTCAGGATAATATCTCACCAAATACAGCTTAAATGAGGCATGAATAATCACGCACCAACATGGGTGATGTATGCTAGTTTTTAATGCAACCAAACATTGATTTCACTTTTAGAGAGAAATTAGAAACTAAAAAGAGGAAATGCGGTTTGAAATGACAACCCACATAAAACCCACGGAAATTTAGGAAGGGACAAGGGAACTCCTGCTACAGAGTGAGGAGAGATGAACTAAGACAAATGGAGGGAGACAAAAAGCTCCCTTATTTTCAGACGAAGATCCGCTGACTTGACTTGCTTTTTTTATGAACCAAATCTGAAACTGAGAACAGCCTCCTTCATGCTTAGTCACATTTAATCCCACCCGGGAGCTACTTAGTTCAACCACAGTGTCCTCATGGGCCACTAAAGCAGCTGTCCTGGGGCAGAGAGTGCTGTTAAGTGTCAAGTGTACATCAGCAGCAGTCCAACAGAGAGGAGAATCTTGCCATCAGTAGTTAAAACTGGCAATCCTCTTATTACAAACCCTAAATATTTTAAGGTGTAGGTCAGCCGTCACATGTGGATTCAGATAATATCATTTGATGCAAATACCGCACTGAAACTTTCCTTCGCATGAAATTAGCCTTGAGTACAAGAACAAGAAGTCAGCGGGAAACCCAACAGACAGACTAATGAGGTGACACAAAGAGAGAATGAGGAGAGAGAAAAGAATTGACTAGTTGAAATAGGCAAAATGGGGGGGGGGGGGGAATTTAAATTGATAGACATAGACAGGAAAGAGAATAGACAGAAAAAGGAGGGAGGGGTTTGACTAATTGATAAAGTGAAAAGGGGAGACGAAGAGAAAGAAGGACGGAGACATAAAGACAGGGCAAAGAAAGAGGAAGCACGAGGGGGAGGAAATTAGACAAGCTAAAATGGTAGAAGTGGGCATGGAAGGGAGAGAGGGTGAGAGCGCTATAGAGAGAGAGAGAGAGAAAGAGGAGGGCCCAGTGGAGGTGCAGAGCACCATGTAATAGTCCCTTGGGAGTCCTCGGTAGCACAGAGAAAGAGAGAAAAGGGTGAGAGACATAGGGCAAGAAAAATAGAGAGAGAGGAGACGAGAGCAGGGCAGTTCTAATGCAATTAGGGGTCTGGAAATTGAAAGTACAATTCTCCCTGGGATCTTTGCAAGAGTGCTGTGTGTGTGTGCGTGTGTGTGTAGTTGGATGGGCTGTTAGCTTTCATATCTTCCAAATGTCTTCATCCTTCCTCCCTCCTGTACTATCTCTTTGTCTCTCTCTCCCTCTCTCAATTTAACTTCTCAAAATTACTCTCTCCTTTTACAGTCCGCTCCCTCCATTTAATTTCTCTTTCTTTCCCTCCCTCCCCCGCCCTGCTCCCTTCCCTGCCTGGCTCCATCCATCCTTTCCTGTCCCTCTGCCCATTTCCTCTCCATCTCTATCTCTCTCTCTCTCGCTCTGCATTTCTGTGTTTCATGAATTTGTGAAGAGGAAAGCTAAATGTCAGCTGCTTTTTACATTTACATTTTGTATTTTGAACATTTAGCTGATGCTCTTATCCGTTTCGACTCATCATAAGAGCCACAGTAGTACAAATTAAATTTTTCGGATGACCAAAAACCGAAGAAGCCGAGTAATATCTGCAGGGATTAGAGTAACAGAGTTTCAATAATACAAAATGATAAAAGACAATACCCTAGTTTATTAATTTTGAAGCATTCTGAAATAGTCTATTAAATTTTTTTAGTTTTATAAAAATAAAAGTTTTTTAAGTTTTATTAGTGCATATTTAAAGAAACAAATATAATTAGTTAAATGAAATGTGACATTTTTGTGAAATAGCTTTTAAAAACAAATTAAATCATTGTATTTAAAAAAGTATACAGTATTTCATTATCAACTTTGCAAATAGTCAAATATTTGTATTCAGTGCTTGAAATTTACGTAGGTATATGGTAAATTACTGCATTTATATACAATCAAGCATCTGAAATTACTATGTGCCTAATCATAAGACTGAATCACAAACACACAAACATAAATAAGGACACATATTTATGGAAATGTATATCCGTGACAGTATGCTAGGTGTTTTCCACCTATACTTTCCCTGATAATTGGTGTTTCAGGAAAGGCTTAAAACAACACAAGTCTCTCTGGCTAATTACTTGCTCTAATTAGCTGTGTGCATAATTACCTCGGGCAAATCTAAACGCTGTCCCTAAGAAGACTTATCCTTTTGGCCCCATTAGCACCGGCACGGGTATAGGTGTTGTGAGGGAGCGTTTGCCCATAGATTGAACCTTTGCTTCCCATGCTGCGCAATGGGATAGGTGAGAAGTAGGTTAGGCGTGAGCTAATTGCCCCAGAAACAAGGTGATTGACTCCCAGCTACCTCCATAGGCTCGTTAGCAGCCACAATTAGTGTTGTGACAGGCAGGCAAGTGGGACAGGGAAACTTTGGCCACAGAGGTGTAGAGGTTTAGGATAGACTTCACTCTCAGAGATGGATAGCAATGGTTGTTTTCAGCGGTCATTCATAGAGTAGGTCTGAGGAAGGTTACCTGAGCATAGAAGCACTTTTTGAATTACATCATGCCTAAAATTAGCAGCTACAGACATTTATGCTTGGGAGGTACCTGACACTTCTGACACAATCAAAGTCTCACAGCATTGTCCAAATGTTGTCAGAGTTCATCATGCAGTGTGTGGCTGAATTTGTCACACCAGAATCAATAGTACCTTTCAAAAAAATATCATTTGAGACTACACAAATGATATGCATACATACGTTATCTGTAACTGCTTATCCTCGCTAGGTTAAATATGTTTAATTAAAAATAACAGTTGTTTCCATAGTTGCCATTGAAACTCCAGTGCCTGTTTGTATAAAACTGTAAAGTGGCTATATACTTTCTTGCTGTCATAATATTTTCATATTTCATCTACAGTTCATTTCACAGTGAGATTTATCACACTGATAGTGTCACTTTCCTCCCGCCACATCTTCTGCTTCTATTTGTTATGGCAGGGTTTACTTTGGATTATGTGCTTGCACTCATCGTCTTTTAATGTGTATGCAGGTATTCACGGCACTTTATTTCATCTTTGAATTTTTGTGTAACCTCACTGTTGAAGTCGTTCATGCACAAATTTGAAAGATTCATTTTAAAAATTCATCATTAAAAATTCTGTTGTTGACAAATCAAGGTGCATTCATGGATTTTTTGCACACTACAAAAAGTACTGAAAATGTTGACTGAGATTATTTCTTGATTTAATTTCATAAATTCAACATTTTAAGGCACGTTTTTGATCCCATACATAATACCCTGATAATATTTACCAGCTTTTACATCTTACAATGCATACTCTGCAGCTCTAATGCGTGAGTGTGTGATGAAAGCACACTTCAATGAATCATAATTTTCCAACAAAATCTTGAGAAAATAATCATGCATACCACTGCACTAAGAATCTTTTGATTCTATAAGGAGAAAACATGCTCTATAAAAGTCTTAAAATAACTAAGGAAACGGTGGAAATTTGGCTCGTGCTCAGTTAGTAATGATTAGTCTGAAGTCTTATAGATCACAAGGAACATTTCAGCGTTTGGCCAAAGCCTGAAGTAATTACTTTGTCTGACAAATAGATTTGATGCAATCACACACACAAACACACACAGACACACACATACACACATGCGCGCACACGTATACACTCAAAGAAAGAAGGCACGGACACACACTCAAACATGCACACACCCACACACAACTGTATTGCAGCCAAATAAATGAGCCGGCACTCCTCAGGCCTAATAGTCTGGCTGTAATTAACATTGTCATAGTGATAATAGCCATTTATCCCTGACATATCACAAATGCGCACACACACACACACACACACACACACACACACACACACACTCCCAAACCTCTATCTTGTCTAGGCAGCTCGCCCAACTGTCAACCTCATCTGTCTCCCTCCTCTCCTCCCTTTTCTCAGTATTTAGACCTGAGGATTTCCTGTTTACACGTTTCCCTTTTCCATGGTCATCCCTCCTCTTTCTCCCATCTCCTCTTCAATATCGAAACAAACAATATCAATATCTTTACTCACTCATCTCTCTTCTTTTCTCTCACTTCCTTTTCAATACTTAAACCACATTAATTTTTCACCATCTGTCTCTCCTTTTCTTCAACCTTTCCCTCCCTTAGTCGGTGTGTTTTTAATCTTACATTTCCTTTTAAACATTCTTTGTTCACCGCAGCTGAGTATAGTCACCACGTAACCGGCTGTTTGTTGTCTTAAATCAGAGAATGACAATAGACGCCAGTTCTGCTGGAAGTGTTAGCCTAAAATACTTGCAGACTAAAGCAAGTTTTCTTTTGATTTGTACCAACAACAACAGAAGAGTAGCACCGTTTTGACTGACAAGTTGTAGACCCAGAAGGACACTCAACAGGGTGCTCGGGTAGAATTAAAGACTCCGTACTGGTAGATCCTAGAGGCTTCAGTTTGCAACAAGCAGAGCAAGTTTGAATCAGATAAGCAAACAGGACCAGCAAACAGCAGGGCATCCACAGCAGGTATTCAACAGCATTCAACAGGGATTGACAGCAACAGTTTTTAGACAGGCAGCAGGTGAACAGCTAATGTGTACAGGCACACAAAGGCTGACGTTCTGGGTGAGACTTTTATCTTTAAACCAAGAAAAATCAGTAACTGAGTAATTGTGTTGTCATAACAGATAGGTAGTATGATAAGTGATTTACTTTTAGATCAAGGGGATTCAATTACTACTGAGCTACACCAGCTAATAAGAGGCAACAACATCACACTTGTTATTGGTTGCTTCGGCCGTAAATCAATAGGCAAAGGATGATAGGATGCATGCCTTACATGAACCCCAGTGATCTCCAGGCTGTCACTCAACATGCATTCAGACAGGATCAAGCGCTGCTGCGATGGTGGGTCGCTGGAGGTGTGTCTATTTGTGTTGAGCGTGTGAAACAAGCGGGAAATAACTTTTTATCTCTCTGATTAACCGGCTTTATTGAGGCTAGCACTCGCTCACTGTCATTGACTGTCTCTTGAGCAAAGTTCGCTCTCTCTGTTTCTTAAACCCTTGGACACAAATCAAACTTCTGTCTTCTCTTCTCTATTTTGGAGCATAAATTGCAGTCAGAATCAGATTTGGAAGGTGGTTCATGAAATAAACAGCACCAGAACACAACCGGTAGAGTATCAGAGTCCATGAATCTACCTGGATAGTCTCAGTTTCAGAGACATTTCAGGCTGACTGTGGAGGGTTTACCCAGTCCGAGTGTCTGATTGGCAGCCGTAGCGTGCCGCTTTCCCAAAAGTTGGACTTCTCAGCTGCACGCTGTAGTGGTTTTTTCGCCCTTGTGACGTGGACTGCCAGAACCGAAACGGACGACCCCTATTTGTAGTCTAGGAGGAAAAATATATCTTGCCAAATTTGGCCTCCAAGTCCCTTCCTGACTCCTTTACACATTTTTAATAATTTCAAATGAATACCCATCACGACTCAGCGACTGCATTGTGTTTGAAGAGGTCAATCAGGAAACACAGAGGGACACACTTTTCATTGTTTAATACCAATACTAAAAATAAGAAATCTTTTGTTTATCACAGTTACCATGGCAACAGTTTGTGCCCGGGTGTTTCGGTTGACTGACATTTAATCTTACCAACTGGCGTCAGTTACTGTTTTGGAGAGTGGTGTATGAGCGTGTTGCATCAGATACATGATACACTTTTTTTCTTCACACACTAAGGCTTTGTCTGTGTTCATAGATGCAAAGAACTGATGTGATATTGATGATACAACAGTTTGCACATTAGAAAGCAAGTCTCTAATTATTTTAGTAAACAGTATTGACTTTTGTGGCACTGGGCAGCCGCTCTGCTGAATCATAATATCTGTTCGAAGTCGAAGTTAATTTACTTCAACAGGACTAAATGCAAAAAGCAAGCTATATCCAGGACTTTTCCAGACTCTCTCCAAGAAGAGAGAGGCAGGGTTACAGAACCACGATCTTCATTTGTGTATTATACTCATTTTTTTTCACTTCACTGAGGACAGGAATCAGCCAGTCAGTGCTGTTGTTGTGGGTTTTGCTTGCAATACTGGGCCACTATGCTTTGTTTAGTTGTAGTCTGTGATGGAAAATGAAGGAGAGAAGAAAGTGCATCTTATACACCAAAAAGAGCTTGTTTTCCACAAGCCATCCATGCATATATGCATAAACATGTTGAAAGTTGAATTTCTGTGCCTCTGGCTCTATATTGGCAAAATATGTTCAGTTGCTAATTACCTCCATTAGTATAAAGGCTGTTAATAATGTTAATAATTGAAACAGTAATGTGAATCAGTGGATAACATTACCATGATGAAAACACACATTACACTACGTGTACTCTGAACATCACTCTGTATGTACCGGGATGCATGTCATATCATGGTTATTACTGAAGTGCGTGGCTATTGTGTCATCTTGTTAAACCAGTGGGCTGCTAATAGGCTGATTATCTTAACTAGGTTAAGTAATGTCATGAGTTGTGCTTATAGCATGTGCTATGACTGTGCTGGTGATTTTTGTTCGTTCTTGTTTAGTGTAGGACGGCACATACTCGCGCACACACACACCTACCTGTTGTGATTAATAAAGATCAGTCAAGACAAGATCCCAACAGCTCTGCATTCTTGCCAACAGTGGTTACATACTCCCAATCAGTCACAGTGACAGTCCAAGCTATCAGTCCTCCTTTACAATCTAAATGCCAGATTCACATCACAGGCTATATCTAATTTAATGGTTGTACATTATAATATATTAGAATATGACTGGGCTGCACATAAATGACATTTAAAGTAACAACTTAAATTCAACAGTGGCCAAAGTACTACATTAACCAACCCATAATTTTTTTTCACAGTTTTTACACATTTTAATTTTTTTTTTTGTTGTTGCTTTACCCCTTAATAGCTTTACCCAATGAGTTACTATTATTACTAATGTTGGGAAATTGTTGCTTAATTATATTTCCATCCATTTTAATTTTTCCTGTAACAATAACAATTGAATTATTGTTTGAAATTAATCTGTTTTTGAATGACGTAACAGTCTTCTGTCAGACCAGAGGGGGGATTTGTTGACTTCCCATCAATGTATTCATTCAAAACGACCACATGGGAACTATCAGTGTCCAAGTTTATGTAGCGCGTTTGTGTGTCTATATGTGAGTACTTCGACTTCTTCCAGTCAGCATGCACAGTACATTAAGGCAGTTAAACCTTAAATAGTGTCCAGAGGCACACGACACATACTGGCACACACAAATATGTGCACGCACACGCACACAGACACACACACACACACACACACACACACAATAAGTGCAATACACTTGATGCTTTTAATGGGTCTGTAGTAAATCGCAGCTAAGTGCCTTCAACCAATTTTCCTTTTGCAGCTGAGCCCTGACACACACCCACACACGTTAGCGAGCTCAGCACACACACACAGAAAACACTTTGCGAAAATGCAGGTTTGACAGAGGTGACAACAGAGTGTGGCAGGCGAAAAAATACTGTATGAAATAAAAGGTAAAACATTTCAATTAATATCAAGGTCCAGACAGTTATCTGCATCGATATGTGTTTTCCTAAAGAGGTCAAAAACATTTGTTTCTACTCTAAAAACATCTTATTAGTCTGATACAGGTGCTTACTTATGCTACACTTTTAGTGTGGTAGTCATTGTAGATCTAAATGTTGCATCTTCAATTTCTTTAATTTTACTAAAATATTCTGTCTACACTGGTTATATGGTCATATCTGCATTTTGGATATGTCGCTAGACTGAAATCACAACCTGATGAAGTATATTAACCAACTTTATGTGCAGCAAGATAATTCAGCTCGAAACAACCTCTGTTAATGTGTTAACGCAGCCATAAAAAATGGAATTGCATTAACAGGCTGAACATCTGATTCGCCCACATGCACACCTTCACTGACTTTATTAATCTCATATATAACGCAATAAAGAGCGTACAAACATGCATGACCTGTAATTTCTTTATGGAGCCTTCTGCTGTGGCCTCTCAGTGCAGACGTGGATGCATTTCTGCCTCTCTCACACACCCAAGCTTTTTGCTATATTCTTTGTTATTTTCCTGTTTTATAGTTTTGTTTACATTTGCCTGAGATCAGACATGTGGGCACAAAACAAAAATTTCAGGTAGACGGTACAAAACAAGTGCGGAGGAGGAAGAGTGACAAGAAGCGTGGGCAAGATAACATTGCAGAAAGCAGAATGGTGAGCTACATATCAAAAAGAAAGCATCCAGAGAAAAGCAAATGAGAAGTAAACGCTACTCTGTTCACATTCACCTAAATTCTTCTCACCCTCTTAAGGAGCGTCAAACCTAATCTAGCACGTTCAGTCCGATTTGATCTCAGTTCAGGTCAACAAACCGTATGTGTCGACAGATAGCAGCACTCATTCTCCACATCATTCTGCCCCACTCTCTCATATAAAGTACATACAGTCAGATGAATACACTATTTAGTATTTCACTGCTTTGCCCCTGGTCAAACATTCAATAAACCATCCAATTATACTGCTCTCTCTCAAACCGTTACTTAACCTGTAGCCCATTCATATGTAATGGCTCTACTTGTGTCAAGATGTAAGGGAAGTTTCCTCTTGCTAGCTTCCTCTCCATCACACTGGGGCTCTTTTATCTTTCAGGTCTTTTTTTTGTTTTTGTCTTTCTCTTTGTTATTCTTCCCGCTCTCACTTTTTTGGATTATAGGAAACAAGAGAAAGAGAACAACAGCATTCCACATTTAGCACAGGAAATGAACAGTACCATGTAATGTTGCTGTTGTGAATTCAGTGTTTTTCCTGGACAAATGCAATGTTCCCTTCTGCACGTGTACCTGTGTACAGAGAGAAAAGCAAACAGTGAGTACATAAATGACACAAGGGCATGGTCTAAATTGCCTGTTTGTTACTGGACGGTTACTGATCTGTTAGCTTCCCGATAGAAAGCCACTTACTCCATTAGCAATTTTCCCAATTAGCTAATTGGTCCAGACGTTGATAGATTAAGTGGCTTTAATGTATTTTGTTGGTCGTTTGGTGGCTTTGTTTCAGCAGAGTTTGTCAGTATGTGCCCATGCGTGTGTGTATGTGTGTGTGTGCCCATGTGTCAGCATGCCAGTGATAGGTGTGGAATATAGCCAAAGGGACAGGAGCTGATTAATTGATTGCTTTTAATTGAATACTTCCAACACCCCCCCAGCTTCCTTTGAGTCTTTTCAATTCTTTAACAAATAAAGGAATAGACAAAGTCGTTTTGCTTTTACCTCCATGTTAAAATAACTCTAAAATAATTGCTTTAATTCATTGTATTGAGTTGCAGAAGAAGCCAGAGATTTTATGCCCAAGGCCACAATGTTTGCGCTATCAGATTGTGGTGAAAAGGTCACAAGAAGAGCAAAGGGAGAGTCAAAGTCGTATATGTTCCAAGCAATTTCCCCCAAATGAGAAACTTGACAATTTAAGGAATGAACAGAAAAGTAGATAGGGTAGACGTGTGTGTGTGTGTGTGTGTGTGTGTGTGCTAATGTCTCTGTGCATTTACTGGGAACACAGTCATAGATTAGATGGCAGTACTTCCATTTTGACTGGAAGAGCTTCCTGTGTGAGTGTGAGTGATAGACAGACAGAGGAGGGGGAAACAGAAAGGGAACTGCTTACATACTCTTATTGTAAGTCACAGTTGGAATTGAATTTGTACAGAAGAGCAAAAAGCCCCAGTTTTTTCACTGTGTCAACTCTTTTGCAGCAGTGTGTGTACATGTGTGCGCGACAGCGTGTGTGCGTGCGTACATGCGTGTATGTATGTGATGGGCAGTCTCGCTCTAGTTGCTTCACTTTAAATTGCACGCGCCTTGCAGGGTGCGCACAGACGTGCACACATGTACGAATAAGCTTCATTGAAAAACTGTTTCCTAGACTTCATTTGTCCCTTGCAACATGCGCACACAAATATGTTTGTCAGTGCATACAGGATACACATGTGCGCACGCAGACACACGCCGTTGTTCTTTCCGTTGCTCCGTCTTTCTTCCCACATCACTCCGACTCACTCACTCACGCACACACACACACATACACACAGGTGTATGCAGGGACCTACATGAACTCACACAAAAACCCATTCATTCATACATAAGAATACTTGGCACGCAAGACCCACCATACACACACACACACACACACACACACACACACACACACACACACACACACACACAGACACGCACACACCTCCTCTGAGCTTATCTCAGTGCAGTATGGAGCAGCTTTTGAAGGCAGTAGGGAGCCAGTTGTTGACGAGCCACTTAATAATTCCCTTGGACAGGCATGAAATTCTTTCCTTTTCTCTCTGTCCCTCTTTCTGTCTCGCTTGCTCTCGCTCTAATATTCCTCTTCCTGTTGTGTTTTTATCTACTTTCTTTCTTTATTTTTTTTATTTTGTTCTGCTCCGTCTCTTTTTACTATACTCCCTTCTTTATGTCTCTGCCTCGTCTCTGGTTCTCTCTATTTTTTTGCTCTCTGTGATCCATTCACTAATGAACTCAAGTCCTTAACAAAGCGCTTGTGATGATACGCTGCTTGTCTTGTCCCAGGCAGGTTCTCTGAATCCCATGCATTTTACTGCACTACTGATATAATTACCAAGCAGTAAATAAAAAGTTGTGGTTTAACTTCTCTCTTTTTTGTGGGCTTCTCTCTCTTACAGACCAAGGTTAGGTGATGTACATTGACCCATGCAAATAGATTACAAATGTATTCATAACCTGTGTCAGTGTATCCCTTTGAATCTGTTAACTGAAATTAAGGCTTAGAAAGTTAGTATTCCTGTTTCTGTCTATTCTGTGCTCAATTCATCTATTGTGCACAACACAGTGGAGTGAGTTACAAGACAATGGGAGTTTCACTAGTACAATAAAAACACTCCAGTATGTGAGAGTTGCTTAAACTGAACATTTAAACTGAAAATGTGCAGAAGATGTTTATCCTAATTTCAAACATTCTGGTTTTATAAGAGATGTTTGCTTACATTTAGTGGTTAGTCTTATCGGTTTCGAGTGTACATCTTAAACATCAGATAACAACAAGGAGCATCATCAGATATGAGGGTTTTTACTCAATATGGCACTAAGACACAGGGTTTGTCTTTAATTTTCTTTATTTCTTTTTAAAATAATTTTTGCGAGCTAAAATTGCCTCAGCGTTAAACCAAGGATTTCTATCAGATGAGCTCCAATTCAATTTTTTTCAAATAAAAAAAAAAAGTGTTTCCCCCTTGTTGTTGTCATTTCTTATGGCCTGTGGTGCAGATAGCAAAGATGTAAACATGATGTTATCTGTACGCTGGCTTCCGAGAGAGTCCTCTGCCGCAGGATACACAGACACATACATTTTAACATACTCACATGGGCTACATGCCAACACAAATACACGGGCATACAGAAACACATGATCTCTTGTCCTCTTCCTCTTCTTTCTCTTTGATTTTTATCCCTCCATCTGCTGTCCACCCCTCAAGGTGGAAAAAAATAATCTTCCTTAATATAATTTTTTTTATGTGTACATGTGCTTTTTGTGCCCTTCATCTTCCTTTTCCTGCGCCCCTTTTTTCATCTTTTCCATGGTTTTAATCCTGTTTGTCGCCGCTCCTTCACCTCACCTGTTTCTCCCCTTCAATTCGCATAACTGTCTTCTGTCATGTTATATATCTGAAGTACCTATTTCTGATTCCAGCAAGACTGAGTGTAAGGAGAGAGAGAGAGAGAGCAAGAATTACAGATGAAGAAAGTTTATTTATGTGTGCGAGACAGACAAACAGATAGACAGAGAACGAGAATGAGAGAGAGGGATCTCATTAAGTAAAGGTCACAAAGTGGTGTATGTCAGAGAAGGATGGGGCATTAGGCGACTTGTCATTGGTCACATGCGCTTAAACTCCTAAGTGTGTGTGTCAAGTGTGAGTATGTGTGTATCAGCATCTTGTTGGGTGTATTTGTGTTATTTGTGACTGTTCATGTAACCGTGCGTCTTTGCCGTGCTACAGTATGCTGTTCAGAATTTTGCATTTGCATATTCTTGTGTATGTTGGCCTTATTTCCTACTGTTTGGGATAATTCTGTTTATGTACAATGTGCACAAACTCCTAGTTGCTCCAGATGAGAAATACAGTACTTTGCACTGCAGTTTGATCACCATTATTGTGTGTGTGCATGTGTAGGTGACTGTAAGGCATTGTGTAATGTTTTGTCCTATTTCCTGATTGAAGACTGTGGAAATTACATTTACTCAAGTTTTGAGGCAATCATGCTTCATTTGAGTGTTTGCATAATATGCTAATTGGTTCTACTGCATTTTTTTTTAACTCCACTACATTCATTTGATAGATACTTTTCATATGTACAGTATATATCAAAGTTTTATCAAAGTTGATTGGCAATTAAAAATGTCTTTATTTAGTCGTTAGTTAGTTCTAGTTAGATTCAAAATAATTTAAAACTGTGGTAGAAAAGTTACACAATGTTAACAGGAAGACTATTAACACTTTTTAAACCCAGTTCTAACCCTAGCTTTCAAACTAAGTCTCAGGACTAAAGAATTAGGGTGAAAAGTGGCCAAAATGTCCTATCTTCCCAGTAAAATGCTCAGTCTGAAGATGTAAAATCTGTCCTTACAACCACCATGGTACAAGAACTCACACACACATTCTTGTTTAACCATGGTGCGACATTTTGGATTGAAATCCTTTCAAACCAAGCTGTCTCTGGAGACACATGGTGAAATATGTACAATGCAGTCCATTTATTCTATTTTTTTTTTCATCTTCTCCGTTGGCATCCTGTATGCTCAGCTGAATTCCAGGAGAGTCAAACAGCAGACTCACACAGACACACTTCCTATCCAGAAACAGTGGGCCAAGTGAAATAACCTGTAATCAGGCTTGTATGTGTGTTGGCGGTAATAAATGCCCCCTTGGAAACTCAATGCCAAATAATCAAGATTGACGCTGGCACACAGCACTCTGAGGTGTGTGTGTGTGGTTTGTTTGTGCTATTTTTGTTGGAAGGATCTAATCAAATGTAATCATGCTGCTGATTACATTAATCGTGAGGTTTATAATCACTTTCTTTTTTCTCTCTCTTTCTTCCTTTCTTTTAAATTCTTCCCTGGTCTCTGTTACTTGTTTATTATTGTCTCTGTTTCTGCATTGTTCAACATCTTAAGTCACTATCATTCACTTTGGGTAGAGATATAGTAAAAGTAGCAGCACATGAGGGCTAAATTCCATGAACAACAAAAAGTGGAGTATCAAATATTAAAGCAACACTGCATAGAAATTCAGATTTTTGTGATTTAGTGCCCAGTCTCCAAGTACAATAAACCTGTCATAAAATAAGTGACTCGCTTATCTAACGGCAAGAAGTTCAGCTCTCCGACCTTTTTTTTTTTCATTTCACAAATCTTTCGCCATCGTCTTCTTAGCTTTGTCCGTCAATATCTTCTATGGTCATGGTTGTCCAAAACACCTGTGGTACAAACACTAATACTCCTCCAGTGCTCTCTGGGGTCTGAGCAATTTAACAAACTGAGATAATATTAGCTAACAGTAGCTTATTTTACTGTCCATCAGGAAACTCAGTCATCAGAGGGAAAACTGTTTTATTTTTTCATTAAAAAAAACATGATCCAGTTTCAACAAAATACAGTAAGTAAAATAATTGTGTGTAACTTGCCATAAATTGTTATGTACGTATTTACAAGATCATACCTGTTTAGCTGGTGTGAAGTGGGAATGACCTGATTACAAGTCAGTGATTCAAAATGATTTAAAACTGTGGTAGTCATACAATGTTGCTCTAACTCTTGATGGGAACACTGTGGGGGGAAACATAAAATAAAAACAATTTTATTTGATGTATTAAACTTAAAATGAAGCATTAATTCTTAGATGTGATGAACATGTCTCAGTGGAAAAGCTGTATGTACATGTTTTGCTTCTTTCATTTCTGCATAGAGCAAACAATTTAAATAATTACATTCATTCATTCAAGGCTGTCAGATGGACTGCAGTGCTTACCTACCTTGGACAAAGTGCTTTACAATTTGCCTCTCATTCACCCAGTCAAATACACACAGATATACTGAGCTGCCATACGAGGCCTTGGACTGTCCAACCTTGAGTTCAGCATCTTGCCGTTTGCCATTACCACATTTGAAAACATTTCTATAATTTAATAATTGACTTGAATTGGCGCAGACAGAAATAAACAAGTTTGTATGTGTGTTTTTCTTAAAGAATACTCTCTTTCTTTCTCTCTGTAGGACACAGAGGTGGTGAACACAGCCATTCTTACAGGACGGCGTGTTGCAGTGCCCATCAAACTGGTTACCGTGGAGACCGACGGGCAGGTGAGGGAGGTTGACGACTCCGTCACCTGCACTTCCACAGATGTGGACATCGTAAAGGTATGTGAGATTACCTCAAAAGTAATTATAAATGAATTACATACATTTCTTTACAGTTGTATGATATAAAACTGGACAATCCGTGCAAATCAATAAAATCCAAGATTGCATTGTGGGGGAGTGGAGTTAGTAGACCAGTTGATATTTTATTTCATTGAAAAACGGGCTCAGGCAGTTCACAAAATGTCTTAAGTCATGGTCTTCCAGATGGGAAATATGGATGAAGAAATAGTTTCTCAAGAGCTTGAGAAGTAGGCACAATGTTTAAGGAGAGAGGAAATCGCAGTAATGTAGGGAGGTATGGTGGGTATTTAACACAGCAAGGAATCCATCTTGAATAATCATCATTGTAATCTAAATTCTTGCATAATTTCTGTTGCTCTCTAATTCACTTTGTGCAACCGAGCATAATGAGACATTTAGTTAATGTTAGAGTGCAATCTTCTTCTTCTTTTTTTTTTTAATCTCACTTTGCATTTTACTCAATGTGGAAATGGCTCAGAATTGCTCACATGTGGGGAACTTCTTTGTTTGTTTTGTTTGAATTTACATTTGGGTCAGTGTTTTAGTAAAATAAAACAGAATTACGTTCACCAGAATGCTGGATAAACAGTTAAACACATTGAGCCGATTGAAGGTGCCCCGGAGTTGTCTGTTTACATTCAGTGTTACTCACCCAACACATATTGCGCACACCCTTTATTAATTAATTGATTTGAAATCTACACTGTTCACATCCATATGTACTAGTCTCCATCTTTGCATATCTATGTTTCATAGTGAGCTACCACCTGTAGAACAAAACAGAGTGCTCATAAATGAATATTGTAAAATACATACATAGAGTAAAGCCTCACCTAGATGCCTGTGTGTCTTGCATGAGAACAAACAGATTCCCACTTACTATTGCCCTACAGTGTCACTAGTAGTAAAACTCAGGGCACTGTTATCTCCCTATACAACTTACAGAAGAGCAGGTCTCTGTTCCATTTGTAAATTTTAGGAGCATGCACAGTCAAAATGTAACTATCCAATGCTACTAAGACTTCTGCAACACAGGACACTGATAAAAGTTTTCCTTTTTACATGTGATATACATATTTGTAAAGGAACTAAGGTGCTATATGCATGAAAACTCAAGTGCAGGGTCAGCTAGAACAGTCACCATGGAACTGGCAGCAATCCAATGTCGCTCTGAAGGACTTATTGTAAGCAGGACGAGTGATCATTGACACTTGAAGCCTGGTGGAAGGACAGTTTCAAGTGCTAAGCCACTCTGCCAGCAAAGCTAACAAACAAAATTACTGTACTTATTAATAAAACAGAAATAGCTTTTTAAAAACATACTTTTACAGAAACAAGCCAATGCCCGAGAATGAAGATTGATTCCTCTTGTGCTACATTCCCTAAACCCCTCAGGGCTTAAAATGAAATGCACCCTTGCTGTGACAGTTTCAATATGAAGCCAATTTCCTGGTACAAGCCAACAGGAGTGGTGCTGTTTAAGTACGATCAATAACAACACAGCGAAAATGGAAGGAACTCATTCAGATAGATGTAATGTTTGCACTGTGCATGTGTGTGCGTGTATGTATGGAAGGGGCAGAAAAGTGTATGAAACTGTGTAGGAAAAGATTCCTTGTGCATGCATTTTTTTGTGCGTTTGTGTGGTTTGGTGTCTCTGAATCCTTGTAAGCATACATGTGAATGAAACAAGGAAAGACAGGATCTTTAAAGACAGGCATACAAATACACTGTATGCTTAATAGATGACTATAAGGAAACAGCATTGCATCTAGATAATGTCAGACTTATAATACTTAGAGGAATTCCAGTCATTTGTATTACTTTTCTCAGACTTTCCACCTTCACATTTTATAAAGTTAAGCCATACATCTGTGTGCTGCGTTTTCAGTCAAGCTGAAATATTTAAATATGAAAGTTTTTACCACCTTGATCAAACCCTTCCCCTTTTTTTGTGTAGTCACACTCACTACCTCTTAAATCCACGTCACGTTCAGTCTGAATGCACTTTTAAGTACAACTATCAGTGGATGGATTATACCAGTACTTTTATCCAACCCAGATAATCCAGATGCAGGAGTAGACACATAGATTACAAGAATTCATAGGAAGCTACTGTCATACCCTGCTTAAGTGAACCTGAACCACAAGTTTCGGGTTGAAGAAAAGATCAACTGAATTACTTTAACACATTTTACGCAGTATACAGTATTATTGATATATACGCTTTGAGGAAGGCAGTAACAGACATAATTAGTAAAATACTACCAAGGCCTTTCTCCATAAGAAAAATAAGACAACAAGCTTTGAACAACTGCATCCATCAAATGAAGACAAATTTCCTTGTCTCTGCTCTGCTGCTGATATTTTAATTTCAATATACAAAACGTGTCAAATGTGGAAAGCAGAATCAATCAGCTGGATACATTTTGAGAGAGCACATTGGTACTGAGGCAGGCGCTGGTACAGCCAGTAGTGGAAGTAGTATTCAGGTCAGTAGGAATACCACACTGTGAAAATACTAAAAGTTAAAACTTTTAAAAACTAAACTTTACTTGAGTAAAATAATTTATTACCCACAAAATGTACTTAATGTATCAAAATACTCTGCAGTAATGTACTATTAGTGTGTAATATTACCCTTTGGTATATACTGGAGTAAACATACATTTGCACAAAATGGAAACATTCAAATAAAGTACAAGCACCTTGAATTTGTACTTAAGTCCAGTACTTAAGCAAATATAGTGGAGACACTAAACTCATCCACTGTATATGGATAAGTTTAGCGACCTGAAGCCCTTTTTTGTGCTGATTGTGTTTGTTTGTGTGACGGATAGAATGTGCATGTGACCACTGAGTGTTTGCAAACTGTTATGAGTTGACATTTGAGCTGACAGATATTTCCTCTTACGCATTTCCTTAGAAACACACACGCGAGGGGATTTAACACAGACAGCTGTTTGACAATGGCACCCATGGGGTTCAGCTCCAGGTAGCCGTAGCTGTCAGTGACTCACTTTGACAGCTGTAAAGTATAGCGAGCCTATGGAGCAACCACGCAGGTACCCTGAACTGAAGCAGCTCTAAGGCTGCACTTCCTGCAGGCTTCATCTAAAACCTGCCTCTTTTCTATCAAGATTGACAGACATAAACTACTGCAGGTCCCTGACGTAGTATCGCTATAGCACAACTTACTAAAAGGTCCATTTAGATAAATACATGCTGGCTGCAATGAATTACAGCAATCAGTAGCTTTGTCATTGACCTATTCATGGTGACAATTCAGACTACTTTGTCATGTAATCATTTTCTCACCTGGGACTCGCCTCTTGAAGGAAACGTAGGTTCCAGTCATTCCATGATTCATTGACTGCAACTTCCTTCGCAATTGTCTTAACTGTCACATTCTGCTTTTTTGTTGCAAGTTTGTTGAATAGCTGCTCTACTGGCTTCGTTCTCATAAGAATGAGGGATAAACTCTTGAGGGAAAAATAAGGTTTCTGTTTTAGCTGTTATAAGTTACAAGCAGTAGTGTGAGGAAGATTAGAGATCTCATTTGGTTTCACATCACATTCCATTAACCAACCTTTTGTTTAATTACTCATGGTGGATAAATGTTTGCAGGGGGAATTGCACAGTGCTTTTCCCATCCCTGCTAATGAACGTATGGATGAAATAACTGGCTGAACCTGTCACTGGCTGTGGTGTACTGCTGTAGATTTCACTGATGCAGCTCATGTTGTTCGGTTTAGCCCATTTATCCCTGACAACAACATGAGCAGCAGCGATGTACTACACAGATAATAACTTTCCGCTCTTCTTCAGCCCTCCCTCTCCGCTTCTTCCTGTTCTCTGTCAGTGTAACTATCTTGTTAAGGTCCTCGGAGATGCTGTCATCTGTGATGTGTGTGTACGTGTAAGTGCCGCTATTGTTGACACAGCAGTACGTGTAGGTCAGCGGCGTCTGAGCGAGTAGGGGACAGATAGGACAGACACACAGACACGTGCACACAAATTAGTACCATTATCTTGACCTCATGCAAGCATTTCTCTGACAAAGCAAGGGGGTTAGAGGAGGAAAGATTGGATGCAAGACTGGTGAGAAGATGAGTGGATCAATGAAGAGAGAAAATTAGATGAACTGAGAAGACTGGAAAGTAAAAAGGACACAAGGATTTGGTTGCATAGTGGGAGATAAGAAAGGAGAAAAAAGAAATAAAAGGTGGAAAGAGAGAGGAGTGGTACAATAGAAGGAGAATTTAAGAGGAGGGATGCTGATGACTTAAAAAGCCTATATATTGTCACACGACTATATCCCATTAGCTTAACACCTAGATCCCTGAATAGAAACAATTGACCATTCCCTAAGCCAGGGTTAGTCCGTTAGCTAAGCCAGTTTAGGGCATTGTTAACAGCTCAGCCCTGTTCAATTTGGGGAAATTTACACTCAAGGAAGGAGCCAATGTTATAGTGTCACATCGGTGCAAGCCCCTTCTCCTCGAATGTTAAAAATGAAAACTTTAGCTACTGTTTTCAACTATGAACAAAAATGTAAGCTAAGCAGTCAAACAGAATTATGGTCGAAATATCTGCAGGATTTATTATTGCCCCTGTTGCTAGGTATGACTCATCTGTTTTAAAAGGTTTGATCAAAACATAAATAAACAAATATAAACTATTAGTAATAATCAGCAGAGGATGGACAGTTAACTAATACTAATCATATAAATTAATCTCTATTTAAACATGTGTATTTAGACATTAGCCAAGGTGTAATTATGAATACTATTTTACGCAATGAGCATCTCTGTTGAATTAATTCTATACTTTGAATGTACTTACTGAATAAAAACACACATTCACATTCTGATAGCTTTCATATTTATTTGATTACGTTTATTTACCATGCTACAATTTTAATACTTAATCTCTTTGATGTTACCGGTGGGAATGGCTCAGCTTTCATCCATTTCTGTAATTGCTGGCCAGCCTATATGTGAAAGCGTTGTAAGTGTTTGTGTGATCACTTTGCTGATGCAAGTCTGCGAGGCCTGAGTCATCACTGCTGCACTGTTGCATTTTTCCAGTTGCCAAATGTCTTTCTGTTGTGATCACTTGTATTTCTGCCGTTATGGCGTTATGGCATTATTGTGTTAGGTGGGAGATGCAAATGCATCTCTAATGAGATCGACCACAGACATTATCCCTGCACAATCTAATCTGTAGCATTTCATTAGTTCACTGTCATTCAGCATTTGGAGAATATTTTGCCTACCTCTTAGTATTTCCACCATTTCTTCGTTTTAAGCCTCTTGAAAGTCCCCCTCCCTATTTCTGACAGTTTGTCACCTGAAGAGCTCTTGTAAAAGCTAAGATGCTTTGCAAATAAGTTTTATCTTTAACATTTATCTTAGATTTTCCTTAGAATTCCAACTCTTTGTACTAGGAAGTTTTATGTATGTGGCTCTTGATCTGACATTTTCCTTACCATAATACAAACTAGCTTTGCCCTGCAGTACAAGAACAATACTGCTTCTATAATGACAGTGAGGATGCTGACCTTTGACCCAGAATGTGCAGCTTTAGCCTCATACTTCTCACACAATATCATGTATGTATGCAGTTTCATTTCAGCTGACAAGAAACAAAAAAAAATATTATTTTTTTCTACCCATGAGAGAAGAGAAAGCTAGACAATCTAAAAAAAACAGAAGCTAAGTGAATAATAATACGACACATGGACCAAAATAAACTTTGGAGGTTTGGCGGGTCTGATCATGTGATTGGCGGGCGCAGCGTGATATCTGGTTTGTGGTTCTTGGATCTGGTCAAACTTGTCTGCATATTGCTGGGTTGTTTAGCTGACACCGTTACAGCCCGGTTGTTATTTTATGCATCGCACACAGAGAAAGAGAGAGTCAAAAGACTTTGATCTTACAGACAAACACGTTTATGGCAAAGAATTCTCTTCCGTACTGGATATATGCACACTTTCTATCATAAGTGTCCACACACACGCGCACACACACAGATCGTCTCACAGACACACCCAGGAGATTTGAGCGGTAATTGGTTCATGTGGAGATTCCTTTAGTGACGTCGTCAGTAATTGAATTTGGCAAAGAGGAAGACAAAAAGGCTCAGACGTGATGGAGGACAGTGTACACGAGTGTGTATGTGTGTGAATGAATGTTTGAATGTTTGAGGGAGTTTTAAGTTGTGCGTTTCTGCATGTGTTACGACACAAAGCAGATTAGGAATTGATCTGTGTGCTATTTAATGAACCGGTCGCGGAGTTTGGCACGCGCCTACGTGATCCCTCATACATACACACACACACACAGTCACATTTTCTGTCCTTGGAAAGGTGCTATGTGTTTATACTTCCAGTGTATCTTTGTCCGGACATTAAAGGATACAGTAGACTAACTCTCCCATTTAGATGAAATTACAGTGTAAATGTAATTGATCCGCTGTTGAGTTTAGTTCTCTAACTTGTGCCCATTTACCTGCAACTCTTTCTTCTTTCTTCCATTCTGTGGGTCAGAATTTGGTATTTTGTTGCTTCACTTTTGTTTGAAGCTTGGAAATAAATGAAGGGTTGCAGTTTTTGCATGGAGGTTGAGCTGTGGTGGACGTGCTTCATCATAGTTTAAGGTAAGTGGACATCAATCAATTGGCAGCTGATTTCTGAAGGTCATAAAGCTATTCCTGTCGATGGAGGTGTTAGAGCACATCACATTTAGAAACAGAGGACATTTTTTTTAAGGAGGTGAGCTTACATGCTGTCACTGCACTTGAATATAAACGAGGGGGAAGACATGAGGTGTGGAGGAGGTGAAGGAGGGTGACAGGTAAAAGGAGAGAAGCCTGCATCCTCATGTCCATCAGGAGGCAGAACGGCTGAATCAATCAATTGATAGATGAGTTTGTGTCTGATTTGTGGTCTGATTTTTTTTTTCTTCTTTCTATGTGAAGTATTTAACATACTATTCTGACAGTCACGTGTTGAACTTGTGTCTTCACGCTATGCATGGACACTTCCAAAAAATGTTGAAGACTTCAAAGGTCTTACAAAAAACAACTGTGAAACTGCTGAAACAGGATTCAATGAAAACACCAGAACAATCGTTAGTACACTACAAATTGGAAAAAGATCCAGAGAGTTACAGCAAAGTTGCTGTAAAAATAAATGAAAATATGGATTTACAAAAGTATAAACTCGCTGTCATATTATCTAGTTTTTCTCATGCCAGGAAGAATCACCAGTAAAATTGTGTTATTGAAAGTACACCATATAAGTATATAATATTCCTCAACATACACAAAAAGAAGCAAGTCATAGTCTTGAATCAGAGATCACTTGCCAAATTCATCAAAATTCAACCAAGCATCCAGCAATAAATGAATTCAAGCTGCAGATTGTGAAATTATTTTTCTCAACAGCATAATTCTTAGCTTCCAGTAACAGGATCTTAAGCTCCGTGATTGGATTTAGATTTGGAGTTTTTCCATTGCCAACTATTTTCTTACCAAAATACAAATTAAGAGTGGTTATTTTAACTTTCATGGACACATGCTTGTAATGTCAACTATCTAACAAAGAAGAACTTATTTCCAATCACTGTTGTTAATCTCTTTTACTGATTTCCAACAGAAATCTTAGGGTACAGTATAAAGGCTGGTAGTACCGTCAGATTGTGTGCTGGCATTAGGAAAGAAAAATGACTTGTACTGTATGAGCTGAGATAGCAAAAAAAATGATCCTTTAATATGACATGCTGCATAAAGTGTAGAGATAGGCAAAAGAAAACCTTTTAAGAAAACATTTCAGGCCATCATCAGTGCTGATAAGGCTCCTATTTCCCCCTTTTGCTGGCTTTTTTGAACTATATGCATTTAAAGCAATCATTAGTGTCTTAGTCAGCACAGGTGCCATATCAAATTTTCTTAGAGAATAAAGAAAAAAAATGATAAGCAGGTTTTTGTGACACAAAATCCCTCCACTCTCCCTGGGGTTAACAACTACCATTTATTTTGAGTTTATTCCCTGTTACTGCCAAATGATGCCTCTATATGACACACTATTCAAAACGTCAGGATGAGCCTTAAAGCCACTTGAAGCCTCAGGAAAAAGAAAAAAATGTGTAAACTCATTTAATCTTACTCAGGGCAATTATATACTTGCTTGTTGTTCTAATAAATGTCAGTTCCTCTATGCCTTTCTATAGCTGTGTGTAACAGTGTTAGAAATCACTATACATTTGAAGCTGAGCATGTGCTGGATGGTTTGTAATTTCCTGCCCTCTTGCTGTGAATGTGAAGTCTATATGTGGATGTATCCCATTCTGTACTTTCTGTGACTCACTGTGGGCATTGTTGACATGCACATGCATCAAAGTCAAAATTACAATTTCCTGTACACTTATTGCTCTTGGTAAATAAATTCTTCTACAGAGTTAAAGGTTTGAACCTGCTGCCCACATAATAAAACAGTTTTTAAATGCCCTCCCTAATGTGCATTATATACCTTGCATAAACAGTACACACTCATAAGTCGGCATGGCAAAAATGAAATGTTTCTTTTTCACAAAGGTGATCTGTTCACCGTATTTGAATGATATGAATAGAGGGTCATTACAGTCAGCTGGGGTTCTTGATTAAATTTTTTTTAGAAAGAAAACAATGTGCAATCATGGCATTGTGACTTGAGTGAATTTTAAAAATGTCAACTATGTGGTGTATGCAAGCATTTTTGCTCCCACATCAATCAACTAATCAAGTGAATCAAGTTTGTCATTATTAACAAATGAACCGTTTTAGCAGTCTACTGCAACCAAACAACCACTGATTACAGCAAGACACACATGCAGCACAACTGTTGAATTTAAACAAAATAATAATTGTATGTGTTGTCATAATAACAGCTTCATTTCAGTTAATTTATTATAAATGACTTAAAATAACATGTTAAAAGTATCACTAAAAAGTATCATTTTACTTTAGAGGGCTGTTGATAGGAGGACTGTTTGTGTCAACCTCAGCATGCCATAATTTGAAAAATTAAAAAATGTTTATACAATTCAAGATCAGGATATGAGGTTGACTTAATGAATAGACTGATGAGTAGAAGATAAATAAAATAAATTATGTTTGTTTAAGTGGAGAAAAAGTGACAAAAAAGGGAAGGTAGAAGAGGAGAGAAACTGGGAGAGGGCTCTACCCAGGTGCCCAGGGTCATTTGAGAGCCTAGAAAGGAAATGAAAGGTAAAGTGGATTAAAGGCAGAGGTCACACACACACACACACACACACACACACACACACACACACACACACACACACACACACACACACCTAAACTCACACATTTTCCATTTAGCAGTAACAGGCTTAGGATATAGGCAGTGATTTGAAGTGCGGAACATCAGACCAGACCATTAGCAACACCCAAGACATATATCTGTGGGAGCTGCGACCTTGAGGAGGGCTAAAATGATTTTTAGACCTCCAGTGATTCAGTTCTTACGTCGCAGAAAAAAAGAGTTTGTTGGTAAATCAGCAAAGCCCCGAACGTTCCCCCAGTGCCTCCCCATAAAATGTTCAACAGATTGCTTAGTGACAAAACTTTCCAGGAAGTGAAAAACTGTTTCACTCGAGGCTTTATAAAAAGTGAAATGCATCATTGTCAAGACAGCATACAGGAAGAGTGCATAAATCTGCTGCCATACATTTCTCTTGCATCCATCTTGCACCAGAACAGATTTCATATTAGAATTCCATCAAATTACTCGTTGTGAACTGAATATTGTTCACTTAGATTAGACATTATGGCTGCATGTTACTTTTACCTTCACCAAGAAAGAGTGTAGATCCAACTGCCAGCCCACGTTTGAGTTTGAAGTCAGTCACTACACATTTCACTACACAAATATTTCCAATAATTATTATGAGCCAAAAGAAAGGGTATGGTTCAATAAACAGTATGCTGTTATATAGGACATTAGATTTAAAAAAAAAAAAAAAAAAAAAAGAGCTTGCAGTGGGATACCAAGTATATAAAACAAAAAGGAATTTTCAGAAGGTATGATCATAGATGGGGCTGACTGCATATTCTGGTTTGTTACACAGAATCATCTGGGAAGTCGTCATTGGAAACTATTTGGAAAAGGGCAAGCGCTTTCAGAAAAAAATACTTGACAGGTGATTGAATGAACCATCTGTCTATCACTGTCTATCATGGGCGAACATTAGAAAGGTTCTTTTGCTCTTCTATCAGTGAAGAAGTACTCTTGGATCAGGTCAATTATAATTCATGCTAGCAGTGTCTACGCTAACCGCTTCACTTTTAACAGTGATCCACTCACACATTATGTGTTGCATAAAAGGCTGGGGTTGGAAGAAACAAGACAGTACAAGAAAGAGATAGAGTTAAAGAAGCTATCTCGTGTAGAGGCAAGTAAAGTGAGCGAGACATGAATGAAAGCAAGAGAGGAAGTAAGTGAAGTAAGGTGTGAGAGTGAAATATTAAGGGGGAGGGGGACAAATAAGGATGTGTGTGTGTGTGTGTGCAGCAGAGCATGAATTATGGCTAAGGGTGTTATGCTGCGCCCCGTGTCACACTCTTCCTCTCACCTCCATAAAATGCACTGGCCTCAATCAATAACTAATTAGCAGCTAATTACCATGCTAAAATACACAGCTGCAAATGTATAAACACAAACATCCGTGTATTGATAACTTAAGTAGGGTGGTGCCATGTGTAACACCTCCGAGCCCAGTTTCTCAACACAAACACACACACTCTGGCAAAAATACAGGGCAATCATTGGATGCAGGTCAAAAGGTCAAGAGGAAAGTTTGAATACAAAAAAATGGGGAAAAAAATGAAGAACCTCAACCCTCTCCTCTGTTTAGCATTTTAAACATTCTAATTTCTGCTTACTTTAATGACACCTCATGTATAAGGTGTCCAACAGCTGTCAGCAC
Organism: Nibea albiflora; assembly: GCA_014281875.1. Classification (NCBI taxonomy): domain Eukaryota; kingdom Metazoa; phylum Chordata; class Actinopteri; family Sciaenidae; genus Nibea; species Nibea albiflora. Next base: position 12,390,393 of record CM024801.1, read on the forward strand.
TTTCTCAGTGTTTTTTTTCGTTGACATTTTTTTCTGTGTACATGAGAGGAAAGCAAAAACTGGATTTACAAGATAAAAGCCATAAATTAAATAAAAGCCAGTGTACACATGTACTGTGTTTCAGGATGTACGGAAAACAGCTAAAATGCACGGGACACAGACCCCACAGTATGCCTGCAGCAGAGTGCATCCATTATTAGCTGCTATGTTGACCAGCGAAGCTGCACCCATGTGACTCTTTTTTTCTTTTTTTTTTTTTTACATATCGTAAAGATAAGATGAGTAACTGTAATATGCATACAGTGAAGCTAGCACACAACTACACATTATTTTTCTTATTATTTTATTTTTCTGTTGTTTTTAGATTATTGAAGAAATATGTTGTTTATTTTCTGTAGCATTCATTTGCTACACTCAGTTCGAGTGTAGCAAATTAATGAGCATCTTCTTTTAGCTGAGGTGGGGGCAAGCAGTTACACCAAACTAAAACTACATAATTTAGATTTACAGTATTATTTTAATCACAAAAGAATAATAAATCTTTAACCACTTGAAGAGAAACTATTACATTTATTTTACCACAGATTATTCAAAAAGTTCAAAATAAATTCAATGCGTTTCACTCTGGTCAGCAGGGGGAGCTGCAGCTGTCACAGCGACACCCTCTTCCCGCATTTACACTTCACACTGGCTGGCACCCATCTGTCTTTCTCTCTCTCACCCTGACATTTTGGCAGCTGTTGCCATGCATCCATTTTGCATTCCCTCAGGGAGCCATTTTGTTTCCTGGCGGTGCATTAGCGCCCCAGTCACTGGCACACATGGACAGTTCAGACACCACAGACAAAACTGCTGCTAGCTGTCACCGCTCTGTGTGCGTGCATGGGTCTGCCCTGCCCTGCACTTGACCTGTCACTTGTCATAGGATTACACTCAATGTGCTGCACTACAGATTATGAAGTGTACATTTTACAATGGTTTCTGTAACTATCTTTGTTCAAGATAAATCAAGTAACATTTGAATTAGGCTTTTAGCCCTGATTAGGCATTAGTTAGCCATTAATCACTTAAACCAGTCCCACAGAACTACACAGAACTATAAACCAGGGACCAGTTGCTTATTTGATAAAAAAACTGGCGTCCCAGATGGTCCTGATGTGAAAATGATCACCAAAAAGTGTTAAACCTAACCAAAGCCCATAACACATGAAAATGTTCCAAGACAGGGACATGGTGTATGAAATCTGAAGGTACTGTCACACTCTGGTCGGGTTGCAGACCTCTGCTGTAAATGGCAGCTTTGAAAAAGAGCCACATAATCTGTATTCTGTGACATTTGACCACAGTTAAACTAACCCTAACATTTACATATTGGTGGTTATGGCTAATACAGAGTAGACGTAGAATATGATTTCTTATTCAAAGTCTCTTAAAAACTGGAAGCTAATGTGAAAACTGTGGTTGTTAATTTACTTCTGGTAAAAGCCGTGAAAAAAACCCAAGGGTTTAGCTGCTTTTAGAGCTGTGCTGTCAGCACGAGTGACACTTCACATTTCCTGCAGAATCACTGGAAAATAACGAGAAAAAAACCCACTTGGAATTAATTTAGAAATTTACTGTCTAGTATATATTTTTGAAAAGGGACTGTTAATTAGCCCCAGTTTATATGGTTACCTGTGTGTGTGTGTGTGTGTGTGTGTGTGTGTGTGTGTGTGTGTGTGTGTGTGTGTGTGTGTGTGTTTGTACTGCTGAATCTGCTGTCCCACCAAATAAGTGAAAAACCTGCACCTGTCTCCCACAGGGCTACATATTTGTGCTTGTCCATGCGTTTATGCATATACACACAAAGACATATACACATAAAGTGACAAAGGAGATGTACAAGTTCATTTAAACAAGCTGAGAGAAGGATAAAGTTCAGCAGAACATCAGCCCATTGATACATTGCTAGACACTTGTGCAGTTCAGTTTGGGGTTACAGGAAAAGCAGAGAGGCGCAGATGTCCTTTTACCCCCGCCATGTCCTCCTGCTGCTCCTGGGGGATCCTGAGGCCGTCTCATGCTAGATGTATAATCTCTCCAGTGTGTTGTGGGTCTGCCCCGGGGTCTCCTCCCAGTTGGACGTGCCTAGAATAGCTCCCCAGGGAGGCATCCTGATCAGATGCCTAACAGTTTGATGCTGTTTCTAGCTCCTAAATTGCCTCGCTCTCCAGCCATTTTTCTCTCTGCCCTTCTTACTCATGTTTACCAAGTCCCCTTTTGCACTCAGCCTATTTAAAAGTTGAGAAGCGAAAACACAGAGGAGGAAAGAAACCGAGAAAGAGCAAGAGACATGGAGAGATTGTCTGAGTCAACTGCAGTATTGCTGCATTTCCCACTGCACCGTTCTCTTGTTAACAGCCAGCCTTCAGCTTCCACTGCAGGGCTATTAACATTAGAAAGGCCAGGCTGTTGAACCGCTCTCACAGAGGTCGAGCGTCTGGCCTACCCAGCATTACACCGCTGGTGTTTACATCTCCTTAAGCCTCACTCACTAAATGTTATGAAACTATGTAGTGTAAAATTGAAAGGGCAAAAATGGGCACAGTACAAGCAGGTAATCACCAATATGATTAGCCCAATGTTGAACAAATAACAGGCTGAACAGACTCAGTCCACTGAGTCGGTCCCTGGATGATTTAAATGCCTCGGATACACAACTGTGTGACATTTGTGTCACGCATAATCTGGTTATCTTTATAGCAATTGGCCATGATGTCATTTTTAAATAAAGGTATTATGAAATGAAGGTTCAAGGCAGGTTTTGTTTTTATATAAATGGCTGTGTGGGAGCCAACAGAAGTTTGAGACTCACTACCATTATCTTGTGAACTGACACAGTTCTGTGCCTTGAACATCTATAGCTCTTCCTACTGTAATGACTGTGTAATGTCAGCATTTCCACTGCATAATACAATACAACACAAGCAAAGCAGATGTTTGTTGCAGTGTATATCTACTCTGAATGTCACAGAATGTTTCCTTTCAGCCGAACAGGAGCTACCGCAGTCAGCATCAAGGCAGGTTTCAGACTCGGTACCAACCGGAAACTATTTTGTACTGCTTGGATAACGTACTCATGTAAGTTACTGTAGATGTGGCACAGTTCAAAGCATGCTGAGTAGAACAACTGGCTCTCTTCAGTATATTTTTAACTATTTATTAATATATTTTTTGGTATGAGAGAATGGCCTGGTTACTACTTAAAGTATAACAACCTCAGCTAAACTTTATTATTATCTTCTACCAACATTCCAACAGTTTTATAGCAGCTATTTGTAAAATCCTGCAAGTCCGTCCCATTATCAAACACTGTGGAGTTGTCATTTACAGTATATTAACTTACCTAATTATTTTTTTCTGTATAGCTTCCAAGCGAGAAAATTTGTTAGCACTAATGCAGGACAGAAGAATAAAGAATGCATGAACTGTACTGCAGTGACTGTTATATCGTTCATTTAAATATGATTTAAATAATGTGTCAGAAATAAGTTTTAAAGAAAGTCCAACTCAAACAGCAAATACAGACACTTAAGAAAGCACCCATTTCTTGCACACACACACCCACAGACACACACCTAGGCCACAATAGGGCCATACAAACAGACATATTGGGGCCAGTGTTGACTTATATCCCTATGCTAATAAGCATACTAATTCACACAGGCCCGGGAACTTTCTAGAAAAAAAAAAATAGAAATCATCACTACCCTCCAACACACACATACACAGACACACACTCACAGAAACTGAAACAAACCCACATTGAGAAAACCCTCCTGCTTCTTCCTAAAGCCCTGTAGACCTGCTTGACAAAGACAGGAGAGTCAAAGAAAGTCTTTGAAGTTAAGAGAGATTTTATAAACTACGTTTCATTGTCTTATTGGAGAGAGAGAGAGAGAAGAGAGCAGAGAGTTGGACGGCCTGTGCAAAAAATGAGTTTACTGTATCAGATAATATAGCAGTCTGTGTTGGTTATTTGATCTGAATGGGTGAATATGCATCATCTGACCAGGCTGTGAAATTTGACCCAGTGGAGACGGCCAGTTAGTCTTGGAATTTTACTAATATTGCAAAACAAATGCCATCTGTACATTTTTTCTGATTGCTGTTGTTGTTTTTCTTTCTATTGACTGGCAGATTCTGTTACAGCAACATGAAATTTATATTCCACAAATTCAGAATATCATCAAGAGGAGGGATGCAGGAAAAAAACAACAGAGCTGTTGCTTTATCAGTAGTTAAATACCACAAACAGAAATGTGTTCTTTTTTTATTTTTCATTTTAGTGTTGAACTGTAAGTGTATCCTATACTTGCCTTCATTGTCTTCTTTAAACCATTCTTTGTTTCTGTGTCATTCTGTCTATCTAGGCCGTTCTCCATCTCTCTCTCACTCTTCCCCTCTCCTCCATCCATATAGGAATGTTTCTAGCCAATAGTCTTTAGGCTCAATTACACAATCACAATAAAGCTCCCAAACTCAGGATCAACAATTACCTTGCAAGACAGTTACTGTACAGTTGACATAACATATAGATGGCCAACTTTTAAAGCATCGTGCTCAAACCATTTCTTACCAACAACACCATCAGTTGTTTCAACAAGTGCCCTAAAACAATGTTTGTCATGTTCATGTGATAAAGTAGCCATAGTAATTATGATGGGAGGAAAGGACATTAACAAAACGTCGAACCATTGAGCTCGCCATTTGTTTGACCCATAACCTTAACCAACTGTTTATTATTGTAACCATGACAACAGGGGTCCCGTAATGTAACAGTGATAATTCTCACCTAAACCTCCATGTTGTCATAAACCCAACCAAAGCCATAATTAACCGCGGCGTTAGCACATCATAAAACATACATTCAATCACATCAACAGCACAGATAAATCGTGTTGTCCTGTCTATAGAGTCAGAAAATGTTTCCTCCTCGCTGTCATTTAATTTGGAGGATTTGTTGGTCATTACAGGTCTTGAAACTTACAGCATTTTCCATTTTACACTCTTTTCCAGGGTGATTTACAAGTCTGCTCTGTCAGAGTATAGTCATAGCTGTAACCTCCCTGGTGCTTGCAGTACAACCAATATTCCCATCCTGTGTAAATACACATGCTCCTTATTTATTTAACAAATGTGTTTGCGGCGCAATTTCATGCTGAATTTGCGTACCAACACCAAGACTTTCAATTTAAAGCTAGCACAACTTCTAAGACTTTCCCAAATTTGGCCAATTCCCTCCAGCTTTTCTAATTCAAAACATAAAAATCCCGCCTAATAAAATAAAATGGAAAGCAGTTGTGTCTTGTACATCAGCTCATATCTCTTTCATGTGTTCCTCTTTCTGCTTTTCTTTTCTTCTCTCGTCCTGTATCTTTCATGTCACCTTCTGGCTGTTTTCTCTTTTTAACTTCTCATAATCCATACTTTTTATCCCATTACTGTATTTATTTCTCTCTCTCCCTCTCTCGCTCTCTCTTTTGATTAGACAGTTTTATTGTGGAGAAAAGCAGAGTGCAAATGTCCATTAGAGAACATTTTACTACCCCCTTTTCCAAATTCAAAATGACAGGCCCAGTGATATGCTGCTAACGTGTGAGTGTGTGTCTGTGTAGGTGTAGGTGTGTGTGAGTGAGTACACCTTCCAACCACTCTCCATGAGCTGTCTATTATCCAAGCCAAATCAGAGTAATATATGGGGCTACAGGCTGCTAATGTGCGTGTGTGTGGGGGGGTTCACGTGTGTGTGTGTCTGTGTGTGTGTGTGTGTTTGCAGGAAAGAAAAAGGACCCTAAATGACAGCCATATGAAACTATGTGCAGAGGCGATTGGCCTAGTGTGGGTTTTCTTAAATGACGGACAGGTGGGAAGTCTAATCCCATCAGAGAGTTGGTTAGTCTGTCCCTCAGGGCCCGCCCCTGTCTACTGAGTGGGCCCTGATTGGATGATATGATTCTTAAAGTCAGATGGATTGGATTGCCCGAGGCAGAGAACAAGTGAAATGGGCAGAGGGAGAAGGAGGGAGACTGTGAAACACACAGAGAAAAAGATTGCAAGATGAAATCTGAGAGTGAGAGAGATGGATGGATTGCATTGCAGGGAGAAAATATACATCTGAGAGGGACTAATAGGGAAAATGTGAGACAGTAAGAGATAGACGAAAGACAGAGGGAAGTAACTGTAAATTCAGACAGATCACTTAGCTTGAAGGGAGATGAATATGGATTTAAATAAATGACTCAGCTTGGGGATATCACTGGTAAATGGGAGTGAGTGGGTGGATGAGTTTTGGGACTTCTGAGTAGGTTTTTGAGGAAGAGAAGGGGAGTCGGGTGAAAGAAGGGTGTAATACACTAAAACCTTTTTTCACAGCCTGTGTATTACTGCTCTGCTGTGTTTCATTCTTTGGCTAGGTTTTAGGCCATGAAAGAGCACACAGTTATTGTTTAAGTCTTTAATAAGATGCAGCAAAGGTGCACCGTGCTGCAACTTATTAAAAACTTTTAACTGCGGCACCACTTTGAGCTCCGATAGGACAGAAACAACCCCTCATCCACTAAGAGCTAAACACAGCTTTGAGTAGTTCCAAAAAATGAAACCCCTCTTAGCCGTCATAAAACCCCTCCCCATATCAATTTGTTAAAAATTACAACTGCAGACATTTTTAATAGCAGCATGGTTACTTGAATGTCTGTTAACTGATAGCTTATCATGAGTGTGGTGGGTTCATCAGCAGGCTGCCATGGATGTTGACATAACATGATGTTAGCTGATGGTGTTAGCTGGTGATTGTGATATGGTGCAGGTATAGAGTGAGGTGGTTGTCGGACATTGGACCACCCTGTTCAATCTTCTCTTTGCTGTGGACCCAACTCAATGATACACGGAACACCAGATGCAGAGAGGATGCCCACCTGATGCACCTGTACCTGTTCTGTATCTGACCACTTTTAAGACTTAACATTTATGGCAGATAAACAAATATAAAGATGGGCAATTATTTGAGTAGGAGGGATTCAAGGACATTTTAAAGATGCATAACATTAGGTGGGGAATTAACGATGGTGTTGCCAGTGACAGGGCTCAGTAGTTTTGTAATGGCACAGCCTGATACCCACTGCATGATAGGATTGATAATTTCACATATCACGACAACATGCACTAACAGGCACAGAGGAGCACAGTGTAGGTTATGCTTAAAATTCTGAGTTGGGGAAAAAAAAGCAACATTAGTTGAAGAAATGAAGTCACAAGAGTGGTCTGAAATATATTTTGAAGCAATGACAAATGCCTGGTGGCAAAAGTGGTTCAAACAAATTAGTGCAATGTGACACGAGCCACTCAACCAACAGGGTCGTTGCCGTTAAGGTCTGACATTGAAAGAACAAGCAGAGTTTCCTCCAGGGGACAGCACCAAAACAGCAGCAGGTGGTCTGACAGGCGCGCAGTAAGAAGTGGGATTGTTACAAGGGCTACACGTTCATGTACATCATATCAAGGCATGACCATCAATTAACCTCAACACAAAAGCCAAGAATAAAACATGTCATTTTCTATCAAACAAGCCCGAGGTCTGTGGGTCAGAGGTTCCTGCACGCATAATATCAGATTTTAACTGCAGGCAGATCATTATAAGTCAAAGTATGTACTATTTCAGAGAATTAAAATGCAGACTGCTACGCTGATGAAGGCATCTGAGCATCTGTTGTACTATTTGTACATTTTTTTATAGCTTATACGGTGTGTGTATACAATGACAAGAAAGAGTTATGGCTTTTTGACACTTTCTGACACAACAGAAAAGCTGCAGAAACACATTCTCTAACTCATTTTAAGTTTTCAAAAACTATGTGGCATTTCTGCACACTTTGTGTATGTGTATGTTTGACTGTGGGTCCAACTTTGCTTTTAAAGTTATGAAAATGTGAATTGGATTCAGCCACTACTTTCTACAAAAACATGCTTTAAACAGCGAAGCCTTTTGTCTGCTTGTGCCTGAATTGCTGCTGAGGAGTTAGGAAAGTTTCCAGCGATTGTCTGTGGAGGTTTGTACAATTGTTGTGGTGTTGTTTGTGGTATCTGATGAAGGTGAAGACAGTTTTTATGGCCCCCGTGTTTTCAACAAGTCCTAACTGCTGAGATCCACACTTTTACTTCCTCTCTTGCTGCTTGCTTTTTCTCAATGCTTTTCTTCCTTTGCTCTTCTTTTACCTCTCTGTGTCTCTTCAATTTTTTTTCTCGCTTTGCTTTCCCTGTTGTTCCCACTCCTGTTTGTCCTGCTCGCTCTGTGTCTTTCTCTGAAACAGAGAGATTAAATCCATTCTTCAGTGTCCTCAAACCTCCAACTCAGCTGTTTACTTGCAAAAACACCAATACACTTGTTTTAAGAGTGTGTGTGTGCGTGTTTGTTTCTGTCGGGTTTTGCATCTGTATCTGTGCGTGTGAGCCCTCTGATACAGACAAATATTTTTTCCTTCTTACCAATTATTAACAATATATAATAGTAATAGCAGGCCTAGTACTGTATGAATAACAGTTCATTTAGAACTAATAGTTCTAATAAAAGCTAACTTTACTACTTTCATTGATAAATATAAAAATATCATTGCTTACTAATAAACAGTAAGCAATGATATTACATATGGTGAGATATTAAAGTTAAAATGATGTTTATTATTTAAGGAGATTTACAAGGCTTGTCTTAACCAGAGTGATATAAAGTTTTTTGTAGTTAAAGCCTTCATGTCATGTTTGTGTCCTGCCGTCTCCAAACTAAATGTGACTGGTCTCTCATATTTAGAAGTTCTTTCAGGCTCCATGGGGACATAATGCCAAGTGCCCAAAGTGAAAGTGTTTGTTGTAGTCTGCTCTGGAACCATTAAAATGTAATGTTCTACCTTCTGTGACAGAAACAGAACACACGGTTGATGTATGAAGCCATCTATCCTGAAAAGTTGTTTCACTGACATCAAGGTGGTTTTCTTTGTACATTTGTGCCAAAATAGTAGAAAGGCAGAGACTGCTGCTTATTGATGTTTACTTTAAAGGAAAAAGATGACATTTTAGTTTAATTAATAGTTAATGCCAATAGTTTGGCAGGAGTGTTTAGCCTAGCTTAGTAAAATGCTAATTATCACAGTTACAATTCAGGTTCTGTACAGATGAAACAAAAAAATATATAATTAATGATAGCTTGATCAATAAAACACTTCAGAGGTGCTGATAAGTAGATTGTTACCTTTGAGAGTCAAGCTGTTTCAACCTGTGTCCAGTCTTTGTACCAAGCTAAGTTAATTGGTTGGTGGCTGAAGCATTTTATTTAACAGACAGAAATTGGAATCAATTAGGTAAATCTAATTTACCATCTGGTAATGAATAGGTGGATTTCAAACTATTCCTTTACCATAAAGACCAAATCTTTTTGTGGATTTTTTGTATATATAAAAAACGAGTGAAACAACATAATTGATTAAAGCTTTAATGCTGCTGGCAGACATATTTTTGAACCTTTGGTGTAAACCAGCTTTTCTGTCTCTTAGCTTCCCGTCTTTATGCTAAGGTAATTGTCTCCTGGCACTAGCTTGATATTTAGAGATGAAAGGAATATTGGTCATCACATCTAATTTAGTTATTAAGTTACAGTACTGCAGGTGGAGTATTTTCATAGTGTGTTGTGGCTACTTTTCCATAAGTAAAAGAACTGAATACTCCTACTACCACTTGTCCACAGCTGCGTGTGTGTGTGTGTATGTCTATGTCCACCAGTATTCATGCATTAATTCTTTCTGTGTCTGTTGCCATCTCCACATCATGTGTTTGGCAGCCCTCATAAATCTATTTTGGCACTTTGCTGAGCGATTTTGTGCCATGTGGAGACACACACACACACACACACACACACACACACACAATACAGCAAAGAGAATCTATGAGAGGTTAAAAGAGAATTTGAATTGTACAAAAAAACAGGATGGGTTATAGAATGAGAATTAAATATGAGACAGGCAATAAAACAAAACAAAACAAAAAGTTGCAAGAACATTTCTAAATATAAGACCAACTTTCAGCCTCAGCACAAAGAGGTGAGTGGCAAAAGTAACATATAATGTAACCTTTTTACTCTTTACCAAGGCAGTTATACAGCTGCAGCAGCTGTAAGGTATGTATAGTTTGTTTCTTCAATAATAATTTGACCACTTGGGGCAACAGAAACAAGCTGTGATCATAGCACTGACCACCGTTACACACTGAACAGATATGGAGCAACAGCTTTCATGTTATAGCCACCTATTTCACATCATAGCCACTGTTTATATAAAAATCTAGCTGTTGTTGATCGTATTATTTAGTAATTAATGTGTAATTTAAAAAACACATACTACTATAAATTTTGACAAAATGAACTAAACCTTTATTTTTCATAAGTCTTCCTTTGAGGAATGCAGTCATAAAGCAGGAGTCATTCAGCAAACCTGTGGTCAGAATGAACTTAGATAATGGCTACAGTGATCGTTCAAGAACCATTTTTTCATTCCCTTGACTTCTGCTGTCTCCTACCTTCACTGGAAACTGAACCCTGCAACAGTAACCAAGTGCCGTTTTCACACTGATTTACACCTGGAATATAAAAATGATTCGGAGAAATAGTTTCAGGCAGCAACAGTCTAACATCCCTTTGATGTTAACAAGCGGTAAATCAGGTTTCAGAGAGAGGAGAAGATGAAGAGGGAGTCTGTAGCATGGGAGAGGGAGGGCGAGGCAGAGACAAAGGAAAACGAGAAGGTCAAGACAGGGAAATAGTGGATGTTGGGGGAGATTACATAAAGTTAAAGGAAGAGAAGAGAAAGAGGAAATTGAAAAGAGGAAGCAGAAAGGAGAAGGGTGGGGCACCTTTCCTTTTATGTTAGGGTAGCAGAAGTGGAGAGAAGAAAGTAAAATTGAATGAAATTAAAAGGTGAGAGGAGATAGAGAGGAAACGGTTTAGCTCTGATCTACAAAATGTTAACCTCTTTTGAGATCAAAGAGTTTCATAAGGGAGCTTGAAAAAAATGTCACACCACACAAAATGTGTGCCGGTCCTGTGTGTGCTTGTTTGTGTTTATCGGGCAAAGGGGAAATTCTGTCCTCGGCCTGATCTGGTCTGAGCACAACTAAAATCAACCAAAACCAGATGCAAAAACTAAATATATCAACATGTTTGCTCAATGTCTAAAAAAAAACTACTTCCTTAACATTGAAATTCTAAAAGTGACATTAAACACGTGTTTTGTCGTATTGTGTAAGTGAATTTCAGCCGCTAGGTGGCAGAAAGAAACGCCAGGCTTATTAAGTTGTTATCAAGCGCAAGTGTAACGTCATTCACTGGTTTGTGAACAACCATTATGAAGCTTTAAGCAGAAGAACACTACGCTAACTATAAAACGTACATAAACATATGAGGTGAGAAATCGGCCATGCAGTAACAGAATGTTGACCTGATGAGTCCTCCCCTGTTTGATCTGACTTTTGTGAGCCCGGTGTGTTGCGCTGTACAGATTGACTGAGGCACAGCCTAAAACATACTCTCCTTTATGATCTGTTTTAACCTGTATGGGACCAGAATAGACAAAATCATGAATTAAATTAACGAATGATACCATAAACTCATACATACTGTACTTAGGTAATAACTCAAGTGAGTAGTAGGGTCATTTTCTCCGTAAGACACAATGCCATCTCTTCTGTCTGAAAAGCCCTTACACATCAAAGCAAGATGGTAAGAATCATATTGGCTCTGTTTTAATTTCCGTTAAGTCTTCTGAAAAAATATCTTGGTCTGGAAACAGCTGTCTTAATGGAATGTGAAACCAGTAAGACAGAACGGAAAGTTTTGCAAAAGCGGAATGAGGTGGAAAAACATTGAAAGGTGAGACAGACAGGCAGTGCGAGTCAGACAAACTACATCAGACAGAAAGACAGAGAGAAGCTAGACAAAAGCAGTGCATGTTAAATGTGAGTGAAATAGGATGCGGTGGGGAGAAAGAATGAGGTGCAGGATAAGTGTAGCGTGGAGAGATGAAAGAGGGTGTGAGAAATAAAAAAAGGAATGAAACTGAGCAAAAGATGAAGGAGGATAAGTGCAGGGTAAAGAAAGAAGGGGAGGAGAAGTTATGTCAGGAATAGATGAATGGCTGTAGAAAAAGAAAAAGAATCAAAGGTAATGAGAGGGCGGGACACGAGAGTAAAAGCATGACAGGCAATATATTAAATGCAGTTTTGCAAAATTGATATGATTTAATATTTACCCTTGTTATACATTTTATCTTTGTACAGTTGGAAGCTTTTTGTCAGTATTTTACAATATATTAACTAGAAAGATAGAAAAAATAAATTCACTTTAACTTTCAAAGCATACATTATAAAATAGATCTGACATTAAAATGAAATAGTGTTTACACAAATTGCAGCAATTATAGATGACCTCATCCATACAATACAGTATAGCTCCCACTGCAACATGGGAGATCATAACAATATGCCTACATTGGGTTATTAGTGTCCTCCTCGCATGAATCCATTGTTGCTAAAACATGTGGGATGATTTTCCAAAAAATGTCATCTCAGTCAGTCACACAGTCAAACAAGCAGGGAGGGTGAAAATGAAAGTGACTGAAATCTTGGCTTTTCCATTGTTCTGCCTGTCAGATTGTCTGTAAAGGCTATGTTTCACTTTCTGAAATACAACCATGATAATCCAGAGTCTACATTTATTTGTCGCCGTGTCAGTTTCATTCGAAAAATACTGTCCAAAAAGTAGATCCATCATTAAGAAACAGAAAACATGTAATGGTGCTTTTAAGGAAAAGCTGTAACTCAGGATAATACAGAAGACATTTTCCACAGACACAGAGACACACAGTCTATGAAAACTAAACGTAAACATATGGTGATTTTATACTCCAGTCCATGGTGCTTTTGGTAATAATAAATCTGTATTTCCATTTTGTTTTAGTATGACTGGGTGGGAAGTTATGATGTGGCATTCGAGAAAAGTATTATTATTTGTTCCTTGATGTGTCTTCATATGAATCTATTTCTGGGTCTAGTCTAGAGAAATCATTATTTACTCTATAGGGTAGCAGTGGCAGTGTTATATATGTGATGTGTTAGACCACAACAGCAACAGAACTCAGGTCCTTTATCTAAAACAGCTACAATTAACAAGAGTGGTAGTGTTTTCATTACCTCTTCTCATTTCATTTAAAGGGTTATCTGAGTGAATCCAACCTGGTGGCATTACTATATAGAGAAAGCTGATGTTCTCACTGATAGTCTTCTTTGTGTCTCCTTGGAGCACATTTAAGTCAAAGTACTTGCAACAATGCAAAAATGCTCCAGTACAAACCATACATTACACTTTATCAATACAGTGCATTTTTTAAAGTTTTAAAAGTTCAATAAAATATCATATGATTGATATTTTACAGTAATATGTACAGTATTAGATTGTTAATATTGTTGCAACAATGTGTAAGTAGCATCTTGTTGCAGCTGTTGTAGCTTGTCAAGGTAATTAAGGAGTTTTACTTTTAATAAAATTCTACTAGTGCTTGAGTAAACACACTTTCCGACACTGTAGACAAAGTTAGCTGAGCTCAGGTTAAACATGTAACATTGTGTGATGCCAAACCTCTGATAAAACTAAACTAACATTCATTTGTTATTCCATATGAGAGTATCAATGAGACCAGGGTTCTGGTCACTGATGACTTAGTTTCTAACGTATATATCAATGCTGTGAAGGTAAGACTATATTTTTCATAGTGTTTCTTTTTGCCCTCTAGCCCTCTTCATATTTTACAACAGCTCTCCTCTTAGATCCACTGGCACACAATTTAAAATGCATTGTAAAGGTTTCCATTATCCTCGTGGGTGTTCTTGTGTCTTCAAGGTAATTACACTAGTGTCTTAAAATGAATATGATAAACTGGTTTTAGAATGTTCCATGTTGCACTTTTAATCCAATGCTTCAGATTGGCGGAGGTGACAAGAGCTCTCTGGGCTTCACAAACCCAAAATGCCACAATGTAGCAGTTAAAAGCAGAAGTATATTATTAACCTTTCTTTATAGGGCACATTGTAAAAGAAAAAAGTATTCCAACGTGCTTAACAAGATGAATAAAAATGTAAGTAATCAGTTACAAAATATCTTACGGGCTGCATGAATGTTCTGATGAACACTCGCTCCAGGCTGTGCTTAAGGAATGCAACAGCGGCTGCATCTGCTTCTGTGAAAATCACTGAGTTAAGTCTGTTTGAGGTCAGACGTGTCAGGCTCAGCATGAACACGGTCCCAAACTCAACCTAACTCCTCCTAATTTCCTCCTCTTTTGCTCTTTTCAGGTTTCCCCAAGCTGCGACCAGGTTTTGGTGAATGGTAAAGAAATGCGTGGCCGGCAGTCTTTGGCAGTCAACTTCACCTACCTGCACCTTTCTGCTCAGCTGCAGCTCAATGTCTGGGTGCCCAAGCTACCTCTACAGATAGACGTGTCAGATACTGAGCTCAGCCAGGTTAAGGGATGGAGGGTACCAATCATCGCTAACAAAAGGTAAATTACCTGTTAGACCTTAAGAGAACAATTGGGGGAACGCCACCGGGTCTGAGCATAAATATCAGTTTGCATTTTATATAACTGATTTTGGAAACCAGTAAGGGATCATCTTTTGGTATCATCTTACAGCTCCCAGTGGTTAGTTGTCCTGAAATGACCAGCTATTTTTGGCTGCGGTCTACAGTAGAGCCAGTCCAGTACTAGATTATGAGTTGTTTTGGAAGGCAGCTGCTTTCTGTTTGTATTCATCAGCATGCATATACTCCAATACTAATATATCTGCAATAAGCTAATATTAGTCCACATATCATCCTAGCTAATTTATTAGTTTTGCACATGATGTGTGCAAGAGAACAGCTCGTGCTTTGGTCCATGCACTTGTTATTCATTAAAGCATACAATGCATATTGTTTCTTCAACAAAGGTACTGGGTTTCAGTACGTGAATTATTACAGAATTATTTTTACTGTTTATAAAACAAAGGTGGATGTTCTGTATTTTAGATAGTAGGGTCGCTGTTCTGAGACAGGAAAAGCAGAGTTAGCAACGGGTTGATCACACATAGCAGTTACAAAAAAATCACAGCTTGGTGATAGAATCAGTTACCACGACTGAAGGATCTGTCAGATTCTGGGTGGTTGAGTTGATTCTTTTGTACTGGTCAGGGGATAAGCTGATTACTAGAGGGGGTTGCAATGAATTGGCAGGTGAGTGGGAACCAGAGGCCATGTCCAGAAGCACACACAGACGGACAGATGCAAACAGTGCAAGAGACAAAGCCTCACTCCTAACAACAGAAGACGAGGAGACTGTATGACTTTTATCTCATTTGTTTTACGATAAATCATAACATTTATGTGTGTTTCTGAGAAAAGAGAGAATAAACTGAAGCACTGTATGAATGTGAATGTGTGTCTTGGGTTTTGTGAGTGTGATTCTTTGTGTTTGTGTTCATGTGTGCATGTGTGATATAGTGCTTATTGAATGGAGCACTTGAGAGCACATATCGTTCCAGCCAGTCTATGATTTCCAATGAGGTCAAGGCCTGCCTGGCTATACTGATGACAACTATTATGGCTTTAGCGTCATTGCCACTGAATGAAGCAGTCAGTCATTTAAACACTCACACCCATACACATACAAGTTCACTCAAAAGGGAGAGAGTGCAAGTGGTTGTGTGAGTCTCTTTTTTTTTTTTTTAGTTTGTTTTTAATGCGTTTGTGTGTATGTGCGCATGTATGTGCTTGTCTACTGTTTTATTCAGCTTCTTGTGTGTTTTTGCAATACACACATATGTAGATATTGAAATAAGGAATGTAGGAGAGAATAGAAATAGAATAGAAAACAGAAATCTACTGTTTCCATTTTTTAGCTCCTGCTGAGATATTTTTTATTTATTCACTTTTTGTTTAATATGTTGTTTGTTTAACTTAAAGGATGTCTTCATATTATAAGCTAAGAATGTTCTCATGAGCCACTGCACTTACAGTACTGAAAAAAAACACACACAAAAAACAATTGTTGCATTTGTGATTGTCTATCACTTAGTATTTTGATTTCAAACTGGATCCAGATTTTAAAGATTAATTTAAAAAAAAACAAAAAAACATTTAGAACATGGAGCTTCCTTTGCAGAAGGATGTTGTCTGCTTTCTGTTTTTGTGCTTCTGTTTTCTTTTCATTTCTATATTCTGTCACTTCTACTCCTCCTTCTCATAGTCTCACAGTATGTTTAATGAAATCTTTCAACAAAATGAAATCTAAACGTGTGTATTTTCTATGAGGATGGAGCTATGGCAGTATGCACATTAACTGTATGACTTGGTCAGAGGGGATGTGTAAGCAAGAACTTGCTATGTTTGGATACACAAATTCAAAGTCTCCACGAGGAAACTGTGAAACTTTTTAGAAGATAAAATGTGCTTACTAACTTGCAACAAGCTGAAAATCAGATATGTCCTCATACTCCTATTGGTTGTGTTTCATTTCTCTTTGCATGCATGCCTGCATGCTTCTCTGACTTTGTGTTTGACTGGATTTGTATGTGGCCATGCGTGAGTGTGTGTGCATGGCTATTTGTGTGTGTTCCCCACCTTGCCGTCTTTCCATTTTGTTCTTCTGGGCCTATTTTTCAATTTCACCAATTTCTGCTCAGATAGCCACCAACCTGTTCCCACCCAGAGACACAAACAGATACACATGCACCTCTCTCTCCTCTAACCACTATCTCACGGAGTGAAACACAACTACTATTAGGCACACACTCCCACACAAACACTTGCAACTGGGGCACTGGAAAATGGAAAGAGAATTCTTGTAATATTACCTTGGTTTCACACTCTGGGACAGTTATAGGACACGGATGCAGTTTTGTGTGTGTGTGTGTGTTTATGTTCATGTTCCTGTGTGAATGCCTGCCTGCATGTGGTACTGTGTAGATATTACACAGAGGGAGGCAAAGAAGAAAAAAGAATGTGTGTTTCTTAGGGTGTCTGTGTACGAGAAAAATAGAGACGCTCCACAAGGGAGTGAGGGAGAAAGGTTTTCTGTTTTAATACTGATAGTATATTCAAAGCATTCTCAGATTCATTTTACTTCTTTCTTTGGGGCTGATTATTCAGCCTCCTAGGCAGTGGAGTCACAGCAAGTATATATACTAATTTGTTATATTTCTAATTTTATGTATAAATATTGTTTGTTTTTAACAAATTGTGCTTTATTAGGAACACTGCACTGTGGCAACAAATGGAAAAAAAAGACAAAGGAGATGACAAAGTGCAAATAAAATCAGTGCAGGTATTTACTGCAAATTGTACTGCTTCATTTTTTTATTTGAAAAAAATTGAAGATAAATTAATATTAATATTTGAAGATAAAGTAATAAAAGGTTATTAAAAAACTATGTTATGAAGCTGGTTGAGTGGCACTGTAACTGTCTTTTGAAATATATACATGTATATATTCAATATGTTTCTCCATTTCACTCAGGCAGGTTTTGTTTTGTATATACTGATAGCATTCAGCATGGAGTATACAGTACAATGATACATAGAGTGGTGTGTCATCTGCATAGAACATACAAACCAGTAAAGATTATAAAGAATAGACATTTTAGAATGTCAAATGACAAAAGCTGTTTCATTGCTGTGCTGGAATCAGAAAGCACTCACCGCAAAGACATCTTTTCCAATACACAATATGTTTTAGTCAACAAACCTCTTCTAGAAAGTTTGCTTTCGAGTCTAGTTTCTTCCAAGACAAATTACAATAGTATAAGTGTACTGTTTAATAAAAACTCACCTGCGGACAGTATTACCAAAGAATGGAGCACAAGGCCAGACAGTTCAGGAAATCCACACTACGACGTGTAAGTGTTTTGAAAATGTTGTTACAGCTGGATTAAAAACTAAAGTGTCTTTGACTTGACTGAGAATGTAACCTGGAGCAGAGATTATACAGTAGATTACCTGGGGCTAAGTGTAGAGTATAAAAATGGCATTTAATTACCTGATAATCTCACCCTCTCTTCTCTCTGTCTCATTTATCTCCTTTCCTTCAAGACCCACGAGAGACAGTGAAGATGATGATGATGATGAGAGGAAAGGAAAGGGCTGCACCCTACAGGTACTATTTGATTGGTTTGCATATCACACTGTTCTAGAGAGTTATTTAATCTTTTTTTTTTTTTCAATTTCACTATCCCTAAAAACTAGCTTTACTACTACATAGTGAGAATGAATTACACTTAGCTTAAGTTGCTTGAGGATACTGTGCAGTTAATGCGAGGTAAAGCATTAGTCTAATGTAAACTTCTATCTCTATCTTGACCTTTCAGTACCAGTATGCCTTGGTGCGAGTCCTCACACATTTTGTCGCAGAACCCTCTGACCCAGGAGGAGAAATGGTCTACATGTTAGGAGCGGACTGGCAAGCTGATATCACTCAATTGGTGTTGGATCAGCTAAAGGTAGTAATGCACAAATACTCATGTATACTCACACATAACCGAATCCTTCCTTCCTTTCTCATTCACCTTCAGAGAGATCAGCACCACTAGGGCAAGCTAGCCTGGTTAGCTGATGTCTGTCTGTTTTAACGTTGACTTCAGACCATTCTATTTTTACCATTCTAATTTAATTTAATTGAATTTTTCATGTTATATTCTATTGGGACTGATGGATGACTGAGGTGTTGAATAACAGAACAAGCTATTTTAAGTGGTTCAAATTCAGAATAAATGCATGAACGTCTAAAAGATCAATAATTAACAAATGAATTCATTTTATATTAGTTTCTGACAGCTGTGTCTATGCTGCACAGGTAGAAGATCCTCGCATTGCCAGGCTGGTAGATGGACGAATCTTGATCGGACGGGACCTGGGGATCACCACTATACAGGTATGTACCCAGTGGTGTAGTGGTGCCAGGAGAAGATGTTTTTTTCACTTTTTTTATTTTGTGCATGTGCATATTAACACATTTTGACGTGTGACATGGAGCAAACTTATTCAGTTTAACAGTGTAGCCAGTTGACATTTATCAGATGTAATAAATAATTGTATTTCACTCTTACTTTTGTCACAGAGTTAAGAACACAGCCCTGGAAGTGGCTGGCAAGCAAGACACAAAGAGAGCAAGAGATAGAGGAGCTAGGTTAGCAAGAAAGACAGAGTTGAGAGAGGAGGAGATTTAAAAATGGATATAGACAATGCAGACTGAAGAACATGTGGGTACATAGTGTATACTGTACCTGCGTGTCTAGCTCCACTACACCACTGTATGTATCCTCTGTACCACTCTCATCACTATAAAAGTTTTAAACTTTTATTGACGCAAACCACAAAAACAACCTGGTCTCTTAACTGAAAGACACTTGGACAACAATTCGAGAGAAAGGCGGATGATTATGTGAAGCACGGCGTAATTTCGCAACTCCAATTGCAGCCATAAGCACTCCAGTGATGTATCCTCTCTTTCTTCCTCTCTTGCAGTTATAAGCCTCGCCTGCTTGTTACACAATTAGCCACAATTAACTGTCGGATTTGGCCCTGACATCTCAGTGTGATGTTCAGCAATTACGCACAGACACACACTTACATTGGCACACAGTGAACGCACACATGTTGAATTCCAATAAGCCAGTCCATTGTGACTAAATGTGACAGTGGAGGACAGTCCTATGGCTTACTGTCGTACTTATATTACTCGTATAGCAGAGCAGACCACCAAATATATTAGTCAAAGTCAATACTGTTTTTGCTGTACTGTATCCCACTGCGTTGCATCGCCACCTTCCTCCAACAATATATAAACTATATATTTAAGTATTTTATTATTTTATTTTATATTTTGTCTGTATGATAGCTCTGATTAATGTGTTGTTGTGTTAGAAGTGGTTTGGCATTCAGTTGAGTGCAGAAGTGGATGGATATCTTGGGGATTTGTACGAACAGCTGAGTGTGTGTTTGCATCCGTTCCAGTGGGGACTGCTGCATGCATGCACGCATACACAGATACACGCACATACAGTGTCACACACTGTCTACATGCATACAGACAGCTGTGCTCTGTTTGGGAGCCAGGAGAGAGCAAATTTACCCAGCATTCCCATCGTGATGCCAGAGTCGACAGCCGTCATTTGATAGTTTGACATTTCAATTTTACCCCCCAGCTCCGTCTCCCCGAGTCTCGATCTTCCTCTTCTCCCTGTCTTCTCTCTCTCCTTTCTCGCCCCAAGTCTCTCTTTCTCACCCTCTTATTCTCTGTCTGTCTTCAAGAGCAATCCCAGAGCCGTCAATCATTGCATTTTGGTACCTCGCTGAGGGTGGGATTGAGTTTGACGCCCCGACACGTTCACTGAGAGATTTTCTTTGTACACCAATCAGATCTGCCTGTCCTCCTGTCGCCGGGCGGAGCAGTACACTATAACACAGGACTCCTAATCTCTATCACTGTCTGCTGCTCTGTCTCTGCATCTGTACCTCAATCTCTTTCGTGCGCTTTCTTTCTGCCCCCTCTCACTTTCTGTCCTCCTCTATTTGTCATTGTCCCTCTCTCGCTGACACCTGCTCCATTTATTTAACTCTCGCTCCCTCACAGTCTCTCACTTACACTCTTTCTCTCTTCCCTTTTTATTTCTCTTTAAACTCTTCAGTTTTGGCCTTGTGCTTTATTAATGCTAAGTTACCTTAGTTGGATGCTGACACATTAGAGCACAGCTGGGAGGCAAACGTGAACACTGTGTGTGTGTGTATGTGTGTGTATACTGAATCTGTTTCCAATACTTTGTGTGTGTGTCAGAGATATGACACAGATTCTTTTAAAATGAAACTTAATGGGCTTCCTGGTAGCACATGTGCTCTATATATAGAGGCTATAGAGTCCTTACCGCAATGGTGTGGTTCAAACCCTTTGCTGCATGTTATCCCCTCTCTCTTTTCCTCCCCCTGCCTCCCTGTCTATCTTTCAGCTGTCCTATCAAGTAAAGGGCTGAATGTTCAAAAAGTAATTAAAAATTTGAACTTAAATGCCACTTCATGTTTGATCTTTCGTTGCAGGTTCTGTCTCCGCTGTCTGACTCTATCCTGGCAGAGAAGACGGTAACTGTGTTGGATGACAAGGTAAAATATTATTATATATAATATAATAAAAAAAAATATATATATATACAAGTGGATGGTACTTATATGATGAGCATAAAAGTGCCACACAGAGAGAAAGTATACCACCCAAATTATTTATTGTGTGTATTGTATACTGAAAAACAGGCCATGGTGTGTTCATCCATAATGGTTATTTAAAACTTTTATACTCAGCATGTTCAATGTCTTAAAATTATCAGTTATAAATATTGCAATATTGCCTTTCTATCCCTTAATTTTATTTTGCCACTGTACTGCAATACTGCTTCAACTGCCTAATTTCCCCACAGAGTATCTGAAAATGTCATTATATTTCCAAAGGTCTTGAATCTATCACCACCTTCAAAGTGATTTACTTAGTTATTTAACATCATACAACAGAATCATCATCAGTACCAAACCTCTTCTCTCAAACAAGATTCCCCTTCTTGTTCTTTGTAGCCACTAAAACGGGAGCAAACAAGTAAATGCCAAACTTTTTTGTTGCTTCTGAAGGACCAACAGTATCTCTTATTTGTCTAGGTCACCATCACAGACCTGGGAGTCCAGCTGGTTGCATCTCTGTCCCTCAGTATGTCGGCAAGTTCCGGAAATTATCAAGCTATACAGCTAACGACTGCAGCTACAGACCTGCTACACACACCTAAGCAGGTAGGACACACGCCGATTAAATATCTCTGCAAGATATAATATCTTCCAAGGGCTGCGTTTATCAACTTTTCAGAATGTATCTTGCACATGCACACATATGATAAACA
Source organism: Nibea albiflora (assembly GCA_014281875.1). Lineage (NCBI taxonomy): Eukaryota > Metazoa > Chordata > Actinopteri > Sciaenidae > Nibea > Nibea albiflora. The sequence goes on from CM024801.1 coordinate 12,412,425, forward strand.
GACAGTGACACCTCGCCTTTAGGTGTGTATCACACATACACAGACACACTGATGGACAGCACTTTAAGCTGTTCCCATCTCTACAGTAATGCCCCAAAGGTTGTAATCACAGAAGTTAAACAGTAATTCTGTGCTGCGAACATTATATAACTGCTATCTCTCTCCATAATCAGTTTCTAATTAGGAGTGCATAACTTCCAGGCTATAGTGCTACTTAGCTACAGTTACAATCACCTAAAGGTCTACAGTAAGATAATATTATTAGTGAGAGCCATGATAAAGGTAGTTTTTGTTTGTGGTTTCAACTGAGTGTGGAAGCCACAACTGAAACTACATTTGTCATATATGTGTTCAACACAATGGGTACTGTATATATTTTGTATGTACTTCATTCTCTTTCCTCCAGTTTTGCTCCAACGTACATAACCACACAATATCCAAAGAAAAAAAAGCACCTAAACAACAAACACACTCACCTATTGTACACCAACATGTATGCTGCATTGCTTGACTACCATGTTACAAGCTATTCTTGACTCTCTGATTACATTGCCGTGGGTAATTTTATCAAACTATCTCAAGCTATTACCCCTCACACCCTCTCCAGCTTCCCTTCTCCCTCCTTCTCTATTAATTTATTTATTTTCATCAACAGTACTCCACTTTACAATTTCTATCCAAGGGCTAATTGGTTGAGAAGCTCATTGGAATGAAAATACAGATTTGATCTTGCCTTTTATTCAAACATTAATTTCTTTTTCCAGCTGTCTGTTTTTATCTACGTCAGTCACAATGACCTGTGGTAAGATGGCGTGATGGAGAGGGGAAGTAAGGAGGCGAAGAAATTAGGGTGAAAAAAGAAGAAGAAAAACAACAACAGCAAAGTGAAAATAGAGAAAGGGAAGAGATAAAGTGTTGTTCCTCATGTAGGAACTTAATTACTTTTGTAGGGAGGTTTTTGCTGCGTTACCTACACCATTCTTTCTGTGTTCTGATTAAAGAAAGCAAAGGGTTTTATCAAGGGAAATTAGTGAGGCAGGATCACTTAAAGACGAGCTGAGAAAATACATTATCTGCTGAACTCTGTTTTTATTAATGGAATAGCTGCTGCTCGAAGAAGGCTGTTGACAAAAAACGTTTTTATTCTAAGCATTTGTCCTCATTGTAGTGGAAGATACAGAGGCTAGAGAAAAATGACAACAAAGAAAAGTGTGGCTACCCACAAAAGGAAGTGGTTAGGTTTCAATTATCAGTGTTTACATGTTCAAGTCTTTCTGTGTGTGTGTGGCGGTGGGGTAGGGGTTGGATATATGGGAGTATAGATGTCTCTCTTTGTGCTCTGCTCCAAGAGTAACAACACACTATATATTTCTATTGTGTTGGAGATACAAACAGCTAGCAGTCATTTAAAAACACATAACTTTGTCAAGCTACCAAGGCCAACACTAGTGAATATCTTTACCTCATATGTTATTACGGAAGCGTGTTACAAAAGCTAGGCCCAATAATGCAAAAAGTTAAGCTTCATGGAATCACGTCCTCGTGCCCACTCGCCTCTCATTGAAAACTAATTATGAGGCCTATCATTTACTCCCCATCTGAAAAGGTTTGGTGATAATTCTCTGGAGATTGTTGCAATACCAACATGAATGTCCCACGTAAGCATTTAAGAAGCTGTTACTAAGAATGCTATGTTACAGAAATCTATCAATGAACAACACTGAGAAAATACAAAGACTGGAATTGAAAGCAGCAGAGATTGCAGGAATGGATAGATAAAATGGCACTTGATCTGTGAATTGTAGCCCTACTGTGTTTCTCTTTGTTTTTCAGGAAGCTGTGATTAGTGCGTGGATCCAGTACAGTGACGGTTCAGTGACTCCTCTTGACGTCTATGATCCCAAAGACTTCCTCCTGTCTGCTGTGTCACTGGATGAGAATGTCATCTCCATAACCAATCAGGTACTAGCTATTGGAAGTATTTATTTGTATGACCTACAGTGTGGTTTAATGATCTGTAAAACATGGACGTTTTACTGAACTTACAGATGCAGAAAGACTTGCAAAAGTGACATTCTGGTGTCCATTGTACAACATGACCAAATTTGACTGCTTTATCTGTTTACCTTCCTGTTTTGTCTCTGTCCTCCATTAGGAGCAACACTGGCCTATCGTAGTAGCAGAGGGTGATGGACAAGGAGCACTGGTTCGTGTAGAGATGGTTATCTCTGAGACTTGCCAGAAATCCAAAAGGAAGAGTGTGCTCGCATCTGGAGTAGGCAATGTGATAGTCAAGTTTGGGGCAAAAAGTGAAGAACGAGGTGTCATGGGAAGAGGTGGACAGGACGATGGAGGAGGGATGGACAACAGCACCAGCGAGCATCGAACAAAGGATGGAGAGTGGAAATCCAACAGTGCAGCAGTGGATCGAGAGGAAGGAGCCATGAGAAAGGTGGGAGTGAACAATGGTTGGACAGAAACAAACGCACAGCTGATTTCTTCCCTTGTCCAGACTGGATCATTTGAGCACATTCTTACTGAACCTAGTGCAAAGGAATTAACACAAACACGCCTACCAGGCAGGAATGTTAGGCAATGTTTAGTCTCATGTAAGAGTACAGATGAAAGAATTAAGATTACTTTGCATTTAATTATAAAAAACTGAATTTTTCCTCACTATTCTTTCAGTGTTAACATAAGAACCATCAAAGGGTTATTTTTAATCCCCTGGCATTTTCAAGTGCAGTTAACTCCCACATCTCTCAGTTTATGACTTTTATTAGTCATCTAGAGAATTATAGAGCATGTTGGCTAAAAAAAGAGAAAAAAAGATAATTTCTACCTTCAACCACTGAGGGGTCATATTGACCCCTCATGGAATCCACTCTGCTCCAAAATCACAACATGCAACGGGCATTGTTTGAGCATCATTTAATATTGCCCTTTACTGTCTTATTTTCCATTAATCAGGTTAGCACAACGACCAAGAGCACAGTAACCCATCGTGCTTCAGGTGGAAAAGCTGCCAGTGGAGGCAGCAGCAGCAGCCGGGGTGGAGGTCCCAACCAGGCAGGCGACTATAGTAGCTACCCAGCACAAGTGGAGGTACCAGGCACTGGGGATAGTGAGCTGACGCAGACCACTAGAGGACTGTCGGATTTGGAGATTGGGATGTATGCCCTGTTGGGTGTATTCTGTCTGGCCATACTGGTCTTCCTCATCAACTGTGTCAGCTTTGCTTTCAGGTAAAATATTGTTGAGTCTAGTGTTTTTATTATTCAAAGGAAACTCGGCAATAAAAGTATGTTGTTAGGGTAAATAATAACGCCTTCATCTATTAGCATGTTGCAACACCTCTCTGCACCCCTCTCCACCATATGGCCCTGAAGACACCAAGCCACTGGTGTTAATGGACATTGATTAATTGGCTGAATTTGGTTTGATCTAATCAAATTTTGGCCAGTCTTTCAAATGATCTCTCTGCTTTCAGTTTTAATTCATTAATTAATTGCACTCAGAATTGTACTTTGGTAATGGACTAGTTGTCATATTTCATCCACAGATACCGTCACAAGCAGGTCCCTGTGCTGGAGGCAGGAGGTAACATGAACCACGCCCATGACTGGGTGTGGCTTGGCAACGAAGCCGACCTTTTAGCCGACCACTCTGACCAATGCCACGGTGGGCTGCCTGATGAGTGCACCACCATCATAGACCGTAACGAAGGAGCATATGAAGAGAACAAATACCTGCTGAACGGGGCTGGTAACACCTTGATGGGCGTGGGCACAGGCATGGGCACCATTAGCGGGAGTGGCGGCACAGGTGGACACCGAGGTGTCACCCACGGACAAACCTTGCCTAGATCTGTTCCAGAACCGCATCAGTGCCTTTCAGCAATCACTACAGGTGGCAAAAATGCCACTGGCCAAGCGGAGCATCTGAATAATTCACCCCGAGCCACGACTGCAGCTGCAGTTGCAGCCGCCAAACGCAAACGCGTCCAGTTCACATCTTTTGCCACCGTTCTGCCCAATGATAATTCAGGTAGTGGTGGCCCATATACCAACTCTTCAGTCTTGGTTACCAATGGGAGTGAGGATGACATCAAGTGGGTGTGCCAGGATATGGACCTGGGTCAGTCTGAAATCAGAACCTACATGGAGAGGCTACAAGACAATCTGTGACTGAGGGGAAAGAGACTGAGAAAGGAGGGGCAGAGGATGAGTGCAGGAGGGGGAGGAGGGACAATGAGTACAATTCACCTGTAATGCCTTTGCGATGGATGAAGGGAGGGAGAATGGAAGGAACATAAGAACGGTAAAGGGCACACAAAGTGTGGCGACGAGTTTAAAGGATTATTGAACAGACAGTGTAGGGGATGCTTACATTTAACTCCCCTTAGCCCCTTAGGCTGTGGAAAGCATACTGTCATCACTAGCTCACGATGAAATCAATGGTAGCAAACGATGAATAACACTTTGAATTTGTTTTATATTATTTATTATGAAAATATTAGTGTAAAAATCAATTATAAAGTCACTATTGGTTATGAATGTTTATTTTCAGAATACCAGTAAACCATTGTGCTATACAGTAAATTCAGGGTACGTTATTGGACAAACATCATTAGGCCACTGTACATTTAAACAATGGTGGCAAAAAGTATTTTTTACTCACATACTATCTTGCCAGCAGTGGATGCGGCTGTTGATTAAATATTGATATCTAGTTTTTATTTACAAACCTGTCATTAACCTGCCAAGTCTGTTGAATTGTTATATGAGTCACTGATTTCTGAAGTATAGGTGCGCATCAGAGGTACAATCTGTTTGTTTTTGTTCTATCATGTGATCCATTTGCATTGCTCATAAGTAAAATGTAACATGTAAAAAAATATCTATATATATTCCAAGTACTCAACTATAAATTCAGGCACCAGTGGGAGTTGCCATTCAGCACTGGATACAGGTGATCTTGGTCTTTCCTCAAACAACATAATGTGTCAAGAGCTGGAAAATGATACGCAGAAAGACTGTTTCTCCCTTGGATCCAAGACAGAGGCATTTAAACTTGCACAATTACAAACAGGAAAGGACATTGGCCATATTTGAGGCTTACTTCCTGTTTCCCGAAACCTTCCAGCCGATGACGGCTTTCTCCCCATATTCGGAACCAATCCTGTCATCCCCTGGCTCCTCTTCTTGTCTGTGATTGGACAGCAGTAGTAACTTTGTGAACTCCAGTACACAGTGAAATACTGTGAAATACTGTCTGTAAACTAAAGGGGGACCGACTGAGGTGTCTCATATAAAAAGGAGGCTGCTTGGGCTTTGCGAAGCCTGACTGAACACTTAATAATGAGGATTATTTAAAACTGAAACCGTGTAGGCAACAAGACAGACCAGAATACCTACAGTGTTATACATGGAGCTAACAGGATAAACTGAGTGACATTACAATACAAGTGAAAATGGAGTGACACTCACACGAATAGATATGGGTTCATGAAACATGTTTGTTCTTGCTGAACATAATTATGTCTTTTTTTTTCTCCTTTTGTTTGTCCTTTTTGATAAATAGAATTTTTTTATTATGGTTTTCCTCGTTGCGTTTGTCCTAATTTGGGAAGATATTAATTGTAGCTTTTTATTTCAGAGATTTATTAAGATTTTAGGTATATATGATTCTTTTTTTCTCCTAGAGATCTATTTATTTAAATTAACATTTGAGAGGGTGAGGATGGAAAGGAAGGCCAAGGGCAATGAGTGAAAACAATATACCTGCTGGTGAATGATAGCACATAAGAGAACAAGTGAAAGGAAGGGGACAGAACTGGCAGGGGTTGCCTCACCTTCGTTAAGCTCAGGTGACGAGTCATGAAGAACCGACAATAAAAAAGGAGAACTGTAAGATTGTTAAGATTGCAATATTTATTTATAAATGTGTTACTGTTTCAGAGTACACTGTATGTTGTAGATAAATAAACATGCTTCAAAGTGCTTGTGAATAAGATTGCAGGTCACTAGCCAACAACATGGTGATATTTTGTACATTTTACAGTGCAAACATGATACACAATACTATCTACCAACACAATGTGAAAGTGATCTTATTGGTTCTTTTTCTAAAAAAATGTTCCTGTCTTTGTTTAAAGTATTAAATGAGTTCTTGTCTTTGTACAGGGTAGGAATCAGTTTACCTCCATAATGAGATATAAAAATGGAGATCCATCGTGCATCACATTAAAAATTGCTTGAGGTCGGTGAGTCCAAGTGATCCATTTCAGAAAGAAACGAAACCAAATCAAATGTTAGAATGTTGGGCCAAAAACAAAGGCAGAATCTGCATTACTACAGATATAAACATCTCTGTTTTCAGCTATTTCTTTAACAAAATTCATAAAATAAATGCACATCAATGAATTACCAAATCACCAGGATGGATTGAAGGGACAGAGAACTTGGATAGGTACAGAAAAGAGACCTGAGCTGACTCCAAATGGGGGAATTAAATGGGCTGCACGGCCTCCACCAAAGCAATAGATATTTCGACCGATGATGGTGACAATATTGTATGTTCTGAACTAATACACATCACTGTATCTCGCCTACTCTAACGTAGCTACAAGACTGCTGTGACTGAAAGGATCAGTCGAACAGGTACATGTTTGATAGTCGCTTAAGGTAGAAGTGTAGCAATGCTCTCAGAAGAAAAACCCTTTGACTCTTGACATGTTGGAACTGTGAGATTGATTATACTTTACAGCCTGTGACACTCATTCTACCTGTTGTATAATTTTAAAACTGTATGGATGTTAACTGAAAAAAAAAATACAACGCTATTTTTGAACAATTATTTTTGGGGCATTTTAGCTTTTATTTGATACAACTTCAAGACAGATCTTCTGTATGTAGCCTTTGTGGAAATACCGCAATTCACTGATTGCTGAGTAAACTACTGCTGAACTTTGGCACTCTCCAAGAAGAATTGTTTAAAAGGCATAAAGTAAGGTTTGGTTTCTTTGTCATTTTAGCAGCTGTCAGAAGTTGCACAGAAAGGCCATGACAGTAGCTGGGTGCAGTTAGATGGTGGACGGATGGAGTCTTGTGTTGCTAATTTGGTTCTACCAATAACCAACAGACGACTATGGGTGCAGAAACAAAAGCACAGTTTTAATTTATTTTCATTTTATTTTCCACATTCCTCTCAGAGGCTGCTTTGCTTGTAAACATGCAAATAGATCCCTAATAAGTTCTGGCAATCCATCTCCAACAGAATTTTGTTCATATTTAACCAACTGGCAACTGCAGGTGCTAATTATTAGTCACTGCAGGTATTAGTGTGATGTTCACACAGCAGTAAAGAAGCTGGCTGAGAATATACTGTGTTTAATGCACATGGACATTGCATTGCCTCCAAGACTTATTGCGATGTTACTCCTGCAAAACAGTTTTATATGAACATATTCTGACACGAACGGTTTGGAGACAGATCTGGGTGCCTTTGAGCTGGAGGGTTCAGTTGCTCTATATGTTCTCACTCAGTCTCATTGTACACACTTGTTAGACTTTGTGTCTACAGAGGATCTGCATGGTGCTGCCTTTTCTTCTTTTTTTTCTGAGAAAAACAAGGAGGCCTCATTTTCAGAGGATGGTTTTACATTATTAGCCACTGTAGACGTCCCCTGTCACACTCTGTCTTGCAATAACACTCAAGTGAAGTGAACATACTACCTTAGAACAACATTAGTTCTGCATTATGGAAACATACATCTCTCGACCAGCTTGTTTTCAGACCACTGTAAGTAACTTCTAATCATGGAAATATGTTTAAAAAAAAAAAAGAAAAAGAAAATCCCTAACAATTCCTCTTGGATGAAAACAGAGCACAGCAGTAGTTCAGCCAGCAAGCAAGCAGTAAAAAGTGGGATGTCTACAGTGGCTAGATATGACTGTGCTAAAAAATAAATAATAATAAAAAAAATCTAACAATTAAAAAAAAAAATCATATTCTGGTAAGTTTGGTCATTATGTGTCATAACAGTGAGAGGTGCCCATGGACGGCAGGAGAATGTGCTACACGTAGAAGAGGTGGCAGTGGATAAGAGCCCTGAATGATTTTTCTTTGTTTCGTTTTTCTTTTTGCTATTGTCATTGTTTAAACATGGTTCATGGAGGCCAATAAAGACCCGTAACCAAAAACTGACAGACTGCTTCTACTGTCTCATAATGCTCTTTGATGTTCAATCAGTCTGAGTCACAATAACAATCAACTTCAGCTTCCCGCCATAACCATCTGATTTTGACTGATAAAACAATAATAAAAATGGCTCTGGTGTTTACAGCTTCTATGCAGATGGCAGAACACAATTAGAAATGTAGGTACAGTCTGAAAAACACACATGCACACACACACACACACCGTTTCTCAAAATCTCACTAGTGAAAGCAGCACTTTTTTTGTGTTGAAATGTCAGGCTAAAACAAACAGGCTCCATGGAGATGAGCTATAAAAAGTAGGAAACAAAACAAACAACACAAAACAGCAAAACAAAATATACTGTTGTTTTTGGGAAGGAAATTCTTACAATCTGTTTTGCCATAAAAGGGGGAAAAACACAATAATTTTACTAATGGAAGGTATCTCTGCAATATGCCATGTGGGGTAATTCTAAGAACACTGGGCATGTCTAGCTTCTAGATAAGACAAAAACTTCTGGTGATATTCTAGTGAAACCACTTAAGATTATCAGTGACAGACCTGTTAATTAAGAATAGGCAACTATGTCACAGAGGGCTACAAGACAACAGGAACTGATTTCACTGATTAGCACTCCTTGAATTAAAGAGAAACTGAGTAAATTCCTTGGTGGTATCTTTGGGCTTATTTTAGCCAGGCCAGAGAAGAACAATGTCTGCTGCTAATGAATTGTGTCCAACTTAAACTGATGTCAAGGCTTTGAGAGAGCCACGTAATGCAATTTCTCTCTCCCTGCATCAGTTACATGCATGATTTTCTCAAGAGTTTAGAGGTACTTGGCTTAAAGTTTAGCCACAGTTACAATATTCTCCCTTTCGCTGCTCACGAAACAGACGTTGGTTGGAGAGTCACATTTTACAAATGAAGTGATTACCTCTGGGGACCACTGATCCTCTGAGATCTCTTACTAATTTTGTCTGGGCTCTAATCGCCAGGCTTCTGTGAGCCGCTGCTTGGACGCCCAGCGGGAGTTTTGACGATGGAGAAGCATTTACATCAAAAGTTAATTAAGATAATGCTTTGTAGCCCACCAGATTACCACGAATAAGTATGAAATTAGATACCCATGATAAAGTTTAAATTTGATCTGAAGTGTCTCCATCACCCTGTGGCATTCTGCCCACCATCTTTTGAAAAGGTGTCTTATGAAAAAAAGAAGGGAGCGTTGTGGAGGTTATGTTTTTCACAAATCATGATGCCTAAAGCTGGCTCAGTAGCCACTCAATAGACCTGCTGCGATACAGTCATGATACAGTATACATATTCTCAATCTCATGAGTTGAGTCACTGTAATTTTCGTATGAAGATGAAATTTGTAAATGTGTTTGTCCCTCTGTTTTTTAACAGCTGTAAACCTCAGTTAGTGTGTGTGGTCCAAGTAGCAACCCCTGCGGCTGTGAAGTGAAGCCAATCCGGAGGGCCAAAAACTGCAGCTCCTACAACAGCCAACTAAAAATGTCCAATTTTTACATCAGAAAGTGTTCCGGAGCTAATTTTCCCATTCATGACAACTGTACTGAGTCAGATTTTTCATATAACTTACCCATTCAAATTATACTTAGGCTTAAAGTTATACATAATTAGCAGCAATGCCAATTTGACAGTTTGGTGCCGTTACAGCCACGTGTTCCCCTTGTTAGTACAGAGCAGGCTGGACGTACAGGTAAGGCAGTCAAATCTACTGAGGCAGGTGAAGTTCAGAAAATCAGTCAGTGTTGATTCAGTGCCAAAGTGTGAATGGACACACAGAAAGCTAATGACATTTAGCTGAGTTACAGGGGAAAAAAACACAAACGAAATGCAAGTGTTAGCTTGTTTTCCTGTGCTGCTAATATCAGCTAACGTAACAGTGCGCTTGTAAAACATGTCGCGGGATGGAGAGGACGTGAGCAATCACAACAATGACATAAATATGAACGACTTCATCTGCACTGACAGAGAGGATAATGGACTTCTAAACGTGAGTCAGACAAAGCAAATGTCGCCCTGTCTCTTTGGTGGCTATTTATTTGTTTTCCTGGTGGTTAAATTTCTTTTCTTTGGCTGTATACATGATAAGTCTAAGTGTTTGGCTCTGGAGTACTGTATATGCTTATAGATACATAAGAAAGTTGTGCGTATGATGTACAGCAGTGGTAATGTAATGTAACTTGCTACTAGAGAGTAACTTACTCTATCTACTCTATCTATACATATACTCAATTACAGTATTTTTGTGCGAGATCTGAGTACTTCCTCTGAGTACTGAGTACGGTCCATGTGCTTTAGTTCAGAAGTAACTATGTGAAGAAAGTCATACTGGCAATTTATTCTTGTCTAAACTGGAGACGTCATGTGGTCTCACCTTTCTTTGCAGTGCTGCAAAGCACAAATTCACTTACACTAATTTTAGGTTTTTACAGACGTAACAGAGCGGCATCAGTGCATTGAAGTCAAGTCAGTGCACAGTAAACAAGACATTAAAACTAATTTTAATGCAGTGCAATCTAAGACAGTGCTGTTATAAAATACAGCCTTCTTCACACCTTACTGACAAGTGTAAACAAAATCTGAACTGAATTTATTACAAAGTTGTTGTATTGAATTTTACAGTAGTAGTAAATTTTAAAGCCATTCCTGTTATGCTGGTAGTTGGGTGCATATTTGAAGCTCCATATTGTGCAAATAGAGCTGCTTTAGTGGCATTTATCTGACAGATGGGCAATATCTTATTGCATGAAGGGCTTTTGAATTTGTTTAGCTAGAAAACAAAACAGTTTTGTTATTCACTGGTGGAGCTATCTCTGTTTGATGCATATATACCAGTATTTTGTTGATTTTGTCATTTTTTTTGGTTTCACATTATTATAGAAACATCTAATTTAAACAGTTTTAACGGTTTTTAATATATTTCATGTGTCATCTAGTAACTATTATATCGTTTTAATTATTTTTTTACCAACCCGTAAGTATTTTAAAAAAGAAATATTCAGTTAATAATCATTTTATTCCTTTACCTGCTTCCAACTACTTCTTTCCAAGACTCAGTTTTAGGAACATGAGACTGCTTGTGTGACCCTTAAACATGCAGAGCCATGGGGATACTGCACCGAAATGTATTTTACACCCCAGTGAGAATGCAGCTATTGAGAGAAGGCAGACTCGTGAGGGAAAACAAGAGCAGAAGTCCAAATCTAGACCCTTATTACTCTTTATGAGTAATAAGGGTCACAAAGAGCCTCTTAGGCCATTTCTTCAAATATCACCCCATTTTCCTCCATCACACACCACTCAGATGTTGTTAAAATACATCTGAGTGTGTGTGTGTGTGTGTGGTGCTTGTGTATTTGTCTGCAGACTTGCTTTTCTGTCATTATGAGGGCCAAGTTGCTTCAACAACAATGGGAGGTTGAAGCAAAGCCTGCAACTAGTTTTGAGTCGAATGGGAGATTAAATTCAAGATTTCCTTAGGAATAAAAGAATAAAAGGGTAGGAGTTACACAATTAGTTAGTTTGACTAAAGGAAATAACCTCAAATAACATGTGAACTTGCACGTTACCATTTAAAGGACCAGTGTGTAGGATGCGTTGGCATCGGATGGTATAAATGTAACTGTAGCTGAAAAGAAACTATAACTATTTTTACTAAAATAAAAATGTTACCTTAGAATGAATCTTTTATATCTGCAGATGTGGTCTGCAATGGTTCTGCGGTACCCCAGAGTGGACTCACTCCAGATAGAGCCTTTCAGGTTTCTTGCAATCAGCAACTATACGACCCGATGCCTGAAAAAACTGGTTGTTTTTTCAACATAGATGTATTTCGTTGTCTTTTGTGTATCAGTGTGTGCGAGCGCGTATGTTTTGATGAGACTTGATGAGAATCTGTTGTTGCTGAGTTATTTTAGCACAGTAATGGTAGTCTTATCTTCACCTTGTCAAAATACACAGACAGTGTTTGTGTCCATCAAGGTAAATACACCTTCTGCACTTTCCTTTATGCTTGCAGGGCACACAAACAGAGACACTCACACACACACAAACAGAGACACTCACACACAAACTTACACAGACATACACGCAAACGAAATGACTAAAGCCACCAGGACTGTAAATATGCACCGTTTATTGCCCAAGCAAGTCACCCACTCATCACTACACTTCACATCCAGCTTCATATAACCCTGTGAGATGAAACATGTAATTACTATTAGCCCACTCCTGCTACAAAACCTCAGTAATAGTAATCTGCATGCAAGTGCGACAAGTGTGTGTGCAACAAAAAAACATAAAAGTATGCATGTTTGCTTTCAGATTACGAGAAAAGGAAGGTTTCTTTTGAGATCATAATACTGTGTTCTTGTTAAATGAATGCTGTTTCTCCCACTGAAAGAAAGTTAGCTGTGGAGAACACAGGATTTTTTTTTTTTATTTGCCATGCTTTGCATGTCCCAGACAAATTTCTCTGAGCCAAAACTCCTGGAGTTGTCCAAGATGCTACGCCAGTCTTTGCACGCCTCGAAGAAGAGTCAGAACACACAAGGAAAACCGCGCACAGATATCATATGTCTTTGAATTAGTTGTGGGTCTGTTGTTATGTTGCAACTTAAGTTTTTTGTTTTACATTTTCCAGAAACTTTAAACTGTTGTGCCTGCTGCTTTTTCTTCTTCTGTCTGCATTTTCTTGGCAGTTGACCAAGCTTAGGGTGCCGTTAGCACCATTATTAATTTATTTATTGAATTTTATTGAATTCACACATTTATTGGCATGTGTAAAAAGGACTTAAGCTAAAGCTGTTTTCATTTTGTCCTCCACCACCCTCACTGGATTGACTTCCATATCTCCATCTCGCCTATACTCTCTGTCTGTCACTATCAGTTTCACCTGTTATGTACTGTGGTATGTCACCCTTACATCAGTTCACCCCCCCCCTCTCTCTCTCTCTCTCTCTCTCTCTCTCTCTTACATACAGTATTGCACTCTAATTTAGAGCTGCTTTCCATTAACACGTGTTTTGTCCGTCCCTGCAGGCTCTGCTCTGCTACACTGGTTGATTTACAGCTCTTATCAAATACATATTGCCAAGCGAGTGAGACGTGCAACCTTTCATTTGCACGCCGCCGCCCTGCAAATTCGACACGCTACATTAACAAGAAAAATGACTGCTGCTATGCATGCCAAAGAACGTGTATGTGTAAGAAAGAGTGACACAGAAAGATGACTAAAAAGTGCTACAGAAGGAAATACTGTACAGTAAGTGTGTGAGTTTAAGTTTTATCTGTGTGGGTGAGAGGGCAAGGAAGAGTACCTAAATTGGAGGTGTGTAATTTATGGCTGTGTGTGTGTGTGTGTGTCTGTGTGTAGTGATGCAGTGTGTGTTTGTGAAAGATGTGGTGAGGTCACACTGGCCACAGTGTGTCCTGGGTGACCACCAAGGGATACGGAGTGCCAGTGGGGCCCTGAATGTGCTGAAATAACATTTCAATTAATTGAAGTAGTCCTATTTTTAACTGATCTAGGCACCGTCCAAAAACATGAACCTGAAAAAACTTTGGTTTGCTTTCTAACTAGACTGTACAGCCTAGCATTTTTATTCCCTCAATATTTAATTACAGATGCAATTTGTCGTTTCTCAGCTTTCATTTTCGCCATCGTTCGATACACTCTGAATAGTTTCCATAAGGGGTGAAATAATTTTCTCAACTCGTTAATTTTTCTCTGATTTTCCTCTGTGACCCATGCTTCTACGTCCCGTGAGTACAATCTGCAATGACTAAAGCAGCATTTCAGCGAAGCAGCTCAGTGTTGTTTAGGAGTCATTTGTGGATCAGAAGTGGAACTTTCCCTTTGCAAGCCTCGCTGCGCTGCAGAAATGAAAGCACTGACTGTAAATGACACGAGACACTGTGACGTACTTGTGAGTCTGCCTGCCTATCTATCCTGTTTAAATTGATGAATGACCAGTCAGGGAATTTATTGCAATGCAGAAGCTTTGTGTACAAGCTTTCACACACACAATTTGCGGTATTACTGCTGTTGCGAAGTCTTAAAGTGTCCATTTGCATTTCTCTTTCTTTAAAGTTTACCCTTACACACATTTAACTTAAACTAATATCCACCTCCACAGCTGTATACTTTTATGGTATTTGTTTTCATTTTTATACTTGTGTTTCTTTCTTTTCTTTTTTTACACTTGCATAGGAACTAAAATGACCATATTTCACATTTCAAGGAGAGCTCTTACAAAAAAGGTCCTAAGTATCCTAAGTAGAAGTCATCATTAGTACACGTTTGTCTGATTAATATTAGGTTTGGGATAACCCCAGGGTTAAGGTATGGGGTAGCCATGTAGTGGTAAAGGTTAGGATAAGTCTAAGAGAGTATATGATCACTATTTATTAACTGACTTATAAAAGTTAGACGCAAACACACAGATCTGCATTAATGTGCTGTAAATGTGTGTGAGATGGACATTGACTTAGTGCATAACAATGGCTTGCTCTTAAATACCCACACACTCAGACACACAAGCATGCTGACTGGTTTAATTCATGGCCCATTAATCGCTGTGTGACCTTCCTGGGGTGTTTGGTGATCCGCAGCGCTTAGTGAGCTTGCAGGGTAATAGATGATATCCTACTACTACTATTACACACACACCTACACACACGCGCACACTCATAAGAGCCTCTTAGCATGTTCACAGATTGGGATTTTAATAGACGGTGGCAATATTCACATATTTACACATGTGTTTCCCTATTTATGAATACATACAGCAGATCGAGATAGAGACACATAGCTCGCATTTAGACAACTAAATTGCATTCGGTGTCAACGGTGTAACAACTAATGGCCTCATTACTTCTGGCACAGACAAACGCACACACACACACACACACAACATTCTGTATACATTGTGAGAAGTACATGGCATCGGGCTTGCAAATGTAATGTATACAAACAAAATACCAAAATCCAAGTAGACGCTGTCTCTCTACAGTTAAGTCCACTGGCTCCCCAAATACGCACACACAAGATCAGGAAGACGGCTCAGAGCACAAGATGAGCTGCACATCTTTATATTTATATACCGCACACACATACACCAACCATATAATCAAGGTTTCTTACTGTTATATGTCTAAAACCAGCAGACTGGGGAAGTGAGCCATAACCTCAGTCCTGCAACTGTTAAACTAATGTGCTCTCACACACACACACACACACACACACAGTTCAACTTCAGGTACTTGCCTGTTCAGCCCACCCTGCTGCACCATCTGTCCCACCTTTCCTATCAAGAGTCCAGCAGTCTCAAGTCTCTGCCTTGATTTATGACAGTGTGTCTGTGCGCGTGCATGTGCGTGTATGTTTACATAAGACTACACTAATGAGCTATGTGTGTACCGTATATGGGCCTGAGAAAATTGATATGACTGTATGTGTGCGGATGTGTGTGTGTGTGTGTGTGTGTGTGTGCGTGCGTATGCGTGCAAGTGCATGGGTGTGTGTAGGTGTGTGATGTATGATATGTTCAGTCAGACTCAGAGGCCTAAATGGCTCCTCATCCATTCACGTCTTCTCAATTTAATGACAACTGGAGATTCAGAGAGCCATCAAATGAGGCGCACAAAAAAAGGCAAAAAGGAAAAAGAAAGAACGAAAGATGCAGCACTATTGAAAAAGAGAAATGGAAAGAATTATAAAGAGAGTGAGAATGACAGACGCTGACTTAAAGCCTCATTAGCATTCTGCACATATCTTGAACTTATCACCAGAACCTTTCATATGAATTCAAAAAGTCTCAATGCTGCTGCCACACATACAGTAGTGACACGTCCGTCAGAAACATACTTGACACCATGTTGATCCTAATTGATTAATACACTTCCTTCACTTGCATTCATTTAGTATATCATGTACAAAACTTCCTTCAAGCATGTGTTTCAATGCACAATGCCTGCTGTTTGTTATATTTCAAAATAGCTTGTTCTGCAGAGCATACCTTATCGAGGTCAGGGTCATTTGTTTTCACACCTGGTAGTCACACAACTAACAGTTCGATAGAGGAAACAAAGAAAAAGAACAAACAAGAGTTTTATGTAAAGGAGGTCATGGTCAAATGGTGTAACATGAGTTCAGTAAATCAAACCTATTAAAGAACCTACAGTTCTCTGCCATGTGCCAGGACAAATAGATCTGAGTTTTGGCAATGCTCTCTACAGAATTTAAGGACTCGGGCTGGGCAATGAGCTGCAGCAGCATGATGCTGTGTGGCTGGAATGCAGTCCACATGTTTAATTTCCACAAAGTTATTTTCTTTCTTGGCGGTAAAATGCTTGTAGGACTTTAACATCCAGCTGCCGTAATGCTCGAGTGTGGTAGGCTTATTGGTTGCTCGGTTATGTTACAAAATAAATAAAAACATTGTGAAACATTTGTTTCCTGGTGTGTTCAGTTTTGATTGAGTGACAGTGTGTAGATGTTGTAGAGTAAAATGATGGACAGATCTGATGGTTTGTATCATTTGAGATATGAGGTAGCACTGTTATGTACTGTACTTGTACTGGTGTGTATAGAGTGAATACAAGGGGCTCGGGGAAGGCAGTCTGTAAGGTGCTCTATTTGTGGGAATGATGTGTAGACAGTTGTGATCTCAAGTTTTTGTCTCGCAGGTTTATCGCCTCTTCTTAGGAAAGAAAAGTTTTTCTATTCCATCACCCGAAGCAATTTGTCTAAAATATTGTTCTGTTTTAAATTTTAGTTGGTTAGTTGGTTTAGGTGCCAGACGTTACAATAGTGTGAGAAAAAAAATAAAAATAAAAGTTTACAGGGAATGTGATTTGATATGATGATGATGAAGTGCCCCTTAAATAAAAGTACATTTAAGGGGTTAAAAAATGTGTGACTGTGAAAGAAAAGCTGCAGTGTGTACATATATTTGTATCTGTGTGTTAATATCTGACCTGTGTGTGGAAAAAAAATTAAAGTGGAGTTTTCCCACATGCCGATATCAGTTTCAGAGTCTCATTCAGTCTGTGGAATGGTGTTTGGGGATGCATTTTAGGTCTGTTAATGCCAGTTTGCATGTGTGTTGTATCATGAAATCATCATGATGGATGCTCACATGCCTAATATTAGCTTCCCTGTGAAGCGACTGAGAGGCATAGAGAGAAAGATCAGTGCTGCCTGATTTGTCACTTTTCAGAGATAAAGACTGACTGATACTCTCATTTTTTTGTCTGAAGTCTTTATCTTTTTTGCTCTGTTGCTGTCAAAGAGCCATGTAACATTTTGACACAGAAATTCCCCTCGCCTCTCCTTCTCCTGGAGGGAAAAAGGAGTTTTTTCTAACTTTGATGTGCATTGTTGAAGGGTTTATGACTAGAAAGCACCCTTTGTTTTGTAAAGTGTCATATTAATGTCTTCAAATGTGCATTATGATGTGTAAATCGGTGTCTTTCTGTTGATATATTGTATTGCCACTTTGTCTGAGGGAACTTAAAATCATAGTCAGTGTTTAACTGTAGCAGAAGAAAAATAACTGAAATCCAGTATACAGACTTTTACACATCACACACTGTCTTGTTAGGTCATAATGCCACTCATCACTCCTGCCTTTCCCCTTTTGTTTCTTACCATCCATCTCCTTGACCCTCCTTGTCTCTTTTCTCCTTATACCCCCCCCCCCAGTCTTGGTCATGCATGGATACACTGATACACACCTTAGGCTGCATTCAGACAGGATCAAGCGCTGTGGTGGATCGCTGCAGGGTTGTGCAGCGGGCTGCAGGGGGTGTGCTATTTGTGTTTAACGTAACTGCTGTTAAACAACCAGGAAATAACTTTTTTATTTAGCTGGTTAATCACCTTTATCGAAGCCGGCGCTCATTTGACACAAATTAAATTAAACTTCTTCATGTCACCATTTAGCAGTGTAAATTGGAAGCCAGAGACATATCTAGAAGCTGGGTACATGAAATAAATAAAGCTGGTAGTATCATAAGTTATTCCATGTATCCACGTCTGACTGTGGAGGGGTTTGTCCAGTCTGAGTGTCTGACAGGTGGACGAAGTGTGACATTGGACTGTGTTTCTCCAAAAGTTGGATCTGGCTCAACTTCTCTCCTGCAGGTCACTGTTTTTTTTTTTGTTTTTTTTTGGGGGGGGGGGGGGGGGGGGGGGGGATACCACTGTGAACCCCTCACTGTGTTTGCAATTGTAGAAAGAAAAAAAAAGATCATGGTCCACTTATTTACTGTTAACTTATGAATAGAAGCACCACCAACTGCTCTCTGTTTGGTGTGGACCTCGGCCATTGCACTGCATGATTGGCAGAAATCACACAATGTCACTTCATTGAAGTTGTAACAAGCAAATAATAACTACACTGCGGTAATGATGGCAGAGAGTTCACAAACTAGTTCGGCCACAGAGAGGATGATTTACAACCGAGCAATCTCTAAAATGCCTCATTTGGCAATAGTCCAGTTGTGCCAAGTCATAACTTTAGTTACATCAGCTACAGGAGGCTGAAGTAACTAACGTTACTGCAGATTAAGGTTTTGCGTTGAGCCAACCTTGCCCTTTGAGTCAACACAACATTTGTTACATTGGAAGGAGGAATAGTTAAACATTTGGAGAGAGAGAGAGAAGCCACCATTAGCCGCTAAGCTGTGTACTGAAGCTAGCAGAACTGAATTGCATGTAAACAACTGTAGGATTAGTGAAGAAGAAGAGAGCGATGAGTACTTGAGCAGTACTAGTGTATGTTTAAATGTATAGCAGATAATTAGTGGCTGTAGTCAAGAATATAGCAAAATGGGTTGACCTAGAGTAACACAGATGCATTGGCAACTGAAAATGAGACGGTGCTCTTAGCAAAGCACGTTGAGGTCAGCTTTAGTCACGTCTGGTTGTATTGATTGTCCTCTCTGCAAAAATAGGTATTGGAATAGTTTGACAGTGTGTTAAAAGGAATAATCAAACTTTATTTTGGCAAATGTTGACAGCGCCGGTGCATATCTGTGTATGCTCCATTGTCTGAATGTTGGTGCATGCAAATTTCCCCATGAGGGCCGGTGACATTTTACATAGTGTACTTGCTGCGGGTGTATGTGTTTGTGGATTCGTGCTGCAGGTGCATCCATGTTCCCCTGTATGTCCACATTTGGTATGCATGTTTGTACCTGTATATCTCTGGTGGTCCTACAAATAGCTGATACAAATTACATCTCAGCATCAGCCATCTATCTGTGCGCTTGTGTGTGTGTGCGCCATCCCTACATGACCATTCTCAGTGAAAATTACTTTTTTTCTCCATGCTTGACGTTTCTCCACACTCGTTTTTTCCCCCCTCTCATCCTCCCTTCAGGTCTGCTCTGTGCCTCGGTACTGTAAGACTTATTTACATTCACAGCCAGGCTGAATCCCATGGGAGCCCCACAGTCGTCCAGCGTGTTGCCTTGACAGAGACAAGCGATGCTTTGTGTGCTGGCCTATCCTGCCTCTCTCAAGTTTTGGCTCAGTTTTTCTTCTTCTCTTATTGGGTCACAGTTTCTGTCTCTCCATCTCTCTCTTTGCTGTGTAAGACATTACATCAGCCCCATACTTGTTAATATCTTGTTTGTTTGTTTTTTTGTTTGTCTGACGACTTTAGGAAGATATTTGCTGTGTGGCTTCTCTCACAAAGACATCACTTCTGGAAAATAAAAAAGTTGTGCGGGCCTATTGCACAATTGGACTGTCCGATGGAGAGGTAATTTCCATTTTGAGGAAAATAAGCTCTCCACTAGCCAATCAACCATTTGGACCACCACAGAGTCTGGTTTTTACTGATGGCCTTGGACTCTTCTGTACTAATGAACTCAATGTTGTGCATTCCCTGTAAAACCCAATGAGGGTCAGAATTGTTTTTGCCAGCAACTCCAAAATCATATTGCATGTTGTCAAGCTCCACATGACCTGTTCCTCTCTTTTTCCGCTTCATTCTTTCTACCTTCTTTGCTCTTCCTGTCTCAGTTACTCTCTTTTTGCTGATCCATTCATTTCACTCTGTTTGCCATTCTTTATTTTAATCTCAATCTCTCGTTATTTATTTATTTTTTTTTTTTTAAATATTTCTTTAAAAATGCATTCGATCTGCATTCTGCTTTTGTCTCTTCCAGGCTTCATGCAGACAGTATCACTTTTCAGACAACAATATTACCAGCAAGCATTTAATTCTAAACAAAACAGGAGGAAACAGCTTTAAGGATCGATTTTATTACCCCCCTTAACAGCATGTGTGTTTTTTATTGTTTGTTTTGTCCCTCTACTTTAAGGGTTTTCTTTATGACCAAGAGTTTGCTTTATGTTTAAGATGATGACTCATATCCGTCTCCATCTCTCTGAATGAGGAATTACAACAGGTTTATGGTGTTTGTTTTCTGGTGGGTTTAATCCAATTGTATAAAGTGATATAAATGCCAGTGCTTCTCACTTTCTCAGAATCCCCTAAAATATGGCATACCAAATCTGCAAGCAAAACACATCACCATAACATAAATTATGTTAGTTGTTGTAACATTTTCTAGAAACACACAGAATCGGTTTGCTTAATGCCACCACTCCCCAAATCAAATTTCTACTGAGTACACTTTAACATTGGAGCCACAGCCTTGGGCTTTTTTGGAGTGTGGATGTTTAATTTTCAACATTAGGGGGCACTTTTAATGTATTTTTAATTATTTAATTCTCAAACAAAAGCTGCTTTTATGTTTTAGGGAAAAAAAACCCACCGGATTGGGTGGAGTGAGCATATTGATTGTGTTGTGCTCCTGTGTCTGTGTATTTATCAACCCTATTGGTAAAAGTGGCAAATGTACATGTTAACTACACATACTGCTGACTAATTTCCATCAGGATAAATAGTATTAGGATAGGATTACATAGTATTTATATCTCTTATCTCTATACTTTTATTTTCATATTTTGGCCTGCTATATATCTAGGCAGTTTCTGTGTCTGTCCAACTGCCTCTCCTCTCTTCTTCCAAAACTGCAAGACCCAGAAACACCAATGACAGTAAAATTATGGCCCAGTAATTGCAGTGGTGCTGGGTTTGGTCTTGGGATACCATCCGTCTCCAGGCAGCCAAACTACTTTTCAGGAAGCAACCACTGGAACTGATTTACCTCCGAATTTATTTGAGGCGCTGCTCTCTGCTTCCTACTTCTCTTCATTTTGTGCACATTCTTTCTTTCATTTCATCAGGTTTTTTTTTTTTTTTTTTTTCCAGGATCATATTTTTTAATCATGATTTAATGTTGCTCTCATTTTCTGTTTACCCTCAATCACTCTGGTCTCTCACCGTTTTAAATTTGATGTTCCAACTTAAGTTTTGCTATTGAATAAGTGATAAAGTTGTTTTACAGCTCTATTATAGCTGCGGAGACTGACCTGCTCTTTTCTTTAACTAATTAAGTTGTAGTTAGGCCACATCAATTCACGGTATAAAATCATTCTGACATGAAAAGCGTTAGGTGAGGTTAAAGAATCTCCACGCTGTGTTTATGTGGAGAATAAAGCAAAACCAGGAATTTCCAAAAAAGTTTAGAAATGAAAGAAAAGCAGTCTCTTACATGCAGTGGATAAACGCGGTGGACGGGTGCAAGCTTTAATATAGAACAGTCTGATGGTGTTTTTTTTTATGTGTGTGTGTCTGCATGGTTAAATTTGAGGCTCCTCCTTTGGAGAGGCTGAGAGGATGTTGGGTTCCATTTTAGGAGGCAGCCATGCTTATAAATCGCTTGATGTTGTTTTGCAGCCGAAGAGTGGAAACACACGCAAGATGAAAAGTGTTTGAAAATGAAGAAAAAATGAATGACAAAAGGTGAAAGTGGGCTGATTTGGAGGAGAAAAAAAGTCTCTCTTTTGTTGCCTTCTCCATCTCTCTCACTCGCTTTCTCCACCTGAATGATTGTGGCTTGCCGGCGTTTTCGATTGTGCACAGAAGCACACCTCTTTCTTTCCTTGTCGGGTTCCTTCTCAGAATGCTTTCTTAAATCACCAGATCAAAGCAGGGACATCTAAAAGTTTTTTTGTGGCACAGATGAGTGAACAAAGAAATAATTTCTGGACCCAACACCCTCTGTCCCCCAACAAATGAAAAGATTGTCTCTGTTTTGGGTTCCCTGTCAAAGAAATGGAAATTCTTTTATTTCACAGGCTGAGAATACTGACATTATCAAATGGGTGAGAGAGAGAGAAAACATTGTTCCCTTAATGAAGGCATCCTTTGCTGGCAGTGCTTTGTGCTGATGTATTCATAGGATTATGAAAGTCCCAGATTATAGGAAATATGTTGCCTTGCTGTGTTGAGTTGAGGGATCATTGCTGACAATGAATTGCCAGTTACAGCAGATACATACTGTCCATCATTATCTGCATTCTCTCCATGCTGGTGGTGATTTTGTTATTGCCAGTCCAGCTCCAGTTATCACTTTAAGTCCCGATCCTGTTTCAGTCGGAACTTAAGTTAAACTTTTATTTTCCGGCAGAGGTATTGCTGAAGAGCGGGGAAAACTAAAGAGTGGAAAGAAGACTCATTAAGTAAGTGATGATCGCAAGAAATCATTAAGGGGTAATGGTAAGATCACAAGCCTACAGCTGCAAAGTCTCTCTACACGAGTCAAACAGTCCAAGACTATATAAGACTGGCCTACAGTATGTTTTAACATAACTCAACGAATACTCCATACTGTACAATGTATTTATTTATTTTTACAACCAAATCAAACATCAACCAAGGTCTGTCTTAACCTGGTGTAATTTATAGTCAGTTGGACCCTTGAAAACTTCGTCTAAAATCAGTTTTTAAAATATTTGATTCCAGGAGCCAAAGTTAAGTGAACACAGTTGCAATGGTTGTCACCATTTTTCCTGTGGAGTGAAAAATTGGGTACAATGAG
The DNA here is from genome assembly GCA_014281875.1 of Nibea albiflora. Lineage (NCBI taxonomy): Eukaryota > Metazoa > Chordata > Actinopteri > Sciaenidae > Nibea > Nibea albiflora. The sequence goes on from CM024801.1 coordinate 12,435,621, forward strand.
TCAAAGTTAGGTCCGTAGACTGTGATGGATGTTGGCTGCTAATGTTACCTCTAGTCCTCTTCCATACATAACCTGAGGGTTTGTTTAAAACCTGCACAATTGTGTGGCTGCCCATGTGTCCTGTTATTCTTTGCTTATTCTTAAATTCCTTTTAAACATTGCTGCATTTCCAGAATTACAACATTTTTGAATGCAGGCATTTATGAAAATGTGGCAAACATGACCCCGGCATCTTGTGAGAAGAGAAGTGCATGCCATAGGCCTATGGCAGTGCTGTGGCTTCAGTAAGCCATTTTTCTTTCTACACGGGCCTGTAGGTTTGTTCATTCATGCTTTCCACCCGCAGCTATATATGATGATGCTGTCTTCATCCTGTGAGCAGGTCAACTAGAACATACTGTGCGATTTGCATTTACACGTTTGTGCTCCTGTTTCATATTTAATTTGTAAAACTTTTTTTTTGTTTTCTTATCAGAATAAGATTTTTGGGCGTAGATGACATTTTAATATCACATGTAAATGGGACCTAAGAGACTAGCTCCTTTGGAGCATAAAACCTGCCTTAACAATGTGCCTGGGATATAGTGAATGCTATTTCATTCCTGTGGGCTGTGTTTCTATCTAATTGTGTATTCTGCACCACATTTGTCTCGGTCTATGGAATAATTATGTGACCTCTGCTCACCTGTCTAGGTGTAGGACAGTGTCTACTGTGAGAATATCATCTGTCTGGTATGTCAAGGTCTGACTACAAAATATGCTATTTTCTGATATGTGTTGAAGTTATATAAACAATAGTTTTAAAGGTTTATGTAAAATCGTGAAAAGACCAATACAGCAATGGTCGTGACTCAGATGTGAGACCATGAAACTTGGACTAGATTGAGAAATGTATATCAAATTTAAGCAAAATGTGAATGTTATGTTCAGTGCTGAACAGTCATAACTCAAACAAAAGCAAAACTCCCCAAACAACTTTACAAAACCTCTGCACTCAACACAACTACTAATTTTCCTACTTTTTTCCTAGTTTATGTAACTAACTGGAGGTAAGGAGGATCAGTGTGTAGGTTTAAGATGTATCTAGGGTTTGTTGCAGATTGCTACCTCTCCCCTGACTTGCGTTCCCTTTATAGGAACTGATTAAATAGCCATAAAATGTGCAAAAAAAACATGTAAGCCCTTATTTCAAGACAGTGTTTGGTTTGTCCATTCTAGGCCAATGTAGAAACGTGGCAGTTTAATGTGGCAAATTCTGCAGTGTCTGTAAATATAAATGGGTCATTGTAAGGTCTCATTCTTCTTATTTTCAGGTGATTATACACTAATTAAGTATGTATTAAATATGTATCTAATATTCAATTTCTACCACATTCTGTAAACCTATCGAATCTTACAGACTGGACCATTTTTAATTGTTTCTGAGGATTAAGCTACGTTAAATTATTTTCCTTTTATGAAGATGATAAGTGACTGATGGTTTTCCAGTACTCTGGAAAACTGGGAAGCTCCAACATTCCTGTTCTTTTTTTTTTCTTTTTCTTTTCAGTCTTTTTGTGTTGATAAATGGGTACTTGAATTGCACCTGTTTCTAGCAAATCAAATCTGTTGAGTTTCAAAAGAATAATGATCTGTCAGTGATATATCAACCAGATCCGCCTTCCAGTGGGCCATTCTTTGCAGAGAAAAGCCACTCGATTGCCTGCCTCCTTCTGTTTGGAATAATTTCGGTGTTTGACTTCACAGAGGACTGGGAGATAGATTTTTCATTTTCAAATGTATAAAAACCACAACTACTACTACCACCACCCTCACTAACAACAGCATAAAAAAAAAAAAAAACATTTTTTTTTGAGCTGGCATTTCAGTACTGCGCTGACAGAAAGGGTATGAGGGGCAAAAAATGTGGTCACATCTTATCCATTAAAAATGTCCTTGGGGAAATAGAAAATAGTTGGATTACAGTTTGACAAAGTTGATGCAGTGTTGAAAGTAAGACAAGCTTAGCAGTCTAACAACATGTTTCTATGGCCAATGTAGTGAGTGTGTGTGAATACTGTGAATGAATGTAATTATTTCTTATTTTATTTCAGGTCTGTGAATGTCTACAGTACAGATTCCATATAGAAGAGAGGAAAAGAAAGGGGAATGGGCTTGTTTTTTTTTTAGTTGTTGACAAATACAGTGTAATTTCCCTGACATTTTGCTGTCTGCTACATTTATTTATCAGGAAACAGAAAAATGGGAATTTTGATGAGCATGATTTGCTTTCCTCCACATATCCTTGTACCAGTAAACCAGGACATGTTTCTGGAGACCACTAGACATTTAGGACTAGGGTTGCAAAGGAGTTGAAAAGTTCTGGTAAATTTCCAGAAATGTTCCATGGGAAATAGAGCTGGGGAATTTTGGAAATATTCCAAATTGGGAAATGTCCATGGTAATATAAGTTAATGAAAATGTATGGGAATTAAAACAAATTATAAGATTGTGTGAAGTCACTCTTTAAGAGTATTTTAGTTTGGTTTGCCAAAGCCATGATCTTTCTTGAAATTATAGTGTATAGTCTCTATAAGCAAATAATATGCACAGCAAGAATTTTTAAAAAATGATAGAATTTTGAAAAGCAAAAATATAAATGCTCAGTGACAGTGGCCTTATGTAGATATATATAAAAAAAATAAATTGACTTGAAAAATGAGATGTGGTGAAAAGCACAACCTCACCGAGTGTTCTTGGCCTTAGCGTATTCTTTATGTGCCCGGCAATCCAACATGACTCTTCCTCATGTCAGTGTAATTTAGCAAAGCAAATTTGTATTTTTATTGTAGTAGACAGGGTTCATTTTAGGATGAAGTAACCCAAGAGCAGGTGGCCAAAAAGAAAAGTTAGTTTTCTGTCCTGATGTTGCTGTGGCAGATGGCCATCGCCTTCCCTTCACCACTCTCTTTTCCCCTCTGTGCTGCCTTTGTCTTTCCTTTCTATCTTTCTCTCTCATCTCCTCTTTTTCTTCTTCTTCTTTCTCTCCCCCAAACTCCCTCTTCTCTCTGTTCTCTGCACAGGTGAGTAATGTCACGTCAGAACAATGGCCTATTGTGTTTTATTGAGCAGCCCATGTCCTGCTCTCCATTTCTCTTTACTCCCCTCCCCTTATTTAGTATTCTTCCATCTCCTTCTCTCACTCTTCTTTCCTTTTATCCTCTCCCCCTCTTGGAACTGGATGGATGGATAGTTGAATACAAGGAATAATGAAAATGTAGTGGAAGGAAAGTAGAGGAGAAAGAAATTAAAGAAAGGAACAGGAGGGAAGGATACATGGGTTTGTATTTACCAGTCGATGGGAAATGAGGATTAAGGATATGAGTGAGTTGCTGTACAAAGAAAACAAGTGAAGAAGGAGAGAGCATATGGATAGTGAGAAAAGAAAAAGAAACACAAGCGCATGCAGGATGAGGGTATTCAAGGAGAAGGAGAGCAGGACAGAAAGTGAAAAGGTGGATGGAAAGAGTACAGGATTGAGGAATAAGGATGAATGGAGGGAAGGACGGTGTTCTGAATAATGGCCGGCCAGTGTTAAAGCCTTAATCAATGCTTGATTAATATTAATTGGTTTAGCCCTGGCAGAGGGGCGGGACTAACCTAACACTTCCTTCTTAGATTGATTGGGGAGAGGGCACCAAGGGCGTGCTAACATTGCAGGACACACACACGCACACACATTTTTTCCTTGCTCTTGCTCACTCACACACACTCGCAGAATCACTCATGCATCCTTTGTGCTGACATTGTGTATGAACTTTCAAGACCTCAGCTTGTGAAACATTCTGCATCTTAACCTTACACACACACACACACAAGCTTGACACTGCCTGCCAGTGTTAAAGAAAAGCTCTACTTTCACCTGCTTGCTTAGTGTCATACACATGAGATCACAAAAAAAATATCTAAAAGTAAAAATAGTAACTGAGAGTTTCTCCAAAACTCAAAATAGTCAAACTCAGTCCTGGAGGTATCCCATGAGGGATGTTTAGTTTTGTTTCCCTTTACAAACAGTGTACGGCCAGAAGGCTATGTACTGGTTTACATTGTGTAACAAAAGACAAGAATTCATAGACGTATACAAATAAGATGTAAAAAAAAACTTTTAAAAAATCATCATGCACAAACGTTACATAATTTGCATAATTCAAGACAGGTTATGCTGTACAGAAGTAGTTGCTTGAGAAGTGTTATGCTCATTTAATGCTCCACAGTCAAAGAAATTGCTGTCCCACACAGAAATGAGACTATGCTGACCAAATGTATTGCTGTCATAAAAGTAAAGTACACTTTGGTTCCTGCAAATGGCTATGTTTTTAAAGATGGATCAGAATCTGTGATTTTCAAATACTCAATACATTTTTTTCTTGTGGTAGTCGTTATGCCTTTTCTTTCCACCTTTTTCTTCTTTTTTTCTTTGTTTTTCTCCTTTCCTTTCTCCTACTTTCACTCTTTATCTATTTTTTTTCGAACTCGCATTCTCTTCCACTCTCCTGCATTAAAGGCTAGTCGTGACCTTGAAAAGTGACTGACAAGAATGCGCATGCATGGGCGCACACACTCAGGCGACCTTGGTTCGCGGTGACAGACGATGAAGATTTAGGCTTTTTACCTCCTCAAGGCTGTATTTAATTTAATAGAGCCGCTTTATTAGGCGGACTGCACCTTTTTTACAGCTTATAGTCCTAATGCTGATAGAGAGAGACAGACAGACTGACAGAACAAACAGATAGTGAGATAAGGAGGGCAGACAGACACACCAATATACAGTAATTTGTGAGAATACAGGGGATTGTGCAGAGGGCTCAAGTGACAGACAGGCAGGGCAATGGAGTGGAAAAGCAGGCAGTCAGAAGGTCAGATTAGAGCTTTTAGCCCTTAGTCCTTTGTAGTTTAATGGGAGCAAAATTGTATTAGCGCTGCCAGGTTTAAGGGTAAAATTCCCTCTGTAAGAAGGCCTTTGAGAGAGTTTTGATTTTGGCATTGGAAAGAGGTCTTCAGGCAAGAGGAAATAAATCATGACTGCTGAGCAACAAAGACTGCTTAGTTGAAGTGATCGTATTTTAAGCTGTGCTAGGCAAGAGACTCATGTAAAAATATATCACCTTTTCAGCCTAAATCACAAAGTGGAGCAGCAACAGGAGACCATCCGTTTTCCTTAACTTGACACATTATAGGATTTTCCTAAATGGTCAAATACATTTCTGTTGTTGAATTTTGGTGGAAAATCTTCTCTGCACACACAAGAAGTGACTACAGTATATCTAAAATCTGACTTCTGGTAACCTTCAGATAACACGAGTGTGTAGCGTTAGGACCGCTGTCCAGAGTGCTGATTCTGTGATATCCTTGATGGTGGGCTGGTTTCACATCTTTGAGACAACTGATCTGCCTGATCATTTGTCTTATATGTTAGCCTGTTTTTTATATTTTTTACTTTTCAGTTCTGCCTCTCCAAGCTTTTAGAGAATGATTTGAGTATAATTTCCTTAAGCCCGGTTGAGTGGATTATTTCTGCCCTTTCTGGCTGGAGATTTTCTTGGTGCGTGTGTTTTTCCTTTGGCTAAGTACATATAAAACTGATGACAGAAGTTACACTCTGTGTTTTCTTGGCATCACAGTACAGATTTATGTTTCCTGATGTCTAAAATCAAAACTTTGTAGCTGAATGAACCTGAATTTTTCTCATGAGGTGAGACCGCCTTGGGACTTCCAGTCAAGTCTTTGTGTCGACTGTTTCTGTCTGTTTGAAGTGTTGTGACTCTGTGTGTCCCTGTCACATACCATATGTCAGCTTAAAATGGATTGGTTTAGCACCTATTGTAATCTCATGTGTGGGTATTTTTCTGCATGTCTCTGTTTTTTATAGTCACTCCAGGTCATTCTCTCTGTTCCCTTATCTGTTTGCTACCTGTCCTTTCCTACCTCTTGCCCTCTTTCACTCCTTTGGCATCTCCTTTCAGTGTTATCGCATCCCATTTTATCCTCTCTATTCAGTCTCTTCCTTTTTTACTCTCGCTCCACCTTTTCCTTTTTAGTATCTCTTTATAAAGCTCTTCCTTTCTTTCCCTTATCACCACCTCTTCTCTCGTATTTGCTTTATTTTTCGTTTTCACAGCTCAATTTCTCCTTCTCCTCTTTTCCTTACATCTCAATCATCTCCATCTCCCTCTCTCATTGTTCATTACATGGCCTTTAAATTTCAGTCTCTGCATTTGGTTCCTCACATTACTGTCCGTGTTATGGATGTCACATTAGCTATTATAAATGTAACCCTAATCTAATACATTGGACAAGGCAACAGGTTTGACATAGAGTAAAATAGGGCTGTGACGATTCCTCGAGAACTTTGTTTAATTGAATTTAAAGCTCACGTTTCGCATGGATTCTTTTTAGTGTTAAACAACGTGCTTAGGTTACAGGCTCTGCGCCTCCTGCAAAGCAGTAGAAGAGGGAAGAGGGCTTTTGGTAACGTGTGGATGTACAGAATGGCAGACGCTGGGACCAAAACAGAGGAAATGAGCAAACGCAGCAAAGCGAAAGTAATAATAAGAAGAATAATTTTATACGATTATTCAATTAATTGACAGAATATTCGACAGAATGCCTGATTAACAAAATTTTCCATAGCTGCAGCCCTAGAGTGTAAAAAAAAAAGAAAGAAAGAGATCCATTTAACTAGATTATTTTTCTTGCTGCTATTACATGATTGTAAAAAATACATGAAAATCCAAAATGTGGGTATACTAGTGGATCTAATGATAATATCAGTTCATCTGCACATTAAAATACTTGTATGACACCACATGGGAAAACAAAGGCTAACAAGGATAAGATAGTTGCTCTTAGCACACCATTATTGGTGACTGCATTTTTATGACCTACTGGCCTACTGAAATTATCCCAAGTAGTAGTCAGTCAGATGAGGTTGCACGACTGATGTTGCTCCACTCATGAATGCCTCCACTGCCTCACTTAGGTGGCGAGGTAGCTGGTGAGTCTGCAGCTTTGTTGGCATAAGACAACTGCTTTGTACAAATTTAAGAATCAGCCCTATCAAATATTAGTTATTAGTTATATTATCAAATATAAGTATCATTTTTACTTTAAAAGCACCTTGAATGATTTTTACGTCATCAAAATGGTGATTAATTTTTCTGTGGACTAATTTGCTGACTAATATATCGTATTATATTGTGCTATATTACTATATTACGTTTACTGCAGCAAACATAGTAGAGAGAGTATCTGTGTGCATGTAATGTGTGGATTGCTGTATGCGTTTGGGTTTCCTTGGCTGCAGGAAGCAAGGAGGAGGAACATGTCTGGTCCAATCAAGGCTGGTATTTCTCAGTGCACAGCCATTTTTTAAGCTAACTAATAGCAGCCTCTTGGCCCTATAAATCACTGGAATAGAGATAAAAATGAAACCATCTCCAAGATAGAGAGGAGAACACCATGGTGGGACATCATTTTAATACAGTTGTATGTATCTGTGCAGTTGAAAAAATGGAGGGGAAAGATAATATGGGGGAATTTCTCCTTGTATTCATTTATATACAGTACGTGTGTCTTTGGGTGTAAAGATGCATGGCTGAGCATGCTGTGAGTATCTCTCTTTAAGGCTTTATCTGTCTTCCTGCCAGAAACACATGATCAGACCCAATGCTTCTTTCATTTCAGCAACACATGTTGGCTTTTTGGGTTTATTCTCCTACAGAAGAATATCCTCACCAGAAATTATTTTTTTTCTCTGTGTGCCACAACAAATAGGAAATGTGACAAAATCAGACCAATGGAGCTACTTTCACAAATTTCACCTGATTTGTATTCTGCTCAAACCTTAGATTGTGACACCAGATGGGCTCTCTTGAGTTGTACAGCCCTAAAATAAATTCTCACTTTATCAGGAGTTAGTTTGTAGTTAGCAGCTGGTTAATTTGGAAATTTTTGGTTGTAAATTTGCTTCACATGTTATGTCAGGCTTGAGGTACAATAAATACACAAGGATTAACTGAAGCAGTGCATTATAGTGGCTAGTTAGGTCTGTTAGTGATTGGTGGTGATACAATCTGAATTTGTACAGTGCAGGTTGGTTTACAGTGTACAGACAGCAGCTGGCAAGTCAACAGGAAAACAAAGACGGAATTTCTAACACTGGACACACAATGTGCACTCCATAGCAAATAAAGCCTGGTATGCAGTCTAAAATGAGTTGTGCAGCTCAAATCGGGTCAACTTTAAATCATACAGTATATGCCCAACTAAGATCTTGAAGTTGTAATAGTGTTCAATCAAAACCTCAGTTACTTGAATCTTCCTTAGCTCTGTTGAAATGATTTAGTGCAAGCTGTGGTCTTATAGTTTGGTTTGTGTGCGTAACTATGCAAAGAAGCAACTTCAGTTAAAATAATCTAGAGAGAAAGAAGAAGATACTTGACAATTTCAGTATTTTTCTGTGTTATGACAGAGGTCAGAGGTCAATCATTTTAGATTTTTTAGATTTTGCAATTAAAAACGTTTTATTCTCATAGTACACAAAATCAAATTCGAATAGTAAGTAGTGTAACTCATCTCAAATGTGGTTGACATGATGACCCTTCCAGATTCCTCAGAACTTTTTTTCTTTTTCAGAGTGCAAGATTTAATTCAGGTGAAGTTTGTAGACAGTTTAATGCTTTGAGTGAGATAAGACACTTGAGTGATGAGAAAAATTCATTCATTCAGCAGAATAAATATTTCTTCAATGATGTTCTCCATTATGTAATTTTTTTTTTTAATCTTGTAATGATGGGATGGATCTTTAGTGGCAGACAATAGGGTTGGTAAGGGAAAATGGATACAAGTTTAAAAAAACAAAAAAATCATAATATGGTTGGTTGCTTTTATTAAAGCCATGGGGATTGTGTGTGTGGTTAAAGATTCTTTCATTGCATAATAGGGATAGTCAGAGCATTAGCAATAAATGTTTATTAACAGGATACCCTGGAGCTTGTCTAAGTATAATATAGCACCACGCAAGGAGTCATCACCACATACACACTATTAACAATAATATAAAAGCACTACAAGATCATTTACACTAATAAGACCTTTTGCCACATGAGACCCTTAACTTACACCTAACCTAAAACCTTAGTCCTACCATCACCAGAAGACCACTCCCTTCTTACTGTAGAGGATCGTCTTTAATAAGGCAAGCGATCTGTACCAGACTCCTCACAACAGGAGCTTGCAGTGACAATCATCAGTGTCTATGGCGGGTAATTAGAAAGAGGAAAGAAGAACAGAATGAAACAGGGAGAATTGAATTGTAATTAACTAAACAAAACTGTAAACCAAACGCCATGCAATATTTTATAGTACAGTAGTATAGCAGTTGACATGAGGATGGATAATTAACCATGTTAACCATTTTACAGGTGTATTATACAATTTCAGCTTGATTAAATTTCTCTTTTTACACCTTGACTCCAGCTTCTCTATCTTATCTATAACGTGCAAACGTACAGAAGTTTTCTAATATTTTTTCAAGTGTAAGAGTCAGTTATCTGAAGTTCCCCAGACAGATTAGAAGTATCAGACATCGCTCTATTTGAAGCCTTTTTTTTTTTTCGAGTGAAGCCCCTTTCGAAGGACAAGCCACTGATCTTTCCTAACAATAACTGCCAAATGGCACACAGAAACAGAAAACCCAGCAAACACTTAAACATAGACCTGACGATGACCTGATCAGGGTTATGGATGAATATATAGTGATTGATAAATAGATAATGATTTGATGTGTGGATGGAGTGCACCTTCAAGCATTTACATTCAAATCACAATTCAGGATGTTTACAGTATATTGAGTGGAAAGAAACAAAACATAAAATTGATCATTTTCTTTAAATTTATTTTTAATTAAACAGCCATGCCTGAATTTGTTAGAGAACAGATTTAGAGAATGGCTAAAGGAGGAATGTGTAATAAACCAATTGGACAAAGGCTACCCAGGCAGGGTAATGTGTCTTAGGCAGTATTTAATCAATGGTACCAACAATGACAGAAAATATACCTCAGAAACAAAGACGGACAACATTTTAATAAGCGTTTGTTTCTGTAATTACTTTCATAATGCAGGTTATTAAAGATTAGTTGTAAGAAGTTATATTGGCGTGACTGAGAATTGCACCTAGATCGTTTGAAACTGAACTCACTAATATCCCACATGCGTCATGCAAATTACACCTGTAATTCTGTAAAATGAAGAGTATGGTTTCATATTTTCACAGAAAATGCTACCTACTGTGGTAAAATTACTGCCGCAGCAAAAGTAAAGTACATTAAAAGTTTTGAGTCATCAAGGCTTTCCACATACTGCATGAATAAAGGGACAAAATTCTGTGTTTTTGATAGAGAAAGTTATTCCACAGGGAGCTGAACTTTTTCTAAACTAGAAGTTTGGGTTTTTATCTGAAACCTAATATGATGTTAGTTGACTTTTCTGCACTTCTCATAAACTGTGAAAGGAAATCTGTAGTGCAACATTTGCCTTGTCTCTTCACTGTGGACTTTCATACAACCCTGTCGTTTCCATTTCCTCTGCTTATTGCCTCTGTTTCATTTTTATCTCTTCGGGGTTTTCATAAAGAAAGTGGAAGTTTTTTCTCAGAGCAAGAAAATGACATTATTTTCAGAAGACAAGTATTCCTCTCTTAACGCATACACTGCAGCAACCATTATAAAATGCTCACTTTATTGGTTTTCATTACTTGCTGAACTGAACTTTGGCCTAATCACCAGGAAAACCTGTGTCTGTTTTATTTCATCAATTATCTGTTTTTTAATACAACATATATTTTCACTCCAATATAAGTGACAATTAGATGTAATGGCTCTGACTATTCGGATATATACTAAAAAAAACAGTCCTCCTAAAGGAGCAATATGTAAGAAATTGAGTTCAAAACCTAAAAAACAAAACAAAACAAAATTATCCACACTATCAGGAAATAAGTTTTGTCAAAGACATCTCCATATTGTGTTGCAGAGTTAGCGATGCTAACATGCCAACCAGCTAGCCTGACTTGTATTGTCTTGTAATACCACTTTGTACCTCAAGAGGCAGTTATGAATCACTGTAGCATCTTCTCCCACAGTCCAACATGATTGAATGAAAAAGTAGCGCTGCTCTGAGGGCAAGAAACTACATTAAGCAACATAGAAAGAAATGATAGCTGAAATGATAGATGATGAAGTTAGCATGAGAGAACAATGAAAAGAGTAAAGAGTAAAGGAATGAAGTTTGATGCTGAACTTGCAACATTTCTTCTAGACTGGTATGTAAACGGCTGTTAATGCTAACTTTGGCTATTTAGCAATAGTTCATGAAGGTAGATCATTTCAATGTATCAATACTGACAGTATCAATATGTTTGCTAAGATAGCCACAGTGTGGGAGGGACTATGCTCTCCCAATTTCAATTTTGTCGGAGTATGAAGTTCTATTTTTAATTTGTCTCTTCATGCATTTTATGCTTTGGGTTTTTGTATCTCAAAACAATAAAAGGGATAAGAAACATAAGGATTTGATTCCTCTCAGAAATCTGTTGGCAAACCTTCAGGTCAGCCATCATCTCCATGGGAACATTTCTTTTCTTCGTTACAGTGATGGATAAACCTTTTATCTTTGATACGTAGTTCAAAAGAAGAGAGATGCCATACCAGGAGAAGAAATTCAAATGAAAATAATGACAGGCTAAAGCTGTCTTGATGGAGGAAATTGGGGTTAATGAGAGTGCAGATTATATCCTTCTACTCTGAATGGTACTAGTAAATGGTCTATTTACCCCAGAGAGCTTGGACATACAGGCATGTGCGCACGCACACACACACACACACACACACACACACACACACACACACACACACAGTAGATAATGAAGCCTTGGGCCTAAAATGCCTCTGAAAAATGCATAACATGGCTATGATATTAAATGGGTTGGTTAAAAAAAAAATATGACTGTGACTGACAATTAGGAGTACCCTCATGTGCAAGAGTGCTTAGACCCTGTTGACATTTTTGCTGTGTAGCAACTGTCTCCCATGGACTCCTGTAGGTAATTAGTGAAACTATTACAGAGGACACCTCCTGCTGTGTTCAGAAAACCACTGTAAACACAATTTAGTCTCAGAAAATGTTGTCAGTACCAAACGAGCTGTAGATGCTGTCTTCAAGGAAGAGAATGTACTTAATGCACTGAAACTGCTGTATAGATTAATGTGGTGACATGAAAAGAGCTATCTAGCCATCACAGATCTATGTTCGGTCATATCTGGAGTAGCTACAGCTGTAGCTGTTGTTAAAATGTTTCTCACATTTAGCAATGGTATGATGTAGAAATCATTGAATTTATCCTTGTAAAACCTAACGATCTAATGGCTCAAATCTTACCACACCAAGCGGAGAGTGAATATTGTTTAAAAAAACAAAAACAAAAAAAACAAACAATATGAGCTATTACTGCATAATTTTAAACCCTGTTAGTCTGGATGGCAGCATGTAATTAGAATTTATCTCTGCCTTAACTGTTTGCCACATTTCCCCCTCCCTAAACTCAGTTTGACGTGTTAAGGGGTGTTAAATCTTGCCTGAAATGAAGGCCAAGACTGTCAGGGGTGTGTTCTTCCTTGACTGGCAGGTGCCACTGAACAGTTTGGGCGGTTATTAACATTCGTCTGTTATGCGGACACTGTGACAGGCTACCATCGCAGTTGACTGAAGGAAGCACACACACACACACATTTAAACACACGCACAGGCACATGTGTGACTACCTGGAACGAGCATACATAATGAAAGGCTTCACTTCAGACTAGAGAACCCTCAGATCATTATAATGAAGCAACACACACACACACCATACACTGAGAAATGTAGCTGCACAAATAAATCTACTAAAGTTGTCATGCATGTACAGACAACAATATCAGTACACACACACACAATTAGGGGCATAAGTAAGTATGTGTGCTCACTCACACACAGGATGTGAAATTAGAGACCTGCCTTTTGAAAAATTGCTGGGGAATATTATACATGCGTATTGATGTGAAAATAAGTCACGATTTAAATTAGATTCCAAGCAGGCCTTTGAAATGGCAACCCAAAAGGAAGCTATTGATTTTCCAATCTGTATGCATGGCTTCTCTATAGGCGATGAGTTTATAATGCAGACTCACCGTACATATTTATACATTTATCTAAGAATATGGAAAGGCAAGCCAGACACCTATAGCTCATCATTTTGACATTGTACTGGTTTATTGAATTATTTTATGCTTGTACCAGATCAAAACTAAAGTGCCCAAGAAGGGGGGTTCTATCGCATTGTTGGGCTGACTCAAAATTATCAAAGATGATCATAAATATTAACTTTAACATTGAAGTTTCTCAGGGCACCACACTTAAAGAACAGTTGTAACTTGTCCTTATCCTCTTGGCAACACAGAGGTTCATGGAAATGGGACCCATCAGGTCTGGTTGTAGAGAGAATAGGAAGAGTAGAACAAGAGGTGGCCTGGTGTTTTGTTGACCAGGTCTGGATGGTCACAGTAAAAGTCCTGTTTAATTCACACAATGAAAGAAATTCATAATTGTACAAAACTGATTAAGGACTAAGATGAAAGAGGCAATGTGGCAATGAATGAGGCGATGTAAGTAAAAGCTGATTCAAGGACTTTATGAAGAAGAACTTTATGATTCTGGAAATAATTGGAATGCTTGTCGTCATGATCACTACATCCAAAATTTAGTTTTCCATCTGACCCTGGCTTCCAGGCTTAGCGTGTTCAAATATCACCAGTAATGTCAGTTTGTCTCAAAGTTTTTGAAGGTTTGACTCAAAAATGTTAATTATGTGGGCTATACCTTATTTAACCTCACTTGCTAATATGTGAGGTGGCTCTAATGAAGCTGTCAGGACATTTCTTCACTCATCGAATTTAAGTATTATTCTCTTTTCCATACAGAGTGCAAAATCTGGAGTTCTGTCTGACACTACAGGAGGTATCAAGAGCTTGTTTTACTGCTGATACACGTGCATAATTGGTTTCAGCGTGTAAAGAGTGCACCTGCTGGCTTGAGACACATTGTTTACCTTTATAATGTATGATGGGTGTTTGTTTTCTCCTTCTTCTATGCTAGACTCCTGCAACTTGTGCAAAATGTGATTTTCTCTACTGTTGTCATGCAATATGTTTAATAACCAGAATAGAAGTCTGCACATTTTTTTGCTTTTATTTCTCCGTTAACCCTTTCAGCTCGGCTCCCTAGTAAGCAAGCATCAGCAGAGGTTTTACTTTCTTTCTTTGTATGTGTGTGTCTGCATAAGGAAGAAAGTGTGTTTGCATGTAGAAGACACTACTACATACTTTTGCATGTGCATAGGATGCGTTCCTTTTCCGTCCACTGACGTGATGAGAAGGCCAAGACTTATTAAACACAGAATGAGTGTGAATTAACAGAACGTTGTCTCTATTGTAGGAGAAATCACATATTTTATAGCAGGCCATTATCACACATTGCCACTCTTCTGTCTCCTAACATTCACAGACATTCATTCTTGTTTTGTGTTAGAGGTTTTTTACGCTATAAAGAACTGTACAAAGGCAGGCTTTAGTCGCACCTCTGCACAGAAGGTGTGGGAATGTGATTTGGTTATTTACAGGTCAGTCTCATAGAGCCACTGGTGAAGTTGTGGGAATTTGTGGTCAAGATTGAGTTTTCATATAACACAGGAATATAACTTTTCAGGTATTCAGGCAAGATTCTGCAGAGAGGCAGAGAAAAAAAAAGAGAGAAATATATTAAAGACAAGGTCCAGAAAGAGAGGCAGGAGAGAGTCAAGTAAATTAGGAAAGAAACAGAAAAGCGACACTGCCAATATATGGGCCCTATATTTTATTTGTAGTTTATACTTTTCTTTTTTTTTAAAAACTTGAACAGAGGGAACCAGTGTTACAAGTCTTATACAGAAAAAAACATAATACAAACAAACAAACAAACAAAAATAACACTACAATTGACACTATATTTTAGTATGTTGTCATAATGTCAGTTTTTGTAACTGCTTAACACTGCAGATCAATAGTAGACAGGGATTCAATATTCTTTTTTTCAAACATCATTGACATTTATTTAACAGGAAATGTGGAAGTAAATAAATATTACATGGAAAATAAAACTCCAGCATAGGGCAATAAATGGCAATAACCACAAGAAAAAAGGAGCTGAAATAAATAAATGAAAAAGCAATAACAAAAACAACCATCTCAAGCAAAACACAAGTGGTACAAAAGAAAGAAAACAAACAAAAGTATCGTCCACCTACCGGAGATCTGATGTGAGAGGGTAGAACATACTTAGGACATATTTTAATTGAAATGCAGTGCCACAAGCCAATCAAATATCTCTCACCACCTCACATGCACATATTAGGTTAACAAGAGTTCCCCTCAGTAGCCAGTATTTCACCAACATCACATTTGCTTCACAAAATCCAAAATTGCACCCAAACTCATTGAAAAGCTCCATCGCCCTTCACCATATATGCTATCTTTTCCATTGTTACAGTAGGCGAGATGACATTTTCCTAACCCACTGGCGGCACTTCCAGATGAGAGCTATCAAGCGTTGTGCTTGCAATAAGTGCGTGCACATCGTTCTTTAGAGGAGAAGTGGATGGATATAACCCCAGGAAACATACTGTGGGATGGAGAGGCACATTTACTGACACTATTTGGGATATAATTTCACTGTCCCGCAGACATTGCCCCTTAAGAGCACTAGTATATATGTGAATTTGTACTATTAAACATATTTAACTTAGTTACTTATATTCACATCAGCAAATTGTATAATTTTAGATCATTCACAGTCTGTGTCTGAGCCTTGATCCTAATATTACTCCATTAATCTAATAATACTGGATGTCTTCCCGAGTATCTTCTTTCTTTCGTACTCCGTTTGTACACAGACGATTCGGTTGTGCCAGAAACTAGCATATTGTAAAGGTTGAGTGTGACTCTGCCAGGCATTCAGTTGTGAGTTTGGGTGTCTTATGCAAGTAAGAGACAGAAGCCATACTGTATTTCAGCATTATTGTTTAGAACACACCAAGCTTCTCATTATGCAGTTTAAAGGTAGATTGTGCTGCAGAAACCACCACCACCATGGTCACTGATGGGAGCTTGTGTTTGCGCCATCCAGACCAACTGGAAAACTACTGGCAGCCAAGGGCTTGATTTCATAGGTATGATCGAGGGGCAACCTCCTTTCCTACTGCAAAACATTTTTTTCATTGAAAGATAATGCAATATTAAAGGCTTGTATGGAAGTTTGGCAGTTGTGAAGTGAAATTGTGTACCTTTTTCTAGATGTCATGTGGTTCTGTGTAACAAACCACCTGACATGATGTTTGTCAAGAGTTGAATAAGAAGATTGAAAAACAACGTGTGTTTGTGAAGTTTGAAACTTCATCCTGCAGGTGGTTAGCTTAGCTTAGTGCGTACACTGGAAACAAAGAGAAATTAGCATGGCTCTGTCCAAAAGTATAAAACATTTGGGAAAAAGAGAAGAGTGGATGAGAAAAGCGAGAACAGAGGGCGATTTCTGCAGTTTCATTGACCACATTGGCAGGTTTGTTGGTTTACAGTGATAGGAAGTGATCTGAGGAGAGGTGTGACTGGAAACATAACAGTAAAAGTCCAGTTTAATTCACACAATGAATGGAAATCATCCCTGGAGTCCCCGTGTTCCTAACAGTAAGGTATTATATAGGCACCCATATTGGGAAAAAATTCAAATACCTAGCCTTAGCCATTGTTGGAATCTATTGCAACTGCCTTGAATCGAGGCAGACCACATCTTTGTTTCCTGAGGAAAGTAGCTTTTCTATTTTTGCAGTAGATATGTAGTAAGCAATATCAAATGTTTGCTGGAACATACAGCCGTTTTTCTAGACAGGGCATGGACATCAGTACCAATTCTCAATCCAAAACTGACTATTATGCAAGTCATTATCTATGACAGATTGTGTATGTAAACATGCTTAGTGACTGGGAGAGATGGAAAAAGAAATGAAGAGTGACAGGACATAACTGATGCATTTCTTCTGTATTCCAGGAAAAGGTCACAGACACTCTGATGCAGTCATACACTGGCAACCTACTGAGTCATATGTAATATTCACACTAAGTCCAAGAAATAATAATAATGATGGCAACAATGACAAAATCCAAACCTGAATGTGTGTGGAGGGACCCGTGGTGTGCATGTGTTGGTGGGAGCAGGTGGTTTAATTAAAAAGTTTTGACATCATACTGCTTTTCAGACGTGTTTGATTAATGGTGGAAGCTTGCTTGACAAACAGTACACCTGAGCCGCCAATTGGAAGTTATTACTGCGGTTCAACAATAAGACTGAGCTTTGAGTTCAACCCATTCTTCCACTCCGTCCTGTTCATCCAGTCAGTGCTTTTGCTTCTGCCAAACTATCGTGCCTTTTTCCCCATTCATAAGCTCCCTCATTTCCCTTTTCTCCATGTCCCTGCCAATGGGGCTGGCTTAGGTGCTGCCCTACACGGCACTCTGTTAGAATCTGCTGCACTCAAGCATCATATGATCACCTACATGTATATTATAACTTATTTACAGTGTGGCAAAGTCAGTTCTGGCCAAACTGATTTTTGCCCAGCCCTATAAATGTCACAGTCCCTGACTGACTTGAGTTAGATATTCAGTGCTAAAGTTACACCACTGGTTGGTTGAATTTCTCCATTGCTCTTCCAGAATGAATAGGTGCTAACATTAATCATGTACCACACCTCGAGATTCTATGAGTATTGGCACAGCCCTCTATGGTTACTCCTAGTGGGTTCATTCTGTGCTTGCTCAGGTCTGAATACTTTCAGTCTATACCTACTTACTATGTGGTCCCAACACTCAGGTATAAATTGACCTGAGACAAAACATTTGTGCCCCTCCAAACAGCCCTTTAAACAGATAGATAAAGTAACCACAGCTTAGAGGCCTGGGCATATTCTTTGGACTTACGGAGTTGTGCTTCAGAACTAAAGTTATATTTTATAATGCTTTAACGCTTTGCCCTTCATTACTAGTAGAATAAAACCAAAGCAAGACATGGTTCATGACCCACTGGGTTCGTCCCATACACGCAAATGTGAAAACACACCCATTTTACAAGTTATCATTAATCAGCCCACACGTCGCCAGTGCTTCACAGTGCAATAGCCCAACCCAGTACATTATATGCGCAGATGGCACAGAGACAGTGTAATACCGTGAGAGAATGACACTGTAAAACAAGATAAAACCTACTGCTGTGAGAAACAGACAGTGATTACACATTGTAACGTTCAGCATAGAGCAGAGTCGGAGATAAACCAACTCTCCAAGTGCCAAGAGGCATGACGGAGAGCACGGTTAAAGCACCCCAAATATCAGTCTGACAAAATAAACAGTGAGTCACAGAAAAAAAAGAGGCACCTACAGATAGAAACAAATGAAAGAAGGAGGAGTTATTAGATAATTACAATAGTTAGGATAGTTAGGACTCTGGTTAGTTTACTAGTAAACATTACCAAAGAAGGAAAGCTGAGACACACATATAATAAGTCCTGTCACACAAAGACAAAGCCATGACAAAGCCACTGACAGTGAAGCAGACACTGACTTTGTCGATTCTGATACTGTACGTGTGGAGAAGAGGGCATGACTGAAAGTGTGCTGATTTGTTGTTATTGCCTTTTTGTCAGAGTCTTTAGCAGGCTAACCTTTTAGGAAGCAGTGTTATTGATATTGGCACTCAATAGCACAACAGCAACATCTGTTTCCATTCAGACACATGCTAGTTAACATTGTTGGCAATCAATATACGAGTGACAAGAAATATTAGGGTACATGTTATTATGATAAAATTGTTGCTTGCTCCTGTTTTGGAAGTTTACAGTGAATATGTAAATGTCTCTGTCTGTCATATTTAATAATCTTCATTCGTCTTGAAGTCAGACCTATGTGACTGTTAGACATCAGTCATAAGTTTGTGCTGAAGAACAGCATTTCCCTGTTTTTCTTTTATTCAACCTGACTTTTATATACCAAGAAAGAGAATAACATTGAATTCATAAGTTGCATCACCGTCTGACATAATTACAATTATAGACGATCTTGTTGAACTTGTACCTGCAGGAGTGAATGAATTGCCCCACTGGTTAGACTTTAGCGTCTAGGTGATAATTAGTTTTTCTTCCGCTTGCTACCTATTGAAGCAGCTTGTTGTTTTGAAACAACTGACCTTTCTTTTAATAAGCAGAGAGAGAGAGCGAGATAGAAACAGAGAGAAAGAGAGAGACTCTTTATCTGTCTGCCTGTTTGTTCTGTTGAGTTTTATGATGTCGCAACAACTGAAATGCAACTCATGTTGGATTATTTTCACCTGTAATTGTGTTTTCACAACAGCAGGTGAGCCATGTGTGGTTGAGGCCTGTTGTTAATGACATAGCATGAGAAACAATTGAAACTAATGAATGACATCGGCACTAATCAGGTAATAATTTACTGTTTTACCTGGTTTGTGCAACTGTGTCTCCCAACACTGTGCCAGATAACGTTTCCTTTTGAAACGCAGACCAGCGTAACTGTCAGCAGATGGATGGGTAGGGTGAGAGGAACAAAAAGAGAGAAGAACAATGATTGCAGAGGAAGAATCAGACATTTGGATAAAAATTTGGTTAACAGAACACATACAAAGGAAAGAGGACCAGCAATATTAAAAGGAGAAAAATGTGCAGGAGGCAAAGTTAGTCTCCAGTATTCAGATGTAAGGACGAGGAGAGGGGATGAGCGAGTAGCAGAAAAGTGCTGAGAGCAAATGAGAAAACAGGAAAAATCAGCAATAAAAGAGAAGCAGGAAAGAGCTGAAGAATGTCTTGTGAATGGAGAAACAGCAGAATCGAATACAAGTGGCAAGGCGAGAACAGTTTTGCAAGCATAAGTGTACAACAGAGAAGCAGAAGGAGCAGACTAGTGCAGTATTAGTGAATTTGTTCTCTGTGGTCTGAAAAAGGCATGAAGCTACATGTTTCATTTTGGCGGGAGTGAAAGTGAAAGCAAAAGAAAAAAAAAGACTGCACTTTTTAAGCACAGCATTTTTATAGTTATAGCATTTTATAGTAAGGTCAGAAGCACAAATACCCTCTTGAACCTTTAAATGATCCCCCCCAAATAGTGTTGCTTTGAGTTAGTTGTACATCCGTCTATGTAAGAGCATGCGTTCGTGTGTATTAGATTTTTTGGGCATGATGCATGACGTCTTGAATAATATATGAATATGGGAAGCATAAATATGCATGTTTGTGCACGTTTTCGATCAGCGTCACTGTGGAAATGTATTCGTTTCAGACTTACAGTATTGCAACTTTTGTGGATAGCTTGTCTGTTTATGTGTGTTTTCACATATTCTGTGTGTTTATGTGTCTGTTCACATGTGGGTTAATCGGGATAACAGCTCTCCACACTGATGGAATATTGATGGGACATAAACATGATGTCCCCAGACTACAGTGCCCTGGAGGGCCATAAAACATGAGAAGGCTCTCACATTACAACTCACCAACAACAGCAGCTGTCATTTACCCCATGCTACTCTGCAGCAGCTGACACACATGGCCTTACAAGAAATATTGAAGGTGCACACATTTTTTAGACTGTATATTAAAACTCTATCATCCGTGTCTACTAAAATTCTTCTCAGGAAAGTAATATCAGTTAATTACCACCCATTTTAACGTAACCTTTTCTTTCTCAAGGCTACATTAAGAAGTCTCTATTTATTTTATGGCTCCTTTTGAGGAACGTTGCTCAGCATGGTTAGGTCAGTGTTCCAGGTTTTGCCAGCCTGGTTCAGTACAAGCATAAACCATGTTGATTTTATGCATACCGACTGAACTGCCATTTGTCATTACAAGCTGTGGCAAATTGCAGAGACACGAAGCAGCTCTTAGTGGTGTCAGTCCTTCTCAATGGGCAGTCGCACCGCTGGTTAGTTAATAAATAATGAGCCCACTGTTTTCCCCTTTTAAAATAACTCATATACACACAGCAAACCTATTTGTAAAAAAACGGTACATCCAGTCTGGCATTTGGCTTAATATCAAAGCCGTTTTTAAAATGTTCAGCTAAGGCCTGTTTCTCAGTCTGCAGCTCAGTATACATCCTTTTATGAAAAACAAAGATTACCTTGATAAGAAGTTGCAGTGCAGGAAGGTAATATATGTTTAAATCTCTAGTGGTGGGCCCATTACAAAGTAATCCTGTGTGTGCATGAAGTCAAATGCACACTTCCCATAAAAAACAAGTGCAGAACCGCTTGTGGTTGTGTGTATGCAAATAAAACAATATAACTATTTTGAGCCTCCGTGCCTGTGCTTTACAGGCACTTCAGGGGTCAACTCTCAGTGTGTATTTAGGCTTGTGGGCATACATGTATTTGCCAATACTGTTTGTCTCATTATGTACTGTATATAATTACAGTTTGCTGATATAGACAACCTGTAATCTCAAGCAATCTACCTACCTAATTGGTAGGTAGCATATGCAAAAACATGCATATTAATCATGTCCCAAATCTGTGTAGGAGTGTATACTACAAGAAATGATAAAGAACGAGAGCAAGATGAACAATACATCTTCATATCTGCCAGTTCTCACTTCCAGTGTCTTACAATCGTTCAACTCAAAGTCTTCATGAGGTGGAGATCTTGTTAGGTTGCTGAATGAATACATGAGAACAGTGGAAGGGTTACAACATTTACGCAGAGACAATATCCGTGGTGTAGAAAAACATTCAGTTTATTACTTCGACAGGTAACTTGTGAGCAACTTATCGATGTGTCAGCACCTTGCGCACACACACACGCTGGCTGAGAGCATCCACTAATCACAACACACTCTTCTTCTATTTGGCTTGCTACTCAGAGACACAGACAGCTTACACTGCCACCTATGGGTGAGTACGATAATATGTTCCATGACAAATTGTAGCAGTATATTATTGGAATAAAATGTCAAAATAAGGTAGCTGGGTGTATAAATATAAAATTAAATCTCATTACAGCAGCCACAGAAACAGCGTAAGCGACGTTCTTGTTTTTATGATACCTTTGTGTATCAGCACATTCTCGCAGTCGATGACTCCTTGGGGAACCATCTGAAACCCACCATTACATTTCAACAATACAGGCAGTCAATTACCATTTCCATTTTAGGTTTTAGTCATTTTGCTGACACTCCTTATCAGGAGTGATTTATGGTCACATGCTACAGTCAGTGTATATGAAATTGAACTGAATCTACTCGTTACATTTTTTTGTTTTGTTTTTGACAACATTATTGCAGTTTAATCTTAAGACCAGGTGGTGACACATGCACCAATGTCCAGGTCTCTTAAGTTTGCTTAGCAAAACTACAACCATCTATTTAGTAACATTAACAATGACTCTTTATGAGGTAAATAATTACAATTTACAACCAAATTTGCCCCTGCAGTGACTAGATATCTGTATTATTTTAGCTCCTTCATAATAGTCGTCAAAATGTTTACAACTCGAAAACCTGAACTGTTCTCTGCTTTTATGCCTGGCACAGAGTCACCACTTTCTTATCCACCCTGTGCTTATTTACCACAATAAAAGAACTGCATTTCTTTACTTCCTAAAGACAGTCAGTGCTGCCTTTTTAGCTGGCGTTTCTATTTTAGGGATACTTCCAATCCAAAGCATGCCATACTACATGACCTGTTCATTCACTCATTTTTTAAAAAAGTTGTTGCCTGTAGAAGCTCTCAGGATTTGGGTACTCAACTCTACTGTTCACCACCTTCAACACATTCAATCAATCAAATGCTTTTACATTTTAGAAGAGTTTAGGACCTGCACCCACTTATGGAAGTTGTGAGATTAAACCGAGGGATGGGTTTTCTAGGGAGCTATTACAGAGTGAATTCCTCTACTCTTTAAATGCATCATTTTAACACCAGCAATTCATTTATAGTGATACTTCAGCAGAGTTTTAAAAGTGATTGTGGTGTACGTATAGGTGTGTGCAAATCTTTTCTGCTTGTAAAGTGCTTTGATCACCTGCAAAACAAAGTTGTCTTTGGTCGGTTTCTGTTGCTTTGTCATACACAAACTGCATTGCTTTAATACATCAAACTACACACACACACACACACCTGTCATTTACGTCTTATTTATGTCCAACTTTTGCTTTGAAAGCTACCAAAATGAAAAGAATGGTTTTCTTTTGCAAATTCAAATAACATTAAGTCAACTGATTTTGAGCGAGAATTGGCTTGTTTCACCTTTCTTTCATCCTTTGTTCCCCATTTCTTTTTTCTGCCCCCTTCCCTCCCCAACTTACTTCTTTCTTGTCAAGTTAGCTCCCTTGGTGTTTGGAAACAATATTAATTTGCCACTTGAAGTCCTTCAGGACGCTGTTCTGTTTTCGTGTTAATTTGTTGTTCTCGGCATCCACCTACTACGTCATCTCTCTCTCCACTCTCTGCTTTTCTTTTTCTTTGTCTCTGTGTCAACTTCTTTTTTCCTCTTTTCTTTTTCTCACCTATTCTCACTCTCCATCACTGTCATCCTCCCATACTCTCATGAGGTTCTGTCTCCACTGACTTCTTGCCACCACCTTCTTTCTCCTCCCAAGTCGATCAACACCCTTTTCTTTACCCATCTTCTGATTTTAAAATTGTCTTTCTTGATTTTTTTCTCTTCCTTCTTCTAACGAGTGTCTTTTTTTGACATGGTATCAAATGGTGCCTCTGACCTCATATTCTTGACAAGCAGGACAGAGTTCTAAACTTCTGTACTTAAAGTATTGTACTTTGCTACATTCCAGGTTCCTGTTTGCATAACCCATAGAGATACTGCCAAATCAGTCACACCCATTATATTGTGGCCCACAGGTGCAGACCTGGTCTGGTTAAAATGATCATGCTGAATTGTTTAGTGGTGACTTGTACATTTACATTTGCATTTACTAGTACAATAACACAACTCATTGATAAATGTAGCTCTGTCTCCAGCTGTAAATCTTGATTGAAAATTTGAATGACAGATAAGACAGACAGTTTGTCCCAGTTCATAGGCTGCGTCCGTGAAAAGAGAGGAGAGGAAAAAAGAGAGATGCAAAACTAGGAAGGCCCTTTGAATTAATTAAAAAAAAGTTTGGATAAAATACAATGAAAGAGAGAATGTGATACAGAGGCTGGTACACAGTGAAAAAGAGAAGGGGTTACTGCAGGGCAGAACGGTGACCGTGCAATGTCTCCATTAGTGTACTGTAAAAGTATTTTTTTATGCCTTGATAAATAAGCGGAAATGAACTGAAATGATTTCTCTGTTTCACTAAGAGCACTTGATTGTCAAACACATCTTCACTAAAACCAAAGCTTTTAGTATAGTGATGCAGATTCAACTTTTCTCTTCTTTGGTTATTGGGATAGAGAAATTATTTAAAAAATAATCTTCATGCTTTATTGTGTCTAAATTATTAGGGTATTTTAGTCTAAAGATTACTGTGGTGCTGGTGGCCTTACGGTGTTGTTGCTGAATAAATTAGTCCTATCTGACTGATGCCAGTACTGTACTTCAGCGGAACCTAAATTCATAATGTATAAGCTTTATTTTCTACTTTTGTAATGTTCAAAATGTATTACACTTCTGGGCAATAATATCTATACTTTATTCCTGAGTTTGGTGTTTTGGTTTAGTTTTGATCTCTTTAAAGTTGTTTTCAAAAGTCTTTTAAGCAAAAATAACTTTTAAGCCTTTTTGTTTTGTTATAGAAAAAAAAAAGTAAGTGAACCAAATCTTTTTTTAAGGTCCAGTGTGTTAGATTTAAGGTGCTCTATTTGTATAAGCATTATTAAAGTGACAGAAAAGCAATTAAATATTCACAATCCACAAAAGCTGACATTCATTGAAATTTTGGGTCTCAGCTTGAACAGAAGCATCTCCAAATTAACTCCACACCTGATATATTGATCCAGTAAAGTTAGCACAAAGCATCACTGCTGTTATTGTCTCTTTATGTGAACTCTCCCTTAATACGCCAAGAAAAATGCAATAATGCACGATTAAAACAGCACTGTACTGCCAGATGATGTAGTTTATCCCTAACTGGAAAACTCTTACTGCAGTTTCCGTGCTAATTTAAATTAAGCACATATGTAGATTTGTCCCATAGATGTGCCATTTGTGTCTGTAGTCACTGAGTCTAGTAGAGACTGATATTAGTATAACCATCTCTGGTTTGTACAATAGGAGCATGATAGTAGTTGCTAAAATTTGACAATGTTACATTAAGACACTTAAATATTAACAGGAGTTTGAAGGCAGAGTAGTTTCACTCACTCCCTTGCTCACTTCCCCAAAATAATGATGAATGCATGAATAAATAAGTTGTCAGAGGATATTTATATCTCACACCAGCTAAACTAAAATCTGAATACTTGGCAAAAGAATATTTTCAATGATGTGTATTTCATGAATGTTTCATGACTTAAGGTAGTAGCCGCTGTACTTCTCTAACATTCCATTTATGTACTTAGCTCCTCTCTTAAATGTTTCCCTTCTCCCTTTCAAAAACAAGCACACACACTTTATCACTCCCAGCATTAATCCACAAGATTAATGTTATTGTTTTTCATTACATTTTGGTGCTAAGCTCTCTTTGTTGCGTTTGTGCAGCTATGTCACTTTCACAACAAAAACATGCAGACACACACACACACCCTAGAAAAAAAAAAAAATCCTCTGCTTTCCATCCCACCTCGATATCAGTGTGTGCATTAGCTAAATGTCCTGAGGGTGTCTAGAGTCTGTGATCTTCTCTGCTTGGCAAAATAATTCACTTCATGTCTCCTGCTATGATAGAGTCTCTTTCCTCTTCCACAAAAACTGTTTGATATCTTTTGAACTCTTAGATGGTTTTGTTTCTCTCTGTATCAAATTCTCAGTGATCCAGGAAGTCCACCATGTTAACCGTTATGTTTCTACTGTAGCTCAGAATGTACAAAATAAACATGTAGCACCTTTAGTCCTTACTTTGACAATTAAGGAATACCCACATCTCTAGGTTCGGAGTTGGGAAATGATTTTCACAAAGGAGGGTTGGTATACAAACAGATGATATTTTTATATCACTAGAATTAACAAAATAATAACCATTGACAGTGTAGCTGTACATTTGTTCCAAATTAATGAAGAAATGGATAAGGTGCCATAAAATAACAAACAAAACCAAAAGAATGGAGAATCCTGGACTGAGCTATCCTGCTCAGTACCCGGCAAATTCAGTTTAGGATGGATCCAATGTGTGTTTCATCAATAAGTCAGTTAATTCAGTTTCCTTGTCCACAGTTTCTTTTCCTTACTGGTATACTCGCTACTATCACTACTACCCGGGTAGGTGAGTGTGTGAGAGTATCTTATCTGTGTTTCTCTGTGTGAAAATCAGAAGGTCTGGAGTCGATGAGGTAGGTTCTGCAGCTGGCACTCTCTCTCAGATCCGTTGGGCTGGGCTCGCCATCTTAATCATCTCTCTTTCTCGGACAGTAGTTCAGACTAGCAGAAGAATAACCAAAAGAAAAAAACAACATACACAGAAAACGCATAGGTGTAAGAATTAAATCTGATTCCATCAAGTTCTATATGAGACCTCATCTTTTCTGTTAATCATGAAATATATCATCAAAAATCAAGGAAACATATTAACTCACAATAAATGAATTATTATGGATTAAAACAATGTGCTTTAACCATAAATGTAATCAATTAATCATGAATTCCTATCAACAAGAGTATTTTCTAACAGACACATTATTTATGCATCTCTTTTTATCCTCTATTTATCTTATATCATCAGTTTTTAACAATTTTAATTCACCTTTTAATTATTTAACTCTTAAACATCAAATGAATTACAGTTTTTATACACAAGTGCAAATTCCTTAATAAAATGACTAATACTAATACTACACCTTAAATGGTACTGTTAACCCCTTTCAAATGGCTAAAAACACAATGAGGCAGTTCAATGGCACAAAAGAAATAAACTGCATCTTCTCATTGCAGACCGCATGGAAATTAGCTTGACTTAACGATTAGCATAGCGATTAGCATAAACAATGGACAGACTAGCAACTACGAGCTAGCGATTAGCATGTTGCAGTCGCTATTAGCATTAGCTAACAATTTCTTTTCCACAATAAACTACGACAAAAAGTGCACGAAAGTAGTTTTAATAATCAACATAAGCAATACTGACTAACTTAAAATAGGCAGATAACACAATAAATGTATATTATTCCGTCTAATGGCTAACGGGCTAATTGTATGCTAACTCACCGGAGTCTCTGCATTTACTTCCACGAGGGAGATTTTTCCTCCACGGGAGTGAACCTGGGTTTGCCCGTGGCTACCGGGCCTTTCGGCGGACGGTTCAGACTTTGTCCGCAGCACTTAATAAATCTTTTCTTTGTGTTTGCTTTGCTCTTTTGTTCTACTTTTTGCTAGCGACTCACTCGGTCTGGTCTGCTGCCGTCTGGCTCGTATCTGAGAGAAAGCGTCAGGTAACGGCTTCACCCGGTACCTGAGCTAAATTCAGGAATAATATAGCACTAACAGGAAACTACTGCCGCCTACTGGCGTTTTCTGGAACTGTCTAAACAAATACTGGTTTAGTGACCTGATTTTTCATGGTGGTTACAAACACATAGGGCTTAACATTTGCTTTGTGTTTCGTGACCACTGTGGATTCTCCTTTAATCTAGGAAGGAGCCGGGATGGGGCAATGTCATTGCAATCGACAACTACTCTGCTAGAGGCCACTAAATCCTACACTCTG
The DNA here is from genome assembly GCA_014281875.1 of Nibea albiflora. Classification (NCBI taxonomy): domain Eukaryota; kingdom Metazoa; phylum Chordata; class Actinopteri; family Sciaenidae; genus Nibea; species Nibea albiflora. The sequence continues at coordinate 12,463,638 of CM024801.1, forward strand.
TACTCCTTTAAACTTAGTGGAGATAGCATTATCCTCAATGTCCATAATGATTAGATATCCATAAATTGAAAGAATATAAGTTCTTCAGTATCAGAATAATCTGGTGGAAGTCATCTGTCTATGCATTAAAAACAGGAGCTACTAATAGCTCATTCTATTACATATCTAACACATTTACGCAAAACAACAGAGCTTCAGTTGTAGCTCCCAACATACCTGAATCTATGACAACATTATACTTCCTATTTAAATCTACCAAAGCTGTATGGGAGCTAAGTTCTAAGCTTTTAGGCCAAGGTGTCTTAGGCCCAAGACTTTGAGACTCCTCGCTCCTCAGTGTAGACCAACTGCGGAAACATCTGCAGGAATCCTGGCCTCTGTACGAGACTGCAACTGCTGGTAGACTGGGAAAAACAACTGAAAAACCATCTTTCATATGCTGCTTTAAGACGGACATTGTCTTTTCTGCAAGAGCTAGATTGCCAGTCGGGATAGCAGTCCGATCTCTGCCCACAGCCTTAAGCTTTTTGGGCACTGAGGGAAAGAGGAAGGCCACAGCCATCCACAGAACCACTGAAGCGGCAGAGTGAGCCTGAAGATGGCTGTGGTTCAAGAGAGGAGCACCAAGGGGCACTGAACAGTTGGCCATCCAGACACAAGCTGGGGTCTGATCAGCCTCAGCTGGGTCACCTGGAGGACGGTGTATGATGTTGAATGAGTTTTGCCAATATACAGGGCAAATCTTAGTCATATTTGATAAGCATTGTGTCATTTTCTGTTTATAATCTTTCAATTATCTCTGTCTCTGAGAGGTGGGTAAAGCAATCTTTACACACACACTACAATTAAAAAAGAAAAACAGCAGTAACTGTTAACATAAAAAGGGCCATATTAAGGCAGTTTTGTGGGACTCCTTACTGCCTTTGTCACTCTGCCTGTTTCATCCTTCCCTTGCTTCTCCTTTGGGTACCTCTAGTTGAAAGATATAATAAAAGCCGTAGGAAGAAATGGGAGTATTTCTTCCTCTTTTATTTCTTGTCTCCAGGATTATCTGATTTCAAGGTGAGTGCAGGGTGATATCAAGACCAACGTTTGCATTGCTGAACTTTCTGTCCTCCCTGTGTGCTGGGCTAAAAATAGTTGCCACTACAATATAATCCAATAGACAAGAGAGGCATGGAGATGCAACCACACTCACACACACACCTCTAACACTGTGAACTTCACAACAAAGCATAAGGCAGAAAAAGAGAGAGACAATCACAAAAAATGTCAACAGCTGGAAGACAAACTACTTCAAATTACATGCTGGCTGTACATTTTGATATTTATTCATTTTTCCTATGTTTGATTGGGAGTTTGCGTGTCAGATTCAAAGACACATAAGACAGAGACAGTAATTTGTCCCAGTTCATTGGCTGAGAAAAATATCTATATTTTATTCCTGAGTTTGATGTTCTGGTTTTCCCTTTGCAGTTGGTTTCAAAATTTCAAAATATGTTCACCAACCACTTCGCTGGGGAATATCTGTCAGTACATTTAAGGCATACCCTCGTCTGAAAAAAAAAAATCCATGGGCTTTTCATTAATTGTCTCTGCACGTGTTTAGGTTTGCTTTGTCGTTTATGCAACTAGGCTCTCATTTACTCAAACCAGTTTCATCGTCACACTTATTTCTCCCACTCACACCTGATTTTATACCTTAATCCTGTCACCTTTGTTTTGTTGGTTGCTGTTTCTCTCCTGCTCTCTAACCATTTAGAGACGAAAGCATTTTCCAGGCTTCACCCCTGCCTCAATTGTTATTCACCACTGCTTGTGCTTGTGTGTGTGCGGTGTGAGTGCATGCGCGTGTGTGTGTTACACTGATGTCTACGCATCATTTCAGCATGTGTGCCCAGCACTTTTCCCAGTGTGTTTGTGTGTATTATGCCTGCAGTGATGTGTGACTAATTTAAAAGCTGGTAGTACATCTCCCCTTTGACTGAAAGGCCAGAAAGCGGGGCAGAAAACAGACATACATGCAATCACATGCACACACAAATTAGGGGACGTGTTAGACATTCACTAGAGTCACACAAGGTTTCAAGACACACACATATACATTCTCACTATACAACAGTGTACATGCACCATACATTTTGCTTTACACTCGCATAAATGTACATTGATGGGTGCAAGACATAACATAGGTCCAAAACAGGGAGGCGCAGGGAGGAAAGGCGAACACATTAATGCTAACAGTTGTTGTCATCAACGGGACATTCATGGTAATATGGGGAGCAGTTTGTCAAATTATTTTACAGACAGACAAGAAGACACTTGCTCCTGAACACAAGCCTAAGCAGTGTCAGACAATCGGTAAACATTTTTAATGCTGCATTTGTCAGGGTAATAATTAGTTCCTAGCCGCGAGAGGCAGAGAAAAGTCCTTGGACTGTGTCACAATATTTAACATAGCACTGACTGTGCATTTCAGTGGGTGTCTTCAGATGGCTTAACAAATCACTACTGAGATGTATTATTTATTTATTTAATGTAGTATTTTGTGTGGTTCTCATATTCAGTTGCTTGAATTCAAAGACATAAAAAAAAATTTAAAACCTCATATCCATGCTGGCTGGTTTGTTTACTTGTTACTTGTCTAATGATCAGTTATTTGTTATCACTAAATGATTACATTACCTTGCTAGGTATAAGTTGTTACCGTTTATATAAGCATAAAAGTGTGAGGCTGTGGTTTATAGTGATTTTAGAACACTTAGGGGCATTGTGGGAAGTGGAGTTCTTGGGACTTATAGTTTGTGGCCTCAGTGTGTGTGTACTGCGCAGTGGGTCTTACTTGTTTTCCCCACTCCCCACCCCCAAGTAGATATATTCGTCCTGTCACCCAACTTGGGGAGTCGCTTTGTTACAAGTTTACACTTCATGATCACAGAACTCATTTCTAATAGTGAAGCCATCATTGCCATTATGGATCATATACTCCACATTTCTCTTCAGAGTCTCTTTTGGGAAAAAGATGATCATCATAAACCATTTAAAATCTTTACATTTATTATATTTAATAATATGCTGAGGCCATTTTCATCAAATCTACACTTATTATAGTGTATTAGAGAAAGCACATGTCGTAATAAGCCATGCACAAAGAAAACAGGTGGTGGCGCTATATGTTTGTTCATGTTCCAGTTTGAAGTTAATATTTGCCGTACCTGGGTATTTATCTTAAATACACACTATTCAATGAGCCTTAGAAGAGTTCAAGTTTAACTAAACTTGAGTTTCAAATCATGTTGATTACTTTTCCTGACCATTAGAGTTTGGGTAGCATTGTACTGGAAATGTAATGACTGTAAGCCCATTGCTACCTATGATGTCCATTAGAGTGGTCTGAAGAACATTGATGTTTTTGTGCAGATGTGTGTGATGTCAAATAAGTTGAGCTCAGTCAACTCCCACTGACACAGATGTAAAGAGAAACACCACAAAGACAGCTATTTAGCATAATAATGATGAAATATGTACACACAGGCTGTCAACCTCATACTGTCAGAACGAGCTCAGAAATGTCCAACTGTCAGTCATGAATGGAACACCAATCAATTTCTCACATCACTTTTCCTTGGGCAGGCTGCACCAAAGCTTCATAACTGTGGATAGTGGAAACGCTATGCAAAGCTAGAGGCAAATAAAATGTCTCCATTTGATGAAATACAGAAGAATTTATTTTTTGTTACAAGATGGGCTGGCAACTGCAAGTTCTAAAATGTGTACTGGAGGAGGACACCTGTTGCATTCCAGTTTGTGTATCACGATCGTATAGTCAGACATGCCCCAGCAACATTTTATTTTTATTATTATTTTCTCCATTGTAGACTAACTCTGAAGAACAAGTGTAAACATCTTCAAAGTAGCCACCTTTTGCTTAGACGAAAGCTTTGCCTTGGTATTCTTTCCATAAGCTTAAAGGAAACATTTGGTGGCAGCTTTTGCTCATGCACATGCAGCGCTCCTTCTTGGTCAAGTGGCTCATAGCCTGGAAGTGTATTTTAGGTCAATGTCGTATTGAAAAGCAGAAGACTCACTAAGCACAGCTAAGACTAACATGATACCAGAATTGTAAAATTGATATTACTACTACTACAATGGCAAAAAGAGAAGTAGTCCTACGCACACGGAAAAAAAATCTGTTTTTTTAATTTTTAATGAAATGAATAACCTGCACACAGTGCCGGTACAGGAAAAGTCACTGAACGCTTATTCAGTTGGAGCTGGTGTAGAGAGATCAGCTAATGACCAGACCGGTTGATGTGGGTACCTACGTTGATCAATACAGTTAATCTGAAGATAGATGAGTTAACTCTCAGCCTCATTTACAAGCGAATGATTTGAGTTTAGTCGGGTTAACCCTGGTGAGTTTACACCAGAAGGTGTAATATGCTTTCTTAAACTGACTGAATATCTGTTGGTAAAATGGGTATGTATTTATGTGAAAAGAATACAGATTATTACATACTTAAGTATTCCCCATTGATTTGTTCTGAAATTGCTCGCAGTTAATAAATGATGATACAGTGACATGAAGTCATACTGGTTACAACTTTAGCCCATTATATTCGCTATTCCCTTAGCTTTCATTCCTCAGTGGTAATCTGACAGAGCATCACTTTGATGATGAGCACTGACTCTGTGTGCGTATGCATGTGCATGCAGTCGAGACTGTGTGTGCTTGTATACAGAGTGTTTCTTCATGTTTTTGTGTCTGCGTGCGAGGAAGTCGGGAGAATAGCCCCTGTGGAATAGCAATCAGCAGAACAAAACGATTGTTGAAAAAAGAAAAGGAAAGATGAATAGCTGTTGAAATAACACAGGGAGAGGGAGAGGGGGCATGTTGACGGCTCTAATTAAAATCCCGCCCATTAGCTCAGTGTAAATTGGATGATTTATTCTCCCAGGGGACTGACTGACAATCAAATGATGCTGGTGGTATTAAAATGGATGTGAAAATGGGTATTATCATTCTTGTGATGTGAGGATAGCTAAATGAAAATTGTTGTAGTTTTGATGCCGCTAATTCTCACAACTCATCAGCCAATCACAATCACTTAATCTCCAAACACAACAAGCGCCCATGCAAAAGCAGACACCCTCAGCCGAACTGCTACGCAGATTTGACATGAATATGTATATTCTTGAATATGACATTAATAGGTGGCATAATTTGATGTACTGTAGGCCCTCATAATTCAGTTTATACTAGAAAACATGAGGCTTTCACTATAGTAGTAAGAGCTCGACAGAAAACTGTTGTAGGGAAGCTGGACTTGCTAGACTCTACTGTGCCAACTCACTGCTCAAGTATTGACTCAAACATTTACACAGTGCTAGCTGCCTAGCTACCTTTATGAGTGCAGCATGTTATAATGATCCTTGATTGATTGATTGATTGATTGATTGATCGATTGACTGATTGAGTCATATATGCACTAAAGAACAAGACAAGGAAAATGTAAATTACAAGCAGATGATGTGGTCTAGGATAGATTCATAGCGTCAAATAATAACAATAGCAATAGCCAATTTTCAGCAATTGCAATCTTTAATTAAGATGACTGAGAATAGAGATTAAATAGAGGTCATTAACTCACCAATTTGCATTATTACCAGCATTAAATTTGCATTAGTGTCAGTTGGGTGTAGCAATCTCCTACTTCTTCGACACAGGGCTTAAAAGAGCCGGCCTTTTTCATGGCTCTCTGATGGTATTTGTGTGCGTGTGTGTGTATGTATGTATGTGTGTGTGTGTGTGTGTATGTTTGTGTGTGTGCTGGCATGCTTGTGCTCCACTTAACCAGACGTGTGCTTTTGAATGGGCTTACAAATTTAGGTAGCCTGCTTACTTGCATATGTGGCGGAGGGTGTGCATGTTTGTGCTTATATCTACACGTAATGTTTGTGTGTGCGCGTGAACCTCTAAGATTGGCTGACTTATTTAGATTCCAGAAGTCCTTCAATAGAGGACTTCAAATTGATTTAGCTGAATTGCCTTTCAAAGCTACTTCAATTTCGACCCTATGCAAATTTACACTCCTCTCTCCATGTCTCTCTCTCTCTTACTCTCTCACTTACGCGGCCCCTCCATCTATCTGTCTTACTCACCTACCCCCGCTCACGCCACCTAACTTTCCTCTTTACCATTCTGCCTTCTACACTCCTCCTTTTCCCTTTGCCCTCCATCCTCTCCATCCCTGTCCCAGATTATCCTTAATATTTAGCCTCTCTTCATTTTCTTTCTCTTTCTCATTCATGTCCCTCTCCTTGCATCTCCCTGCATGGTCACTCCCAGTAATAGTGTGCAGGACATAAGAGGCCATGTGTTAGCATAGCAGTCTCACAGCCAGTTAGTCCACTTGTCAGCTGTGTGTGTGTGTGCCTTTGAGTGTGTTAGGGTGTGACAGCAAAGCAGTGAATCATTTACTTAACTCTCCTTGTCTGCGCCGCTGTCTGACTCTGGTTTTTTGTGTGTGTGACCGTGCGTGCGTGTGTGTGCGTGTGTGTCAGGTGGACTAAGAGACCTTGACAACATCAACACAATTGCAAGTCCATAAAATGGCGGCAACATTTTAGCTTATGTACCTGGAAATGACTTCTGGCATAAACCGCTTGTCAGCTTACACACACACTCTTGTGCACTCCCACACGCGCGCACACACACCCACACTCCGTCTCTGAGGTAACCCAGATATACACACTAAGACTGTCCTTGATACTAACACACACACACACACAAATGCATGGACCTGTCTTGTTAACAGTGAGGTTAAATAACTTCTCTGTATCAGTACACACATGCAAACATTACTATATTGTCTGTAAAGCACACACACTTGCGCTGTGTGCATGCACACAAAGCACACACAGTGTGTCTCTCTGGAGACCATATAAATCTGGACACACACACACATGCACAGAGGTTCTTTGGTGCTGCCTTGCTGCATCTTTTACTGAGGAATCGTTAAATTTTTTTTGATGGATTCAGCAGTAGGGGGGTCGGACTGAGATAGTGTCTATTGATTTTATATTTGGCAGACTGCGCTCTGGCCACTTAGTCCTGCAATATACCTTACTCTCCTTCTCCCCTTTTTTCTCTCCGTCTCTCTCTCACTCACACCATCAGTCTCTGTTTCTTTCCCCCCGTGTGCTCATCTCACTCCCTTTTACTCGCTGTCCTTCTCTCATAGAACCCCCCCCCCCCACACACACACACACTCTTTTTCTCACTCAATTGGTGTCTGTCCTCTTTTTTATATCTGAAATGCTGCTTTTTACTCCTTCTCCACCACAATCTCAGTTTGCTGTCTTCATCCAATCTTCCCAAATATATATTTTTTTGTCTTTGCCTTTTCCCATGTCACTTTCTCCATCTTACGTTCCCTCCTCTAGTCCCTTTCACCCCATTTCCCTTTAATCTTTTCTCTCCCCTTTTTTGCTTCTTCACCTGTTTTACACATCATCCATCCAGTCCCCCTCCCTCTTGTCTGCCATTTTCTGCTGCCTCATCTTTTTATTACTTTTCTCCCCCTATCCTTTCTTCCCTCTTCCTTCCCCTCTCCATTCCTTCACTCTTTCTCTCTCTCCCCATATCCTTTTGTCCTACTCTGACACTGCTTTGCTCCACACGCAACCCCCTCTCTCTGTATTTAATTTGACTTTTTCTGAACCACATGCCTTATATTTCCCTCCACCCTCCAGCCACAGCCATTTATTTTTCTTCTTTATTCTATCCCTCCTTTCTATTTCTTTGTAACTTTTCTCTCTCCTGTCTTCTTTCATCTATTTTTTTTAAATCTTGTCTTGTTTTTTTTTTTGTCATTTTCTAGCCTCTATATTAAACACATATGACTTTACTTTACTGCCCATGAGATTTTATTTGTCTTCCTCAGTCCTCCTACAACTTTTGCGTTCCGTTTCTTTCTGTTTTTTTCTTTCCAACTATCTTTGGTTTCAACATTTTTAATGTAGACCTGCTATCAGTTTGGTCATCACATATTATTGTCAAATTATTCAGTAGAGCTTGGTACTGTGTCCAGTTCCAGTTTAAAGGGCAGTCTCTCAGCTTTTATTTGTGGGTATTCAAATTGGACAAAACATTTAGGAATTACAGCTCTTTAATATGTAGCTTCTTCTTTTTCAAGAGACCAAAAGAAATTAGGCAGTTGAATCAAAAGCTGTTTTAAGGACAGATGTACGTTATTCTCTGCTTTCTTTTCTTTGTCAATTAAGCAGGTAAAAGGTCTGCGGTTGATTCCTGGTGTGACATTCACATTTTGAAACTGTTGCCGTGAACTTGTGACATCTTCGGTCAAAGGAGCTCCTCTGAGTGCAAGTGAAACAGCAAAAAAAAAATGAAAAGAGCAAATCCATCAGAGAGAAAGCAGGAACATTAAGAGTGGCTGAATAAATAGTTGGTGAGGTCTGCAACACAGAAAGGCCTGGAAATGCATGGATGTCCATGGCCTGTAATGGATTCTCAACAAAGTATTAAAAAGGAACATTTTATTTATGAATATGGTCATTTGTCCCCTTACTTTTGAGTCTGCAATTATCTGTTGCCTCTGCATGCCAATACTAATGTTGAAACATTTAAATGCTGTTGTAAGAAGAGTAAAGAAATCATTTTTGTGTAATGAAGAACAGATTTTGAGTGACATCTAACCCAATCACACCACATGCCATTGGGTTAGATGCCAACTGTTAAAATAGATATACAGATATAGTGTATGTGTAAAGACAAGACAGGGTTTGCAGTTGCTGTTGTTCAGAGCCAAAAAAGTCTCAGTTTCACAAAGGTGCAGAGCTTAGGAAGAACCAAGAGGTAGAAGCAACCACAGCTGGCTGTTATTATGGCATGGTTTGTCAGTCACCGAGACACATTGCAAATAGTGAATTAGAATTACAGCAAAGTTAGTTCACAGGAAACATGGGTTCTTCTACTCCGTATTTGGAGCCACTATGAAGCATTAAGAAAAAGTGTATCTTAAAAGTCTTCACCATTGCTGCTTCACCGTTTAGCCATTGCTGCTTCACCATTTAGCCATCCTTCCTTCTGTTATTTTTCTGTCCACTTATCCAGTTAGTGGTGGCAACAGGCTACGAAGAGGAGCCCATGTGTCTTTTTTCCCTTACCATGTCCTCCAGCTTTCTGCAAGATCTCCAGGCCAGGTGGGACATCTAATCCCTATAGCGAGTTTTGGATCATCTGTCTTAAGAATACCTCTGCAGGGAAGCATTCAGTCTGTCTTCAAGGGGACTCACCACTTGCAATACTGGTGGACATAAGGGTCTGTCTGGTGTATTGCCAGTTAAGCAGAAGGCAAAGGCAACAGATTTGCCATGCTGACCCCATGCCATTTAACTATGGTAGGTTGGGATGTTTAAATTGCCCAGATGCCCACACAACACTTAGTACTTTCCCTCCGTCACTATGGCTTTCTCTTCTGTGTGTCCGTGTTTGTGTATGTGTGTGTGTGTGTGTCTGTGTGTGTGGTTACATACTAATATTTGCTTTGTGCCTGTCTTTACTGTAGTCAGTGTAGTGTGACACCTGTTTGAACTAATTAACTAAGTTGACTGAGGTGATTAGATCTATATTATAATACCAATATTACTAATCCTGAAGAGTAATGGACTGTCACTCTGAGCCTCCAGCCTTTTTGGTTGTTTAGTTTAATGAAGCGATAATTCTGGTATTCTAATGAAGGAACAACTAATACACGTCAACAAATGACTTTGGGTGTTGTTTTCAGAGGAATTACAGTAAGAGTGTACACTTTGTCATGAAGCCTGGGGTTTGCATTTAATGATCAAATATTTAACTGAAAAGTATCCGCATTTACATCATGTTTCCTTAGTTTTTTTTTTTTTTTTACAATTTTCATATGGTGGACACAAGTGGTAAAGAAATCACTCTTTGCCGCTTCTCCGATTTTTCCCATTATTAGCTGGATGAAATCGCAGGCTGTGGAGAGTGGTGAAAGGGACAGATAATATTTACATGGCAACACTGTCATTCACAGCCTCCCAGACGGCTAAGAGACCAATAATCCTAAAGGAAAACGGCAAGTCACTGTCTACCACCTGTCCCTGCATTCACTCTTCCTCATAAACAGCTTTAAGAGAAAGAGCAAAAGTCAGCATGTGGTTATTAATATATGCTTTGAGTCATTTGATTTTGGCATCCGGTTCTTAATCACATCCTCAGGACCAAAGAGGGCAGGTATTATTAGTACCTGGTCATAATCAGTATACCGGGTGAAAAAAAAAAAAGCATTTGTTTTACTTCTTTTGTAACACAGAAGTGTTCTGATTCTGACTTGAAAAGAAAAAGAAAACACAAGGTGCTGCTGCTGCTTTGTTCCCCTCACACCTCCCATCTCCTCCTCTTCCACGCTCTCTCAATCTTTTAAGCATAAACGGAGGCATCTTGTTCCAGTCTGTTGGTTGTTCCTTATCAGGCCTCACACCCTATAACGAAACACGTAGTCTGACAGAGCAATCAGGCAGCGGCAACAAAAACGCAGGGAGAGTTTTTAGCTTTCTGTTTGTCTGCCTGAAACAAATGAAGCCGGCAGGGGCACTGACTTACATCGGGGGACAGCTTGTCGCAGATAATGCTCTCATTTGGAGGGAAATTGACCCTGGGTGCTGAATCTGCAGCAAGATAAATTTGTCTGGCTAGAATGCATGTAGGATTTTATTGGAACAAGAATGATTGCAAGGTCGCAAAAGATAGAAGAGATAGACAGGTGTCCATATAGTAAGAATTAACTTTAATACACAGTGTGGCTGCTAATGCAAAGTAGTTAAGTACACATTATTTGGAAATAGTTTTTAGAGTGTGCTTTTTGTTGCATACTAGATTTGCAGTAAACAGCAGAGAGTTGTAATATCACAATGATAATCATTATGTCCACTGTAATACACCATTTGTGTTGATATCAGTCTAAGAGTAGTTCTTGAACATAGCAACAGGAGTAGTATTTTTTTTTTCTGAAATCAATAAAATTGAGTCTTTGAGCTTTAATCATCAAGTAGTTGCTAACCTCTTTATCAGCTCTCATGTGGCTGTTACTGATTACATTTACATGCATACTAATAGAGAAGCTACTGAAAGTATCCACCTTTAGGTGATTCTTCAGTTACATGTGCATAGTTCCAAGTAACACAATCTAATGTTTCTAAAGTTCCCCATAATGGACAAACTAAACAACGGCTCTATGCCTTTTACACAAGGAAGGAGAAGGTGGGACAAGGATAAATTCTACAGGCTGGACCTTTTTAAAGTGATTTTTTCTCCATGTCAGTCCTACTTTTGTATTTTTTAACAACATCCAACATACAACTTAAATACAAGTTACATTATAAATATGAATGAAATGAAATTCACAGGAGTGGCTCACTATAATATCAAATGCAACATGAATTTGGTGAAAAAAAATGTGCTTTTACACTGTACATGAAAATTTCAAACATATATAACAGACAAACTGTGTATTGGTAGTTTCACACCTAGAATAAAACTAACAATCATTTTCTCCTTCAGCTGATCGAACATTGTCTAACATTTCTTTTTTCCTAGTCAAATTCAGCAATATAACAAGCTGTACGATCCTGTAGTAATGCCTTCATGTAGAAGATGATCGTGTGTGTGTGTGTGTGTGTGTGTGTGTGTGTGTGTGTGTGTGTGTGTGTGTGTACATATGCATAGAAATATGCTTGCAAGTGACATGATGATATTTAACTAGTCTGCATGTGTATGTTGTTTAAATGTGTTCACATGTAGATAAGTCTTCTAGCCGCCATGTCATGTTTAACTAGTAGACAGGATGTGTTCGTAGATATTTGGTTAAGCAGACGGAGCGTGTCTGTGGGGTCCTCTAGGGCCTAGACCTGTGTGATCCCATTACACCAGTGCCACCAGGACATTCCACATTGTAAATCCTGCAGTGTACTGGTACAACCTCATACAAAACGTGCTGTAGAAATGCCAATAGCCCCTAATTTCCACTGTAGTCATAACAGATTTTCATTCAGGAGAATATTCTTGGTTATTATTATCATTATTATTATGATTATTGGAGATATGAGGAGATATAAGATCATGAACACAGTGAAAAACAGGTCAGTCAATTTGTATTCAGACAAAGTGGAACCAGACCAGACTGACACAAAATACTAAACACTCCTGTCCCTTTAGCTTGTGTACATGGAGAGGGAAAATGTCACTTGGAAGCACCACACCAGAGACTGTTTAAAAGTATTGATATCTATGCATCATTAACACTGTAATTTATTTATTTAGATATAATTTTTTGCCTTGCCATTTATATGAGTTCTCTTGACTACTGAACAACACTACTAAAGAGGTGTACCAAGGCAGCTTGGGTTATTCTACTTACCAGATTTTCATACCTAGTGCAGAGGAATCACACAGGCAACCTTCTAGTTACCAGGCAGCCTCTTTAAGCTCTGGATTGCCAAACAGATTAAGCGCAAGATGAATTCATTTGCATTTACCATCTGTCGACAGGGTGATTTTAGAATTTTCTGGCAGAAAGGAAATCAGTGCTTATTTTAATGAAAAGTACACGGCTTAGGTCTTCTGATGGAAATATGTAGTGTGATGGCGAAGGAGACAATGACAGAGAGAGAAAATGAAACGAAAGGGAAAGAGAAAAAGATGAAACGCAATGGAAGAAAAGAGCTATGGTGATTGAGATACATTTCCATTTAGATGGGAGGGCAGCGCATTTTTCTGAGGAAAGGGACAGCGTTTTGATGTGAATCACTCTGCAAAGTCATCACGGTAAAATAGAGCTTGTATTTTGCATCTGTGTGAGTTTGAATCCAAACTTTCAAGGAGTACATCTTAAAAACTTTCCCAAACCCTTAGACTAAACCTTGCGGGCAGAGATCAAAAAGAAGCTGTAATGTAATCTTGCTCTGAGAGAGAAAGATGTGAAATTGAAGCGATTATTTCATCTTTGTGTCTTGAATAAGTGTGTGTGTGTGTGTGTGTGTGTGTATGCGTGTGATTGTATTGAGCTGCCTTCAGGCTGGTTAACTAGCAATTTCAACATTTTTGGGATTGTGGTCATTAGCTTTATCCATGTTCTCCGACAAAAAAATGAAACCCAATAGAGATTTCTGTTTTGTAAGAAGTTCAAAGTTTTAGCTTATGGAGACTTACTAATATTTGCAAAGGGCAAAAAAGAGAAATGGTCAAAATAACAAAACCAATAAAAAAAAAAAAGTATTGTGTTAAAAACAGTACTTACATTGCTGTACACCCATGTACAGCAATGTAAGTAATGTTCCGGTATGTGTTTGTGCCTCCTACATGCAGACTCCTTTCCTCCATCAGCAGTTTGAGGGACCTTGGGGTGACCAATCAATGTCCTGTATCATCCATCACCATGGAGACACAGAGGCTGAGCATAGATATAACATTTCACCTTTGTTGTGAGTCACTTAATTCACAGGCTTTAAATGTTTAGCGTGCTTTGTGCTTTCTTTTTGTGTAACATCAAAAGCTAAACTAGTATATAGAATTATACTGTGTTGTATATCAGCAGTTACAGCAGGAAAAGGATGTGTAATTATGCACGTAAGCAGAATGGGTGATCAGTATGGCAAATTTTACAGTATACCACAGATTTGCCAAACTAAACATCTCTATTTTTAACTAATGCATAAATTATTGTCCACTGAAGAGACAGTGGCAATTGGAATATAATTTGGTCCAAGTGTGTGTATTTCTTTGTTGTTGTTGTTTTTTATTTATACTGTTAGCAGTTTCTATTTAGCAACCCATAATTTTCCATCATATTGCAATTTGTTTTTGTCTAATTATACCATAATTACAGAAGTGATGAGGCAGTCATTTACAGTTGGAGCGAGTATAATTAAGGAGTTCGATATGCATCTGTCAAGTTTCAAGGTGGTTCTGTCATTACCTGCCCACTGCCTTTGAACCTTTTAAAACTTCAAATCTGTTCTGTTGAATCTTTCACCCTACATACAGAGATAAAACTTGTCTTTGATAGCAGCCGACTATTTCCATGTCTTCTTATTGTACTTGCATTTATAGTCGGGTGGCCTTGAATGCATCATTTCAAATTCTATCCATTATTGTGTAAAATATAGGATTCCTTTCTTTTCCCTATTTCTTTCCTCAACTATAGATGCAAGAAGGCGATACCTTAGAATCCGTAGAGAGATTAATGCATCAAGTGATAACAGTCTCCATACAGAAAAAGGCTCTTTTGTCGCTGTTAATCACGAGTGTGCGTGTGTGTGTGTGTGGGTGGCCCTCCAAATAATGATGACACCACAATTTCATCTTTATATGTGTTGGAGAGTAGAAAGAGGTTGGGGAGTAGGAGGTAGGAATTGAAAACAACAAAGAAAGGGGAATGAGTAGCAGAAAAGGGTAAAGGAAGGATGAAGTCCACAGCTTCTTTACACTTACTGTGACAGATTTTTTTTTTTTGACTATAATAGTGATTCTCTTTCAAAGTGAGTTTATGAAAGAAATAGAATGTTTCATTTCTCTGAAAGGTTGTGTTGTTAGAGACAGAGCCGGTCAGTGGCCAAAAGAAGCACTTTTATCGGACAGATAAGGATTATGTCGTAGCCCATTTTGCCAGCTGCAACACCCTCACTCAATGCTGGAGCAAATATAAACTTATTCTCCCCATCTGTGACACAAAAACATGGGAAAACAGGTTGAAAAATGCAGGAGTCACAAACTGTTACAGACAAACATGGAGACCTTCAGACTAAAGCCATATTCAGACAGGGTTAGGTGATGAATGGAAGTCAGATTGATTTTGGCATGGCCACACAATGTCCTCTGTGTATTGTGGCATTGAAGAGATCTTCCATGTCCTGACATCTTTGATTCCTGTAGATCCCTCCTTGGCTTTGAAGTCAGCTAACAATCAGCGCAAGTGTAAGAAGTTGGCAGGCATCGCGGAGGAATGAGTGGAGGAGCAAAAAGAGGTGGAAGCAGAAGAGGAGAGGACACTGCAGGAGGAGGCTGTGATAAAAAAAAAAAAAAATGAGGATACAGCAGAGCACAAGGGGAAGAGATGGAAAAGGGTGTCATTGCAGGAGAGAAGCGGAGGCCCGAGCGGGAGGTGGTGCAGAACTTTTTTCACACACAAAGGGGAACATTTCAATCTATTAAGGCAATTTAAAAATTTGTAAAAAGCCACCATGGGGTTTGAACTTCTCAGTCTGTCTCTATTTCTGCAACACTGTAAAAGCCTTACAGGAAAGGCAGTCTGAAAATATACACGTTTATCCCCATATTTCAACTATCTGTACTTTGGTTTATTTCAGACAAGACGTGTGCATCACCTATAAAATAGTGTGGGGGAATCCTGTGGTGCCTCTACCTTTTTTTTTTTTTGATTTTTGGGGAGAAGTCCAGGAATAGTTCACCACTGGTGATCCAAGAGTGAACCATTTGATTAACCTGCCTTTGCTGAAGTCATACGCAGCAGCCTGCACTATCTCAAGGTGAGTAAAGTGAAAAAAATCAGATATGACTGTCGTAAGTGTAGTGCGTAAATGCATCACACAGTATTGTTTCATGTAGTAGATGATGATGAAATATGGGTTCAATTCAAGTGTATAAAACTGCATCTTACATTTATTTTAGATTGTATTGTTAAATGTATGGATGTGATTAATCCTACTTTCCCACAGACTGTGACTGTGTCACAGCATCTGTCCATTGAATCTTGGTAAGTGTCAGAAGCTTTAAACACAAAGGACCCTGGATTTTCAACAGGGCCACCCTTTCTAAAAATAAAAGCACTCAATGAGGTGCTTCAAGTCATTTTGGATAAAAGTGTCCGCTAAATACCATTTAGTATATTGTATTACTCCCATTACTGCAATATGGACCTCACTCTCTCACTGCCCATTGACTTCATCCATTCCCACTGGGCCATCTATCTGTCCATTGACTGCCATTTAGTGTCAACAGGGCCATAACTCGTTAGCTGAATGACATTTAGACATTCAGCAGCTCGTTTCAAAGGCCAGGGGTTAGATGGCTGTTGAGGGGACACTACTCTCTCCCTCTTTCCGCTCCCCATCAGTTTATCCACCTTGGTCTTATGCATACTCACTGATCTCAGACACTGTATCTGTTGCCTCACTTACCCTCTGTCCCCTCTCCTTTTACTTTACAACACTATCTTTCTCTCTGAGGAACTATATTATTGCACAGGCATTTACTGTATAGTTGTAGAGTAAATATTTAATAATGTCCTTTTGCTGTTATCAGCTTTGTGATTTGGCCACTAGATGTGCTGAAATCTTCAATTGATTTTGTGATTTTTTTTTTTTTTGGTTCAAAAAAGAAGATGGTGAGTCAGCACCTCTTCAACTTGACCAGCACTGTGACTGAAACTGCTCCGTTCTCTTTATTACTCTGCAAACTGTGCTTCCTTAATGCAATGTCTTGTCTGCTGTTATACCATTCCAGGCCAAAGCTGGCTCATGTGTCAGTAAAAAAAGGTGGTTGTGAGGGTGACAAATGGATGGACCCCTTTAATACCCAGATCTCTGTTTCGTGGTCAGTTGGTCCTCAAAATATATTTTAAAAATGTCTCAAAATATATACAAACATGAAATGGGGGATACTCATATCTATGCACTGTGGTAATATCCCTTCTCGTATGACGAGTAAATAGATGTGAAAACTTGCAAGTGTACCTGAGGAGAGTAAATAGTTCACTTCCTGGTGGAAGTGAACTGTAGAGTCCGTTGGGAGGACTGACTGGATCTCAGAGACAGAGCTCAAAATTCACAGATTTTTGTCTCAAAAGTTACCAAAACTGTTGTGTGGGTTTCTTTTACTAGAGGGGGTCTAGAAGAGTTTATTTATGCTGAACATAATCACTGTAATTAGAAAGTTATGGCATATCTCTCTCTCTCTTTCTCTCCGCGTGTTTCCCGCTCTGTCTTCTCTCTCTCTCTCTCTCTCTCTCTCTCTCTCTCTCTCTCTCTCTCTCTCTCTCTCTCTCTCTCTCTCTCTCTCTCTCAAACAAACAAACAGACACAAACCAAATTAAACTTCTTGTTTGTTATTTTGCGGCACAGACTGAAGTCAGACTCAGACATAGAAGCTGCTCCATGAAATAAACCGTGTTGCGCTTGTTTTGACCTCATTCGGGTTCAACGTCTTCAATTTGCCAACCTTTAGTTGGGAGCGGGGTATGGGAGGAGTTGACTCTCCAGTGTTTTGAATTTGAGCTGCAGTGTCCAATCTCACATATTCTACCTTTAATGTATTCACCACAGAGCTATTATTGACTTTGCCATTATTTTATTTACTTCATAGGGTCACTGCACTTACAAACAATTCCAATGGCTCTTACATGTAAACAATGCATGACACAGGACAGATTATTTAATTTTTTTAGGCTATACACACAGCCCCAGGCCCACAGCACCATTTAACAAGAACTGTTTCATCAGCAACACAAATGTGTGACACCATAGTGGAGGGGGCTGTAAACTGAACTTTAGTTCAGTACACTAAATACCAAGTTGATTTAAATAATAATAAAGTATCACAGTATCTTTAAACCAGAAACTTTAAATTAAGGAAATAAAAAGTATACTACAAAAGTATATTATTTTCACGTTTTATTTTAACTTAGAGCAAGAGAAAATAAAATTAGTGGCAATACTCTGTGGTGGACATTGGTTTTTTGGCTACCATACTAAGCCCTGATGTGCACTAGAGGACATCCTGGCCTTTCCAATAATATCTTAAGGATTAAGACGGCATGAGGGGAACGTTTTTTTTCAGGTTGAGACAAAATGGAGACTGCAGCAAAATGCACATGGCAGGAAAAGAGAAATAGTAAATCAAATATTCTTCAGATATAGGATAATGATGTATTTTTCTCGTTTATAAACATATTATATTCAAATTTATGCCCCAAAACACATTTCTTTGTGGGCTAATAAACATGTTGAATGTATTTTCTACATGCAATAATGTATGTGATAATAATAATAAACAACGCTGCAACAACACTGAACAACCAACAAACAACACTGAACAGTGGCTTGACTTCAAACTGCATCTGGCAGACGAGCTGCTGAACTACCCAGAATCCAACAACAGTGGAAAGAGAGCAGATGACAGTGAAGAGAGAGGGAAGAGAAAAAGAAAAAAGAGGATTCCACAACCAGAAGCATCTGTAAGAAAATATGGGGCCAGGCATATGCCAGAGAGGGTAGACTGCAAACATGCAGAGAGCTGCTGAAACCAGGGTTGCAAGGGCAACCTCCACCAAGATGTTCCTCTGCATTACAATGAAGAAAAACTGCTTCCTAGAGTACCCTAGGTAAAAAAAAAAAAAATGAATGAAAGGAAGAAAAGGAGGAGGAGGTGGAGAAGAAAGATGAAGAGGAGGAAAGCAAATAGCAAGCCAGTGAAAATAGCAAGTTCAGTATTTCAGCATTTCAGTACTGTTCCCAGTACATTGACAACAAAGTGCAAAGTAGGCCTAGTGTAGAATGGAATAAACAGTTCAACACAAGATAAAGGAAAATGTTTCAACAGAAAATGGACTTGACATTCTTGGTTTCACTGTTTTTTCCCCCTTTTTTAAAATAATGAAATAGTTCTGTTGTCCACTACAGTGGACATGCTGTAAAATCTCAAATAAAAATATTTTTTATGACTTTCTAAATCACAAATGAAGTTAAATTGTAAGATCCTTTTTTCCTTGGTTCTCAGGAGGATATTTAAGTGCAACCGCTTTATGTAAACTGAGGTGTGACACAGATATGCACACTAGATGTCTTCACAGGTCCACCTGAACCCTTGGACCCAACGCAGGACGTGGGTCCATTTTTTTTTCCAGTCCATCCAGTAGGGTTAGGTAACATTTAACATAACAAAACTCGGCCATAATCAGGGAAGACTGATCATAATGGAAATCAAGTTGTGACCTATGCGACCAAGTGCCCTGCTCAGGATGTGAATGGTCAGAGAGCAGGGGTCAGATTTGTCTCAAAGAGCACAGAGGAGAGCAAATGCTAGTGTTATATGGGTTGTTTATGGGCAGTACATGACCAGGTCTTTTTGGGTTTAAGCAAAAATGTTTGATCCTGTGGAGACCTCTAATACCGACAGGTCCTGAGACCTGACTTCACCTGTGTGAAGCACCCTCCAGTAAGGTGTCACACATTTGTGTTGCTGACAAAACGGTTCTTGTTAGATGGTGCTGTAGGCCTGGGGCTGTGTACGTAGCCTAAATTTGTACATGATCTGTGTTTTGTGCCATGCAGCTTTTGCATATAAGTGGCATTCAAGTTAGCACAGTCTCCCTATGAAGTAAATACATTGTTTTTAAGTCAATATGTCCTGGATTAACCCTTATGTGTTTGTATTTTCCTTATTCAGCCAAAGTCTGCAAGTACAGTGGACCATTTATTTATACATGTATTACAGCCTGAAGCCTGAAAGCAGGAGAGTTGTGACTGTTATTTAATTCTGAATTACATTGTGTACACTTGTTTGAAAGCTAGTAATTTCATCTACATAATGAATAAATAATACTAATTATAACACTGCAAAATGTAAATGTAAATGTGGTTGTGGCTGTTGTGTAAACTGATACAGTGTACCTGCAAAAGCATTAATAGCATTCTTCAGACCACTGGTTAATTAAGTTTGCTTGGACCATCTACAGTCTCCCTACAAAGTAAGTACATTTAAAAAAAACAACTTTCCACATCAGTATTTCTTGGACTAACCCTTGTGTGTTTGTATTGTAGTACTGAAGTCTGAAAGAACTGATTTTGTAACTTGTGTTTGACACACACACACACACACACACACACGGATGGGTGTGACGGTCACCTGTATGAATCCCCTCCCACTATCTCTGTAGATCTCTATAAAACTGTCAACCTTGTCAGACATTTCATCCAGGAGCATCTTTTACATCTCACTCTCCGCGTGAAGAATTGAAGATGAAGCTTGCCGTGTTTGTTTCCCTGCTGGTTACTATACCATTCCAGGTCGAATCCGGTTCATGTGTAGGCAAAAATGTGGACGTGTGGGTGGTCAATGGCCAGAATCTTTCAGGGGATGGACCCCTCAATGACCCAGAACCCTATGTCAAGGTGAGTTGTTTCTAAATATATAGAAACATGAAATGGGATTGGTTTCCATGCACTGTGGTACTTCTTGTATGACTTGTAAATACATTACTGTTACATTTTCTTGACAATATGAGACATTGGTTCAGCAAGAAACCCACATTGCACTTGCATGAGAGTAATCCAACAGGTGCTGAAGCTCCTGCCATTCAATTAATTCAATGATATTTAAATTCCACTGTGGTGTCTCTAAATTAGGCTTTGTGATTTTCCCTTTTACGTACAACTTCTTTCCCCAACAATGACTTTATCATACCATGTGATGTATGTGATTTGCCATTCTCTAAATTGTTTGCAAGTTTATATGTATTTTCCATCTTAGTATTTGAAATAAAGTAAAGTAAATTGTTCCTCAATGTGATCTAACACAGGTGAGCATCGGTAGCCAGACCAGAAAGACCACTGTGTTTCATTCTTCTTCCAACCCATCTTGGTGGCAGCAGTTTCAGTTTTACAATGCCCCCAGCAACATGATGAAAATTGAAATCTGGGAAGCTGATTCTGGATTTCGTGGTGATGATGACCACCTGGGAACATGCACGGAGTCACTGATCTCAGGAGGTGCACAATATCGCTCTATACAATGCAGGGCCAAAGACAAAGGTTCTGTCAAACTCCTTTACAGGTGTTAAATGTAACTTGCAGTGGCTCAGTATTCTTCCTGTAAGACATTTGGACTGTAATTGAGAAAGTGAAAGAATAAAATCAATTGAAAGCAACTGTGTTTGTTAACGTATACATAACTGTCACACCTGATAGTCATCTGTGTGAAGCCACTCTCTCTGTAGCTCTGTTTAAAATTGTCAACCTTGTTGCACATTTCAACCGAAAGCACATTTTCCCTCACTGGTTATTACACCATTTCAGGTCATAGCTGGTTCATGTGTTGTTAAAACTGTTGACATGTGGGTGTCCGCCTATTAGGGACCTGTGCCCTATTATTTACATCCACTCTTTCCCCAACTGACTGTATAAAACTTTACAAATCTATATATCAATGGATCAAAGTTCACTAATCACTGACTTGTTTGCAAGTGAATATTTGTTCTCCATGTCATCATTTAAAATAAATGTGACCAATATGATTCGTTCAAATTCCACCACATCCTGGAGACAGAAGTTCACATTTCCCAAACTTGATACTATCAGAGTAGACATCTGGGAAGCTGATACAGCATTGCTATTAACTTGAATAAAAATGACTGAATTTTGAGTTGGAACTAATATTGTGCTGGTGTCTCACACTGCCACCTCCTGTCAAAAAACAGCTAATGCACTATTGTAATTTACCAGCCACATTAATTATACAGAAAGCCTTACGACTTTTTTATGGAGGGTATGATGTCAATGTAATTACCACTGGCACCACTGTTGCCTATACTCCCCACATCTTCTCTTGTTCCTCTTTTAGCTTGGTATTTCTCAAGCTTCTTGTGTTCCTTCTTTCTGATATTGCTGTGACTCGGAATCGCTACATCTATCGCCACATCCTTTTTCTGTTGTTTGTCCACCAACCTGACATCTGGTTGGTTAGCCATCGTGAGCTTGTCAGTGGATCTTGTTTGTTTCGTCCTGGATGCTGGTTTTGACACTCACCAGTCCTCGGCTCAATTGCTGGTAAAAATCTGGGGAATATGGCCGCATCTTTCTGCTCCACTGCCTTGCTACCAACCCAGCTTACATGTATTGCCTCATTGAGAGTTCCTCTGTACAAGCTCTTTCATGTCTCCATATCCAAGGGGTGGCATGTGTCTGTGCACATGTTTGACTTTCCAGGTCTGTATTTGATGTCAAACCGGAAATCTGAGTTCACCAATCCACAATCCATTGTGTAAACAGTGAAGTGTGGTGCATAATACAGGTAGTCCCAGACTTTCTCACACACAGTCCATTTTATTGCAAGGAACTCAAGTTTGGTGTCAACTTCCTCAAACCATACCCTATGACTCTCAGTGGCTTGGTTTGGATCAGTTCATAGGTCGGTTTTGCGATATGGGTAAAGAGGGATAAGGAGGTAATAGCCTAGGAAGCCAGTCCATTTTCTCACTTCAACAACGGTCTGCAGTGTCTTGCTTGCGTGAGTTCATACAGCTTCAGCGTCCTCATGATATGCTTTCCCTTGGTCCAGGATACTAAACCAGGCATAGCCACCAAGGGTGTCTGTCAGGTCTTATATCCAGGGGAACGGGCACTGATCAGGGACAGTCTTCTTATTCAGGAGGGGATAGTTGATGCACAGGTGCAGACTGCCATTTTTCTTCTTGACAAGACAACGGGAGCAGCACACCTTGACCTAACTATCCAGCCTTTCAACAGTTCCTGTATTTACTCTTTCACCCCCATCTAACAGTGCCTTTGGGACTGACGAGTAGGTTCTCTATACAGGGATTTTGTCCTCAAGGATGATCGACATCTGTAAGCTCGATATCAAACTGATATCATTGCTGTCAGATGCAAAAGCTCTGACCTCTTCACTAAGCACTTTGTTGACTTTTGCCCTTTGTTCATCATCAAGGTGACTGAGGTGGAGGAGACGGGCTGGTGTTAGCGGAGTGAGATGGAATTGTTAACAGTTACCTTGAACGTGTTTTTCAGCACAGTGGATGCTGCCAAGGGCTGTCTTTCTCAGTAGAGTGACTGCATGCTTTATGTTGTTTTCCACAAGTACAACTTTTTTTAATGACAATCTTTTCTGGACCTTGTGTGTTATTCACACTTTCCTTATTCAGACTGTCTGGTGGACCATTTATATATACTTTTATTACATCCTGAGCATATTACATTTTCCATTTGGTTTGTTTGTTTTTTTTCAAATGCTTCTCTGTGCAAAATTCCACAGCTAATATTGTGTATTTTTGGTGACAAGTCAGTAAACAGGTGAAAAATAATAAACCATAATTTTAATTAATAATAGTTTTTTTTTCCCTCTGTACTGTAGGCTTTTAAGAAACTGCAGTGGCTTACAATCTTTCCTGTAACACAGAATTCACACCGGGGATGTAAGTGCCGCGCCACGGTTTTGCTCCGTCCTCTGCCCAGCGTTAATTTACACCGGGCGCGTACTGGCAGCGTAACGGCAGTGTGGCGCCATTTGCGATGTTTTTATGACAAGTTGTCAAACAAGTGAAAAAGAATTGCACCATAATTTCTGTATTGAAAACTGTATTTAAGGTACAAAATGTAAGATATGACACCGCAGCTGAAATTCAAAACACTGGAGAGCAGTGCCCAGACTGCAGCTCACACAGGTTGCCTGACTAAAAACACTGACCCTCCAGGGCAAAACAAGCACAAAAAAGTTTATTTCATGAAGCAGCTTCTATGTCTGAGACTGACTTCAGTCTGTGCTGCAAAATAATGACAACAAGATGTTTAATTTAGTTTGGGTCCGTTTGAAAGAGGGAGAGAGACACACAGACAGGGAGAGAGAGAGAAATACCACACACTCTCTTCTGTGGACTTTGGTCACATTATTTATTTAAAGTCATTATCCCTTGAGCCGCTAGAGGGCTTGCACTTAAACCTAAACATGTTGTGTTTTCATGCACTTGCTGAAATGATTGATGCAGTCGTCTTGCTTGAGAGGACAGTCTCAAATAGCCAGCAAAATGCATGCCTGACAGGGACATCCTCCTTCCCCTTTCTTTTATCCTTATTATTTTTCTCTACCAGTTGTATATCTTGCCTTACCCTGCATTTAACCTGCTTCATCTCTTTCTCTCTCTGTGAGCTCCACGCTAATCATGCACTAGACAGTTCCACAGGCCCCAATTCCACTTCAAAGGGCAAGCATTTCCTCCTTGTCTGTAAGAGGACCTGTCAGCCCTGCCTGCCGACCTACCGCAAAGAGAGCGAAATAGATAGAAGGAGAGAGTGAGATGGGATGGAAGACAGAAGGAAAGGATGCCAGAAAAGCAGTAGGGGAAAAGAAGCGTAAGCGTTGAGAGCAGGGTCCTCGAGGAGAAGCAAAGAGGACCTGTCTGTGTTGTGGGTAGCACTTCACCGCATGAATCACGTCAGCACAGAGGTGCATTTTTGTCAAGTGTGTGTTAAAAGTATGAGTGCTGTTGTGCATGTTGGAAAGAGCACATGTCAGCGCTTTGCCAATCTTTGGTGGTTGGAGTCGGTGGAGAAATTAAAAAAAAAAAAGGTATTCAGGACCATTTTCAGGCTTAAGAGAGAAAAAAAAAGCTTTACCTTGCGTTTTCTATTTTAACTTTTTTCTTCCGCTTTTCGTATCTCTCTTTCTTTCTGACTCCTTCTTCTCCTCCCTCCTCCTCCTCCTCCTCGCTCGCTTTTCCACCCCGCAGCAGGGAACAAGCGAGAGGAGAGAGCAAGTGGCGCAATGTCCTGTTCCTCCCTGTCTCGTTTTTGGAGCGTGAATTAAAGATGCATTCCGTGCCACCATTGTTAGGGTAATAAGAAAAAGTTATCTTCAAAGGGTTCGGGTGGCGAGAGAAGAGACAGCCAGGGGGATGGGAGACGAAGCGTGTGTGTGTGTGTGTGTGTGTGTGAAGGGACGTGGGGTTTGGGTAGAGCAGAGATTTTTTTTTTCTTGAGTCCTTCTAATGCGTGAAATTACACCTGCCACCTTCCTGTCTGTGTACTAAGTATGTGTGTGTATGTGTGAGCATGTGTAAGTATGAAGTACGTGTGAGTGTGTGCACATAATTACACACTTTCATGTTTGTGTATGTGTGCTCGGCCACATAGAAGGACCACTGAACAATTCTCCAGTTAAACACACACTCACCACGACTCATTCTCCGTCCTAGTGTGCACTGTCTCCAGCTATATTTCTGCTAACATGGTGCACAACATGATATTATTATTAAAGGTTCCAATTCCTATTAACAGTCAGTCCTAGATAACAAGTTAATTAACTCTCTGCCCTCCTTCTCCCCTGGCTATCAGCGCACAGGTAGCCTTTCATGTTGCTACCGAGAGATAGAGGGCGGTACGTCAGTGAGGGGGAGAGGTGAGGACGATGGAGGAAAGACGGAAGCGTGAGGTGGAACAATGGAGGGAGAGAGTAATGGGAGAAGAAAAGGATGAGGAAAGAGAGGAGGATGCAGGGTGAGGGCAAGAGGTAAATGAGGGGATGGAGGTGAGGATGGAAACATGAGCTAAATTGGATTTGGATGAGAAACCGCTGAGAGGGTTGTTAAGTGGCAGGCACAGTGGATAAAATGTAAAAAAAAAAATGTTTTTTTTTTTCCTTTTTCAAATTTCATCATCTTTTTCCTTTTTTCATGTTTGGCATTTCAACACCTGCTCAGAGCGCAGCAGGAGATGAAACAAATGGAGAAGGAGGAATAGGCGGGGAGGAGATAGGGGGTGTGAGCTGAGGAGGTGAGCATTTGGAATGAAAGTGTGGCTGGGTTTTGATCTTTAATGTACTTTAAGCAGCTTGACATCCAGATCATTGTCTTTTACAGTAGGAACTAAAGGCTCTGCTGGAGAGCTGGGCACCGCATGAGTCTCTGGCTAATGCCAGACATTTCTAATTATTTAAATGTTACAGCTGTTGTTAGTTACCCAGAGTGCATCTACAGTAGATATACCCTGTGGGCAATTCTCCATTTGCTTTTGCCAGTGTGGATAGTCGTGAAGTGACACATGCATATTTTCATTCATGTGTTTGTGCTGTGCAGCCACATAACTGTTTGGTTTTTCTTGGTCAAAACAGCTATAGTTCTGGCACTGACATAGAGATTGACTGTTGACTCACATGGAAAAACAGCAAAATTATGCTATATTCTTCCATGTGTTGCTCTAGAGGGCATCATTTATGACATTGGCATCATTGACATCAGCATTTGTCAAAGGAGGACAGAGGACTGCAGTAGTAGATTTCTTTGTGGCTTTACTCAAATAATCCAGGCAGTACAGACATAGCACCAACACGCCACCAGGGGGCCTCTGTAAATTCCTCTCCTGACAGGTAACTTCCTGCCAGGTAACACACCTTGATCACCTAGAGCTCCCTCGAGGGTAATACCAAATGTTAACAAGCTCAGAATACTACAGATATTTTCTTGTCATGTGTTCGTGTGGTATCTCTCAATCTTGATTGCACTTTAGGGACCGTGTTTTTACATGTTTCCATGTTTCACTCCAGTATTTTCCAAATGAGTCAAAAAACACATTGAACCTGTATTTTACCACCAAAGTTGGATCCAATTCTCAACAGAAAAGAAAATATTGAACTTGAAATATTGAATATTGAATATTGACATGCCAGTTGCTAGACTTAAAGATTAGCAATGCTCATAAGGTACTGTACAAGTAATTATCTTAAATCTAATATGAATGCCCATGGGTTTGGTCACAATTCCCCTCTTTTTCCTAAATTCTATTGTCATAATATGTATGTATAATGTAATATTTATATTATATATTTTATAGTATATATAATATTCATTCCTCATCATCCTTATTGTGTTCATCTGATATAATACAGTAGGTGAATTTTACTGTTTGTTAAACAAAGTGTTTTCCTTTCCCCTTAGGGGACAGTTAGTCACTGTTTGCTATTACACTGTACACACCCATTCATGGTTACAATACACAACTTTTACCTTGAGGCAGAACTGTTCTGTTCTCTGAGCCTCCTGTTTGTCATCTCCTGTTTTTTTTCCCAAACACTAGTCACTCATCTTGTTGAGGTGTCTATTTGACAGCAGCATACAGTCCTGAGCCTGAGGCCAAAGTAACTACCACATGTAATGACATAACAGATCTGAAAAAGCACATGTCTAGTCTTGTGATATCTATCTTCCTGCTCTTGGCTATCGTACTCACATCATTTTTACTTCTCCCTGAAATAAATAAACAAATAAATATACTGTTGTTACTGTAACACAAGTCATTTTTGTGTACTTACTAAAATAAGTAATTTTACTTTTACCCAAGTATTATCAATCTCAAGTGTTGTATAGCTTCTCAAGACTGAGAAAGACTTGGAGAGTCTGCTGGTAAGTGAATGGTGCCCCCAAATAATTCTCGTATGACCATGGTATTGTATCACAACCCTACTGCAGAGGCAGTGTCATGCCAGAACTGCAGCTGGGCAAGTGGGCAACGTAATTAAGTTTAGCAGACTCTATGGACATAATATCAGAAATATGGACATAATGTCAAAAGACCAAGGGGCATTGACGGAGGAAGGTAAGAGGAGAAAAGGAGAGAGTGACTGAACAAGAAGGCATTGGACAAGAGTAAACGGGGACTGACTTGTTACTATAGCAAGAGCTTCATAAAATAACAGGCTGAACGACAAACACTGAGCTGGGCTTCTTGTTGTTGGACAAATAAGTAATATTAGCTGCACTTGTACAGCTGTCTGACAGTAAAGCACTACAAGAACAACAGACACAAAAAACTACCATGAAAAGGACTTCAGAATTTCACATTCACATAAATGCATTTCACTAGTAATAGTAATAGTAGTAATAGTAATATCATGTAGTTCCAAAGTTTGACGTGAGGGTGGGTATTACAGCAATACACACCACCCCAAGCTACAAAATGAAAGCACACAGTACACGAATAAGTGGAATTGTCCAGTTATACACACATCTCATATTGTTTTGCTGTCATTGTATGTGTGTATAATGTGTATTGGTATGTGTGTGTCAATGATTTGGCATGGTTGTATATCTGAGTGTATCCCTCAGGCCTGTTTTCCAGATCAAGGCCTTCGTGGTCTCAGCTCGGTGAAGAGGTCATGACAGCCAATTAGCTCACACTAAATTGATCCAACTACCCATTTGTGTGTGCACGTGTGTGTTTGTCTGTCTGTGTGTTTCCCAATCAATGCTCATGTTTTATCGGAGAAACCATTACTCATTTCATTGAGTGATTGGTGCATACAAAAAGACTCAAAAACAGGGAAATCTATCAGATTAATGCACGTGCATAAGCACCGTTAATTTACACTGAAACCGTGATTGACAATTTTAGCTTCCAGTTCTTGTCTTATTTATAAAGGTTAAAATGTAAATTTCAGTGAAAGCTATGAGCTCCTGGTTGCATTTTCTCTAGGCAAAGCATGCAGAGATTCACTGATGTTGTGTTTTCTAACCTTTCGGCTACCATAAAAATAGACAAGTCTGTACAGTTTATTTCTTTCTAGTGGCAAAAAAGTTTGTTTCTAACTATAGCAGTAATGTGTTTTTCACCCCAGGCTTTTATGTTATTTTCACAGTAGGTCACAGTGAGTCTCTAACGGTCTCAAAGCTTATACATGCATATACATATACATGCTAATGGAATAACATAAGAGCAGAAAAAGCACAGGCACAATTGATACCGAATGAGTTAATTATGGCAAACTAACAAACCTAATGTGAAGCAAGTAATAAGATTTATGTAATAGTACTAATAAACTCAAAATGACTGCATTCATTTTCACTGTTGGGTAAACATTTTGGCATTTTTACTGAATGCATAAACATGGCTACTACTACTTTTTACTGTATTGCATGGACATATGGAAAGGGTCAAGCATTATAACAGGGAAGAAAGTTTTCTGAGGGAAAGAGTCTGATTTGACCTAGGGCAACTTCCAGGTTTTTTTTCTTTCTTTTTTTCACTAAGTGCAGGCCCATGTGTTAATCTGCCAAGCTCAGGCTTGAATCCCAGATTAGAGGAGTTTATGTTGATATGGTAAATATACTTGTGGACCTCAAGATGCAGCTGTGCATCTTGGGTTTAATCCAGAAGGGCAGGAAGGGAAGCTTTGACCAAACCTAAATCTCAGTGGAGCAGAGAAAAGTTGTGATAGTGGCCTGAGCCACAACACAAACTAATGTAAATATACTGTAAAGCTGACAAAAGTAGTGTCATTTTAGTGAAATAATTATCTTGGTGGTAAAATTAAAACTATCATGGACATGCACTAATATATGGTAAATTATGCAGTAATGACACAATCCTAATGTTTTTTGGTTTTTTGTCATTCCCTTCAGTGATGCTGCACTCAATGTGATATTTAAAAAAAAAAATCATCCTTAACATGTGCCAGTGTGAGTCATACAGTCAAATTGTTTTTTGCTTTCTTGTGATTTGAATTTCCTTTAGAAAAGCATGATTTATGGTTAATCTATAACTACTTTTAGCACAGAGGGGCGCGCTGATTAAGTGACTCAGGGGTCAGTTTATCATATTGTTAAAACAGGTGGAGGAGTGAATGAAAAATCAGCCCCCCTTCCTTCATCATGTATTAGATCCCTTGATGAAAGCACTTAACCCGAGCACAGATGCCCAGCAGCAACCCTCAAAAAGTGTACTGATAGTGGGGCACGTATTGGATTCGCAGTGTGACTCTGGAGAATTAAAATGATGAGATGTTGTGGACGATACAAGATGATGGGAGAGTCGCATTTATTCATTCATTCACATATATATATTTCTTTTCAAAATTTAGACATGCACAAGTATTAATATTTGTGTGGTGTAATTTCTATCTCATAGATGAGATGTCTTCATATATATTTACTAAGGTACTAAAGTAACTTTTAATTGAATGGATTTTTAAATGTAATTTTTGGAAACTTTTTCTCTACCTGCTGTCTTCTTTCTTTCTACACGTCCACGTACATGTTTTTCACTTTCTGCTTTTCGCTCTTTTTTTCCACCTCTCTTTCCCTCACATACAAATACACACACACACAGTCGTTCTCTGTTTGATCAAACTCCACCACCCAGTTGATGATGCTTTCAGCTAAAGGCGCTGCAGTAAATAAAAATAAAATGAAACAAGGGATGAATAAAATATGAGCATGATAATGAATAAATAAAGGTTTGACTGTATTAATAAGAATGAGTCAGACGTATCAGACGAATAGAAACCAACACCCGCCACCATCGCCTCCGCATACAGCACTGATGAAAGACTAAGGTGTGTGGTTTAGCAGACAGCCCTTCTCCCTCTACCTCTCTTCTTGCTCTCTCTTTTTCTCTTTCTTTAATTTTTTATTAATTCTTGCCATAGCTTTATTGGCACCTCATCTAACATTACAGAATAATTAATATATAAATCTGGTTGTTTGGTTTGAAAACATGCATCACACAATATCAAAGAATTACCAGTATCTATAAAAAGCTAAAGCGCTCATTGATGTCTCCTGTCCCTCTCTGTCTCATTCATTAACAATGCATCCATCTCCCTCATCCCTTTCTCTTCACACGTCTCTACCTGTCCTTTGAGTCACTCCGTCTTTCTAAAAGTTCACCTGTTTCTCTCTCACTCTCTCTCACACACACACTTTCTGACCTTTTCCTCATTATTACATTGCACATCATCCCTATTTAAGTGTACTGAAGTGGGGTGTGGCTATAATTAATGTGCGTTAAAGTGTGTAGTTTAGAGCTCATGTGAGCTCAACATCAACACAGCTGAAGAAGAAGAAGTATCACTTTCTGGGGCATCATTTATAAAAGTGTTTAATGAATGCTTTCATTACAGGTTGTGAAAAATCACTTTTGTTCGCTCATTCTCATTCAGTAGGACACTACATTGAAGAAAAAACCTTAATGGACTGTTGTATTGTTGGCTTTAGGAATGACATGGGAATTTTTCAGTCTGGCAACCTGAAATGTGTTCTTATAATGGCAATGACAACTAATATATTAAATTTGACACGAAATAGGTGTGTGTGTGATAAATATCTGAATGCAGTAGTGATTGAGAAAAATGAAAATACGCACACGGTTTGTCCTTGGGACAGTCTTTGAGTTTCCAACAGTGTTTTGCTGTGTCAGATCGCATCACTTCAATTATAGGAGTCACATTCCCCCAGATAAACTTTCATCACCAGCCAAGTCACATGTTATACACAGGTCAAAACATATTTGAACCCAAATGTGAAATTAAAGCGAATGTTTCTCTTTTCAAGCTGACTTTGAGTTCACGGAGCCATCGAAATGCAAAGCCTCTCCTCACACACCACCGTAGGCATTCCAAAACAGGTTGATCACCGTGGCAACACGACAGAGCTGTGGTGATTGGCCATGGTCGTTATCATTCCTGTCAGGACAGGTGTGAGCGCGCTCAGTTAAACTAGCTCTTGATTGGTTCAAACTGCCGGGAGGCCAACAAATCCCTAATCAGAGTGTTAGCATATGAAAAAGAGAGGTGAGATACAGGGAGCAGGAGGGAAGGAGACAGAGAGAAAGAGGGTGTGAGAAGGAGAGAGTGATAAAATTGGAAATGAGAACGATATCAAGATGTTTTCAGTTATAATGATTGGGAAAGAGCTCTCATGCCACGATAGCATTCATGCAATGAATCATGACTTCACATATACACACATATAAACCTATGTGGATACACACACATACGTACACAAATCCAAGTACTCCTTCACCACGCAGATGGGCCTGTGTGTGTGCTGTGTGTGTGTGTGTATGTTGAGCAGATGGTGATTTGAAGAACCTATGGCACCTGTCCATCCAGGCAAACACACACGTTGATATAGTACAAATAGGACAATCTCTGAGACCTGTCGCTTTCCCTGTTTAATGTAAAAGAGAAGAAGACAGGCAAAAATGAACAAGCAATGATCAAGTGATCAACACATAATATAGTTTCAAATAACCTTAAACACAATCTGCAATATTGCTGTAACAAGTGTCAGCTGAGAAATATTCCCAAATATATAGTATATCTCTTCCAAACAACAATGCATCCATTTTAAGGTCCAATGTGTAAAATTTAGTGGCATCCAGTGGTGAAGATTGCAACCAACATCAACCATCAGCCCCTGCTTCTCGATTCCCTTACAAGTGAGAATTTACAGTGAAACTCAGGAAAGGCCTATAGAGCCAGATTTTGGTTTGTCCTGTAGGGCGGCAACATGGTGGACTCCATCAAAGAAGACCCATTCTCTCTGAAGATATGAAAAGTAGTTAGAATGAGCTCAATCTTAAACATTAAGAACAGTAAAATGTAACGTACAGTGCACTTTAATAGTGTCATGAGATAACTTTTGCTATGATTTGGCACTATGTACATAAACCTAATTCAAAATTAATGCAGCAGTAATATTAATCCAACAAGATGTCCAATGTCCAAAAGACATTAGGCAAGCCTTTGAAAGGCTACTTGTAGTCATTTTCACAGTGTGGTATTTAGGTATTACTTTCAGGTCTATAAACTGTTAAAGTGTCATTAACACACATACAACTTGCATGCATGAATACACTGCAGACTAGTTTACATCACACATCGCCAGCACCACAAATACACACACACACGTGCATGCATGAAGTAGCATTTTAAGATATATTCATGCACACAACAAAGAATGAACCCAGCAGACAAAGGCTGCTTCTTTCAGGGTATGCACTGAAATTGAAATATAGTTCCAGTCATCAGATACCTTTTCACATGGATGTCACCACTTAATGCCTTTCTCTCTATTTCTTTCTCCTTTTCTTTCCCCTCGTTCTCTCTCCGTGTCTCTATCTCTGGCATTCAGGCTGCCATCACTGACACCCGGAGTAATATCAAGAAAAACTATTTTCACTTTGATGTGTGGGTTTCAGTGTGTGTATGTGTATGCTACCTGTTGTGTGTAGAGCATTTCTGCGTGGGCGCATGAAAGGTATGCGTTGTATTTATGCATATGCTTGTGCGTTAGGCACATGGCACACGTGAGTCTATGCCGCCTATGCTGCGTGTCAGGTCTTGCATGTGAGGCTGTTATGCGAGTATATCAGTATGCAATAGTGTAGTCCATGCACATATACTCTATGTTGTATATTTGTTCACATGCATTTATGTGTGTGAGCCCTCATGGGAACCTGTTATCTGTATCCTGCAGACCTGGAAAACACTTTTTCTGGAGCAAGAGGTACAAGAAGAATGTACATGCAGTAAACCATGTGTCACTAGGGGTCTGGATCATCTCCACCAAATCAGGTCCTGCAAACCTGAAGGCCAGACTGACCCGACACCTCCTGCCTGAAAGAGAATGCCCAACCTTACAGACATCTGAACTTAAGGTAGAGAGAAAGAGAAACGGGGGATGTGATAGAGAGAAGAAAAGGAAGAATGGAAATTCAAAATAACGGAATGAAGATAGAAAGATGGGCTGAAACAAAGAGCAGAAATATAGAGAAGTGAAAGGGATGGGAAACATTTTCATCTGATTGAAAATAGATGTACACAGATACAACACACACAATATGGTGTGTGTTGTTGCTCAGCACAGAGCCTGAATAAATGGCAGACAGACGACACACTGAAGTGTACTTGACAGTCTGTCTGTATGTATGTGTGTGTGTGTGTGTGTGTGTGTGTCTCCTGATGTCAAAAGGAGACCTGTAAGCTAAAATTGACGACACGTGTACTGTTGTATATGTGTGTGCATGGGTGACAAGCAGCTGTGTGTTAGCGTGTGTCACAGTGTGTGAGAGCATCAACATCCATCCATCACACTTACCATCTGGGCCTCTGCGTCTTTTTCTTTCACAGAAGCACACACACAGTTTTGGAGATATTGTGCTGGCTTTCATCTATTCCCTGAATGCATGTCCAAATATCTAAATATCGAACTTAATTTTGGGAGAACCTAACATGCGTCATAGAGATCCAACAGTCTAATGGTTGTGGTGCACTGAGGTTAATTTGTGTGTCGTTGTGAAATAGGTGGCACTAACGGGCAAACACCTAACATGCTAGCAAGTCGTAAAGCTAGTTACAACGCCGTAGCTCGCAAACACTAAACACTGAAAGCAGAAATAGGCAATCCAGGTAGCTGTGCATAGTATGACAGTTTGATCTGAGTGCCATAAGCCATATTAAATGAGTGGGTGTGATTGGCCTCAACATATCCAGCATGTGTGAAATTCAGTTTGAATGGAAGGGTGGCCAGGTGCATCTGCCAAAGCAAATGACACATCACACAAGCTTGGCAAATTGGTCTGGTTCCCAGGCTAAGATTTGTTGTAATAGCTCACATTTGTTGCAAGAAGTCTTTTTCATGGATATATCCAGGACGCTGTCAGCAAGCTGGAGACTTAGTTCATGCTTAGAGGGTTAGACATTATGAATACCTGCGGGTGTTGCACAGCAGATACTCACGCAGGAGTGCACATGCAGTATACACACCTCAGTAATTTAGGAAACATGGCTGACTATAACAAACATGTCTGGACTATTTACTGCAGATGATTTTTTTTTTTCTGTCCTCTGTTCGTGACCCTTGCAGAATTATATTGGATGCCAGTAACTCTGAAGCTGAGAAACAGCCTTCGACAGGGAGAAAGTCAGAGAGTGAGAAAGAAAAGATAGAAAGATAGATGAATGGATATCTCTTTAGTAGCTGTGTCACAGCCAATCAAACCTGTAATTGATGGGATCAATTTAACTGTGCTAATCAAGCTCTTTTAATCTGGAGATGATTCTCCTAATTAATCTCAGCTGTTTCAAACTAAGATATTAAGTGTGGTCTGACTGTAAATGAAGTTTAATTCCCAAATAGCCAGTAGATATATTTGCAAAAGAGAAAATGTATCTGATGAGGATAGGACAAGCAGCTCATTTGTTTTATACTGAAATATGATATGACATTTAGGAAAAGTTAGTACGCATATTAATTTTTTTTAAAGAGAAAACTTAAGAGTTTGTGGGGGCGGAGCATTGAGGGCGAGCGGTGGGTGTTGGGGTGTTTTTATGTGAAGCACTTTGTTTTACATGTTTTGTATGAAAAGTGCTATACAAATAAAGTCTGACTGATTGATTAAGTAAGAAGGAAATTCTTTTAAATCAATCAATGCACAACCATAGTCGCTATCAGTGCAACAATTTCAGGATTCATCATTGTTCTTTCAACCTTGACATGTTTTATTTCTAACCTGGTGTTGCACTTTGCCTTATTTCTGTAAGAGAATATGTTTTAAAATATCTACGGTTAGCAATTTCTAAAATGTCAAAAGATCATTGGTGCAGTTGACTTTTAACCTTTTTTCTAATTTCCTGTGAGGGAGATCATTTGTAGACATGAGTCTTTAGGTTGACACCAACAATACTGTTTGGAAATACTAAAATTATTACAAATGACCCCATCAGATAAGCATATGAGTTTAATAATTTGTGGCAGTGTAATCATAGATATGTTAATAATTTCAATTTAAGGCAAACCAAGGTGGCAAGTGGATGAAAAAAGTCTATTTTAATCGTGTCATACATATTCTATATATATATACATATTCGTTCTCCAGGCTGACTGGTTGTCTCTGTCCACTTATGCTCATGTTTCTGTCTCTGTCTCTAGTTAACTTTCTACATCATTGGTGGTATGTACTGTATGCGTATGAGTATGAGTGTTTACCGCCTGCTGTACATTCCAGTTATATTTGAAAGATTTGAAGTGCTACTGATTTTCCTTTGATATTTAAGATTTCATAAAATATCAAACTATTCTTTACTATTCTTGTACACTATGTGAATGTGCATGTATTTACATGTAAACGGTGTGTTTTGGTGTAAAAGAGAATATATTTACACACAATCGTATGCAGGTGTGGCCCCATGTATGTGTATGTTAATGTTTGTGCATGTACTTTTATGGGCATGCAAGTGTGTGTGTGTGTGTGTGTGAGACACTCACCAGGCAGCCGTAGAAAGTTCACGCTGAGTCTCTAGCTTGCTCTGCCACAGTGAAGGTGTTTCATTATCATTGGTTAACACACACAGCAGGAGAGATGGAGATTGAGCGAGAGAGAGAGAAAGAGGCAGGGATGAATGAGATGACACAGCTAAAACGTTTTCAAGGATAAAACCAGTGTTATTTCACTTTTATCGTCACCACTTCTCTTTCATCCCGGTGCTGTACGTCCAGAGTCAGCAAAGTTGGAGATAATCAAAGATGGTTTTGTTCCATTCAAACAAAGTCATTCTTGTCCATTATGAAAAGAAACTCCACAGTGGATGAATATGTTGTATCATTATGACCAATTCTTTTGATATCAATGTGAATATGTTATGTTTTGTTCTGCTTATTGTCAATCGTCCTCAGGAATTCAGTTTCCCAGTGCAAATAATTTCTCATATTTTATTTTGATGGCCAGTCATTTATTTCTGTATGTATCTGTATGTATGTATTTCAGTATGTTTACCATGGTCAGGTTTGATTCCGAGTAAATACATAAAAACGCGGGAACATGAGCTAGTCATGGGCAATAAATTCAAATGACAACGGTGTTCCTTTCCAACCTACACTGTTCTAACACATTAAATATTATACCAGTATTCGAAGTAGCTTATGGTCTCCCCAAGGCACCTTATCAATCCTTTAAAAAACAACAAAACAAGTGGTTGGATTCTGGTACTGTATACACTGCAAGCCTCATTTGCAGAGCACTGAAACTTCCTAATGATTTAGTGGGACATTGTACGTGCTGTTGGCCAAGTAACTGTCAATTACGATAGATCTTTGGATTTTACATCTCAGGCAATAAACTGATCTTCTAAGAGAAATAAGAGCTGATGACAGATACAGAAACGTTTTTTTTTTCAGTAGCTCTTATTTGTTTGCAATATCTCTGCTCTGGTAAAGCCACTTCAGTAAAAATCTTGAATCTTAATAGTTTCCTTATATTAATATTTTGTGCCTTTTACTCTTTGATTTGATGTTTTAGGCTTAAGGTTTCACTTTTTGGGGGAGAAAGTGCTAAATAAATGAGTCTTTACTTACTTACTGATTCTTATACAATCCAAACCTTCTGGGAAATAAATTTCATCCTGAAATACCTCGCCACAAGGCAAATAGCGCTTGTCACATTAGCGGTCATCATTCTAAAAATAATTTGTAAGGATTATAGTGTCCTTTGTTAAGGCCAAGGTTAAATCAGGTCTAGAAATTAGTACCATCCACCAGTCAGGTAAAATATGCATCTGGCTGGTAGATTTGCTTCACTTACCAACCCCCAAAATTTGAGCCATTTGGCTGGTGGACAAAACATTTAATTTTCCACTCAGCTTTGCATATACACATATATATTGATTCTGAAACTGAAGCAGATGCATAATACCTTAATGGATGGTCACTGGATTTGCTGGCATGAAGTATATGCAGATGAATTCACCACTCATGGATGTAAGATTTATTAGCATCCTGTCAAAGTCCAGACTTAAGAATAATTTATTTTTAATTCACTAAAGTCAGTGTTTTTAAAAGTATTGCTTTATACAACATCTGTACATGATTATGGTTTGGGTGAGGGAAGATTGTAGTTACAGCTCGTACAGAAATAAATGATTATGGGGGATTGGAAACACTCAAGTCCAAAGATTAATAATTTCTGGAACTGAAAAACTAAGATGGCAAAGTCCATAATGCCATTCAAACTTTGGCATCAGGTGTGAAACTGTCCAATATAAACGTAATTCCTGGGGAAATCTTTGGTCTTCACATTGAAGACTAATGATGGCCTCCTTTGGAGCAATTTTATTATATCACATTTTCAGATAGCACTAATGTATAAAGCTGTACCATAGATTACTTCTGTTAGATAAAGAGACTTTTATATACTGTGCCAGGCTAACCCTGTGCTCTATGGTTTTTTATCTTTTCATCTACAAGGAAGTGCTTTTAGGTATGAGGTTATGAGCTGACATGTTATAATAGTTTATTTGCCAGATACAGTGATACAGTGTCTGACTCAGCTCGTCTTCTTCACACTGTCTCAGATTTTACCCTCAGGCACAGGCTAAATTCCTATAATTATACATTTCTGCCTACATGTACTTTAAATGCTGTTTAGTAAAGTCATCGTTTAGGGAATTGGCACACTGGATTATTGTAAGGGAGAGTACAGAGAGAATGGATGTGGTGCATACTAATAAAGCTTAAGTATGTTAAACCAGCAGCTTTTTTTGGCATCGGTGGACAGAAGTTCCATAATAACCTTTCAGCATATTGTTATTCAAGTGGTCTGAGAGAAAACTCAGAGATTATGACATTTTGGCCAATCAAACATTAGAGGGCCTTCCTAAATGCTGTTCTTTAAACTGCTATTTTCCTAGAGCAGCTTTAAGGGGTCAAGTTACTTTAAAATCATCCTATGTTGTCTGTAGGATTGTCCATGGCTCACTCAACAAGGGCAACACAATTGCTATTTATATTTATTGCATTCATTCTACTGTAGCCTGAATATTGCTCCTGGGGGCAGGTTTAGATAAGAAAAGATTTCTGAATTATATAATTTTATATTACACGATCCCAGATCACATTTTCAGACCTTGAAAAATATACCAAAGTCTGTTGTCAACTAGTAAAAAAAAAATGTTTCTATACAGTTTCTGAGGGTGTAATAGTAGCCCAGCAGTCAAATCAAATCCAAATATATCTGCCATATATTTCTGTATGTTCAAGGTTACAGACTGCCCTTCATATGAAAATGGCCTTACGGCATACAACACAATTCATAATGGCAGGAAATTGCATTAATTAAAACCATAAAAGGGCAGCAGATTGAATGCTCTGGACAGTGGAGAGTCCATAAGTTATGTTGTCTGTGTGTGTCTGTGTGTGTGTGTGTGTGTGTGTGTGTGTGTGTCTGTGTGTGTGTATGTCTGTGTGTGTATGCATCCATCTGCTGTTTTCAGTATCCATGGACACCTGAAGAGTCACAGAGGAACCACTGTACAGTGTCTTGTTGGCCCGCACAGAGCTAATACCTAATCTTGTACCTTTGTGTGTGATGTGTGTGTGTATTTCTCAATCTTGGCATCCACCTGTGACTGGAAGTAAGCGTGCCTTTGTGGCTTTGGGTGAGCAACTGTGTGTGAGTGTGTGTGTGTGCAAATACACACCATATTTGTCTACACACACCATGCAACTTCACTGCCAAATTCATTAAATTTGCATTACTCAGTCCGATTAGAAAATGCGCCCTCTCTCCCGTAGAGAGATGAAAAGATGAGCCGGGGCCGCACAAAATACCAGTAAGCCAGAAAGAAAAGAGGCTAAAGGACGTAGCTATAAGGACAACTGGAACACGAAGGTTAGACAAGAAGGCTTGTAACCAGAAGGCTGATGATTTGACACATTTTCATCAACAACTCTGTAGACTGGCACATAATATATATGTGAAGAGTACACGCATTGTCATTTTGTTGACGAAAAACTCATCATCATTAACTGTGATTCCCACCTGCGTTAGTAATAAAGGAAGATCATATGTAGCAGACATGACTGTACAGCACATCTGAAGTAAATGCAAATATAGTGTGCGTTTTACATATGGCTAGAAAATGAAACTAATATGGAATTGCTAAAAACTCTTATTCCTCAAGCCGTTTGAGACAGGCTCCAGAAGTGAGCCAGTCTCCATAATCACCTGAATTAAAATGCAGAACTTCACAGCAGAAATAAACATGTTTAGAGCATTACATAACACTGTGCTCATTACAAAATATTTAGGTAAACAATAGTAAGCAGACAAAAGAAAAGGTCAAATACAGGGCTCCACTGTAAACGCCCACCCTCTTGGATCCACTTTCCTTGTGTATGTAATTCTTTCACAAGAACTGTGCTTGTTGTGAATACAAACATAAAATACAAATTGAATCTTTGTTCAAAAATGTTTGAAAATGCATTCTCATGCAGATCACTTGGTGGAAGAAGTAAAAGAGATATGAGAAACCAACAAAACAGAAAAAAGAGTGAGAGACGAGAGAAAAAAAGTGAAAAGGGAAGGGAGTCCAGAAAAAAAAGTATACAGTAGAGATCAAAAGAGAAAGAAACGCAAGCAAATCAAAAAAAAAAAAAAAATACAAGAAGAAAATGACAGAAAATCAAAGTAAGAAATATGAAGAAGATGGGTGAGGAGAAAGAGGGAGAACAGAAGAAAAGGAGGGAGGGAGGGAAACAGGAGGCTCCAGATGGAAGGTTTGCGTTGCCGGGGCGGGTTGCCGAGGAAGTCATTAAGCAGCCATTTCATCTGCGTCTGCTTGGCTAGCAAGGAATCTAATTGCATCTGAGGAGTGGAGAGGAGAAATGCCAAAGTACATTTAGATCAAAGATAGAAGACACCAGAGAGCCTGTAGTCACCAAACCCCCCCCCCACTCCTCATCTCATCCTCTCACACACTGGCTCACTTTCTTGCTTTCTTCCCTTCTATCCTCCCCCTTTCTCCCCCCTTTTCCTCCCACTCCCTCTCCAATCTTTCTCACTTTATCCCTCATTTTCAAATTTTTCTTCACATTTTTCATGCTTTCTTTCTTCACCACTTTATTTTCACTACTTACTCTGGTTCCATCCCAACCCACAGCTCTCATAGTAGTGGAGAGTTATGTGGTGTGGGTGGTGCATTGTGGGAATTTTTTTCTGGCTCATATTCCCCCTAATGGCTCTAAAACCTGTCACACATCACAGTCATTAGGAATACAAGTGATTCTTTATTTCACACACTCCGAAGAGCTAAGAAACCGTAACACTCCCCCTCACACTCTCTCCTCTCATCCATCTCTTCACTTTCTCGTTTTATCTCACATCCCTTCATTTCTGCCCCTCCTAGCCTCTTTTTTCCCCAATTTCTGGCACACACTGTCTTTATTTGGGTGCTGCTGATTACGTGCCACAGGAGAAAAAAAGGCTCTCACTGTGTTTTGTGTTTGTGCGCTAGTTTGCTGCTTAGTTTTGTGTGTGTGTGTGGGTTGATGTGAGATATGGTTTGTTTGGCTTTTCCTGTTTTTTTCCCCCTCCCTCTTTCTTACAAGGTGTTTCTCTCAAAATGTTGATTAGTTAAGAGGTTTTCTGAGCAGGAAAGACAATTAGAGGCAGCTTGTTGTTAATTTAACGAGGCTCAAAGAGAGGCGCGGCTCAAATGCAAAAAAAAGTACGCACTGTTAGTACGCACACTGTTACTGTGTGCACTTTTTGTGTGTATGTGTATATGAACGAGAACTTTCAGTAATTGCTTTGTGCGGGATTGGCCTTCCACTTTCACCCTAAAAAGTGAAATTGCTTCTTGCTTTTAACCACTAGAGAGAGGGGGAGGGTGGTAGATGGGGATGTTAAAAGAGGGCTGGGGGAAGAGGATGGTGTTGTTGTGTCCAAAATGATTTCAGCCTCTCCTTAGGAGCCATTAGAACCATTTATTCATTGAAGTGGCAGAGCCAGAGTGCAGGAGTATTTTAGCAAAACGTGGAACTTCTGCTGTGGCATCTGGCTCAGCACAAACAAAGCTCTGTAGAGGAGTTAAGTTCCGAACGCAAGTGCCACTCTGTAATAATAAACTACTGCTGCAGCCACAGTGCATTATACTGAAGGAACACAGTCAACAAATCATATTCAGTCTCGTCACTCAGCCGTCTATTGTCATGGTTCATCAGCTGAGAAAACTTGGTCACAGCTGCACTTTTCATCCAAAAAAAATAATAATTTTTTTTTTTATATCACCTGCCAGTGTGAGTGTGACTCATAATGAACCTTTTATACTGGAAAAAGACAAAAACAAATGAGAAAAAAAAAGATTGTCATTTTTGATTTTAATTAATAACTTTATTAATTTGCACTGCAGCAATCACTGAAATGGAGCCGTGCTCATTAATGTTGTTACTTCCACCACTTGTTAATTAAACTTCTGTGATAAAGGTTTGTGTCCAATTCAGTTGGGAATGAAAATAAAGCGAAAAGACTGATACTAGCAAGGCTATACAGGTATTCAGGTGAGTCTGTGAAGAGTGAAATGAATAGATTTTTGAGGAGAAGAAGAACATTAAAAGAGACGTACGTGGGATGTCGGTTAGCTCAGTTGGTAGCTGGTTGGAAACATTTTCCAGGAGACTGCATTTTAGACTTAGAACAGAGGTTATGATGAATTCTCTTCTTACTGCCTGCTGACTGTGACTTAACTGAAGTGGATAATCGGGAACTAATGTGTCAAAGGAAAGAACAAAGAGGTGCGTGTGTAACTGCGTGGAATTTTTAGAGAGAAATACAGCCTGAGAATCTATGCATGTGTCGGCACATGACTGTGCAACTGTGAAAGAGCCTGAACAAACTAGAGAGGGGTGTTATCTTCCTCTGTAAAATCAGGTTGCTTTATGCTGCAGGGAGACAAAGATCAACCTAACCTTACTGCAGAACTCAACAACAACTGTGATTGCAGCCGTGATACAGGTGGAGAGTAGCATCGCTCGGGGGATGGGTGGCTTAAACGAAGCGGAGAAGCAGAATGCAAACGGGGTTAGAAAGTGTGCAGGTGTGGATAAGAGACATGGCTGGAGAGGCAAAACGGGGTTCGTGAAAACCAAAAAGTGTGTACAAGTGCAAGACTGGAGGAATGGAGGACGGAGAGGAGGTGAACACATGTGATAACCAAACTCTTCCACCTGTGAAATAATAAAAGATATGCTGGCTTATCATTTTCCCTCTCCTTTTCCCCTCCTCTCCGTCTCTTTTGTTCCATTCTTCCTACGGAGTGTTGCCGGGAGGCAGAGGAGCGGTGCTTTAATGTGGCTCCTATCAGTTAGTGCTATGATGTCTTTGTCCTTTTTACTTTCTATTCTATCTCCTTGTCCCACTTTGTCATACCGAACATTAACTTCTGAAAAAAGTTCATCCAACTTATTGAGAAAGTTAAGGGGAAAATCAAGGACTAAAACTCAAAAATCAAGTATGAAAAAAATGTATGAAAGTATGAAAAACAATTTTTTTTTTGCAAGTGGTTCCTAAGATAAAGAATAGTCGTCAGTGTTGTGGAGGAGTGTCAAACATTTAATGGCTGTTACTGTGAGTATAAAAAGTTTTATTTTTGGTTCAAAAGCCCTAATTCAGCACACATACAACTGCGTATATATTTCCAATGTTTCCAGTTTGCTTCCATCCACCTGTTTTTATGCACAAAAAAATCAGCATAATTACTCAGTTCATTACTGCTTTGTGACTCTTATGGGGACTTAATATTATTCTTTCATTAACACATACAGTATTTTTGTTTTTTTCCTGGCATGGGAACAGCGTGACTGTAGCTATTGTGTATTTTTGTAGATCCCATGTCCTTGTTACTGTGCTGACTAATGTTTACAATACTTTGATCTTGGTTCATGGTGTGTAATACATGTTCAGTCTTGGGCTTAATTTTGTCCTTGCTTCTCTCAGTCAGAAAGTGCTGAAAGCAAATATGTAACAAAAGATCAGCAGAGTCAGTCAGAGTGAGATATTCAGCAAGATTCGAATGGTTGTTAACTGCAGCCATAAGGAACAAACAGGCTACATGACTGCCATGGAAAATAG
Organism: Nibea albiflora; assembly: GCA_014281875.1. Lineage (NCBI taxonomy): Eukaryota > Metazoa > Chordata > Actinopteri > Sciaenidae > Nibea > Nibea albiflora. Next base: position 12,507,159 of record CM024801.1, read on the forward strand.
CTGCCATGCAAGGACTAAATACCATCTGTTAACAAAACTGTCCTGGAGAACAGAGGACCAAGTGAATTGCATTGACATTTCTCTTGGAAATGTTATGTTCTTGCTCCACAGCTAATGCGTATAAACCAAGTCGCCATTTTCTGATCCCTGATTCTTCTATAGGATTTTTAAAAAATCTGTATACTTGTATTTAATTAAAATGTATTCATTTATTTAGTATACAACATTTTATGTTACATGACTTTTTTATCTTTAAAAAAAATTGCATAATGACACTATACAATGGACATCATCTTTAAAATGTTTTCATTTCATATACTCAGTGCACACAGGTGTCCCTTCATCACTATTGTGATTTGATTCCCACTATGTGTTGGAAAAATGCAAGTTATCTTCTTTTCTCAGCTTTAAAATGTCCAAAACAAACACTAAGTTATACTTTATAATACAAGAAAAATCATTGCGTTTGCAGTGCAAGATACTGGATTATATAGTTCCACTTAACTAACACCTAGCCTTTTTGAGGAAACTGGTGGTATATATGGCTTTCTGACTGAAGCATTACTTGCTGGTGTAACACTTCTTCTAATACTTATATGACAACTCTTTCTTTTAGAGAGTACAACTTCCACAGTGTAGCGGCTCTTTTTCTCCCCTCTCTTGACAGTAGTGCTACCTTTTCGGTGACACACACTGTATATTTTAATACTAATCCCTGCATACCATCAAAGAGAGAAGGAGGTGTGATTGTTACAGTAATCCTCAGGGATCCTTAATGGGCAAAAGTGAATGAGAGCAGAGGATTAGGGGGCTGTGACGGCCAATATATTCCGTAATTAGCCAGTTAACAGCCTCAGCGATGGCAGGATTACCCGGTTCTTAGCTGAAAACTTGACAGAGGCTACACATGACTGACAGATTGCACAGTGCTGGTGAAGAGGGAGCCAGTAGAATGCTAGTGGGAAAAGAAAAAAGAAATGGAGGGCAATGAAGTGAGAAATTGAAAAAAAGAATGAACATTTTTCTATAGTTAAACTTGTCATTTAGTAAGGACATTTGAGATCCCAGCAACTTAGTTGATGTGTGTCTGAATTCTGACTGAGAGTCTTGTGAGGCTCCAATTACATCTATTGCAATTACAAACATTTAAAAAAAGACAAATTCATATATTTTATTTCTGCCCTGGTATTGTCTAATTTACTGCAGTTTTAACCACTAAGCCTTGCTACGAAGCAAGTGTTCTTAATAAAAGATGACAAGAAAATAAAATCCGTAATTTCAATGCAATTTAGGTGTGGCATAATCTTCCATGATGTATAGAACTGGTCTGCAGGAAGTTTTAGCAAGGGCTGAATATGAATGTAACTGAGAACTCTTAGCAAAGAGAAAAGCATTCTAAGTTGTCATATCACTACACCAAAAAAATCTACTTCCAGTCAGGCATAGTCAACTTACCCAAAATTGCAGGTCTGTTTCAGAGTTTACAATCAGTAAACGTAGCAAACCCTCTGTTCGTAAAGCCTCAGTTTGATGGGACTGATCATTGTTTATTTTATTGTTTATTCGAGCCGCATACATATTTTACAGGAGAACATATTGTCACAGCAGCAGCAAAATTGGCTAGGCTTCACTTGACTGCACTGCTGTTTGCAGCTATGCCAATTCATACTTCAGACAAAAACATGACAGTAAAACTTATCTGTTGTGATCTATGCTTTTGTTTCTTTCGAGGTGATTAATGAGGACTGTATTTCTTCTTTGATTTATCAGCTCTTGGTTTGGATCAGTTTTTCTTAAATGTTTCAATCTGCCTCTGTCTTGAAGTTGAAGGGTTGTCAAGTGCGGTGTTTGGAAAACGCCTGGACATGGCATTTAAACTGCGACAGAGTCACTGGAAGTTCCTGTGTATCCTGTTTCCTGTTCCTTTTTTTAAATGTAGATATTCATGCACATATAGAAAAACTTGACTGAAGATCCAAGAAAGCTGTGTAAGATACAAGTTGCAAAGGCAAATTTCACACTTCATCCAAATGGCAGCTAGAGGTAGCTACTAAAATGAAGTGGACACTACTGTGTAATAATGAAAAAGATATCAGTAACACTTCATCCTAGAGGATGCGTTAGAGACAGAGAGGAAAAAGATGGAAGATGTCAAATATGGAACAGTAAGATTCTAACTGAGTCATGATGGATTGTGAAAGTTGTTTGAATTAGTTTGGAAACTTTCCCACATACGACAGAATCTGGCATATTTTCTGGGGAACCTCTGGGGCCCTCTCAGAGAGCTCTTGGGATGCCTTGGACCTCTGTTTGAGAGCTAGTACACTGCTCTTACCAGCATCTGCTGTTTTCTAATCAGTGCTCCTCCAAAGAGTGTTCTCTTGAACAGGCACTTATCCTCTGTGGACCAATTAGAAGTCTCCCCTGTCTGCTGGTTCCTGGTTCCTTTAAAGTTCTGACCAATGACAGATGGCTAAACGTAGAAACAACAGCACAGTACACCGGTTGAAAAAAATTAAATAAATAACAACATGTGCATACAATGATTTACAGAAACTAAGAGGATTAAAGTTTACAATAAGAGGAAGCTGAAGACAGAAATCTAAAATCAGTCTCAAGAAAAGCTGAGTATGAATGAATGATAAACATTTTGTACAAAAGAGAGATGTAACCTGACACTGGTTGAAAACATCACAGACTGGCTTTAACATTTACGCGACTGTTAAGTCTCAGTGTGTTTTCTCTGCTCCCGAGGTGAGGTTGTATCATGTTCCTGACTCTTCAAACAGTAGCTACCGCTGTGCCTTAGAGGAGCTGCAATCATGTAATCTGTTGGTTGACAAATATTTCAGTTGAGTGTATTCCACTCTCAGCCAGGTGTGCCTCTTTCCCTCTGTATGCAACAGAGGGACTGCTCTCCAGAAGTCACCTTGAATAAAAGTAGAAACTGGATGAGCAGAACTGAGATGGAGAGAGACAGAAAGAGACCAAGACAGAAAGGAGATGGGAGGTGAGAGGAGGAAGGCAGAGCTTGTGGAAACACTGAGAGGATCAAATACAAAATGGAAATGCAAACGGGGGAAATTACGCGGCAGTAAAGATGCAACGAAGAAAGATGCAGATGGGAATAGTGTGGTTAGAAAGACAGAAAATATGTGGAAAAAATAATAGGGGAACAAGGGGACAAAAGGGCAAAATAGGTACAAGCAATTTACATCATGGAAGATTTTTTTGCAGCTTAGATCAGTGTCACTCATGACAACGCAATATGAATTTAGTTTGTGGCCCCAAAACACAATCAAATTGCTCATAGACTGTGGATCATGCAGGATCATTTTGTTCAAAATTACAAAACTAGATGTTATCTAACTAGTTCCTAGCTGAACTATTCTGTTTGGATTTGTCAGTTTATTGTCATTAATTATGTCAAAGGTGCTGTGGTCACAGATATTAACTGAATATGTACAACTATGCGATGTTGAGCAGTATGTCACTTTTCATCCCCTGAGAGTCAGTCATACCAGTGATACAATACAAACATATTTTTTGTTAGACTTGCCTGTGTACTAGTTCTGATTAGTCTAACAAAATCTTGCAGGTTACAATTTCATTTAGTTCATTCAACAAGCAATGTCAAAGAAACACATTGCGTTGGATAACTGATAAGAGGGGTGAAAAATGCAACACAACTGGCCAAAGTTGCAACCAATCACCCACTCTATGCAAGTGTGTGAACTCTTGTTGTATTGCTATCTTTCCATCTGTCTAACTTTGTCTTTCTATGATCATATTCCCATTGTTACCCTGCTTTGTTCTCCATTTTTTTATCCTCCGTCATCGCGTGTTGATAGGCAGAAACAGGTGAGAGAGAGCAGCCTTGACATGACGGATATTAAATGATATCCTGTTACAGTGGTGGCCATTCCTAAAGTATACATTCAGGCATATACACTGCTTCTGCTCCTCACTTTATGCAAATAATTGCATAAATGTCTCTCAGTAAATGCAAATTGCTACCATGCAATGTAATCGGGCAAGTAGTTACCTTTTCCTTGAACTTTCTGACAGCTGAAAAGGGAGCAGATCTAGATTTTTCAAACAGCAGCAGTAAATCAAGCATTTGGTGCAAAGGAATGATTACATGGCAGTCTGTATATTTGAATGCATATGGCACTATGAATTGCTGTATGCGGTATATTTAATCACTGATCCATCAAATTTCTCCTCATGTAGCTTATCTTGGATGCTTTCTGCTCAACATACACAGGGTGGAAGTCAGGGAGACGAATCAGTAGTCATCATAGAGTCGATCTGCATTCTTACCACAGCCATATAACAATTTTCATTATATTAAGTGGAACTGCGATTTGAATTGTCCTTACTCTTTGTGCAAGAATTCTATAATAAACTATACAATAATCTTTTCCATTATGGACACTTTTGAGAGCACAATGACTAACACTTTGGTCTTTGTATGGGTCTTTCATGGCCTTCACAAGTGGACAAATGTCATACTGTATGGCCTACCCACACTGATTGATTTAAAGGTTTAATTTTAAGCATCATGCTCTGAAGTTTGTATTTCACTTGGAAAATGAACGCTAATCAACTTGGCTTGATAGCTTTACCCCAGACTCACAGTAGACAATTACTAATGTTTATAGTGTCTAATTATTAATGTTTTTTCAGCACCTGCTCAATCATCATCAATCATCAGTTCCCACCCACACACACAGTTGTGTTCATCCTGCACTATAAAAAGCAGGAAGGTTTAGCTGGCATTTGTAGTCTCTCTTTTTAAAAGAGGTGTTACAGTACACGTAGGAGAAAATCTTGAACAACAAATCTTCAGAGTGAACTCTTTATACTAAATCATCATTGTTAGAGCTTTTAGTGGAGCTTGACGTACAGATGACTGAGAGTGTCTTAGTCAGCCACTTAACCTCAGCCTATTAAAATACTGTGAAAACTACATAATGGGATTACTGTTGGAAATAAGACGCTGCCGTGCTTTTACACTTTTGAGCAAGCTGTTGTACTACAATGAACATAAGAGCTTGAACCAGGTATGAACTGAACATACTAATTAATGAAGACCAACAGAATCTGAATGCTGAATGTTTCAAAGGGTCCTTTGATGGACCACAAATATTTAACTGAACTGAATGAAATGATTCGGAAGCAAAGCCATTTTTAATTCAAACCTCTTTTTCTCTTATGGGTCCAGGTGTGGTGATGATAAATGACAGATGGATGGTAGGACAGAAGAACAGGTGACAATGTAGATAGAGTAATTCATTAAATCAGCATCACGCTAAGCTAATAAGTTGCTAAGCTGTAACTGTACCTACTATATAGCACTAGCAACAGTTAATATATAGTTATTGCAGGACAACAAAATAGATGTAGGACATGCATGTGGGCTGGATGTGTACCGCAGCAGCTGCCTTAAGCTAATTACTCTTTGTGGATATTTCTGGAGAGCATCAGGAGGACATATAACTGTACTGATATCAGAGCAGGTTATAAAGTTATAAATGATATCGCACAGCTTTTATGCATAAAGTAAAATGGCTCATTATCACAGGGCCAACGTTGAGCTAAGCAGTCCCCTGGGAGGCATAGACTGGCTATAGGAGCTGCAGCTGTCTTTTCTGTGTGTGTGTGTGTGTGTGTGTGTGTGCACATGTGTATGCCCTACAGTCCATTTGTTGCCTTGCTGCAGCTTCCTCACCAGGTTCCCATTCCATTAAACACCTCATCCTGTCAAATACAATGATCAATAATAGTGTGTAAAACAAGAGGGAGTACAGGTGTGCGTGTGAATATTTCTGTGCAGCATGTGTGTTTGAGTGGGCAGGTGGCCAGGTGTGAATGGTGTGTGTGGTCAATTATTTGTGTGCCTGTGTATGTTTACGCCTTTGGGGCTGTCTTAATGATATTATGGTGAATGTCTGTGGTTAAAAGTGTGCATGTGTGTGCATATCTCCTCTGAACAGGCCGTGGTATGTTTTGCTTTGGATGATGAACACTGACTCAGGGTAACAGGACATTTTGTAGCTCACATACTTTTCATAAAAAAAAGCAATTAATTTGGTTATTAATTTCTGCAATAAATGACCTTGATCCTGCCTAAAGTTTTGCCGCAGGGAAATCCATCACCCACTAAAGCACTGCCCTGGTGAATCCAAGCTGTAGAAGCAAATACACAGAATACCATGTGGGCTGTATCATGGGGTGTCATATTTCTCATGAACTATCCAGTGACTCTATTTCAAGTGGAGTGCAGAGGTCTGTGTAACAGTTATAATTACTCAATTACTCAGTTACACTAACAAACATTATCACTTTAATTTGATTTTGTTCACTTGTTTTCTCATTTTCTGTCCAAATATCTTCCAGGAAAAATGCTGAGCCACTGCAAGTTACATTTAGTAACGTGTAGAAGAGTTTGACTAAAGAGTCTGTTTGGCCCTGCATTGTACAATATGAAATACTCCAGGACCAGTGACTCTGTGCAGGTACCCAGGTGGTCATCAGTGTCATCAGTAAAAAGTCTCCAATCAGCATCCCAGATTTCTATTTTCATTATATCGCTGCTAGCATTGTTAAACAGTAACTGTAAAAATGACTGTCCTTTTTGGTCTCACCACTGATATTCACCTGTGTTAGATCATATTTGTGAATACCATTTCAAGTAATAACATGTAAAATCATTTAAAATCATGTCAGGAAACTTTAATAGATAGCTTTGATAGTTTGAGTAGATGTACATAATATCACAAAGTAACTTTAGTTAGAGGTACGTGGATTGATTTCTAAAATCCATATCTGTATGGGTGCAGGTAATTTTATGGAAGGGCGTCTTGGGGTTCAGTATGTGTCATGTCATATTTCTCGTGAACTATCCACTCACTGTATTTCAAGTGGAGTGCAGGTCTGTGTGATAGTTATTGTCTAACAAACTTTTTTTTTTGTTTGATTGAATTTTATTCATTCACTTTCTCATTTACAGGCCAAATGTCTTACAGCAAAGCAAGTGGACCATGCCTACGGTACAGAGGAGAAATGGCCTTCTTAATACAGTTTTCAATACATAAATTATGGTGCAAACCTTTTTTCATCTGTTTAACAATTTGTCACACACTGTCACGACATGTCACGGCTTGCACAGAGAAAGTGTATTTTCTTAAACTCTTGGTGTGCTCTTTCATTTCCAAGAGCAGCTTACGTTTAGTAACATTTGTACAAGACCCTGACAAAACCTTGGTCTTGGGCCCTGCATAGCACACTGCGAAGTTGTGAACCTCCATGGACAAGTTGCTCCATGCATGTTCCCAGGTGGTCATCATCGCCACGAAGTCCAGAATCAGCCTCCCAGATTTCAATTCTCATCAGGTCGCTGCCAGCATTGTAAAACAGAAACTTCTGCCACCAAGATGGGTTTCTAGTTGAATGAATGACAAAGGTCTGTCTGGTCTGACCACCAATTCTCACCTGTGTTAGATAATATTGGGAAACATCAGTTGTTTTATTTGAAATAACAACATGTAAAATATATATTCATTTAAAATCATGTTAGAGACATGACAACTTTGATAGATGATACATATAGATGAAATTTATGTATCACTTAATTTACTGAATGGCAGAAGCTGTATGGATTTCTTGCTAAACCAATATCACAAATTGACATGAAAATGCTGCCAATGTGACTAATGTTTTCACTTGTCATACTGGCAGGAAAAGTATGCATAGAAACCTCCCCACTTTGGGGTTGCTTTATATTTTGACAAAAAATGTTGAAACAACTCACCTTAACATAGGGATCTGGTGCGGTGAAGGGTCCATCCCCTGTAAGAGACTGTCCATTGGCTACCCAAACTTCCACAGTTCTACCGACACATGAACCAGATACGACCTGGAATGGTATGATAACCAGCAGGGAAGCAAACAAGGCAAGCTTCATCTTCAGTTCTTCACACAGAGAGTGAGAGAAAAGATGCTCCTGGTTGAAAGGTCTGACAAGGGTGACAATTTTATAGAGAGCTACAGAGATAGTGGGAGGGGGCTTCACAAAGGTGACTGTCACACCCACCTACTGTACGTGTGTGTGCATTTGTGTGTGTGTGTGTGTGTGTGTGTGTGTGTGTGTGTGTGTCCAGATGTCTGAATATTTTCATACAGAGCCAGAAAAACTTTATTAGGTCTTTGATGAATGGATAGTGCAACCTAACTTAATGAATTAGTGGTCTAAGGGATTGTATTAACACTTATGCAGGTAAACTGTATCAGTTAACACAATAACCACACCTTATTACATTCTAAAGTATTTTCATTAGTATTATTTATTCATTATGTCACTGAAACTACAACTAATAACAGATTTCTTAAATAGTTAAATAGTCACAACTCTCCTGTCTTTGGACCACTATATAACGTAAGTTATATGTTTATGAGTGAATAAGGAAAATATTTGAAAACTTGACTTAAAAAATAATAAATGTATTTACTTCGTAGGGAGACCGTGCTAACAACAAATTTAAATAGCCGTTACATGTAAACATGTACACAAACAGATTATGTACATATTTAGGCAACACACACAGCCCCAGGTCTACAGCACCACCTAACAAGAACCAGTAACAAAATGTGTTTATTTTTTGTTGTTTTATTTGGATCCCCATTAGCTGCAGGTAGTCTTCCTGGGGTCCGACATATAATACAGAAAACAAAAACAAACAAACAAACACAAAATATGTATTTAAAAAATTACATTTACGGAAAAATAAAAAAAATAAAAGAGAGGTAACATCTATTTACAACAATACAATAACAATAACTCTAACAATACAAAACTCTTAAGCAATTCATGCATTCCACATCATTCCATTATAATTTCACTAAATATCACTATAACCAACATCCATTTGTTTTAAGATATTATATATATTTTAACCATGCAGGCCTATATTATTCATGATTAGGATAATTCCGTAACTTCTGTAGGTATCCATTTAAAAGATGTTTTTTTTACTAACAATTTAAATTCTCTTGTGCTAATAGTTTGTCCGAGGTGTTTGGGGAGTAGGTTCCAAGCATACATAGCTCTGTACATTACTGTTGTTTTCTACTTCTGTAGTTCGTCTTCATTTTTGGCAGTGAAAACTTTCCGCTGGCTGCATATCTCGTTGTATAACCATGATTGTCTGAACTATAGTGTAGTTTTTTTGTATAGAACTCATAGGGTTTTTGTTATACAGTAAATACATTTCTTACAAATATCAGTGATGAATAAAACAATGTATAACCAACTATCAACCATAGTTCGTCAGTGCATTTCATTGCATACACTTCCATTGTAGTGAATACTGACAGTTGGCAAAACTCATATTTCCATTTAGTATTGCAGTTTTCTTTGCTTGATCTCTGTGTTTCATGTGCTCTCTGGTTTTATGATCTAACCATGGTGTACGAGTGTTTCTGACTTCTGAATTTTTTGTGGGTACATTCTTTTAGAATTTCCTCCCAACTTAGGTTCTTTACCTCCTCCTTAAAGCACTCAGTTTTAAACCATTTGAGTGGCATCAGACCCAGAGGTGGAAATGCATAAAGCAGAACCTCATGCACCAGTGCATCTGTCCCTATTGGTGCATCCTGGTCTCTCAAGGAAAAGAATTTCCGTTCTCCATAAAGAGGATCGCCTCTGTAGAGTAAGTCCGGCCCACAGTTCTTTACTCCTGGGACGTGAGTGGCTCTCAGTGACAGGAGTTGTGCACTGCTCCACAGAATCAGTCTGTGAGCCAGCATATGCAACCGAAGGGACTGCAGTCCAACTTGTCTGGTGACATAAGCCACCACAGCTGTACTGTCTAACCATACAAGCACATGATGAAGGGAAGAAAGTGTTTCAGTGCCAGGGACACCGCTAGGAATTCTAGGGTGAAATCTTGGCTGAAATGGAGTTCGGGAGCCCACACCCCATTTACAATTCTGCCCTTGGGTGGTGCCCCTCCCCTGCATTGATGCATCTGTTGTGACCACCTTCCTGGTCAGAACGGATCCCAGTGGAACCCCCTGTATCAAAGACCCAGGGAGTTTCCACTGAGGAAGTGCTGTCACACACTCCACTGAAACCCTCACATAACAATGCTCGTGATGTGAACGGTTCAGACCAAGGGATGTAACCTAGCATTGAAAACGCCTTATGTATAGGCAGCCCAGGGAATGGCCACAATGGCTGATGCCATCAGACCTAGCAGCCGTAGGCAAGTCCTGAATGGTAACAGCTTTCCCCTGCAGAAGAGGGCCAGGCATGCCAAAAATGCAAGTCCAGGGTCAGACCGATAAAAGAGCTTGTCTGACTGGGAGTCAGCACAATCTTTTCCTGATTCACCCTGAATCCCAAGACTTTTGCGCTCCAGTGCCCCCTGGTGGGACTCTGGGGCCAGAAGCCAGTCGTCGATGTATGTGGCTATGTGAATGCCCTGCTTCCTGACAGGTGCAATAGCTGCCTCTGTGCATTTGACAAAGACCTGAGGGCTTAAGGAAAGCCCGAACAGTAGGACCATATACTCCCTTGGAAGGCAAATCTTAGGAACTTCCTGTAAGGGGCATATATTTGTATGTGGAAATATGCGTCCTTTAGGTCGATTAAAAAGAACCTGTCACCATGGTGCATAAAGTGCAGCATGCGTCAGCATTTTGAACTTGTATGACCTGAGGTGTCTGTTCAGAGCCCAAAGGTCGAGTATTAGGCGGAGCCCCCCTCCCTTTCTTCAGTACAAGAAAATACCTCAAGTAGAAACCACTTTGGCTCTACTCTGGAGGCGCAACCGGACTGCTCCTTTCATCAGCAACGATGATATCTCCTCTTGTAGTATCTGTTCTGACTTCCTCCGAGCATGGGAAAAAACTATTTCTGTGAATATGGGAGGGGCAATGGCAAATTGGTGCCTGTATCCCCTGTCTATTGTCCTGATGTGGTGCCCTCCTGTGGTGGCACAGTGTGGGAGGCTTGCATTACTTCCTGTTGTTAAATCGTTATGCATTGTATAATGACAATACAGATATTCTATTCTAATCATGAGTTTTGTTATGTTAAGATAAAATAAGACAGCTCTGTGGCCTGACCTCAACTGGGTTGACCATCTAAAACATGGACTTTTGCTTGTCTTGCACTATATATCATATTTGTCATATTCCTAGTGAACTATTTATTCACTGTATTTCAAGTGGAGTGCAGGTGTGTGATAGTTATAGTCTAACAAACAAATTATTGGTTTGATTGGATTTTATTATTTATTTTGTCATTTACTGTCCAAATGTCATTTACAGAAATGGCCTTCTTAATAGAGTTTTCAATACAGAAATTATGGTGCAAACCTTTTTTCACCTGTTTAACAGTTTGTCACAAAATGTCACAACAATAATTATTTCGTACAGTTAAGCTTGCAAAGAGAAAGTGTTTTTTTTTTTAACTCTTGGTGTGCTCTTTCATTTCCAAGAGTAGCTTACGTTTAGTAACATTTGTACATGACCCTGACAAAACCTTCGTCTTTGGCCCTGCAAAGCACACTGCGAAGTTGTGAACCTCCTGAGACAAGTTGCTCCATGCATGTTCCCAGGTGGTCATCATCGCCACGAAGTCCAGAATCAGCCTCCCAGATTTCAATTCTCATCATGTTGCTGCGGGCATTGTAAAACAGAAACTTCTGCCACCAAGATGGGTTTCTAGTTGAATGAATGACAAAGGTCTGTCTGGTCTGACCACCGACGTTCACCTGTGTTAGATAATATTGGGAAACATCAGTTGTTTTATTTGAAATAACAACATTTAAATAGATATTCATTTAAAATCGTGTCAGGGACATGACAACTTTGATAGATGATACATATAGATGAAATTTAGGTATCACTTAATTTACTGAATGGCAGAAGCTGTATGGATTTCTTGCTGAAACCAATATCACAAATTGATATGAAAATGCTGCCAATGTGACTAATGTTTTCACTTGTCATACTGGCAGGAAAAGTATTACAGTGGATAGAAACCAGTCTGCTCACATTGGGGTTGCTTTACATTTTGACAAAAAATGTTGAAACAACTCACCTTAACATAGGGATCTGGTGCGGTGAAGGGTCCATCCCCTGTAAGAGACTGGCCATTGGTTACCCACACTTCCACAGTTTTACCGACACATGAACCAGATACGACCTGGAATGGTATGATAACCAGCAGGGTAACAAACACAGCAAGCTTCATCTTCAATTCTTCACACAGAGAGTGAGAGAAAAGATGCTCCTGGTTGAAATGTCTGACAAGGGTGACAATTTTATAGAGATCTACAGAGATAGTGGGAGGGGCTTCACACAGGTGAAATGTATTTACTTCGTAGGGAGACTGTGCTAACAAAAAATTTTAATAGCCGTTACATGTAAACATGTACACAAACCGATTACGTACATATTAAGACTACTCACACAGCCCCAGGCCTACAGCACCATCTAACAAGAACCAGCCACCCAAATGTGTGATACCATTTGACACCACTTTACTTTCCATCGTCAGCCCTGTCTGTTGAAGATGGTGTATGGTGTCAATGTTTCATCAGAAGCATGCAGAAGAGGGCCAAGCATGCCAAAAATGTGAGTCCAGGGTCAGATCGATAAAAGAGATTGTCTGACTGGGAGTCAGCAAACAAATTATTGGTTTGATTGGACTTTATTCATTCACTTTGTCATTTACAGTCCAAATGTCTTACAGGAAAGAAAGTGGACCATGGCTTGCATTACTTCCTGCTGTTAAATCGTTATGTATTGTATAATGACAACACAGATATTCTATTATAATCATGAGTTTTGTTATGTTAAGATAAAATAAGACAGCTCTGTGGCCTGACCTCAACTGAGTTGACCATCTAAAACGTGGACTTTTGCTTGTCTTGCACTATATGTCATATTTGTCATATTCCTAGTGAACTATTTATTCACTGTATTTCAAGTGGAGTGCAGGTGTGTGATAGTTATAGTCTAACAAACAAATTATTGGTTTGATTGAATTTTATTATTTATTTTGTCATTTACAGTCCAAATGTCTTACAGGAAAGCAAGTGGACCATGCCTACAGTACAGAGGAGAAATGGCCTTCTTAATAGAGTTTTCAATACAGAAATTATGGTGCAAACCTTTTTTCACCTGTTTAACAATTTGTCACAAAATGTCACAACATTAGTTATTTCGTACAGTTAAGCTTGCAAAGAGAAAGTGTATTTTCTTAAACTCTTGATGTGCTCTTTCATTTCCAAGAACAGCTTATGTTTAGTAACATTTGTAAAAGAGCCTGACAAATCCTTGTTCTTTGGCCCTGCAAAGCACACTGCGAAGTTGTGAACCTCCTGAGACAAGTTGCTCCATGCATGTTCCCAGGTGGTCATCATCGCCACGAAGTCCAGAATCAGCCTCCCAGATTTCAATTCTCATCATGTCGCTGCCAGCGTTGTAAAACAGAAACTTCTGCCACCAAGATGGGTTTCTATTTGAATGAATGACAGTGGTTTTTCTTCTTTCACTACCGATGTTCACCTGTGTTAGATAACATGGGGAAATTTCAGTTGTTTCATTCCAAATAATAACATGTAAAATAGATATTCAATAGTATGTCATGGAACTTTGATAGATGATACATATATAGTTTAATACAACCATTGATGTGGAATTAGTAGATGTACATAAGAGGGAATATCACCAAGTGGAACTTTGGTTAGAAGTACATGGATAGATTTCTAAAATCTAACTCTATTTAACTGCAGAAACAGCTGAAACAACTCACCTTAACATAGGGATCTGGTGCAGTGAAGGGTCCATCCCCTGTAAGAGACTGTCCATTGGCTACCCACACTTCCACAGTTTTACCAACACATGAACCAGATACGACCTGGAATGGTATGATAACCAGCAGGGAAGCAAACACAGCAAGCTTCATCTTCAGTTCTTCACACAGAGAGTGAGAGAAAAGATGCTCCTGGTTGAAAGGTCTGACAAGGGTGACAATTTTATAGAGATCTAGAGAGTGAGTGGGAGGGGGCTTCACACAGGTGACCGCCACACCCCCCTATGTGTGTGTGTCCAGAATATTTTCATACAGAGCCAGAAAAACTTTATTAGGTCTTTCATAAATGAATAGTAGAGCCTAACTTAATGAATTAGTGGTCTAAGGGATGTCATTAACACTTATGCAGGTAAACTGTATCAGTTAACACAATAACCACATTACATTCTACAGTATTATCATTAGTATTACTTATTCATTATGTCACTGAAACTACAACTAATAACAGATTTATTAAATAGTTACATAGTTACATAGTCACAACTCTTCTGCCTTTAGACCATTATATAACATACGTATATGTTTATGGTATGAATAAGAAAAATACTTGAAAAATTGACCTAAACTAATAAATGTATTTACTTTGTAGAGAGACTGTGCTAACAAAAAATTTAAATTACATGTAAACGTGTAAACAAACCGATTATGTACATATTAGGACTACTCACACAGCCCCAGGCCTACAGCACCACCTAACAAGAACCAGCAACAAAATGTCTTTCTTTTTTATTGTTTTATTTGGATCCCCATTAGCTGCAGGTAGTCTTCCTGGGGTCCAACATATAACACAGAAAACAATAGACGCAGCAGTTCAGTGCTCTATCTTTCAATGGTTTGTTTGGTACGTGTTTTATGTGGTGTTGACTGACTTCTGTTGGGCGAACAACATCTAGAGCTGGCATGCTCTCCTAACGATAGGATCACTGATTGAGCGGACTGTTACAGCCGAGCTTCTCGGCTCCCAGGTGGTGCAAGGATAGGAAGCAGGAGCGAGGCTGCAGGCCTGGAGCACTGGAGAGGCTACAGAGGCAGCCACATAAGCCACCACTTCACAGAATTTTCCTACGTCGCAAAACAAGTTGGATGAATTGAAGCTACAGGTTGCGGTGAATAAAGACATTAAAGACAGCTCTGTTATGCTGATTACACTTCACTCATACGTTCTGGACACAGCTATTGAGCTAGCAGACCGCACAGCACACCGGCATGACAGGACCAGAGACTTCGGAAAGAGCAGAGGAAGAGGGTTGTGCTTGTAAGTAAACAGCAGCTGTCACTGTTATTTGGTCGAACTTCTTAATATCCATACCCCTGCCAGAACATTGAGATCTTCCAGCCAGTTTTGGTCACCCCTAAAACAAAACTAAAGACCAAAGGTGATCGAGCCAAAAAACGCACTTTTTCTCCCTGGCTTTTAACCAAGTCTGAGTATCTTGGCTCTTGTTTTGACTTTCTGTCATACTGTATGTATTTTATGTATATGTATTAACCTGTACAGCCCTTTGGTCAACCTCGGTTGTTTTTAAAGTGCTTTATAAATAAAGTTTCAGTCGAGATGACTGTGCTCCAGATCTGGAGTATGTGACAGACCCATTTACATTCCCCAGGAGTTTACAGAGGTCATGATCTCTGCCGTGTAAATTGCACCTGATGCTAATGCCAGGACGCCGAACGCCATTAGGAGACAATAGAACATGTATACTGTGGCGGTCCACATCGTAGCGGGGGACTTTAACCGTGTGGATTTAAAAGCAGTGCTCCTTAAATTCCACCAGCATGTTAAGCGTGCGACTAGAGGAGCAAACCCAGTGGACAAGGTCTACTCTACTGGTCCCAGCACACACCCCACTCAGGAAAACTCCAACCACATCCAAGACTGTTAAAATATGGCCTGACGATGCCTCTTATCTGCTATGGCACTGTTTCCAGACTACAAACTGGGATATTTTTAAACATTATGACCTGGAGGAGTACACATCAACTGTTCTGTGCTATATCAAGCACTGCATAGACACTGTCACTCCTTTTCCTGTTTCAAGGTGGATCCACCAGGGGAAACCGCATCCCGTCCACCAGCCCTCAGCAGCCACACCCTCACTGTGGAAGAGTATGAGGTGAGGTGCACACAGAGGGTGGTCAACCCGAGGAAAGCTGCGGGGCCCGGTGCAGTTCCAAGGAAGGTGCTGAATGTCTGGTGCCGAGCAGCTGGCTGGGATCTTCACCAGAATCTTAAACCAGTCACTATCACAGTCCACCATTCCACCCTGCCTGAAGTCATCAATAATAGTCCCACTATCCAAAATATGGTGTAAACTCTCACTCTATTGCAGGGGTGGCCAACCCGCGGCTCGCAAGCCGCACGCGGCTCTTTGCCCATAAGAATGCGGCTCTCCAACTCGCGTGACTGGTCGCTATCGTTACCGTTACGCCGTGAAAGTGACACAGACGTCACTGAGAGAATCATTTCTAAAAAATAAAAGGTTTTTCAAAATAAAAGATCGTCCATACTCAGATAATACGTGAAACGGAAATAGTTAATTATTTCTTGTGCGGCCCGGTACCAATTGATCGACGGACCGGTACCGGTCCGCGGCCTGTGTTATGTGACACTTCTTTAGCACATTTCAAAGCTTCAAATCTTCAGCGCCATTTCAACACGCTCCATTCAAACGTCGACAGAAAATCCCCCAAAGGTACTGAACTTAAACACGCTGAAAAGTCAGGCAAAAAAACGTCTGCCAGAAGTCTCACAATAAGGTATATATATTTGCACACACACACACACACATATATATATATATGTGTGTGTGTGTGTGTGTGTGTCTCAACTATATATATATATATAATTTAAAAAAGTCGTACATATTCTGTTTTGCTATTGCAAATGTTTATATTTCCATGTGGACTTGCCTAAGTCCTGTGTTAGAATTATATCAGCGAGTGACTGAAAGAGTGAATGAAGTAACTGGCCTCTGCTCTTAGTAGGCAGGACTCGCAGTGTGATGTGAATCTAGCTGAGCAAAAGTCTGGCCTGTAGTCTTGGGACGAGATAAGCTCATTTTTGTCATCTCCGGTTTCATAGTGTGGGGTGTGTGACATTTGTGACATGCTAAATTGTTAATATTTCATTCTGTGTGTGTGTGTGTGTGTGTGCGCGCGTACATAATGCGACTCTTTGCAGTACCACAGTAAAAATTTTGGCTCTAAGTCACTGGCTGGTTGGCCACCCCTGCTCTATTGCATATCATATACTTGCACATCAGCTTGCACTACAGCTTCTTCGTTTTACATATATATTTATATTGTTTATATTTTAATACTTGTTTTTTTTTTTATCTTCCTATATTTTTATACTTAATGTTTAATTTGTGCCAACTACACCAAGTCAAATTCCATATAAGTGCAAACCTACTTGTCAATAACATCAACATCAGTAGCCTGAATATCTGCAGTACTGTCCGTTGGCCCTCACCCCCATCGTGACCAAGTGTTTTGAGAAACTGGTCAGGAAGCACATCACCACTCAACTCCCATCCACCTTTGATGCACATCAGTTTGCCTACAGGGCAAGCAGGTCTACAGAGGATGCGATAAAGACAACTCTCCACACTGCACTGACCCACCTAGAGCAGAGGAGGAGCTACACCAGGCTGCTGTTTGTCGAGCGCTAACATCAGAGAGCTGGTTAAGAGAGTACAGCAGAGACTCTACTTCCTGAGTGGAGAGTCAGACCCTGAAAACGAAGAGGCCCCAGACAGCTGTTGACGAGGATTAGCACGAGCTAACACAAACTAGCCATTGGTGTCTAATGGCTAGCATTAGCTCATGGTAATCAAACAAAAGAAACAAAGTGTTGACTGTAGCTGGGACTTCGGCATCAAAAATAAACTTAATTCACTCCCATTGTAGGTCCTCTGGGGGTCTACACAGAGACTTGTGCTGGTCACCCATTCAACAGCAGAGCAACTGCCGTGTTTAAGCTCTGAGCTTCACCGTACTGCCAGCTGTTCTTCGCTGTGAAGAAGAAAATGTCAGAGCCTCCCCTGAGCTTTAGTCTTTTATAACCTGTAGGGTGGTTCTGGAATATGTTCATGCAACTCCAACATGGCGCTGTCCTAGCAGGAGCCTGTTGTAGTGTGTTTTTATTGAGTTTGTTGTTTGTTTTTATCTTTATTTTTATTATGCACTGTTATGTTACACTCTATGTTTTATGTTTTATACACTCAAAAAATTATTTGGACCACTTATGCATTTCAATTACATAGAAGATTTCCATCCATTTGAATTACATGGTTTTAATATAAATTAACAAACGTAATGTGAAGCAAGTAAGCGGTTTATGTAATAAAACTGTGAAATCTTTTTACTTGCTTCACATTAAGTTTATTAGATAATTTATATTAAACCTATGCAATTCAAATGAATGGACATTTTCTATGCAATTGAAATGCATTAAGTCTGGCATTTTGACCACATTTTTTTGAGTGTACTTGTACTTCCTGCACTTAAATTTCGTTATGCATTGCATTATGCAATAAAGATATTCTATTCTGATTTTTTTTGGCCTTTTCCAAGCTTTATTAGACAGAGACAGCCAAAGAGTGACAGGAAAGATGGGGAACGACACGGGGGAAAGGGCCACAGGTCAGGACTCGAACCCGGGCCAGCTGCAATGAGCCTCCGCATATCGGGTGGCCGCTCTACCGACTGATCTAAGCGCTGCCTCAAGCTTTGTTATGTTAAGATAAAATCAAACAGATCTGTGCCCTGACCTCAACAGAATTGACCATGTAAAACATGGACTTTTGCTTGTCTTGGGTCATATATCATATTTGTCCACTTACTGTATTTCAAGTGGAGTGCAGGTCTGTGTGATAGTTATAGTCTTACAAACAAATTATTGGATTGATTGGGATTTTATTCATTCACTTTGTCATTTTCAGTCCAAAAGTATTACAGGAAATAAAGTGGACCATGCAGTTTCCAAAAAGCCTTAATGCAGTTTTCAACACAAAAATGATGGTGCAAACCTTTTTTACCTGTTTAACAATTTGTCACAAACTGTTACAACATTAGTTATTTTGTACAGTTAGGCTTGCAAAGAGAAAGTGATGTGCTCTTTCATTTCCAAGAACAGCTTATGTTTAGTAACATTTGTAAAAGAGCCTGACAAATCCTTGTTCTTTGGCCCTGCAAAGCACACTGCGAAGTTGTGAACCTCCTGAGACAAGTTGCTCCATGCATGTTCCCAGGTGGTCATCATCGCCACGAAGTCCAGAATCAGCCTCCCAGATTTCAATTCTCATCATGTCGCTGCCAGCGTTGTAAAACAGAAACTTCTGCCACCAAGATGGGTTTCTATTTGAATGAATGACAGTGGTCTTTCTTCTTTCACTACCGATGTTCACCTGTGTTAGATAACATGGGGAAATATCAGTTGTTTCATTCCAAATAATAACATGTAAAATAGATATTCATTTAAAAGTATGTCATGGAACTTTGATAGATTATACATATATAGTTTAATACAACCATTGATGTGGAATTAGTAGATGTACATAAGAGGGAATATCACCAAGTGGAACTTTGGTTAGAGGTACATAGATGGTTAGATGAAATTTAGGTATCAATTAATTAATTGAATGGCAGAAGCTGTAGTAGCTGTTGGATTATGCTTATGCAAGATCCGTCATATTGTCAATGTGGATTTCTTGGTAAACCAATATCTTAAATTGACATGAAAATGCTGCCAATGTGACTAATGTTTTCACTGGTCATACTGGCAGGAAAAGTATGCAGAAACCTCCCCACTTTGGGGTTGGTTTATATTTTGAGAAAAAGTGTTGAAACAACTCACCTTAACATAGGGATCTGGTGCGGTGAAGGGTCCATCCCCTGTAAGAGACTGTCCATTGGCTACCCACACTTCCACAGTTTTACCGACACATGAACCAGATACGACCTGGAATGGTATGATAACCAGCAGGGAAGCAAACACAGCAAGCTTCATCTTCAGTTCTTCACACAGAGAGTGAGAGAAAAGATGCTCCTGGTTGAAACAAGGGTGACAATTTTATAGAGAGCTACAGAGATAGTGGGAGGGGCTTCACAAAGGTGACTGTCACACCTACCTATGTGAGTGTGTATGTGTGTGTGTTTTATATCTGTATAATATTTTCATACAGAGCCAGAAAAACTTTATTAGGTCTTTCATGAATGGATTGTGCAACCTAACTTAATGAATCAGTGGTCTAAGAGATTTTATTAACACTTATGCAGGTAAACTGTATCAGTTAACACAATAACCACATTACATTCTACAGTATTATCATTAGTATTATTTATTCATTATATCACTGAAATTACGACTAATAATGGATTTCTTAAATAGTTAAATAGTCACAACTCTTCTGCCTTTGGACCACTATATAACATATTATACATTCATGGTCACCAGACACTGGGTGAATAAGGAAAATACTTAAAACTTAACCTAATAAATGTATTTACTTTGCAGGGAGACTGTGCTAACAAACAATTTAAATAGCCACTACATGTACAAATGTAAACAGATTATGTATACATTTAGGCTACATATACAGCCCCAGGCCTAAAGCACCATTTAACCGTTTAATCAGCAACACAAATATGTGACAACATACTGGAGGGGTCTTCACACAGGTGACTGTCAGGTTCCAAGAAACTGTGTGTATTAGACATCCTCACAGGATCAAAAATGTGTGCTCAAAACCCAAAACACCGGGAAATGTAAGACCTTCATCTGGAATGCATGTTTACTTCCAGTCTTCACTCTCAACTCATTGTAACACAGCAAGCCACCATCAACTTTTATGTCCTCCAGCTCCAACTGGTCTAAGTAAACAGATCATATATGATATTACAGATGTTACCTTCCGATGGTTTCTTGAGGGACACTAGGGCACCTCTGCCTGAAAGGAAGAACACCCACTCATTATAGAGAGCTTACTCAAAGAGGTTGCTGCTTTCTCTTTTCAGGAACATACTATTCTCAATTACCACCTGCCAACGATCCTGTCTCTCACTTGCCATCAATTGCTTCTTTTGCCCCATCACTCAAGTTGCGATCCTACATGTCTTACCTACATTTTGCATGTACATTAATGCTGTTTCTTTCATCTTTTCATCTTTTAGAGGCTCTATATGGCTTGCAGCAGAATGGACCCCAGAACCCGCAAGTAAAGCCATTATTTTTTATAGGTCAGATTTTGGGAGCATGGGTTTAACTACTGGAAAATAAATAGGAACTACTGGACCTTGAGCTTGTAAGTGCCTGCAGTCTGTTGTTTGTGTGAACTGCGATTTAGATGTAGAGTAAAACAAAGAGTAAATGATATCAGCTAGGTATCCTTACTGCTCCAGTGACTGTAGCTCGTTTTGCCTATGTGCAGCTTTTGACATAAACTCCATATCACAGTGTAGATGAGTCAACACCGGAAAAAAAGACTTAACTTAAACTCACTGTCCCAGTTCTTGTGTTATTGACCCTCTCTGTAAGGCCTTTGTGAAAATGGATAGCCAGTTTTTACCCAAAGCCTTTGGATTCTGCTCTGTAATGATGACATAGCTCTTCCCTAATGGAGCTTCAGCCTTGACTTACTGTATGGTGCCTGATTTACTAATCAATTCATTGATCAGTGGGTTGATTGATGCCTATACAGCCCTCCGGCTTTCTATTCTAAGCTCTCTGAAAGCTGTACAATCCTCACTCATGCTCTGTTCATCGTTCCGTTTCTTTCTCTCTCTCTCTCTCTCTCTCTCTCTCTCTCTCTCTCTCTCTCTCTCCTTTCTCTCTCATTCTTCCCTGTCCAAAACTCTGGTGTCAGGCTTTTTTTCTTTTTTCCTTGAAAGGAATGGAGCAGCCTATCTCGTTGTATCCCTGACACAATAAAATATTACACTACGGGGATCGAAAGCTCTCGCTCCTTCAAGCACCAACACGTAAATCTTTCTGCCTCGCTGCTGGCAGCAGCCTAAACATACACGGCCATCGCTCCGTGTGTAAAATTCCATCGCTCTTTTTTTTTTTTTTTTAAACGAGAGGATGCGTCCTTACTAAACAGGCTCCAAATGGAATTGAACCTTGAACCCTTCAAAGGCTGAATGGAGGGGAGATTGTCCAAGGGAGACTTGTAAATCTGGTTGGTGATGGCTCATCTCAAACCCCCAGCCACCACCCCCATCCACATCTCAGCATCCACTTCTCCTGCCTCGACTTGAATAGGGGTGTAAATCGCTGTGGCTTTGAGAATGGGAATAGAGTTAGAAGGTACTTTAATAGATATGGCTGTAAAATAAATAAAAATAATAAAAGTACATAGATGGATGAGGGATGTACAGGTCTGGACCAGAAAGCTTAAGTCAGAAAACAGAAGCCTAAAAAGCAGCAAAAGGAGGACAGAAGGAACTAAGAAAGTAAAGAAAGTAAAAAGACAGTACAGAAATAAAAAAAAATGGGAATGATAAGTAGGAAGGGGGAATCAGGGAGAGTAAAAAAAAGAGCGGGGAGAAGATAAATTAGTCAGAAGGAAACCTGTGCATTTGCGTCTGTAAACCATAAATCCTAAAGTTACTCCTGAGGCTCTGTCAACATGCAAACTCCAGTTGACTGACAGCTTAATGATTGGCACTTAGAGAGGAGGAGGAGAGGGTGGGTGGGTGGGACGTAGACGGATGGATTGATGGGAAGAAAGGAGTTAATGAGAGAGGGAGCAGAATGGAGAGATGCTTAAGGGTGGAGATGCAACAGGATGGGTGATGAATGAATTCATGGATACATGGGCGCACATATGGATCTGTGGATGGCTGAATGGAGTGAATGAGTCAGAGAAAAGAGTCAAAGTTGCTTCATTTAGTTATTTTAAACCACTAAGAACCTCTAATACCTTCATATAATAACACTTAACAAGTGAGATAAGGTGATTGGCAGCCTGTATGATTAATATATTCCTCCTTTCTTCCTGTTGGATGTGGCTACCTTTCCCTTTTTTTCTCTCTCGTTGGTTTCTGAGGAACTCTGTGAGGTTTAGCTCTCTCTCATTGAGTGAAATACATTCTTTTAAAACCAGTTTCAATAAATGAGCTCATTTTCTGTACCTTGAATGAAAAACAAGAGCATCTAAGTGCATTTTATGTGTTGTCTCTGGCTGTTGAAGCAATGTCTTTCTCTGTTTTTTTTTTCACCAAATGTCTTCAAATTAGCAATAGAGTGGGATATAGAGTGTTTCATGTTAATTAGTAACTTCATAACCTACTAGGTGGTCAGGACTCTGGGGAAACAGACACGGAGAAAGCAGCAGACTCCGACCCACCGTAAGAATAATAGTAGAAGAATAACAGGAACAACGTATGAGAATCAAAGGATGAGCACTAATTGAAAGTTTTAAGCTTAAATTTAAAGGCCTCGGAAAAACAGGAAAAGAGTCAGATGTTATTCCTTGGGAAAAGGGCATGGTAGTAAAAGACCCAAAATGATTGACTGAGGTGCGTAAATGATGGAAGGCCGAGCTATATTATGTGGTTGAGAGGCCATATACTGGATTCAGCAGCAGCTGCTGAGTGCACTACTACTATTGTGTTAGTGAGTACAGCATCTATACATTTTTACGTTAGATAGAGTATGGAGTATAAGTTACATGTTTCCATCATGCATCTCAATTATATATACATTTGTACATTATATATACACATACATTTGATTTAATCAAGCTGTTCATGGAATTACATCCTGTGGTCGAAAGAAATAATCAACTATGTATGTGAGACGATTTTCTTGTAGAGTAGTACCAGCATGGACACACGTTCTTTTTTAAGGGTAATATTACTAATGCTGCTCTCTATCAAACTACTGTTCAATCTAAGAGTCATTACCTTATGTACATAAGGGAATTTAATATCTTTAAATCAATCAATTTCCCAAATGTGCCCGTGTACTGTTTCCATGACAGCAAACTTGAATTTAGTCATTTATTCAGATATCAAAAATGTCAGTCACTCCTTCCATCTATTTCATGACTGTGCTTTTTCTGAATGACAAGAACATAATTTCCTGTGACAACCAACTGTTAGAAAGTGAAAGAAACTGCTCAGGAGAAAAAGGCGCAGAGAAAGGGCAAGACAATAGAGAAGGAAATTAAGAGAAAAAAAATCATTAGATAGGTATTATGTGTTTCCCTCTTTGATTAGAAACCATAATACATGTCAAAACCTGATATAATTAATAAAAGATGATGACAAATCCGAGGTCGTTTTGTTGCCTCACATTTTAACATAATCAACAATATGGTGAAGATGTCTCCTAAAATGTGGTTAGGTATCTGACGCATGTGCTTCAGGCACTTAACATCCTACCAGCTACAGAAGCAACAAGCCATCCCATTGTCTCCACCCAGCAGACTTTTCTGTGCATATTGATATGGATCAATGACAGTATAAAAAAGGGACAGAGCCTGCTTCTTCCGCCTCCTGGCTGATCTAAATATCGGCAAAACATGGATCATCGGGTGAATACACCTTAATAAGCCATCTGTATGGCACCTGCCTGTCAATCAAGCATTCATGCTGGTAATTATGCCCAACTTTAAGCCTTAATATGATCTGAATAGGTGAGTTAACTCACAAAAACTTTTCCCCATCACAGTTACGGATGGGGAAATTAGCTATAGAGACACCCGCCTAACAGTGGGCCACATATGCGAATTAAAACGTTAAAATGTGCCAGTCACTCTTCTCCTTTTAACCTGTACAATCTCATTACAACATGCCTCGCTATTATTGTGGACAAAAAGTTTGTTTCCACCGCTAGAATAGCTCTGGGAGTTGGGATTCAGGTGAGCTGACAGTGGGTCAGCGTAACTTGCTGCAGAGCAGACTCAGACTCGGTAGCACAGACCCAGATTCAGATTCAGATCCAGATCCATCGAGTAAACCGGTACAGAGCTGGGAACACCTGAGAATCAAAAGACTCGAGAGACTCAGAAGACCCGCACGCTGATCCAGCAGACCCAGATGACCCAGATTCACTGATTCAACTGATCTTTTCCTCCGTACAGTGAAACAAGGCAGATTCAGACTTAGGTGATGGAACTGTGTCATCAAAAATACTTCCTTCAGTCAAATGTAAGAAGATGAATACAGCAATAAACAAGATTATAGAAACTTAATTTAAAACACAAACACTCATTTTATGCAGCTGAGGCTAATATAGCTCATAGGGTAAAAACAAAACCAAAATATTGTCTACATATAGAACAGACTACTGAGTACACACCACGAAACTTGTTTATCAAGCAGAGAATCTATATCTTTCAGAAAGGATCTACTGCTGGCTTGACTGATTAGTGTGTGTCAGATGATTATTTATATATTATTGTAGTCATTTAGTTGTATTCTAACTTGTGCAACTTCTAGAA
The DNA here is from genome assembly GCA_014281875.1 of Nibea albiflora. Classification (NCBI taxonomy): domain Eukaryota; kingdom Metazoa; phylum Chordata; class Actinopteri; family Sciaenidae; genus Nibea; species Nibea albiflora. Next base: position 12,532,500 of record CM024801.1, read on the forward strand.
GTTAATATTTCACCTCACCTATTTGCACCTCAGCATACACACCACCGGTAAACGCAAAACCACATGCACGGTACAGTACAGCAATACTCTCTGCCATATACAGACAGACATGCACACACTATGCATATATACTCAAAGTCTCTCTTTGTCCATTTCTGTCAACACAAATACATGTAATGCACACACACACACACACACATACTCCCTCCTTGTCTTTTTTTAAAACACACACACAAGCGTTCACACACATTGTTTGGACTGAAAGACACACACACGCACAGGTTGGATGGAATGAGGAAGCTTGATATCGCAGACGGACCACCAGGGAAAACTCAACTAAATCAATTTATATAATGAATGGCCCAACAGACTGTTACCTCCTCTCTCTCTCTCTCTCTCTCTCTCTCTCTCTCTCTCTCTCTCTCTCTCTCTCTCTCTCTCTCTCTCTCTCTCTCTCTCTCTCTCTTTGTGTGTGTGTGTGTGTGTCTGTATACATGGCCTGAGACCAGCACACTTTCATAAATATTGAACAGTTATCTTAATGCTTTCATTATAGCCCTGACTCACAGTGGCCGAGCTTTGTCCTTTTGACTCTTTGTTGGAGGAAACTGGCCCTCTCTCAATCTCATCTGCTTATATTAGAGCTTGGTAGCCAGCTATACCTACTGCCCTGAATTAATGATAGGGGTGGAGAGGAGTGGGGGTTGGCTCTGTTTGTGTGTGTGTGTGTGTGTGTGTGTGTGTGTGTGTGTGTGTGTGTGTGTGTGAGGAGAGAAGGGTGAGGGAGCCGGGAACGGGTAAAGAAAGTAAGAGGGGGAAGCGTGGAAGTGAGAGAGACGGGGAGGAGTGTTGTGGTTGACTGGATGAGACATGCACACCAAAAACTATCTATGAATATATGTAAATATGATGGATGTGTTTGGGTCTAATTTCTCCAGCTGCCTCAGCTAACCTCATGTGAGGCGTATCGTGATGAAAACTGTGAAAACCTCTCTGTGGTATCCGTCTTGCCATCACAGGGCCGGTTCCTGCTGCTCTGTTATTGCAGCAACTTTAAAGAGGAAGTCAGGGAAGTTCCACTTTTTTAACTGCATGCTGGCTGAACCTGGCTGCTCCAGCCCTAGAAGGAATAACTGTAAAAATCCAAATCTCTGTGCCGCTGCAGGAAGCTACATGGAATGGTTTGATAAATACTTAAGTTAAAGTAATAACCTGCAACATTTAGTGATTAAAAGTCTGATTTCCATTCTGCCTGCATAACAGCATGAAAGTAATTCATCTTGAAGCAGCATGAACATGCTGTCTATTTGTAGCGCTATACCCATTGCGCTAATTAAAGTCCATATTATGATCTAACTATTGCTGCTTCTGTGTATGTCTGACCAGAGCAAACTGAAACCAACTATGTGTCTAAAGTTATTATGTGGTTATATAGTGCAGAAGTGGCTTGCAAGATGGAAAAAGACAAACATTTGGTGGTGTGTATATACAGTGTATATTGTAAACAATGCATTGCATTTGCTGAAAATTGCTATTTACGCTTTACTGAGCTGAGTTGATCCAGTAAAATATAGACTAGATGACAGAATGACATGACTGAGCACAGAGAAAGAGCACAAGGAAACAAAAGTTTAGCTCCCTTTGACTCACCACTTAGTACTATCTTTGCCCTGAGAGATCAAACTTCAAAACTCAAAAGTCTACCAATATTACATGAATCTGAAACAACTTTATCTTCATACTCCTTTAAGATTGTGGCCTTCAGTGAAGCAGCAACAATGTTATGAGATATGTAAAATATACTAGCAATAACTATCCCAGGTGGGTGAGATCCGTTGCGGTGTCAAGATAACGTTAGTTGCAACAAATGCAGTGATGCAGTAGTGCTCTCTGTACGCAGCAGTGTGCGTTCTAATGTGCGACAGAGAGATCCGTGAATCAAGACCCTTCATCTAGTTTTGATTTCCTCGTTGGGTATGGTAGCTGTGCATCCTGATACAAAACCTGTGTGGTGACCCATCAAAAGTTAGTCTGCTGTAAAAGTATGTCTATGAATGCAGGATAGATGCAGAATTATGCATGAAGTACTTCTGGTTTTGTACTGGATCCTCTACTCTGAAAAAAAAAAATCCCTTCTTCCTTCATTATTTCTCATCAGACCCACAAGCCAAGTTTCCTGTTCAATTTGCACTTCTACAGCACTGCCTTGCTTGCTTACAAATGATGGCATTTGCAAAATATTCTGCGCGTATCTGAATCAATTTCAGAAGATGTGAGTCAAGCACAACATATTTGCTTCTGTCTGCGTCCTGTGTCACTGCTAGCCAGCTGTCCTCGAGGCAACTGCCTATATTACTTTTTTGGCCCATCTACATGTTTGTGTGTGTCAGATTGGATAAGAGTGTCATCTAAGTACCAAAATATGAGTGTGTTTATGCGTACATGCATGGTGAAAAAGAGGGCAGAGTTGTTGCATGGCATGTAAGAGTCAAACCTCAGAGGCTGCCTTTCTTAATCTGTCTAACATACACGGACTCACACCCTCACATGCTCAATCACACACACTGCAATCAGTCAAACAGTGCCAACTCTAACACTGCTCTCCACTCTGTGAGTTCAGCTGCGTTTGTCTAATATTCCCCCAATAAGCTGAACATGCTACCAGAGTGGGATTGTTCGTGACAGAGAGAGAGAGAGAGAGAGAGAGAGAGAGCAGCTAGAGAAATGGCTGCAGATACAAGAATAGAAAAAAACAGCTTTAGTAGAAAAAACAAAACAAAGAAAACAGTGTTTTCTGCAGTTCTGTAAAAGTAGCAATCAGACTGCATTGATTTCCCAGCATCCCCTTGTGGTTTAGCTCAAGCCAAATTAATGGCAGATTACAACCCTTTAGCTCTTTCGCACAACCTTCTTTTTGCTTTTTCCATTTCCTTCACGTTCGAATGTTCTCTTTTTCTTCCCTTTTTGCTTTCTCTTTCTATCCTCGTCCCCTCAACCACTTTCTTTTCTTGGCTTTATATTAGCTACCTTTCTACCAATCCTCCTTTCTTCTTCCATTAATTTCGATAGCACCCCTGTTCTGCCATAATCGGGGAGAAAAATATAATAAAATTTAACAGTTTAGTATAGCTTAAACGTGATTTTGATCTCTGCAGCATCACTTCAGCAGGCGATGGGATGTGCAATGGCTGTCCATGTTTCCGTATAAACATCCTTTTGAGTGCGTAAATATTTTTTTACGTATTTCGTGGCAAAGCGGAGAGCGATTTTTCAATGAAGCCTTTCTACGTGTGCGATTGGGTTATGAATCTACATGACAGGGCTGAGACAGAGCAAGGCCACTGCACACGCACACACACACACAAACAATGACACACAGGTTCTCCTTCTTTCCCTCCCTTCCTAAGTCTTATACACACACACACACACACAGCATGTTGAAACCGGTAGCGATTCTGCTGACAGTGCAATTTCCAACAAGAACAACAACAACAATAACAATAACAATACCTCTGCCTTTTCTGCAGCGGTAGTCGAGCACTAAGTGTGGTGTGTATGTCCGTGTGTGTGTCTTCTAGGGGACAGAAGAAAAATGGGCAAACAGAGACAATGGCAGGGAATACAATTTACATTGTGCTATCCAGCATGTGTCCCTAGAGGGGTTCAACTGCAGGAACCAAGACATTTCCTGTGTGTGTAGGCGTATGACTAGGTGTGTATATAGATGGTAGGATCACATTGTGATGACTGTGTTTGTGCCCAAATATATATATATATAAAAAAAGTTAATGTGCATGTTTATGTTTATGCACATCGGGATATAAGTATGGCACTGCAAACACATTCTAGCCATGGCAAGAAACTTCTGTGTGTGTGTAGGTGTGTCACATTAGTGAAATGTTTGCACATCCTGCTTTTTTGACTCCGTCTGCATCCCACAGATGGCACAAGTCCTTTATCATCATGACCTTGCATCATAGTATAGAAACTCGGCTGTACTGTGTAGCATTCAAAAGAATAATTGCTTTTCTTATTATAGGTAGCACAGTGGATATACTAGAAAAAAGTGTTTGCTGCAGAGATTACAAGGGCCTGTATTCAGTTACAGTTTGGTTTCCATAAGTTGCATGCAGCAGAAACATCTTTTCTCGGATGCTAAAATGACACTTTACTGCATAGTGATGCTCCTATTTATTGCCTTTTACCCTGTGGACCACAGTATTGTGTCTGAATTAGGGAGTGGGTGAGCATCACTCGGTCAACTCTGGAGATACTCCTGTCCCATCTCCATAGTAAGAGTTTTTCAGTTGCTATTGCTATGTGTTCATTTGAAATTCTGTATTGTGGTGTACACCAAGGCTCTGTCCTGGGTCTTGTGTATGTTTTCCCTTGATAAGATAATTACCAGTTTTAAAGGTATGTTGCATCACTACTATGCAGATGTTACCGTTACAGTATACTACATCCTCATGGATGATGCTTTTGTATGAGTGCAAGATGACCGTTGTGAATGAACAATGGCTTGTTTTGCATCTATGTGACTGTCTTGTGCTTTTGGGCAACATAATTCTAAATTGGGACCAAATGAATATAGTAATAATTATGGATGGCTCAATCTGATACTCAGGATCGGCATCAGTCCGATATTGGTCAAAATTTTAGGTTGAACATTGGAAAAAACAACTATAACCCGCCCGATCCGATATCTAAGCCCAAATGCTTAACTTAATTATGACACCATTTGTTACAATTTATGCTGCTCACGGTGCGGGCAAGGCCGCTCGTTCGGGCATGCTGAATTAGCTGTAAGGTTAGCATGCTAGCTTGTAACATTTGCATGCTGCGGCCTTGACAAAACTTTCTGCCAGACTACTTTAAGGTGTGTGTTTTTACTGATGGCTTGCTAATGCATGTAATTGCATAACTGGACAGTTGATGTAACCTTTTAAATTTAATAGTCAGGCCATTTTCAATCGAAAATACATGACTGAAAGCTGGCGGACGGAGTGAATGAGGGATTGTGATCCTACAGCAACTTATAGAAAGAGAAAGTGTGACCGGTGGGAAAAGGGATTAACCGTCTAAGGTCGGCGGTGCAATACGTATCAAGAAATCTCCTGCAAATCCTATTAAATAATGCCCAAATGACAATTTATGCATTTCATGCAAGCCTGAGACGAAGAAAAACCTGTGCATACTGCAGTAAACGTGACCAAAATGTCTGTGAACCTCATGTGTTTTTTCTTTTTCTTTTTTTGAACCTCATGTAAATGTCAAGGCCGTACTGTTGCTCTCTGCCTCAAACATACTGTCTTCATGCTAGACATATCAGGCGAGTGGGCCACCTTTGCAATTATTGTAAATCATATCATAGTTAGAGCCTTGATAATTTTCACCCCCGGATCCCCAAAACCTTAAAGAACAGCTGTGTGTTTATGATATATATGTGTGAAATCCATTTTTCCTTTTTTGTTTTACCCTCTGTATTTGGTCAAATCACATTTTCTACTTTCATAGCCACCACAGCATGAATATTCTTAAAGTTCAGGTTGTTTTGAAAGAAATGATGTAAAATACGTGATTGTACCTCACGTGGTTGAGGATTGAAATCCTTGCATTTCATAAATTTAATGCTCTTCCCTTAATATTTTAGATGCTGTCATAAGGTTTCATCCCAGCACCACATTTAGACCATATTTAACTGTCTTTTGCAATACTGGCTTTCAAATGATGAAATGTACCAGTTATGATCCACCATAACAATGTCTGCGTTGCGTCACGTTAAGCAGAAACTTTTCAATACAAAATTTCCTGGTGAAATATGGTTTATATGTGAACGTTCAAACGAATATTCAAGCCAGCTGTATGTGACAAACCAGGCAGCACTGAAAGGTCTCTGCTGGTCACCTATTAGCCTTGTAAATTTTCCTGATGGGGCGCCGAGGTCCATCCCCGGGTCGTTGGCTAATGTCAGCGGTAGCATTAGCATCATGGCCAGAGTCCATGCCCACAGTGATTTGTTATAGCTGGCCATGCCTAGCCCCTTTCCTCGTCTTCTTCCTCCTGCTTCATCTCTACTGTCTGTTTTTACCACAGGCTCAAAACTAAAATTTATATTGTGTCTCCCACACTTAAAGTTCTCCGCTTTGGATTTAGCATCTGTGTTCATGTTATTTTTGCTTTTTGTAGGTCAGTTGCATTTAGTTTGAGCGTTCTAATAGAATTTACTGTGAACAGTCAAGGTGTGACCACAGAGAACGGCATGTTGCAGGTGATCTCGCTGTTGGCTTCACCTATGTGATCTGTTATGGGCAACACTTCTGTGGTTGCTGATATGCAGATATAAAAGTGCTGATTGGCGAGTTGTCAGCACTGTCATCTCCAGCATTTCATCTCTCCCCATTTCAAATTGATGGACTACACTGTCTCTTCCATATTAATACAGACTGAGCACTTGCACATTCAATCTTGGTCACTCTGGACACCTAGAATGGGAATAAAATGTAAAATGTCTTTAGAACAGTTTTGAATTGTGCGTCAGACCCATTGTGAATGAAAAGTCAGATTCATTTGTCATTTTGGAGAACTGGCATCATGTCTCCTCTGACAGGCTTTCAAGTGCAACTCTTGGGTGCTGTGTGTGAGTGTGTATATAGGTTTGCACGTGTGTGTGTGTCTGTGTGAAAGAGAGAGAGAGAGTGAATGAGGGTGTTGCTCATACAACAGCTGCCGAATCTGCAACAAACACACATAAATGTAATGTGCACAGATGCTGTCTCATCAAAGCATTTACACAGTATTCGTATGTATGTGTGATTGCATATACAAAACTATCGATCTATGTCAATCTCTTTATTTCTCTATTTCTGTCTTACTCACACACTGTGAATTTAGAAATGCGTCCTATATTGGCAAGATTTGCTTTTCTCTTACTCTAAATGAAGCTCATATTATTGTTGTCATTAAATTCAAACTCACCAGCACCCAAATATTCAAGAAGTATTAAAAACAGGACATTATACTTACCACAGAGATCAGGCTACGAAGCCTTAGCCAGAAAAATTGAGCTGGGTTCAGGTTTTTGACCCTCTGGTATTCAGTGTGTTCTTTTACCTTGGAGCTAGTGTTGTGAATGTGGAAGACGAGAGGGTCAAATTGAACGACAATTGGATGCGGTGCGTGAGTGACAAGGAAAAGCTGAGAGTGAGTGAATAAAGAAAGAGAATAAAATGATCAGAATACAAGGAGCTGCTATATATATTTACAGTATGTGAGAGGCTTTTATTAATAGCTGTCAATAAAAGTTGTAATTGAGTGAAGAAGTGATAGGTCCTAGATGTTATCTGATCATTTTCACACTAATATTGCGTTATAAAAAAAGAACAAAAAAAAATGTCTTTTTATGTGCAAAAATCAGGTCTGTGTTTAATACACCATGTTAAAAGGTCGCATGGAAAAATTACGGGATCTATTGGCAGAAATTATGAATATAATGTTCATAAGTATGCTTTAATTAGTGTATAATCACCTGATAATAGGAATTGTGGTGTTTTGTTACCGTACCTTTTTATATGTAGAGAGGTTAAAAAAAAAGGAGCTGATGGGAAACATATTCAGAAGAGGATGTTGGGACTAAAAAGGAAATGAGCTGATATGCTGGGAAATGATTGGCATCTGTGATTAGCATCTTAATAAACCTCACAACTATGTATGTGGTATGTTTGTTAAATGCTAAATGAATGAGTCAAGGGTGTGTGGATGATTAAATTAGCACCTGTTCATTGTTTTTTTGATTACTGCTGATGAATGAGGCAGAATTTAAATATATTAAAACAATTGTTTTTTTAAATATATTCTGAAGTGTCATCCCTGATGAGAATTTAAGATTACATGATGTCAGATTAGTGATTACACTGCAATAACATTCAATGTGTATGTCTGATTAGTGATTAATGTCAAACCATGATTACCTGACTGATATGAATTTTGTCGGACAAGTTGCTGATAACCAGTAGGTTGTGTCAGCGGGTCCAAGCCCTTTTGTTTGTGAGCCTTGAAAGTGAAGTGGCGTTTAAATGTTTTAATGACCCCATCGTGATGATGAAAATTATACAAAAGTAAAAATAAAATAAAGAAGGGTATTTTCTGCTTCTCTTAATTATCTCACAACCCCCTTAAATTTATCTTATGACCCTTTCCATGTTGCTACAGCCTGGTTAGAAATCAATGTTTTAAATAATACAAAATCTTAATTAAAACAAACCCAGCTAGTAATTGCACACTCCTATAAATAACCTATAAATGGGTACACGTCAACTTTTTTAAACTCCTGATAATAATTCCAGAGCCTAATCTCAGGTCCCAGCCAGACTCAAGGTCTGGCTGATACTCAGTCTGCTTACAGAGGTCAATATCAGGGCCACTGCCAATCCAATGCACAAGTGCAAGTGTGGTGATAAAACTTGAGGCAACAATATACATGTATATGCTCTGTTTCTAACACAGAACCTGCTGATATTACCATATTTCTCATCACCCCTTTGAAGGAGACAAGAACAACCGTAATCCTACTGGGTGTTGTGACTGCTTGCTAAAATGACAGATGAATAGTAAACACACCAACGTACGCATATAAACAGTAGGTTTTCTACTTCAAACTCAGTTCTTCTTTGCGCAATCATTCCAGACCTCTCATCAAAATAATTACAGCCATTACTTTCTTTTTCTCTGGATATCATTGACGTCACTCTTCCCCTCAGTCTGCTTCTACATCAGCATATTTCTTTCCTTCCTTTGTGTTATTTCTCCGACTTTTATCTCTCGTTCTGTTTTCATGCTTCTGTCTCTCATACATTTACATCCCCTGTTCCTTCTTTTTATTGATTCTGGTTTCTTACTTTCTTCTTGTTATTTCTCATCTCTTCAAGCCTCTGAGCACGTTTTTTTTTTTTTTTTTTCCCAGAAACCTACAACAATAAAAGAAACAGAAAAATTACACCTTGGCTGTAAGTTTTTTTTTCTTTCTTTCTTTCTCTCATTCTTTCCCTTATAGTCGTCCGTCTTCCTGAACAATATTACAAAAGCAATTCCACACCAGTCAATAGGTTCCAGGATTGGCTCTCATCTGCTGTGTCCCATAGGGGCTGCCATATCATCAATACAGATTTATACTGTAGCTTGGTAGCTAATATACACAAATGCCAATATGCTGGCTCTCTCTAGCTGGTAAAAATACATGGAGCAATCTGGACCAATTTTATGAACAGTACTAAAAGATTGGCAGTGGAAAGCAAACAAGCCAGTGAGACAGAAGATGCGGGGGAAAGAGAAAGAGCGGGATAAATTAAGCTAGTAGAGTTGCAGGCAGGCAGAAACAGAAGACACAATCAGCTGTCCTAGAGGAACTGTCTATTTGGTCATCAACATTACAAGGGGCATGACCGCAACAAACATACTTCAAGTTTCAATGGCATCTTTGTTGTGGTGGCAGCAGGACTTTTTCAAGTCAAGTCAAACCTTTCATTCTCTGAACAGTATGTGACACATCTATATTATGCTTGGTGGCCCAGTCTAAATATCAAAATGTAGACAGTGTCATATCCAGGAAACGTAGTCTTAGAGAATTTGGGATCCCTCCAGTCAGCATCATATAGTATTAGATAATAATAATAATAATAAAAAAAAATCCTGACCAAAGTTCTGCTGCAAAGTAAAAGTGTAAGTATATACGAATATAAACAAACTAATCCAAATTTAAGTAAATAAGGTTGCAGTAATGTACGAAGCCAAATGTATCATGAATCTGAATAAATACAAATATAAACTGGTGTTTTTGTATGTATCAATACATACCTGGAAAAAATATGTCTTAAAAACGTGGATGAAGTTATGTCTACAGGCTTTTATTCCACTTCAAGGTTTTGTTTGAATCATCACTGACTCTGAGCAACAACTTCACAGCATGCGCAGGTTTCAAATTGCTTTACCCTTTCAATGCTTAAGCCCAAACCGTGTTTTTTCTTCGACTACGCATCTGACTGTCCTAGAGAGATTAACCTCCCTGTGACCTTCATGTCATGGTCTGTTTTTATGTGTTACTTCCTATCTTCAAAATGTCATTTTCCTCTCTGGGAACAGAAGAAGCATTATTTTCATTTTGATGACAACACTGGAAAACAGACCCCACAACTGTCCATTACCTGGCAGAAGAGAAAGAGCACTGAGGATGTATCCAGCTGTGATGATAGCCTTGAATTGCGATTTACCTTTTGCTAAAACACACACACACGCACGTGACAGGAACTTATTGACTTTCCAGACTGGGACCAGATGCTAGTAACATGTGCTGGTGTGTGGGTGCTTATCATAGAGAGAGTGTGTGTTGTGGGGGGCAGCTTAATGAGGCTTTGTAAACCAGGGGAGCCAGGAAGGGATAAGGTGTGGCGGTGTGTGTGTGTGTGCGTCTGTTTGTCTGTGAATGTGTGTGCGTGTGTAGGTGGTAGGGAGGACTCCCTTTGCAACAATATTGCCTTGTCCAAATGGACCATTTTCAGAGATCTCTTTCTGACACACACACACACACACACACAGCCTTGCTCCTTAGATGCAGAGCTAACAACAGCAGGATCACAGTAGGAAAACATAACTGGGATCTGAAGCAGGAAGGGAGAACAGATGGAGGGAAACATTACACATACACATCGCGCACACACACACTTACACAAAATAGCGGTCCAATGACAGACACATAAACACACACACACACACACACACACACACACACACACACACACACACACTGACCCCCTTCTGACTCCCTCACTGTTCAAGAACTTGCAGCCTTGTCACCACTTTTAGCTGATAGCATCCTTCTTGTGTACAGGTGTGCGTGTTTATACACCTGCATACAGCTGTCATTGCGCAGGTTACAAAGGCACCTTCTCACCGACGAGATACTTCCCATAGCCTCGCCATATGTGAGCTAATTTCAGCTCGCTGTCTCATAGCATGCGGCGATGTGTGTAACGTGTCATGTTAAATCACATGCAGATGTAGCTGTTACAGCTCCCCTTCTTTTTTTTCCTGCTACTCCGAGGAAGCGTTTAGAAAAATCAACTTTGTCGCCTTTTGTTTAGCTGTGCATTATGTGCTGATACAGTCAGTGTGCAGAGCCTGAGACTTTTCACTGAAAGATGTCTAAATTGTACTTTTTAATATATAAATCTGGTTGGACTGATTTCAAGAGTGCCTCTGGCGAAACAGCTGAAACGCCCAAAAGGGACAGAAAATATAAAATGCATTGTCTTCATTTCTTTTGTGGTTGTCGTATATTACTGCATCCAGTGAATAACCTTGGAGTCAGCACTAAAAAATATGTAGCCATACTTTGGCTTGAACACTTGAATCTGTCCAAGAATATTGAATTCAACAAGTAAGGCACTTTGGTCATTAAGAGGATATTAACTACGTGTGTTAAATACATTTGGCTGCAGAAGAGCTTAGTCAAAACACACTTTGCATGAGATGTTAGATGAACCAAAAAGTAACTGTCATGTCTTTGTGTGATAACACAAAGACATGACAGCAAGGTTTGTTTAAGCAGTATTAAATACAGTTTCGGGAATATGCTTTAAACATCATCATGTTGTGCAGTTGTTATGGAGTATATTAGCTTGGAGCTGTGTTTCAGGCCACCTGCCAAATGTTTCTGCTATTCACGTTACCTTTAATTCTGGTTCGGTTTCCACCAACTCGAAATGTTACATTATGTCCTTTGGCTAATTGCTGATTCTGTCTGTGTTGTCAGAAAACAGCCATTTACGGCTGGAAACGGGAATGACGAGAAAGGTGAGACTGAACAAAAAATGTAAAGGTGCAGATTCTGACCCATTGTTAATATTTACAATATAGATTGCTGCAGCTTTAAGGTCTCACCTTGGTGAAGACTTCAAGATCTCCCAGTGGATGCCCGATGACTGAACTTACTTTTTTGGCATCCAAAAAGGTAACTTGGTCAATACGAGTGGACAAAAAAAATGCCCCTGAAAGGGTTTGATTGAATGTTGTGAAATGAGCTCTGGTATGTAGTTAATATATTTCCAGCATTCAGACAACAGCAGGAATTATGTGGAACAGTGGCACAGACAGTTAGAAAAGAAGGTTTTATCCTTCTTGGGGCACCTTGGTTCTTTGCTTTAGCGTCTCATTTCTTTCCTCTCATTTGTCTTCCATTCGGCCTCACTTTTCCATCCCCTCTTTCCCATCTCTCTCTCCGGCTCAGGCTGGCCACCATATTCATCTGTGTTTGCCAAAAAGGAATAGCTGAGCCTTAATGACAATGCGCACGTCTGTGATAATGTGCGCACAAGATAATTCAGTGGCTCCAGTATGTGATGCAAGTGTGTGAGAATCAGAGAGAGGGGAAAAGTATATCTCAACACACTTATGTTTGAATGTCTGCCAGTGCCACAGCAGAGTCTGTACAAGTGTGTGTGTGTGTGTGTGTGTGTGTGTGTGTGTCAGATCCAGGCTGACCGATTATGAGGGTCCATGCAATGCTGATACCAAAGCTAGCTTCACACACTTTCTCATAATTCCCTCCTCTCTGTCTCTCCAAATACACTGCCACCTTCATCATCAGCTAAAATAAATAGCCTCCCACTCCGCAGACAGAAACACACATACACACCACAAATCATTCTTGTGAGGACCGATCAGTGACTAACATTAATTCTCTAAGCCTTTAACCACAAAGTACATTAATTACTTCACCCCAACTGAAACCTAACCATGACTGTAACCTGTAGGCTTCGTATTAATCATGTGTGCTAAGGTGAAGACCAATAAAATCACACTTTAGAAAACTTCCCGGCCTCTAAAAATCTGCCCTCGCAAAGATAGAAGTAGGAAAAAGCGCATGCACACGGGCCTGGTGGGAATCATTTCTGTGTGTAATTTTTCCCCATTCGCTGCCGGTGGAGCGGGCTGTTTGATTGGTTGCTGCAATGATAGATGCCTGGCCAGTTTTCTGATTACTACAATCTTCGATCTCCAGGGCCCAACATAATCAGAATAAATGTCCTCTACTGTAGAGAGAATAAAGGTGTGTGTGTGTGTGTGTGAGAGAGAGAGAGAGAGAAAGAGAGAGAGAGAGAGAGACCAAGACAGACAGGTAGAGGAGAAAATAGGTATGTGTGTATTGTGACAGAGTGGTGCAAGTGTTTATATAACAGTGAGTGACAGATGGTGTGTTGGGTGTATGTGTGCAGCATTGATGTAGCAGGACAAATTGATTTTAGTTTGTTTTGTGGTACTCCCCACCTCCCTTACTCTGTTTTTTTTTTTATCTTGACAGTCTGCTTTATGTCTTTTTAGGATTTTTTTTCCTGATTTTTAATGTTTTTCTTTTCAAATCACAGCGGGTGATCGTGTTCATCCGTGTGCTTATGTGTAAGTGTGTGAACTGCAAGATTGAGTGAAAAGTGCCTCAAAGTCTGTGGTGAACTGATAAAAGCATACTCCATCATTTATCAATTAGTGCTATTCACCTTACAAATGTGTCTTTATGGGAAAAGGAGATGCAAAAAATAAAAATGTCCATTTTTAAGTCACTTGACAAATCTCAGGACAGTGTGATTAAACAAGCAGCGGCTATGTTTTTCTTACAGTCTTACAATACGGGTTCTCTATTTATTGTTGCTGTGCAGCTTCAGACTCATTTATCATGGGCCAGTCAATTTTGGTATCCTCTCAAAAACGATGCATGGTGATGTTCTGGAAATTGCTTGACTGTCAGCTATTTCTTCACCAGCATTGAAGGAGGCATCTTACCATGCCAGACAACATCTATCATCGGGAAAACTGATTTTCAAGCTGAAAACACACAACTTAAGACCCCTCATGTTCACCAAAACTGGTTCTAAAACATTCAGAGAGGCAGAAGAGAAAAGAAAAGAAAGGCGACCTTAGCCTTTATCCATTTGTCAAATAATGCATGTCAAATTAGGCTGGGATAACCGAATAGCCAAATCAGTATCTTCAGTTACGTAGTTCAGTTTAATTAAAACCAAAAGTGCTCTTGTACAGTCTTTGTCAGTACTAAAATCCACATTCTGGTGGGAGAGAATGAAGATGGGGAGCGATGATGTAATGGGCAACAGAACCAGAGCCAGACTAAGCAGGCAACATATGTATTCTTATATTCATGTGTTATTTAATGCCCTCTCAATCTCTCGACAGAGAACTCTTTAAAGGAAGACTTATATAATAGTGTCAAACATGATACATACGCACACAAACACTACTGACCCGTCTTTTTTAGATTTCAATCAAGTTCTTTCCACCATGAAGATCGATATGTATTAAATCAATATTTATTAGCTTTGAATTGACTGTGGTGTCAACCTAAACATATTGAATTGGTCAAGATATTGGTGTGTCCCTCTTCACACCTCAGTATTTATGGTGTATGTATGAATAAGGGACAGCAGGAGTCAGTGGTTAAAATAAGAAAGGTTGCAGGTTTAAATCTCCATCTCATTGTAATTTTTTTTTTTTTTTTACATTGATTAGAAAATACAACAGTTTTGATTTAAATGTGCTTTATATAAAATGGAATGCATAATGATCCAAGGGGACAGACATTAATGAAATACTATATTTCATCAGGGAGGTCATTCATCCACATCCACAACTTTGAAGAGCTAACAGCAAAGAAGAACTTGCATTTTGCCCTGTCTCATAAGGGGTTTAAAGATCAGGACAAATATTCAGGGTCCAGGTTCAGACATAAAACCAATCGATGAATTCTTCATTTAAAATGCAAACATTGTTGGTGTTGAGGCTGAAGCTGGCATGACACGTGCTTCTCCCCAAGACCTTTGGGAGCAGCGTAAGGGATGGTGGTAAGGGATAGAACAACTGGGAGTTGAAATGGGAAATAATAATGTGATATATTATTGATTTCTCTATTATAGATATTATAGATTTTAACAACACAGCCAATTTTTCAATAAAGGAAAACATTAAGAGATAGGTAAAGTCTCTTTTCCCTCAAATTTGATTTTCATTTTTTAAATTTTTTAACAACCCACATAGCAAGGTTTTAACAACTGACCTGTCTATTTCTTTAAAACATTCACGGTTTAAAGAGAGTAGACACTAACACTTGCTCAGCTTGCTTGCTTCAACATTTTGAGTAGAAGTAGCAGCACAAGGCTGACATTGTTAGTCAGTACAAAGATTGCCCTAATATTGAGGCGTAGTCACTGTAGCGAAATAAAATAAAACTTGAAAATATGTTCCAGTTTGTGCTTTAAACATTAGCTATGGGACAAAGGTTCCTGGACACCTTGACACCATTCTTATCATGTATTATCAGCTGTATCAAAAACACGATACAAGGGCACAATCTGAAGTTTTTCTTACTTACTTCTTACTATGATGAACAGCAGCCCACAGTTTTGTCATTTTTAACTGGTTTCACCATTTAAAAAAAATTATATTAAACATCGACATTAAATATGTCGAATGACAAAAACAGTGCTGAAGTTTTTAGAGCTGTTGAGTGACCAGAAACTTCATGGAGATGAAATGTCGTCTATGACAAATTTGTAATTATTTGTCTGAACTAAATGTAATACATCAGCGTATGTGTATGTAATATGTGTAAATGTAATCGTAATACAAGTTCTAAAGCCTACGTTGCTGCACTGGCATGTACACTAACATGCACGCTTATCTCTTGCTCGTTTCCCACCCACATTGCTTTCATTTTTCATGCAGTTATGAACACTCCCTCATACACATCAAATATGATGAGAGCAGCTGACTTCAGGCACACTGGGTTAATGAAAATATCCAGCAGCAATAAGGAAACTTGAAGTAAAATGGTCACGGTAGCCACAGGCTACTGTGGCAGTTAACGGGTTCAGCTTCCATAATCACTGCTCCTCCTGGTGGATAGATAACGCATTGCAACTAGTTCCCGCATGCCGCGCCTAGAGGAGTTTTGATGTGGCACTGCATTCACTGCATCATCAAGGGGGGGATCACATATCAAGTGCAAAACAGGGATAAGTCCATAATTTTAGAGGGCTGCTACTTGATGTGCCGCAGTGATGGCAGACAGAGGGAGAAGTCAAGGGAGGGGTGAGTGTGTGTAAGAGTAAAATAAATGTTTGCGATATTAGTGCGTTGATCATCCCTGTTTGTGTCATGTGCACAATTCGGTGTGTGTGAGAGAGCAGAGAGAAGAGGGTGTTCATGGGGATGTGTGTGAGCAGATGAAAGTGTGTAAGAGAGGGGACAAGTGCGCTTGCGGGTGTGTGTGTGTGTGACAGCGACTCTAATTGCTCTTCACCTCTGCTTCAAAAGCTTTTAGCCTGGTCAGCACTCAGCCAATCAGAATGTCCGCACAAAAGAGCCAGTCAGTGAACACAAGAGAGTCAAGGCAAGACTGTCTCTCAACTAACTGGATTACCTTCACACTTTCTCTGTCTACTGTGTCGAATAATGTGGTGCGCGACTAAAATTAACTAAATGAAGTGGCGAGATAGTTACTCTCTGTGATTTCTCCCCTATGTCTCCTGCCTGGAAGCCTGTAAATGGGTTGGTTTCATTGTAGATTTCCTCTTTCCATTTTTATTTATTTATTAATTTTTTTGGTATTCCTCTCACATCTCCCTCTCCCTCTCCTCCTCCCTTCCACGGCACTCATTTCATTTGCATTGATAAGTATGTTTCTCAATTTGGGAAATAAAGAATAAGTGTCTTAAACTGCCTCCCGCTATCTAGACACAGCTGTGAATAAGCCAGCTACAAAGCTGGAATAAATGCGTTTGCAATTACAGAGGAGAAAGGGAGAAAAAGAAGATAGAAAGCCTCAGCTGTCAGCAAGATATGTAGGCGCCTCATCTCTTTCTCCCATTTGGAACAAATTCAAAGATGCCTCACTCTGTACCACTGTCGGGGGAAAAAATAAACAAAACCGCAACACACCTTATGATTTATTATACCCCGGGAAAAATAATAGATGAATATCAAAATAATATTTGTCCAATGACCTTTGAGTCAATCCATCTGTCTGTCTGTCACCTGTCACTGAAGAAATTCGAAAAGTGCAGCCAGTTCAAGCAACAGTACGGTATTGACAACACGCTCGAACACGTGCTGATGCTGAATAGAAAGCCTCAGTTTCAAAGATTGCATGGTCCTTCTTTCACACGGGACATTTTGACATGTCACAGAAGTAAAACCACCAGGTGTAAATAATTCAGTTAATCACGGTTGAATTGAATTTAGCAGCTTCAATTTCCTGCTCCTGATATTATGCATGCCGACTCACTGTCACACTGACATGATTCATTTGAACAGTTGAACATGGACAACATGGACACTCCAGTGGTAGTATCACTCTCAGTTGGCCCAGAATTTTGGTCCAGACTATTGACTGGATGGCCATGAAATTTGATAGACATTCACAGTCATTGCAGGATGAATTCTGTGATTTTAGCACCACCAACATGTCACAATTGTAATTTAAAGTAAAATTCCTCTACCACTGTTGGATCGATCGCCTGCAAACCTAGTGGACACATTATTTCTGCCTCTGGATGACTTTTAATAACTTTGGTGATTGTTTAGCTGTTGATCTAGCGGCATCATTAGGC
This sequence comes from Nibea albiflora, assembly GCA_014281875.1. Taxonomy (NCBI): domain Eukaryota; kingdom Metazoa; phylum Chordata; class Actinopteri; family Sciaenidae; genus Nibea; species Nibea albiflora. The sequence continues at coordinate 12,550,169 of CM024801.1, forward strand.
CAAGTTTTTCATTTATTTGTTTGTGATCACATATCTGCCAAACGTGTCATTTATGAGCCTCAGCTCTACTTTGTGTTTAGCACCACAGTAATTTGCAAATCTTAGCATGCTAATATGCTAAACTCACACGATGAATTTCACTCAGGTTACCCAGGTAACAGGTTACTCAGGTGGGTCTTATGTAATATGAGCTGCTCTGCGCGGCAGAAGCCAAAGGAGAGACGGGAGAGTAGAGATGTGGATGCATGAGGGTGACGTGCTGCAGATGAATGCAAAGAGCAAGTTACAAGTATCCACTGCCGACTATACAGAGCAGCTCCTTTTCTCAGACTGTGAGGCTCCTTAATTCATTCTGTGCACTCAACCATAAATAATAGTTTTTGTTGTTGTTGTTGTGCCGTGCATTTAGCTGTAAACTAACTCTAAATGTAGCTGTAAATGATAAGTAAATTAGACTTGAACCTTCGTCATAGATGGACAGCAATGGCTGTGTTGCATTTAAATCCCTCATACCTAACTACAAATAATTTTGCCATGACAGTGACCTGCAGGGGCTAAAACCTAACTATCAGAAACTAGCAAACACAACCAGGAAATACCTCTTTGAATACATCACTTTCAGTGGATGGAGTCAGCAGTCCTAAAGTAGAACACTTAGATTTAGATTTCTGTGAATGACACTGGAACTTAAAATAAAACCCAAATTATTTTTGTGGTACCCAGCAACAACCACACAAGCCCAAAAAACAGTATGCACTCTCACACACTCTCACACACTTTACAATGAAAGATTTTCTGTTCGGATGATCATTTTAAGTCTTGCGGATGACAACCACTTCAGTATCTCATAATCAGTTTCTAAATTCCTCCACAGCTGTGGGCTTTTACTCGATAACTATGAAGTGTACCTTTTTCCACTTTTCCAATTTATCCTTTGATAAAGTTGCCTTTCTAAAAGCTCATTTCCCCCTCGATCTAACTGTTTCCTCTACAGGATTGGATTACCCATCTAACATCTCCACTCCTCCCTCCATCCACCTCTCTTTTTCTCCCTGGATCTTCACCTTGGTTCCCTCTCTCTCTCTCTCTCTCTCTCTCTCTCTCTCTCTCTCTCTCTCTCTCTCTCTCGCTCTGTCTCTCTCTCTCTCTCTGTCTGTCTCTCTCTCTCTCTCTTATTTTTCTCTTTCTGCATCATTTTGGGTTTCTCTTTCTCTCCTTTTTGCCACCTCCAACTCTCTACTGATTAAGAAAGAGAGGAGGAAAAAAAGGAGTGTACGAAGGAAAAAAGCAGTCTGTAGATCGGTGGGAAAGTTCAATTAAACTGCAGGCTGCAGGCTTTTGTGTGTGCGTGTGTGTGTGTGTGTGTGTGTGCAATCCTGTGTGTTTATACTCGTGCATGCTTCAGTGGGACATGAGACATAGTGAGTGTGTGTGTGTGTGTGTGTGTGTGTACATGTGCACGTATTGAAATGTGTGTGGGTATATGAGCATGGTTTGCATCTTCGCTGGTGTGTGCTTCAGTCTCAGCTCCCCAGGATTAGTTTTCCTCCTTAATCAAGTGAGAGAGAAGCCCACAGGTAATTACAGCTTCCCTCCAAAAACAACAACTGTGCTTCTGCCATCCTGTTGGACTCCATCACAGACAAATAAAGCCACAGTTAGCTACAATTCTAAAGGACAAACAAAGTCACCAAGTTATTTTTATCACCCTGCAGCATGATGCAAGAAAAGAGATGTTTAATTGGGCAGAAATTAGTGTTTCACATGCAGGAGGTTGTGATCTTTCTCATCAGTTTAATATATCAAGCCTGCTGGTGATTAAATATGCACGCTCTCTAGTGAGTCACACTTTAAAAGGCTTGTATATGTTCAAAAGCAAATTAGACAAAGAACTGGGTGAGTCCTCTCTCTGACTCCCACTCAATATTTAAAAGGCACTAAATCCTAATTTCTTAATCAACTTTGTACAATTAGTGGGCTCCTATATGAATTTAGAAGTTAGAACAGGTAATGAGAGAAATTTCTGCCTGTGCTGTTTTCTCTTAGCCTTTCTCTCAATTTAAAAGTTTATACGGCTCAACTGGAAATAGGTGATGTCATGCACTGGAGTGCAGTAATAGCTATGGGACAGTATTTGAGTTAACATGTTAATTAACAGCACAGCAGTGACAAACCAGTGAAGCAGACGAGCTGAGATTTTTGTCTGTTCGCTTTGGTTTGAGGATTTATGTAGTCATGAATATTTAATGAAATAAATACAGTACATTTTCACCTGCATGCCTTGTCATGTTGGCCAAAGTCCATTATGTTTTCTTACATTGCACACGTCTGGTAAAATTGTGTTGTGTAAGGTTTTCTTTGTTACACTGATATGCTTCTGTTTCTTTTAGTTTTTCAACAAAGATACTGAGGGGCCAGCCAGTGTTTTTCCTGATTCATTAGGTATTAGTTTGCACATAACTTATCACTTAAATGGGCCGTTTTCTTTTTTTTAATGTGGAATTTCCTGCTGTATTAAACGGGGGACTAAGTGGTAGTGCAGCCATGTCTGTGTGCCATGACATGTGTGCTTTATTGCGTGGTTTGAGCTTGCTGTGTCTCTGTTCCAGTCTAGTGGAATAGCGTTTTGCATTTCATTGAAAGCATTGTAAATAAAACCTATATTTTTCTCTGGTCGGTTACCTTGGATATATATATTATAAAGATAGATAGACTTGTTTAAACTGATTATGTCTCCAGTCCACCTAAACATTGTTTCCTGCTGTAAGAAGACACTGATAACCTCAGTTTACAATAGTGTGCTGCGAGCGCCGCTCATCCTGCCTCTGGGAATAGAATTTGAAGTGAAACATTTACCTAAATGTAAAACTCAGCTGAGGAGCTGATAATGCACTGGAGTGAAGCCACAAAAGCTATTTTTGCTTTTTCTTTTCTTGAATCTGCCTTCTGCCAAGTATTTGAATCACGTAAAATCTTGAATAAAAAGCTAAATATGACTGTATCAGTTTGTATTGTTACTTGTTTTGGCCTATCCAAACATCTATTTTGAATCTGGTTCTGATTCAGTGAACCGCGTGGCTGCACCTTCAGCTGCATATTTTGTTATGGCGCAGCAAGATGGACCATGATGTGTCTGTGAGACAGAAGCCTGACACACAGTGGATTATCGTTAATTTCAGAGCATCTGTGTGCACCTGGGTGCACTTGCAAAAGTATTTTTATGTAAAACTTGAGTTTAAATTTAATAAGAACCCTATCCTTGGATCATCAAGCAGCCTGTGTTTATCTGTCTTGTATCTCTCCAAAGACCTTCATAAGCTTATCCGTTGTCAGTAATTATCAGCTAATATATGATGAAAGAAGAGCAGCTAATACCTAATGCACTGGCTTTAACATGCAACAATCAATAGAAAGGGCTGGGCAGGCATAGGCTGGTGTTTTCTCAAAGAGAGTTCTTTTTAGACATGGTAATTATTGTAGACATACCATTAGTCCTGCATCTGCCCCTCAGATTATGATATATATTATTATATATATATAAAGTTCAGCATCAGCTACAAAACGGCTCACCAGGAGGCACAGAGAGGATTCACTGTCCTGCTAAAGTATCCTTCAGCAGGACATACGCCTGCTTTCATGGCGTCTTGAACCTAGGTCTTCCAAGTGAAGGTCAGCCCCCTTAATCATTCCCTCCACTGTAAATCACGGATGGATTAGAATTGGAAACCAACATGAGATATGTAACTAGACCACTGACAGGTGAGAAAGGGTCAAGCAGAGAACTACGTGAAAGGACAAGGTTAACTTTGTACTTATGTTTGAAGTATGGAAAAGGTTATACTGTAAACTACAGTGGCCAGGACAACTCAACACATTACAATTTAAAATGTCCAGCGTGTAATATTTAGGGGACATAATTTGCAAAATATGGATATATTGTATATGGCTTACATCATACAGCAGGATCTTGTGGTCACTGTGGTCAAAGCAGCTTCGTTAGTAATTTAATACCTGTAAAATAATGACTTGGTGAGAGAATACAGTGACCGACTCTGGATGTGTTTTCAAAACATAGCATCAACTTTTGGAAAGGTGAGTTCTGTTTGACCCAGAGTCCAACATCAATGATGATGAGTGTCGCTCATCCTTCATCAGTGACGGTGAAAGAAGTGTGATACTATTTGATGTTTAACTGTTTAAACATCAGAGCTGAGGTTAAATGCCCAGTTTATTTCATTATAGTCTGGCAATTAATAAGCCCATTTGGACATTTTGTGTCATTTCTTTGTTGGTTTTCTCAGTTTGTTACGTACGTAGATAAGATAACTTTTTATGTAGATAAATACTGTATACAACTCTAGGTCAATTCCTCACAAAGGAGAAAGCTGTAACAGTAAAATGATATTTTGAAAATAAACTAAACTAAACTAAACTTTCTAAAGTTTGTCATTCCCACGAGGCAGAGCTTCGACACAGTAATCAGCTTCAGCTGAGGGGAGACGATAATTATTAGCAGGCTAGATGAGGCAGATACTTGTGTGTGTGTGTGTGTGTGTGCATGTGTTTTTTTGTGTGTGTGTAGAACTGAGCTTCTGGCTCGCTCCCATTGACAGAAAATGAATGAGCTCTTTCAAGTTGGTTACAGTTTTTATTGATATCAACTAATGAGGTGAAATATAACAAGCACACGCAGCAAAAGTTTGTGCAAATTGGGAAGTCAGTTTAGAAAAAAAAAAAAGTGCCACTGATTTGTCAAACCATTATTTGTCGGAACAAATTGAGAAACAGCGTTGCAGTCTCTTCTGTACACTGCATTTCATATATAAACAAGCTTCCAGACATTTAGGCTCATTTCAGTTTTGGTTGGATTCAGTTTGGAATGGATTGGGTGAACTATTTTAAGAACAAAGACATCCATGAATTGCTATTTTCATCCTGCCGCACTGCTGTCAGAGCTATTCTTTTCTTTACGTGCACACTGGCACATAAAACCACGTCAGCGTCCGAGTTGATGGCTAAGAATTTTGATTTCTCCAGCCGAAATTTGGGTTTGGAACCACGTCTGGTTATTGACAAAACCACTTTAGTGCATGTAAACACCCCACTACAAGGTTATGGACAAATGAATTAATCATGAATTGCCTCTTCACAAAGCACTTGTGACTTAGTCACAGAAAGAAAAAAAAACTACCTATATTGTTCACTTCAGCAGCAGTAGGGCATATGCTCTCATTTAAACCTCTACACTAATCAGCACATCACTTTCTTCATTGAGCTTGTAGTGTGTGTGGTGTGTGCGCGCGCTATGCTTGCTCATAACCTTGTTAGCTCCTATAGTCAAACCACTGGACCACTTTGATTTATGAGCAGTGTGGTGTAAAATAATGGCATGGTTCTAAAATTAGGGTTAGGGTTAGGAAGTGCCGCACGCTGTATCTTTGTCTTTCTTTCTTACTCTGTGAAAAGGAAGCAGGCCGCTGCCCTTAGGCATTTTTTTCAAGACTTTTTACAGTAAAGACACAATTAGATTTTTATTTTCAGAATTTTTCCTCAGCACCTAACTTGCAGGTGTTTGCTCTTTTTTTTTTTTCTCAACTAATGGGTGATTTTAGCTTTTGTTATTTGGGAATTTTAGTTTAAGTTTAAATCTGTATTTCCCAAAATATCAAAAACTCTCAAACAACCACAGTTGTCTCTGGACTAACAGCCCATTACTGCCAAGTTGTTCCACTCCATGCTGAAGAAGGCAGAGTTCAGCACAGTCTGTGACCTAGCAGGAGAACAGCGCTGGAAAACTGCAGGATTGGAAGCAGAGATCAGTACAAGGTCATGTCTTTTGACTCAGTAGTCTGTGAATGGCGTTCATGCCGCGCTCCCGAGCACAGTCAATGTACAAGCTGCCGCAGCTATTGAGATTCTAAATAGCCCTCAGTTTGGAGCGTACAGACAAAGTGAAGAAGAAAGCGCCACATCCAGTGTCAGTGAAGGTTAACCGCCAGGCTGCTCTGAGGGGGATCATGCCACCTGGGTATTCAGAGAGTTTGGAGTCACACATTTCTCTGAGGAGGCTGCTTAAAGCTTCCAAATGATGCAGCATGTTGCTGATGTACATTTGAGGGTGAGTCAGGAGGTCATCAGTATCACATTGAACAGCTATGAGACACACCTTGATCCCATCACAGGGGAGGATTGTTTGCTCTGCAGGGAGGCCGAAAGGGTACAACATTTGCCCTTAAACTCTGGGCATTGGAAGGACTTGCAGGAGGCATTTGTGACCATTACTTTCTCCTGTCTGTTGCAGAGTTAACAAAGTACACACAGGTGGAGGGTTATGAAGTTGCTCACATGGACAACTTGGGAAAACAAGGAGCTTATGTTCTGGTCAGTAGATTATTTATCATTGTTTTATCCCTACAAACGCTCCTCTATTTTCATCAGGTGACTTTATCTGTTTGATGCTGGACAGCCCATGTAAAGTAAGAATACATATGTGTTCTGAAAGTGTTAACACAGAAGGAAGTGTTATTAACCACCCAGCCAAATTTGTATGACTAAAAATATCAACAGGTTTATAAAATTAGGTGACAAAATCAGATAAAAACGAGCAGTATTCCCAGCTCCAGGACTGTCGGGGTGCGTCTGTTGAATGCAATAAAGCCACGCCCACTCATGGGAGCAGTCAAGCAGCCATTTTGAAACACCTGAAACGTGTCAGATGAGTTCTGAAAATGACATGACTAACTTTGAAACACTGAGTGAGATGAATTCATCTCTATCTCTCTGCTAAGGGTGCAGGGGCATGCTCAGGGTGGCCTCAGCATGTCATCGAGCCACATTTTCTGCAACTATTTTCCAACATATTTAATGTATTTTGAAATAAATCTCAGAATTGCTTTTTGAAAATTTCACCAAAGTTTAGCAGCAGTTATCTAGAAAAAAAAAAAAGACTCCTTACTGCTCGAAAGCTTGATAAAGTCTGACTCGCAGCTAAAATCACTTTCTAATGGTGTCATTATTTTAGAAACTCCATCTTCGATTAAGCTGTCTCACTTGGATTGACACGCTCAAATTTAAATTATCGTAAGTTGATAGGAATGTATAATAAGCTCCACCTCAGCGGTGTGACCTCGGCAATGACTCCCACAGACATAAGAACAGTTAAAACTGGTTCTCACTCGCTCACTCCCTCAAAGACAATATTTCACATTATTTCACTTTCGATATAACCCCATGTTACTCCAACCAAAGCACTGTCTGGCATCTGTGTCTGTTAATAGGGTCATTAATATTCATATCTTCACAGAGATGAGAAACACACTGGAGAGCGCACGTTCACACAAAAAGAAAGTACACACACTCCACAAAGAGAAATCAGTTGGCTGCTCAAATATAATTACTTGACTGCTGGCTGCCATTTAAGACGATGCCTCGATAGATTATTTTTGTCTTCCTCTCTGTATTTCTGTCTTTTCTCAGTATGTCTCTTGGTTTTTTTTTTTTCACCCCCAGTCACTGAATGTTTTCTCCTCCTCTCTTGTTTCTCCACCATCTGTCTTATCTGCAACATCGCTTGGCAGATGCAAATATGCTGATTTGATTCAATTTACAAGTGTTTTATTGATATAATATTTCGTATCAACTCACTCTTAAACTGGAACTGAATTATAAAGTATGATTGTGTCTCTGCCATAAAACATTAGTGTTCAAACTAAGAAACCTTGATAAAGGCCATGGGAGGCAAAACACGCAGTTTATTTTCACTTAAGCTGCATCCAAGTAAATCAATTCTATTTGTTGGTATAACACAACTTTGACAGTTTTATACTGCAAAGTCCATAACTTTGGCAACCTCTGGAGTCCTTCGGAGGTTGTGCTTTACATGAGATATCAAAGAAGAAACTGCCAATTATAGCTAACTGGAAATCTTGACCTTACGAAACGTGGATGACAAAACAATCTCACCACAAGGTCAAGGTGCTGTTCTTGAGCTTCAGATTGTAACCGCCACTCCTCCCTCCAGCAAAATTATTTGTTTACTGGCAAAAAAAAAAAAAACCTTTTGTCACAACAACATGTTAAGTCATCCTGCTACGGGCTGCTGTACTGGACAATGAACAAAGTGTAAATACACATACCCTGGTATATGAGGGGCCGTTCAAGACATTATTCATTCTGGCCCTCTCACACACATATATTCTCGACAGACATAAATATATGTATGTGAGAGTGAGAATATATGTATATAAGAGATAAAGTATATGTATGTAAGAGTGGGATTGTATGTATGAGAGGAGAATATACTGTATGTGTGTGAGAGGACCAGAATGAATAATGTCTTGAACGGCCCCTCATACTGGCAGGGACATTGTATTATGAACAATGTATTGAGCCGAGTTGATAACTTCTGCCTCATATAATGAACCACTGTGCAGTGTTTCTGGTGTTTATCAAAATGATGGATCTGTTATTAAATTTGGTCTTCTTGAATAGTATCACTAGTACCATTTTAGTTTGGTTTTGAATCCAGATTGAACTTGTATCCAATAACAAATCCTCAAAATTAAAATAACGTGCAAAACCACCCTTCAGAATGGCACAACACCTAAAAAAAAGGGTTAGAAAAAAGGGGTTAAAATTAGGGTTAGGTAAAAACCAAATACTTTGATAACCAAAACACCAAAATGAAACAACAGTCTTAATTTGCAAAATTCAAGTAATTAAAATAAATGTTGTGTTGTTAATGACAAATCATCATTTTTTTTCTTCTTGAGTCCCTCTAATTAAAGTATTAGTAATTATATTAAATTAAATTAAAATGTTTTTTTCAGTGTAATTTTACACTGAGCATAATCTCTTGGTATAATTAGTATAAATAATATATCATCGTTAGAGCCTTCTTTTAATTAGTTTAACAAGAATTCTACACAAAACAGAAATGCAGGTAAACATTTTAAGGTAACGCCACCGACTAACTTGGGTGAACTGAAGAAGCTTCTTAAATGAGAGCTGAACATCTCCATGGATCTGCAGTCAAGTCCAGTTACCCCAAATTTAAATCTTCTCAAAGAAAGATAACCTGTATTCTCACGTTTGCGTATTCGTAAATGCACATGTAGGTGTGTGTGAGCGTTTGTGTGTGTGCAAAGGGATCTCACACTGATTTCTTCTTGTCTAAACATGGCGACTATTTACCTTTGAAGATTGGACATCACTGTCAGTCCTGCTCATCATGACACATCATGACACGAGAGAGAGAGAGTATGTGTGTGTGTGTGTGTGTGTGTGTGTGCGTGCATGCGTGTGTGTGCGCGCGTGCGGTAGGGGAAGTAACTAAGTACATTTACTCAACCACTGTTCTAGTACAATTTTGAGGTCCTTGTACTTTACTTTACTAAATATTTCTGTTTTCTGCCTTGTTAGATATTGTTAGTCAGTTACTTTGCATGTTTGCATGTTACAAAACAAAATGATGATGATGATGATGCCCCACGTCTGTTTTTAGATTAGTGTGGAGCTGGCAGGACTGGACTGCAAATTGGAGCGAGAGCGACAGTATTTTACACTGTGGCATTCCTCCCTTTACTTAAGACAAGTGTGTGTGCGTTCGTGTCAGGGGGGTTGCTAAACATAGTTATACTGAGATCAAGAAAAAGAGTGGATAAGAGAGCTGCCTACTGAAAATGTTTTCCATCAAAATTGCTGTCAGAACAATTGATGGAATTAATTAATATTGTTGGAGACATTTTTATCCGTGTCCTTGCTATAAAAAAAAAAAAAGTTGTGTGTGAGAGTGTTTTTGAAATGATGACTGGTTGAATTGTTTTTGTATTGGCCTCAAAAAAAACTTTTCCCAAATGGATTTGCAGTGTTTGTAATTAAATGCTTCAAGTATTCCATTACAGGCTGACACGATCCACCAGAACAATAAGGGATTTCCTTCTGTAGACTACTATTTCACTTAGTGGCTCCTAGTTTTAATGGTTGTTCAAACACCTGGAGGCTTGAATCAAAAAGTCAGAGTGGTTCAAATATTTGACATTTTCAGATAGATATCTGCCCACAGCTGACTCAGACAGAAATAATCCCTCTTTCTCACACAGTCCAATGTTTTGTTGTTGTTGTTGTTTTTGTTTTTTTAGATCTGTTGCAGCACAATATTAACACCATTAGTCATTTAGTCATTTTGTCTGATGAATAAACAATAGAGCAATCTATAGAGCATTTTTCAGCTGGAAGGGCTCTTCAAGCCTCTATGCCAAGTCTGACCTGTCAGAGCCAAGTTGTCTCGATTTTTTGGGTCATACCACCTAAATGAATATTACAGATAACTCCCCTGATGCTGTGCAGCTTAAGAAGGTTATTCTTAAGGTTAAGACATTAAAAAAGAAAATATTGTCAAGGTAGCCTGGACAGTAAGAGGACACTGTCTAGAGAGACTCTAGTAATAAAATGAACCAGAAACAATTAAAGTGAAGGAGACACCCACCCCATTCCCCAGTGTAAATGTTACACTTCCCTCACCCAACTTAGCGTGAAGTCTAATGTCAGAATGAGTGAATACAGGAAAGTGGATGTGTGTTGCTTTGATCTATGTTTAAAAGTAATAAATGGACTATGGATGTGAATTTTTAAAGGTACACTTTATAAGTACACTGTAGTAATAATTATAGTATGCTGATGCAGCATTAAAAAAACAAACTCTTGTGGGCTATGAAACCAAAACAATGAGCTGAAAGATGATAAAACTCTCCAGAGCTAGGGGAAATTAAATATCTGGAATATAATTTCAGATCAGTTGTTGTTGATTAGCAGAGCTTTAAGCCTCAATAGATAATCAAATCAGAGCCTGGTCAATTTTATTTGACTTGCAGGTCCTTGTGGAAATTCAGTACACTTAAATACATTACAGGGGAACTGTACCTGTACACAGAACAAACTCCATACGGTTCAAAGTCACTAGTCTCTAGAAACATGTTTTTTCTTAAGGAGGAAAGGTTGAGCATTTATTTCACTGGCTTAACTCTAGGGATCCACGATAGTCCGGATGTCAAGACCTCCAAATTGGCTTTTAGGACAAAGAGTGGGGGAGAGCGATGGAAAGGGAGAACATTGAAGTGTTTCCTGTGGGTGGTGAAAGTAAGAAATGTGTGTAGACAGAGATGGAAGGGGAAAAAAGAGTTTTAAAAGGTTTCCTAAAGAGAGGGAATAAGATACAAAGAAAGAAAAAGTGAGAGAGAAATAGAGTTGAAGTATTTCCTCAGGGGTGAGAACTGTCTTTTAGATGACTGTTTGAAGATTGTGAATCCATTCTCTATGGATATTTATCATTTCCCTGTGGATGTGCATTCCCAACCAGCTGCCATTTATCAAGGTAGACAGACAGGGAGAATGGCAGGGTGTGGCTGCAGGGCAGAAAGAGGAGAGAAACAGGGAGAAGAGAAGAGTACTATTTGGATGGAAACACTTCTGAGGACAGTGTGTAAGTAATTGTTAACACGGGACATCTGCAATATAAATGGATAATTTGCATGAGATAAGAGCTTTCTGTAATTACTGTCACAAATTACAGAGATGGGAGCTTGGACTGCGCCAATTGCATCACACCAAAGAAAAAATGTAAGAAACATCATGCATTGCATGAATTCAATGAATAAGAATGATGTGACTGAGCAATAATGATACAGCATGGCTGCAAAATTGAGGAAAATTCACATCACTGGACGACTTGAGGTGGCTGTATGATTGCAGAGGCTGAGGATTAAACAAGACGCCCATGTGGTTCTGCGATGCTCTACACAGTGTTGCTTTCAGACAAATATTAAGGGTAGCATGCTAACATGCTTACAGTGACAATAATAACACGTCTTTCTCTTCTTTCTCATGTATGTCATCCATCCATCTAGTAAAGGTGGAAACATTTCACTGGATAAACTTAAACTGTGGATTGCTAGCGTAACCCGAGGGAGCAGTCAGGTGATCACCCAAGTGTAAAGGATTCATCATCTGGAGACATGAATGTTTGTATAAAATTTCTTCTCCATCCATAATGAGACCATCATCATTGGTGATTGATTGGTTGAAACCAAATTGGTGAACAGACAGAGCCATCGTTAAATACTGTGCATGTTCAATATGACACATACCCATAGTATTTGCATTTAATCTGAACGGAGACTGATATAAGCCTGTTGATTTCTCAGGCACTTATGTATCATTTAGTCTCAAGTCAGTCTAATACCCGTCATGATCATGACTTGAATGCTGACATGAAGTTGAACTTGACATGAATGGCATAAAATGCCTGTTGGTTAATATATTACAGTACTTTGCTCTCTTGTACTTGTCTCCACAATGTCCTAGAAAAGAAGAAAGAAAAAGAACCGAAAAGACAGATAGAGTAGACCTACGGTATTTAAAGAAAGCAGAATAGAAAGACAAATGAAAAGAAAAACGGCTACATGGGGACACTGAAGATGACTATCGGTATCAGGTTTTTCATAAAAGAGCGGACTGGGATGGGATTGATGGTCAGCAAGTATTATCTGGCAGTGGGGATGGGTTTAGAGATTTAATCTTACTCAACTTAATTGAATAGCCAGCACAATCATATCGAACATGCTTTAAATGTATTATCTGCTGCGTACAGCCTCCTGCAGAATATGTAGAGCTGGCATACCGAGGTATCTCAGGAGTCGCTGTGCCATGGGAGTGAGTGAGGAAAAAAAACAGGCCCTAATATCAGAAACGTTTTAGTAGTGAGGAAGATATTGTCAATGTGTTTACAGCTGAGGAAGCAGCAAATCTGTGGTTTTGGGTGTGATGCAATGCATTTTTAAAATCTGATAGGATTCTACTACTCGGAGTTTCTCAGCAGCCTTTGGCAGGAGAAGAAAACAAGAATGGGCTAGTTGATAGAAAGAGGCAGAAGATAGTTACGCATGCTTTCTTTGGGACAGAGTGTAATGCTCCCTGGAAATATTCTGTATTTGTTGGTTTTTGTTACCTTTCAGCTGGCAAAGACAACTTTAAACCTTTGGATGTTTGCAGCCTCTCTAAATGTTTCAAGCTTTCAAAATAAGACATCCACCATGTGAGCGATTGACACAGACAGACATGGACAAATTTGTCATGGTATGAATAAAAAAAAAAAAACCAATTCAGGATACTGTTAAAGTTATGACTCCACAGACCTTTATTCACAAGGTTATTGTTTAAGTGTGTCAGTAGTGCAATGATGTCTTATAGGTGAGCATGTTGTGTGAGTGATTGTTAACAGAGCGCTGATTGTAATGAAACATTGTCGACTAAAATGATTGTTGCACTGACTGATCTGTCACTCAAACAGGTCTTCATTGTTTTTAACTGTACCAGCGGCCCACACCAGTGGAGTGTGTTTACAATGCAGGATCATTTTAGGTTTGAATGACAGATGAGACAACACTTCTCCCAAGGCTTGTTGCCATCTTAGAGTGGCACTTGGTTATGCACTTGGTGCTGATATGTATCTCTAGCTATTTTAAGGTAGGTGTATGACAAAGCCCTGCGTCCAAAGATGGTTATATACCCGTATATATACACCGCCTCTTCATGGCATGCTTGTTTGACTCTGGAAATTATTGCCACCATTTGTTGGGAATGGTTGGTTGTAAACGGATCCGTCAGTGTATCTCCTCCTCCTCACGTTTCTTACATCCTCTATCTCTTTCCATCGTTTTGTCTCTGTCCCTCAATCTCCCTCTCTCCATCTGTTGCGCTCTCCCTGCACCCCCCAACCTCCATCTGTCTCAGAGGAGGTTCCACTAACAGGGTACTTGACAGGAGAGAAGAGTGCAGGGAGAGTGGCCTTTTTCTAGCGAGTCAGCTAGTCATCCAAGGCTAATTAAATATCACTTCTGAGTGCTCAAGTCCCTCTCTCTCCTGTCTCTTGCTGTCTCTCCCGCTCTCTTTCTTAAAGTGGGTGCTTTTCCTGAACTGAATTAGCACTCCTTCCTCCTTCTCTCTTACTTGCTTTCTTTCTCTCACTCTCTCTATCCCTTGTTTCTAGTCATCGCCTTGGGCTCCTTACACTCAAATTAACCTTTCGCTATAAAAATCACACAGGGGAGTAGTAGCCAGACAGGTGCATGTGTATGTGTGTGCGTGTGTGTGAAACTTCGAGATATAGGGAGAGAAAGAGGAAGGAAGGAATGGTGTGTGTGTGTGTGTGTGTGTGTGTCTACAGGGTCAACCTAAGCCCCTGTCCATGTAATTGTGAATTAGAGTCTTAAATGAGCTCCTCTTCCCAGAGCTGATCAAGACCCAGGGTGGAGGAGAGGTGGAAACAGTAAAAGAGCAGCAGAACAGATAGAGGGTTTATAGGAAAAATGGGAGTAGGGAACTACTGAAGGAGTAAAGAGGAATTGGGGAAAAGACAAAAGAAGAGACAGCGATGGTGGGAAACCGCGAGGTAAAGGAAAGGAGGGAGACATATAAGAGATCAGTATGTTTTTGAAGTCAGTTCTTGATGTTGGCGTCAACTCAGCCTTTTTTCTGTGAGGATGGCATGCTTAGGGGGTTGTTGCATAAGTTGCTATCATTAACTATCATTTGACATTTGACTATCACTCATACGTTGCCGTCATGTCTCTTTAAAACAAATTAACACAGGCGCGACGTTCTGACCCGTGCAGGGTTTGCTGCCACCTTCTGCTAACGGATACATGTGCCAGTGTTAATGGGTCGGAAGTCGGTGAGGGATTATGTTCTTCTTACTGCACTACTAATTTATGCTGATCAGTCAAATACCTGCACTAGGAGGAGTTGAATCTCTTGGAGGTGAGTAATGTGAGCTCTGTGATGAGAAAATAAGTGGCCAAAACACTGCTGTGTGCCACCTGGGTCAAAAGCCCACCCACCAGTGACAAGGAAACGCAAGGGATATTTAAGTGGACTGTCACTCCAGACACCAGTGCATTTGAGTTGCATAGTGTTCACCAGTAACTTTTATAGTCAGGGTACGTTCCGACTATACTCCTAAAATCTCTATTCCTGTCGCCTCCCACCTTAGATCCATTGAAGGAATCAAGGCCACGACCCACTCAGCAGTCTCAGACAATTAATAAAATCCTTTACATTTAAATTTCAAGAGTTAAAGCGAGGTGACTCTGTGGTAGCATTGGTAGGGAGAGCAAAGCAAGCTTGCCTCCGGGGCTGAAAATTAAGTTTTCCCACTTAAAAATGTTACATACTACTGACAGGCTGTGTCCAACAGGCTGAACACCACACTGTCAGCCTGTTGGACACAGCAGTCAAGAGTGGGCGGCTAGAAATTAGACCATCCAATTTCAAAGTGTTGGAGATGAGGAGAGGCAGGGGGAGCAGAAGGAAGGTACAAGAGGACAGAAGGGGCAAGAGCGGCGAGTGGAGCGAAAGCAGTGGAGTGAATTTCTAAAATGTGGACTTCTTGACTCTTCTTGGCTTCTTGGCTCCCTGTTGCGTCTCAAATAGAATATGACTCGCATGAAGGGAAAATAATTTAAGTGAGAAGTTTTTTGAAGAATGATTACATTCCAGTAATACTCTTATCGCCCTATGCCTTTAAAGAGCTGTAGCCAATTTGGCTAGAAACACATTCCCCAAGCTAGATTTCTTCGAGCTTCTATCGCCTGCAAGCCATGAGCACACCTGTTTCGATTGCAGTTTACATATTGCCTAACAGTAAAACTGGACTGGAATGGAGTATAGCCTCTAAGAAGTCTCAACATATTCAGAAAAAAGAAAAATAATTACTTAATAAGTTCATGTTTAATTTTAAATTATATTGACGGGCTAACCAGTCAACTTGTGTGAGTACAATGAAGACATGTCTGCTACACATCACAAAGGTTTCAAGCATTCTAGGCACAATGTAAATCCATATCTTTACCATGAACCAGAGAACAAATCACTCACATGTAAATAAAAACTCACTCAGATTTTATATACATAGTTTTTTATTTATTGAACAGGGGGGTAAAAAAATCCTACAGTACATATCTTCACCTAATTAATCCTAAAGAATAGAGCGTGACAAATTGGTCTTCTCCCTGTATATTACACCCTCTCTATCCAGCATGAATTAACATCTAACATGCAGTCAACAAGTCGGTTAGATTGTTATTACACTGGTCCGTTTGAGCGTGTGTGTGCTGCTTCTGTTTCTTCTTCTGAGTTAGGCGAAGCAGTTATCGACAGACGTGAAAGAGAAAGGTTCAGGGAGGAAAACGTGGAAGGAAACACAGAGAATGACGATGGTTAAGTGAGTCTACTGTTGGTAAAAAGGTAGAGATCTTATAATTTGTGTGCAAAACGAAATAACTACCCAATGCTTTCACATCTGCTACTGAGTCTCAATCCAAATATAAAGCGCCATACAAAAAAAAATATGAATTTGTATATGCCTCAGTCTGCCTTTAATTGGCTGTCTGTATCTACAGGACGTCTCTCTTTCGCTTTAATTGAGTAGCACCCTGTTTCTTTCTGTCCTCTTGTGTCTCTCTTCATCAAGTGAGAAAGATATGAGTGTTGGTTTGGTGTGTATGAGAGAGAGAGAGAGAGAGTCATGTTGGGCACACAGATGGGAGCGCAGAGGATGATTAGAGTAGCATTACATTGTCACTGGGTTGGCACAGACTGCTTTAATTACCAAATGCAGCAAACACACACAGCCATTTCTTGTTACACACATATTTACACAAGCAGACACACACAATGAAACACGTCCATGCAAAAAATACATATACACACAGCATGAGCACATACAGTATACAGCAGATAACACACTGGCACATAAGAATTAATACCCAAAAATTAAGTTAAACCTCAAATTAAGTGTTTTTCAATTATCCAGTCCATCATAGCCAGCATTAGCATACTGTACTACACAACTGTTGCTTTGAATTCAGATGTTCTTTCACAGTGAAACCAAATGGATCCCTAATGATGCTCTCTTTTTTTTTTTGGCCTTTTCAAGCATTATTTCTGATAGAGACAGCTGAAGAGTGACAGGAAATGTGGAGAGAGAGAGAGAGAGATGGGGAATGACATGCGGGAAAGAGCCACAGGTCGGATTCAAACCCTGGGCTTCCGCAGCAAGGACTGAGCCTTCGCACATGGTGGGGCTGCTCTACCAATCAGAAAAAAAAACGCCCCATGATGCTCAGTTTGAAAATGTCTTGTTGCTCAGCTTCCAAATAGCATCCAGTCATCTTTAAAGGTTTAGTTAATTTAGCAGTATTTTTAACTACTTAAGTTTTTCTTAGATGTGCAGCACCTCATCGTTTCAGAAAGTGGCATCCATTAACTACACACTCACTGGCTTGATCTTTTTTGTCTCATGTTGAGCAAGAAAACTGAACTTTATGTTCAGTATACGAGCATAGGGATATGACATTCCTCCCTGTGTGGGAGGAATGTCTGTATCTATTGATATATATAATTGTTAACAATGTGTCTTTCTGGAGAATGACTGTGTGAATCATATTCCCATGAACTGTTCTGTAAAGTTTTGCATTGTGAGTTCTTTGTTTTTATCATAAAGCAAACTCTTTGAATCATATCAACATTTGTCATGCAGTCAGATCCATCATAGATCTACAATATGTTGCTGAAATACAACACTGACACTCCCAGTATAAACAGCTTGATTGAAATAAATGCCTGCTGTTTACATTGTGCGCGTCCTGATTTTGTTGTCTCACTCAGAACACTTTATATTACATTACTGAGATCATAAAACCGTATTAAAATTTTATTTGCTCTGCAGACACTTTGATATTTGACATATGGCATAATGGAGCGGGAGTTGACATTTTACATTGTTACTGAAGCAAAGAACGGAGGAAAAGCCAGACCAAGTGGATTATTATACCATTTCTTGATGGCTTCTCATGTTTGACCAACATTGGTCAAATGATTTAAAAAAGAAAAATGTTTTCATATTTCAAGTTGTCATTTTTCTACAAAAACATTATTTTCTACTGATTGTACTATATAGCCACTAATATCAAATCTTACCTTTACCCTTGGGACAAATTGTTGTTTTAACTACAATTAATAATTAATAACTTGAAAACTTGAAAAACAACTGCCCTCCATAACAAGACCCAATAACGTTAGGCTGCCACAGATGTCTAGACACTATGTTTAACACATACACTAGCAGAGGGAAAAATATTTATTTTGTTTCTTTCTCTGTTTAAACTCCATCTGCAGATGTTGGGGATGAATAGAGGAGGAAAGAAGATGTAGGGAAGGGGGAAAAAAAGAGAGGAGGAAGAGGAGTCAGGGTCAAGAGCTCAATCTATCCCTTAGATGAAAAGCAAACGGCAATAGGTGCGGCACAAACATGCGTGTCATCCCCGGGAATTGGACAGCGCTTGGTGGCTCATCAGGGTCCTTCTTTTCTCCTCTCTGTGCAAATGGGAGAGAGATGGAGGAAGAGAATGAGCAGAGAGAGAGAGGGAGACAGACATTTATATTTCATTTGACCAGACGCCGCGATGCGAGTTAAACTGATGTCGCAGCTCTCGAGAGCAGGGAGAGATGGCAAGGGAAGTGCAAAAAATGGAGGTGGAGATGCAAAAACTAAAGAAAATTATGAAATATGAGGGAAGAAGGAAGAGAAGAGCACGAGAGGTTAATCTAGAACAAATACCTATGGTGGCAGAACAAGAGGGCTGGATGCAACGAGTTGTTATCGGGAGTGGATAGGAGGGGATTTACACAGCGAGTTCAGGGGGAAGGAGTACAATTGGAAAACAGAGAGGGACAGAAACAGAGAGATATGGAAGACGAGGGCATGGTGAAAGATGAGGGGACAGAGACGGAACAGAGAGAAAGCTACAGTACAAGTATGACTGGATAAAGAAGGATGTTGAAATAATAAAAGAAGTACGTGGGGGGTTATCAAAAGACGGGGACAAATACATAGACATAACTCCAGAAATGGAGGAAGATACAAGAGAAGGGTATAGCGAAGTCTGTCACACAGTAAGAAATAAAGCCGAGCACAGAGCAGATGAAGACAGACTGAGATGGTAAAGTTTCTTGATCCTCTAGTGCCACTCGAAGGTATTAAAGGCTGAGTTGAAAGTCGATAAGAAAGCTGCGGTCAGAGGAGTCAGGTTTTTTTTTTTTTTTTTTTTACAGGAGGCAGTGAAGACCACAAACCTGCTGCATCCTCCATCCCCTTGTCATCATGGGTGTGGGTTTGCTATTTTATTATCAGACTCATGATCCAGAGGGGAAAAGGAAAATACAGATACAGAACAACAGATTACAGATCACACCGTAGCGAGTTATCATCACTGGGTTACGGTGAGCTTTGTGCAATAACTGATTGATTGTTTTTTTTTTGCCTGTTTGTTTGGCTTCTTGGGGGCATCAGAATGAGCTGTGAACACAGCACTGACTGACTGTGATCCTACCACTGTACAGGCATGATAGCAACTTGATAGCAAACAAGTGCCCTTTTAAACATCCAGCCTAAGCAGTCATTTGGATCCACGCTCTGTTCCCTCTGTTTTGGTCTCAGCTAACTCCTGAGGGAACTATGGAGCTCTTTAGCTGCTAAATGCTCCACTCCACTCCCTTTTCTATGCCTACACATCACTTACTATGCCTACACGCCTATCAATCATTTTCTACATGTATGCATGTATGACAAAAGCTTCGCACAAGGATAGAATTACAGCAATGTGGCAGGATCAAAGATTATTAGATTTATTTGAAATAATTTGACTTAATCCAGCAAAAAGTAAAACTGATTCTAAGTTGCCACTCTAGCTGAGCAGTGCTGATTTTTAAAATTTAGGCATTTGTAATTTAAAGAAAAGCCATGCACTTTTACCTGTGTCAACTCCCTCTCCTTGCCTTTACTATCTAAGACTCCACAGGCTCACTTGTCATGCCTTACCTCTCTACTAGTCACCATTTTAAAGTGTATTGATCTTACTGGTCACCTTATCTCTGTGATTACTTGCCTGTGTCGAGGGTTCCTACACATTTTTCATTTGTGACTCCCGTTCCTCCCTGGTTCAATCATCCTTCCTGTTTTTGGGAACAGAACCACAAACAGGGAACAGTCTAGTAGTTCTACAGTTACCCCACTGCCTGCATAGCCTACCTGCTGACTGGCTCTTTCCCCTTTGTCTAGTCATTTGCTTCAATTTTCCCTAACTAGCCATCTGGTTGTAGCCACCACTGGCTTGAACTCCACCTGCTTCACTTGCTGGCTAGCTTTTTACATGTGTCCCCACTCCCTGCATCCTGTTCCCTTTTGCCCTAAAACCCCAGTGTCTCAGATTCCCAAGCAACACATTTTCTGTTGCTCAGCCTGCCAAGCCTTTAGCCAGCCAGTTGCAGAGACACTGTGAATAGGAGCAAGTATCACCCTTGGGTTATTGGCTTCCTGTCGAATCAGACGAAGACCAATCTACCAAGTGGCAACTTGCATGGCGGTGAAATAAAGCCAACGCCAAGTGCCAAAAACTGCAATCCCTCGAACGGCCACTTGAGGCTATCTGAAAAACAAGTCAATCTCCACAAGCTGAAAAACAGCTTTGATTAGCTAATTTTCCTGTTCATGACAACTCTACTAGAGGTAATTTCTTTTTTAGACAACTCACCCATTCAAATTTAGTAAGTGGCTTCTTTAATGGACAGGTGGCTTGTTTGAGCAACAAAGGCTTCATTCTGCTCACCTCAGTTCCCCTCACACTCATGGGCTTTGCCCATATTTACATTACATTACATTTACATCGGCACATGCAGGACAGCCAAGATGTCGACAGCCATAGAATTTATGTACATACAAATATCTCTTGGTACAATTACTGTGGGCACAATGCCTCCGAAGGCCTCAGTAAGTCAAATCTCTGCTATCCGGGGCATAGGAGTTCACTCCAGGAATTTTTTGGCTTGACACAGCTCTCGGTTGCACCTGACAAACATTCTCGCAGGCCAAACCACATATCATACATTCAAGCAACATCATTACGCTCAGGTGTGTCTGAGTGAACGAGCCAAATGTTTTTCGTGATGTATTGAGCTTTCAAAATGTTGCTTCTCAATAGAAACACTTCCTCAATGTCTAAGGAAAACCTAGTGGTAAAAACACTAATCCTCTTACATTGTTTACATCTCCTGTCCCCGCCGTTCCAGTTTCCTACTTCTTGAATGCTGCTTGAGAGCCTGTTTTCTTGTTTGGAGGAATACTTGTCTTGTTACTGTCAATAATTATCTAAATATAGAGTGACATCATGGTCCGGTGCTTGCACAGCAGATATTGATGGTAAATGACTCAAACAGCAACAGTAAATGACTCTGTTGTACGTTGGTAATCAACAATTATGCCAGGGAGAATGTGTCATAGAAAAATCCTTTGAATCAATTCCTCAGCTTTAACAGATGAGGATGCAGACTGGTTACAGAAAATTGGGCTTTTAATCTGTTGCTGTGCTTTCACCCTCTCTCTTGCTGCTGTTATGGTCTCGATGTCTCTACTACATATTTGTTCTATTATTTCTACAACGCTTAATAATTACCAATTAGTTTTTACAACTATTTTAACAACACACAAACCATCATCAAAGCGTGTTAAAAAGGCACACACACATACTGTACACACCCAGGGGAGCTGTAGAAGTAACAAGCATCTCAAGGCAAGCATCTAAGGCAAAAGCTTATTGCAGTACATATTATCCACATGTGATTATTAAGTGCAAGAATATCAAGAATAGCAGTAATCAAGAAGAAAACAAGGGAAAAATGTATTACATGAATACAAAGAGTAGTCAAATTGAGGATAGTACATTCTTAACCACATTGGCAGTTGAATGCAAAAACAGCGCACCAGTTCTCTGAGGGTTGTTGAAATAATTAACAGTGCAAGAGTGTTTGCAGGTGGATTTGTTGTTTTTGTTTGTTTTTTTCCCCCCACGAATCCTCTTTGTGAGAACAACACATCCTCTATGAAGGATTTCCACATTAATTTCACTGTGAAATTAGTTGTAAGAGAACAGACAGACACCCAGACAGACAGACAGACAGATGAGCAGATGCACATACAGCTAGGCAGAGAGACAGATGCGGACAGAGAGGGATGATGAGAGAAGAGAGGGACAGATGGAAAGATGTAGATAGATGGAGACAGCAAGTCGGGAGGATATTGGAGCATTTGGCCTTGAGCCTGAATCAACACAGCAAGCTGACAGCTATATCTGTAGGGTTTATTAACATGGAGAGGCACAAATCCATTCATGCACACACACACACACACACACACACACACATTAGAGACTAAGTAAATTTCCAGGAAAATGTAAGCACTGGTTTGCATGCCATATGAAATGAGCAGTGAACTGTGTGGGTGTTTGTGTGTGTGCAGGCATGAACTGGCACTCATGTAAATGTGAGTGATCAGGTATCCAGGTGCATCATTTATTATTTTTCCTCAGCAGATGTTTTGAAAGACAACTTCCAAAACACCAAACACACACACACACACACACACACACACACACACACACACACACACACACACACACACACCATGGTCCCGATACTGTTGCTCTTAGCAGCAAGGGGGCTGTCCTTGGTACTCATCTCTGCCTGTATCTGCTATAATGGTTACTATCAGCAGGACAATAATACCGTATCTAATTATTGATTTCAGACATGTTTTCAGGTTGAATACGTTCTATCCTTACATCCCAAGTCTGACTTCAGCAGTATGAATGAATGAGCACTGTGAAATTATTGTTACCATCTCTTTGTTCTACAGTGATTTATGCAAAGTTGAGTTCAGCCAGCCTCGTGAGCAGTTGTGTTTACTGTTTTGCGATAAAAACCCATAAAACTTTGAATGCATTTACAGTTTCTGCCTTTATCCGCCTCATCTACTACTTACAGACATGAATGCTGAATGTTTATCTTGGTTTAAGTTTATTGTATTGTGGTAACCGAGCTCTTTTATTGGTATAAAAAGTCAGCCGCTCTACTGTCATGGCTCTGAAATTTTTCAACAACATGGATTGCCATTCATTTTGTACAGACATCGTCTTGTCATCTTCGCCAGAGTATAAATCCCGCTTTGGTGATCCTTTGGCTTTTCTGCTGGCGCCACCATGACGCTGACGTTGGTTGTTTTTAGTTAGTGAAACATCTAAACTGCCATCTGGATTACAATGAAATTTGACCTTCATGTCCCGCTCATCATGATTCATAATAACATCGATGATCCCTTAAATTTTTATCACCATCAGGTCAAATAAAATGTTAATGTTTGGATCAGCATTTAGCGCAGAGTTTCACTGTGCCTATGGTTGTACAGCCTCTCAGAGCTACTGGCATGACTTTGTAGACTTTTTGCTTCACACTTTATATAATAAAATATTATACTGTTATACTGTACTGTGTTGTTGTTGTTTTTGTTGTTGTATTCACTGATTTTTTTTTTCTCCTGGTGTAACTCTCTAAATGGACCAAAATGATCTGGAGAAATTTATATGAAATATATTCACAGAAAAAAATATGGAAATGTATTAATTAATCTATTAATTAATTTATTTTATTATTTGAAGATATTATTTGAAATATCTTTTTCTGAGAATTTAGGGAGAGATTTGTGTGTCTGCATGTGAGAGCGAGAGACATGGCAGCTGGCTGACACAGTGGGCATTAGGATCGGTATTCTGTCAGAGTTGGCACAGGGAAGTGATATCACCTGTCACAATGTTTAATTAACACCTTGGTGTGTGTGTGTGTGGGTGGGTGTGTGGGTCATCTCCAAGCCTAAGTGTGCTTATTCACGTGTGTCTATGGATTCATTTATACACCGTGGTATGTACATGTACTTTGCCTTTTGGTTGCATACATTTTAGCACCTACATGTGTTATGATTGTGTGGCATTTAATTAGCATCACAGTGTGTGTGTGTGTGTGTGTGTGTGTGTGTGTGTGTGTGTGTGTGTGTCAATGACAGCTGAGGTCACTCCTGGGGGGTTTTAATCTGGACTCGCATCAGGAAGTGAGATGGCTTCAGCTGGTCTGATTGGAGTTTCCGCCGGCAACCCAGAGGTTCACCAGCTGTACTGATGATATGCTTCCTGTAAGTATGGACTCCTCTCTCTCTCTCTCTCTCTCTCTCTCTCTCTCTCTCTCTCTCTCCTCTCTCTCTCTCTCTCTCTCACACACACACACACTCACACACACACACACACACACACACACACACACACACACACACACACTCTAAGGCATGTTCATAGACATGAACGCAGACTCATGCTCACACACGTCTCATTTCTCTCATTACCACACAGTGAATTGAACCATATAGACAGCCTCTGTCATGACTTGGGGTGGTGATTCAATTATCTGCTATTCTTTGTTCACCTTCTCCTGAAACTGAATACTTTTCACATCACACACTGTTATGAGCAGAATACTTTTTGGGTTAAGTTAAGCAGTTATGATGCATATTTGTGGCCAGCCACGGTGTTTCTCAGTGTGTATGTATATATATATATATATATATATATATATATATATATGCTTTATTCACATTGTCATTAGCATTACAGAGCATTTTGTTATGTTCCTTTTGCTGTTTTCTTGAAGGTCCCTCTCTTTAAGTCAGTAAAGTTGATATACTTGTAAATCTGGAGGGCTGTAAGTCCTAGTCCTAGTCCTTTCATTACCCTTATATAACTTGGCTGTGGCATTGCTTTGGTACTTGCTTTTGTCTTTCTTTTTCTAAGTGTTTGTTTATCTGATCACTAATTGCCTCTGGTTTCACTTAGTTGTTTGTCAGGGCACTTACAACTTAAGCATTTTCCCAGAATCTGAAAACTTTTCCCTTTTAATTTGTATTTTGCTTGCTTTGTTGGAAATAGGGGTTTGAAATACTCCTTGGTTTTAAACAAAAGAAAAAAAAGAACATTATTGGTGCCCAGGTAAGGTGAGATTAGGAAACAGTTTGTTTTTAACAAGGTTTTTTTCTGTATAAAAAAAGAAATATCCTCCCTGATCTTTTACCTCTTCCTCTTCTGTCTCTCTCTTATGCTGACTTTTTTTTTCTTCTTTCCATCTTCCTGTGGTTTGACTACTTCATCATCTGGGGACCTGTGACAGCAAGGCATTAATCCTGGCCCCTCTCTCTCTCTCACACACACACACACACACACACTACACCCAAGCACACACGTGTATGTACTACCCACACACAATATAGCCACACATGCACACACACAAACATGCAGAAATATCTGCACAAATACAGATGCATATTTATATGACTCAAACATACGTGCATGCCCCCTAACGAGCCCATACTCCTGAATATGAACGCATGCAATTGCATGGTTAAGCCCCCAACCTGGATGCGGATGACAGATTTAGAAAGAGATTCACTCCCACAGCATGGTTCATGTTCATTTTATTGCCATACAGTCCAGCTGCTGGAGTGAATGATGTAAAATGAAAAACAGCTCTGACATTTATAACGTTACGCAAACTTCAGTGCCGCAGTGAAAGGTAACACAATCAACAGACAGTCCAGAGTGTTCCAAGCAGCCTCGTGTATTATCATAGAGAACACGTTCAGTTGCTAGGCAAGTGGCAGCTACAATGATTTGGAAGATGTACCTTACGTTACAATACCATATTACTGTAGACGTTGGCTTCAAGAAGAGTCTGGCTCCAACAGAAACACGTTGAAAAGTGTCAGTTTCTGTCTTGCAATACAAAAGTCATTGATATCCCAATAAACGCAGCTACAGAGACATGTCAAAGCTTCATGGGAAGATCTGAATGTGAACAAATATGTCACAATGTCAGATTATCTTTGTTTTAGACGCATTTAATTTTCACTAGCTAATAATAATACAGATTATTTTAGAATATAGACAGAGAACATCGATGTCTTAGCTTTTCACATAGAAAAATGGGAAAGTCCCTTTCATGTGATAAGAGCAGAAAGTAAGTAAAGTGCAACTTCAGCTACCAGTTCCCAGATCTCCCACCCCCCTTAAAAATTAGTTGAACTTCAAGGTTTAAATCCCCTCCAATACAAACCACTACTGTTGTCACTTTTCAGTATTCAGTGTTAAATGCAATCAGTAAGCTGTAAGAACCACATTTGTAATAGCAGAAGAACCTCTGATGTCAAGAATGTTTAAGAGCAGAGTTACTCAATTTTTACCTTGAAAACATCATCAGGAAACAATCGCTAATGAATACCAAGTGTGCCACCGAGTTGCAGCAATTAGTCAGATGATGTAACCGGCCAACGTTGTTTATAAAGTAAAGCATCAACACATAATTCTTACAGCGTCATGTAACAATTACAGTTTTATTGAAGCTTTCAGACCAACAGGGTTTATATCTGGTCATGGTGAATGCCTCTTTGAGAGGTGGGTTGACTTAGAATGTCTCAGTATTTACTTTTAGTATCTGGTTTGGGCCTGTAGGGCATCGCTAATGCAGCCAAGAAATCAGCTCACTCACCAGGTATATACAGTATTATCTGTTGTTTCTACAGTACCTTCTCCTGATGACAGTTTTCACATAAAACTCCATACAGCAAATGTCTTGTTCTAACTTAATTCTATATGTAGGTATTCATAATGCTGATCTGTTTCTACATACTGTAATATAAACAAATTATTATTGGCAGCATTGATATTTGCATATTGGCATTAATCTACAACAAAACTGAATCTGCAAAATAAAAAAAAAGGCTGTTTTTGTATCAAAGCTGTCATCATTCCATCAACCCATCTTCAGTCTCAATTCTCATTTCTAATTGGAGTAACAGGGAGTCATCCTAGCGTGCATTTGTTAAAAGGCGACAAAACAGATGAACACATCCACAATTGATTTTCCCTTGGCTGAATTTTTGCAGAAAATAGGATTGGGCGCTTTGGAAGGAAACCAGAAATAAGAGAACCCGGGCTTAGATACAGCTGCTTGGTGGCCAAGTTATTCAGACTTCAGAGCAATGAGCAACCTCACCAGAGCGACTATCATTGCGCCTTTGAGCACTGACTTAATTAGCAGCTGAGGTCCCAGAGTCATTACCAAGGTGAGAAGGGAGCCCACTCTCCATGCAGATTTTGCTCAGTCTGTCCAGGATTTGTGTAGGCTACCCTCAGGTCACAATCATGTTGCTCTAACCCGGCCGCCTCCTGAATACCATTTTTTTTACTTTACATGTAGGTTCAAAGAATACTGCTGCATCTCAGCCCAGTTCTCACAAGGGCATAATAGATTAAAAAAACAGTCAGTCAGTAATTGAATAGCAACATTATAATGAGAATACATGTGAATATAGATTTTATTTTGGCATGAAGGCTCTGTTTCATATCATACCCTGTGAAGGCTAATTTAAAAACAGCAAAAAGCGAGAGCGAAGAGAGATCAATGCAGCCCCCAAGGGGGAACCAGGAAGAAACAGCAGCATTTTAAATAGACCACTCAGCTGGTGATAGTGATATGGAAGCTGAGCTGACACATCGGCTGATCCAGAGCACTTCACTTGTCTGAGTTAAGTAGCTTGGATTCATGGTATTTATGCACATTTTTCAGCTGTTAGAGGTGGCCAAGAAAATGTATTTTCTATAAGGTGACTGTAGTGGGGCAGATCACATTTTTTGTATCTGGACTTCATGTAGGTCAAATAGTTTTCTTTACTTTGAAAGGGGAAAATACAAGAAGACAATGAAAGCAAGAACAAGTACAAGTCACAAGAATGATCAAAAAACTCAACAAAGGAACGTCTTACTAGATGGGTGTTGAGCTGCTTTAGGTGTCCACTAGATCAGTTCCTGTGAGAGTGTTTTACAGAGTCTGGAAGCCACAACTTCAAAGGTATGAAGTCAAGTGCTTTTGATTTTGAGTCTGGAGCGAGGTACGACTAACAAGCCCTAGGCTGTAGTAACTCTGCAATGTAAGAGGGAGTTTTACCATGCAAAGCTTTCAAAGTGATAACAAGGATTTTGCATTGAATTCTGAAGTGAGCGATAAAAGAGGGAAAAGGAATTAGACTGATAAAAGGAGAGCCAGGGAGACCAAAAGAAAGAAGGAGACACAATGAAAGAGAGGGGGAGAGAGCGAGACATGGCAGTGTCCAGACAAATTGCCCTCAGAGCTGCTAGCTAGCTCGATAAAAGACAGGTCTTAAACTATGACCAAGGTCAACTCCCTTGCTTCCTAGCTCAGCCACACTGACATATTTACACCGCTATCACCACCATCTCTGTGTCTTTGCTGTTTTTCTTCTTGCTTTGCTCTTCATCTCTACCAGCCTCTCCCTCTCTCAATCACTCACTCACCGCAACACGACAACAGTGCAGCGGCACAGGGCAGAAATTCAGGGCGGAATGTTGTCGGCAAGGAACAAATGTGTTCTGGTTCACCTCTACAAATTTACCCAATTCATGAAAAGCTGTTCCATATTTCACTTTGTAGGAGGGAAACACACAAGGCAGAAACCCCACATGAATTTTGCATGAAACTGCCCTGTAGTGAATTTGTGGGTTTTAGCAACCTGGGGGGAGTTTATATTCTACAATTTAAAAAGTTACATGTTAACTTCAACTTAATGGGCATTACACAGGCAGATTACAGTTTTCCTGGATTTACTATATTCGAATAAGGCCAGGTTTTTAAACATTTAGAGCTTCATGTTAAGATTAAACTAAAAAGAGTATGAGGAAAAAGTAAGTAATATCCAGGGTATGGACTAATTCATCCAGAAATTGAATTGCAATTAATTGTAGTCTTAAAAATAAGAAACAAGTAACGAATAAAAAAAGGATAACGTTTTGGAGCAGAAATGTTTTCCCTGCTTTCCTACATATACTGGGTACACTGGGTACCACTGGGTTTGTTTGTTCCCTTGTCTTTTAATAACATTACATTGCATCTTAGCAACTGAATTGTTTCTTTGAACTCCTTAGCAACTTTTTATTTACTTCTCTTGTTTTCAATTACAATATAAAGCACAGCGAGTTTACTTTTAGAATATTAATAAAGTTTGCTAGACTTTCCTTTCATTATAACTAATCAAATGACCCAGCAACTCTACTCAGCGTTATACCTTGGAACTTTTAATCAAATTAAAAGACAGAAAACAACATTGGTTGTCCTTCTTGGAATTAAACTTAGTGCAGAATTATAGAAAGTGCACAGTAAGTCTGATTTCTTGTGTTTTCAACCACTCAGGTGTTGAAGAAGACCTAAATGATTAACAAATACCGTAGGTGTTTTGTTTTTTTTCCCTTGAAGCACCTAAGTACATAATCTACAGATCGTATCATAACATTTTAACTTCAACATTTGTTTGCCTAACAGACATACAGCAAAAACATACACTGAACACCAGGTCCAATGAGCTCAATAACAAACAATTTAGAATAATATCTCTTCATTATGTCCATAATTACACATGTTAAATCATGCACTAATTAAAAACATTAGCTCTCGTCATGATATATGGTGCCCAATAGTTTGTCAGCTTTTCTATTAATAGCTCATTTAGCAGCGGGCTTAATTGATTTCCTAGTGCACTAATTGATTGCAAGACTAGAGGAAGATTTGTTTTGAAGGGTGAATTGAGCTGATTTAGAAACTGAGGCGAGATGGCAAGAGTGACAAAATGACATCTTAGTCACACAGGGAATAAAGAGTAACAGTGACTGACTACACGTTTCATTTGGAACATAGGCATGTAGCACTGTGAAATGTATACCAAATGGACCAAACATTGACTTTTATTTGAGTTACGTGATCTGCAATTTTATGTATCTGTCCGTTCATCTGACAGTGAGTCAGACAAACTGGAATCTGAACTCGAGTGGGCAGTGATTGATTAGAAACTTAATTGTCTTGGTTAAGCGTTGACGAGGAGGCGTTTTAAAATTAAAAGGCATCACTGTCTGGTTTGGTTCAATCTTCATTTAGGAATCTGTAATGGTCTTGGAAAGGTTTTTAAAAGCAGAGAAAATATATCACAAGGTGCACGTTTTTGACTCATTGATCGCATGGAAAGCTGTGTAACTTCCCATCGCGTTTGTTGCTTTCAGTGCTTTTTGAGAAGTACTGCTCAGTTAAATCCACACTGGGAATAAAATGCTTAATTCTAATGCTGCCTGCAGGAATATTGTCTGTTTGTTTGTTTAATCTCCATCAGAGTTCTATTACCATTAGACCAAGTGAAATTTATTACAAATGATATGTAAAATTATTTGAAACAGAGTGGATTCAGTTGCTGTCTGGGTAAATGCTACTGATCGCACTTAGTCATTATCGTTCACGAGCATCCACAGTGACATAATAGATGCCTCATCACTGTAATTATTAAATGAATCCTCACACACTAGCTTGTTATCATGTAAATGATGCAAACACTGTCACTAGAGTATTGCTAATATTTTATTACATTCACTCACCTGGACAAGGAGTAGTAACCGTTAGGGAAAAGTGTGCACACAGTGCAGGACTGACATCACCACCCATTGACGTCACTCGCTGCCCATGTGAGACACAAATGAATACCTTTAACTGACCTCAGCCTCAATTTAGAAAGTTCACTTACCAATTTCCTCAGTCGGCTTTACCGCCCACAACTCTCCATTCAGGATCTCAACCAAACTCTTTGCTATTTTTCCCTCCCTCTGTCCTTTTTCAGCCTGAAGTGCAAGCTGCTGGCTGTCCATATTTCTATTGGTACGAGAACACACAACACATCCTGTATTTCGGATTCCGGATTTCTGGGGTCATGTAAAGCCAGAGCTCCGCAATTATTACTGACGAGTTCAGTGTGTTATCTTGTGTATTTACTCAGTTGAAAGGTTTTATGCACTGACTGCATGCAAATGCAAAAAAAACACAAAAAAAACAGACAGGTTCAATTCAACAGATGTATGATCTTGACAGTTTGTTTGATTTTGGAGTTAGCTTTTAGTAAAAGGTTTAAAATTTCTGTCTTCAACCTTTATTGTTTACTTTCCTGCATGGCCGTGCTCCTATGAATAGTGAGGGTAAAAGACGGTTCAACTGTTCTTCCATTACAAAGCTTCTTGTAGAAACTTCCTGTAGTTCTTCCTCCTTTCCCCTTTTTGTCTGTCTCTCCTCCCTAAGTGGATCCCTCCAAGGTCTTCTCAATATAGGCTACCCTTTGTGCTTTTTTGGACACTTCACTATAAACCAATTTACTTAAAGCAACTGTCAAATATCTCACCTTGGTAAAGAGCGAAATGTACCACAGAAGAGGGTGAGGAGGATGTAAAGAAACAGAGAGGGAGGGTGCAAGGAGAGAAAAAAAGACAAAGTACATAAAAGAGGGTGAACATATCAGGAAATGAAAAGAGAAACGAGCAGATTGCAGGTTCTTTGTGAGCACATATCAGAGAGTGTATATCCTCTGTGTGTGTGTGTGTGTGTGTGTGTGTGTGTGTGTGTGGGTGGGTGTGTGCACGCATCATTTAGCGTCGGTGCGTTATTCGCCAGTTCCACATTTCCCACAAGGCCATGCTTGAGCGGGCAAGCGGCTGGTCCACGGGGACGATGACAACGGCAGTTCCATTGTTGCCACGGTGATATATTGCCAGGAAACCCCTGGGGGCAGGAACCACTTATTTAGACATCAAATTAAGGCTGAAGACACACACAAGCACACTACATAATAGGTGCACACGCACACACACAAACTGATGCTGATTTACAGGCGTGCACACACACACACACACAGGGTCTCGACAGGAATTTGAATAAGGATGCAGACACATTTCAGAGATAAACCTGAGAATCTGTGACTTTTCCTTATTTTTCCCCAGTGGTGGAAAAACACACAAATATACAAACACTTACACACATGACATCATAACATTATATAATAGCCTTTTCACTTTCCTGAGGAGCATATGGTGATGAGATCTGCTAACAGGGCTGACAGGGCAAAACATTGCTTACTTACTTTATTATATAATTACATTTGACAGTTAATGTGAAGCACTGTAGGGATATGCCACAATTTCATATTTCATCTCATACTCAAGTTTTCAAACTCAAATAATTAAAAAATCTCTTCACCGTAATGTTTTACTTCTTTACTCAGTCATTTTCTGCTGAATTCCTCACAGAGAAATGGTAATTCTGGACTCAACCCCTGCACTTCATTTTCATTTCATCAACAGACCATTACCAATTACCACATAAAATAATTATTTTGAGACCCAAACATGAAAGAGTCTTGGATCATGAATAGCCTGTGAGACAGGGTGGATATAACTAAAGCACACCTTAAAATCATGTTGCCACAGTATTTAATATTTCCTCAACTTTCCTGCACATGGTTCAGAGGTCAGTCCTGTTTTTCAGTCTGTCCTCATTTGACTTTTCCATTTTCCCTTCCTCCATCAATCCATCTCTTTTCCCTTGCCTTATGTTTGTGCTTTTTCCTCTAATCTTTACTCAATTATCAGTCAGTCGCTTCTCCTTCCCACATCTTACAAGTGATTGTATACTCCACCTGCCGTCCTTATATTTTCATGTGTCTCTCCTGTTTTCCATCAGTCGGTCCATCCATCTCTCCGTAATTACTTTCATATCATGTCCAATCAAACAGGATTTTTCCTCAACATCAGATGCAGAAGTGACTTACAGTAGCAAACGAGAGTGATGATGAAATGGACTGAGTGGTTATGAGATGTAAGGTGGATGCACTCATCATTTACTGAGCAATAACAAGACTGTCAATGAGGATTTGGGCACAGCGGTTAACAACCATGAGGTTAATGATAACTGGGTCCTGGAATTTTAGGACTTGAGCAAATGTGGCCACTCAGCTTCCATCAAATACAGCTTCTGGCAGGGCCACGGTGATTGATTTTCAGCAGCACATGCGACTCAGTGGAAGTGACACCAATACACAAAATGCGTTCATTGCATCAGGCAGCAATGACAAGGTCTTGGCTAAAGACTCTGACAACAGGCCAGGGTGCATATTAAAAGGGAGGCAAGAAAAGAAAAAAAAACACTTACAGATGAATTATGGCACATAAGGAGAACAGACATTACAATTACTGTGGATTTTCTGCAAATTTCCTCTTCACTGTGTTCATTAGTAGAACAGGCTGATCTGTCGATGTCTTCCCTGAAGTTGAAAATGAAAATATGCCTGTTGGCCACTGCAGTCAACGAGCTTTAAATCACAACTTTATAACAGGTTTAATAATCAGGAAGGAATTTGTTGCAGAAAATGTAGCTATTTCTGACAATTACAGCAACTCTGTAATGCTAATATTACTATAGTCTCCTCCAATTTGCATAAGTCTTACGATGTGATAGAATATTAAATACGGATGGAACAACTATAAGCTCGGGATTCCTGCTCTTTGAGTCTGGAAGGTGGAAAGGTGAAATCAAGTGAAATGTGTATTCTGGCACACTACAGGCCTATCATTGTACTTGATACTACAGAGGACAATAAAGATGTTATGCTGATGGACTTGGAAGGGGGAGTGGGAAGGCAATAGGATACTGAAGGCATGTGCAGTAAATTGACTGTGAAGGTGAGTGAGTTAGATCAGAAGGTGCATAGTAGGTGATACACCCGACAGTGAACGCGCAGATTGGATAATTGGATGACCGGACCTCACCAACATTTCCTTGGTGGAGAGAAAAATAAAGGGGGAGTGCTGAGTGGAAGTATGTGCTGCCCTTTGAGGTTGGAAGAATAGTATTGTATGAGATTCTTTCACAAAGAAGAAAGAACTGCGGTTATGAGGCACATCTACTGCATGTCCACCCATGCTGGAAAAGAGATCTCTCTTCCTGAGATTTCGTCCATTTATCCCCGGTACAGTAGTTTAAAAGAATGTTTCCTTTTCTGAATTGAGGGGTGATAGAAGGTGTTAAATCCTCTAAAGGAGCCACTGGAAATGTGTCATTTCTGATTTTGTGCTATATACACTGTTGCCCAGGAAGTTGAAATATTGTTCCGAGGCACATTCCTCTATATTTATACACATCAGGTCACTTCACTCTATTAATGATCACTGTAATGTCTGGAAGAGATTTGTCAATAAAGTTCTGAGAAGATACACTTTATCTACCAAGAATAACTCACACTGTAACAATCATTTGATGAGAAAAGGTAAAAAATATTTATATGTGTAAATCTATCCTCAGGTCATGGGCAGGCAGATAGAAACATTAGTTTAATAACTCGTTTCCATCTACATCGCCAATGTACGCAATAACAATTATAAAATGTATCACAATAACTTGCATTTATCTAGTGCCATTCAAACTCTTACAAGACAATTTAAACTCTTACCGGATATAGTCTTTAAAAGAAAACCATAACTATGTTTGCTAAGTGTTTGCTGTCAAACTGTGTGCAGCACAGTTTCTCTATAATTACATTGTGGCAACGCTTTCTATCTGAACTGAAAGTGACAGTAACAATATTGTATGTTGTCAGGTTGTTCATTTAGAAACTTATGGCAGCACTGATGGTATTTTGGCTCATTTTACAGACACTGAACTTCATATTAGTGATACTGTATTAGCGATTAATCATTGAATTGTGCATAAAGGCTTTTTGTTTTGTGAGACAACTCTGTGGTTCTTCCATATTTCAACTACCCTGTAATACAAGACTAGACATCCTTTACTTACCGACATGTATGTACCTGTACGTACTCCACATACGTACTTGGTAGGCGAAAATACCCTGTAGATTGCAGAGCATGAGCTAAAACATTATCAAACACTCTGTTCACCTTCTTGCAGACTCTGCTAAATAGATATCCTCGAAGAATTTACATTTCACGCGAAACTTGTCAAATTAAACCCTTCAATGCAACTAATTATGTCCTGTTTGTGCCTCCAAAAGCAATGCACTCGACACTGCAGCCGCTAAACTTTGAAGTCACTTCTGTCATTTCCGCTGCTCGCATACTTAGAGCTGTTTGGTTTGCAAAGCAGCGCTACGATGAGCATTTTAAATTACAGTAGGTCTGCAAAAGCACTTTATTTCCTCTATTATATAAGCATTTTCAGTCTGAGTACCCTAGACCTGTCATTGCATTAGCTACACTAAAGAATTACTTCATGAATGCCGCAGGCAATTTAAATTGCAAATTTGAGATGCGAAATTCTAATCTTGACTCTTATTAGAAGAGTGCACGTGGACTAGATCAGAAACTTGACTTGGGACCAAAACTATAGATTAAAGAGTTCTGCAGGATCACGAATCATTCAAATACCTTCATGCGCATGCACAAGTGTGCATTGGTGTGTTCCTTTATGTTCCTTCCTTTATGTATGACTCAGCATGCAATCATGTATGTGGGTGTGAGGGTGTACTGTGATTGCCCAATTGAAGTACTGGCCAGGGCTGAGCGGGTCTATCAGGGCTTGGCTGATTCAGCACTCCACCGCACAGAAAGAGAATTAAGGCCTGGACACATTCAAACACACGCACGCGCACACACACACACACACACACACACTTGCGCACCGACTCACTCTAAAGCATGCACGCTCATATGGACACTATCTCGCTCTTCACACACACCTAAACAGACACGATTAAAGAAGCTGCACACACACACACACACACACAGACATGCCACTCACATGCAAGCAGACACTGTGCTACACACATACCTCTGGAGCATACACTTAATGGAAATAGGATTAGATGTAGCACTAGTTATTACAGGAAAGTGGTGTGTAGTTCTTAGCTCACAGAGGTCGCACTGTCCTCACTGACATGTAGCGTGTTTGTGAGAGAGAAATACATGTGCAGGAGTGTGTGTCCACCCAGGCTGTATGCTGTGTGTATGACACGTTATGTCTGTGTCGTATAAATGTAACTACACTACAGTATATGGATGTGTAGATTTGTGTTCAGTGAGTTTGATTTCCACAGTCGGTTAGAGCAGCTGGTTTTCTAAAAATGTCTTGCGGCTTCATTAAAAGAAATATTACTTTCTAGTATTAAAGTTATTATGGTTTGACAACTTAATATCACTGCTGCTAGGGCTGTTGAAAGCATGAGCATGCGATCACCCATAGTGAGAGCAAGGTTATATTCTTCGGTGCAGTTACTCTAAAAGTTCCCACACAAGTGCTTACACTTGGATTAGACTTCTTCTCGGGTTAAAGTTACTGTAGGTAGAGTCTGCACTCTGCACCCCGCACGCCTGTTCTTGCACTTTATAACTCTGGGAGCAATGCTCAGACTGTAAGCTCAGCGCACCTGGGCAGTGGTAGTGTTTGTTCCACAGGAGTTTTGGACCACTGGGAAGTGGAGGTTTTAAGGGATGCAGACAGGGAGTGAAGGCGCTGTTGGTCCAGAACCGGAGTCAGGTGAGCGGATAACATAACTAGGCTTAGCAGTTTTTATGGACCACTGGGGGCCACAGGTTGTGGAGGTGCCACAGTTGCCCACACATATACAGTTAGAATAAATAACTGTGTAATATCTGTCTTTGTCCAGTATATGCTAATCACACACACACACACGTGCTGAAATGCACAATGACAAGCATCCCACCTTACACACAGAAGAGACCTACTTCCAGAATTAGAAGCTGATCAAACACTGCTGTGTTTTTGTTGGGTTTCTCCTTACCTGCATATATTTGCATTTGTGCTTAAGTGTGGAAAATCCTGCAGGGTATGTATGTACAAAGGGTGTGTGTGTATGTGTGTTTAAGGTTATTTAGGATGACGTTTGTGCATCAAAAACTGTGTGGTGGTGCTCAGGTCTGTGTGTGTGTGTGTTTGCGCACACATGCATTTGTTCATGTCTAAGTGTGTGTGTGTGTGTGTGTGTGTATGTGTGTGTAGGTGCCCCATGGGGATAATGTGACAAAGCCTGTGGTGTGATGTGTGATGTAAACAGGGATCATTAGCATAGCGACAGCCACTAGCATTCACACTGTGTCTACACCACCTGGGAGATGCTAAACACACATACACACACACACACGCGCGCACACACAAGAAAAAGGTGCATAAAGATACACACCTGGAAAGTAATACAGAGTCACTGCTTGTACAATATAAGTAAGCCAAAGCAGGCTCGCACACATACACACACATTTTGCATTACACATAACATACATTCAATCCCATCTCATCCCTTCCAGGAGCACCCCCCCCCCCCCCCCTTGTATCTTTATGGAAATTGACTGCAGACAGGGATTGGCTTTTTATGTCTGATTTATGTTACCGCTGTGTGTGTGTGTGCGCGCGCACATGGGTGTGTGTGTGTAAATTGAGCCTAGACAGGGATTGCGTTTTTATGCCTGTTTTATTGGACAGCCTCTATTGCTGTCAGGACCGGCTAAAGAGAAAAGAGGAGACATGAGAAAGGAAAGGAAAGGAAAGGAAAGGAAAGGAAAGGAAAGGAAAGGAAAGGAAAGGAAAGGGGTAGATTTAAAGAAAAGACATTAAACTGGACAAGGAGGAAGAAGAAGCAAGATCAATGAGGAGGGAGAAAAGAGAGTGGAAGAGGAAGAATACTCAGAGATTAGGTGGCAACAGAAACGAAGAATCAATGGAAAAAGAGGAATGAAGTTAAGGGAAGTAAAAATAGGGAGAGATAAAGGGAAAATGGGGAAGAAAGAGAAAGTGAAGATAAAAAAGAGAATGCATACAAGGAGGAGAGGATAGAAGGGCGGGAGAATAGAAGAATGAAAACACGAGGAAAAGGGGAGATAAAAGAGGTATCCGTGTGATCAATCCTTGCCTGCTCACAGGAGCGGCACATTTTTCAACCCCTTGTTTAGCAACCTGTGGCGCTACACAGTGGAACGCAACACACAGCCCTCCTGAGCAACCCCTCCACCATCCACAAACCGTCAACCACCCAGTGGCTCAAGGAAGCAAAGAGTGTGTGTGTGTGTGTGTGTGTGTGTAGGTGTGTAGGTGCGTGCGTGAAAGAGGGAGAGAGAGGACAAGCAGAGCGCTTTCCCTTTTGCTGTTTATTGATATTCTGCTTCCCTAAATACAGACCAATCCATCTCTGCTGTCACACTTACAGACACAGTTACAAGCATGGTGTATGCGCGCACGCACACATACACACACTCCTGGATGGCTGTGGATGGTTGGGGAGAGGAAAAGGAGAGGACTGAAGTTTGGGGGGAAAAATAGAGAAAGGGAATACGCAAGGTGAAGAAGAGAGAAAAGAAAGGGGAAAGGACAAGAGGGGAAGGATCTAAGAGAAGGTGTGGAGGATGTGAAGAGGAGAAATGCAATCCAGAGTGATTGATGGGCAATCTGCACATCTGTGTCAGCCATGCCACCCATAGCAGATAGAAAGCAAGAGAATGTTCTACCTGTTTTCTATCTTATGTCTCTCGTTTTCTTGTTTCCACTCTCGCCTGTTTTGTCTCTGTGTTTTATCATTACATCCTCTCTCTTTCTCTCTCTCTCCAGAGTAAGCATTAATTTGCTTCAGTTGATTGCTTTGGAGCATTTCATAGAGCAAACATACTCATCATAACTTCTCCTCTTACACTTCCCTCCCCTGACTCCGCTTTCCTTCTCAGCCCCCCTCTTTCTTCTCCCTCTAGTCTCTTTTCCTCTTTTTGCATAATTTCCAATTTCCTCTCTCACCCCAAAAAATCAGCAGCAGCCACTGTCTATCTGCTCATATTTATGTCTCTGTGCTCTTCACTTACTCTCTTCTCTTTTTTTTAATTATGGTTTGAATTATTTAGTGGCACAAAGTAAACAATATCTTCAGAACTAGCGTACAAAACAATTTCAAGACCAAACTAGGAATTATATAAAGTGCAATAAAGCTTCAGCACTACAACTATAGTTAACAGTAATGCTGCTATATACTATGTTCTCAACAAATAATTTAAACTTGTAGTGGCTGGTTGTTTTCAGAAAAAGAAACACTGACTGCTTTTAAGTTGATGTCGCAAACTTTAAGGAAACTCATTTGGAGTCGTGCTTCTGGCCACCTGGTCATTGTTAAGTCCAACATTCATTCTCCTTTGGCACTATTTTTGGTCTCTACCACTGAGGGAGATATCCGGCTCTGCTAAACGCTCCGCCATGTTCATTAGCTTGTCGCTAACTCTGTCTGTCTACAGTTTGGCGCTGATCAGGTGACGCTCTTGCGGGACACATTGAAGGGCTGTCGTTTAAAAGATTGGGAAAAAAAATAAAAGTGTGTATGATCTCGGACAGACATATTGCGGTGAAGCTGCAGATTACAACCGACAGAATACCCCTCGCCTGTCCCTCCTCTTTACAAGCGTGTAAGAGAAATTATGGTGAAACGAAACGAATGAAATGCCCTCTAGAGTCAGTAAGCAAGAAAGACTATAATTACCCGAAAAACAAAAGCCATTTGTTTGTTCAAATACTTAACACGTCTTGTGTTTACTTCCAAGCCGCCCCTTGTTTGCTGAGAGTAAACAGACCGCTCTAAGTAGCACAGACGGTAACTTGATATTGTCACACAATCACAAAACGGCTTTATTGTTACACCGTCACTAAACATTTTAGAGAGGATGCCAGGGTTGCCTTGTCCACAATTTCCCCTTAATAATATCCAAGTTGTCTAAACATGTTCTCTGACCTTTATTGGATACTATACAGCAGAGAGCGGACAGAAAAAGAGGAGGGGGAGAAGCGAGAAGGGGGAATAACATGCAACAAAAAGCGTCTTAGATTTCTAAGGCATCAGGTGACCCTTAGTCACTCAAAGTAAGCCAGACCAAGACCATACATGACAAGACATCTCTGAGGACCTCAGCATGTTAGTCTGGAATTTAAAACTCACGAGACGCCACACGTTACACTGGACGTAACAGGCAAAAACAAAAACAGCTACAGCGGGAACGCAAGCATGTGGATCGTCAGCTGGCATCTAAATATTACAACCGCGAAACAGCAGCACAATTAAAAAAGAGGCGATGTATGTTGCATTTATGATACAGTAATATGTGATATGTTATGATACACAAAAATATCTATGTCTAGATTGTACTCTTTATAATACTATTTATGGAGACCGAGCAACAAATCTTTGTGGGGATTTGTAAGCCGTTGATTGAGCTTTTTCCGTTTAATCTTTCCTGATAAACGGACATGCCAACATGAGAGCATCACCTCCTGTGTGTCAGATGATTTTGAGATCATAAGTCAAAGCTTCTCTTATCTACGTATATACGTAAGGATACAGGAGGTTATTAGACTAGATAGATCATCATATGATATCATCACATTCTATGTCAGAAAGTCACAAAGCTATTACCATTTTAAAAATGCCACACACGTGAACATATTTAAAGAATAAAATGTATCTTCTTTCGTGTCTTAGCCTTTTCATATGAATATCACCCAATGGAGATTTATTCTGACCCTGACAAAGACATTTTTTGATACATTGAATAAAAGATATATTTGCATAATGGTCACTGTTATGCAGCAGCATCCTGTTATTGAAGCACTCTTTTGACAGACGGGGGGACAAAAGGAAGCTGGAGAGATGTGGGGACAGGAAAGGAGAAGAGAGGAGGGGGAGGGATCGAAAGAGGTTAGACAGGAGAAGAAAATGGATGGATGGATGGATGGATGGAAGAATGAGGAGAAGAGCGTGGGAGTTGAAGAAGAGAGGGGTGGTAGAAAAAAAAAAGGAAATGGCGAGTAAATGAGAGAACACAGTGGAGTGAGGAGTGAGAGACGAGAGAGGAAACAACGGGGAGAAGAATGAGAAGGATGACAAAAGACCAAGTATATCTAAGGTGCTCTCCAGAGATGCAATTTTTCATTTTTGTGACTCATCTGTCATTATGACAATCATATAGTCACTCATGTGGAGAATTTCCTTGGGGTTCATTTCTGAAGAAAAAAAAAAACAGAGATAAAAAGGAGACGTTTTCTACAGAATTTGTGACTTTTTTTTCTTTGTTCAAGACGTACTGCTAATAACTTGACCTCAGATATCTGAACATAAAAAAAAGTGTTCATGTTGCCATGACCTGACCTTTGCGGAGCCAAGTGGTGTCCCCCAAAGAGATATTTTATACATTTGGCCCAAAACAAATACTGCATTTTATCTCCCACAGCGAGGTGCATGAAGTAAGGATTTTGATTGAACATGTGTATACAGCAGTAAATAGTAGGAACAAGTTTACTACAGTATTTCAGACAAAACTTTTTTTAGATTTCGATATTTATCTAAACATACAAATATTACAAAAGAAGGAGGACACATATCCACCAGTTACAGCGTTGACAGAATTTAAAATGTACTTCTTTTTTCCCCTCTTCACTTTCTTAAAGGGAACTTCAATCCATGTGAAAGAAAAGCCCTCGTATCTTTTTACTAATACAGTATTTGGTGGAGCCTTGTAAAACTTTTGGCGTATAACTGTCATTATCAGAAAACGACAGGCCTTGCTAGTTAAACACAGGTCAATAAAAAAGTAGAGAATCCATCAGTGGAACAAAGATGAATGTAATTTAGCGAAGGCCGAGGTTAAACAGAGACCAAAAAAATGACTGAAATTAAATCTGTCTAAATGGATCCTTTCTTTTTTGCGATCATGGCGGTGAGATGGTGATTCATTTTCTTTAACAAGTGTCAGAGAGAGGTCCAACTGCAGGTTACACACAATGCACACACTCGGTAAGACGTTTTTTTTTTTTATCTGTTATTCAAATTAACATTCAGCTCGAACAAGGCATAAAAGATTTGTGAGAAGATGTTGAAGACAAGATTCAGAGTCTGATTCTCACATAAGTGAGCGCTACCACATACATGAACGAAGCAGTCAAGTCTTCAGCACATCATTTTATTCATTAAGCTTTTCACATGAAACTAGCAAAGAAATGGCTCTGCATATGATCCTAGAAGTACACAAAGAAAGTAATTATTATTTTCACCAACACAGATCCTTCACCAGGTTGATTTACAGAATGTGGTAAAACAGACAGGCTACATACTGTATATTTTAAGACTGAGTCTGAATCTTTTATACGTTACGTCACACCTATCTTTACTGATAGACGTGATGTTAGCTCCAACCTGCTCTGTTGTACCTGTAACTACACCCGACAGTGATGTCACAGTGTACTAACACCTCCTGGAGGACAATCCTACATCACTGCAGCGAGGGTAGAAGTTAAACCACTTGAGGCCTAAAACTCAAAGCGCAGAGCCATTATTTCAACGTCAAAACTCGCTCTCACACTATTTCCATTCTCCTCTCGGACAAAACAAGAGGAGTATTTTCCCCCCGCGTTAATTCTGCCATACTGTAATGGCTAAAATCTATTTTTCAAAATTTCTGTTTTCTGATAAATCCTGCTCTATCCCTGCACGCACACACGAAGAAGAGAGCCAGCCCGAGCAGGCTTATATGTGGGGAAAAAATTATTATTACATTCTGTCACACAGAATCACACACACACACATCGATCTCATTGATGTCTCTGAAATAGGACACAGTTCACTCTGCTGTAACAGTAATCATCCATGAGCTTTTCTCCCTGTGGTTCTCCCCCTTGAGATGCAGAGGTTGAACTCCGCTGAGTGTGTGTGTGTGAGTGTGTGTGTGCGCACGCATGCACTTGGGTTCACGTGTGTGTGTGTGCGTACAGTATGCATACCAACCTTGAAATCACTCTGACATGATCGTTTTATACAGGTATATTCAACGCATAGCCTGTTCTTTCACCGTCCGTCCTTCTTTCATTTCTCTCCATTCACTGCCTCACATTTCTTTTCTAGCTACCCTCTCCTCTTAAATAAGTCATTGTCTCATAGAAGAGTCCTCTTGTCCATCTCTCCTGCTCTCTGCAGCTGCTGTTGACAGTTATATCTGCCTGTCTATATCTCTTTTATTCTCCATGTTTCACCGTTTATCTGTCCGCTTCTCTCACCCCACCGCCTCATTTTCCTCGCTTTCTTTCCCTCTCAATCTCTCAATGTCACTGTATGACATTGTCATGAATTGGAATTTTCTTTTTCTTTTTTTTTTTTCTGTTGCTGCTAATTCAATTAACAAGATGCCATCTCCCCAATTAAGCTTTCCAATTACCGCTCCGCTCTCGGTCCGAATGAGAGTTGTCCCTCGTTTGGCGAAGGCTTTTTCTTTGTGCTAGATGTTGAATTGAAATGGACTTGCAGTGTGTGCGATAAGACCTGCTCATCATCATCATCCAAAAAAAAAAAAGACAGAAACTATTTAAAAAATGTTCACAGCTCACTCACTCTGATTGCTCTTGCTCATTACTGTTTGAACGGTAATAGTGGGTTTTGTTCCAGTATACTCTGATCTCATTCAGCTGCGTCATCCTGTCCATTAGAAGGACGTAATAACACGGCCCCTCAAAAGGTGTGCAAATGTAATCATGTGTAATCTTAAAAAGTGGAAAGAGTAGCCATGATGTGCAGGTCAATATGGCTCCTTGTGTGACTGTAAGAAAAACAGCTTAGTAACCTTCCAGCTGTTTTTTCTGGTCATTTTAGTGAAAAGCACACAAATGGCCAAAAAGCCGAAGAAAATAATGAAAGAAGAGAATAAAGGTGTATGGTTGCAGATCCACAAGCCCTTTTCAAGGATTACCATCTGAAAGTGTGATGACTCATTTTTTTCTCTGCCTACAACATGTAATGAAACTTTATTGTTAAAAAAAAAAAAAAAAAAGATACTGATACTGTACGATTGGCATGATGATGCTATCATTATACTGGAAAATGTATCACATTATCATACCCGTCCATCTGGTTGATACGTTGATTTGATACCGCTTGACTGTTCTTATTTTTAGTATGGACGTATATGAGCAGAGGAAATGACAAGGACACAATGTAATCTGGATACACGTGGTTTTGTGGTATACAGTATCGATGAGTGGTATATTGTCAGAACCCATATCACTCTTTGACTACATTATGAAGTGGTTTACTTTCCACAGATGTTAAAGGGTAGCTAAGATGTGTGTGTAACAAAGTGTCTTTATTTCAAACACAGCAAAAATGTGCGTGATGCCATACGTCTCTGAAGTTACAGGTTCAAAAATGATGAATGAAGAACAGCATAATAATAATTAGGCAAATAATTCTAATTCACCGGTAATTAAAGAAGTCCTTAATTATTTGCACGGGACTGGGCATGGTTGTTGTTATTGTTATTTTGGGGCGCGGTGAGGCAGCGTCTACCTTTCAACCTTGATTATCTTTGGCGT
Organism: Nibea albiflora; assembly: GCA_014281875.1. Classification (NCBI taxonomy): domain Eukaryota; kingdom Metazoa; phylum Chordata; class Actinopteri; family Sciaenidae; genus Nibea; species Nibea albiflora. The sequence goes on from CM024801.1 coordinate 12,594,428, forward strand.
TTGTCAGAGTAACGTCGCAGAAGCCAGCAGCAGGTGCGGAGAGCTGATTGGAATCTGGCAGAGTTACATGTTGATGACTCATCGAAACACATGCGAGATGAGGAGGAAGAGGAAGCGGAGGGCAGGACCAAATCATCAGCTTCGCTCTCTATATCACCCGATCTTTCTCATGACTTTGTCAAAAGACACATAGATTTGGAAAAACAGAACTAATTAAAACTTTTGTATAAAACTGGATCTAATTGAGTGGGCTGATTAAGTAGCTTTTCAGATGTTCGCAAGGCCATCGATGTGCCAGAGCTACGAGCAAGGGTAAAGACTGCATCAGCTCGGATTGGATCTGAGGTTGTCAAAACACCACCCAATTAAAAAAGTTAATTCATTAAAACTTGCTGGACTTGTAGACATACCTGCAAGATGGCTGATTTATCTGATGTTTATTTCAGCTCAGCTCTCATTCATTTTTTTTTTTTTCCTGAGCAGCTTCATGTCCTTGCTCTGTCAGAAAAGGATAAAAAAAAATGCTGTACTTCTCATCAAGTTAATGTGTGGTCTAATTAAAATGTTAAGAACATACTGGACTTGCAGACATGTAAGATTACTTAACTGCTCAGTTGTGCGGCGGCATCCATTTTAGTCCCCGTCAGTTGTTTATCAGATCTATCTGACACGATTGCTGAAGAAAAAGGTTTTTCCTGAATTTTATGCAGCGGTGCTAAATTGAAGTACTGCGCGAAAGAATAAATCAACTTATGTCCTAAATGGTCTGGCTGCTGAAGTGAGAGGAGAGATAATTGTTATTAATTTTATTGCTATTAATTGTTAATTTAAAGCATAGTGTAGCAGTAGATCAGTAGAAGTGTGCAGGATTTACTGCAACAATAGCTCCAGCTACATGTTGTTTGTGTTGGGGTTTTTTTTTTTCTCAGGTTTGTAGAAATGGCTGATGAATTCAAAAGTGGCAGGGTGCACTGACTTTTTTTTCAAGCTTTATTTGATAGAGACAGCCGAAGAGTGACAGGAAATATGTGTGGGGAGAGAGAGATGGGGAATGACTTGCAGGAAACAGCCACAGGTCGAACCCTGGGCCCCCGCAGAAAGGACGGAGCCTTTGCACATGGGACGGCTGCTCTACCAGCTGAGTGAAACATTGCCCCTATAAAGCACTTGCACCTGCAACAGCCAACTTTTTGACCACTGGGGGGCAGTGGCAACAAGTTGTGAGCACAACACTGACATATCACCATTTCGGTTGCATGTACTGTATATGTTCACTACCTAGTCATGAGAGAGTTTTAAAAGGTGCCCAGCAGTACATAGCCATAGACTACTCTCTCTATATAGTGCACTAGTGTAGTGAAGACCGTTCCAGCCACAGGACTGCAATATCAATCAGTATTGTCCATTTCAACAAATGTGTACTGTGCATGGAGAACAAACTGTAAAACAAGAAATTGATTTAATGCCCATTATATCATGTGGGATACAGCTGATATGTCAGAAAATCACTGTCCAGTCACAGCAGAGTATGAGGCAAGAGACTGCCTCTCTCCCTTGTTTTCTTTCTTCTTTTTTTTTCTTTTTTCTTTTGTCATTTGAAACACTGTCGTTATAACAATATCAACTATAGCTGCTTTAAGTTTTAATGGTGCAACTTGAAAAAATAATTATGATATCGAGTTAAAAGAAAAACATCCTGAGAAATCTTTTTAATGAGGTTCTTTTAATACCATGTGGAGGTTTGAAGTCCCAAAACAACAAAGCATCTACTATTGATGTGTGAGAAATGCAGTAGAAGTAAAAAAATAAAAAAAAGTTTTAAAGACTATATACATAGTGTTCTTCTCCACAGGGTAGTTTGGATAGCGACGGCAATAATCAGTACAACTCAATGAGTGAAGTAATGAATGAGCAATCCCTGGATTAGGGCCATGAACTCCTGCTGGGCCCACCCATGCTAAAACTGACTGCTCTTGTGCTACAGTACCATGAATCACTGTGGAGTGGAGCGTCCACCAGATGGCATCGATATGTTCATAAATGACAGACTACAGCAGATGGAGAGAGAAGCAGTCAAGACGACATACTGTAAGAAACAGAGAATGGCAGAGTGGAACAGATGGAGAGAATTACTCAGAGGAGGGCAAGAGGATTTCAGAGTAAAGGAAATAAAGAGTATGTACAGAGAAGTGGGAGTGTTGAGGGTCATGTGACAAATCTGTCACATGACAAGTCCAGTGCTATTACTGTACCAGGGGCTCCAAAGGGAGCTAAGAGGAAACTAACCTTTTCTCCTTAAAAGGCAAACCCCACCGAGTTCCAGCTACCCGAAAGGCAATATTTGTGACATATTTCCAGTCTGTGAGATGTTGTTTTTGTACATAAGGTGGTGGTTTTCCGTACTACATAAAATCATCCTTTCTTTTATAAAGAGCCTTGCAAAAGAGAAGTACTCTGTTTAGGTTTGAATGTCCACCCAGACAAGTTTATTCACAAGTGAAATGACATGAAGTCAAGCTTACTGCTGGATCATGTAATGCAGCTCTGTGTAAATTTCACTAAACAAGGACACTAAGACTCATTGTCCTCTCAAGATATGCTACTGTGTGCTATATTGTTCGCCTCAAATAAAGCTTAAAGCTAAAGTTCAGCCAAAAGGTGCTCTACGCAACCCTAAAGTTGAAATATCTGACCCACTGAGTCAGTCTTCCATTCAGGTACAGTCTCGTTATCACTGTATTCATCTAGGGAATCCAGTCATCAGTTCATCGTCACTTTTTCAGCCTAACATCTTTGGAGACCCGCACATCATCTCAGGAAGACAACAGTAGAAAAGAGACTGGATTTTGAGGCGTAGCTCAGAGGAAACTGTTGAGCTCTGTCTCTTTTTCTTGGCGTGTGTGCTGGCTCTAAGGATTAAAACTAAACACTGGATGCTCAGGTGTGTGTGTGTGTGCGTGTTTGTGTGTGTGTGGGCTGTTGGAAGTGTCATTTGGCAGTGGGGAAGCCGAACAGCCAAGCTCTGCCTGATTGTCTCTGTCCATGGTGCTGAGGCCCGCCAGTGAAAATAGAGAATGTTTTGCCCTGAGTTAGGTTTGTCAGGCAGCTTTTCTTCGGCCTACAAATCTCACCAAACCAGTTGGTGCCATGTCATAGCCAAAGCCAGGCCAGCCATCATTTTAGGAGTTTTATATAATGCCTTACAGTATTTCAGGTGGTGCCATTTGTTGGCATGAACAACACAAAAACTCTGAAACGGAACTGCTGTTCATACAAAGTGCAGGTCCACAGTGTGGTTGAGTCGAGACAGCAAGAGCACTTTGGGTTAAGGTAAGGGAAGACATAAAATTCCCTTCTTTCCTTTCCTTTCTGTGAGTGATAGATTTGTGTTGGCTCATGTAACACAAGTGTGCTGCCAATTTGGCCAAGATTCTCACAAAAAAAATGATATATTGGTTTCAAGGGACTCTACTATCTAGATAAAAGGTTTATTAAAGAAAACTTTAAATCAACACAGCCCAGAATCTAACTATATGTGTCCAGGTTACTCCTCGCCTTAACTGGTAAGTCAGTCATTTAGCTTATAACATTAGAAAATCAGATTTCAACTACAACCAACCCTGTGCTGAACTTTCTCAAAAATTCCTTTGCAAAATGAAATGTTCATCATGTGAAAAACCTGGCATGGTTTCAGAGTGATTACTGGTGTGAAAATGAAGCAGGGATGGACTATTATTAAAATGAGGAGACATCCAAAGATATTTTCCAAGAAAATACTTACTTTGCCCTGCAGACCAATTTATGAAATGTGTTCAGAAAAATGAAACAACTCTCATTTACTGACTCATTCTGTGTATTTCAAAGACTTTTTCTCTGTGATTATCAGAGAGGAATTATTGGAGGTGTATCCTCCAATCCCGCAATTCAAACTGTTGAATGAAAAATGGGCAAGAATTTCAATTTTGGCGTTCGTCTTCAGCCACATATTCACTCTCCAAAGTCCCTTCTGTGTTCATCTACCTGTCCATCAGATTCCCTCTGACTTTTCTCCTTTCAGTCCAGATCCTGCAAATCTCTTTATCACCTGAGCTTCAGCTATGCCTCAGTTGTCTACATTTTGGTCCTATACCTGTTACCATGCACACACCACCTGTGTGTTTTCATATTGCAGTGGCCATTTTTATGGCTATGCTACACAGCATAAAAATGGAATGCTCTCAGACATTTAGATGGTTTCTGAGGAGATTTAGTGTAATTAACCTTTATTTTCACACCGACATTAGATCAGAAAAATCCTGTTGTATAGGCTTTGTAACCATAAAAAGAAAAGTTATACATCACACAGTAATATTATTATTTATATTATTATAACAAAATAATACTGTTTTGTTTCAAGACAAGCAAAATATGAACCTCTGACTCATTTTTCTTTTGCCAGGTTAAATGGAATAATTGAATGCTCAGATGACGCACACTCATGGTCTACTGTGCTCAGAACACAGAATGTTTTTGTTTTTCCGGACACAGTTTTTCTTCTTTTTTTATTTTTTATGTACAGCAGAGAGTGATTGTTTATCTCCCTCTCCAAATACAATTCATTCTGAAATTTTACTCATCAAAGCTTATTCCGTCAGAAATACTTTCTGATTGCAGATAGAGATGTTCTCATCTCTTCTAATATTTAAGAGTGCAGTCAGTCTATTTCATGTTAGGCTGAGAAAACATGTTTCTCCTTTTACTGGTCTGCAGTGCATGATGTAAGCTTAGAAAGGTTTCATTTGTGTTGGTTGTATTAATGTGCAGAACATTTTCTGCCTGTGTGTTTTCACATAAAAAACAACATCCTTAATGTCATAATGCATAAGAAGCAGGACACTTAAACTTCTTCTGGAGAATAGCAGAAAATAGCACCGGATCAGAACATTAGATCTGTGTGGACAACGGGGAGACCTTCCTCAAATGAATAAATACAGAAAATATTAACGCCATATCATCTCTTTTTTTCCAATGTTTGCCATCATTTGAGGCGTGACTGGTGCTCTTTTAATTACATCATTCAGTTGCACCCTCCCGCCCTGTAATGGTTCAATGACACCCAGCTGAATAATTAGTGTCACTGAACTGCAGAGTGTAGTGAATGGAAATGCCAATGCCATTTTTTTTTTCTTTTTGCAATTGTTTCTTTCAAAAGTTACATTTTGTGTAGAGCGTGCAGGCCCACTTAAGTGACTTTTGTTGAGGCTGAAGTTGGAGAGAGCTGGAAATGTCACGTACCAGTAAGAACAATAAAACTGTAACATATAGTATCTCATTTTAACAGAAAAGTAAACTAGTTAACCAAAACTGCAAGGAGAATGAGAAAATGCTAATCAAGCTAACCCACACAGTCCTTTGAATGGGGCTAATCATCCAAGTGGAAACGCCCGTAGGATAAGAGCCTTGGATAAAGGCACATGACTCCAATCATGGTCCATCTCCAGTCTTTGATGTCTTCTGTAAGATGTTTTTATAAATAGTGCATTCAAAACACTATGAACATCTATTTATCTGTTCTTGTGTAAGTGCTGACCCTTCTGTGTACCTTCCACAAGCCTCTGCCATCTTTCCCCTCATCGTTTGAAGTGCCATGTAGGTGCCAGGTCATGAGTGCCTTGGATATGAAGCTCTCTGTAGGTAAGAGGGCATGAGAGGCTGCCTCCTCTCACAGGCATGTTGAGTTGTATACGAGCTGGTCTGGACCGCTCATAACATTAGCGGCAGGAGTCCTGGACTGCTAATACTGTCACACTGAGAGAGAAAGTCAGACAGGGGGAGAGGGGGGGCAGAGGTGTGAGTGAGTGAGTGTGTATGTGTGTGTCCGAGTGTCTGAGCGTGTGTGCTGCGCCTAACTTACAACAAGACATACCTCGCCGGTTGATGGTGGAACGCAGTGAATCGTGGAGAGAAGCGCTGACATGTGACTGTGTTTAAGTGTGTGAACACACATGTGACGGCAGTTTCGCGGCTTGTGGACAATATTCTTCATTTGTTGGTAATATAAACAACCACAGCAGGCATTACTTATAAAAAATCTGTGTGCGTGAGGGTGTGTGTGTTAAATCCTTAATATAATCACACTGTGGTAGTTGTGCGCACGCAGAGAGCACATGCAGAGAAATCCACAGAGGGGGCTGTGGAATGAATTAGATGCCGTGTGTGGAATTTACACATTCTGCAGGTCGATATTTTCCTGTTTTGTTTTTATAAGCCTCTGAAATTAATGTATTTATTTGATGTGAATATATTTGTATAATATAGTTTGTAGAGTTTTTTTTATTATTATTATTATTTGCATTTTTTCCCTCTTGCTGTTCTGGAGTTGAGAAAGTGACAAAGTATTCTCTTTTTTTCCCCTTTTCATCTTTATGCCTTATAAAAAACATCTCTGTAGTTTACCTTACAGGTTACAGGTTTTCTTTTTGTTTACAATCAGTCTTGTTTACCCTCTGGCGCCCATTGTGCAGCAATAAAGTTCAAAAGGGCATAAATTGAAATTGAAACACTGTCGGCAGTCTTCAGTTTGAGTGTGTTCTACTGGTCTGTCATACAGATGAAGCTATTATTCCTCTGTGGACTGCATGCTCACTGAAACACCACTGCAAAAGAAATATTCAGGTCTTTGAACCATCAGTTATATAGTTCAACAACTCGTGGATTAAATTTTTGTTGGTTGGTTTGGTGAAGATATTAGCATTTTGTTGGAGAAAGAATTTCTTATATTCCCCCTGTGGGATATATTTACGGGATTGATGCATTGAGCCTTTACAGAGGCAGCCCAAATTGAAACCTATTAGTTAAACGTATTAGTCAAACATATTAGACCATATTAGTCAAATTGTCAGAGGGATTTGTTCACATCTAAAGGAGCCGACTGGCAACTAAATCTGACTTGGATCCGATTCGCCTGCAAAAATATAAATAAATAAAAAAAACGTCTTTGGATAAGTGGTAGAAAAAAGATACATGGGTGGATGTTTCAATCTCGACTTAAGTGGTGGCTGACAGTCCAATTAACATTGCCATCCCTAGAAAATACATATAAGTGTAATTCAAATATGGAAAATCAAGAAACACCTGTCAGCTGACATCAAATGAAGAAGGAAATGACAGAAAATACTTCAAAGCAGCACAAAGTATAATAACCAAACAATGTCATGAGATAAATGCATTTATTTTTATTTGCAGTAAGCTTTTAATAATATGTAGGTTTGCTGGGATGACAAAACATGTATGCTGTAGCCCATCAGTGGTTTGTAATAGCCCTCAGATGCCCTTTAAAGTAACCAACATCAACTGCCCTAATGCCCAAGCCCCATATTGATCTTGTTTTTGTCACAGCACTACACAGCCTGACCAGCTTCCAGCCCTAAGTCACAGGCTTCAACAGAACAACCCCCTCAAGATAACACTTAAAAAGGTCAGTGGTTCAATTACTGGCTACACTGGTTCACCCAGCAGGGCTCTCAAGATGTTCTATCTCCTCTCCTTTTGCTCATTAAGTTGGGTCCTAATGTAAAACGTTAACATTTACATACATATGCTGCCAATTACTGTCAAGAGTCCCCAGCTTTTGAAGAGGCGCGGTGTGGTGAGCTGGACTGCCTGCTTGATTGGTTACCATGGAGACGTAGAAGTAATAGAAGGTCAGTGCTGTGGACGAATAGGAGGAAAGAGCGGGAGGGAGTGAAATGTAATGGCGGGTTCTGATTGGCTTATTTTGCGTGGTTGCTTTAATATTAGCTATTGTTTTTGGTCCGCTGTATATACTGCAAAGTTTGGTGTGCAGTATCAGATCTGGTATTTCAGTCGGATCTTCAGTTCTTGAAGAAATTTGTATTCAGAGTGTTTACGAGAGCAACCAAACACAAAATCACACGAGAGAGTACACAGTGTAAAACACTTACTTACATATTACAAGCCATATACAATCATCAGCAGGTAATAGTTCAACGTGGTGCAATATCACTTATCAGTGCAACATACACAGTACTTACACAAGGATAAGATGCTACTTCATTTCATGTGCAAATTAGGCAATCTAAATTCAGTGAGGACAAAATGAGATGCTGCTTCTGTTGTACTTTTGGTAGCAGAATTTATACAAAAGGCCTCATCACTTTTATCCAACCATCCTATTTCGACCGGCGTCAGCTGCTCACAGTTTTCCTCTCTAGTTTTAGCAATGCAATGTCTGTAGAAAAACACACATCATTTGCATGTCGATACACACACACACACACACACAGACACCAGCCACTGACCGCTGATTTGAAAGACTAATGTTGTAAAAGGAGAGTCAGACTTTAAGTAGTTGAGGCCCCTTTTTCACAAACACGTTCGAAAATGTCACATGAAGGGTCTCGTTTCAAAATGGCACATATCCATTAAACAGAAATCTTTTGGGAAAAATGAATTCAGTAGTTTAGTTCTTAACATTAAAGGCTAAAAAGATAGTATGCTACACCAGAGTACTTCATTTTAATCTCGGCTTTTTACATATAAAATAAATATATCTCTCTAAATGTGAGTTGTATTGTATATATTGTAGGAAAACATGATAAGCAAAATATATTGAAATGTCCAAACAGTTCTAATATTTTATATATTTGACATAATACTTGTTTATACTGTATATATTATGAATTAGCAACAGTAAATACATTATGAGAAATTGTAGCCAATTATTTAGCAACACAATGAGTAAATGGTCATCAAATGTTCAAACTAATCATAGTAGCAAAACTTTAGTTGACTTTGTATTTCATCTATTGTTTTCTATAATATGTTCTTTCTCTAACCATAATGAATATTTTTCTATGCCTATGATTAGTCACTTAGTTCTTTCACTTTCACAGTTTGGGGGGAAATTGTGGTCTGATCTGTTCAATAATGAAAAGTTTGACATTAGCTTTCAGCAAGGGGCGTGACATGTCTGAGACAACAATCTTTCTCTGACCTTAAAGCAAAGTGCTTTCCTTGCTGAAACCAAACCACAAAGTGGACTCAGGAAGACGGCGAACCCAGGTCTGCTTTGTCAAAGTCCACCATCCACCATGACCATCCCTCTATGACATTTGTGACAGCACAACACTACCATAAACCATGACGAGAACAGTTTGAAAAAGAAGATTTATTTGATGTGAATAGTTGCAGTCAATATTTGTAACCATTTATATACACATGTAGAACTCAAGTTCACCAAGAAAAACTATTAAACATATATGAAAGTTGATAGCAGTAATCAGTGAGTGAGGTTTGTTGTAAAACTGAGGATGGACTTACAAGCTCATAATTAATGAACTGATTTGATGACCATAAAGATTTACTCAGTGTAACCTTTACCCAGGTTTTACTCAAATCAAACCATGTCACTGATATTTCTGACTTTGCAGGGGTCAAAGGTCAGCTACTAGAATGAGAATGATAGTTCACTAAACTTTAGTGAATTATTAAGTATTCCCATGGTGGACTTTTGAATTTTGGAAAGTGGACTTTTAATATATTGACTGACAGTGAAATAGACCAATTGGTCAGTGTACAAACACCACTTAGTGGGCGGACAGCTGTTGTTCTGCTGTGACTGATTGTGTTAACCCCTTGAGTCCAACATGAATTCAGCTTAAGTGAAACTCATTGTTCTTCACAGTAAACAGCCATGACATTACACGTGAAGAGATTGTAGGATTATTTCATGCTCTCTTCATGCTGTTGTTTGCGTGCCGCTGAGCTATTACGTTCCTCTTTTTCTTATTTCCCTTTGTGTCATTTTTCACATTTGTTCTGCAACTGTACTGCAATAAAAATGATTTCATATAGGCTGTAGTTTAAATGAGGCAGTTGTCACTCAGTGACTGTGCTGCTGCCAGAGTGTAATTACCAAGCACAGCAGGGAGCATCGTTTCACTTTGAAACACACTTTAGGCAAATCTGCATTCCAGCAAAATGGAGATACCTCAAGTGTTTGAGGAAATTGTCATTAAGTGTGCATCTAAAGAGGTCCAAGAGTTTCAACATCTGCCTGCAGCGGGAATGGATTTTGGGAAGGCTAAGAAGTTCCTGTTAGAGATGTTTGAAAAGTTGCCATTACAAAGCAAGAGACAAAGAGAAAATTAAGGAAGAAAAAGTGAAGTGAGTCTGATCGAAGGTGAGGACAGGGCGAGAAAAAAAAAAGACGTAGTGGTAGTTAGGATTGTAGTACAAATAACGAAAGGGAAAGAAAAAGTGAAAATCTCACCATGCCATTTCCTCTCTCTCTCTGCCTTCAGCTCTCGAAGTGATGAGGTGCTTGTGGTGTTGAGATGAAACTGAGTCAGTCGTTGAACATTTTCATAAGAAACTCGAAGTACAAAACCACACACACATCAAAATACAAATTAGAAATGCGCACTCACCGACTGAAAATATCTAACTTTAATGAACCTAACCGTTTTTGTGTCATAACCAAATTTTAACCAAAGTGTTGGAAAAAAAAAACAAACATTAAAAACAGGTTAATTTTTTCAACAGCAATTTGTAATAGTTTGTCTCAAAATCTTTGAAAAAGTTTCAGATAAACGATTGTTTCCAGCGTGAGATCAGAATATGTTTTTTCAGAGAATGTTTTCATTATTGCGGCAAAAAAAGAATCAGTGCGTTTTTATTAAAATCAGCCCTTTAGATCTACAGTGGACGTCAGTCCTTTCCTACAGTGTGCCATGCTGTATCATCATGTTTCTACCGAGGGCCCAACAGACAAATGCTGGCTCTTAATAGGGCCTTTCACGGGTTTTGCATCCGCCATAATTTCTCCAACACGCTTGTAATGGGAGGGTGAGGCCATGAGAGTGAAACCGTTGCAACTCACCTCTAGATGCCACTAAAACCTTCACGCTGGCCCCATAATCTGGAGGACTTGTTTTGTGCTAGTATATATTGCGCTTCATTAGTATAGGCGGTCATCATAAGCCCACTGGTGCGAAGCCAAGTTCTCAAGCATCCTCTGTCAACCACTCCACTACCACCTCACTGCACACTTTCATTTACACATCAGACTTCTAGCTTGTACTTATACATGCACTATACACACATATGCATGTATATATCTTGTGAATTCTTTCAGTCTGTTCCCACTGCTTATTCTGTTCATACTGCATATATATATTAGCTCTTTGCACTTCTCATAGATGCTAAACAGTCTTCCGTTGTCTGAGTACATGTGCAATGGCAATAAAGTTGAATCCAGTCACTGAGATAGACACATCGATGGATGAGCGAGGCGTATAGAAAAAGGAAAGGGAGACATAAGGACATTGTGGACTCTCCTGAGGCGTCCATTTCAGCTATGTTGCTTCAATAGCGTTACAGTCTGTTCTTTCAGCCCGACAGGTAGGACATGTTTCTGTTAGCATTTCACTAAGCCAGTTGACAGTTTCTTTCATACAAGCACAAAGCGATGTGACAGGCTGTTTACAGTTGCTTCAGCACAACAGATGGATAGACACACAGAGTGACAGACAGACAGAGAACCACCAGCAATGATACCGAGAGCGCAATTATCCATCCATAAATTTCTATGTAATTAATCCCTGTTTCGGCAACAGTGAAAAACTTTTTTTTTCTTTTTTCCTCCAGCTCTTTGGAAATCTCTTAATAATTTTAGATCTATCACAAGGTTTCCTTTCAGTCAGTCTTGCCCAGAATATCCGAGAGAAGACAGAAGGGTCTTGAGCATTAATGAGACAATAAGCCTCATGCAAGAACTGCTTGTACGAACAGATAAATTTTTCAAGTGGAACATACCACCACCTTTTCTATTTGATAGACTTCATTTATGAAATACAACTACAGATAACACTAAATTTGTTGTGTTTTCATCTGGTCATCTGACAGCAGGACGTCTTTTTGTTCATAATTACAGCAGAACAGAGTGTTTTACCTCGCAGTGATGATCAAACCTCACTTACACACCGACTCTAACATGTGACAATCATCACCAAGCAATTTAGGTCAAGAGAATTTTGTTAATCTATCGGTAGCAGCCTCCTCAATCGATACGAATTAGCCATGAATTCCTAGTTGTAGAGTTGATGGCGCGTTGCGTGAGTGTGGAATATTCGGCATATATTTCCGTCCAGCGCACAACCCATCGCGGGTGTATCGAATCGTGTATCGTTATGCTCCTCCCCCGCATCCTGTTTCCTGTCTTTAAAAAAAGGATATCCAGGAAACAATACAGGGAAAAATGTGTGTGTGCATGTGTGTGTGAGAGAGAAAGGACACTACTAAGGGGACTGGAAAAGTGAAATCTATGTCATGACAGCAGTGAGTTAGACATGCATACACTGTTATGTGTTGGCATAATGACAAACCATTGAACAGGACCAAGCCTTCTAACTCGGATATGGACACTCTGACTCTCACACATATACACATTCATGTTTTCCCTCAAACAGCCACGCATACCCATCAAACACACTTTTGTCTCCCTTGTTGTGTGTGATTGCAGTGATTGCTGTGTGGCCGTCAGATTGCAGGGCAGCATCAGCCTGAAATACGTCTGCATTTTGATAGCATCTTAGCTCCTCTTCCCTTTTCTCTCTTTCTCCTGCTGAACCATAATTTTACAGTGTGATTCATGTATCTCATACTCTACTGTACATCTTACACCTTAGACACACCTTATTATTACTATCATTTTTCCCCCACTGTGTCTTGTTTTTATCTTTTCTTCTTTCTATTTCACCTTTTGAAAAAGCCTTTTGGACAGGTGTACAGGTTAGCGGTCAGCTACAAACACTAAATACAGTACCGTAAATCTAATGCATCCTTTGAACTATTTGTATTTACTCTATTGTACACCATGGCAATTTGTTGCAAGAAAAAGCTCAGCTAGCAAGCTTTCTGACCATCAGTTTGCTAACTGCCTGCTAGCAAGCATTAGCTCAGTGGTCCTCCTTTTATGGAATAGTTTATACTCTGAGAGAGAAGTGTTAAATAAAAGTGGATACTGCAACCTAGCTAATATAATACAATATGGTAGCTTGCCCTGCTGGAGTGCCGCTCTTTTTTTTTTAGCAAAATTTAAACTTTCTAGGCAGTTTATGTTTTTGCAGCAGACTTCATTGTAATATTTTAGAATAATAATTAATAGTCATGCTAATAAATTGATTAAACTTACTAGAAAAACCCCTACATAAGTATTGTGGCATGTGAGCCTACTTGACATTCAAGCCAACAGTCAGGCAGCCAGTACTGTGATGTTTAGGCAGGATGCTAAAGTTCTGTTTACAGCTGACCCATTTGTGCAGCAGTATGGATTTCCCATCAAAAGATATGAGGCAAACAACAAACTGCCAGCTTCAGTTATGAGTCTTTATAAGCCTCATTGCCAGACTAAAGAATTAAAACAACGATACTGTAGAGTGACTTCAGCTCATTGTGAGGGAAAGGAGGGGGGGTGAAGGGAAGTAAGAGTGACACAGAGAGAGAAATCACATCATAAAACAGGAAGTCTGGCAGTATACTCCAAACAAATCAAATTTGTAGTGTTCAAATCAAATGCGACAGTGTGCGCAAATATCTGTGACTGAGATTTGTTTCTTTAATGGCATTCATGCTAGATGGAGAAGAAAAAGGAAATACACGACAAGAAGGACACACTTGCTGGTGGCAGTCTGAAAGACTGTGAGCTATATTGTCAAGATTGTCTTCACGAGAAAACATTAACCTCTGTGGCCATGCAAGTCATCACACATGTCCCAGAAGCAAAGGCAGAAGTAGCATGAAATTTATTATAACCCTGCAAAACCTCTGAGGAAAGGCCCCTAATGTCATTCAGACAACTGGGGCACAGGATCAGAAAATGCTCATGGGTTGCTCTGGAAGGTGCTAACAAATAACCTATTACATCATTTTGTCTGAAGGATTTGTTGAGATCATCTGAATTTTTAACTGTCCAGTCTCTGCGCACTGTGGCCAGCAAATATTGTTCTTTTTCTCAAGCTTACCGGCAATCATGCAAAATGTTGTTTTTGCTTTAATGTTAACAGAAATCTGGTTGTTAGGGACTGAGCGTCTTTTGGAGAGGACCAGAAGCAAACAACATTGCTTCTGCCACGTCTGGCTCATAGTGGTGGATGTGTCATCACTTGCAAGTAGCTTGCTCTTTTGCAAACACAGTGTAAATAACCCATCCGCACCACCTCCAACAGTTTACATGATATTCTGGTTTGTTTTTGTATTAGCAGAGGGCTAAACTGGAGGCTAGGCAACAGAAGTATCCAGTATGCTTGCTCTATGGGGCCCAGCAGAAGAAGATGCTTAAGATCTGGGAAATTTCATATTCGGAAATGAAAACATCTTTGTTCCATGAGTCACTGCGTAGCTTCCATAAGTTTACAACATGAAGCCAGAAACAGTGGGCCCATGTAAAGCTGATTGCAAATAAATCTTTTTATTTTTTTCCCAACTGAAAACTTAAACTTCATATGCCCACTGAAATGGGAGAGAGAGAGAGAAATAGAACTACAATGAGGCCACAAGAGAGAAAGGGTGAAACTAAACAGAAGCGCAACTTTACATATATACATATATATTTTTTAACTTTCATCAAGATTCTACGGTACAGGTGAAATATACTGCCGTGTCCTGTTGCTTTCTTTCTCATACCCTGGTGACATTTATTCCAAATACTGCTCGGCATTACCAAGGAGCCAGTCCAGCCTCATACTGAACATACCACTTACCACAACCAGCAGGTTGGCTTTTCACCCAGCAAGTTAAATAATTCTTTGGTTCTTTAATTTAATCATAAATTTGAGCAGGTAGTCTCATTGAGATGAAAATCTCTTTTTCAACAGAGTGCCGCTGTGCCCTGACATTCAGACCACTGTAATGAAGGAAGTAAACTGAAGAGAAAGCGGCACAGCCACGTTAACGCAGAAGTTGTAAAACCTTTGAAAAGTGTTCACTCAAACTGGTAACTTCACCAAAGTATTACAGTTGGAAGCACATTTTATATCAGCGTGGATGACCGACAAAACAAATTATGTTAGAAGGCAAGTCCTGGACCTTAAGATATCTCATAAAGCTGAACTACATTATAGATGAAGACTTCAAAATTTTAATGATGACACGGAAGAGTTGAAGTGTCCATGGCGCACTCTCCTCCTCTGAGTGCAACCTGCAGACCGCCTCACTGCAGTGAAGTAAAACTGCAGTGGCATTATAAGATTATATATTGTTTAAATATATAGCTTTGTTTTAATTTTAATATAAACTAATAATATTAAGTCTTGGGATATTCATTTAACTATATACCTTTTATAGTTTGCAGAGGGGTTCAGCTGCATTGTAATGAGAAATGCCATGAGAGGGCAAGAATAATAAAAACACACAGTATAAAGCAGCCCAGTGAAACACCAGTAACATCAATCTCAATAATAAAATTTACAGTGGACTATAAATAAATTAACACCTTAACAAAAACTGAACATTATAATCCCCCTAAATGTAGAATTTATGGAAGAGTGTATGCAAAAGAGTGCATTGATATTGCACTTATTGGTGTTATGTTATTTACTGATCAACCCATGACTCCAGATCTATTCAAAAAACTTGTTCACATTAATTTTCTCTACATTGTTTTGAACGATGGCGGTCATGTAATTTGCCGGAACAAGGGAAATAGTTCATTTCTCAAACCTCTCCAACAAAATCACAATACTAAAAAAAAAAGAAATAACTCATAAAAATTTAAGATATTTCCTCCTGTGGACATAAGTTCACTGAAGTTCGGGATCAACCCTCTGCACTTCTAATAAACTTCACAGAACTTCAGTAATTGTCTATCGCAAATGAGTTTAGCTCAGACTTCATTTTAAGTTTTTTTCTCAGAACTCATCTTGAAACTGAATGCTTCACGCAACTCCAAAATAAATCAAGTAAATTCATTCCTTATCTCATTACCGAGATGTCGGCTTCTTTGCCAGGTTGTGAAATATGATCACCATTCTAAATTATATCAATAATTCTGTTTTGCACCAAACCATCACTGGACTTGGCACGAAATCTCCAATGAAGACTCAACAAACCTGGACTTCAGCTTATGTTAATGTCAATAGATCAGACATTTAGGATGCAATGTGTAATTGAATTTGGGATGAGAAATTAACATAGACCTAGTTTAATGATACACTATTTATCAACTGCAGTGTCTCACATACCAACTGAAGCTCAGATTACACTTGTAGTGTGTGTTAATATGTTTGTGAGCGTGTCTAAGTGCGTGCATCTCTTTCCTACCTGTCACCATAGTGTTGCAGCTCAGTGACTGACTGATTGTATGCTCTGATTGGATCCCAGTTGCCAGGACACGGAACATTAGGTCGGTGATTGGTGGAGAGACAGAAAAGATCTCTTTTTTTTCCCCCCTGACACGTCACAGTTGAAAGTCACTGTCAGAAAAGCATTTGCAGTGATGGTAAGATTAGTTTATCTTCTGTTTAGAGTAACTTTTATAGACTTGTGAATCTGATTCATAACTACTTTTTTAGGAGTTGTGGGAAGGGAACTTTATTTATTTACTTCATCTGGTGCCCTGATGATTGCATCAACTTCTAAGACCAATAAATGAGAGACAAATGAATCATTGCCTCTTGAGCAGTCATCAAAAGCAACTTAATGTCCAAACTCCAGCAGCAGTTCACCACATCCAGGCATCTAGTTGCACCCGGATAACGTGACATCACTCACAATACTCGTAATGACCCCATTCGCAAAAGAGATTAGTTGCAAATGAACTAATCACTCGTGAGTTGCACATTGCTACAGGGAGTGGAAAAATAAAAATTGGGTGAATTAGTAAGCAGTTATGATGATGGAGAGCAACTGACAGTTAGTTATGCAGCGAGAGAGATTCAAAGTTGTGTTTACCCGACTGTTTTATGTCTTCTCCGCATGTCTTTCTGCTTCGATGAGAGAACTTTCGCAAGGCTTAATGAGTTTGGAGCCTTGGGCGTTTTAGATTGATGTGATGTGGATTAAGGAGGTAACTTTTAAAATGTATTCTGGTGCAGCGTAATCATCAGTGTAATCCAAGTAGTTAGTCCCGAGTAACATAGTCTGTGGTTTAATTTAGGTGCGCATGGAAATGATAAATGTAAAATCTATGTATGCATGTATCATTTTGAGAGTTGACGTTCAGTCTTCTTCACAGATTAAGAATGGGAAACCATAGACCAAGTCAGGCAAGAAAATAAGTTAATAGTTAAGAGTTAAAAAGTTAATAACAAGACTTTGAGGCAAAAACCTGTGATCAAGTTATTTCTCTGCAAATACAGTGAAACATAAGGAATAACTATAACACTAAAAATATAATCATAAATGTATACATGGATTGCCTGTTGTAATTGTAGAAATTCAAATTTCCACTTTCAGTTTTGTTGACATTTATTTCTTAAATTACACAGAAAACAATGGAAAATTTTAGTCCATAGACATGCACTTAACAGGTTAATTGGTGACTCTAAATTGTCGGTAGCTGTGAATGTGAATCGTTGATGTCTCTATGTACCCTGTGATAAGCTGGCAACTTGTCCAGGGTCAGCTGCAATAGGCTCCAGCCCCACCGTGACCCCGATTAGAATAAGCAGTTACTTCTACAACAAACTCCATCGGCTGAGAAAGCTCGAGAACAGCTACAGGTTTAAGTGGACCTTGAGGTACGACTGTTTTCTTGACTGTTGACTCCAAGGTCAAGAATGAACTTTACACCTCGATAATGCTTTGACACAAAGCGTTAAAGCAATGGTACAATTACGACATGTGTTCATAATTCCTTATAGGTTAGAGGATGAATAAAGTGTTCCAGGTCAAGGACAGCAGAGAGACGTTTTTTTACTGAGAGATGACTGGAGGCTGGGTGACAGCTTGGATAACACACACACACACACACACACACACTCTGTCACACTCCACTGAGTGCATTCTGTTTCACACACACACAAACACATACACATAGAGAGAGAGCAGAGTGGTTAGCGGTGAGGCTAGCACTATCAAACCATGTGGTGTGGTGTTAATCACACCTGTCCATTAGCGTTTCACATCAGCACACGCCAGTCTGTGTAGACACACACACGCACATACACACACACCATGCAGAGAGGAAATACAAATAGTGATGGTAGTCTGAATGGAAGAAAGAATGAAAGAAAGAAAGAAAAACAAAGAGAGTTGTACTCTTTTCCAACTAATTGGAGAAGAGAGTACTTCTCCAATTAGTTGAACTTTAAAGTTCGCAGCTTAATAAAAATGTTTAATTAATTAAAATCTAAAAATGTTTTAAAATATTTTTCAAATTTTACCATCATCTCATAACCCACCAACACTTTTCTTACGGAGTAACTGTTTTGAGCCTTTTGAGGATTAACAGCCTGTCTGAACAGCTGGGACTTCAAAGAGGTGTTAAATGTGTCAACAGTGTCTGCAAAGCTAACATTATGGAGGAGTCAAAGCTGCATTTTTTTTATTTATTAATTTATTTTTGACAGAAGCCGCAGCGCCGAGGAGTTGAGCGATTATTATTTATTTCACTTTTCTTTTTTTTTTAGCTGTCGTTGCTAACATTGACACATTATCATCTTGTAAAGTTACGGCCAACGTGTTAGCAAACAGTTGCCTATTTAAGGTAGCCATTTAGCAAAGGCGTAGCAACGTCAGCATCCATTTTGTGTCGTGTTTCTGGGCACATGGTGAAGTTTAAAGATTCGCTCTTCTATTTTGTTTTCCGCCAACTTCTGAAGGAAACATCTGTCTCCGTAGCCGCTACGGTAAATGCTCCATATGTTCGGCAGCTAGTCGCTCATGTTATCTGTCTGCTCTTTGGTGCTGGGCAGGAAGTGTACATACTGCCTGTCAGAGTCTGACAAAATAAGAGACGTGAGAGTGAGCCAGTAAAGTTGCGGGCCGTAATACCAGAACAATGATCTAAAAAAAACTTTATGGAGCAGTTTTAAATTTCAGTTTATAACAGTTTATAAATAAACTTGCTAAAACAATTAGTCAACTAATCTATTAGTTTAATGATTGAAAATTGAGCAACCATTTTGATAATGAATTAATCACTGAAGTCATTTAAAACCCAAAATGACGGTTCCAGCTTCTTCAATGTGACAATTTAATGCTCATTTTAAATCTTAAATTGCTGGTTAGACAAAATGAGCAATGTGAAGATGTCACTTTGAGTTTTTTTCTGATATTTTATAGACCAAATGATAATAAATGATAATCAATTATTCAAAAAGATATTAATCATTAGTTGCAGCGGGGGTTATGCCAGAGTCCAAATGAATAATCCTCCAACATCTAGACATTAAAGGTCCAGTGTGTAAGGCTCTATATGTATAATATGTCAGAAATGGAACATGCACAACTATATTTTCATTAGTGTATAATCACCAAAAAATAAGAATTGTTACATTTTTGTTACCCTAGAATAAGTCTTTGTCTACAAACAGAGCCTGCAGTGTTGAACCATGATGTCCTTACAGCAGCCCAGTGTGGACAAACTAAATACTGGCTTCAGACGGGGCGATTCGTGTTTTTCACATTTATTCGCCGCCACCATCGTTTCTTCTTTACGCTAGTAAAGAGAAGAGGTGTGTGGATCAGCAATTACACTTTTAGATGCCTCTAAATCTGGTCCAAATATTAAATGCAACAACTGAAGTTACTGACATAAAGTCTGTCACTGTTTATCTGAAAACAACTCCTGTGCTTGTTTTGGTTGTTTTGAACAGATACCTATTTGTGTATTTATTGGTTATATACACTATACTCTCTTCTTAATAAAACTTACCCATGAATGAGCTTTAAAAAAAAAAATAAATCTCAGCAGAACGCTGTGGTGTCTATTACTGTAGCTTCATTACAATTTCTCATTTCTGCTGTGTAGCAGGTCCCTGCTGGCCAGCTGGAATTTACATTGATTCTGTATGCAGCACCGTCATGTTTGTTTTATTGTCCAAGCAAGGCCATTATTAAAACAGGAACGGCTGTGATGTGTTTTCTGATTGGATGCTAAAAGATTAGAGCTGTGATGAATAATAAAATCAGATGCACTAATGTGTGGCTTCTCTGGAATAGCAAATTGTGGGCTGTCCTGGGACTGAAACAGCAAAGAGCAGCAATTGGTGGATTGACAGGAGGAGTCAAATTCATGCTTAAAACATATTGCCATTGTTGAGGGGATTTCCATGTGTGATTGCATGTTTCCTCAATTACTTTACCACGTTTTATTCCACCAAAGTGTGGTCTGCCTCATTGGCTGGCTGAGCCTCAAAAAGAGAGAAACAGATTTATATCAGGAACTGGTGTTCCCTTACCCTTCTTCTCTCAAAAGCCAAAATCTGTTTGTCTGTGTTAACAATGTCACTTCCACTTCAAATATTTGAGGTAGTTCAGGGGCATTTGATTTATCTCACAGACTGGAACAGCCGCCAGCACAGGCACATTACTGGTGAGATTAAAGTAAATCAGGCACTCCGGTTTCTGCTGTGTTTGCTATAGGATCAAGCAGCAGGGAAGGAGTAGAGCTTTCTGTCTTGATCAAGATTTAAAAGGCTGTGTGTCTGTATGTGAGCGTGTGCAGAAAGTATACTCTCAGTGTCACAAGGTTGAGACCGGTACTCACCACCTCCTGCATGTTTCCCACCATTCTCATTCCCATCACCCTCTGATGTATGCGACTGAAAAGTAAACCCCATTACCGTGAAATAATCAGTAAAAAAAAATGACCCGTTTCGGTTATGGAAGGCCTCTGTAAAGCCAGCCTCCTCGCACCCAGGGTTGAAAAAGAGACTGCTGAACTAAATAAAAAATCCACATCCCTTCACTTCACATCATGTTTTGACTCAGAGACTAAATTTCACACCCAAACAATGCCGGAGCCTTTCATATACATTTACAGTAGCCTGAGCGCATAAAGAGCTTGTGATTGGTCACACATTGCGAGTGCCACTGCTCCAGGACTTAACTGTGCAATTTTGTCACCTCCCAGTATCAGACCAGTGTGAGTGTTTTCATGTACAGTGTGTGTGTGTAGTGTGCAGTGTGCTTTTCAATATATTGCTAAGTTAAAGCTCTCTACTACCCTCAAGTGGTCTAAATTCAGAACTTGCTGGACCTGAAAGATACAGGAGGCTGTTTGCAATTTGACATTGCATGGATGTGTGTGTGTGTGTGTGTGTGTGTGTGTGTGTGTGTGTGTGTGTATGTGTGTTTATTTGTGTATTGTATATTTATCTGTGCACTTACTTGCGCTTATTTGTATTTGGGTCTTACTCACTCCTGCTCCACTGTGTGCGTTTGTACGTCACGCTTGCTTGCACGTCTGTGTGTGTGTGTCTAGGTGTGAAATT
Organism: Nibea albiflora; assembly: GCA_014281875.1. Lineage (NCBI taxonomy): Eukaryota > Metazoa > Chordata > Actinopteri > Sciaenidae > Nibea > Nibea albiflora. Next base: position 12,615,865 of record CM024801.1, read on the forward strand.
GTGTGTGTGTGTGTGTATGTGTGTGTGTGTGTGTGTGTGTGTGTGTGTGTGTGTGTGTGTGTCCACACTGTGCATGCCCATGTCTCTTATTTAAACTAGAGATTAGCGGATAGAGAGGGAGCGGCAGAGCAAAACGAACAAATATACAAAAACTCTGGTGCAGAGGTGGAAGGGGTGGTTGAGGTGCGGAACGGGGGGAATGAAGGGAAAAAATATATAATGATAAATGAAAAAGCAGTAGTGTTAGTGGCCATTTAGCATTAAAAAAAAGTAGGCATGGGGTGAGACAATAAAATATGATTCAGGGAGTCCTGTATGAGTAACAGATCCAGACGTTGGCAGGATTCTCTGATGCCAAAACATTGCACAGGGGTTTATAAGGAACAATTTTCCAACTCTGGAGAATTTTTACGATGGCAAACAGGGTTTGTATTTGTTGGACAACTCAGCATTATTTTTTAACACGGGCACACCAGCTGCAAGTGACCTCATTCAAATTAATCAAGGGGCTGCAATTTTTCACATAGGGCTGTTGCTTGTTTGATTAGGGAGAGAAGTGATACACATGATTTGCACCCCTGCAGCTCCTGTTTTTGTTCGGAGCGTTGGTCGTTACCTGCCAAATTAAGTTACCTGCCAACAAGTTGAAATAAGGTAAACAGTGGGGGCAGTACGAGGACAGCAGCACACGACACCTACAACGGAATATTTGCAGGAGATGCAACTAGAGCCTGTCAATGCTGCTGCTTTTTCTGCCATAATCTCTGTCTAGTCATGTCTAGCTATGTTCATAGAAAAAAAAATCCATCATTTAAATAAGAGTTGCTCGCACTGTTAATAAATTTAAATGTTTTTTTGGATCCTGGTTTGCTTCCACATTGTGCAGCCCAGTGCACATGTGCATTAGTGTTTCAGCCTGGCCTTCACACACTCTGCAACTCCCCAGTTCACACTGCGGAGTCTTTCCGCTTCCCGGGAACCATCATCTCCCAGGAGCTCTAGTAGGAGGTGAACATCAGCTCCCTCGTCAAGAAAGCCTAGCAGAGGATGTACTTCCTGCAGCAGCTGAAGAAATACAACCTGCCAGAAACAATGATGGCGCACTTCTATACACCTTCATTGAGTCTATCTTCACCTCTTCCATCACCATCTGGTATCCGCTGCTGCCACTGCCAAGGACAAGTGCAGACTGCAGCGTGTCGCTCACTCCGCTGAGAAGGTGATCGGTTGCAATCTTCCATCGCTTCAGGACCTGTGCGCCTCCAGGACCCTGAGGCGTGACTGACCCTTCCCACCCTGGACACAAACTCATTGAGACACTCCCCTCTGGCAGGATTCTCCGGTGCATTCAGCACCAAAACCTCACACTACAAGAACAGTTTCTTCCCAACTGCTGGACATCAACAAGGTTGAGGCCCCCTCTGACAATGACTCTCTCCCTCCACCCACCCAGACCTACATGTCACATTAATGTAGGATCTACTGACTCTCTATTTCCATCCCAAAAACATATTGTACAGATTTTGTATCTTCCTTATATCCCTTTTTTAATACTTAGTACAAAACTATGTCCTGTGTCAGGGATTTGGCTCTGATTCTGACTCCCTTTTTAATTCTTCACCTGTAAAGATGGTAGTTGAAAAAAGAAACTGAAAAGAAAGATGACAATAAAGAGAGAGGAAAAGAGAAAATATAAAAATGAGAGGGAGCCTGAAATGAGAAGAAAAGTGAGTAAAAAAGAGAGAGAGAAAAGGTGGCAGAGACAGAAAGGGAGGAGAGAAAAGGAGGAAGGTTAAGTGAGCAGACAAAATGAAAGAGCGAGAAGGACGTGGACTAAAAGAGAAAACACAAATGGCGAGGATGAGGTGGAGAAAAACAGCGACATGGGATGGAAAGAGTTGTAGAGAAAGAATGGGAAGAAGGAGAGAGAAAAATGGATGGACGGAGTGAGTAAAGAGAGAGACAGGCTGCAGAGGTGGTGAACCGTTCATGTGGAACTCATCTCTCTCCATTGTTGACACTCTGTGACCTGTATCACACACACGCGCGCGCACACACACACACTCAAATATACACAGATAGTGCGTGGTGAACAGGTTGGAACACATACACGAATACACGGCCAAAAACTGGAGAGACAAAAAATAAAACAGGCAACAGCAGTTATTTAATTTCTGTTGAAATGAAAACAAACCCGATTAAGATTTAATGGTTTTCAATCATTTGATTTCTAATATCAAAACATATTAAAAGTTTGTGTCTGTTTGATTTACTTCTGCGGGCACCAGAGAAGACGTAACATTGCTATCACAATACCAAGTAATTACAACTACTAAACATTAAAGACGGGTCTAAATCAAGCATTGATCTGTTTATGCTATGGCCATCACCATGTGTTTGTGATGTCTGGACCCATTTTTACTGAGCTTGTTCACAGTTGTTTTCAGACGTGTATTTTCAATACGATTTATTGTCCCTGTAAAATATTCTCTGTGCAGCCCGATGTGTCAAGACAACCCAGATAAGATATAATATAGGGCACGAGAATCATGAGTTACTCTGGGAGCATAATCCACTGAGACGCTTTGGAGTAAACAACATTAACATGTTAATGTTAATAACAATCATTAAAAAAATCAACCAGAGTTGACGTGCATGTTAATGCTCTTTGCGCAAGGATGAGAAATGATAAGTTTGTGAGAAGAAGTGGCATGAGGTGCTTCAGAGTGGCTCTACAGAAAACACCAGCTGGTGACACTGCAGAGACTACATCCATATTTTATTTTAAGAAAATGTATGGTGTTAAAACAACATTAGCATAAGGGGAGAGTATTTTTTGAATCTGAAAGTTAGAATCACAGTTGTTACCATTCTACCAACATGGTGAGGATGCAGCATGAATCTACATGATCTGATAATAAGGAACTTACTTACTTATCTTTTTCGTACAGAAAGAGTGTGTTTTATTTACACCATGTATGTAAATGCATCCGTTTCTTTCTTTGGGTGAAATGAGAAACGGTATCTACGAGAAACAAAATAAAAATGTGACATTTTCTATCTTGTTTTTTAGTTCTAAAGTGTAAAAATGAAGATGCAACTTCAGCTTTTCGAGACTGTTAATACAATTTGTGCATGTGTGTACGCTCTGATTTAGTTGCTGATGCAAAGCCTGTTTAAAATGGCATCTCAGTAGTGTTGAAGGCAGACTCACACGCACACACGCGCACACACACTCACACAAACACTTAGGTAAATCTCACACAGACAAGACTTTAAAAGGTTTCAGAGTGTAGCAGCACTTATACAGATTACCTCTATCTCCTCACTATAAAGGCTCGCTCTCTCTCTCTCTCTCTCTCTCTCTCTCTCATGCTCCGAACCACTTACACACACACCTACACACACACACACACACACACACACACACACACACACACACACACACACCTACAGTACACACACACACAGTCTCTCTAACATTCAATTACCTCTATCTATTCACCATACAGGCCCATACACACCCAAACGCACACACACACACACACACACACACACACACATAATCATTCAATTACACTAAACTTGCTCTATCGATTTTCATTCACAGTGGCATGCACATTCTGTTCAGCCTGTCTGTGTGTGTGTGTGTGTGTGTGTGTGTGTGTGTGTGTAGGTGTGTGTGTAAGTGGTTCGGAGCATGAATAGGCAGGAAGGTGGTGTGTGTCTATCTTGCTTTTCTATCTTTGTGAGGACCAATTTGAGATTTAACACCTTGCGAGTGAGGAATTTAATAGAAAGTGAGGACATTTTGTGCAGCCCTCGCTTCTTCAACAGGCTGTTTGAGGGATGGTTAGACTTATCCTTTGGTGTTTAATGATATTAGTGTTCAGCATATAGTTGCGAAAGGGAAATTTTAGAAGTGGCGACGTGGCCAAATGTTCTAAAAAATTGATTTATGGATCAGTGTAGGATTTCACCCTTTGACAGTACAACAATTGCTGTCTTGTACATTCAGGGATGGGAATTGAGAACCAGTATCGATGTCAGCATATCTTTTTAACATCAAACTCACGTGTCTTTAAGTCATGGTGAAGAGAAAGAAATGATCCAAAGCGCTGTTTCATTTTGCATTACATTTAGAAAGATGACACCTCAAGTGCGTGTGGAAATATTACCGGTGTGCTGGAACAACTTTTTACACCATAAACAATGGCTTCCAGGAGTACAAAGACACTTGAGAGCTACTGTTTCCCATCTGAGCAGCAGCCACATTATTGAAATTGACAATGCTATATATAATCATCTAATTCAGATGTTTACATTCTTTCTCTCGCATTGTGATAGACTGTCACAACCATATCTATAAAGAGTCAGCATCCTATGAGGTACTACTGGGTGGCATCTCCATACCATTGTCAGATTTGGTGCATATTAGCCCCAACTCTATGCATTATACAATGTATTATACAAGATATAAATCTAGCAATTTATTTTTTGGAGTCTATTTACAGTCACTTTTATTCACCCTAAGCAGTCAATGTACCAACTGTCCACTTATTTAAATAGCATCTTAGCAAAACAAGACAATTTAAAGCACACTACATAATACATAAAAGAGCAATAAGTGGCAGCATTAAAGAAACTCCAGGCAATATACTCAACCTACTGTGTGTGTGTGTGTGTGTGTGTGTGTGTGTGTGTGTGTGTGTGTGTGTGTGTGTGTGTGTGTGTGTGTGTGTGTGTGTGTGTGTGTGTGTTGTGTTTATGTGACAGCTCTGTGTTATTTAAGTCACTCTCCTTTGCTTCTTATTTTAATATGCCCGGGAACTCTAATAAAGCCTCATCATAGGCTGCAATGTTTCACTCAAATTGCAACAATTTAATATGGTCACGCCCCAAATAACACTGACCAGAACAAAAAAATGTGTTTGTTTACGTCCATTGTCATGCTGAACACCTGAAAACCTTTGTGCAGGCTTTGTGGCTTGGAATTGCATTTTGTCAGTGAAGGTCCTCCTCCGCCTCGAGCTTCACAGAATACACACAAGATCATACGTTGATCTCGAATCTGTATGTGTTCAATGTGTACGGCCCGCGCTCCATTCACACACAAAGAAACGTGCACACACACTGGACTGAGCAAATGCAAGGAAGCAATTATGAAGTGATTCATACCCGCATATAAGAAATGTAGCCACGCACAGACTAGTATTAAGTCATTTAACCCTGACACACACACACCAAACACCAAATAATCAGAAAGTAATCCAGCTCCACACATACACAACTGTAAATCATGTTAGTCCACACACACAGCTTTTGTAACCATCTTTCCATCAGGCGCTATTGTCGTGGAAAGGTCTTGTGATGTGTGTAGTAACAGCCCACAGCAATAGGAGCTGGTGAGTATCCAATGTGTCTTTTAAAGCTTTTACAATCAGGATGGTGTGTGTGTGTGTGTGTGTGTGTGTGTGTGTGTGTGTGTGTGTGTGTGTGTGTGTGTGTGTGTGTGTGTGTGTGTGTGTGTGTGTGTGTGTGGGTGTGTGTGTGTGTGGGTGCATGTCTGCGGGTCACTGCTCTCAGATCAGGTCCTGCTCAGCACCGTTTTTGATTTCCCCACTGAAATCACCAGCTGTACCTGCTCAGCACTCTCACACACACACACTCACACATTATGTTTAATTGTAGTGGGGCCGTTTGTAAGTCACATAACACAAGCTGTCTGTTACTCCATCATGGCTGAAACCAAGAAGAAAATATCTGTTGTCAGCATGAGGAAAAGGTAGCCATAATAGATGTTTCTCTGCCACCTCCATTTTCTCTGTGCTATTCATTTTTCTCTTTTTTATTCTTTCTTTTGCTTTTGTATATTGTGTTTTTCTCACTGGTGGAATAAAATACATCATTTTTGTTGCCATGGGAATGTTGCATGTCAAACAATCAGACTAAGCAAAATTGAGAGTTGTTATAGAAGTCTGAAATTTTTAACAAAAGCAAAGTCAATTTTACTTCTCAATGCTGCAGACAATATTGTTTCGGCAAGAAAACATCAAACTGATGCCTCACTTTTTTCTCTTTACTTTTCTTTCGAACTTCCTCCAACTTTTTGATTTTGACCTGATCATTTATGTTGCTTTCAATGGGCAAAGCAAACACCTTTCAATGTGGAGCCACGATAGGAAAAAGGCCCATTTCAGCACATGAGTTTGGACTGTGTTGATGTTGGAACAGTTTCGCTTGAGACCCACTGCAAACACAGAATAGGAGAAATCAGTTCAAACAGTTAATTGTCGCAAAAGTAATACATGGATGTTGATGGCTTAGCTGGAGCTTTTCATAGAGTGGTGGCGAGAGAGGGGGCATAGCTGTCCGAGGGTCAAATGAACAAGCAGAGCAAGCTGCGGTTCTCTCCAGTCCAAACTGCCAATCGGGTGATGAGGACATGGCTGGACATGGCCAGTAAACAAGCAGGCAGCCGTGGAGATCCTGAGAACACAGGATTAGCAAAAGATCAGGTGAGCACACAAAACGAGATAGCAAAGCTAAGTTCTTGGCAATAACATCTGTACTGCACAGAAGACCAAATGATCTGGCTGAATGAATGAGCCGGGGTTTTATACTGCACCGCTGCATCGGAAGGAGAGATGAACCAGCAGGCCACACCCAGCAAACATACCCCACACAGAAAGTGACAGACTGGGTACAAACATGACACATTAGGTAGAGGGACAACAAGAAAACAAAGGTTAATGCTTTTGTTTTGTTTAAGAATTTAAGAGTTTATCTCTTCAGTAGCCATGGCTTGCCATTTTGCTGTCTAAAATGCAGCAGACAACTAATTTCCTGCAACCAAGCATCGTGATGGAATAGCTGGTTTTCTTCTGTCGTCAGAAAAGTAGTTGACATTTCATTGGCAGTCAGCAAAACATCTAAAATGGACTGTAATTATTCTAAAGAGCAAGCACTCTATTCAGGCTTGGAGTAGATGCGGCTCCAGAAGAAGTCTGGTGAGCAGACGGGGCTCTTTTATAAGTCCCGAAGAGATTTTGATGATTAAACTGAATGATGACACACTTAGGTGTCACAGTACATGTGGTTAAAAGGTAAAACCAAGGTCAACCATTAGTCACAGGATTGGCTGTTCGAACCCCGGCTCCTCCCATCCACATTTGTATCAATTGATTGTAGCAATCATGTAACATCATTGATTTTTGCTTCAGTGCTGATCAAGGCAATAAAAAGGCGAACGATGCTCCTCTATGAACAAAACTGAATATGTTTTGAGTTGGAAATTCTCTAACTCTAAAACTTCTCACTTCACCTGATGCGCCCTGTACATTGGACCCCGTTGCTTCTAGAGACCACATAAGTGCAGCACCTTTCACAGCAGTCATTTACTATACTAGCACTCTCTTCTAAAATGGGTCAAACATTCCAATTGTTGTGTGAGTGAAGTTGAAGTAAAATCGATTATTAAGCTATGGTGAAAACGAGGCCATCGCGTCTGGATTTCCTGCTGTATTACCGGACAAGGGAGGAGCTGTGACCTGATTAGGAACAATGCAATGAACGGCAGGAGACGTGAACGTGTACTGGCTTCCAGAATAACTCAAGGTTGAGAACAACTTCACGTGGCCTTCTTTTAAAAAACTTCCACGCATCTCATCAAGGAGAAGTAGGGCAGAAAAAAATCACTAAACAACAGCCACAAAGCAGGAGAAGAAAAGAAAAAAACTCACCAGCGGCTGCGATAGTTTGCTCACATAATGTCAAGTTTTAATACCTTTCAGTGGCCCTCGCAGATGTTGATAAGAGAAAAAAAATGGGCAAACAAACCCCTCAGTTTATTTGCTTGCTTGTTTGTTATGAAAGGTGTTAAGTAAAACCTGAAGGCAGGGTAGTCGGGCATTACACCTGGATCCAGTTTAAACCCTGCAGTGTGTTCCTGCCTGATTCTTCATGTTGTTGTTTTTGCTTTGCCGTTATTACTTCCCTTCCCAACAGATGGATCCAAAACGCAACAGGAGAGTCGTGGAAGGGAGGGGGCGGGAGAGGGGAGAAGAGTGGAACAGAGAGAGGAGGAGAGGCGATGGGAGGCGAGGTGATGAGGGATGAGGAAATGAAAGGAGAAGAGATGAGCACATAGGATTGAAGAGAAAGCTAAGGAGACAGAGGAGGAGGGCGTAGTGGATTCGCCTGGAGGAAATGGAGGCAGAAAGGCGAGAAAAGGGGCTCAGCTTTGTTTATAACACCCTCCAACGAGTGTTAGCGGAGGGCTTCAGCTGCCTCAGGTATGATTTAGCATGCACTCATGAGCTTCATTGCTACCTGAGGATATGTGTGTGCTTATATGACTCCAGGCTGAAACGTGCTGGAACGCCTTAATGAGTGTGGGGGAGCGTGACTTTTCCCCTCGGCCTATCAACATATATGTTCATGGGTGTTATTAACATGTATTCATAGGTATGGGTGTATTTAAGTGATGGAGGTGTTTGGATGTGTTTGATCAAGCTCAAGAGTTCAATGCAGTTCAAAGGATCAGTGTTGCTGACTGCGACCCCATCGCCTCTCCCTCGAATTCCTAGCATGAAGAGAAACTGCAGTGTCCACGAAACGTGCAGGAAGCACAAAAGTTCCTATCAATAGCCAATGTTTAGTTTGTCCATTATGGGCTACTGTAGAAATATGCCGGTTCAATATGGATAACTAAATCTTTCAGGCATGGCGAAGACCAAAACAGAATCTCGCCCGTTGGAATCAAGACCTAATGAGACATAAATACATAATATCACACGTGTTTAGCATTACCTGCTGAGACCTTAGGTTAGCAGTCCAGGTAGTTGTAGGGGTGAGTAGCTCTTTTGGTTGAACTCTCTTTCTCCTGTTTTGTCGTAGGGAGGCAGGTTAGAAGCCTTTAATTTGGTTTCTTTGGTTTGTTAGGTAAGTTAGTCTTGGGTCAGAATGTTTTGTTTGTTGCTTTGGGCCATGCTCACCCTGAAGTTCAATGCTACCAAGACTAAATAAATGCTCTTTTGTTGGACTGCAGCTCTGAGGCCTTTGGTCATTCTTGGGAGTGGGGAAAGACTTTTGCATACATATACACATACAGTAGTTGTCCATATACTGTACATACGGGGGTGACAAATTCAAGGAAAAAACAACTTAAAATGTTTTCATAAGTAAGATGTTCCCCTATCACAAGCTGCAAGAACAGTTTCTGTGCATCAAAAGATATTTGGTGTTTAAATCATTTCGGTAGAGAGTGGTAAATAGTATAGTATACTATAGTATAGTGTAGTGTAGTGTAGTGTAGTGTAGTGTAGTATAGTATAGTATAGTATAGTATAGTATAGTATAGTATAGTATAGTATAGTATAGTAATGCTGTTTAGCTCCATTGTGCAGGCCTGAATGCACCAAGAATAAAAAAAACAGCTATTTTAGGTCAAGCAAAGGTACAGTCAAGGTACAAGGAAGTTATTTTAATATGCCAGAGCATGTTAGCAAAACTGCCCTTTATTCAACAGATCCCAGTCCAGACAGCAACTAATGCTGCTGTAGTATTAAGCAACAGTGGTGCTTTGTAGCTGTCACAGTGGCCTGATCTCCCAGTGGATAAGAACAAGCAAATTCAGGTATCAATAAAGTATCATAGTAGGTATCATAAAACATGAAGGACAGGAAAACCTGATATCAAGAACTGACAGGCTCTTTTTTTTATTCCTTAGGCTTTCACTTTTGCTGATAAATCCATATTAGACTGAAGATAAGTAAACAGAAGTAAAAGATCAAATTTAGCTGAAGTTTCAAAGTCTTGTCATATTGACTAAAAATCCTATTTCTTATTAAGGTGGAATTTCTTTGTGCAATGCAGCGTACTTTAAGTCTAACAGCAAAATGAAGCGTCTGACGTTGCTTCTAAGAACTAAGAAATATGTACCATCACGAAACGCCTTAACTGACAATCAGAGTGGAGAGAAAGAGCCTTAGTGTGTGTCTGTGTGTATGAATGTGAGTGATATCCCTCTGATGGACATCTCGCTCCACCGACTAACTCACTCAGCATTTCGGGATTGAAAGAGGGGATTGTGCAAAATAAGAAAATGAAGAGGAAATACAAAAACAAAAGATGGAGAGGAGAGAACATTTTAGTGCACCTGAATGCAACACATTACACAAGACCGATCCTCTGTAAGCAGTAGTGAAGGAACAGATCATTATTTTCTCTGTTACACATGCTGTTATTCTCTCCTTTTCTTTTTCTTTGCAATGTGGTGGACCACCACGGTGTTAAGATAGCTGCCAAAGTCGGGTTAAAAATCTTTGTAAAGAAACTCTAGGGCCCAAAAAAAAAGAGGGAGAACTGAAAATCATACTTTAAAATCAGCAAGCAGAGCGTTGCTTTATGTCACATGTGTGAGTTGTGTGGCTCACAGTTCATGTTACCTCATGTTATCACTTCCCAAAAGTAGTTTGGGTAATTATGAGGCTATGTCAGTTCTGCTCCATTCCACCACACACACAACTCAAGCGGAAACTAATGAACATCACCAGTGAATAACATTAATTCTGCTTCTGTTTTTCTCTGTCTTGTGACAGAAAATATTTCTGCTTTTTTTTTTTTTTTCGGGGGCTGCATTTCCTGTTTCTTTCATTTGGTAGGATGTTCAAAGGCAGCATAAGCAAAGCTTTGATCACCAGAAAAAAGTCAGTAGATACTGGGTTATACTTACATCGTGTGACACAAATAAAATTTTAAAAAATGGCTACCTGTCTATCTGTGTTTCTCCAGTCTCTAGCATTATTTGTCTTTCTATTTGCCTGATTAATTATTGGCCAATAGTCCTCATTTTGGATCTGTTTCACTGATCGCTTGCCTCTCTTTTACCTGCCTATCACTTCTTTCCTCGTGCAGTGGCAAACATGATGAAGCCAAAACTGACAGCAGTGAAATGAATGGGTCACCTCCCATGACAATTAGAAATTCAGCATTGTCAGGCTTGGCTCCTGAACTGTCATATAACAAAGAGAGTGAGGCAACAGTCTGCGGAGAGCAAACAAGCTGACAGAGCAGCAGACAACCACACAAATAAATGTAGACAGACGGAAATCTGCATAACTGTCTGTCTTCCTTTACTTTGGTGTTTTATATGACCATGCAGCACCTTTAAGAGTTATCATTTAATGTGACTGCATTCACACAGCAATAATGGTATCATCACCAGAAGAAACATGCTGTATCGTCCTGATCAACATCACACATGTCATACTGAAGGTGGTGTAATTACTGAATCTATTTCCAGGTTCTGAATTCAGCCACGAGGAAATTGTTTGTTTTTCTCAGATATATTCATCTTAGCGGGAAATATACAAATGTGTCTTAATAGAAGCCAAGACAGACACTTTGCATGCGCACAACAAAATATTAGTTTGATGTTGAGCCTGAAAGTTTGTTTTTGTTCTTGGAAATTATGGTTTGACGAAATGCAGTCATTAATGCAGCCGCAGTTCAACAATGCATAATTATTCATCCAGCGTGCAAATTACACTTTTCATTAGTAACAATCACAATCGCAATGCCACACTGACTGATGAAGTGATCACTTGCAAGCCAAAGGGATTTTTTTTTTTTCTATTTCACATATGTCATATAGACAGCAGAAACACTGAGCCATGCTGGGTTAACAAACACCAGGGGCCAGATGCATAAAACTTCACAACAGATCTATATGTGCACTCAATGACAAAAATATTCAGAGGCATTCTTTTCATCAGATTTATAAAGATCTGCCTATGCCTCCTTCTATTTCATAAAGCTCAGTCACAAAATAATAACGCAACAACTGAAATTGGCAAACAACCTAAACAATGCAATCTCTCACCTTACTTCACATCTACCCCTGAACTTTTTGGATTATTCAATACAGAATCTGTCTGATCTACTAAGTAGGCCTTCAGATGTACTTATATCTAAATCAGCTGTAATACATTCTGCCTTTGAATAAAAAGACATTGTGGCTGTCATAATAAAGGAATGCAAAGTAATAAAATAATCCGAGATGACTTCTGTTATGACATTTAAAAGCAAAGCAATGCAACATTTGCACATTAATTAATCCTAGGCAGTCTGGATGAGTGGAAGCAGCACAAATAGTAATCATCATCACTGAGAGTACACAAAATTATGGGGGACAAGCCAGCAAATGTTAATTATTATTATTATTATTATTTCATTCTTATGCAGATTTATGCTCATTTTCCATCGTCGCATCGCATAAAGCACTGGTTTCTGTCTGGCTTTCCACCTCTTACTCAAATGCGTATACAAAAGCACAGCATACGTGCAAACATGCACGGTAAGACACTCAAAAAACACACTTGAAGTAGCAGCGCAGTCTGTGGAACACACAAGGTTGAGTGCGTGAATTTGAACTGACGTGCGTGTTTGAATGGACGCACATGGACGTCCATAACCTAGAGTCATGGATGTGTGGTCCTTGCTTTCTGTTTGTTGACTGACTGACAGTCAGTTTGACACCATAAGGATCAATGACTAATCAGCATGACACTGACTTCTCCAACCCATACACACACTCACACACGTGCACAAACTCATATGTAGAATAACACACATGGTGCAGACTCTAATTGTCAGTGATTGCATTTGAATACCTGCCCATGCTTTCGCTCATTAGCACTGTGGCACAAATAGCTGTTGGATCCCCTTTCCCTCCAGTTTACCACCAGATTATCAAATTGCTTAAGTATCTAGTACTTCACAATTTTGTCTACCAATTATGTTTATAGCGTCTATCGATTGTGATGTAAGCTTTGTTTCCAATATTAAATTGCAAGTTCTTTTTGTTCCAGTGTAACAGACCGCTGCCAAAGTTTCCCTGTAGTAGATACAAAGTGTGTCATAACCCCAGTATCAAAAAGAAAACACGTCAAAGGTGGACAAAAACAAGTTTTGGTTCTTTTTATGAGTTGCACAAAAGTTGGAGACTTGTTGGAGACTGCAGATTTCCACAATGCACCAGTTGTGACTGTCTGGTACATTTTGGCCTTTGGTGTATAAAGATATTATCATGCTGATTGCACAATAATGTAATAAAGCTGTTATCATCCCTAAGAGATAAACAGAGCAAAGAGAGAGAGAGACAGAGAGAGAAAATGACAGAGGAGACTCGGGAAGGGAACGGAATCTCTCCTCCATTAAGATGCAAACCGGTCCTGCTCCTTTGGGAGTGAAAACAAGTGGGAGAGGCAAAGAGGAGGAGGAGGAGACGAATAAATGAAGAGATGAGAAAATGAAATGAGAGGACAAGAGATGATGGGCTGGTTGTGTTGATCAAAGTGTGAATATTCACAGCACTCTCCCCACCAAGATTAAATACTAATTACTCTCAACAGCTGCTCAATGCGCTCGCTAAGCCTCATTATCACAATGTACTACATGTGTACCACTTTAGAAACACAGACCTTCACTGCGAAACAAGACGTCCACCAAGAGGAATTAAAAGCAGCACCTTATGGGGTACGCTGAATCCTGCAGGAACGTTAAAAGTTGTATTATTGGCCATTTGTTCAAACCTTCAGGAGAAAAAAAAGGGAGCTGCTTTATTAATCTAACAATAAATGTTCATCTCCAGTGATTATTTATCAGTTATTGAATGGGATACAGAAATGCCATTGCATCTCACTTCTATTCTGGATTAAATTGTGCCTCAACATAAATCTGTATGAGCTGAGATGAGTTTTTTTAAAATATTAAAGCTACATTGTGTAACTTTTTTACCATAAAATAACCGCATCTGTGTGCACTATGTAACTTTGTGTTACACAGGTGTTTTGGACCACCAGGAAGAGGAGGTTTTCAGGCTTACGATGTGGGAGAATGCTGACTGAGAGCAGAGCCGGCATCTTGTCAGAACAGTGGGTAATGTAACAAGGCTAAGTTGCCTCTATGGACATAATGGCAGAGGTGAAGAGGTGAACAGCTGAGTTAACTCACAGTAGCTCACCTGTAATAGAGTAGAAGTGAAGAGGCGGGGGGGAAAAATGATTAATAATACAACAGTACGGTGTGCGATTTGTTCATCGGGCTTATAAAAGCGCCAGTTTACCCCTCAGAAGTTAGATTGTGTTTCAGCATTAGTCACTGGTAACATTGCATGTAATTGAGCAATTGGGGAGTACCACTGTGTGTGTGTATGTGGCAAGAGGCTGCTCTTGAAATACCAGTGGGCCGGGAGTTTTTGATCAAAAACAGAGTACAAGCTGGGAAGTGAGTTGTGAAATCCAAAAAGTGCTTGCTGTTGACTCATTAGTGCTGATCAGCGACAAACTCGCTTATATACTTGACCAATACTTGAGTATTGGTCAAAATCATCTCACCAACTACACCAGCTCCTCTTGCTTTCCGGGTTCCCTGCTCGCTATAACTCATGTGCGGTGTCCTGAAGTAGCAGAGTCACTATAATAACTTATAAATAACAATAAAAGAGTGTGGCAGATGGTGGGCGAACATGTCACACAACTGGGTCGGCATGTTAGAGGATGGACCACACCGCACAGTTTTTCACACAAGCGTAAGGAGACACAGTGCAAGCCAAGACAGATGACTGCAGCTGAACTTGCACAATAAAGGCTATAAGAGTCCGATATAAAAGGGAGGAAGGCAAGGCAAGCCAAAAAGAAATAAATAAATGCTCAGAAAGTTACCCAGGAAATAAAAAATATTGTATTCAGGTGATCAAGTGTGTTCAGCTAAAACATGTTTCCCCACTCTTTCACTTATTTTATTCAAATGAATTAGCTGCAGTTTATCCTGCTGTTGTGACCATGACTGTGACAAGTATCCTGAGTGCATAATGGGTGAAAATCAAATTGTGTGTGCCTGCGTGCGTCTGTGTGTGTGTGTGTGTGTGTGTGTGTGTGTGTGTGTGTGTGTGTGTGTGTGTCAGGAGATGTTGCTTTTTGTTTGTTGTCTGTGTGACTGGCAGTCGGGCAGCATGAGAGTTGACGGCTAATCAGTGCGTCACTTCCTAATGGGCTGAAATGTACGCATGCACACACACACACACAAACGCGCGCACAAACGCACACAGGCTCAGCAAGGAGTATAATTGTCTGTGATTGCATTTGGATACCCATCCACACTCATGCTGATTAGCAATGTGGCGTTAACTGAGAAAGAACTGCAGAGCGAACAAGAGAGGGAGAAACAGAGAGCGAGTCGGGGAGACTTATTAGCTCGCACAGTTGTCTGCATATTGCTATTAATGAGAAATTTTAACCAATTAAAGTGAGCCCGAATCCCCTAAACAGCAGTCCAATATATTTGCACGGGGTAAATTAACTGCACCACAGCTGCCATATCAGTTTTTCAGTTTTACAGTTTACAGCAGCTCCCACAACACTGTTTTAAAAAACATGAAAATGAGATTCTAGATAGATAGATAGATAGATAGATAGATAGATAGATAGATAGATAGATAGATAGATAGATAGATAGATAGATAGATAGATAGATAGATAGATAGATAGATAGATAGATAGATGCGAATCAGTGGCTGACCTCACTGGTGTTCTTGTGTCTGAATGGCAGCAGATTTCTGCAACCAGGTTAAAAGATTTTGTGGAAAACCTTCTCAGAGGGAATGAGGCTGAAATAGCAGGAAATTAACGTTCACGGTTCGTGACTGAGATTTTCAGGAATCACATGGTGTACATGGTCGGTATACTGCTTTGGTGCAGACACAATACTACTCTAGATAGATATTTAGAGATGTTTTAACGTAATATCCCACTCCATATGAGAATTTATTTAAATATGCCAGTGTTGGCAGAACTCTGATTTGTTTTAAAACCCAATTTCCATATTTTCAACCCTCAAGTTGCTCTTGGCACTTACATCAACAATAGATTTTGCAGGCAATCAAGCATACAGACTAACACATTCACCCAAATTAAAACACCAAGCAGGTCCTCCGGGTTTATACTTGAATGTGAGAGCAAATTTGATATTAGAATATATCATCATGGCTGAATTACATCAAATTATTATTAATAAGCAGATCCTGCACATAGCATTTTTTTTTTTTTAAAAGAAGAAGATAAACAGTTTTCACTGCAGTCCCTCTCGTTCGATCACATGAAAAGACTGAAGACGTCTCGCTCTTTCTATGTGTGCAGATGGGAACAGAGGAGGAGATTGAATGGGTAAGAGGGAGGGAGGGCAGAGAGGAAGTAGGAGAAAATGGAAGCGGGAGACAGAAAGATGAGGGTGGGCATGAGAGGAGGAAGGAGAGCGGCAAAGATGAGGGGATGCGGGAGGGAGAGCAGAAAAGGCAGTGGGAAGAGAAGAGCAGAGGGGGAATGATAGCCTTAATGTGTCTGCATGAGTGACAGCCATGTATGAATATTGCATGTGTGATTAGGGAGCAGAGAAGATGAGGCTTAAATGGCTCGGTAACCATGCCCCTAAATACTGGCAGTACGATGGAAAGAAACAGGGGAAAGGAAGCATAGAAGGAGAGGGCGGTGCCCAACTACTGACAGAAGAGAGCAAAGTGTGAGAGAAGAAGAAACTTAGAGGATGCAAGAGAGAGAGAGAGAGAGAGATCAGTGAAAGTAAAGGGTAAGAAAAATGACTTGATCTTTTATTAGCTGATACAGCAAGACACGGAGAGAACAGAAGAGGAACAAAAGCAAAGAGAAAATCAGAACAAGCAGCAAACATTAGAGAGGAACATAGAGGTAGTCCAAACCCAGACACTCAACAGTTTGTATCACTTATTTTACATCAGTGTCAAGCCATTTTATAAAACACAAACATGCATTATTCTCCCTCTACTCAATGACCCCTGCTGCTGTCAAACACTGGCTTGGCTTCTTCTACCACTGCTATGCTGTCAACACCCAGCTATTCTTATTATTCCGCACTTCTGATCCCCCCGTGGAGGCACACATCACTGAGTATATCTGATATCTCAGAGTGAATGTTAAGGCATCACCTAAGGTTCAGAATGGACGAGACCGAGCTTGTGCTCCTTCAGTTCCTGTGTTGAGACCTGCTAACCATCGTTGACAATACTGTGATGCTACTAACTCAGGTGGCAAGGCACCCGAGTGTGACCACGGATGATGAATTCATTCTCATCAAACTTGGTGCTTATCGTCCTTTCTTGTCAAGTGGTCTTCAAGTGGCCGCCCCATCTTTTTGAGGATTTGGAGTTGCTAATCTTTGATGAGGGCCCCTTTGTTCTGTTCCCACGGCAAATAAACTCCAACTACCATTGTGTGAGTAACCATCTTTTGTTGTAGGCTAAAAATGCACATTTCCAGACCTCACCTCAACACTCCATGCTAGTACTTACTTCATGTACGTTTAAAGTTGCATTATAGCTCTCTAAACACAGCTGTTTGCTTAACAGGGTGGCACTTCCATTTTTTTTTGTCACCAAATTTTGGAAGCGACCTCTGCTGAAAACTATCACAGACCTTCGTGCTCATGCAAAAATGTCAACTTTTCAATGAATAATATACAAGTTTAATTAAGTTGCTAAAACATGTAAAAACATTAGCATGTTTGTAGACATTTATTGACAGTTATTTCAACTTAATCCAAGAGACTGTGTCATTAATTCTCACTAATTCTTACTAACTGTTGGCCAACTACAAACAAACAAACAACAGTTTTGGAGTTTTGTGAGACTGGCATTAGCAGCGCTATTTCCAATTATTATCCATGTTTTTCATATTATTGTGTTTTATTATTTGCAGCATTTTGGACAGGTTTTTGGCAGTTATGGGTTTTTGTTTGCAGCATCTCAAACTTGTTTTTGGCAATATGCAGTTTCACTCGGTACTTGACCAGTTCTGGCAGTAGTGTAGCTGTGAATGGACAGTGTTGGACCATGCTAATCAAAAGTGGCTGCATGCCCAATTTGGCATGGTGTCAGATATCGACAGAGCAGCGGACACTTTCTCAAGTCCAAATTCTTGCTGCAGGACATTTTCTGGCAGATGGAATTAGCTGTCCAAGCCAGACATGCACGCACATGGGCGCACAAACACGAACAGCATGCAGACACAGAGATACTCATGAGTGCAAAAATGTGTAAGCAGAGAGGACAAATGAGACACAGACTTAGTGGGGGTGGGCAGTTTTGGTGTGAACATGTAAATGACAGGCGTATGGACAAAAATAACCAGTCAACACATCCCTCTGTTTTTGTTCCTTCATCTCTATGAATAAAAGATGGACAAGACTACTTGGGGTGATTTGGTTATATTATCATATGGAACTGATGTCCTTGATCTCACCTTTTACTTACCTTACCTTCTAGTTGATCATCAGACCTTTTTATCCATTTCGTTCATGTGACTCTATAGACTTTCATTTCACTGTTTCATTTTGTCTGTGTGTAATCTTTGTTCTGTAAATGTCAAAGAAATGTTTAAGCTGAACTGATTCCAGTGTGCCTCGGACATTTTATAGGCAGGAGCTCACTTTAGCATATATTAATTTCACCTTCAGTAGGCCACATCATTATTTTTAATGTTAATTATTTTTTTATAGAGGCCTTGTAGCAGTTCACATCTAAATAATCTGTTATCAAATCAAATTTAGCGTAGGCTGGTGAAATCAAATATTTCTCAAAAGTAAACTCATAAACATTGTGTCAGCATTAACATTAAAGTGCCAGAGCAATCTGTTACACACAAACAAATCCATGATGACATACAAAGGTTAATTTTCAGTTTTTGTGCACTCAAGTGACTATCACTCAAATTGGTTTTGGCTTATTCATGTTAAGGATGTTGTTTATCTGTTTCAGAAAAAATAACTGCAACTAACTTTTATTTTGCTTATTCATTAATCTTCCAATTATGTTTTTTTTATTCACTGATTGTTCATTGAGCACATAAAATGTCAAAACATCATGACAAGGTTCCATCCCACCAATACCCAACGTGACTGTTTGTCAAAGTGTTTGGTATTTTTGTATTTTCTCCTGACAAACACTAAAGCAAAATGACACTTTTTCCCAAGCTGTAGTCAATAAAGAATTGATATGTTTTGCTCAAAAACTAAACAATTGCTTCCTGTCCTTTTTATGAGGCCCTGAGGGATATATTTGATGATTTGACTGAGAAGTTGACATGCCATTGGTCTTTCATCGGTTTCTGTGAACATACAGCCTGGAAGACTTGCCTGGGCATTGACAGATATACAAGCTGTCTCGCATGCTGTTTAGTATTATAATAAATGCTAAGCAATGACCACGATCGCATTAACCCCCCCTGACAAACATATACACAGGCATGTCACTTACTTTTACTTTTACTTACTAAACTTAAGCCTTGATCATACTCCAGGACAGACACAGACGGCCTTCCACATGAATATGCACACGTTTCTATATCCAGTAACATCTGGGGTATGCGTATGCAGACATGTTCCACAGTTGCACACTAGAAGATATGATGGCACACTCCTGACAGCAGAAACAAAGAGCAGAAAGTCAAGCCATTGTGCAACTGAAACAAATACCCTTTTTGCACAACCTCTTCAAGACTGTTGCACCATTTTAACATCTTGACGTCATATTGACGTGTGTGCAAAAGGGTGAGGTGGCAGGACGGGATGAACATGTGCATAGTGACACCTAAATGTGCAGTAAGTTAAAGTTTGTCAGCACAAGGCTGCAGTTTCTCAAGACCAAAGTACTAAACATGAACACTCAGCTCCGCCTGCGCTGAGCCTCTTCTGCTTGCTGGCATTGTGCGTGTGTGACTGGCATTACGCTGCTGTTGTTTGGTACAATGTAGAAGAGCGAAGGCAGCGTAATGGAGAGCATTTGTTATGAAACCGTTGTGGGCAGATGCTGTAGACAGCCATCCACCATCCACACCTTTACTTTAACTAATGGTAAATGGACTTGCATTTATATCCTTTTTTTCTAATCTAACAACCACTAAAAGCGCTTGTCAACACACATTCACGCACCCTGGAGACATTACATATATACACATATATATACACATCACATTCCTACACTGATGTAAGGGCTGCAAGGTGCCAACTACTCACCAGGATCCAAAACCATTTTAAACATTTTTTTGTGAGTTTCTTGCTCTTTGATGGGAGCTGGGAATCAAATCAGCAACACTGCACTTGCTAGATGACACCTGAGCCACAGTCACCCTGTGAAGGAAGAGTTATACAACATATTAGCATACTCTTTGAAACAGAGAGGGACATTACATTACATCCCATAAGGGATTCACCCCAACCTTATCCATAATTACTACAATTACAACCAAAGCAGTCATTAATTTGAAATGTAATGGTTTACCTGGTGGGTTTTTAATAAGACTATGTAGTCAGGTATATCCACACACAACAAACACCCAATGTTGTTTTGATAAGTCATAATACAGACCTCAACGAACAACAACTAAAACAAATGCTTAACCTTATGGGGACCAAATTTGTGTCCGTAAAATGTCACAGTGGAAACAGTCTTTTGTTCCCATGTTGTGATGAATACCTTGCACACACACTTCATTCTCCTGCCAGAAATCACATCTTTCACTCTAGATGGACAGACTCCTCTGTTGTGTGCTGGCTCTCTCACACCATTTTTGCATTGTGCTTCATTGAAAGCTAATGAAGTGGGGTAAATATGATCTTTCATGCTGAGGTGCCTCTTCTTAGATGCAATGGCCAGGCAAAATGTGAAGATCATTCCAGATGACAAATACCTTTTACCATATTCGTCGCGCTGTCAAGGAAGGCACACATCATTTCTTTTGTGAGGCCTCAGTCAGTCCGGCGTTGTGTGTCTTTCAGAAGAAAATGGGGCGTGTAAAGAGAGATGGGTCACCAGTGAAGACGTTTTCCATACAGTGATCAACATGTTTTCTACATATACTGCGTGCGACTGTACTTTGTTGCGAATTGAATTCATTGTTTTACAATTCCAGTGTTACAGTGTATATATCATAGTACCTATAATACAGACTAAAAGATCATAGCAGTTTACAGCTAATGTAGTGAAAATTACACTTTCATGAGTGGGACTAAAATATCTAAGACTTCTTTTATACATGCAAAAGGTTCATTTGCCACACATACATGCCACAAATTTTGTTTACAAATTTGTTAAAGTCCGTGATAGTGACTACCGGTACTTCCTTTCAAGATATTCCATCCACCTGACACGTATGGCATGTCAAGATCAAATCAAATCAAATCAAATTTCGGGCTTTACAATCTGTACAGGGAGTGACATCCTTTGTCCTTAGACCCTTGGTTCCAGTGAGGGAAAATGCCCACAAAAAACCCTTTTAACAGGTAAAAAAGGTGGAAGAAACCTCAGGAAGAACCACAGAGGAGGGATCCCTCTCCCGTGTCCTGCCCGTCTCACGTGTACAGAACAAATCAACACAAACATATTTGATTAAAACAAGATGTCGATTAAAGCTTCCTCCAACAGTCCAAAGGCATGCGAAATTGGCTACAGCTGGGAATAAGAGTGTGAATGGTTGTTTGTCTCTATGTGCCCTGCGATAAGCTGGCAACTTGGGTGTACAGGGTGTACCCTGCCTCTCGATCTAAGTCAGATGGAGGCTAGATAGGCTCCAGCCCCACCATGACCAGATGAGGATAAGCTATTGCAAATAATAGATGGATGGTTATATGTATGTTTTGGGGGGTGCTTTTTTTTTTTTTTCAACAAATGAAACGAAGATGCAGTATTTGTGTCAAACTCAATCAACAGATGGCAGACTCTGGTAACTTTAGGACAAATCTTTATTCTGTGATTCTCTTGCATTTTGTGTGGGAAATTAACCATCTGGTTAAACAGCACTTCAGTGCTGGGAGTTGTCTTATGAGCTTTGAAAAAGAGGCCATAACATTTAGAAATGTTTCTGACCAACTGTGAAAAAGCAAAATAAATAAAACTTATCAGTCACTCATGAAGCTTTTAATTTTGTTTTTGTGTTTGCATGCCTGACAAGTGTTAAATTCAGTATAACTGAAGCTATAAAACTTGAATCATTCAAACTAACAGTGTTAAACATGTATTAAGATTAAATATGTTAGACACTGAAATATATGGCAGGCCCCTGTGAATTCCTTATATATATTTTATAGAGACATAATTACTGAATGTAAATATTTGTTATTATTATTAGTATTAGTATTTAAACAGATTGGATCTAAAGTATTTAAATAATCCCATCAAATGGCCAGTTTACTAACCATAGAACATCACCAGCTTACAAGGTCCCAGATAAAATACAAAGGACATGGCTCCAGTGTGCTCAGTGGTAGCTACAGCCCTGAAGACGAGACAAATTGTCAGCTATATTCAGCAACATATCATATAACATGACTTGTGTTCAATTTTTAACTCCGAAATCAGCAAGAGTTTTAGTGTTCGGCAGATGCAGCTCTTGCTGCGTGACAGTGATGGATAAGTTCAACTATGACATGACATTTCCAGGCAAAATCCGAGATGCAGTAAAAGTTTGGAAGCCTTTTTCCAGGAAGGAAGGAGAGAGCAAGTGAAAGAGAGAGATGAAAAGAGAGATGACAAAAAGCATGAGAGAGTGCTGTAGAGCACAGAGAGAAAGATACCGGTGTAGGGAAGAGAAAGACAAACAGTCAAGGGGGAAAAAAAGAAAAATTATACAAAAGTGCTCTAAGGAGCTTATCGCTCATACGATAATCATCATTCAATTTGATCGGTTGGTAGATAGAAGGTCAAGAAGGCAGCTACTCATAATTGTGCCTCCCAGCCTGGCCCAACTGAGTCATTTCAGGTATTGGGTATTGTGTGCATCTATACGTGTGCTTGGGTGTACTTCTGTCTCTGTGACGACCAATTTGAATGGTAGACCTTGAGCACAAGGACATTTTGGATGTTCGCGTGATAGAGGGTTTAACCTTGGTTTTAGGGTTAAGGAAAGAATTTGGTTTAGCTAAGTTTTGGGGTTAGGCAAGGTCTTCCCAAGTATAGAAATATAAAGTTGCTTGAGAAAGAGACAGATGCAGAGAGACAGGTGATGTCCATGTCTATACTAAGCTGTAGTTGACATTATTATTAGAGTTCAGAAAATGACGTCAGTAAAAGACCACTCAATAAATAAATACACAAGTATGTGCCGAATGTCTATTGCAATCCTGCTGCTTTCTGTTGCCATTGTGCAAAAGAGGGAGTCTATTTTCATCTGTTAATGTTCAATATGCATGAATAAAGTAATTGTCACTTCATGTGCTACTGAGAAAAAATGAGGTCAAGCAGCAGCAGTGTCTTCAGTTTGGTTCATTTCATATTGTCGCCATTAAACAAACAACTTGAAACGTGCAAAATCACTAAGAAGCGTCATTAGTTATCACCCTATGAAGCTTTTCTCCAACAACTTCTGCTAAGGAAGAGCCAGGTGACCCACTGTCACTTTTTCCATAAAACATATTGCTGCTTTAAAGTAAAACAATAAAAATAATTTATTACAAATAAATAAATAAGAAAATGTGTCTTTGTGTGTGTGTGTGTGTGTGTGTGTGTGTGTGTGTGTGTGTGTGTGTGTGTGTGTGTGTGTATGTGTGTGTTTGGCTGGGAGAGAGAGGGACGCAGGTGGTGGGTTTCAGGCATGGAAAGCCTTTGGAGACCCTGTTCAAACCACCAGGGGCCCAAAAGAAAAAAAGACATTTTTACCTCTGTTCTTTCTATTTTTCATCACCACTTCCTCTTTTTCTCGTTGTCTTTTCCACTTCACTGCATGTTCTTTTTTTTTTTTCCTTCTATACTCGATATTACTCGGGTCTTCTCTATCTGTGCAAGGTGTGTACACGCTGCTCCATCTAGTGGCAAATCCTATCCTAGCAGTTTTCACCTTCCCATTTTGGACTGGTGACTGTAAAGTGTAAAGAATCATGATCATACAAATGTATATTTGTGTTAAGGGGTAAGTAAGACAGCATTGATCCAGGAATTGACACCTTTTAAAGTAAATTAAGATCTTAATACATCTTGTTAGAAAACACATTTGCGCAAACTTCTTATAGTACAATGATGTTTTAGATAAATTAAATTAGTGTGCCTCTGTGTCTTTGTGCTAAAGCTAAACTAACTTGCTGCTGTCTGTAGCTCTGCATTTACCCTACAGATGAAAGTGGTACCAATTATCTCATTTAACTCTTGGCAACAAACCAAATAAGCTTTTTCCCCCAAAATATCTTACTGTTGATTCAATGGTCATTTAAATAGCATACTTGTTTTAAGAAGGCTTGATGAATCTGGCTATAATGCTTTGCTAAAAT
This sequence comes from Nibea albiflora, assembly GCA_014281875.1. Lineage (NCBI taxonomy): Eukaryota > Metazoa > Chordata > Actinopteri > Sciaenidae > Nibea > Nibea albiflora. Next base: position 12,640,210 of record CM024801.1, read on the forward strand.
AATCACATCATTGCTCCATACCATACTATACCATACCATACCATACCATACCATACCATACCATACCATACCATACTATACCATACTATACTATACCATACCATACCATACCATACCATACCATACCATACCATACCATACCATACTATACCAAATAGTAGGGGTGCTTCATCTATGGGAGGAAATATGTAGCTTAAGACAATGAGCCGACAATAACAGAAGTCTCTCTCTTCGAGTCCTTCTCCCCTTCCTCACTTCCCCATCTCCCACACACCCTCCCTTGTTTTCTTTTCTGCTCTTTCTCTCTGTTCCTCCGCCTGTTCTTCTTCCTCTATCTCCCTTGCTTTCGTTTCCTCCCTCCTCTGACTTCCCCTCTCTTATTGTCTTGTTTTTCTCCCACCCCCTCTACTTTCTGCTGTTGGCAACCCGGCTGTGATGCTACTTTAGATCCAATGGAGGATAAGTGTTGAAGCAGAATAGACTCTGCTGTGTGGTGTGCGTGGTGAGTGTGTGTGAGTGTGTGGGCATGCATCACCCAGACACCTGAGGACCATAAGATATTTTCTCAGTGTGTGTGTTCCAGTGTGTTTGTGTATGCGCAGCAGCAAAAAGAGTGTCACCCGAATGCTCCAGGACTCTCCTACAGTAATACCTTTATTTGTCAAAGTGTGTGTGTGTGTGCGTGAGAGAGAGAGAGACAGAGAGAGAGAGAGTGTATCAGGTGTTTGCCCATGGGTTTCACCAAGGGATAAAAATGTCTGCCTTGCAGCAGATTTTGATCTATCTTACTAGCTAACTAGATAGCTAGTTAGCTTCAGCTTCACAAAAACTGCAGTAAAAATATTATATATTAATATGTGTGTGTGTTTCTACACGCACACACACCCTTTAAAGGCTAATATGTACAGTATACACTACTCCACTGTTTTGTTTTGTTTTGTTTTGTTTTGTTTTACTTACACACATATAATTATCCAGCATTTTATCTTTAGGAACAAATGTGTCAGTGTTGTGTAGTTTAGCCCTTTTTAGGGAACTGAAATTACACTTCTAAAAGAAATTTTAGAAATGAATATCCTCCTCGTAAATTTGAGCTATGTTCATTCAACGCAGCCAAATACAAGATAAAAAAAAAACTGAATTGCACAACATGTCTCTAGGAGAAAAATCTGTGACCGGTTCAACCTAAGAATGAATTTTCCCTTTTATTTTTAGCCACGCTGGGGGCATTGCTCCAGAGATGGCGATGTCAGTCAGTTCAACACTTTGGTTCAGATTAAAATATCTCAACAACTACTGGAGAGATTGCCATGAAATTGTGTACGGACATTTATGTCCACCAGAGGATGAATTTCTGTGACTTCAGTGACCCTCTTACTTTTTCACTAGCGCTACCAGCAGATCAAATTTTTCTCCAGCGAAATATCTACTCAATGGAAGTTGTTGTCGTTTGCAGACAATGAAACCTAATGACCTAGTAGATCCTGTGACTCTACTGCTATCACGAGGTTGATGTTTGTAGTTTTGAATGAAACTGGATGCAGATATTAATGCCTCCCTTTAGGATGGAGGATTTTAAATCGGTCCAGTCCTTTGGTTTATGATCTGCCTCAGTTGTCTGTAATTTTAAAAAAAAAAATGGTGACCTCTAGTTGGTGTTTTGAACCCCATGTTAGCTTGGGGAGGAGCATTTCCTGTTTCCGCAAAACTTGTGTTAAAAATTAGGTCAGTAAGGAAATAGTTTTCCCACTTGGGGGAGGGGAGGGGGGTGGATTCGGATCTGACACAGATCCCTGACTTCATCTCTATGTAACTCCTTTGGGATGAACTGGTCATGTGTATTCCCACAAGACTGGAAGCCCTTGGTTTTGAAATAAGATGTTCGGTGTACATACTTACAGTTTATGTGTGATAGATCTGCATTCTCTCCAGCTAGTCAAACAGTGATGTAGGACACACAACAATTTGAAAGTAGCTTCTTCATGGAGAGATGAGTGAGAGCAACAGGTTCACAATCAGTAGGCTCTGATAGGTGGACTTCTTTTTATAATATAAACGTGCTGCAATCTGTGCAAGTAGTGGTTAATAGTAATCTGTGCAAGTAGTGGTTAATAGTAGTTTCAGTGCGTGTGTGTTGGTTAGGTTGTTGGTTTTTACATTGTCAAGACAAGGGGCGTATTCAGTGTGACGATGCTGCTTTCAGTGGCTCCCTGTAAACTTTCGGGACTGTATAGTTAAGTTACCAGGCATAAATATAATGAATTAAACCGTGTGTACAAATATATAAGACCTAGAAAATGTGCTCTGATGTGGGGAAAACAATTCATGGTTATTCAGATTATTTATGACCACCTCAAACTAGGCACAATTCGTGTGTTTTTTATAATGAGAAATTGTTTCCAATTGGTAATACAGGCATGTTGGGTTTTATTAAATAAAACCCAACAACTTGCAATATCAGTATTATATTAGGTTGTTATGATATTTATTTATTGTGTGATGCGCATCATTCAAACACTCCAACATAAATAAAACAAAATATGTATGGGGAATCTTAGGTAAGATAAAAGTAAGGTATAGGTAAGTTAGGTATAAAAGTGCCAGCATCGGCACTTCAAAAGCAACTCCAAAGTTGGTCAAATATTTTTCTTCTGCTGATTTTTGGACGTTCGTACAGTTGGGATTTTAGTCTGTTTTGAAATTCCCACACTTCTGACAGCGCCTGAAGGCAGCATTCGTATGGTGGGAGAGGCTGGTCTGCTGACTGACTTCAGGCTGCGCTGTAGCTGCCGCTGGCAAACTAGCTAGCTACCATGTAAGAGTCAAAGCTATTCATCATTTGACAAGTTGTCAATAATGTAACTCTCGTCGTACAGCTGCTGCCACGTATTCTGGCACAAGAAGATGGTTGCCTGCACATGAATCCCCGTGTTATCGGACCGGATTTCTAACACCACACCGAGGTTTTAGCAAGCGTTAGTTTAAGTTACAAGATTGACAAGATAGACGGCTGAAGTTCCCCGCGGCGTGAGATGGGTGAAGCTAGGCTGACCGGAGGCTAATGTAGCAGGTCAGCCAGCCAGCCGAGTGCGACATGGAAAAGACAATATTTTCAGATGGATCTCGACCATAAACTAACGTGTAATTTACTCGGGCAGTTGTTTGAATACTGATCTATAAGAAGTGAAGCAGCAGTGTCGCAGGGTGTAGCTGTCAAACTCTCGCTCGTCCTGGCCTAGGAAGCTAGCAACAGGCTAGCTAGCCGCTCGTCTGGCTCCTTATTCCAAAGTAAGTGTTAACATTTTCAGCAGTAAATCACTGACAGCTTTGTGACAGCTTTGTTTTTGTTTAACACACACACACTTTTGACTTTAATTTGCTGAACTACATCTGCATACGTGTTGGTTAGGCAGCCAGCTCCTATCGAGGTGGGTCTGCTAGCGGTGAGTTAATCTATTGAAGCTATAGCACACGGTAGCAAGCAAGCAAGCAAGCTCACGGCCTTGGTGAGTTTGTTCTGCAGTAAAGTTTGTGATACTTGACTAAATATGTACAGTTTAGCTGTCGTTTTGGAGTTCGTTGCGTGATAGGTGAGCACTGTACGTGACAACAACAACAACAACAAACAGCGTCAGGGAACTGTAGCATTTATTCTTGCCACTTTTTATTGAGTCCTACCTACTAGATGTAAAGTTGTCCATTGTCCAAATGTGAAACAGATAACTTGGGCTATGTGAAGCTTTAAAACACGGTTGGTTGTGTGTTGTATTTCCTGCTCTCCTACAGTCAGAGTCATGGGAAACTTTAAATGTAAGGGCCTGTCTAAAATGATATGACAAATAGTGTTGCAGAAGTTGAAATTATGTATTAAATCCACTGACATAGACAAGCCTTATAACCACTTTCCGTGACAAATGTCATTACACCAGACTAAATGCTGTAAAATAATACAATCCAATGTGATCTAACGCCACAGCTCTGCCATCAGTTTTTGTTGATACTGTCAAAGGTAATAATCTGACTTATTGTTGAGGTCGTAGTGGGAGGTGGTGTCGCGCTGGATCGCATTAATGTTATATTAAAAGATGCCATGTATGTTAACGGTGCGGCCAATCTCAATTTCAATTCAATGCAGCCTTGTTTAACACTACCACAAAGTATATCTTCCATCGAAATAATCAAATCCGAACATTGTTATCTTTGTGAAGGCAGAGCTGCTGTAGTCGGTGTGCATTTGAGCAGCATTTGCTGAATCGAGTAGTTTATTGATGAAAAGTGACCCAACGACGGTTTTGGTGATGAGTTGACAGTTAACTTGTCATGTAAAAAAATGCTGATCCTTAACTAATTTCAGTTCCTCAAATGTTTTTCTGTTTTATTTTGTTGTGTGTTGAATTTCTTTCTGGACTGTTGCAATTTCCTACTCTTCATACTCATGCTGTTCAGCCAGAAATGTGCAACTGGTGAAGTACGTGGGCACCAGTTGTTGTATCCACAGTGTCTCCTATATCAGTCATAGAAACCTATACTCCTTCAGTGTTGCCACCAACCCTTCATAAGTGTCCTTCTTGCACGAATGCTCTATTTTTAAGGACGAACTGCTCAGTGTAGATTTGAAGTTGTGCCATATTTTTATTTTTATAACTGACCTTTTATATATTTTTATTTGACCGAAGTGTATTTTTAGTGTTTAGGTGTGCGATCCCTTCTTTTATTCCTCTTGTGATTTGTACTCTTTGGTATCCTGCTCGTCTTTCTTAATTATCTAGTTTCTACTTTTACATACAGGAGTATATTATCTGTTGGACAGACAACGTGAAAAGTGAATTAATAGTCTTTATGTGTGCACAGCATTGTTTTTCATTTCTTTGAATGTACAATGTCTCTTATCTGCAGAATAGAAGTGGTTTCGGTGCAGATTTATGTAATACTTGAATGCTTTGATAACCGTTTATGCAACAGTTGAAACCAAGATGATTGTTTAATTTATCACACTCTGCTGAACAAAGAAAAATAATCTTTCTGTTTGCTGACATTCTGCTTTTAACTGATTGAAGGTTGCATGTTGTTGATGGCCTCCCTGCCAGTCATGGACACTGTGACTGACACATTCCCCGCAGTGCACCAAAATGGGGCCGCCCATCGGGAATCTCTAGACACAAGGCCAGCTGCAGCTGTACTGAGACTTCATTTCTACCACAGCAGCCAAGGAGAGGCCGAATGCAGCTTCCTCAGCTACCCACCTGGGGACTATGTGGCTGAGGAGCTGTGTATAGACGCAGCCAAGGCCTGCAGTAAGTAGCTGAGCTGTGCGAGCCTGCATAATGCACCCCCATTCATCTGTTTGGCTGTAACTCGGAGCATAGGTCCCGAGATAAGGTTATCAAGAGGCCACAGTGAGTCCTATCGGCAGAAAAATCGTTAGCTTGTTCAATCAATCATCTCAGTGTTTTGTTTACAGTTTGTCTAACTTTCAAAAGCAAAAAAATGTGGCTTCTTTGCTTGGTGTTTTTTTTTTTCTTCTTTTTTGGGTCAATAAAAGTATGATGCAACTTACACACAGAGCAGGGCCATGCAGCCGGGGCTAGACTAGCCTGCATGTTATTGGAATCGCATGTTGTGTGTTTGATGATAAACCAAACACAACTGACATTTTAGACAATCTTTATTGACCGTTTGTTCACCTGTGTTGGTACTAGAAACTAATGTGTGTCATAAGGATAATCTAATATTATGCTCGTCTTAAGTTGTCCCCAAATGAACACAACTCACTTAAATTATGCAGATTAACACGTAAAATTGAATCAAGCCAGTTCGTCTGGACGGTTTCATAGAACATATAAAACTATAGACTATAATGGACTGAAACTTTTCTATTATGTGATGTGGTCTTTGTTTCTTCGTCTGCTTGCAGATATATCACCTCTGTACTGCTGCCTTTTTGGTCTTCCGAGAGCGAGACCACTTGTGGTTTTCACCCAACCACATCTTCCAGCTTGATGAATTGGCTTCAGAAGATTTGTTTTTCAGAATAAGGTATGATAGTGTGTGTATATATATATACATATATATTGCATCTGTGTTGTCTCAGAGTAAAATTGAATTTACTTTCTTTATTACCATTTACCACAGGTACTACTTCCCTAGCTGGTACAGTGGTGGGGCGTCCCGGGCGTATCGATGTGGGGTTGCCAAGGGGTCGGAAAGTCCTGTCCTTGATGACTTTGTAATGTCATACCTGTTCTCTCAGGTGAGCACCTCAGCATCCATTCACCCTCTTTCTTACACAAACTGTTTAGAAATGAGCCTTTTCTGTGTGGTTCAGTCTGACAGAAAATATTCAAGAGCACATTGTAATTGTTTGTTCATTCATTGCAAGCAATCAAGTGTTGTTGATTAGGCACCAGTAAACAAGCCGCTCATATCCTTGAAAAGTGCAATCATATCAGTGTGTTAGATTGTTAGGTAGGTCACTACCACACGGTGACACGCAGTAGTCTGTGCTGTAAACGAGAGGGGGCTGTCCATGCGAGCAGCAAGTGGCACCAATAAGAGAGTTGACCGTTGAAAGGAAACTCTTTCTTCGGAAGCAGTTTTTGCAACTTGCATGCAAAAATTCACACCTCAGCGTGCACCAATGCTGAATGAGAGAACAAAGTTAAATCTCTATTCACAGTCTTTTGTGCTTTCTCTGTGCTGAAGGTTTTGACCGATCACAGAGCAGAGCAAAAAAAAAAAGAATTATTTGCAGTGAAGTCCTGAAACAGGTTAAGTGTTTATTACTCAGACACAAGTAAAAAGAGCTAGTCAGCATTTATTGCACCAGTTTCTTGGACTCTAGTGTCCATGTCTATAGAACGACAGTAATGAAAGATGTCACCCTGTTCAACGATCTGGCTTTTCTTTGGGCGTTTATGCATTTTTTTTTGGATTAACCCGGCCATACATGCCACGCTGGCAAACGGTGCTGCTACTTTATGAATGCCAGAGAAGTCACAAAGTGTCCCCACCATGCCTTGGGGACCGGTGTCTGGATATAGCTTACAGCAAGTCCCCTCTTTTTTTAACTATACAATATACGCATAGGGTGGGTTGAGAAAGGTACAATACCAAGTCCTGCATGCCCCCTGTCAAGAAATGTATGTATAAATCACATTGGAATAGAAAGGAGATGTGTGTTGTAAGTGAATCCAGGTAACTAGGCTAGTAATATGACTGGAGCTGAACCCAGAGTGAACTCAAGGATTATGTGGAATTATGCCTTTGGAAATCTGCACTGCTGGCACAGGAAAAGCCTATAAAGGAGAAGGCAAGCATCGCCGTGTGGGTCACTTGAGGATGCAGCACACTCTGTTTGCAGCCATTAAGCCATTACACATGCATTGCATTCACTCTGGACAGATGTTGTGTTTTACTCGGTGAAGGATATGTTGAATTCCTCGCCTTCTAATCTCGAGCTGAACCCCTGTGTTTGTGATAAAGTAAAGCTATTATGGCTTTGCAGAGGGAAGTGTGTCTCTGCATTCGCCAGTTGGAGGTTAACTAATAGAGCAACAAAGCCTTAGTTTTGATTTACATTCTCCAGTTTTTTTAGGGGGAATACACAACATAGAAGCAAATATCAGCTCAAATAATAAGGCTCTTAGAGCAGAGGTTTTCACCGTGCGACAGGAGGCATGGGAAAGTCGGAAAGGAGGGGTAAGTAATCCAGTGATAGTCATCTGTTCATCCATGACTGTGTTGCAAACGGGAACCACTAATTTGGTGGTTGTAATACTGCAATGCTGCATTTACCAAATTCTGAAGAAATAAAGGGTGATGTGGTTTTTGCCTGAGTCACACAGTGTCAGACTTTAACAGTCTGTGTCTTAGATCATATCTCTCCATTTGTCAGTTGAAGGTTAAGTAATGTAACAATAAAAGCTAATCTTTCAGTAAACGCTAACGCTGTTTTCCGAGGTCATTGTTGGATAATATAATGCGGCCGTCTCTCGATGGTTATCATCCGAGGCTGCGTTCACACTTGTCGTTCTCTTTATTCGGAGCGAAACAAAAATAAAAGGCTCAGTGTTACCTTGTAGTTCTGGTCTGTTGAGTGTTCACACTGACTTATTACAATCAAAACAAAAGTTGCAAATTTGACGTCAAACAAACTGACATGAAGCGCGTTCATTGGTCAGTTGTGGTCAGCTGTCATCCTGCATCATTAGCGCTCCATGAACCTGCAGGGGAAAATAAAAAAAACAAAGTCTGTTCCAGTGACTGACAACAAGTCATGTTGCACCTAAACTTTTTTTTTTTTCCAGTTTATGAAAATGGGCTGACACTGCTGTTTTGATAGGATAGTAGGAATTCTACATAAGTTCATGACTGACTGTGATACTCTCATCTCTGTGTGCAGTGGAGGAATGACTTTGTCAATGGCTTGGTGAAGATCCCCAACTCCCATGAGACTCAGGAAGAATGCCTCGGTATGGCTGTGCTAGACATGACAAGGACAGCCAAGGAGAAACATCTTTCACCGCTGGATATCTACCACACTATAAGGTACTAGTGGAAAAACAAGGGCTTTTAAAGTGATTGTTGGACTGTTGTTGGATTGTTCATCTGAAATGAGCACCTGCTAATCAGGTTCAAGATCCAGTCTTAGCGACTCAGAGTTATTTTTATTTGACAAATAATACTACATGTTTTGTTGAATATTAGTGCCTGATTGTGAGCATAAGAGAGCTTGAAAATGATAAGAATGACTTTTTTTAATGCACGGGAGATGCAAAATATGTACATAAAAATATTTTTTCCCTCTTGCACAATTCTAGCTACAAGTCTTTCTTGCCAAAGGATATGAGAGCGCAGATCGAGGACTGCAACTTCTTGACACGCAAGCGAATCCGCTTCCGCTTCAAGCGGTTCATCCAGCAGTTTAGTCAGTGTCGGACAACAGCACGCGACCTTAAGCTCAAGTACCTCATCAGCATGGAGTCTCTGGATAAGGCCTTCTACACAGAAACTTTCAAGGTCAGGGAACCGTCCAGGGGACAGGCCATCGTCCTTGTGGCAGCAGACAGTGGCATCCAGTGGTGTCGAGAGAAATTAAAAGATTCTGACCAGGTTGGTATCACCAGCGCTGCTTTTGCTGTTTTTCCGCTACGATACATTTTACATGTTGGACATTCAGCTGACTTTCGTACAAAGCTATTTTAAATGAGGACAACACTTCCAGTTGCCAGAGAACCCACACCAAAAGCTGTCATTTATAATGCTGTTTGTTCAGGAGCTGCAGACCTTGTGTGACTTCCCTGATGTCACTGACATCAGCATCAAACAGGCCAGCAAGGAGGGTGCGGCAGAGAGTCGGGTGGTCACCATCAACAAACAAGACTGCAAACCTCTGGTAATTTCACTTTTTGGGCGCCTGTGTGTAAGCAGACAGAGTGTGCAGCGAGTTTCTGTCAGTGATGGTTTATTATATCTGAGGATAGTAAAAGTGGAAAAACGCTTGTTTTGTTTTTTTACCCCTCTGATGTAATACTTAGATAATGGTAGTTAGAGAATGGTGGAAGTTTACACTTCATGTCTAACATTGTGTTTTATATATATCAGGAGCTGGAATTCTCCACCCTGTTGGAAGCCCTCTCCTTTGTGTCCCTCATTGATGGCTACTACCGGCTGACTACAGACGCACATCACTACCTATGTAAAGAAGTGGCCCCCCCTAGGCTCGTGGAGGCCATCGCTTCTCATTGCCATGGCCCCATCTCGTAAGTGAAGAATAACACAGCACACAACGTATTTTCCCCTAGCATTAGATTTCTCCTTACATTAGATGCAAATTATATTTGTCATTTTACATTATTCAAACTCAAACTTCTCCCACTGTAAACACACATGGTGCGTTTACACCTGGAATATTATGATATATGGTTTATAACGACGCGGCAGATAACAATACATTTCTTTGCTGAGATGGCGGAAAAATAATCTGCTGTGTGTTGTTTTCGTTGCAGAATGGAGTTTGCCATCAACCGGCTCCAGAAATGTGGAAACAAGCGAGGATTGTACATTTTGAGATGTAGCCCTAAAGACTTCAACAAGTATTTTATGACTTTCCCTGTTGAGGTAGGCAACACTCTGGTAGTTAGCACAATACACCATGTGTCTTGATAACCAAGAGGAGAGTAGAAATTGAAACACAGTATATTTTTTTCCTGTTGTCTCTGTGCGTGGGCCTCAGGCTATGTATGGTTTGTATCGGAAACGTGTTTTTTTCTTTTTTTCTTTTCTGTTTTACAAAATGAGTCAAATTACTCATAGAATAGGTTCATCATTTGAATGAAGCCAGCAAAACCATGAGGCTGCTTCAACCTTGGCGACACATACAAGCCAGAATACCTTGTAGCATTTTAAAATGTAGTTGTACAATGGTGCTATTGTCAGAAAAATCAGACTGACATTCTCTTTCAGTACTTTGCTGTTTTCAGTTCTCAGTGCTAAAAACAGCTTGGTTGTACGAGTTTGGTACCATGCTGTGCTGTGAAAGGCTACATAAAATTATACTGATGCATTTATTTTTTTTTAAGAGCTTCTTCTGTTCCTCGCTGCGAGGTTTTTTCGTCATATACTTAAACCACCTGGTCTATAGCGTCACACTCAAAGTCAGACTCACTGCATTACTGTCGGTTTCATGAGTGAAACTCCGATCATATGCATTCCACCTCCTCTTTGTGTCTACTAGATGTATGACTCTATAGAATACAAACACTGCCAGATAACCAGGTCTGCCAGCGGGGAGTTTAACCTCAGTGGAACCAGAAGAAACTTCAGCAGCTTGCAGGAATTACTCAGCTGCTACCAAAAGGAAACTGTGCGCTCTGACAGCATCATTTTCCAATTCAGCAAGTGCTGTCCACCTAAATCCAAAGGTAAAACTAAAAGACTCATTTACAAATGTTGTTTGTGTACCACTGTCAAATATGTAATGTATAAATCCAAACTTTTCTATTGCTGTATTAATAACAGTAACATTTAAGTTGGCTACATGTTTAAATATAGACTGTGTGTGTGTGTGTGGCAGTGAACGGTATTGCACGAGGCAAAGATGAGTTGAGGTAAAGATTTTGTCCTATGTGAATTGCAGAAGTGATGAAGTGGAAATGTTCACTGTCCTCAGAGGGAAATGCACCTTTTAATCTCTGTTTCTCCAGCTATTTATAATGTTCAGTATTAAACACTGGGCTGCTTGTGTGCGCTGGACTCCTACCAGTTTATAAGCACAGTAATTGAGCTGGTTGACCGTTTCTGATTCTCTGTCAGCTGGACGAACTATAAATCTTTCTTTTATTGGCGTGCTTTCCTGTAATATCGCTTTCTTTTCTCTCCACCAACAGAAAAGTCCTGCCTCCTCGTGTGCAGGAGCAACAAGGGCTCTGAAGTGCCTATATCTCCATCACTACATCGCCACAACATCAATCAAATGGTGTTTCACAAGATCAAGAAAGAGGACCTGGAATTTGTAAGATTAGTTTGCACGTTCAGGACTATTGTATTTCCTTTTATTAGTTATTGAATTCCACATGATTGTGAGCTATCACTAAACTGCAATACTTGTTCTGTGCTTCTACCAACAAGCCATTTTCTGAATGAATTAAGATTATTATAGTAGAATTAAATGTTCTTCATTTCAGATGGAGAGTCTGGGTCAAGGGACATTTACCAAGATCTTCAAAGGGGTGCGTAAGGAGCTGGGAGACTATGGACACATACACCAAACTGAGGTAGTCATGAAAGTCCTGGACCAGGCCCACAGGAATTACTCTGAGGTATGTAGGTTTAAATCTGTGCAAAGCATTTTGTGCAGGGACGCTTTTTTTTTTTGCTTTTTTTTTTTAACAGCCACAAATTGGTTTCTTTGTGCTATACAGGCTGCTGATCATTTATTTTACTTTGTCTTCTAGCCCTTGTCTGGATGTTCTTTCTTTTAGCCTTCAGTCTAATATTAATGTAGAGCTAAAATTTGTAGATTAGTCAACTGATGGGGAAAAAAAATTGACAATCAATTCATTCAATCATCATTTCAATCATTCTTCACTTAATATGTTAGGTTATCACTTCTTTGTCATCCTAAACTATATGTTTATGTTTTTCACTATTTTCTGACATTTTATAGACACAATCTGGAAGATAATAAATATATAAATATTTACAAATTAATATTTTTTTCTATCTTCTCTGTCTTCTCTCACTCTACAGTCTTTCTTTGAAGCGGCCAGCATGATGAGCCAGTTGTTCCATAAGCACCTGATCCTCAACTATGGCGTGTGTGTCTGCGGAGAAGAAAGTAAGTCCACCTAATGCCACGTTCACACTACATGATATCAACCTGATATCTGGCAGGAATGGGTGTCATGTCAATAGGTCATTTTATCCCAATTAACGTGCCTTCATATCTCTCGCAACAATTTATGACTCTGTTGCCTAAATTGAAGTTATTTGTGCATATTTGGTAACTCTGATGATGAATATTATCTGTACGAGAACAACACCATTTGCAAAATCATTTACAAAATTAGGTAGGATGATGAGGATGTTGAAGAATTTGCCTGTCCTTCAATGATCTTTGATCTCAGCTGGGAAAAAAATGTTTGCTTTCAGACATCATGGTGCAGGAGTATGTGAAGTTTGGTTCACTGGACACCTACTTGAAGAAGAACAAGAACTCTATAAACATCTTGTGGAAGCTGGAGGTGGCTAAGCAGCTGGCCTGGGCCATGAACTTCCTGGTATGAATCTGTGTGCCGTGTCAGAGCTCCAGTTAGTGCTCACGTTGTTTTTATAGAATTTAATTAGAATAAATTAGCAAAAAGAAAATAAAAAGAGCAATTGTTTTCTTGGTGTTTGTACAGAAACTGATTATTCTCTCCCTTTCTGAACAAACAGGAAGAAAAGCATCTTGTCCATGGGAATGTCTGCGCTAAAAACGTTCTTCTGATCAGAGAGGATGACCGGAGGGCTGGAAATCCCCCCTTTATCAAACTAAGTGATCCCGGCATCAGCATCACTGTCCTGCCAAAAGAAAGTGAGTTTATGTCCAGCAGGGGAGGCTGTTGAACAAGGTTTTGACTTCAATGAGATGATACCTTCTTACTCTTGCATAAAATCAAACTGATTTTTTTCCTGAAAATGTCTTCTGATTGAAAATGAAGAATGAAGTGACAGCGGTGGGTTAAATGTTTATGTTTGATCAGTCCTGATTGAGAGGATCCCCTGGGTGCCCCCTGAGTGTATCGAGGACCCAGCCAACCTGAGCCTGGCTTCTGACAAGTGGAGCTTTGGCACCACATTGTGGGAGATCTGCAGTGGTGGGGAGAAACCTTTATCAACGTTGGACAACTCTAAGGTAGGGCTGCGGGGTGTGACCTAAAATAAAGCAGTGACATCTTCATATCATGATTTATGATCTACAGAATCTGCACATACAGAGATTGTATTTGAGTATACTATGCGCCCATTATCCATCATCTTTAATTTTGTCTCACAGAAAACACTTTTCTACGAGGACCACCATCAGCTCCCTGCACCAAAGTGGACAGAACTGGCTAATCTGATCACCAGCTGCATGGACTACGAGCCCACGTTCAGGCCCACGTTTCGTGCGGTTATCCGCGACCTTCACAGCCTCTTCACACCAGGTTGGTTTATACCTATTATCAGCTGGCCAGACAAACTGTCTCTGATGGTGTCACAACAGGGAATTTAGGTCACACCAGTGTGGAATCTCAAACATTTTCTGACACTCCTTCCCTGACCCTGCACACATACACACACACATTTATCATGGTGTCTACAGGACACTTAAAGGTCCAATTCAGCCTGTCTAAAGTGACTTTAATTCTCCTAGATAATGTAGATTCACTTCATTTCTGAGTTCATCTTCTGTCTCTTAAAATGTACGTGACTTTTTTTCTTTCTGTCCCCAGACTATGAGTTGATCGTGGACAGTGACATCCTGCCAAACAGGACAGTGGGCTCTGCCTGGTCAACTGGGGGTTTTGAGAGTCAGGAGCCGGCTCAGTTTGAAGAGAGACACCTCATATTCTTGCAGCAGCTGGGCAAGGTACGAAGAGGTGTCAACATTGTGCTAGTGTGCATTCTCAGAGTCGCACGTCTTACGTTAAGACTTAAGTTGGTCTCCTTTCTCTTCAAGGGAAACTTTGGCAGTGTCGAGATGTGTCGATATGACCCGCTTCAGGACAACACTGGAGAGGTTGTGGCTGTGAAGAAGCTTCAGCACAGCACTGCAGAGCACATACGAGACTTTGAGCGAGAGATCGAGATCCTGAAATCTCTGCAGCACGAGAACATCGTCAAGTACAAAGGCGTTTGCTACAGTGCAGGTACATTTGACAAGTAGTATATTTTATGAGCAAGTGAATGTAGAACTGAGTGGTCTATCACAGTACTTATATATTAAATCAAATATAATATTAATTCTTCACCAAGTTATCAATTTAGTTGCAGTTTTCAACTATTTTCCTTTGGTTGTTGATGAACAAGTGTAATTTTACCGACCCCTTCTTAATGATAAACAATTGTACAATTCTAAATTTAATATTGCTCTGTGTATTGGTTAAATGATGGCATTTAACTTTTGTGGCTGCTTGCTCGCTCTGCTGGATGATTTTTCTCAGGACGACGAAATCTCCGTCTCGTCATGGAATATCTGCCATTTGGAAGTCTGCGAGATTACCTCATGAAAAACAAGGAGAGGATCGACCATAAGAAGCTTGTGCATTACACTTCTCAGATCTGCAAGGTACTTCACTTTTGTCCAGTTTTCCAGTTCTCATGCCGACCACTGGAGTTACGGATGCATAACAAATTGTTTTTTTACTGTCTTCACAGGGTATGGAGTACCTGTCAAGTAAGCGGTATATCCACAGAGATCTGGCAACACGAAATATCCTTGTGGAGAGTGAGCTGAGGGTGAAGATCGGAGATTTCGGCCTTACCAAAGTTCTGCCTCAGGACAAAGAGTACTACATGGTCAAAGAGCCAGGAGAGAGTCCCATATTCTGGTCAGACTTCTGTTATTTCTAACCCTCCTCTTAATGTTGTACAAAATACAAAAACAGCTTTTTGTAGGGATTCGATGCAGTGTTTCCTTTTGTAATACGTAATTTATAACCATTAATCCCAGTTTTTCCAATCAAAACTGTTGTACCTGTCCTAGTTTTGAAGCTGATTTGGAAGCAGCAGAACAGACAGCAGTCTCACCGTCTGTTATTTTGTAGGTATGCCCCTGAATCATTGACTGAGAGCAAGTTCTCTGTGGCGTCCGATGTCTGGAGCTTTGGAGTGGTGCTCTACGAGCTCTTCACTCACAGTGACAAAAACAGCAGCCCTCCTGCAGTAAGTGATAACACACTCACACACACACACACACACACACGCATACATGCATGCACGCATGTATTTTTCACAGCCTATTCAACATAATGTATGTTTACAGCTTTCCAGACTAAGTGTAGAAATAATTAAGTTGTGTGAATTTTCCAAAAAAAAGACATCT
Organism: Nibea albiflora; assembly: GCA_014281875.1. Lineage (NCBI taxonomy): Eukaryota > Metazoa > Chordata > Actinopteri > Sciaenidae > Nibea > Nibea albiflora. The sequence goes on from CM024801.1 coordinate 12,655,778, forward strand.
TACGGGGTGTCTCTTAGGTCAGTTGGTAGAGCATCCGCCCCATGTACAAATTTGCATGTTATTCCCCATCTCTCTATCCCCACATTCCTGTCACTCTTCAGCTGTCTCTATCCAATAAAAACTTGAAAAGGCCAAAAAAAGAGAGAGAGCGATCTCTGGCTGATTGCTTGGCCTCTGGTATTGATGCGTGCATATTTCTCAGTATTTTTGACCTGCAAGCTGAAGAGTCTGTGCAGATCTAGATGCAGCAGTTCCCAAAACATGAGTCACACCTAAAAAGTAATAATGATTGTTTGATGTTGAAGACAGTTGAAGACAGCAAAAGCCGCTTCTTGTCTCTTTAATTTGCCAGAATGTCACAAAATGACAAATGTTGGCTCAGTCACTTTGCATAGAATCAAATTGGTCTAAGGAGCCTTTTTTTTTTATTTGTAAGGATTTTTAAAGTCTGTCTTTGTTTTGACTGGCACTCTTCCTTTTCTCAGGTATTCATGTCCATGATGGGAAACGACAAGCAGGGACAGTTGATCGTCTATCACCTCATCGAGCTCCTCAAATCAGGCAGCAGGCTGCCTCAACCTTTGGGGTGTCCCACAGAGGTAAGAACATGTCGTCTTGAAGTTTATGTCTGACTGGATGTACTCCGCACATACATGCACATGTTTTATCTGATCTGTTGTATTTATTTAGTTGTTTTAACCTAAACTTGAAAGCCTAATCTGGGATGTAAAGTAAATCTTGTAGTTAGATGTCCTGTATACTTTATGTATGTATATTATATTTGTTGCTTCTCCCTATGTGAAATCTCTATTGTCCAATAAATAGAAACATAAGTAAATACAGATGAATAGGAAGATTTCTATCCAAAAAACTGAAGAAGACATTGCATTGTGGCAAATGTTGAACAGCAAGCGTGCAAAAAAAGTGGTTTACTCTCATTAACCCTTGTACAAATATTTATCTCTTTTCCTGTTTTTTTTTTTTATCTCAGATACACGAGATCATGGAGGAGTGCTGGGAAAACGACCCCGGCTTGCGTCCTTCTTTCAAGGAGCTTGCTTTGCGCATTGATCTGTTCAGGGACAGTAAGGAGTTTTAGACAGACAAATCACCCAAAGTGCCGTGCTCCTCTTCAACAGAGTCACTCTTAGTATTGTTGCCCTGTTGAGGCCAAAGGATAAAGGCCAAAATGAGGTTCTGCCGAGTGCCAGTGTGAGGCACAGCAGTTTGTGACTGGAAGAGTGGTGGTTCGTAACTAGGACCAGCTCAAAAACTACTGCCTTTAAGCAAGGCACCCAACTCTCATTTTTATAGTGGAGTGGCTTTGTAGCCAGCAGCAGAACGGAAATGGAGTCATGGATTTAAAAAAAAAAAAAAAAAACTGTTAAAGGTGATGTCGAAAAAAGAGCTTGGTCAAACGTCCTGGATACAATTTTAAGAAGAGTTCAAGAGTTTGTGGAGACTGTGAGTAGATTATTGCCAGACCTAAAGCTAGAGATGCTTGTGTCAAACAAGTTCTGTGTGTGTGTGTGTCTGTGTCTGTGTGTGAGTGTGTGTCGTGTCCATTCAAGCAGCTAGCAGGGCTAGCTCTCGCCATCCCGTCCCCCTCTCACCTGAAGAAAAATGGACTTAGTGTTTTCTATGTATGTGTGTGTATATATACCTACAGTATATTTGTGTACATATGTGCAGAAAAATTTTCTAATTTTATAAAATGAAAATATAGTAAATACTATATTTGAGCTGCCAGCAAACTGTCAGTGTAAATGAAGTACATACAAAGGTGATTTAACAATCAGTTATTGCTTTATGTTTTTATTGTGAGAGGTGGTGTGAAAATTAAATAAGTTCAATTCAACATTTCTGTAAATTCTTTTTGTCTATCGCTTTGAAACTGCTTATTGTTTCCACACATTCGGTTTTACGTTCATTCTTAGAATTCCTGAATCTACAAATTTCGGTAATGTTGGAGAACCTGCCCCACGAAGGCTCAGTCCTTGCTGCAGAAGTCCAGGGTTGAAATCCGACCTGTCGCTCTTTCCCGCATGTCATTCTCTGTCTCTCTCTCTCTCCCCACATTTCCTGTCATTATTCAGTAATAAAGCTTGAAAAGGCCACAACAAAAATCTTTGAAAAAAAATCAGGAACATTGTCCATCAAGTTCAGAATGCAGGCGTGTTTTGTTTTATTTGATGTTGCAGGTGTGTGTAGTTTGAGCTGTACTCCAAACAAAATGTTTGTGCAGTGCAGAGGGGAATGTTTTTTTTGAACATTTTATTATAATTTGTGTATGAAGGGTAATCTTGGTCATTTATTTAATGTTATATTATACATTCACTCAACTATACTTCAGTTGAAAATATTCTCTTAGGGATGTCTGTCTCCATCCAGGAAAGGAAAAAACGATAAAAGTTGTTTTTTAAAGGTCTATTGTGTAGGATTAGTGGGACCCAGGGGTGACTTCTCTCACGTCTCACCTTACATGAAAAGCAAAATTTGGTTTGTCTGCTCCGGGCTACTGTAGAAAAATGGCAATTCAAGAGGACCTGCTCTCACTGCAGAGATAAAGAGCTAGTTTTAAGACAACAAAAACACAATGATTGTTATACTTAGGTGATTATACACTAATGAAATCATACTAATGAATACTGCATTTCATTCCTGCCAGTAAATACTCTTACACACTGGACCTTTTTAAGTCAAAAGTAAGTAACTTATTATCATAACTAACAAAAAAATATCAGAAAGTAAATCAGTTATTTGACCAACCCAAGGAACAGTAGGTCAAAGTTGTGACTTACTATCATATTTTTTTTTAATTTTACACTTTTTATATGTACGTATTTTATTTACATATAGCAGAAATTGGCTTCTATAGCGTTGCAAATTTGAGCTACAAAAAAAAAACTACCGTCTTTTTACAGAGGAAATTGTGATACGCTTAATTTTTAAAACTGATACTTTGTTTACGTCCATGACTCGACACTTTATTTTGAAATCCGGGTGTGACGTAAGCTGCGCCGATCAGCTGCAGCTCGGTGAAAGCCGAAAGGGCGTTTGACCCGGTGACCGTGTCTGATGATGGCAGGAGCTCACAGCCGGGGAAGACGGCTCGGAGCAGAAACACAGACAATGTTGAAGACGCTATGTGTTGGACGGTAGCAGCAAAAAAAAAAAAACGGTGAGTGTGAAATTGAACTTTGTGTTTCTTTGTGTTTGAAAGGTGTTTTTGTGTTCGCTTAATTTGGAGACATCGTCGTAGGTTTAGCTTGTACAGAGAGGTGGTTAGGAAAACAAACATCTATGACACCCGCTTTGTTAGTTTTATGGTCGCTGAGGCTTTCGGGCTTTACTTGTACAGATGATAGACTGTATAAAAGAAGCAGCCATGACAAAGGCCAAATATTTCCTCAGACATGTTCACTAATGCAACCTCCGAAGACATATTTGTAGGTAGGTAGGTAGGTAGGTAGGTACGTAGGTAGGTAGGTAGGTAGGTAGGTAGGTACGTAGGTAGGTAGGTAGGTAGGTAGGTACGTAGGGATTGTGAAACTGGATGCATTTTTTGATCAGGAGCATCCCAACTCCTGTGAAATGGCTCTATCATTTCATCTGTTTCATCCAATAACAATAATAATTTCAACTACTCAACTATCAACTTTTTTGTCACAAACTAGCACATTTTACAGCTAGTTCATGTTTCTGTGTATTTTGCATGCTCATTTTCATGAGCTCTGCCTACCTTTGTGGTTTATCACTTTTATTGCATGATAACCATTCAGCACAGGCAGGAGTGAAGCCTGCAGAGTAACCTGCTGAAGATGAAGTCCAGGAGAGCCAGGCCTCCCGACGGGGGCTACGGCTGGGTGGTGGTCATGTCGGCCTTTTTCATCATGGGCCTCACCGCTTCCGTCCTCAAGAACTTTGGCCTCTTCTTCCTGGACATCCAGAATCACTTTGGAGTCCCAGCCAGCACCACCTCATGGGTCACCTCAACTACGATCGCCATGTTTCACCTGGGAGGTAAAGATGTGGTTTTACGCCTGGAGGTTCTTGGTTGTTTGTAACTCGGGATGTTTTCATAGCGGCGTTTTGAATTTTCTTCTCAGCTCCAGCGGCCAGTGTGCTGACCTTACAGTTTTCTCAGAGAGTGGTCATCATAGTCGGAGGCCTGCTGGCTGCCTCTGGGATGTTGCTGGCATCTCTGGATCTCAGTCTTCCCTGGCTCTACCTCACCATTGGCATCCTCCAAGGTAGCCCACACAGGACATACCCAGGCATTCCTCAGACTAAACCACTTTGTCGTATGATCATGGTGTTTTAATCCTTTAATCCACCTCTTTAAGCTTTCGCCAGACACTGTTTTACTGCATATAAAAGCGGGTTATTTTGAGTCTACAGCCTTCCAAATGATTATTTCATTTTTATATATTTTCACATCTCACATCGTAATTGATCAAATGAAAACCTAAAGCTGTCTTTGCATTTTGGGGGTGGGGACACGCTTTCACGAAGCAGAGCCACATGTCAGAAAAGATCAATTTGACAGTTGTGCCTCAGGGCCCCATTGTGCAGTTAGGCCTCTTGTTGGGAAAATGCCCTGTGATGAGATGATAAAGGATGACCTTGGTCCATGTTTTTGCTGTCCTCTTTAAATAAGGACCCCAATCTTGCCAAAAAAAATATTGGATTTTGCATCTTCTTTTTCCAGGCCTGGGCATTTCCTTCTCATGGATCCCCGCCAACAGCATGGTGAGCCACTACTTTGTTCGGTGGCGCCCCATTGCCTATGCCATCGCTAGCTCAGGAGAGTGTGTCTTCGCTGTCATGTTCAGCCCGTTCTTCCAGTGGCTGATTGAGACGTACAGCTGGCAAGGTGCCTTACTCATCATCGGAGGCCTTCAGCTCAACCTGTGTGTCTGCGGCGCTCTCATGAGACCCCTGGAAACAGTACAAGAAGCCAAAGACAGTCTGGAGGGCGATACCACTGTGCTCCCACCAAAGAGGAAGGTTATCTTCCAGTTCTCCCTGATGAGAAAACCTGAATTTTTCCTCTACATCCTGTTTGCCATCTTTGCAGCAGCAGGTTTTTTCATCCCAACACTCTTTCTAGTGCCTTTCGCCAGCAGTTTGGGGATGGATAAGTACTGGCCAGCCTCGATCCTCTCTGCCCTGGCATTAGCAGACCTGGCAGGGAGGTTGATCTGTGGGTGGATAGCTAACATGAGGCTGTGGAGAAACCTGCAGCTGCTCACCATGGTGGTGACTCTGCTCGGGGTGGTGCTCCTGCTGCTGCCAATCAGCCACAACTACTGGGCCATCCTGGTCTTCGCCTCGCTCTACGGCTTCCTGTTTGGCTGCGTGGTGGCCGTTCACGTTACCTCAATTGTAGATATTGTAACTCTCGAGGGATTCGACAACGGGCTTGGGCTCTTCATGCTTTTCAGGAGTATCGGTGGCTTCATCGGTCCACCTGCTGCAGGTGAGCGGTCTGTTTAGAGCTTCAGGTAGCGGAAAAGACACAGCCACACGTGTCAAAAGATTGTCACCCATTATTTCACACTCACTGATCACTGCACCACTCTTTAAGTAAAAAAAAAACAAAAACATTTGCATAAATAATGCTCAATGTGTATTTTTTACCTAACTTAGGTATTAGCACTTAGCTCCTCTTTTTGCATAGGTTATTTTCCGACATTTATTCATGGTACATTGCTGACACAAGCGTGCCAGTTGTTCGTTTATTCATCAGCCATACACACTGTAATCATCGGTCTCTTGTTTTTCTGTGTTTCCTGTGCAGGCTGGCTAGTGGATGAGATCAGTGACTACAGCGCTGCCTTCTACCTCTCAGGCCTCTGCCTCATCTCGTCAGCCGTTTTTGTCGTCCTGGTCGACCGCTTCGTTCAGAAGAGAAAAGCAGCAGAGGCTGAAGGTCATCAGCCGAACGTCCAGGAGGACTGGGAAGCAGGAAAAGTCAAGTGAGACTCTTACATCAGGAGTTTTACCTCGGTGAACTTTAGGTGCCTGAAAGACTCTTTGTTGGTTTGTTTAAGTGACGCTTGCACACAAACCGATCAATCAACATGTCAATAACTCTGATCATCATAGGGCAATGAGTTGTCATGCTTTCTTGTGTGGATTATTATTGCGTGGGAGGGTCAGTGAGGGGAACTTTAGTTGTGTCCTCTTCATGTAAGAGGCTCTTAATTCTCTAATTTATTGTTTATGATGCTATGTCAATCATTCTGGGGGTCGACCACTTACATATTTGTTATTGGTCGTGTGACCAATAACAAATACCACCAAGCTCACTAAAGTTAGACTCCACACAAAGAAGCAAACCGGATTTTATTTGCTTTGCAATTGTCGGTTTTATTTAGGACTTTTTTTTTTACAATAAGAAAAATGTGGAACATTATCAGATGTATCGTTTGACCGTGTCTTATGCAGTATTACAATAGATACTTTTGATGGAATAATAAGCTGCCATTAGGCTCCATTCTCTAAAGCAAAAATTATTCTGAATAATACCTCAAGTATTTTTAAGAAATGCAGCAATATTATGTTTCTTTCTTTGAAGCTATAGGATTCCTGTAAACCACATGTAGGTCAGCCTACATGTGGAGCCGTAAATATCTCTGGTGTCTATGATGAGTGTTGCCTTTCTGTGTTAGTGGTGTGTTGAGTATTCTGTTGTCATGGTGAGGCTCTTTATTTTTTATTAATAGTAGTATAATAATACTCTTCTCCAGTCAGTTCAGGTCTTCCTGTGCAGACTAAAGATGAAGGAATTGAAGTTTTAACCATTTAAAAATATACATTTTGATTCAGTTCTCATACGCCCACAATTGCACCTTTTTCCTCCATGGAAAAAGTCATGCTTTCAGCCGTTTCATGAAGCAATCATGTTATTTCTGTTTTAAAATTTTGTCTCACTATATGAAATGTTTTTTACAACACCATTTTATGTAAAAGTTAAGCAGGCAACAGTTTATGAAAAATAAACCCCTGCCCTGATGTTTTTAAATTCATGCCTTCTATTGTTTAACTTTCCCAAAGCTTAAGGCAGATCCCACACAACCTTTTCAAACACTTCAGGAGCCGCCGTCCATAGCGTGAAACTGATACTGTACCAGGAGGAGGATATATGTAGTGCCCTTTTAGGAATGTGCTGGACAAATTGCTCTGGAGTTAAAGTACAGTTATGTAACACAACTTATCTGTTTCAGCTCCTTCACACTGAACTTTTTTTTCAAATGAATCTGCAACTTTGTCACGTTTCACCTGGGAGGTAAAGCAACTAAATAATTTACATTATCAATGAATGTTGTCTCAGTTTTTGTCCACAAAATGTCAGAAACTAAAACTCGTGCTTTGTCACACAATAGCTTTTGTTTAACAAACTGTCAAATAAAATGAAATTCAGTTATTTTGGACAAAAACGCTGCAAATTCTCATAGTGCACGTAACGTAATGTCTGACAATATCTATTTTCATCCTGATATAAATGTCTAATGTGCAAGGTCCAGGTAAATTTGGGATTGAAGACGTGGAAACACTCTGACTTAGCTTCTCCACACTTTGTGATCCATTCTACTAGCGTCAATAAGTCAAGAGCAAAGTGTTCCAGTCGCCACTTGGTGGCAGTGTTGCCTAAAATAAGACCTTAAACATAACAGAACACACACTTAAAGACAACCATGTTTAATAGACATCTTTTTCTACAGACATCAGTTTAGATTAGAAAAAACAATTACTTTAAAATTAACACGGTCCTCACCTACTGTCAAGAAATGCCACATTAAGATATTTTCATACAACACATGGATATTAACAACAACAACAAAAAAGCCTATAATAAACTAGCTCCTACGTTTCGTCAGGTATTTAGGGGGAAGGGAAAGTCAAGGCAGCTATTTTACAACAGAAACTGAGGCACCAAGGGTATTTTTATGGATAGCGGGAGTCTAGAAACTTAACTGTACTTAACTTATAGTACAGTATTTCAGAGGTGCCTTATGGAGCGGCTTATATGTTGAAGGGTGCACTTATTTTAGCGACCTGGAAAAGCAAAAGATGCACCTTTGGTCCATGGTAAGAGTTTGAGTTGGGGGGGAGGGGGATCCCCCATGATCCCAGTAAGAAGCCCAGTCCCAATGTCCTCCTCACAGACAGCCATTTGTAATAAGTCTGATGGGGCTCAGGGACTTCCATTGTGAAATCTGCTTGAGGGCTTTTTGAATCCCAACATAACACTTTTTGCAATGCTGCAGGCGCTGCTTGAGGGAACAATTTCAACAGCACCAACATTAAAAACAAGGAATGTCTGAACTTTGATAGAAAGTAGCAAAGACCTGTCTAGTGTTTTGTCCCATGGAGAGCCTGACGGTGTCTATTTGTTTCACCTAATTTGATCACTTGCACTAGAACAGGAGAGGCGGCACTCAATTTTATTAAACTGCACCTGAAATATGAGCGTCACACTTCACCGGCAGCAGAAATGCTTCAGCTAATGTGATGTCGCCATTTAGTGTTCTCGGCCATTCTACCCTCCTGAAAACCAGCGTCAAGTCTGTGAGGTTTTTGAGCTTAAAGTCGGGACATTGGGGCTGGACTACGGGGAGCATCTATGAGGAGGCTCTCTTCTCTTCGTACGGAGACTCGTAGGACTCCATGGGTGGGCAGGTGCACACGAGGTGCTGGTCGCCGTAGATGTCATCAATCCTGGAGATGCTCGGCCAGAATTTGGTCTCGGGCCTTATGTAGGGCTGGAAAGTAAAAAAAGGGAGGATCAATGTGAGAATTCAGTCATTTTTTTTTTTTTCTGAAAACATTTCTGAATCTAAAATATCTTAAAAGGGTCTTATTTACCCAAATTATTATGTAGGGCTGCAATTAGTGATTCATATTTATCAATTAATATGCTGATTTGTCTATGAAATGGTTAAATGGAACAAAGACATTTTTCAAAACTTTCAAACAATAGTCCAGAAACCAAAACTATTGGATTTTCAATCCAATACTACATTGCCTGGTGGAGTCTTACTGGAAAGATCATATACAGCTTTTGAATCACTTAAGAGGATTTAATTATCAGTTTAGAAGCGGCTAAAAGAATTTCTCTAAAACACATTATTGATCAAGTTTCCCATGATTTTTGGTTTTTAGTATCACGGTTGAAGTTGTAGCAGGCAGTGTGTAGTGAAAGTCAGACATGAGGGCACTCACCAAGGGGAAAGCAGCGTGCTCCCTGGAGTAAGGTCTGTCCCAGTTGGAGGATGAGATGCAGGCCAGAGAGTGAGGAGCCATCTGCAAACAAATACACGTGAGGACCTCAGATGTCAGGCAGCATGTCACATATTTATATCAGCTGCTGAGATATTCACCTCATACAAATCTCAAACCTCAGTCAAATGTAGCCCGATGCGTACCTTGAGCGGGTTGATGCGGGAGTCCATCCTTCCCTCCTCGATGTCTGCGATCTCCTGGCGGATACCGAGCAGCGCGTCACAGAACCGGTCCATCTCAGCCTTGTCCTCCGACTCTGTGGGCTCAATCATAAGGGTGCCAGCTACCGGCCACGACATGGTGGGTGCATGGAAACCTGGACACGAGCACAACAAGAACCCAGAAATCAGAATCGGCCGAGAAAAAAGGAAGTAGGATGTTGATTTTTAATATCTAGAAAAGGTGGCAACAGTTGCACAGCGCTTCCGCCATGTACTGTGTATTTTGTGTTACAATTAAGGATGATCAGCCTACCATAATCCTGCAGCCTCTTGGCCACATCGACAGCTTCGATATTAGCAGTCTTCTTGAATGGCCTCACATCCAGAATGAACTCGTGGGCTACAAAACCTGATCAGACCAACACAAGAGCATCAAGGTGAACATATTAAACTTCAACATAAGCCGATTTATATATCCTAGAAAATGTAGCGCAACATACATTGATAGAAATAACGCTTTCCCAGCCATACCTTTCCTGCCTCTGAAGAGCACCTTATAGTGGCTTTCTAGCCTCTTAGCCATGTAGTTGGCATTGAGAATGGCCACTTCTGTTGCATGAACCAGTCCTTTGGATCCCATCATCTAAACACAGAACACGGGTATGACGTTAGAAGTAATTCTCACTGATTGTGAAAATTTTAATAAAACTACCAATGGACATATTGATTCAAAATATTTATGTGAGTATTTAGATCAAACAAAGTTCCATCTAATTTATTCAAATCATGTAGTTTAGGTTTCTCCTAAATGTTAATGTAATGTTTGTAAATGCTGGTTTGGATAAAAGAGACATGGAGGTTAGTTCTTGACCAAATTGTAACTTTAGAGTTGTGAAACTTTCCAGTCACAGTAAAAGGAGATACTCAAAATTAAAAAAGCAGCTAGGTAACTGCCTTTTTGTCCTAAAAACTAGCGGTGACAAGAAAAAGGCCAGCTGCAGCAACACTTAATAGCCATGTACAACGTCATTCATTATCACAAATCCACACTTCAGTTCATGTGACTGACATGAAAGCCACATGACAGCCAGGTGACTTTAGTGACTCGTGATGACGTGATGTGGTCTGTTGTTGGATTTGACACGTCTCTCGCACTGACTCCTTTCTTGCTTCCAAATATTTCCTAACCCTCGGCTTCTTGATGTTCTTTTGTGCCAGCATGTTACTAAATATTATAGTCTCGTGTCCTTCCCGCTCTGGTATCAGGTCTGACGTCATGCAATGAGCTGCGCTGACCTTGATGTAAGCCCAGGAGATTGGCAGAATGGCACTGGAGCCCCAAGGTGCGGCACTGATGGTGCCCAGCGAGCTGCCGGTGTTGACTGACTGCATGGGGACCACCGGGTGGCTTGGTAGGAAGGGGGAAAGGTGGGCCTTCCTGGTGAAGAAGATGTAGACAAATCGTAAACATGAAGACGTGTGTATGTACTCTCAACTGTCTAGATGCCGTCACTTTCAGGATTAGAGCACATTCAGCACCCTGTCATGCAACATGTTTGGATACACACGGACAAACCAATTTATTATTTTCTTTCCAGTGAACTTACACTCCAATCGGGCCCATGCCAGGGCCTCCTCCACCATGGGGGATGCAGAAAGTCTTGTGCAGGTTGAGATGAGAAACGTCAGAACCATAATCTCCAGGACGGCACAGACCCACCTAGAAAACAGAAAAAGGGGGAAATAATTAGATGCACAGACTACTATTACTAAAATTTGGCAGCATTTTGCTAGAAGAAGGCTTCACATTAACATTACAGACTGGTGCTAAACTTTCATAGGAAAATGAGTGTGCAATGGCTAATCTTATTTAACTCTAGATGACTTTAGAGATGATTTTATTTGGAGCTTTACTGGGCAACAATTGCAAAACATTTGTTTTCATGTTTAGCCTGAGCTCTGTAGCTCAGATTCCTTCCTGGTTTGACCTGACCAATTATGTAAAAGTTGTGTGGCTGGCTACGCCCAGTAAAAGAGGAGCACGTTTTGTATTTTAAAGGTCAGAGGGGGTAGGGTCCGTAAGCCTGTCAGTGATTGGTGGAGGGAGCACTAGCATAAAAAATCATCATCTGCATATTTCAGAGACCAAAGGTTATCTATTTACAGCACAACACACATCTATAAACCCTTATCCCATTAGCCTTCAGTTTTCACGAGCAGCATTTTACTTGACTTTTAACAACATTTGCTTCTGAACAGAAGTGCCCTGACACTGCCGGTTCTTCTCTCACCTGGGCGTTCATGTTGGCGCCATCCAGGTACACCTGGCCGCCGTTCTCGTGAATAAGATCACACACGTCTCTGATGTGCTCCTCAAACACACCAAAGGTGGAGGGGTAGGTGATCATCATGGCCGCCAGACTCGCCTTGTGTTTGTCCACCTTGAAGGAAGGGCAGAATTTAGGAGACCGCCACACTTTTGTTAAAATCATTCAAGCTGTAATCTAAAAATCTAGCCGTGGCCAAGATCCTGCAGGACTGTCTGTACAGTAATTGCCAAAGTCTTTCAAATTACACGTCCCAAATTTGTAACAAAGCTAATGATTTGAAGTCTCAAGGCCGACCTGAGATAACCATGTTGATATTATCAGCGTCAGGACATTCTCACACTTGTTACACAACGTTATACAGTACTCGCACGTATATTCATCTTCCTGTGTTGAACCAGGAGAGCTCTCACCAGGGCCTTCAGGTGTGCCAGGTCGATGTTGCCGTCCTTGTCCACCTCCACCACCTGAACCTTCATGCCAGCCATCTGAGCGCTCGCTGGATTGGTGCCATGGGCCGACTTGGGGATTAGACAGACCTGGAGTCAAAGGGAAAATGTCAGTGTAGCAGGACAGAGACGTAGTGTAGATGCAGCCTTGATGGAAAACTCACACATTCTCACATTAAAATAGGATAATATTAAAGTGAAATGATTTGTCTGGACTTATTATTAATCTCTTCAAATGGGTTTAAAAAAAAAAAAATAACAGTACATTAGCGCCCTAGCCTCTCTCTCCCATACATTTCCAATTTCCTCATACAAAAAGAGCTTTTTGTTTAGTCTATGTGCTGAAATGCTGTGACTCTTCTTGGTTGAATATCAATCCAGCCAACACCCACCACTGGCATCAATGTGTAACCTGCAACTAATTGATTTTATCCGTTACTAGGGTGACATTTGCGACATTTTGACATTAGTCACACAAGAAAAGTGGGGCACTTAGACCTGTGGGTTGGGAAACATTGACAAATGACTGACTTGGAAAACACAGCTGAGCCTGTCCCACTGCAGTTCTCAAAGTCTTAAAACCTCCAAATATGGAATCTTGAAATCAGGTAGTCCGTTGAGGGATCAGGGTGTTTTCAGCCCCCTTTGTTTGCGCAAACCGTTGTTAGTTTGGACCTTGACTGTTTCAAGGGATCAGGCCACTATCTAAGATGATACTAATGAGGGAGCCATTAAAAAACAAAGGCCATTTCACAGTACAGAGGAAAATACTTTAGTCAGCCGGTCATAATCTGAGAGGAAGCCTTATCTCGCCTTGTCCTCGAGCTACTGCCAATCAGCACTTTGGGGTACTGACGGAATTTCTAACCAGAATACATGAAACACGTTATGTGTGATGTCAAAGCAACCTGTTGTAGACAGGGAACAATAAACATGACTGCCGATAACTCAGGCTGATAGGGCTAATGTATTTATGCCCTTTATTAACCTCTGTCAGTACTGGTAATCATTTATTATTAGATAACAGCTCCGTAACTGTTTCCAAGTCTAAGAATAGCAATTAAACAATTGCTTTATTGCCTTTAGAAGCACATTAATCTTTGTGAATGTTTTACCTTGAAGTGGATTTGTGCACCAGGCTTCATTTATTTTAAATTCTCTGGTGTTTCAGGATCATTTCAGGTCTATATCCTCTCCAATTCCTCTGTTTAGGTAAACTGAAGTTCAAATAAGCTCGGAAGCTTATGGCACTAATTAACACATTATTTCTTCTTTGCTCAACATGTAGAAAACCAAAGTGTAAAAAAGACAGTTTGTGATGTTTATGGTAACTTCCCTGTTTGCCTTGAACAGGCAAGGGGAAAGAAGAAATTGGTTGTGGTTTAATGGTGGGGTTACGTGTGAGATTGTTATTTTTTCATTTCAGCCATGAGACTGGTATCGATCTAAGTATATTTTTATGTATTTAACGGGTGTGGAACACTGCATGTGGTGCAAATAATCTGGAGGCGCAAGCTTCAATCAATCCAATTAGGCAGGTAGGTGTTAGATAAGAGAATAAGATGAAAGCCTAGAATTGTTATTAAATCCGATTAACTTCCACATGACACTAATTCACACTGGTTTCTGGTATGACTGCTGTTCAACTGAAGTTTTTTTTTTTCCCCCCCATCACTCACTCAACATCAGCACACTTACACTTCTTGCGTTTTCCCCCTTTGAGTTCAGGTAAGCTTTTATAGCAGCCAGGCCGGCATATTCTCCCTGAGCGCCACTGGAAGGACAGGCAAACACACCATGGTTATGTACGGTACACCTACACGCATCCTTACCTCAGCACAGTTCAAAGAGAGTTCAAAGAGCAGTCCGCACACACATTACCAAAAGAGGAGAGCGACAGGAAGGATGAAAAGTTAGCAGCATGATAACTCCAGGCCAGGCCAATGCAGCATGGCGTGCCATTCATAAACCCTCTGCAGCTGATAATAGACAGGTGGGTACTTTATCAGTTATAACCTGTAATAAGAAGCATGTTGTTCTTAACATTTGATTACTGACTAATTCTGAACCCAACTACAAACATCCAAGTGTTCACTCAAATAAGGGCATGTTTCCACTTTTCTACCTGCAGTCAGATTGCTATTAAAGTATTAAAGAAAGCACACATAGCACTGTTAAAGGTTATAAGACCAGAAAAGTTCATCTTTGGGGGTTAAAATTATTTACAGGAGGGGAAATTTTACATTTTTAACCCAATTCTGGTGGGAAATTTCCCTCAGCCTGCTACAAGCCTTATTGAGACCTGCCTGGAAAGAGAAAATTCAAATTAAGCATCACTTTATTTTGTGAAATAAAAGCAAACATGATGCAGAGGACTAATTAATGCTTGATGAGTTGGACTTGTGAGCGCTGCTTCGAGATGTCTGGCAGTAATTCAGCTGCAGGTCTAGATACTAGACACATTTATGCTGCAACAGAGTCAGGTCCTACCTGTTTGGCTGGAAGGAGATGTTGTCATAGCCGGTCACCTCACAGAGGTCCTTCTCCAGCTGTCTGAAGAGCTTCTGGTAGCCAGCGGCCTGATCCAGAGGCACGAAGGGGTGGATGTTGGCAAACTCCCTCCAGGTGATTGGCTTAAGAAGGAGAGGACAACGGTAAGAATGCAACTTTCCAGACTTTCCTGAAGATGGTACATTACAACTGGAGATGAGAGGTTCCTGACAAATTGCTCACCATGAGCTCTGAAGAACTGTTTAGCTTCATGGTGCAGGAGCCCTAAAAAAAAAAAAATAGAGGAAAAAACAAGATTTTAACCACCTCATAACTCTCACCATCGTATAACTTATATTTCCTGCATATCACGTTTGCCTTCAGGTAGAACTGACCAGTGGAATCATGCTGTGGACCAGGGAGATGTCCTTGTTCTCCAGACGCTTCATGTATCGCACAATGTTGGTCTCAGAGTGATAACTGGGGGACAAAAAGTAACCATGAGGACAGATGTATTCTTAATCGAAGGCATATTATTCTCTGATCCAAATATTTGGTATGTCACTATATGCAACTCTAACAAACTGTAACCCTCAAGTATGTCACAATGAGCGTCAGAGATTAAAGTGAGGACTTAAGACACGAGAATCTCTGATAACAGACTGTCTTTATGACAGTAATAAAGTTAATATGTACCATTTTTAGCAGTCAGGTGGGATGTAGCAGTAGTTTCGCCACAATGGCTCTTATATTTTTACTATAGAAATTGCTACAATGGCTAAAAATGAACAAATGCCTTGCAGGAAAAGCGCATCCTTTCTTTTAAATAATTAAGCAGCTGCCAGTGGGCACAGAGTCTAACTAGTTAAATCTAATAAACTATTGTTTAAAAAATAATTTTTCTGACTGTTAGAGCATGTAATGGTTTCAATATGTAACCAAAATAGGAATTAGACCTGTACTCTGTAGCAAATCAGCTCAGTTTGTTCTGCCAGCAAACATTTTAGCACCACATTTTGGTTTGTTATGTAATGTGGAGATTTAATATGAGTGGCAAGTACAGTTGTGGTCAATACCAGACAATCAATGTTTTCTAATATTTGTAGGCATGTAGGAGAAGTTTGCCTTCGGGGCTTTCTGCTTTTTTTTTCCTGAAACCTAACCAAATAGTAAGGTTTTTTGGCAGGAAGCCCTAAGGGCAAATTTCTCCTCTATAAAGTGCTATTTGTAGCGCAGCATGTCATAAAGACATAAAACTGGTATCAGTATGTTATCGTTGGTATAATGCTACACTGTGTGCTATAGCGTTGCAGTTTAAGAGAACACCGACCTGTTAAAGACCTGGTGCATGAGGTACTTGCTCGTCCTCTTGAAAGGACTTCCCATGATCCCCTTCACCCGCTCACCCATCTTCTCAGCGACCAGCTCCTGAAAGATTTTGCATTTCAAATTCAAGCAGGAGCCTTTTTTCCTTTAAAGCTACTAGTATGAATAATCCCTATGCAACCCTGACGTGAAGACACTTGTGAAGCTGAACAATTTTAACAGGTAAAATATGAGCGAGTGAACGTACAGCTGAAGATTCACAGCCAAAGACCCAGAGCAAGTCGTCCAAGTCCCTCTCAGTCACTGTCTCATCCAGAGAGACACCCAGCTGTTGACAGAGAGAAGGAGAGAAAAATATTTTTTAACCACAGCACGGGCCTGACATTAAAGCCTTAAACTGTATCTTTATCTAGAATTGTAGACTGACTGAGGTCAGGTTAAATAGAATATAATCAGTTAAAACATAAGCTTGTTTTTAACAGGAGAGGTCTAAATCTAACCCTTCTTTCATTTAGTGATGTTTATTCCTGGTTAGCAATTTGCTACTTGTCCGTGTAATGTATTACATATTATAACATACTACTTTAAAAGTGTTGAGTCAAATATTTAGAACTTTTTTAAAAAGGTTATATTGCTATATGTAGATTATGGTTATACTGTGTGTGATATAAAGGTTTATGTGTTTTAATGTGTTAAATAAAACATCAAAAGTCATCTGCATGATTCATGGCCATTATTTCATTGGACCAGTGTAGCTATACTGCGTTACCCTGTGGTGCTGTGCCACAGAAAATACATTGTTGATGTATCAAATCGTGCTACACCCACTTGGCTATGATCCTTTTGGGTGTTACACAACACATTATAAGAACATGTATAGTTCTCACCACTCCCTCGGTGTACACTCTCAGATTTATCTGCCTCTGAGAAGCTCTCTCAAAGATGTCTTTGGCTGCCACACCACAGCTGATCTTCAGAGTGTCGAAGAACACCTCACTGTGCAGCCGGTGTCCTGCTCTCTTCAGACCTGAAACAAAAGTTTAGTCAAATGTACTAATTTATTTATTGTTTCACTCAGCAGGTCATGCACAGCATTTTGGGAGAACATCAATCAAAGCTCGATTTCAAGTAAAATTGTACCTTCAGCAAGGATCAGAGTAGCATTGTGTGTCCTCTCAGCGATGTGTTTGAGTCCCTGAGGACCATGATACAGTGCATACATAGCAGCCATGTTGGCCAGCAGAGCCTGAGAGTCAGAAGTAAACAGCAGGGGTTGAAATTTGGTCGAAAGAAAAAAAAAAAAAAAAAAAAAAAAAAAACACGAACAAACACAAATCAGGTCAATGATTGATAAATACATGAAATAAATACATGGTCATTCTACCGTAATCTTTGTTCCAAATCTTTGTTCCACTTTGTTTATTCATACGACTCAAACTAAAGGTGAGCCTGGTCATACCTGTGCAGTGCAGATGTTGCTGGTTGCTTTGTCTCTGCGAATGTGCTGCTCTCTGGTCTGCAAAGCAAGCCGGTACACCTCCTTACCAGCTGCATCCCTGAAATGTAGATATATCTTGTTTCTAAACTGATGCTAAAGACGAATCGAGAAAATAAAACCTGTTCCAAGTTATTCTGAGCGGTGCGTGTGTGTCTTACCTCGTGACTCCAACCATTCTGCCAGGCATCATCCGGACCAGGTTGTCTTTAACGGCAAAGAAGGCAGCGTGGGGTCCACCGTAGCAGAGAGGAACCCCAAACCTTTGGGAGCTGCCCAGTGCAATATCAACACCAAACTCCCCAGGGGGACGCAGCACACAGAGGGCCAAGAGATCTGTGGCACAGCAAGCCAATGCCTGGACAGGGAAAGGACCAGTGGTCATAAAAAGTAATCCAACTAATCTAAAGCAGAGATATCTGAGATGAGCACTTCCTGTAAAACAATGGTCACACACACACACACACACACACACCTGACTGTAGATGCAAACCTTAAATTGTTTTGATATGAAGTCGTCACAAACCAGCCAGTTTAATAAGCAAACATGAGGTTTCTTGTCTATTATTATCATCATCATCACACCACATTGTTTCTGTGCATTTAAGGTTAAACTCATTTAAATAGTTACTTCCACATTTACAGACATAAACTTGCACAGTGGCCTCAAAGCAAGTCCGCTGTGCTTTTACTTGTTCCCTTACCCCTCCCTTGTGTGCTCGGTCCACAAGAGCTGTGAAGTCTTCCACCCTGCCATCACTGTCTGGATACTGGAAGAGCACTCCACTCACATCCTTCCCACTGAAGTCCATCTCATGAGGCAGCTTCAGCACGGTTTTCACCCCGATGTAGCTAGAACATAACAGTGAAAACTGATACGTGTTTGGAAGAAAAACTGTCTACAGTTACTTTCTGTTACCATGGAGAATTTTTTTAAAAACTTTCTGAAAACCTGTTTCGACGGATCATTTACACCGATCACATGCCTATAATTTACATACTTGGCTCTGGTCTGCACCACGGCGATAGTCTGGGGATGGCAGCGTGGGTCAATGTAGAAGGTTCTTTTTTTGTTCTGTCTGTGAAGAATAAACACAAACAACTGATCAGAATGACAAATCACGTCTTGAATTGAAGTCTCCCCTTTGCTTTTTCACAGCACTTCCTTATTCCTTTTAGCATTAGCATAACAGGAGCACTTTGTTGCATCAACTACAAAATAACAAAAGGCCTGAATGTCACCGTTCACGTGTAAAATCAACCACTTCCTCCAAAAGATGCTCCGCCCAACACACAGTATACGTATGTTTATGTATTCATAAAAATGTATGCCTTTGTTTAGTTTGTTCACGTGGCTAAGATGTGACATATTTCCAAGTAAAACAGTTGCAATTATCCTGTATCTAACTATGGTTAGATGAAATTTAACAACACATTTCAAACAGTAAAGACAGTTCTCCACGGCACTGCCGTAGGTCTGCTGGTAAATAACCTGTGGCAGAGCTGCATGGCCTCAGCAGCGGCCGTTCCTTCGTCGAGCAGTGAGGCGTTTGCAACAGGCATGCCTGTGATGTCACAGATCATAGTCTGGTAGTTGAGGAGTGACTCCAAGCGACCCTGAGAGACCTCCGGCTGGTAAGGGGTGTACTGAGTCACCCTGTGAACAAGACGGACACAGTGAGTCAACAGAGCGAGTCTGAACGCGAGGACAATAGCGCAAAGTCGGTGGTATTCAAGGAACTGAGACAGGACAGTGGAATGCATTGTATGACTCCCCCAGACCCCGGGATTTTGGAGAAAACGTAGGCAAGAACGGTCGATTTGGATACGGGTGAAAGAAAATCTTGTTCAGCGGAAAGCATCACCAGATCTCACATGAGTGAAGTTTTGATAACAGGCCGCACGTCTCCCTATTAAGGGCACGTTACTCTACAGCATTAGAGTAACATCATCAGTTATGTGTGATGGTCAGAGAGGAAACAGGGTCACTGCACTTTCATATTTACATGAGCTTTGTTTTAAGTAAGGGTCACATGAGGGCACTCACCAGCCTGAATTCTCCAGGAGATTGCGCTGGATGGGCGGCGGTACCGAGCAGTTGTAGTAGCCCATGCCGATGTAGGACCTCCATACTTTGTTCTTCTCTGCAATCTTCTGTAGAGACTCCAGAATCTCATTCTCACCTGTAAGATTTAATTTGGGATGATGATTAGGTATTTTAAGTCTTAAACTTTGTTGGGAATGACATATTGGAGGGGTATTAGGGAAGATTAGGGGCATTTCTTCACTTCACTGGATTGAGTAAACAAAAACATTTGTTCTGTTCTCATCTGCCAGCTTGTTTTTTGTTTCTATGTCACGTTATAAAGTATATGTCAATTTAAATGAACATCTGCAGTGATCACACCGGATACTGACCTTATTAAGCGGATTGGGTGTAGGCTAGACATGAACAAACCCCAATTAAATACAGTTTCTGTCTAAAAAAACATTTCACTGTTATCAGTGACATTCATTTAGTCACAGCAGGCTGCAGATACAACAGTCACCGACTTCACGTTGTCGTCCTTTAAAATGATCAAGGGTGCAGCGAGGTATACAGATTTTTAGGTTAGTCAGTGTCGGACCAGAAAGAGAAAATAAATCATATCGGTGCCCACTAACTCACTAACCCCCTTTCTTTTCTGCCATACAAGAAAATTATCAATACTGTCAAACAAGAGACACGAAAAGATCTGATGAAGAGCATCGTGCCTCTCATGTGATGAACTGGTTGTATAACTAATGAGATAAAAAAAAAAAACATCAATGTGGCATGTGATTAGTTAAAGCAGCCACACGCTCCACATAAAGTATTTGCAATCCTCCTCTACTCGCAATTAAAGGTAGGATGAGAAGCCAATTCACAAAAGTTAAGTTAAGATATGGCTGTTCATCTCACAGGCTGACAGTAAACCTTGAGGGAAGAACTACAGCCATGGGTTCTTTCCTGATGGCCAGTTATTTAGCTTCATTCCCCACTGCTGTAAGGAAGCTCTGCCAATGCACAACCAGCCTCTGAGATTCCTCTGGCCTTCCTGGCTGCCTAGCAACTCCAAGGAATGGACAATACCGCCCGTCTGAACCAACAGCTCTGACTACTCCTGTTTTCGGAAAAGAAAGACACCTTTAAGTCTTTGGTGGTGACAGGGATTGTAGCCAGTATACAAGAGGATATTTACAGCCTCTTCCAAAGGCTAAACGGTGAATACTTTACTTTGCAAAAGTGGATCGAGGTGGTGAATCAGCCAAATTCAACACAGTTAAAAAAAAACAAAAAAAAAAACGTTGTGATTAAGGATTATCAACAGGTTCAGGGTGAGGTGTTAGTGTGTGTGTTTTGTGTGTGTGAGAGTTTGTTTCAGTAGGGAGGACTGCTTTCCCATGGTCCCAGAGTTCTACGGGGCAGCAAAAAAGCCTGATTCAGAAGCATCCAGGAGGTCTATTGTTGAAGAGAGAATCCCTCGCTGGCTTTGCAAACTGAAGCCCTCCAAAGCTGAACAAGCAGAAAACCAGCATGGCCTCCAGTTTGTTCCTTCAGCATGGCTTGTTGCATTATGAAATCTGACAAGAGTCATAGGAGGGGCTGACACAAGGGCGGATCAGGATGACTAAGTAATACGGGAAAGTCACAGTACCTGAGGATTTGTAACTTCTGTACTTAACAAATTCTCCTAAATGTGTGAAGGTTGCAGAGTCATACAGTAGGGATGTGTCTGCATTTATATATTGTGCACAACCACACACGGTGTCTCAGTACACCTTAAATTAGACAGAATATATAAAGTAGTATTATACTTTATGGACTTTCAGTACTGTGACTGATCATGCAGAGCTGAAACATGATGAATCTGCAACTGTTCTGATAACTGATTAATCATTTATCAGTCATTTCTTCCAGGTCAAAAGGGCCAAACATGTGATCGCTCATATTTCAGATATCATGAGACATGTTGATACTAGAAAAGATGTTCTTCTTGCGATGTTTGCGATGATTTAAACCACACTCCCAGCTCTTCGCATTGTGCACATCTGCACACTCAAAACAGTGACAGCCGTAGTTCAACAGATTAGCACAGATCTCACATGATGCAGAAATCTATCTCTGCATTAGGAAACACAAAGCATCCATGTGGCCAGTCCTCATTTATTGAGCTTTAAACAGGGCTTCACAGAGAGGTTATATCTGCTACTGGAGCCAATTTACTTAATCAACTGCCTTATCTCTTCCTGTTGGGAATCCACTATGATCAAACCGCATCCTTACTCAACTGTCTTTTCTTCTTAGGAATAAAAATCACAACAAACTCGCTTAACTGTAAAAAAAAAAAAAAAACAACAAAAAAACAGTGAATCACAGCTCATGAAATATGCCCATCGCGCGTTGGAGGATAGAATAAAATGACACACCAAGGCAGATCCCATGCAAAACACACCGAAGTCACCTTATTAGGAACCCCCTCGGCTGTGATGTAATGTGAACGCTGTAACCAGATTGAACTGGACTTGGGACCGGAGCTCAAGGCTAAACTTTACACTCCAGTTGCCATCCTATGAGCATCGGCTTCCCAATAGGAGATTGGTGCCGCTCGCCGAGTTTCGCAAAAACAACTCCAAATATGTTCAAAGGAAGACTTAACAGGGGAGAGCGCTTCCACGGCACACAATAGAAGTGCAACCTACATTTCAGCACACTCCCCCTGGCTTCATTTAACACCCGTTTCATGTGGAGGGGGGGGGGGAAACCTCATCATGCAAATAGAAATAAATACATTTTTATACAAAAAAAGCATTAGACGAGAGGGATGAATGCACTGTTTACACATGGATGTGGCATTTTAGATCGGGTTTGGCACTATTGCATCGAGGTTGATCATGCAGCCTCTTAGCACTGGGGGTGTGAATGTCACACAGTGTGTATTTGTAAACATAAAAGAAGCAATGAAGGTAAACTTACAAACTGGATCATCCATTTTCATACTCCGCTGCATGCGGATGGAGCTTGGGACAGTGTTCTCGATCAACTGGTCGATCGACTGTGAACAATAAAATCATTTTATTCATAAAAGCGCGCAAACCACGAGTACGGATGTCAAGTAATATCAGCACACATGCTGAAACTATGGTTTAATAATGAACAATTGGGGTCTATCAGTAGTAAATCTTACCTCGAGTCCAAGAGCATCCAGCATTTCTCTCTTCTCCCTCTCACCTGGACCGATGTGCCTCTCTGCAAAATCATCATGTCTGGGCAATATTCTCTCTATCTGCCTGGAGGAGACGGCTGCAGACGTCCTTAGAGCCCGGGTTGCTGTTGTTAGGGATGCCCTGCTGTTTCGGATCCTGCACTGAAGTTTCCAAACCACGCGGCTCTTGTCACTCAGATGCCTGCACGGTGCGCTGGGATTCACCGACTTGGCCAAGAAGATCCCCCAGGACTTGGCGCAGCTCTGCATCTCTAAATCACTTCGCAAGACGAGTCTGCAAAAAAAAAGAAGAAGAAAAAGAAAAAAAAAGAAGACGCCGTTGTCCTCCCCTCGCTCGGCAGAGTTTCCCCCCACGGAGACTGATGCGATCCCTGCAGGAGACTCTGCCAACTCCTTCAAACTGCAGAGTTTATACAACTGCACAGTTGCACAAGAGTGGACCAATCAGAGCGCAGATACTGCGTGACGCCGTGAGGAGCCACGGTCAAACAGCTGCAAAACTTTCTCACGTGCCCATCGTCCACATCGACAAGAGAGAGAGAAAACACACACACACACACACACAGGTATCACTCCAGAGATAGTTCAGGAGCGAGGCTTAAAGTCCACGTTAAGCTGGACACTGTCCTGGTGTCAAGGTGTGCTCGGTGATAGTGGGTCAGCACAAGCGGCTGAAATTCATATTCATTCATATTTTCAAAACAAAACAAGTAATGTATCACTGTGCAGAACTACAGAGAATAATTACTGGAAATTCATTTGCCTTGCCAGTCCTTGTGAATCATAATTAATGGTTTTATGTTGCTCTAAAAGGAGTTCAACCCTGAGAAAACACTCGACCTATGATTGCACAGAGGCTGGCACTTTATTCACAAAAGAAAACAATAAAAAACTGGTTGGTCCTGCTCAAATTTAGCGTTTCAAATAGGTCATGCTCACGAGATGCAAGTCATTCAACTTACACACTCAGATAGTCCAAACACTAAGAGGCTAAAGAGGGAAAGTAAATGCACCAACAGCAGCACTGCAGGACGGTGCCAACGTTGTAGATTTGATTAAAGCAAGCTCACCTAAGTCTGTATTCTGTACCGAGGTACAGCAGCCACTGAAATGGGTTCTCTAGCAGATGTGCACAAATAAAAAGCTGCTTTGGTTCTGTTTGGGTTATTAAAATTCTTTGAATATCTTGGGACCAGAACAGGGATGGAAAAAATACTCTAGAAGGGCTATAAATCATCGAAAAACCAGCTAACCGCATTGCTTGAGAAGCCAGATAAAGATTGTATGCCTCTGTATATGTAACTGTCAGTGTTACATTCAGTCACATCTTTCCCTTAAATAGGTTTGTTTCATTATATATAAGAAACAATTGTTATTATGATGCACTGAAGCTGTGACAAAAGGCATCTTTAATACATAACATCCAGTACTCCAATACTGTTCCATGTTTAAGATTTAGGGGGTGAATACACAGTAATATATATTTACATATATTAAATATCTCTTTAGAATTACCTGAAAATAAGAATCGTTTAACTTTTATGTCTACAGATGCCACAGATCCTCTTAGTACGCAATGTTGAACCACCATGTTTCTGCAGTAGCCCGGAACAGACAACTAAACACTGGGGCTTTGTGTATCTTTCAAGCAATCCAACTGTAGTTTCTCTTTCATTTTAGGAAGGAGAGGGACAAACAAGAGGGTTGCAATCCAGAACGTCGCTTCTAGATGCCACTAAATCCTAAATCCACACCAATCGCTGCCTTATGCCACTTCACAACCCTGTGTCCCTTCTGCTAGCTGCTGGTACACGAAATGGGCTCCTGTTGATGTAAGACGGTATTATACATTAACCAGGTCTCACCAATATCTAAATAGTCAAGAAATAAACTGATAAAACATAAACTACCTCATCTAACTTCCTGGAATATCGAGGAGCAAAGCTCAATATGCATCCTGATTTAAGCAAATGATTGTAGATATGTATTGTTGTAGTGCCTTAAATGATCTGTCCACTAGAGAGCCCAGAGCAGCTGCCTGCACACAGGTCAGACATGAGTTATCTCAGACAGAAAGATATTTACACTATTAAGCATCAGTTTTATTGGGATTTGAAATATCTTTAATTAAAACGCAGGTTTTTATGTTAAATCACTTTCCTGAAAAATATGTCATTGCTACAGAACACTCTAGCACTTTTAAATTAGAGGTAAAGTATTCATGTGTTGTGCTGCTGTGTTTGTATCTCATAACTGATAACATTTCATGCAACAGGTGCACATTGTTACAAACATTGCTGTGTGCCCAAGTGCCCAGACCTGTTTTAAATAGTACATCTGTTCTTGTCTTGCATTGTTCTTCTCTCATGCAAACATTGTTGGATCATGTCAATAAGACCAGGGTGCTGTGCTCCGACACTATTTGAATAGATTTATCATACATTTGGTTGTCTTTCTGCCAGTATAAAGCCAGCACTGACTATGTGGATGCAAATATAGCTTTTGGTGAGCAGCAGTGAGTGAGCTCCACTATCATTCACTATCATTTTAATCATTTTTATTATTGCCTCTGTCATTCCTGCTCTGCCTACACCTATTTTATGCTTTGCCTCAACTCTCTGTGATTTACAGAGTTTATAACTCCTAAACTATTTATCTCAGTCCATGCTGTCTAGACTGAGAGCTCAAAGCACTGGACAGTATCGATGTTGACACTGATAGCAAAGGAGCTTTGGATCACAGAAAGGAGAAAGTTTCCAAGCTCGGGGCAAGGGAGAGCCAGTTCGGAATGCTAACAGGGAGTGGAGCCAGAGTCATGCTAGAACTGGTGTCAGCGGAGCGAGCGACGTAAGTGGGCTCAGCAGCTTCCGAGGACATGGCATAGGCAACAAGCAGACATTGTCAGAGGAAGAAGCAAGAAGGAAAAAGTGACTGAACAAGAAGCTACCAGAGAAGAGTAGAACTGGGACTGAAGTTTCTGACTCGCTGATTTTTTTTATTATAATAATCATAACACATGCGCATGTATAGTTGGGCACCAAAAAAATGACCTCTCACATAATGTTGTGGTGAAATTTTGAGTGAAAGCTCACCGACATTTATATCTCGCCTCATTTTGACTATGTTATATTTTTAGCATCAACTATTTCTACTTAACTTTTGGTTGAATGTTCATTTTAGAAGAAGTTTTGAGTTTTCTGTTCATGGTTATGGTACAGTATGTCACAAACAAAGTTGGTAGCGCTTGATGTACCTTTTTTTATCTTTGGCCTTTCTATCTCTTTCTTGGTCTACAATGCTTGTTGCTACATAAATAAATGACAACTATAGATTAATTATTGATGGCTGCATGTAATAATTTTTACATTTAATTGGAACCAGTTCCTATCATTTCTCACATACAATGAAACCTTCTTGACATGTAAAACAGACCTTGTTTAGTTGCTACAGTTGCTCAGATATGGACAAACAAAAAGCTGTTGTATCCCTCACTACTGAAATATTAAAGTGTTTGATAATAAGAAACAAAAGGAATAACTTTAATGCAAGCCACAGGTGGAATGGCAAATACAGTCAGCCAAGGTAAAGTAAATATTTCCCCTCTTTAATAGGACAGTCGGCACCAAACGCCTGCTATCAGTGGCTTTGTCCTTCCGTCTGTGTTATTCATCCGGAGACTCAGAGATGGGTTTGGTGAACTGGTTGTGGGAACATCATCAGTTTTTAATGCACCAGTGTTTTTCACTCCCATTTGCATTTTTGTTTTATTTTCTAGCTAAATGGGGATATCTGTCCTTGAGATGCAGGTATGTAAGTACAAATACATTGATTTTATATAGTAATGTGTCACATAGTTTCTTAGTGTATCACAGGGCACTGTTACGCCATCACATTTTACCAGGAAATCATTTGTATGCAAATTTGACTAGAAGCAGCATGAGTAATAACCAGTCTAACTGGAAGATAAGGTAGTAGCACTACCACAGTATTACATTTATTCTTAAAGGCGGAATTCTGTTTCTGTATTCTTCAAATTAAATGACGACAAGGACAAGTCTAACTCAGTCCTGGCCAAGTTGTCAATAGAGGTGTAAGTAACTATTCTCATTTTCAATTAAAAATGAGAATAGTGATGATTTATTCGGTCTATAAAATATCATGTCATGTCTTGAAGGGCTGCCATGTCAAAAACAGAGTTCTTGTTGACATCAACAATTGTTTTGTTTTGTCTGATGGGCAGTCCAAAAAAAGATATTCAGCAGATACTGATATTGGAGTGGCTGCAACCAGCTTGCTTTGAAAATGGTCTAATTAAAGTAGTCGTTATCTTCTTTCAGCTTTAATTTTCAACATGCATCTCTGTCTACAGGTACCTGTTTGTTTCGATTGGAGGGTGTGTCCTGGCAGTTGTCACGATGGGCATTTACAGCATACTGCTGTTTACCTCCACCTTTGCCTTTATTCTGCTTGTGTGCTCTGTGGACTCCAGCTCTATCCACGCCTGGGTGTTTAGTATCCAGATGCTGTGGCAAACCTTCTGGCACCTGTTTATACAGTACAGGGAATACTACCTACATGAACCTGTCTGCATCAGGTACTAATCTCATATAAGATCATTGGCTTGTAAGCGCACACCTTCATGCTTAGCTGTCTGGGTAATAAGGTCTTTAAACTTTGATAATGTTAGGTATTATTTTTATTGCAAAAAAACAAAAAACATGAAAAGACAAAATTCATGCGTGTTATTTGTCTTTACTTTTTTCTTTTATTTATTTATTTATTTTTTTCTTTTGGCCTTTTTGAGCTTCATTTGACAGAGACAGCTGAAGAGTGACAGGAAATGTGGGGAGAGAGAGATAGGGAATGACATGCGGGAAAGAGCCTCAGGTCGGATTCAAACCCCGGGCTCCCGAGGCAAGGACTGAGCCTTTATACATGGGACGGATGCTCTACCAACTGAGCTGAACGACACCCCTATTTGTCTTTATTTCTAATCAATATGGGCAGTGTAGTTTATATTCAGCAACTAGTCATCCGGTTGTGGGATTGAGAGACATCAGTGATAGGGCTAATAGGCCATAATGGTCTCATAAGATGGATTCCTGACCATTGATAACTTGTTGAATGCAGAAGTGAAAGTCTAAAGTACTGAAAAGAGAGGGCAGACACACAACCAAGAAAGGAAAAAAGGGAAGTATCAAATCTAACACAGAGTGCTGAATTGGCCGAAAACAATCATCATTCTGGGGTCATCTTGCTAAATATGGTAACACCCTGCTCGACTCATCATTGACCCCTGCTTTGTTTTCATGGTAACTGGAAAAGATTTGAATATGTATATATTCAGAGTTATGTGCTGGGTAACAATGGATGAGCTAATGTAGGATATTCACATAGGGATGGAAGATTAACATCACCATGAAGGAGAAAAAAAGGACGAACGCTCTAATGGTTACCCCGTTATGTCGCAATGCATGGAGCCTTCACTGTTTGTCACTTTCAGGAACGACACTGTTCCACAAGTGGCCGCTGGAATCCAAGAAAAGCTATCCAGATATGTCTAACTTTTTGTTGTTGAAACTCCCTGAAAGATGGAAGCAAGGTCAAAAGATAAGCCAGAATTTCCTGTTGGCACGGTGGACTGAACTTGGCCTGAACTTGTCACATAGTTAAGAAACTGCTTGTCTTCTTGCAACATTTCCAGAGAAATTGGTATCTGGTTGACTATGTCTTGGTGCTGACGGTGCTTTGATCCACTGTCTTAACAGTCCAACCAGTAACTGTCTTTGCAGTATGCTGGCCATTGTTTCGGCTGTGGCTGTGTGTACATAACCATTTGCTCAGTTTATTTGGAAATACAATAAAAATAAAAATAAACTTTGGAAACATAAGTTTTTCCCTTGAACGTTTGACAGAACCTGTCAGCTGAAGTTTCCAAGAATCCACTTTGGGATATGGTCAAAAGCTTCAGAACAGCTACTATTGGTGAGCTTGCTTTGCCAAGTGCTGTTTCCACCGTTAAGGATGAACTTTTCAACCAAGTAGTTTGACACTATTATGCTAAATGTTCTGGAGGGAACGCATAAAATGCAAACAGATACTGAAACGTATGTTCCACCTTCTAACAAAGGACTTGTGTAACCAACTTAACTCTCTGCTCTTTCAGATTGTTTTTGGCAGTGTCCTCTTTGATGCTGCTCACTCAGAGGATCACCTCATTGTCCATGGACCTACAGGAGAAACGAGTTCTTCCAGCATTTAATGCTTCATCCAGAAGAAAGCGGTGTGTGATGCTCCTCCCTCTAATTAGCTACATCCTCAATTTTACAACAATGCTTGGAGGCCCTTTGTGCTCCTACAGCCGATTTGTGTCCCTAATGGCAGAAATCAGGTTCAACCATCCACCTAATCCGCTGGGAGTGGTCCTTCTAAGGCTGACACAGGTGATGCTGCTGGAGTGTTTCAGGTATTGTCTTATCTATTTTCTAAAACATAATGCCTATAATCCCTCCAAATCCATCATTATCTATGGTCTCCTGTGGGTTTGGTGTCTGGCACTGGTTTTGAGGATCCAGTACTATGCTCACTGGAGGATCAGTGAATGCCTCAATAATGCAGCTGGGTTTGGCTTTGGGGAAAATGTACCAGGAGTCTCCCCGGACTGGTGCAGACTATCTGATGGAGATTTCTGGATGATCGAGGCATCAAACCGCATGTCACAATTCGCCCGTCGATGGAACGCCACCACAGCTTCATGGCTGCGCAGGCTGGTTTATATGCGATGCAAACGTTTCCCGTTGTTCATGACTTTCAGTTTTTCACTGTGCTGGCATGGTTTGCATTTAGGTCAGATTGTGGGAATGTTGACATGGGCAGCAACAGTGAAAGCAGATTATCATATACACAGGTGTTTATGGCCTGAACTTTCATCAACGTGGAGGAAAATATACACTTGTCTAAGCTGGATAAACACTCAAATGATTGTTTCGTGTATTGTTATAGCAGTAGAAATAAGAAATATGTCTGGTTTGAGACTACTGTCTACAACATACATTGGCCTATTTCCACTTTTTAATATAATTCTGCTCTTTATCCTGCTGAAGTTGAAGTTTACTAAGGAAGTCATGTAATATAATTGTAATGTAGATCCTATCTGCTCCCTAGTGGTAATAATTGCTAAATGCAATGTGGAGAAGTAATCACCAAGAATAACAACAACTCATATTACAGTTTCTGCAAATATGTCTTCATTATTATTAATTAATGTTGCCCCTCTGTGTGAATATGCGTGCAGCTCATAGAGGCCCTTGAACATAGAAGTGAATTGTGTTTGTATGTTTTGCCTGTAAATGAAGCCTCATGAGCAAAAGAAATGTATAAAATAACTTTATTGTGTGGATCAAAATCTCACAGCTTCTAATTGAATGAAAATCCGAGAAGATACTGTGGAAGTCTGTAGTATGTGATGTACAGGACATGTAATATTTATACTGATCATCTCACTTCTTCCTCATTTTGCAGCAAAGTCTCCCGTCTTTCTTTCCACAAATTGCCAGCGACAATGCCCAAAAATAGCAACAACCCAAGGTTTCTGTTTGAGGCAAATTTCTTCCAGCAGTCATCTGGATTGTTAATGTCCAATGTGTAAATCTAAAAGAGAGGAGAGCAAATGTCACATTTTAATGCGAAACCCATGTTTGAGATCTATGTCTGTTAAGGATGATAACTGATGGTATTTATCAGTTACACATTCACATGACAAATTCGGAGAGTTTAATATTATCTCACTGTGGAATGAAATTGTAATAATTAACTCCTTGTCATCGAGCATTCAGCCTGCGCTCAATGATCCTCACCTGATGCGTTAGGTGAACGGCCACTGTGGACAGTACAGCATAGTAAGGGAGAGTCTGTTCAGCGTTGATCCCAACTGCAATAAGTCCCGACATCATGGCCACAGTGAAGCCACTCAGCCAAGTTTTGGTCTGCTCCTGGAACCTCAGTGCAGTTGATTTGACCCCTACCTTGACGTCGTCCTCCTTATCCTAGTTATCAGAGAAAGAACAGAGGTCTCAATCAGTGTTATCCTGCTTTAAAATGTGAGGCGTTCTACTTCAGACTGACTGAAGTTGAAGGATTAGTTTGCCTTTTGAATACTATACCTCATGTAGTATATACTTGTGTTTCAGTTTCATAATTTTCTTCATGGATTTAGCTGTATAACAGAATCTGATAGTATTTGAGTTTTTCAGGAGAAATCACATAAAGTTGTCACAGTTTTAAAGACTAAAATAAGCATCATGAAATATGAATAAACTTCAATTTAACTGTTGCCTGTCTGTGTATATAATTTGAGTTAGGATATAGTATCCAATCCAGAATTTTGAATTAGGCTGGTAACAGTTTGTTTGCATCTGGATCATGGATGTGTATGTTTTTTACACAAACACAGAATATTCTCAATTTCTAAAAAGTTTTGTGAAAATCTGTGGCCCCCCTTTCACTTTACCTGATGTGCATATATTGTGTCATATATCAACGTCCACATCACTCCTGAGAAATACAGTGGGAGGCACACAGACCAGTCACAGGAGCCCTTGACAGCGGCCCAGCCGAGCAGAGCTCCCCAGTTGAAGGTGAGGCCTAAACAGAAGGAACATGAGACCAACTTTAGCTGTGCTAATGGGAAGAAATATTATTTTTAGATGTAGAACAACACGGGACAATCTCCTCACAGTTACATACCCAAAACAAACTGTGGCCAGTAAGTGATTCTCTTCATCAGTGGATAGGTTACGACAAGAGATAATGAAGCAGCACCCAAGGCTATGCTGTGAAGATCATTATGAAAACTGTGAGCCAAACCGTGTCAACCATGAAAAAACATAAACAACTTTGCATTCAGGAGAACCATGGAGTTGGTGTCACATCACTTACGTTAAAAGTGCATTAAAAAGGCACAAGAAATTAAGTCTCAAGACTGACCTGCACTCTCTTGTTCTTTTTTAAAACAGATCTAATAAAAGCACGAGGATCAGTGGGTACCTGTAATAGTTGAGACATAAGAGAACCCCAAGTGCCAGAGAGAGCTGCCCGCCTAGAAAGACTAGTGCCTGCATCCGAGAGATCTCTCCTGCTGCGATCGGTCGAGTGGCTGTCCTGGACACCTGCGAGAAAAAAAAAAAATCATGTTCTCTTTTTTTGTGATCAGAACTTTATCAAAAACTTTGAGGGTGGGTGTGTGGTTACTTGATAACCAGTAATAATACATCCACTCCCCAATAGACAGATGTGGTAAATATTAAGAAGAATATATATTATGAATATATACATGAATAAAAGGAAGAACAGGGGAAAGTGGTTATGATATTATCAAGTTTAGGGCAGCAGCTATTAGTCACTTAATCACCTAGTTTTTGTCAACTATTTTGACAACTGACCAGTAAAACATTTCCAAATCCTCTGACTTAATTTCCTCAAATGTGAGCACTTTCTGTTTTTTTCTACCATGACAGCAGGGTGAACATTCTTGGGCAGAAGATAAGATACTTGAGAATGTCACCTCGGAGCCTGGAAAACGCCGATCAACACTGCCTGACATTCCATGCAACACAGAACCAGACGATTAAGAGAAGAAAGTCAGATTAATCAACAGTGAATATTGTGATGACAAAATGTATCTATTACATTGTTGAACCTTTAACTATATTGTACTTTTATTTATGCTGTGCATTTTCCTTTGAGAAAAGCGACAGCTTGTCTTATTCTGTAGCTGTGCCACGTTACAAGAGTCAGCTGTAAATAATTGTTAATACGTTTCTTCATAAGGTTTCTCTGTCTTTATAATGACATGTTTCTATGACAAGCTGTTGTTGATAATGTGTTAAGATAAGGGTCAGATTCCTCATCATGGAAAAACTTCTGAGTGATAAGTAAAGAAGGGCAAGAACTGTATAAATGTGTGATAGTTTCTTTCTTATCATGTGTGTAAGGGGCCTCTGACCTTTCAGCTAAAATACTTGGTATTCTCTGATTGCTATTTTTTATAATAATGTTCTTGCATATTACAGTTGTATGCTCATATTGTCTTTTAACCATGACTAATTCTTACTCTGTTGAATAAATCAGAGACAATACTTTGTTCATTTGTTAGTCTCTCACTGGAATTTCTTCCACAAATACAATCATTAGTTGCAGCCCTATTAAAGTTACATAACACTTGAATTTTCCTTAAACGATCGGTGTGTTGTGGCAACTATCAGTGTAGTTGCGGTTTGCAGCCCCATTCACATGTCCTCCCATTCCAAGAGTGAAGGCGAAACTATGGTGGCCATGAAATGTGTGAAAAAAGGCCCTGTTTAGAGCCGGATGGAGCTGACAGGGCAAAGCTGAGCTGCTTGTGAGTCATCATGATTAGTCTGACCTCTTACTCTTAAATAATGTATGAATGCTTATATATTAGTTTAATATACCTTTTTGTCAAAGTCTCTATCCCACATGTCATTGATGGTGCAGCCAGCTCCTCTCATCAGTAGAGCTCCTGTTCCAAAGAGGGTGAGCATGCCCAGGTGAGGGAGATTTCCAGGATCAGAGGCCAGAGCAATGCTCCATGTGCACGGGATGTACAGCAGCCATGTCCCTAAAATGCAGAGAAACATGATAAGTCACAGAGATTAGAGAAGAAATGGGGGGGGGCAAGCTGATAGAGACAGTGAATCATTTACATTTTAAACTATAACCTGGTGAGGAAAGTCACAGCAGGATAATTCGGCTAACGCTCAGGAGCCATTTTTCTCTCAGCAACGTGCGTGGGGCTACCAAAACAGAGAGTGTTAGGCCAATGTGTGTGGCTGTGTGAGTGTGAAGCAACTCGCTTTCTGATGGGAGGATGTGAGCTCACCTGCCTTTGTGTGCAAGCTTTTAATAACAACATCAGTGTTACTTTTATATTCTTATCAGGTTGGTTAGTCCACAACTACGCAACGCATGTGAATGACTCATACTAAATATGTAGATTTAACAATATTCAAACAAGGGCACTAAAAATAACTCTGACTTTATATTATGTCTCTATGTAGTACCTATCAATTTTTCAATAAAAACATTTGATAGAGAACTTGCTTTGCATAACAAATGAATGTACAAACCAATTGGTTTGTCCAACCTCATCAATCGGAGGTATGGCTGGACAGCCGCTGGTGCTGAATTCACAATTGTAGCAGCCGACAAACTGAATGATCTTCTCCCATAGTGCTGTGTTTCATGCAGTCTGAGCGATGGCCGGACTGCACCGTGACTGTAAAACACTCCGGACACACTGGAGTCTGAGTGGGGACCATCTCTAGCCCTTCCTCCTCTTGTGTGAAGGAGGCTGTTTGACAGGGAGTAAACACAGGAGTGATGAGTCCCATGGTGAATCCTCCTCAGGACGTTCAGAGTTAACCGGCTGGTCAGCTTCGCTGCGAGCATGGTGTTTCTCTGAGGTCAGACTGACATTATCTCTTTCGTTCCTCAGAGAGCGTCACCCCTGAACACACACACACACACACACACACACACACACACACACACACACAGTGGTTTGTCAATGGCTTTTTCATAGAGACTTGCTGCAACAGGCATTCCTTTTGTGCTACAGTGAATCAGCTGGACACAGACAGACATGTGTGATAGAGCTGTCTACATTTTAGCTGATATTGTGTGTAGCTAGAGCATTGCCTATTAGTACTGTTATTATTATTATTGTTATATTACATTGCTGATAGAAGCAAGACTCACTGAGAAAGGCGCAGTTATAGGTTTGTCATTCATTTGCTACTGAAGGTGTAATGAAAGTCAGCCACAAAACAACCCCGCCGCTAACTCGAGTATTTGTATGAACGTTGCCTTGTCTTGAACATAATATTGTAATTGAAACAAACTTACACGGTATGTTAGAGTAGAAAAATTATAAATTTTAAAAGAGACAAGCAGCCACACTTGTCAATGCTTCCTGTTATGGTACGTCTAATATATTGCCCCGGCGTACGCGGCGGAACCAATGGCATGTAGAGGAAGTTAAAAGTAATTTGGTAACCGATCGTGTATTTATTTATTTATTATCTACTCAATGTGGTTTTAAGCTTTTCTGCACCCACGTCCTCCAAAGAGCTCCATACTATTCAGCCCGGGAGAGACGGACGACGGAAGTGTTATAGAAAATCTGTCCCTACCTAAGTACTTCCGGTTGTATTCTCCAATTTCATAATAAAAGCACGAGTGTGTTTTTTCAAGATGAATCAACGATGAAATAATAAATTTAACATGATAATAGAGGTAATTGTATACTTTTGTCTAAATTACACTTTAATAGTGTATTTTAATATTATAATAAATAATAAAGTAATAAAGTATATTTGTTTGTATGAAAAGTGCTATACAAAAAAAGTCTACTTAGACTTAGAGAGCTTTGGACAGACTTTATTTCGTTGCAAAGCTCAGAATAAAAACAGAAGACAAGGTAATAACAGTATAAATATAAAGTATTTAAAATATAAAATCGAATAATTAAAAGAAATATTAAAAGAAACAGAAACAGAATAAAATTGTTACTTATTTACAGAAATGTAGAAGCTAAAATAAATTATATGTAGCAGCAGGATGTATTGTACAGTGAAATAGGCAATATGAATAGTACAAATAGAGTAACAGTTATCTGATTGGTTCATAAATACTTTTTTATTTAATCAATATACAAATGATCCGTGTTTTGTTTAATCTTTTCTATGATCTATTTATAATGTCAACTAGTTATTAAATAATACATGACATCCTATAATTTGAGAGCACAGACACAGGAGTGCAGTGCATGAAATAACAGGAATAGCGCTATCTAGTGGCCTCTTGGGCTATGACATCTATAAGCTTGAATGTAATTAATTTAATGTTTTATGAATTGTACAGTCTCCTCTTGAGCGGAAATGTGTGTGCATTTCTGTGCAGCAGTGTAGAGCGCCTCTAATCCAGTTTTACAAGTTTTATTTTGAAGGTTAGGTGTCGACGGAAGTCAGGTAGTAGCTAAAGTCCATTGATGTCTTGTCCACGGTGGAAACGGAAGCACAACCCAGACATTGTACTCGCGGGAAAAATGGCGGAAATGTGTGTTTTTTTCACGTTATCAACACCAGGATTTCAAAACATTGCCTCATAAGCCTCCATCCTGCGATTGTCGGCATGTGTGAGTACACAATTGTACGGAGTATTTCAGTAAGTTGTAACAACATCTGTCCACTCGTTCTTCCGGTCGTGTTGTTGAGAGACTTCGTGTCAGTTTAGTTGATATTACGGCTCCTTCCTGTTGAACGTACCCCTCTCACTGTTAAACACCGAAGTTGTTTATAACTTACTGCCTTTTGTTGTAATTTACTTTCGGACAGACCTCGAGGAGAGTGGTGCATCTGTTGTTAGTGTTTTATTTCTTACACGTCCGTTAAAAAAAACCCAGCATGGCACTTAACTTTGACAGTGACGGTGTTTAGCCGTGTTTCCACTGCATGGTTCGGCTCTGCTTACTTGTAGTAATGCTGCGTTTCATTGCGAGTCGGAAGTCGCTACTTCAGAGAGGGGTTTTCCCGATCTCTGGTGTAAATGCGTCCCCAGTGCATGTGCTCGGGGAAAATTTGGACGTCTGCAGAAAAGTGTTGCATTCATGGCAAGTCTATGAACTGCAAAGGTATCTACTTATCACACTTTTAAAGAGGCGAAGGGTGTGAGCTAGTGCCACATGTCCGGAAAGACCTAAATTAAGCACGATCAACTGCACTCAGAAATGTTATTACTGATGGCACTAGTATTCACAACTGTCTGCAATAGTATATCAAACCAGACAGCCAAGCTGAGTCGGCCCATGCAGTCAGAACCTGGCAAAGTAGTAGCATATGGCATTGGTTGCACCCTGTACGAGTCTTTAATCTATACTTTCAATCCTCTAGGTGAGTCACAGCTGTGTCTTTATGTGTAAGGTGCTGTGTTTACAGAGGAATGCAAAATGCAGAAAGGTATTTTCTTGCAGTCAATTTTCCATCATTGTTAAGTGTTGTTTCGAAGTGCTGCATCAAATGAAGTTGTCTGTTATTTACTCCCTCAGATTCAATGCACATGACATGCACGCAGGCTGCCGCTCAAGAATCCGCGGCCAAGTCTTTCCATTGTGGACACTGTACACTCTTATTCAAATCAAAGGTCTACCTTTTCGAACACCTCAACAACGTGCATGGCCTCGATGTAGATGTTGCTCTCAGAGACGCTGGTTTAAAATCCAGTGGGACCAACAAAACCAGGACTGACAATGATGGCAACAGTTCAGGAATGGGATGTGAACTGGGTGATTCAAACGAACAGGAGAAACAGTGTGAAATAAACGTGATAGAAAATCAAATCAATTCTGAAAACCCAGAGACCAGTATTCCTTTGACTGACCAGCACAAAAACAATGACGAAGCTGCCATAGCAAAAGAGATTTCCTCCGTTCTTTCAGTTCTGCCTACCTCAAAAACTAAATGCATTATCAGCTCATCAAAGGATCTGAAAACATATAAGAGGCCATTGCAAGTCATCACTAAGTATTTCACAGTTTCACCTGGATCAAATAGAAAACCTCCAATCAACTTAGCTGACAGCCCAGTGCTTTTTGGTGGCACCAATGAAACCCTGATACTGCAAGAATCTCCTACAGACTACAGCCCACACAGTAGTGGTGTGTTCAAACTTACTGCAAAACCCACAATAGATCTGTCTGGCAGATCTTGTAATAACCATTTTTTACTAAATGACAGCCTTCTTGCTAGTTCACAGAAGCCCAAGGAAGAACTCAAGAGGACTAATAATGAAAGCTCAAATTGTCCTCTCGCTAAAAAAGCAAAGTCTGACGAAGAAAAGACGAAGGGAAAGGGAGATAAAGCAAACACAATTAAGCAACCAACAAACTGCACAGAGTTTGAATTTAGCGAAGATGAAGAAGAAAAGAAGCCTAATCTTGTTAATGGAGACATGGTAAGCCGACAAGTTTATTTTTGTAAGCACTGTGACTACAGTGACGTGCGTATGAGAAATATATCAGCCCATTATCAGAGCAACCACCCTTATGTGCGATATAACGCTGTCTACATTAAGGATCCAAGTGACCAGAGTGCTACCTTTCGTTGCCTGGAGTGTCCAGTTGAGTTTTTAAGTGTAGCTGACCTCCGTCGACACTACACCGAAAACCACCCAGAGGCTCCAAATATATTCATGATGCAATCATGTGAATTCCGTTTGGTTTTCAAATGTTTTGTGTGTCCGTTTACCGCCAGTGGATTGAAGGCAATGGAAGGGCATTACAAGCAAAGTCACCCATCACATAAAGTGGACAGTCCCTTGATGTTCTGCAAGTATTCTGCAACCAAATACCAAGAGGAAGCATCGCAGTTGATAACATGTGAAAAAGCACTCAGCCCAGAAAGACCACAAGATCCTGAGAGGTCCTGTACACCATGTAAGGAGGTTACAAATGAACCCTCACCCAAACCTCCCACCTCCAAAGGAGCTGACGTGGCATTGTATCATTGCACCAAGTGCGAGTTCAGTCATAAGTCAGTTGTTGTCATGCATGTTCACTATCAGAAAAACCACCCAGATGAAGCGGTCACTATAGACAAGATCAAACAGTCGGCTCATGTTAAGTCACATACAACATCACAGATGGTGACTGATAGATTGCCAAACTCTGTGACAGTAGAAGAACCTACACCTCAGAAGAACAGTTCGGAGTCCTCTGAGAAAGAAACAAGAAACGAAGCTGAGATAGTTTCACAGGAGAAGATGTCATTGTCCTTGAGAAATCCTACGGACAAACCTGAAACTTCTAAAACTCATTCAGAGTCTCCAAAAACTAAGGAAATAAAATTTTCTGAAGACAGAAGTAAAGGAATGAACTTGCCTACTGAACATAGTGGAACGGCTTCTGGAATGGACAATTTATCCAGCAGTTTGCCAAATGTATTGTTTTACTGCCAGTTCTGCAGTTATTCAAGCACAAACATCAGGAGTGTTGTTGGTCATCATAATGCAAAACATACTACTAATACACCAACAGATTTTGAAAAGGTTTTGCGTTACAGTGCTAAGGTGCAGAAAAATAAACTACAAAGTGAAGCTAAACCCTCAGCAAAACCTAAATTGCCTGATTCTAAACCTAAACAAGTTGAGGTATGTAGTAAAAAAGAACTTAATCATAAAGAGAATGTGGCAGCAGATGTTTTGGTGACGACTACATTTAATCCTTATGCATGTGCAGAAAATTTGTTTTACTGCCAAAAGTGCAACTATGGAAATACATCTGTATTTGGTGTATTGAGCCATCAATCCAAAGTCCACCTACACATTAATTCCAGCAGAGGTTCGATTATTGAACACACAGCTTTGGTCCGTGATGAAATTGAAAAATCAAAATCTCAGGCAAAGGAGTTAGACTTTGCTACACATCTACCTCTTCCTCTTATGAATGAGGGTGATGGAGATATGTATTTCTGCCACTTTTGTAACTATAGGCAGAATTCCGTCAAGCAGGTACTGCGCCATTACTTGAAAAAACACCGTGGATTTGTTGTTGGTGGCGAGCAAGTCCGTCTGTATACCTCTATGGTTCTTAAACAGACAGGAAATAAAAAGAAGAAACTTGACAATGTTTCAGCATCACCTTCAACAGGGGCCTCCCAAACACAGAGGACCCTTCAGTGCCAGAGATGCACATACAGAACTCAATATGTGTGTCTTTTGAAGAGGCATTTACAGAAAGTCCACAAGTCAAGTCACTCTGTCACAGAAGTTTTAAGAGTATGTTTCAAACAAGGAACTTTACAGACAGGGTATCACTGCGACTTGTGTGTTTTCTCTCACAAAGAAGCAGCAGTTGTCTACGAACACTACCAGGAACAACACCCAGGACATAGACCAAGCCTGGAGTATGTGACTACTCGGTTGTATGTCGGTCCCAATACATGCACTTCTAAGAAGAAGAAACCACAAAGAAAGCACACCGATAGTATTAGTGAAGGTGATGACACTGATGGCAGCATACCATCTCAAGATGAAACCAAGACTTACTCGTGCAGAGCGTGTTCATTTAAAAGTACCTCAATGTCAGTTATTACACGCCACTATCGTGCTGTTCATCCTTGGGCTGTAAAAGAAGATGGCTCAGTCTTAGATGTCATCAGCGGCAAGAAGCAGAGCGTCATCAGGCAGGTGGAAGACCACAGTGAAACGCCTGTGACATTCGAGACCTACCAAG
Source organism: Nibea albiflora (assembly GCA_014281875.1). Lineage (NCBI taxonomy): Eukaryota > Metazoa > Chordata > Actinopteri > Sciaenidae > Nibea > Nibea albiflora. The sequence goes on from CM024801.1 coordinate 12,695,871, forward strand.
TGCCTCTTGAATTTGACAATGCGCAGGATTCATCACATGAAGCAACAGAAAAATTCAAGTGCCATTTCTGCTCTGCTAGGTTTCCTACCCAACGCAGCCTCAACATTCACTGTGGAATGAAACACCAAGAAGGCGTAACTGAAAATTTAGACGAAGAGCAAGAAGAGCCAGAGCAACTCCAAACACGTTTGCATGTCTTTAAGTGTCCACATTGTACCTACGTGAATACCAATTATCACGGAGTTCTCACTCACTGCCAGATGAAGCATCCTGCTCTTGAATCCAGAGCGGACAGTCTGTATGTGGATGAAGCACGTTCATACAACTGTTTGAAAAGAAATGGTCCTGATTTGAGACTGAGTGGGTACATGTGTAAAACCTGCCCACACATCTATGCAACGCTGGAGAAGCTGAACAAGCACTGCGAGAGGGACCATAATGGTAGAGTGACAAATGCACCCATATCAGCTGGGACTAAGAAAAATCAATACAAGAGCCACAGCATTCAGGTATCTAAAGTATCGAAAGCTTCCTTTCTAAGTAAGAAATTAAGGTGCCAGCACTGTTCTTACACTTGCAGCACAAAACTTGGGATTGCCCGACATGTGCATTTTCATCACAACAACTCACCCATTTCACAATCGCGGGATTCTATATTCAGATGCAGCCTGTGTTCCAGGTCCTATTTTAGGAAAAAGCGTCTTGGAAACCATTACATCAACAAACATGGAAAGGAAAGCTTCTTAAAATACTATATACCAATATACAAGCAGGGCTATGAGAAGCTAGTGCCAATAGTTCCTGATCACCCTTCAACTCAACAACCAGAAAACCCTTCTGAAGCAAGTCAGTCTAACACGACTGCAGAGGAAAGCAAAATATTAGTCTACAAATGTCCAAACTGTCCCTATGCGAATTCCAGCTACCATGGCACACTCACTCACTGCCAAATGAGGCATCCTGACCTCATAGCCAGGGCAGATGATCTTCAAACAGAAGAAATACTTTCAACCAACATGGTCAGTTGTAAAGTCGGAAAAGCTTCTAATGAAAGAGGATACTTGTGTGCAAGATGTCCACAAATTCATGCATCCTTGAAGAAACTCCGAATCCACTGTAACAGGGACCACAATCGAGCTCAGGCAGCAGCATCTGAGAATTCAGAAACAGAAACTGAACAACCTGATCACGACTCAGTATTGGAGGCTGACTCCACAGAAATTGCTCTCAGTCCCGAGTTGGACACTCCAGAGACATGTCAAACAAGCCCACCATTAGTAATGAACAAGGAAACACTGTACAAGTGCCACATTTGTAACTATATGGGAACACGCCGAAGATACCTGTATTGTCACTACAAAAAGACACACAAATTTGATGCGATTGCCACGTGCAAATTGCTGGAGAGATATAACAAAGATAAACGTAGCCAGGCCGTCAGTCTGGCTGAATCTGAGGAAAGTGCAGATGTCAAATGTAAGATGTGTCCAAACTTAAAGTTTGACTCATCTCAGCTGCTTATTGACCACTATAGTACTTTTCACCGCTCAGATTGCATATCGGACTTCACTGTGTTATCACAAGCATCGAAGAGGACCACAGGACTTTACAAATGTGACCACTGCATGAAACAAATGAACGGAATAAAAAAGCTTTGCTACCATCTGGATCGGCATAGAGAAAAAAAGATGGCAGAGGCGGCAAAGGGAGAGGCATCATCTGTCATTGAGACATCACCAGAGGCTGAAACCACCGAAGTAAGTTGACTCTCTCCATGTAATCCAATGCAGTCATTTATTCTCTTGATCCTTTGCTGCATCCTTTTGCTACATGTGAGCTTAACATTTCCCAACAATTGCTGTTTTTAATTTTCAGCTCTGTAGGGAAGATGAAATGCCCACGTTAGAAACTGTGGAGGAACTAACCCAGTGGAACGTGACGCCAGTAGCGACCTCAAATTTGCCACCAACTCCTCTGTCACCGCATTCAAAGCCCACGGATCTGGAGGAACCAGAGCCGAAATCAAGAGAACACACTTGCAAACAGTGTGAGCGGACATTCATGTCGCTGAGGGGTTTGCGTTCGCACGAGCGCAGCCATGCAGCCCTGGCATCCATCAAGAAACTGAACTATCTGTCTACCTCAGCATTAAAGCACAAGTAAGATTCATTTTGATGATCTGAAGTTCAATCAATCAGATCAAGACAGACTGTCAGCATTTAAAAATGTCAGAAGTTAGATCCATCATTATTTAATACCATCCTTTAGCGTACATTAAAAAAAAAAAAGTTACATTTGGGATTACACTTCCATATGAGATAGATCTCTCCAGTTTGCACATTCAGTTAGCTTATATATATTTAGTTATTGATGAGATACTTGTATGTATATCTGACTGTATTTTCATGTAGATATTTTCTTTGCCATTATCTCAACAGCGTTAAGAAATACCTCGTCTACAAAGCTGGGACTATTCGGCCTTTCTTATGCAGCGTCTGTTCCTTTCGGACGACTGTCATGGACCTGTGGAAGTGTCATTTTATGAAAAAACACCAAGGTGAGTAACTTGTATACAATGTACCATTTCTTAACGTTCAATAAACTGTGAACACATATCACGCCGCTATGATCTCACTGTTTCACCTGACATATTGGATCAGAAAACATACTGAATAATCAGCAGATTTGTCTGTTATCTTGATCAATATGTGGCACATTCAAGGACCTCTGGGCATATGTGTTTTTACAGGCTTTTAAAATTGGTAAAAAAGGATCATTTGCCAGTTTATTCTGATATTCTGAAACTGGCAGCTGGCAGTTTAAGGTTTTATGGTTGTTTTGGAGGCTGGAGTTTGTCACTTTATGCTGACACACTGTGCTACATTGCCGTAACTATAAATGTATATTGAGGAATTTACATTGTGTAGCCCGTGCGCTAATAATTGTCTTCACAGCACTTTTATTGTGATAATGTAAGTTTTTTCTGTTGTTCATTCCATGTTCATACTCCTGCTGGATGCCCAGATGTCATCATGAATCTGGCTGAGACTTACAACGTAGATGAGGAGAGCTTTCAACAGACTGACAAGGAGGCCCAAAATTCACCAGAGGAGCTGAACAATTTTTCTGAACTTGATGAAGAACCTGAAATTGCTGAAAGCAAGTCATCCCTGTTTGTTTTATAAACAAATAAATAAAATCTTAATGTATCTAACTGCCCAAAGTTGATTAAATACACATTTTCTGCATCAGTGGCTATACAAAAATTATGTTTTATTATATTGACAGGATCGCTGTACTTGGAGCCCCCAGACGTGCAGAGGCAGTTGAACTACTACAACTTGATGGCACAGGCTAGTGCTGCATCAAAAACAAACGTGCAAGCATCCAAGTTACCTGAGAACAGTCTGCTTCACTGTGAAATGTGCAATTTCAACACTGGACACCTGTCAAGTATGCGACGACACTACCTTAATCGCCACGGAAAGAAGATCCTCAGGTGTAAAGACTGCAACTTTTTCACTGGTTTAAGGTAAGCTACAACCAACTTATTACTGTTTTGAATATACAGTACATTGAATTATATTTAGCAGACAGGCACCTCCAAATTTAGTTTATTGCTCTGTCTCTAAAAGACATTATTATTATTAACTCTATAAAAGAGAGAATCAACTCTCACATTTTCAAATCTGTCATTTGTCAAGTTGTCTTCAAACCATCGTATTTTTATAACAGCCATGGGTTCATGTCACTTGTTTCTCCTGCCTTTATTAGGAAAACTCTGGAATTGCACATTGAGACTGGTCACTCTACCTTCCAGTCAGAACCTACTCATCAGAAAGACCTCTGCTGCCCTTTCTGCCTCTACCAGACCAAAAACAAGAATAACATGATCGATCACATTGTCTTGCATCGTGGTAGGTTAGCTGCCTGACAGGATTCAGTGTTCCCACCCACTGATCCGCTGATCCGCAACGCTTAGTCTTTATTTGTGCCTTTTCTTTTCAGAGGAACGCGTTGTGCCGATAGAGGTGTGCCGACCGAAGCTGTCCCGTTACCTTCAAGGCATCGTATTCCGCTGTCACAAATGCACTTTCACATGTGGCACTGCTGAAAACCTGTGTTTGCACATGATGAGGCACAATGACATCAAACCATACAAGTGTCGGCTGTGCTTCTTCGACTGCACTCAGCTGAGCGACTTGGAGGCACACCTGAGTGACAAGCATCAGGTGAGGCTTTGTAGCTAAACCACTCTGTGTGGACTTAATTATAAATGATATATTTCATTAACCAATGTAAAAAAGCATTCTAGAAAATAAGTTATTCATTGAACCCTTTTAAAAGTTCAGAGAGTGTCACATGTATGAGACAGTAGCCTCTAGAGATTCAGTTAGTTGAGTGCCACATCCACTCTTGAATGCCAGCCTTAGACTTGATTGTGCACAGAAATGTATCTGTCCAGGTAATGTGATTTCATAAAATGATGAAATGTCCCGCTCAGACAATGAGCTCTCACACCTTCCTGCACTCAGATAAATCCTGTCACGGTTCAGTGCTTAGGGGTTTGGGGAGAACACTGGAACTTTGTTTCACTCTCTAGTACTAATGCTAACAACCTAACATTGTTCATATCCACCTCCAAGGTTTGTGTAAGTGAGCTACATTGAGCACTGCAAATTTGATCTCAAGAGTTCAGGATTCACTGGAAAGTACTGCCTTTAGAGCAAGGAGTAATAAACTGCTAATTATGATCTTGGTTCCTCCAGCTCAAACACTGGCTTCCGGATTTTTTTGCAGCAGAAATGTTTGAATAGGTTCTTTTTATAGGTTGGTTGTTTGTTTATTTGTTTTTCTTTTGTGCAGGTTTTGAGGAATCATGAGCTTGTGGGTCAGGTCAGCCTCGATCAGCTAGAGGCAAGGGTTTGCAGAATGCAAGAAGAGGAAGTGGAACCTTCGTCTAACTTGGAGCGCCACGAGGATACAAAAATAAAGGGGATTCACTGTAATGAAGTTCCTCTTGAGGAAGAAAACAACATCAGAAAAGATACCACACTACAGATTGTGGAAGAGTATCAGAACCAAGGGCAAGATGGCACGAATGGAAATGAAGACCGCTCTTTATTAGACCTTCAGTGTGAGAACACAAAACCGAACACCGCTGTCCAAGAGAAGCATGAGCAGGAACCACAAGAACATACAGACACTGCAGGAGGACAGGGGATAGAAAATATAGCAGAACAAAAAAATGGAGAAGAGAGCAATGCTGCAATCCAACATGAGAAATACAGTTGTCCAGAAAAAGAGACGCAGACAAACGAGAAGCAAGACCAACCGAAATTCAGAGGTGGTGAAGACAACAGTAAAGCTTTCACACAACAGAAAGAGGAGGCAGCAGAACGGACCACAACATCGCATCATAAAAGAGCTGAGCAGGCACAGGCCCAAAAGCAACATATTAAAGCGTTGACGCAAAGAAAACTGAATATCGACGCTAGAGTAGAAGATGATATACTTCGTCACATCCTGCTGCTTGATGAGGATGGCAGCAGGATACACAGGAAGGCAAATCAGGATAGAAGGGTTAAGATAAAGCAGAACATTGAGTCTGACGAAGATAATACGGAGGGCATTTCAACATCTGCGAAGGCAAATTTTAGGCCGGCAAATAACATGGCTCAAGAGTGTTTTAAAGTTGATAATCTTTTGCTAACTCATACACCTAGGTGTGGACCACTCAAGATAAGCCATAAGGAGATCTTAGGTGTCACATTTACAAACTGCAAAGAGGAACAAGTGCAAAATCAGACAAACTGTGAGGAGGTAAAAGACCCTTACGGGGAAATGCCAGTACTTGAGAATGAATATCTCAAAGAAGAAATGCAAACTCATAGTTGCGATGAAGATCAGAGTCTTCGTCTTGAGCTAAAGGAGGACAAAAAGGATGAGATGATTGCTGAAGACCATCAGGAGGGTGGTGGAATAATGGAAGCTGAGAATCCACATGTGACCAACGGTAAGACGGTAAATTAAATATTCAGAACATAATTGTCAGAACAAAACTTTTGATTCGCAATGAAGGGCAACACTTCAAAACACCCACAAGCCCCAGTTGTGATAGGCCTTTATTACTATTTTCATATATATTTTTTAGACATGATAATGAGTACTGTCGCAGCATAATAGTTCTGGGTTGCAGCCCATGTCTGAGAAACAGCATGTGACACCCGCTAAAGTTCATTTCTCTTGTTCTTCAGGTGCTGCCACTGATGGAGTAACAGTGGAGGAGAAACGGTTTACTTGTGAGCTTTGTGGACGAAACCTCACAAACCGCTCTGAACTGGAGCGTCACGTCATTCGACATAGAATATGAAGTTTTTCTTTTTCTTTTTTCTGTTACAGACAGTAAAGAGGGCTTCCACTGTTGATTTTATGTGGCAAGCTAGATTTCACGAAATGTCCCATACATTTCTACTGTACTGCGTATTTCAGAACAGACAGGCTCCAAATACATTTTACATTATGTTTTGTAGATTTTAAATGATTTCTAACGAAATGTTTTTATGATACAGCTGTAGGATTTAACTTTGAGATCCAATAAATCAAACTTGAGAACCAATACAGTGATTGTATAAAGTGTGACACATTGTCATCAAAGGCTTATTTAGATTAGTTTTTGTTTAAATGTATTAATGGATATCTGTGTTTAACTCTTTATTCTTTAAGAAATGAATTCATTATTACTGTAAATGTCAAAATCTTAACACTGTGAACTACTGTTACACATACATTTGTATCAAACATCTCTGTTTAGTACCAAGACCATTGTGGACCACCCTTAAAATCAATGATTGTGGAAAAGCTTGTGCTGCTTTTAGGTACGTCAACATGAGTTGTGTACCAGTGAGCAAATAAATGCGTTCACTTATTTCTATATGGCTTTTCTTTATGTTGATAATAAACTTATGTTTACTTTCTGACCTTTTTGTTGCATGATATCGTTCACTTTTGTTGTAAATAAACTGAATGTGTTATTGCCACACTTTGTATCTTTCCTGTGTCATTATGCTGTGGTGATATATATTCTATCTGTATAGATCATCAAAAATAAGATATAAAAAAAAAAACAAGCCATGTTGGCAGCATGTGGGAGCAAAGAAGCTAATCATGCACATACCTTATGGGTGTGCCCTATGTGCTCCTTCTAGGATAGTGTTGGTGCTATAATTAAATATGTTTTGGGGTATGAAATACCAAATGAATGCAAAACTGTGTACCTTGAAAATGTAACTGAATGTGTGGAAATGATGGATATATAGTCAAGATGCTACTAATTGCAACTAAGAAAGCAATAACAACTGGCACAAGACTGAATCTCCAACCATAGAACAACAATGACTTGATATATTGTATGGGGAAAAAAATGACCTGCCAACTTCAACTGAAGGAAAATGTCTGCTACTAAATGTGGGGGGAAATGGTGTTGTATATGAAAAACATGTATGTACTGAATACTGTATGAACCAAAGGAACCTGATTTGTATTCAACCGTACAGACTGGATACCTGCAGCCGTGACTGTTTTTATTTATATTTTATGATCTTTTTCTATCCCTTTTCTCATTGTATGTATGATCAAAAACTTAATAAACATTACAGTCTTGAAAAAAGATATATAAAAAACAAACAGCTTCTATTTTTTTTGGATCTGTAAATAGTTGGGTTACTATTATTGTTTTTAAGCTCAAATCTGTGGCTGTTCTGTAAATAGTCCTCACTAGGGTTGTGGAGGGTTGGAGCCTATTAGGCGTGAGGCGGGGTCCGCCTGCTGATCAATTTTAAATCTTAAATGAATAACTTCCTGTTAGTCCGGTTTAAGACCCGCCCATTCCCGGTACAAACACAGATAATTTAGTTGATTATATAATAGTGATGTACTCACCCATACCTAGTTCTTAGTCTGTCCTAGTCTAACCTCATGAAACCTGATTTGCATGCGTTGGACTAACACATTAAATCTAAGGGGAAAATTTAATTATCAGATCAGAACATACATTTAAAGATATGAGCGGTTGCCACTATATATATATATATATATATATATATATATATATATATATATATATATATATATATATATATATATATATATATATTTTAATAATAATGTTTTGATTCCCTTGAGTAATCATGAAGCAACTTGGTCTCTGGTGGAGGGTGGGCAACAAATACTGAACGCCTGCGCAACGCGGAAATACGAGCTTACGAGACGCACTTGAAGGCAGCATTTTCGCCTGTGTGCGTGGGTTACGACACATTCTTGTCATCCAAATGTAAGAGGACACCGCTTCCTGGTGTGGTGTAGTAATAATGGGCTGATGAGAGAGGGAGAAGGTAGTCGGTAGTAGTCCACGGTGTGACCTGCTCTGATTTTACGAGTCTGCGCATAAAGTGTAAGTACAGAGGCAGTTTGATGGTTTGTTTTCACGTTTTTGGCTACAGTAGTTGTACCGGAGAGGATGTGATGTGGATAAAAGAGTGGTCAGTCTCACTGGATCGATATCATCCAGTGCGGAAGCAACAACCTGTAGAGGATGTGCTTTTATTTTTTTGAGCAAGAGTAACAGTTTGAAAAGTGAAATATTTGCATGTCAAAAATGTTGTGGAGTTCATACAGGCTAAGATCAACTTGAGTGTATTTTCCAGTTGTTTCCTCTTTCCTTGTGGTGCCTTTCCAGATGACTTAATGTAAGAAACATTCACTGGAGACAGTGACCATAGACCCTCTGACCTACTGGGATACACCTTGCCATATCAGTAACTTTCACATTATAAATACAACACACTGGCTAACTGAGCCACCCATGTAACTAAACTATTTACCCTGGTAATGTTTAAGATCTACCCATTAATGTGCAGATTACTAACTTAACTCATTGTATTGATGCTTTATTTTACAACTCACAGGCTTTTCCTTCAGTTTTCTAGACATGTAATTGTAGATTCATACAAAGTTTCCTGGGCAGGGCTGTATGTGGTGCTAAATATAGCGAAAGTGTTCAGTTGTGATACTTTAAATATTCCAGTTAATTAGAAGTTTAACCTACAAACCTACTGAACAATCTTAAATGTGAAAAATGAAAGTGTAAAAAATAAAGTTTCTAATGATGATGAGTGGAACATTTAGTGAATTTTCTCTTTGTCTTTCCTAGAAACTTTCTTTCTTTGTTTTAAGATTTTTTTGGCCTTTTCAAGCTTGATTTTTGATAGAGACAGCTGAAGAGTGACAGGAATGTGGGGAGAGAGAGAGAGATGGGGAATGACATGCGCGAAAGAGCCACGGGTCGGATTCAAACCCTGGGCTTCCGCAGCAAGGACTGAATTAAACTAAAAAACGCCCCCTCCTGGGAACTTTCAAGGAAATTGCAGACCTGTAAAATTAAAATGTTTGATGCAATTGTGGCAACTTCCTCAATGGTTTACTTGTTCCTGTTCTTTGAGATTATAAGACATGCTTACTGGCATGTTTATTGCACTGTAAATGTAATGTACTGTCAAGGTCACTTCTAACAACTGTATGTGTTTTACTTTCAAAGTAGAACAGAAGAGACACCGTATTCAGTCGGAGGAATGTCTGCTGTAAACAAATCTGCAGACGATGGCGGCTCCTTTTCGTCAAAGGTCATCTACATTGTGTTTATCATCCTGCTGCTGGACCTGCTGGGATTTACACTGATTCTACCTCTGCTGCCTTCGATTTTGGACCATTATGCACAAACGGGGGTTAGTTTTGTTTTGAGTTTTTCAAGAAATGTCATCCACAGGGTACTTTTAAAAGGGAATCGTACAGGTAATAAAATATGTCAGCTGGACCAGAACAGACAACACTGGTTTAAAAAAACAAAACAGCAATGCTTCCTCATTTATTACATTTGATTGTTGCCTCTAAATCAAATATATAATTATCATTTGTATGCCCCACACCTGTTTGGAAAGTAATGTGTGCATCAGGCATTCTCTTGGGAAGAGAGCTGGACGTGAGCCTCACCAGTGTTTGTGGTTTGCAACAGAATAAACTGGTTCTGCTTAGGTACAAAAAAAGAATAAGAAGAAAGATGGGGGTGACAGCGTGCAGCAGATTTGAATGTCTGTCACATCGATTGAACAAAGAGGGCTTTGTACGAAGAATCTGTTTCATAAAAAACATAACCAACTCTGTGTTGGTGATTAGATTAGCAGTCACGGGCTGTTTCTGTGTGCATGCTGACTCATGCTGAATTGATGTCTTTACTTGCTTGTATTTTCCCAGTGTGATGTTGTATTCCCAATGTTTTTTTTCCTGCGTACAGGACGTTGTATATCAGTCTCTGCAGAGCGTTGTGGACTGGTTCAGGGAGGCCGTTGGGATTCCTTTGGAAAAGAAATACAATGCAGTCCTGTTTGGAGGTATTTATCTGATTGATTTCACCTTCCATATAGCTTACGCGGAGCTGTACTTTTTTGTCACACTGCAACAACATTCATTTGTGTGCTCCTCAATTTGTCTTTCAGGTCTGATCGGGTCACTGTTTTCTCTGCTGCAGTTTCTGTCGTCGCCTCTCACGGGGGCCCTGTCAGACCGCCATGGCAGAAGACCCTTGCTCATCCTTACCACAGTGAATAAAACACTGTATTACACCACTTTGACTTAGACTTTATATAAACAAGTGATCTTTCACATTGGAAGTCATAAAAAAAGAGCAGCAGTGTTATAATATCATTATTGTTTGTTAAACATAGAGTCATTCGCTTTGCACAGTTTGTTCTCCGCTTGTGTGAGAAACCACGCAGCTTTGCCATCAGTGCCGATTCATGCGGGTCTAATTGGGTGCCTTATTTTCCAGTTAGGGCTGATCTCCTCCTATGCAGTCTGGGCCGTTTCCCGGAGCTTCAGCATGTTCCTTTTGTTTCGAGTAATTGGGGGCATTTGTAAGGGCAACGTCAGCCTTTGCACTGCCATCGTGGCCGACTTGCCTTGCCCGAAAGCACGGAACCGAGGAATGGTAGGCGCAGACTGTCTTTGGTCATAATGTGATTGAATGCATGCTCCATCTTTTGCCCATTGATTTTTGTGTCAAATCAGGTTTTGCTAGTTTATTGTTTTCTTTTTTCTTCAGATATTACTGTGACTATCATTACATAATGCTTCTGATTAGCTATTTATTACCCCAAGTCTCACCGGATATCTAACTTCAACTTCATCATCACCAGGCCATGATTGGCATTGCCTTCTCCTTGGGTTTCACCGTGGGACCTCTGATGGGTGCATATTTTGCCATCAGCTCGAGATCAACAGGAAATATCTTCTACCAGACTCCAGCTCTGCTGGCCTTGGCCTTTAGTGTTGCTGATCTGGTGTTCATTTGGCTCATGCTGCCAGAGACATTCAAAAAGGATGTCAAGGTAGGCTAGGGAAACATTTACACTCCCAAATGATAAACTGAATCACACACACCTTTAGTCAGTGGACTTTTGTTTGTGGTTGATCATCGTCACACTGAAGTGTGGAGCTTTGCTGGGAACACAGCGCTTCTTCACACAGAAGACATTTTTTTCCGACATTACGTTTGACATAATTGTCCTTGTTTCATCCTAGGATCCTTCTTCAGGGTTTGGGGACTCCAGGGACCTTCTGAACCCATTATCTTTGTTCCATTTTACAGCTGTTACCAAGTCAAAAGACCCACCTTCAAAAAAAAGTGCGTACTTCACATATAGGATTCTTCTGTGAGGCAGGACCTGACACACCTATGACCCATTTGTATAACCATAATTTGAACTTTGGCACGTTGATTAAAAAAGTGGGCATGTCTTTACAGGAATGCAGAAACTACACGTGTTGGGCCTGGTTTATTTCTGCTACCTCTTCCTGTTCTCCGGTCTGGAATTCACGCTGAGTTTTCTGACTCACCAGCGCTTCCAATTTACAAGGTATGACGTCAGAGATAAAGCTGTGTACTCTGTCAGCAGTGTTGTGTGTGTGTGTGTTTTGGTTTTTTTGGGTTTTTTTTTAAACAAGCATTTTTCTCTCACTAGTATGCAGCAGGGAAAGATGTTCTTCTTTATTGGTGTCATCATGGCTCTGATCCAAGGAGGTTATGCTCGCAGAATCAAACCCGGGCACCACATCAGAGTTGTTCATATGGTATGAGTAACTTGTGTCGACACAAAGGTTTCGATGATTTGCCACGTCTGCTGCTAAAAACACACAACGCACCTCTGTACAGCTGAACCCTGTTGTTTGTTTTCAGGCAATCATAGCATTAATCCCGGCGTTCATTCTCATCGGGCTCTCCTGGAACACAGTGATGCTTTACAGTGGCTTGGCGTTATACTCATTCGGTGAGCTCAAGTTTAAACTGTTAAGATGAACCTTTTACTGTATCCAGAAATGTGCAAAATTAGTTCAATGCAATGATTCTGTCATTCTTTTCCTTACAGCGGCTGCAATCGTAGTTCCATGCCTGTCGACGCTTGTTTCTGACCACGGTGAGCCTCTTTTTCATGCTTATTTATTGAAACTCACAGAGGATTTTAATGTTATACTATAACGTGCATACTCTGTGGATATTCCTTCAGGCTCAGCCAATCAGAAGGGTACGGTGATGGGAATCCTGCGTAGTCTGGGCGCTCTGGCCCGAGCACTGGGACCAGTGGTGGCATCCTCAGGTAACAAAGACAAATAACCAAATGCTGCTAATATCTGAAATCTGTTGACAATTTATGAAGCCTTAGCCAGCACAGTATTTGAATGCCTCATTTGAAGTACCTCATTCTTCCTTATTCTTGTGTTTTCTTCCCAGTTTACTGGATCGCTGGAGCTCAGATATGTTTTCTTCTCACAGCAGCCTCGTTCGTTATACCTCTGGTTCTTCTGAGAACTGCTCAGAGGCTGAAGGAGGAGTGAGAGACACAAAGACTTGGAAGAGACATTTTGATGTTTTACAAGTTCGATGAATGTTAAAATGTTTACATCTCGCAGGAAAACAAGCACTGACTTATTACTGATGTGAGCAAAACTAATAAGGAGATGTTTACTTTCTGCACTGTTCAGCAAGGATTAACACATGAAACAAAATAATGCAATAAGACGATGCACATGCCTAAACGGTTGGTGTACAAATGAGAAATGAGTGTAAAATGTTTGAAATATTTGTAAAATGAGTTTAGTTGGATTACATATAACGTTTATGCTCATGAAACATATATATCATTTTTATAATTCAGTATTTTATCACTCAGAGCTTGTATTTTACAAAATAGCTTTTTTTTATTTTAGCTGAGTTTAAAAATGTGGATGTTCTATATTTTCTTGTAATTATAAAGGAATAAACAAGAAGGTCAACATCTGTCTATGAGGATGACGATTAAAAAAATCAATGAACTTTATTTCAAAGGTGGAAAGTTATCAAACTACTAACTACGTTTACTCTGTACTGTCCTCACGTGAAACCTTGAGGTAGGCTACATGTTATAGATGAATCTGCTCTTTACAGTATACAAATGAGTAAAAGTTTGCTCCACCCACCAACATCAACAATAAAATACTGCTTTATCTATCTATCTATCTATCTATCTATCTATCTATCTATCTATCTATCTATCTATCTATCTATCTGTCTATCTATCTATCTATCTATCTGTCTATCTATCTATCTTAGGTTTTATTTATCCCACAACGGGGAAATTCACTTGTTACAGTAGCAGAAAAAGTGTAATATAGACTATAGGAGTAAAATAAAAGGGCAAACACAACGAACAGACAGAAGTGTCTTTCAGACTATGCAATGCACAACAAAACAACAACAACAAAAACAACAGATAAGTGTACAGATGTGCAAAAAGGAGTACAAACGATAAAGTGGCATGATATAAAAATATAAATAATATTACACATGGTAGTAATTGGAATACAAATACAAATAAAAATAAATATCAAAGCTATGGTGAGTAGTAGTACCCAAAGTGACGGGATATCAAGTTGAAGTTTTGACTGTAGGTTTAACTCAAATAAAGAATATTTAAATGGCGACATACCGTTATTAATAATTTAAAGAAGCGCGTTTATATTGTATTTATTGTCACCGCCGTTGTCCTTTTCTAAAGTTAGTTTTTCACTGTGTTAACCAGAGGATGTCGCTGTACGCTCTCCTCGCCGCACACACACTGTAAACATCAGCTGTTCCAATCAGGTTCACTACTAGCTGCTAATGCTAGGCTATCAAACAGGTTGCTTAGCCTTGGATGAGCAGCACACTGTTGTAGTTTATACGTGCGGCAGACACTGACAACACATGGACGATCGAGTGAGCATGCGGACATGTGACTGCCTGTAGGGGAAAAAAACCTGAAGATGGACAAGGTAGTTGACGAAAGTAACGGGTGTATTTCAGGCTAATGTACGCTGATGCATGTAGCTTAACGCGAGCTAACTTTTTAGCAAACTTTAGCTCGCTGTTGTAAACGGATGTGTGCCGCCTGTAAGCTATCGGTTGTTTTGACCACACCAGCAGGATAGTAGGGTTAAAAACAGTAAGTTTTGACGGGTTACTCAAAAGTTGTGACTATATAACATTAGCCATGCTAGCTATGAATTTGTGCTAACAGCTCTCTTAACTTCAGTGTTAACTGAAAGTTGTGGATTTGACACATTTCATCTGGGAAACGTGAGTCTAAAAACGTGGATAGTGAACTAACTTAACACGGCCCGGCTTAAACTGCAGTCAGCAATGTGCCAAAGGTCGTGTTTCGGCAGACAGACAATCTTTACTTTCCCCCAGGAGAGCAAACTGTCAACTGCTGTCCTGTCTTTGGACCACAAACAACAGAGGAGACAGAGGAAGGAGTCTGCTGAGCCGCACACAGCCTCATCACCACCTTTTATCTTACCAAATCCATACGTGTCTGACCAGAGTTTGAGAGGGTAGGAGGTTATTTCCACACTTTTGACACGCAGATTTTTGTCTTAATCAAAATAAGTAAATCATTTGACCTAGTGGCCTGAGGCGGCAGTGTCAAGCTCTTGTGTTGAATTGCTAACTAACAGGTCAGGTATGAGCCCAAAGCAGAATCCATCAAATACAAATGGCGTGCCAGCAGGAAAAGGAGGAAATGCATCAAGGTGTCATGGCTACAGCAGCAGTCGACCCGTCAGAGAGACCAGTAATGATTTCCGGTCCGTACGGGATCCGCAAGCAAAGGTTGATTTCATTCTGAGTACCAGAAACGATTGAAGACAAACGTGTCACTGTGACATTAAGTGATTTTCCTTGATTTTTCTTTCCACAGATATCTAAAAGCAGCTATGACTCTCCTGCTCAAGGCAGAGTTATGGGAAAGAGCTCGCTGGATGCACAGAGAAAAGGTAGATATTTTACACATGGTATCGTGGTATTTTCCAGAACAAAACATATCTACTTACACCAAATTTCTCTCACTTTTAATCATCTCTGTGGCTGCAGGTTTTAGGGGTGCCAGATCTGCCCCGAATTCTGCAGGGAAGTCAAAACCAACGCAGACAGACTCGACCCCGTTTGAAGTGAAGATGACTGACTTCCCAGAGTTAGCTGGCGTTTCTCTGGGCAAAGCAGGCCCTTGTCCTCTTGTTCAGAGAGAGTGCTGGGGTCCAGCTCCTCCATCCACGAGCCCCCTGACGCAAGCGTCAGCATTTTCCTGGAAGGTGAGCTCAGTGAAACATCAGATGTGATATTGTGCAGTTTGTGGTGAAAGCTTCACTCATGTTTTACTTCCACTGTATAGTCTGCCAGAAGAGCATCTCCATCACACCCTGACCCCAAACAAATTGCCACTAACCACAAGCCAGAATCCTCTGCTGCTTCACCAGGTAGGTGAAAGTCCATATAGTAAGCCTTTACTATATAGCAGTGTCGATAATGCTTTAGATATTAATTATCAGATTCATTCATTTGTTTATTTTTGGGAACAGATCAGATGGCGGTGACTTCGTGGGCTAATGTCGCCTCTCAGCCTCCAAAGAAACCTGTCCCTAAAGAGAAGACAATCAGCGGCAACCACATGCAGGTTAGATCCCCTCCAAAAGAAAACTCAGTTATGCTGCTGTTTCTTTTTGACTAGCATCAAAGTCTGAAATTCGGTGTGGCTAAACATTGTTTTCTGTGCCTTCGCTTTGTGCCTCATCAGACAGAGGAAGTTGCTACACACCGTGAA
Source organism: Nibea albiflora (assembly GCA_014281875.1). Lineage (NCBI taxonomy): Eukaryota > Metazoa > Chordata > Actinopteri > Sciaenidae > Nibea > Nibea albiflora. The sequence continues at coordinate 12,712,097 of CM024801.1, forward strand.
GATGGAGCAGCAGGAAAGAAAAAACGGAAGAAAAAGAAGAAGAAGGCTAAAGGTGCTGGTGAAGATGCAGAAGCTGAGTCAGAAGAGGGAGTTATTTATCAGGAGCCTCCAAAATTTGAGGTAAGTAATAATTGTCTTTTTGGTTCAATTCAAAACCAGACTTAACTTTATAATTGAAAAAACCTTCTTTGTTGTCTCTTTGTTTTGTCAGGATGAAGAGGAGTTTCCAGGCTTGACTCTTACTGGGATTGATAGATATATAACAAGCAGCAGTGCAGCAAAACTATGCAGTGAGGTACATAACGTTGGTTGTTTCTCATCAGAGGTGCTTTCACATAATAATTAGAATACAGTGTCTTTAGAACTTGCTAAAATGTATATTACAAGGGTGGAAAATAAAAATCACTTCGATTTGCAGGAAAACCAAAAGGAAAGTGTTCAGCATCACTCTGCTGACCAAACCAAGGAAAAATCACCTGCAGCAAAAGCTCAGCCCACAGAACTGACTAAAAAAGGACAGGTTTGTATCTTTGAATTGTAATCGTGTAGATGACATTATCCTTCAGAAAAACAGAGTAGATTAAGCCGCGTTTGTCCCTCTGTTCTTGGTCTCTTGTTCTTCCTAGAAAGCTGAAAAGGTGTCTGGGAAGAAGAGCAAGGTTCCTGTTCAGCTGGACATTGGAAACATGTTGGCGGCCCTAGAAAAGAAGCAACAGTTTCAAAAAGACAAACAGGATGCCAAGCCAGTCATTCTCTCAGGTCAGTTATGAGTAATTCTTTTCTTTGCTTTCTTTGAAGTACATTTTTGACTCATTACACAGACTTAAAAATCTGTTCTGTGCAATAAAAGAAAGAAGAATAAATAAGTTTCTTTAAAAATGATTTCTTTGTAGTTGGTGGAGGATTACCTGTTGTCCAGAAGCAACCATTAGTCCAAAAGAAGCTTCAGTGGCAACAGACTAAAATTGCTCACAACCCCTTGGACTCTACCAGCCCTTTGGTGAAAAAAGGGAAACAGAGAGAGGTGCCCAAAGCCAAGAAACCCACTCCTCTCAAGAAGGTAAGCCCACTCACTTACTCTGGACTTGACATAGACGCACTGCAATTTGTCAGAATGTATTTCAGTGTTGGTACAGCCATGATGTTTCCTTCTGGTCCTCAGGTCATTTTGAAAGAAAGGGAGGAGAGGAAACAAAGGCGTTTGCTGGAGGAGAGAGGACTGCTGCCTGAAAACGAGTGTGAAACTGCCAATGATGCCGCAGAAGAAGAGGAAGAGAAGTGTGACACAAATGCTACAGGTGAGAGGAAGCGTGCGAAACAATATAATTCAGTAGATTTCTACTGCAAGTTATCACAGCTGGAAGTAGATTAAGAAAATCATGTCCATTCTAGCTAATATTTGATCTGTGTCTTGACGCAAGATGACGCTGGGAGTCTTACAGAGGAACTTGATGATCAGTCAGAGATGAATGGCACAAACCAGGTGAATGAGGTTGACGAAGAAACTGACAAAGACGAGACAGTAGAGCAACAAACCACCTCACCTGTAACCTGCCCAGCCAGTCGACCCAAAATCCACAGCAGAAAGTTCAGAGAGTAAGACTTTAAAAGAAGAACACGATTCACTGTGTCACAACTTGTATTCCTTTTGGTTGTCTGTTGTTTTTTTCTATCTCACAGTTGTCTTCATTTGAAATGTATGTATGCAGCTACTGCAGCCAGATGCTGAGCAAAGACGTGGATGAGTGTGTGACGTCTCTGCTAAAGGAGCTGGTTCGTTTCCAGGACCGCCTGTACCAGAAGGACCCCATGAAGGCCCGCATGAAGAGACGGATCGTGATGGGACTCAGAGAGGTCCTGAAACACCTCAAACTCAGGAAGGTCAAGTGTGTCATCATCTCACCCAACTGTGAGCGCATCCAGTCCAAAGGTACTGTCTCTCTTTTGTGACTTCAGGAGGCTTTGAATTTCTCTTAATTGGGACCAATCCGTATGACCGAAAATCCTGATTTGACACCTGTGAAATAGAAAATGGTCCTGACATTCACGTTCAGCACGTTACCTTTCACAGGAGGCCTGGATGAGGCTCTCTACACCATCATCGACACGTGCCGTGAACAGGGGGTGCCATTCGTTTTTGCTCTCTCCCGGAAAGCTTTGGGCCGCTGTGTCAACAAGGCGGTGCCCGTGAGCCTGGTGGGCATCTTCAACTACGATGGTGCACAGGTCAGGTTTACATCGGCAACAGTACATACTAGTATGTATAATAAGCATTTTATACAAGCTGAAAACATCTTTGTTACCCACAGGACTACTATCATAAGATGATCGAGTTGTCGTCTGAGGCCAGGACAGCCTATGAGGTCATGGTGTCCAGCCTGGAGCAGACGGGTCAGGCAGAGGCGGAGCAGGTGGTGAACGCTGAGGAAGAGATCAGCAATCTGGCTGAGGAGGCTGAGCCCTGTCCTGACACCACACCGGCGGAGGAACCAGAGTACAGTAAGTTACTGTCCTGACTGTGAAAGCTGTGATTCTGTGACCAATTAAACCCACTAGGGGTGAGATGCAGTTGAATTAGAGGAAGCGCTAAAATATTTTGTAATAAAATGTAATATTTATCTTTTTGTAATTTTTCTTCTAGTAAAAATTTGGAAGAAAATGTTGGAAAAGGAATGCAACCACACATTTCTGAACTTTGAGGAGCAGCTGAGCCTCATGTGCTTGGAAAGTGACTGTACCGAAAACACTGAAGATGAGAAGAGTTGACAGTGGAAAAGCCTTCTGTGCCTAAAAGAAAAATGAAACCTGCTCGTGCTGATCGTCGTCTTTGAAGAAACTAGGATGGACTTAATCGCACGTGCAGAGGAGGAGCAATGCAAGGTGCTCTGCTGCTGAGGTTGTCAACCTATTTGTCAGGAAATTAATCGTGTTGCTAATATTTGCAACATCAAATAATTTCTTTCTCTGCTTTGTAAAACGCTAAAATCATATTTTTGTGCTTGAGCTGACAAGAATTTTGCAAAGAAGTGTATTTTTAAGAGTGTGTGCGTGCGTGCGTATTATAAAGAGAGGTGAAAGACTCACTAGGACCAAACCAGTCACTTGAAGAGATCCCACAATATGAATATGAATGAAAATGTCCTGACTGTGGAATATCAACCAGTCATACAGTACTGAGAGCTTATCAGTGATGTTTTGACATTGTTTTTGACTTGGCGCTATTATGGCGCATTACTTAGGTTCAGTTTCAAATATATTTTTTTTAAATCATTTTTGCCTTTAGATAACTGGAACATTAGAGAAATGAAGGGAGGAGCAGAAAGGAGACCAAGCACCCCAGCCAAAATCAAACTACAAATAGTGCAGTTACATGATTAGTGTCTTATATGGGTGCAAACAAGCGACACTGAGATAAATAATTGTTTTCAAAGGGTGATACACAACCAGACTTTCAAATTATTTCTTAACATAATTTCACAAGATGAGAATCATCTTGACCTTAATTTGAACCCCTGTGCCAGCATGACAAGATTCAGTTTAGAGCTAGAAACTAAGCCATGCTCTTTGAATAAGAAATGAAATCATTTTTGCATGACAAGTCAGAACTTTGTTTTTTAAATCCTAATTGCACTACATGGTAGACCCTGTGTTATTTGTTATTTGTGTCAGACTACCAAAGCACACTAACATAGTACTACCTGTGATTAGGTGTAAATGGTAGCATTTGATTTTATGTTAACAGGAAAAAAACAGCAAAATAATGTTAGGAAACATTACCAGCTGCTAAAAAGTTGTTTAGTGAGTGTTAAGGGGGCATTCAGACATTGAAAGAAGTCATAAAATACATAATTTGAAATAGGTAAAATGCAGATTCTGAGGTGGATATTTAGAGAGAAGACATAATTAAAAAATTAGTTAAGTTAAATCAAGTTTAAAAATTGCCTGGAAACATTTCTGTTGTAGAAATGTGGTGTAATGTCAGATGTGGTATGTTTCAAGTCTTTGTTATTGGTAGTTTGTATGGGATTGGGTTCATATAAAAGTCTAAGCTGCATATTAATCTCTCAGCAAAATATTTTGTTAGGGAAATATGTTTATTTGCTCTCTGGTGGTGAGTTAGATGAGAAGATGACACTACTCTTATATTACTGTTAAATATAAGGCAACAGCTGCTTTCTATTTTTTTTTTTTTTGCTAAGCTACTAGCCTTACTTTTACAATGCTGAAATGTGATGGGTATTGATTCTCTCATTTCATTTTCCACCAGAAAGGAATGAGCGTATTCCCAAGATATTTTATTACATTGAACATCATTTAAAAGATTCACTAAAAAGCAGTTCAATAAATTCTGTGGTAGGGAGAGACCAAACTGTGAAACGATATGATGAAAGGCCTCATGTTATAAAAATCTTATTTTTTTTGATTTGTTTTGTAAATCCTTGAATATAAACTGTATGTAAAATGCAGTACAGACAAATTAAATGAAGATACATACAATAGTTTTTTTTTTTTTTTAAATGGGTTGACAGTTTGAGATGTCGCATGGTAAATAGGAAATTAAATTCAGAGGAAATGTTGGGACTTGATTTTTTTTTTCTTCTAGCAATGTATCATTGTAAATTGTTGTTTGCATAAATATGACAAATGTGATCTTGAAGTGAATGTGGCTCATTAATAAACAAGAGGAAGAGTAGTAGACAAAGTACACTTCCCTGAGGCATCCCAAAATCATTGAGGGAGAGGCTCTTCAGAACCACAAATCTAAGACCTAACCAAGATTTGTTTAGACAAATGTTAATTAGAAAATAACAGATTTTGATATTTGTCATTTTAAATTGTTCACATTTATCATTACATATTATAGTAAATAACTGACCTATGATCAGAAAAATATTGTAGGGATATCTGAAACCTTAAATTTACTCAAGCACTTCTTCCATCCAACTTTTAAAACCATATTTCACAAAAACAATTACTCTTGTTTAATGTTCAAGCTTTTCTCCTTAAGCTGAACAAAAAAACAAAATCATGAGATGTCACATGTTAACACTTAAATTGGTTTCTACCGTGTGTTGAATACATATAAAAAGATAATCCCTTGTATAATGCGATATACACAGTCACCTTTGTAGACTCTACATGAGGAATGTCTCGGCCAAAATACAGTCCTGTCTCCAAGTAACACTACAATCATTTTTATTTGTAATTTTAAATAAAACAATGAAAGGTCATATCCTGTGTAACATTTTTGAAATGTTATATATATATATGTCAAAATTAATATGTCAAAAGGAACATTCTCTTAAATTCAGGTGCATTTGTAAGTATACAGTATCTTACAAAATAAAACTGTTTGGTTGATTGGACGACTAACATTTTTATGTGCAGCTTCTTTATATTTAGTTTACTTCTACAGTTTTTACTGGATCAAATGAAAGCACAATCTTATAACTAAGTATAACCAGATTTGTTTCTTACTCACATGAGAATATGTAACCTCTTTCAAACTCTTTCTGCATATTCTGCTGTAGTGTAAGTACTCTCTTTCTTGTTTACACAATTTACTTTAACCAGAGGCAAAACTGCAAAACTCTCAAGCTCTTTAAATTAAGAGTCTGATGATATATACAGTATATATATATATTTTCAACAAACCCATGAAAAGACAAAATGACCCGACTTTCTGTGTAGTCAAAACCTGATATAGCATATTCTTCTGTGCCATAGAGATGCTTATGTTTATAGAGGTATGATGAGGTATGTACTTGAGTGCTTTAACCAAAGTAGAACTGAGGCTGATGAGAATGGTTTTGCAGGTATTTGTCAAGTAATGGACAAACTGAAACTTTGGCATGGCGTCGCTAAATGCAAAGTCAAGATCACAAAGTATATTCTGTAGAGATCTTAAATCTAGCAATACAACAATACATGTAGTAGTTTTCAAGATATTTCACTCTGAACTAAAAATGTCGACCTCATGCTGGTGCAAGAGGAAAAGTCAGCTCCTCTTCCAGACGACAGACAGTCATATCTGTTGAGACATTCCACTTGGAACCATAAAGGTCAGAAAGAAAAGTGAGAAAGTAGGTCGGACACATCACCTAGGAACCATGAATGTTAGGACAAAACTGTGTGCCAGTCCATCAGGGACATGTTAAGCAGTTTTAACGTACAAGTAGTGCTATCATTGTCTGTCATTATAATGTATACGTTGCAAATCTCACAGCAGCAAACCACAAGATGTCAAGATATTTCAATAAAAACATCAACCTCATGGTCATGCTGAAGTAAAGTTCCAGGGATCACAAAAGTCTGTATGATTCATCCTCTGTCAACCATGAACCCAGAATAATCACAAAATAATGACAAATATAAGAAAAACATATATTAGATAGTAGATATTTAAGCAGTAAATCACTGGGAACTTTTAGATTTGGGCATTGCATATAAAACAAACAAAAACTATATTAATGGTGGTGCAGGGACCGTATCTACATATTCACTATTGATGACTTCTGTGCACACTTCCACTTTACTAGGATTTATTGGCTTTTGAAGGGCAAAATTTGTGTAATGGATACCCTTCTCTCTACAGGAAGTGTCAACTGACACTTTTTCTTTCTGCAGGAAGACCATATTGTCACTTTCCACCACTTTCACCTTGCTGTAGTCCTCTGATATGTTCTCCTCTGGTCTCTGAACATCCATGCAGACAGAGCTGTTGAGTGGGAGGATAAGAATATTGTTACCATTCACCTCTTCCACTCTGCGGTAGTCCACCTGTTTCACATCCACCTCCTTGATGTTTTCCACAGGTCTCTGAATATCCACGTAAGAGCTGTTTGCGAAGGGTTGCATGGTGTTATCATGTCTGTTCTGTCCTGTTGCTTCTGTGCTTACAAAGTTCATACTTTGCCACTGCTGTTCCTGAGCAGGCAGCTGGGATGGTTTCATGTTAGATAAAGACTTGTTGCTCTTTACACAGTTCTTTATTTCCCGATTTGTTTCCCCAGACGTCTCACAGTCATTTAGGATGGGGGTTGACCCCTTACACTGGATTTCCGAGTCTAAGCAGAACCCGGGAATAATCAAGCTTTTCTTCCTTTTTTGAGAAGCGGAGGGATCTGGTATCCCATTTTCATTTTCGGTCACAATTAAGTACTCCTCTGTCTGGTCCTTAGAGCCCATCATAAGAGGAAAGTTCTGGTTAATGATCAAGGCATTGATGACGTCCTCGGATCGCCCACTCTGGAAGGATGAGTTGAAGTTGATTTAATACATTAGTAGCTCATCATCCTTATCACATCCAAAGAAACATCTAGGATATATTGAAAATATAACGCAGATGTAGTACCTTGAGAAGTTGAAAATCTACTCCTCTAATCTTTGGACCAGGAACTGGTGGCAGAACATATTGCTTCACACTGGGCAACAAAAGAAAGTGAATCATGAATCATTTCTCACAATGAATCATGAGTCAAATTATGTTTTTCATCTTGACTTTACAAAAGAAGTTTTATATATATTTAAAGATGATACATACTATTTCCTCTTCATGACCAAGACGCACGCTGCTGCTATAAATGGAATTGTAGAGAGGGCGGAAACCAACATCCAAAATGGTCTCTCATTTTGAAGATCTAATTTCAAAAGAAAAAAAACCAAAAACGATTGCTTTTAATGATTGTTAGTGCTTGTAAAAGTTGCCCCACATATTAAAGTCAAAGACGAAGCAATGAGCTTCTGAGACTTACAGTTAGGGACCTTCACATATGTAGTGTTGGTCCACTCACTCCAAAAGCCGTGGTCTAGCCTACAGCGCACCTGAACCATATACATCACACCAGGACTGATGCTGTACAGGTTGAAATGGGTTTGTGTACCTGACATGTACACCTAGAGAAACAGAAAGAAATCAGTCAGTCATCGCTCCCCAGCAGCTCTATTTCCTGAGAGGACTGAGAAAGGTGCACCATTAAGGTACGGCATGGTACGGGAACTGATCTGCCTACAGCTGCAAATTATTGCAGAGTAGTGGCGGCCGCACAGCATAGCACTAGCAACAGACACGTAGCCACTCAGGATATCTGTCATTAGCGGTGCCTGCATAAGGCACACAGCATCACCACAGCAGGTGCCTCATCTCATCTCATTCACCTAATAGGACTGCCGTCTGCTACAATCAATCATGATCATTGCTATCGTACCAGCACTGATACATACCCGGTGTGAAATATGTCTGTATACACTTGTCACTTCATCTTCATATCTTCATATTCATGTTTATTTTTATTCGAATAGTAGTTCATAGACACAAATCCCCATTTTTTTCGATTCATAGAGCGTTATCTTGTTTTTTTTCTTGTCTTTTTTTTTTTCCCTTTTATCTTTATGACTGGTGCTGTTACTGTTAAGATTACCTATTTTTCTCTCCCACCACATTTTATTGTATCCGTGTGATCGTGTGTTAACCTACATAGCTGTGTATCACTTACTGTGTATTGTTAGTGTGAAGTATGGAAGCTGTTGGCTCTTGTGCTGAAAGGCCTGGAGGCAGCTGCTTTATTGCCCTCTATTGGCTGTTACCTGGCAAGTTGGAACAATCTGCCTTCAAGGTAGTATAATAACTTCCTGTTTGGATGTCTCCCAACTACAGATGCACTTTAAACAGGATTTATCACCGGTATTTTAGCCACAAATAACTTGCTACTTTCTGAACTTTTAACAAAATAATTATTTTATGTGCATTCCCGAATCAAGTGACTCAATCAATCACTTTTGATGATTGTTTCAGCTCTAAAAGAAATTTAAAAAACAACAACATAACATAGATTTAATGATTGTCTAGGGTTTTACATTTTGACAGTGAGGCAGCCATTTTATTTATCTACAGATCACAGATAGTAACTTTCAGAGCAATTCAATGTGTATCAGTCAGCCAATGTGAAGAAAACTTTTGTTCTGGGAACCAAAAAGGGTAAAAACTAAACTGTAATACCAGTCGACCTCACCGTGGAAGATACTGTGCAAATGATTTCATTGTTTTTAGGAATTTCTAGCATTTAAAACTCACCTTCCACTGGTTGCTGTTTTCTTGTTTGACTCTCAGTTCATATTTAATGGTAACCCAGCCAGACTTGGTGTCCGTGTTATAGGGGCGCTGCCAACTGACATGAAGATATGGACTGTCCTCTCTCCCCTCCAACAGCAGCGTTAGATTTTCAGGAGCATTGGGCTTCACTGTCGAGCACAGACGGAACAAGACTCAGACCCACACTAGTGCTATGAGGCTGTTCTTTTCAGGAAATACTACTGTTATCAGGTAAACATTTGCAAATGAGTATTTAAAGCAGTAGTATTAACATAGTAGCAAAGTATTGCTGAAAGTCATTCGTTGTACAGGTATGGTCATGGACCAGTACTGGACAGATGACCTGATGATGGCTGATTATCACCAAAGCTGTTACTAGTTCCTTGTGAGAGGGACACACATGTCTGTCCTAAATATCAGAGTAATACATCCAATATGCACGTGACATATTTCAGTGGACAAGAGAAAACCTGTGGTGCTAGAGAAAAGGGCAGATGTCACTAGGTCATCAGGATTCATATCTGGGGGGTCATTAACGACAAAATTGAATGTCAATCCATTCAATAGCTGCTGAGATAGTTGGGTTTGGACTAAAGTGGTGGACAGATGACTGATATCCCTAGAGCTGAAAAAGAGGATTCACAGCAGACAAGGGCATATAAAGTAACTGACATTTGTGAGTCTCACACGTGGCTTGTGAAGTGCGCCCTTAGACATCAACGTTTCTTTAGATTAGGTTATAGAAAAAAAAGAAGAGTTATTATATAAGAGCTATTTTCTTTCACGTGATAGGACTCTGCTCCAAAATTATAGCATGTCACATACACAACTGCACGTATAACCAAACAAAAGATCTGAAATATGATCTGAGACTGTGCACGTTTTACACAGGCATAAACCAGTTCCGCCTCATTCCATTCAGGTTTTCGTGTGTACACTGTGCTTGTCACTCAGTACTTTTCCATTCCTTGCAAAGCCCAAGAACATTACACAACCAAAAGATAATTGGCTGCTGTGGTAACTTCTCCTCTAGTGTATACACAGATCTAGTAGTTGTCAATAGTTCAAAGTGTATCACCACTAGTCTGACACAAACAGCTAAGCTGAGCTAAGCATATTGAGCTATTCTTGATTATAAATATCATTTAATGTGATTTGCTTTCACTTTCAATTGAATAATTATTTAAAGTAACATTTCAGATCAGTTGAAAGATACTCGTTATAGCCACTGTGGTTCAGTGTTGTAAAACAATAATCCTTCAAAAAAGTTCAAGGGTAGTTACTAGTTTTTATAGACAATGAACAAAAGTATGTCAGGGCAAAGTCTAACCCACAGGAATGGTATTGTACATATTGGTCGTAACCCAAAAAAACAAATAAAATTATGTGATTTTTCTACCTTGAAAAAACAGTTTGAAAATTATTTTGCTAGACAGACTTATAATAGCCTGATTGGAGCCTATTATAAAACCTTTGGTTGTGGGTCACCACAAGTGCACATTGCTTTATGGCACTACTGTAAGTCACGCACCTCCAACACATAGTTTGGTGAGACTTCTTCAGAGGTTTTCCCTCTGATGTCCTCTAGCTGTTCTGTCTCTAGTTCAGGGTTTCTTGATGGACGGTAAAATAAACTGCTGCTAAATGTAGCTGCTGTTAGCACAGTTAGGTGTGCTGCCTGGAGAGTGAGTTCAGAGCACCCGGGAGAGTTTGTGTTTAAGACAGCGTTCAAAGCGGGTTCTGAGTGAAGTCGCTCAGAGGTGCATCACTTAGCATAACGAAGAAACAGTGGTGACTGCATGAAAAATGCTAAAGGCCCTATCCAGAGTGTTTAGTTTGTCCATTCTGGGCTACTGTAGGAACATCGTGGACTCTGTGAAAGAGAACCTGCTATGCTTGAAGATACAAAAGGCTCATTCTAAGATTTAAAAAAAATATTATAATGTTCATGAAAATACAGTTATATACTGATTGTGTTGATGTTTCTATCTTTATTTTTACTTTGATTTTAGAGTTCATGGTGTTAATATCTTTCTTCTGAGTCATTCATCTTTCTTTGAGAGTAACAACTTACCAATTTCCACCACATCCATCTTAAAGGGGTCTGAAGTGGCATTCCCAAGGGCATTAGAGGCCACCACTGTCAGGTAGTAATCGACCCAAATGGAGGTATGGTTCTTGTCAAAGAAACAAGAGTTCCTTCCTGCTGACAGATAGTCTGGACACTCGAACACTCCCTCTAATCTGCAAATACACAAAACTAGACCTTTAACTGACAGCATTCTATTTACACACATTTACAACAAGGTCAGTGTTGTAAAACTGAAGCTGAACATGTTTGCACTTAATAAACAAGTACAGGGCTTAGTTGACAATACAGTATGACTCAGGTGTGATGCATTGCTCCTCACTGAAAAACATGGTCCCAAATGTCATCTTCTAAAAACCTACAGATAATCAGAGTTTCTGAAGGTTTATGGACCTACAATATGTATGTAGTAAGTAAATGTCACAAAATTTGACATTTAATATTATTAATTATTAAAATAATAATTATTATTAGGATTTATCCTCTGGGCACCTTGATAAACTTTTATGGAAATCTATCTGTAGTTTTAGAGATATTTCAGTCCGTACCAAACTAGTACAAACTGACATTTTTGTCTTAAACTATCAGGATTGGCATTTTTCCCTCAAGCCGGGGCAAGTCAGGGTCACACACGTTTGAAGTCTGTAGGTTTACTTGCTACTGCACAGCAACAAAAATTTGTGCTCAGGTGGCTGAGCACAAGTATGTGAACAAGAGGGCTGGTAGTTTTCCACTTGCCTGTCTACAACCCGACAACAACAGCTTCACTTTCAGTAGCTCTCAGTGTGGTTGTCGAACCGATCTGAACCTTAATGGGCAATCTGTTGGACTGGTGGTTAAAACTTAAGTAATTTAAATGCTTCTCTGATTCCACCTGGGGACCTTTGTTGTTCATGTTGTTGTCATTCCACTCTCTCTCCTCAATCTTCTTGTATCTCTGGCTATGACTTGTTGAATTAAGAAAATTTAATCTAGAAATGAATATGTCAACCAACAAGAACAAAATGTATTGAGATGAGCGACCTTTCTCTCTCGTAATAGAGGCGGTGCTTAGTTGGCAGTCCTCCGTCGGAGCCCGGCTCCCACCAGCAGGTAAACGTCTCCTTCTCAGGGGACCTGCAGCCAACTAGGACAGGTTTCCCTGGTGGAGATATGCCTGGCAACACATGTGACAAACAAGCTTCAGCTCCTAATATCCAATTTAACATTAATGCAATTTAAACAAACAAACAAACACCGATGCAGGTAAGACTGTTTGATGTTTAGTATCTACCCATGCAGATGTAGCCATTCTGTTGTAGACTTTATGTTAATATCTAGGTCTTGCATGGTAAGTGTGATTTCACATGCTTACCAGGCCAGGACGTGAGACCAATATGTAAAGGTATTTGCATCACATTTACTTAGAAATGTTTGAAAGGGACAGAAGAAAGATATATTTCTTCCAGAGAAAATTGTTCCAACTAACGATTATCCAGTACAATCAAGATTATCAAGCATCTGGAAAGAGATGTTGCTGTTCAATGTTTTATCTCCAAACGTACACAAACCACAGCCTGGAGACGGGAGTGTCTTCTTAGAGTACTCTTTTTTTTTTTTTTTTTTTAAAGCAGGCCATCTAGCAACGACACATGTCATATTTGAATATTTAGCTCGTCCAAAAAATAAAACAGTAACATTTGCATGTTGTCACTTCAGGGACTAACAATGAAACTTGTTATGAGACTAATATTAGCCACAGAAGAGGTGCACATTTTGCAATATATACTGACCCACAGACAGGCGAGACAAGTACATAAATATGCATTTTGCTTGATTACTTGAGATTACTTGATCCACTCCTGAAATATGTCATGCTTTCACCATCCTAAAAATCAGCTGGCAGAACGTTACTGGATGACACGCATCAGAGGGGATTTAGAGGTGGGTATATACCCACTTCTGACTGAAATATAAGTAGGTATACCTGCATATAACGTCCACTACTCCGATGGTTATGTGCCAAAGATAATGCATTTCAAGCCTTTCAACTTACTGTTGGACTCTACAGCTGCAGACAACAGCAAGAGCAGTACCAACCCAAGATCTCTCCTCATCCTGGCACAAATGGTCACACTGAGTCTCCTGAAAAAAGGAAGTGACGTCAGAAGTTTAATGAGGTGATATAGTCCCGTGGTTTGGCTTTGTGTCTTGTATTTACCTAAAACAAGGAGACATGGAGGGAAAACAATGTGCACGACCAATAATTGTTTGTCTATGTTGTAGCCAACACACATACACACATCTGCAGTCTTCACATGCTGATAAAACATGACATACTATTAGAGACGAGAGAATTCATATGCAAGTTACGGTGTGATTTATAGCAACATGTGACCCTTTCATCAGTTTTCATCAGCGTTACTCAGGAACTATGTGAGTGATGAGTGAATTATGTGAGTGATCATAAATGAAGGTGAAGATTAGTACGAGTGGAGCGGTTGGTTTAAAAAAGTCTTTAAACCACCTGTGAAGAGGAACCTGGCATTGAGTTATAAATACTGATGCCTTTATTGCACGTTGTCAACTCATCTGACACATGAATGTTGCTCTGTCAAACAACCCAAATGGACTTTATACTTGTTATATACTTACTTATTCCATTCCACAACACAGGCATACATTTGAAAACTGTAGGCATAAAAATGCCTTGTCAACACACTCAGCAAGACGACTCTTATTTTGTTGACCTCACTGTTCGGACTCGTTTGACATTCAGGAGAATGATTGATCGGCTCAAGCTGAGTACTTGGTAGATTTATGCCCCAAAATAGATTTTTTTGTTTTCTCTGTATGTAAGAACAGTGAAATGTATTATTCAGTTAAATTACCCGCAGAGCTGTGGGAACGGCTGCCAGACGGTGATTTACAGAATGCCACTAAGGGGTCACACCTTTTCACCTTCTTCTTTTGTACAGTAACCACAGTGACAAGCTCAGTTTCATGCTGCCATACCAGCTCCGACGTGTTTTAACAGGAACACTTGAGCAAGATGGAATCTAGCTTATTGCTTATAATACCTGTTGCTGAATTCAGCTTTACCCTCAGTGTGTCTAGAATAATACTTAAAATTAGTAAAATTTGTACTATCATCATGCAGATGATTTTTTTTATTTGTGATAATATGTGTACTTTATATATATATATATATATATATATATATATATATATATTTCTATGTTGTACCTTTTAATAAGTTACTGGAATATATCTTGGATGAGTACAGAACATGTCTTATATACACGAGATATACACTTTCTATAAGCTGGTATAAATCATTCACTCATAATTAATTAATCACTATAAAAGCAACTGATCTTATAGATTTATTTTTTTTAACGTGCTTCTATTATTATTTTTATATATTATTTATATTTTGCTGTTATGTTAATACAAACACTAAAATCATACCCCCGTGCAAAATGAGGTTACAGTACGGCTGCACCTCTTTTAACAGAAACTGTTGTTATAAGTTAATCAAAGTTAGTATCACTCACCTCACTCATCAACTGGCTGTCGAGGTAGTCTGCACACTACATTTAACCGCTGATCATAACGACATGCGGGAAAGTAACCCTCCTCTCTTGTGACATGAGTGCGGACGTCCTTCTCACACCTGGCAACTGGCGCGTCTGTCACGTCAGGTGGGATGTATGAGGAACGGAGGAGTTTGCGTCACGAAGGGGAGGGGTTTGTTGTCCACACAACCTGCCCACCTCGGTTTGATCAGAGAGTGCAGCCTCAGTGAGATGTCGAACCTCAATCTGAGTTTACTTCGAAACTGGCACGAAGGTAGACACGAATGTAGGCGCAGTACAGGTATGCGACAGTAGATTCAGTGATAAGACCCAGGGTCTCTCTTGGACTAGTGCCCATACAAAAAACATGAAGTCCCATGTAATCAAAATGGATGTTTAAATGTATTTATATCACGTTTGTCTTTACTTAAAAACAGAAAAAGTAAAATGAATATTAAATAATTATATGATAAGATAAAATCATAATTATTGTGTTGTGTGTTTCTGTGAATGAGCCTTTTATGGGTCCTCTTTCACAGAGCCATGTTGAAGGACACACTGAACACTGGCTTTAGGTCGTGTTTTTTTGCTCATTTTATGGACAGTGGGGTGAGGTGTGGGGTGGTTGCAACCAGCAACTACATGACTAGATGCCACTAAAATCCCACACACTGGACCTGAAATATTCACACTTGACTTACAGTTTCTTACATCCCTGTGTTTTTCATTGAAAAGATAATAGACCTATAAGTTACAACAGAGTAGCACCATGCAAATATAAGATGAAGTACTCCTAAAAGTAGGCTATACAAGAGAATGCGATGCTTCACATTTAAAAAATAAAAAGTCAAGTACAAACACAATCAAAATGAAGCCTGTATAGACAAAACTGTGCAAAAATTCAGATCTCTCACAGAAATGCATGATAGTGAAATGCTGCCTATCGTGACACAGCCCAAGATACAACCTCAACAAGTGTAGACATTTAAAACAGTTTAATTCACCTGTGTTAGCCTCCTCCCTTCATAGTATCTCCTGAAATGGAGGCGGTGGAGCACGTTTTGATTTCATGTAGGACGTATGAAGAGTAAAACACGGGCTATGATTACAAGGTTACGGGATTAATTACAGCGCTGTAGTAGAACATGATACCAGTGGACGATTACATGCTGAAGGAGGCGGTAATGCGAACCTACCGTTCATTATCTTGATGCACACACACTCTTTGACAAAGGCAGGCCGCAGCTGCGTGTGTGTGTGGGGGGGGGAACCAAGACGGTGCAGTAGGTGTGTCTTTTCTATCACTTTTACCGTTTCTTCCAGGAAGTAGACTGTTTTGTCTTGAAGTCTCTTAATAGTAACAGCTCGACAGAAGCACGTTGATGGTAAACTTTTCTTCCTGGCTGCCATGTCGGATACTTTGGACCGGTCCACGAAGATCAGCTTACTCAAAGAGCCGGTCGTGAGGAGGCTCTGTGAGGTGTTGGACAAATCCAGCAATAAAGGATGGCGAAAACTTGGAGAGATAGTCGGCAATGAACGACGGTTTAAAGTCAGGTAGGATGAAAGTGATTCAGACTGCGGGCTGTGTTATGTTATGTTATGTTATGTTATGTTATGTTATGTTATGTTATGGTTAGTTTTATAGTTCCTAGTATTTATTACCCACAGGTAATGAATACTACTGTACTGTAATTTACTGTTGAGAGAAAGTTCATATACGCTTAATAA
Organism: Nibea albiflora; assembly: GCA_014281875.1. NCBI lineage: Eukaryota > Metazoa > Chordata > Actinopteri > Sciaenidae > Nibea > Nibea albiflora. The sequence continues at coordinate 12,728,565 of CM024801.1, forward strand.
CACAACACAACATTTGTGCACAGTTTTTTGTTGTTGTTGTTTTTAACAGATACTAACTATTCTAGATTTGGTCATTTTCTGGTATTACTAATTGTTTTTAGAAATCTGAAGTTGCCAGTACAGAGTTAATGTCCTACAGTTTACATTTAGATCACTAAAGCACCTTCAATTGAAATGACAAAATCTTAAACATAGCTTAGCTCAAATAAATAAATCCTCTTATTTTTTCATCAAAGCCCCTGTTATGCAGCTTTGACCACATCACTCTATCACCTGGATACTGTGTTTATGCTGTCCAACCTCTGCCCGCATAGTAACTTATTTTGTGATCTACTTTTGTATCTTCCTGCAAATCTGTCAAAACGATGATTCTGAAATATGATGTGCCGTCACTCTCCCGCGTCGTTCCCCAGCTCAGACGACATGGAGATGTGCTCTCTGAAGGTGCTGGAGCTGGAGGGCAGCCCGAGCCGCATGCTGCTGAGGCTAATGGGGGAACGAGGATGCACCATGGGTCACCTCACTGACTACCTTCAAACTCTCGGCAACTCTGAGGCCCTTCAGTGTGTGAAACCATCAGGTACGATTAAAAACAACCCCGGGCCTGTGACTGTGTTGTCAAGTATCCAAACTAGGTTAATCTGTGTTCTTTGTGTTGTATTTTTAGCTTAAAGGGGAATTTATGACTCACTTTAGATACCACTCACAGTACATTGCCAGGCCAGTTTATCATCAGTGCAACATTATGAAAGCTTGTCACTGGAAAAAGGGTTAAATCAGCTCTGGGTTTTTGAAAGAGGAAACATATGATATATCTCACACTTGGGAGAAGTAAAATGCCTCTTTTGATATGTAGCACATCTATACACTGTTTGTTGCTCTCGGTATGTCACACATCTCTCTATCTATATGTCTGTACATCAGTGATATACAGTGAGACTAAAAGTGAATTCACGGTCTTCTTGCAGCCTTGCAGATCCTCATTCAGCCCCAGTCTGTAGCTCTCATATCTGGCCACAATCTGCGCCTCACCTGCCATGCTGTGGGCAAATCTCCGGTACAGTACCAGTGGTTCAAGACCAAGGAAGAGGTGAGCTATGAACCCCGCTCCCCTCATTAACATACAGGCACACTGCACTTTTTCTGACTTTAAAGTAAGTTGTTTCTGAGATGTTTTAACACTTCACATCAATATAATTGAATTTCTTCAAACAGTTTTGTCTCAGGACTTAAAGGGAATGTACAGGTAAAACATTGAATCTTAAACTGCAGTTGAAGTGCATGGCATGGGTTTGAAATCTTCTCCGCCAGTATTTCTTTTGTTCACACATAAATAATGCCTACTCACGGCTCCATGATGCAACTTCATGGCCCTGTCGTTTTTGCATTTTGCTGGCTGAACAACAATCACCAGGTGAGCCACTCCGACGGCAGGGCTGCGTTTCAGTGTGTAATGCTGACATACACACATTAAAAGCACAGGTTTTGCATTGATACACCCGTTGGAAACATTTCCTTTCCTTGTCTGCAAGGAACCTAAACACCAGGATAACTTCCAGGATATATACCTGATTTTAACTGTAGTCTAAAATGTAGATATCATTTCACAAAACTTTTCTGACTCTCATCCATCCTCCCTTCCATGAATTGCTTCCCTCTTCACAATGTTCTTCACCTCTAAAGCTGTATTTTGGTAACCATGCTGTAACACAAACTCTGCATCTCATGTATGAGGCACACAGGAACGGACATACTTGCATACCGGTGATTTACATTTTCACAACCTCAGGTTCCAAATGGCAACTCTCCAGACCTGGTGATCAGTCCAGTCCATCTGAAGGATGCTGGCTTTTACATCTGCAGGGTCAACTGCGGAGAAACTTCTGAATTCAGCCAGTGGGCTCAGGTGGACGTCCTGAATGTCGCCATGTCTTACGGTGAGATATTACAGGTGTCTTAGTTGGGACTGCTCTGTGCTGTGTCATTCTGTTTTTACGTTTGAGATGTGTATATTAGTCACAGGACGAGACATGCATGCGTCTTTAGAACAGGTAAGTTGTTTGAGAGTTGCATGAAAACCTGACTACTTTTCCCAACGAGGCAGGAATCTTTTAACTGGATGTAGTGCATAATGTTGTGTCCTGTCCTTCCACCACCAGGGCAGAGTTATCATTCCTTAGAAGGTCGGCTGAAGTTGGTAATCCAGCCTCAGTCGCAGCGGCTTCACGTTGGTGAAAACCTGCAGCTGGATTGTGGCGCAGTGGGTCGGCCGATCCCTCGATATCAGTGGCATAGAAACGGAGTCCCGATCCCCAACGCCACAAAAAGGAAACTCACGGTGAGGAACAGGTGTCAGACATGATGTCACAAATGTTTACCATTGTAGTTCACTAAATTATTGATAGCTATTGTTAATCGGTTACTTTTTTTAAGGGGGGGGAGGCTTAATAAAAAGTGTCTGTGGATTTCAGGTTCCTCATGCGATGCAGGATCAGCACGGCAGGTATCGCTGTGAGATCAGCAGCAGCTCTGAGAGAATGTGGACCAATGAAGTTGATGTCGTGATAGGTATGTCACAATTCAGTACTTAAAAAAAAAAAAAATTCATCTTGTAATTACAGTAAAACCCAACTCTGTTATTATCACACCCGAGTGATTATTTGCTCTGTTCTTGACTGAAAGCACCAAGGATATCAGTCCAGTTTTCAGGGGCAATGGAGTGCTCTGAAGGTAGAGTTCAAAGGACTGGTGTATGGTGTATTATATGGCAAGAGGGTAACAATAGCTGCATGAAAATGAATGATCTTAACCCCCGTAACTGCATGTGGGAATATTGTCACATAAATACTAACCATCTTCCAACATCCTCCTGGGGTTTAATCTCGAGATTTCATGTGCATGAATTTTTGATTTTGACTTATGTCACCGCTGTAATCTGAATTGCTCCTTTAACCTAACCCTGTAGCATTGTCTGTGTCACAAAGCCAGATATATCTTATTCCTCTGCTTCCTAGACGTCCATTGTTGTCCCACAGACAACGTGTCACTGTGTTTCAATGAACACAGTGACTGCAGTTTATATTTAATTAGGCCCATTAACACCGGTCCCCGACGATGCACCGATTCCTCCTGGCTGAGTAACACTTGCTACGGACCACAGTGCCCAGCGTACTGAGCCTTTTCTGAAAATGAAACCATAAAATAGTGCCTCAAAGATTAGTGACGTATTCAGGAGGAAACAGAGTGCTTGCGGCTTACACAGACAAGAAGGTATTTCCTTGGGAAAAACAGAATAACCACCATTATTTTTTTATCATTTTAATGATGATTAGTTCATTTGTTTGCATGAATGTTAAGAGGTCGTCTCCACCGTTAATGCAAGGCTTTGACCGATTTCCTGAATCAAAATGTTGTTATAAAACCAACATAAAAATGTTCATATGTGACGGTAATGTATTTGTACTTTTGATTCCTAGATGATGTTTACGCCATTGGAGGAGGTAAGAGTCGTCATGCTCATTCAAATTCACATTTCCTCCCTTACACAATAACCTGCTTCATGATCCATTGTTGTGTGTTTACTGTGACTGTGACTTTAGGCTCCAGTGAATTTTTCCTCAATAGTATTCCAGATCAACTTTATGGTAAGTGTTAGTGTATCATTAAAATATGATTATCATTTTCTCCACTGTATGTCTCTACTCATGCTAGTGATTTATATGGCTGATGCATAGTACCTCTCTATGCCTCGTGCTCCTGAACCTACCATCAGTCCCCTTGTTAACATGAACGCTAAGATAAAGATGTGAAACTTGCAGCTTTAATGTAACATGTAATGCTAGCAGCCAGACAGATGGACAAAGTAGCGCTAATGAAGTACAACACGAGAGAAGAATACCTCAAAAGATAGTGTCAAACAGCTATTAGTGTCACTGTGACATTCAAACCAATATGATAAGTTTCCTTCCTGTCTGTGTTTCTTTCTTTGAACTTGTATCACCACCTCTCGGAATTACTGGCACAAACTTTGTAAATGATGTGGTGAAGCCGAGTTTTGTCCTTGCTGTATACAAAGCCCACAAAAACGAAGAATAATGATGGATGGAACAGTTCTCTTCATAAACTAAGCTAAAGCTAAGCTAAGCTAAAATTCAATACTGTTTTAGCACACGCAACACAAAAAAACAAGCCAAAACAGACGTTCTGATGTTCTGTATGGTGTCTGACATTTCTTTAGATCTTTTTCTTAGATCTATAGTAGTATAGATATGTTTATCAGCCAATAAAAATTTACACTTTGTCCTTTAGAGGGCACTGACTGATTTTCCAGCTATAGGCCTAAAGCATCTTTGGTCACAATTTTTTACCAACCTGATTTTAAAGGTTATTAACAAAATAATTTTCTGGTGTATATTCATTGAAATTTAGATATATTCTATAGAGAGATTGTTAAGAGCATTCACCGTTTTAACTTGTCAGTTTAACAGTATGGCTTTTTTCTCCTGTGTCCCGTTCCAGCGACTGACAAAGTGGCCCTGTTGATCGGCAATCTGTCTTACCAGAACCACCCGCAGCTCAAGGCTCCCATGGTGGATGTGTACGACCTCACAAACCTCCTAAGACAGCTGAACTTTCAGGTGGTGTCACTGCTGGACCTCACAGAGTCCGAGATGAGAAACGCCGTCGATGAGTTCCTGCTGCTCCTTCACAAGGGAGTCTATGGTATGCTGGGATTTTGCAAACATGTGGACACACACACTCCTAAAACATGCATCACGAGAATTATGTTCAAGGCGATTCTTTTAGAGTGACTGAAACTCTGACTGGAGGTAAGGTGAAGGAAGAACTGAAATACACACTTCTCTTTTTAGGTCTGTTGTACTACGCCGGCCATGGATATGAGAACTACGGCAACAGTTTCATGGTACCAGTAGATGCACCAAACCCGTACCGCTCGGCCAACTGCTTATGTGTGCAGAGCATCCTCAAACTGATGCAGGAGAAGGAGACAGGGCTCAATGTGTTTCTGCTGGACATGTGCAGAAAGCGGTGAGCATTGGTTTGCATAGTTTTCTGTTTGTAATTTCACAACACTACCCAGAAATATTTTTCTTCTTCAGCGTCGAGCTGTCGGGGATTTACACATTTATTGATTTTTCAGGAATATTCATGATGAGAGCACTCCAAACATTGTCCTGAGGGTTACAGCCAACATTGTCTTTGGATACGCTACGTAAGTTTGCAACATCGAGTATCCAAAACTAAATTCATACACATATTGGTTTGCAAGATTGTAAAATGCTTTATTCTTGGTTTGGCTGTTCAGGTGCCAAGATGCTGAGGCCTTTGAGCTGAGCTCCAGTGGCTTCACCAACGGTGTGTTTGTCAAGTTTCTGAAGAAGCGACTGCTAGATGATGAGAAGATCACCGTGGTGCTGGACAGAGTCGCTGAGGGTGAGAGAGGAACAGAAATATAATATAATGACATCATATGTAGCCCTGCAAGAAATACTGAGATAAATATTTTTAAAAATATAGCAACATCAGAAATATGTCATATATTTGCAAAAAAAAATTTACTTTAGTCTTGATTTCTTTGTGTAATCACAAAATGTACGTCTTAAAAGAATTATTAGGTTATCATGAATAATTAGAAAAGAAAGTTTGTGTGAAGAAAATTTAATAAAGGTTATAAAAGGTGATTGTTTTATAGTTACTATGTTTCCTACAGAGTCTGTCCAAGTTTATGTTTCAATACTTAGTGAAATGTAGCTTGTTTTGCATTATAAATGTCCAAATTGCATTAGCTTTCTTGTGGGCTAATGGAGTTTACTTTTAAATGCACTGTTAATGAAGAAAAATGTTGCTGCAATTTGCTCTTTATTTTTAAATTAATATCAAACAACATGCAGGAAGTGTGAATTAATTGTAGAATAAAATGCTCCGTATCTCCCCAGAGTATTACGAATGCTTTTGGTTGGACCCTGTTTCGGCTCATGTAACGGTGTTCTTGCTGACGTGTGATTTGTAATTTCATGTATCCAGACATGGGTCAGTTTGATGCCACGAAGGGGAAGCAAGCTCTGGAGATCCGCAGTAGTCTGTCAGAGAGGAGAGCTCTGACTGATCCTATTCTGCCCAGCGACAGCGCTGATCACACTCAGACTCACAGCCGCCAGTGGGCGAAGGCTCACGGTGAGTTTAAAACTCTCTGCTTCGTTTTTACATGTTTGTTCACCTGTTATTAAAGCGCTGGAAACCCCCCATTTGATTCCTGCTGCTCAGAACTGCACACATAGTGACTTAGCAGCAGATTTGAAGGTGAGAAACTTCAGGTTATCACCTGTTCCTCTACTATCAGCGAATAAATATTTGATCTTGAAAAACTGAAACAAATAACACATCTGGTTGTTCTGTTGAGAGTATTCTGACCAGGTAGAAATGTCTTGAAATGTTTTTTTTAAATGTTATTCCAGAGCTTCCTGAGAGTATGTGTCTGAACTTTGACTGCGGGGCTCAGATCAAGTTGGGCTTCGCTGCAGAGTTCTCCAATGTGCTCGTCATTTACACTCACATCATAAAGAAACCAGAGGACATGTCCTTTTGTCAGGCTCACGTCACTGACTTCTCACAGGTCAGTATGTTGCCATGATCACACATTATCTCTTGATAAAGGAGCAGTCCATTTCTCATCTTCGCCACAAATCTAACAGGAACCTAAACCGTTAATGATAAAACTGTCGGCTCTGTAGCAAAGCAACAAAATGTAATGTATGTACTGTGAACGCATGTAAAATGATTTTGACAGTGGGTGTCTGCATATCTGTTTGTGCATATCGTACACTGCCATCTGCTTCTTTCCCCTGCTGCAGGATCTTGATGTGGATCCTAAAGAGATGAACAGAGAGACTCCGGAGGAGACCGGGATCTACTTTCTGTCCAGCAGCCTGCCGCAGCATTGTCTGTACACCAGAGTCAGCTCGCTGCAGAAGCTCAGGGTAAAAAACTCATTCACAAGACATTTTGGCATTTACTGTAGTACTGTGTGAAAGCCTAAAAGAGAACAACAGCTATGTGCTGTTTTTTTTTTTATCCTATGAAGGAAGCATGTTGTCCTGTAATTAGATACGCCCGCAAGTCTACAGCCACACTGCCTGCAGCAGTGTTTGATGAAGAGCTTAATATGTTCACCACTTTAGTTTAGCATGTTAACATGCACTAATGTTTAAGAGAAAACAGTGACCTGCTGGTGACACTAGAGGAAAAATCAAGGGATCATCAATCATCACAAGGATTTATCCTCTGAGCTCTCTGTATCTGAATAGTACTCTTTGTCCTCTAACCCCACATGCAACAGGAGGAGCTGGTCTTCACCGTGTGCCTTCAGGGCACCTTTACCGCCATGGATGACGGTCCAGTCCACTGGACCAAAAGCATCAACATTGGCAAGCCGTTGATCGCCCGTCTGGACCTGCACCGGGCCATGCGGCGAAATAGCTGCCTGCAGACGTGCATGATGCCCCACAGCCCGTCCCACAGCCCCTGTCACAGCCCCGGGCCTGAACACCGCCTCCACCTCCATCACGGGTTGCACCAAGCCCAGGATTACAGCCGCCTGTCGCCACAGCACCACTACCTGGACGTCTACGAGCATCTCCAGGGTGCAGCGGGTGGCTGCAGTGGGGATTCCTACTATGACAACCTCAGCCAGTCTTGCTGTGAACCTGCGTATGGCTCTCATGGCGGGCTTTCAAGCTCGCCGGGCAGGCACAGCATCCCTATAGAGGCTTCTGATGATATCACTGAACTGCAGACTGTGTTCATCAACAGTCTGCAGCTTCAGCAGTAGTGAAAGGGCTTTAAATATCTCTAGTATAGTGTGTATAGTCTATCTGAAATACTGCTGCTCTTTCTGTTACATGATGTGACGTAAGCTTTTTTAGAGTATTATATTCTTCAAATTATAAACATTATTTGCCTCAACAAGCTTTACACTGACTTTTGTACGTAAAGAGTTTTGTAAATAAACTTTTAGAAGAATGAAAAAGTGTATTTCAGTAAACTGCCAGAGGAGCACAGATCATAGATGCTGCAAGGTAAATGACATGACATGACATGACACAATCTTTTTGTATTTTTATGAAAACACTTTGAGTATGCATATTGAGAAGTATAACCGCTGGTTAAAAACCACATTCAATCAATCCTATTTAAACCTCAACCAACTGTGAGCTGCCTTTCTGTGTTTCTAGCAGTCCTCCTCAGGATGGCAGTAGAAGGCCTCCATCAGGACTTTCTCTGGTCCTAACTCTCTTGACCTGCCTGCAGTAACCAATTCCAGCAGCTCCTCTTTCTTATATCCTGGGTGAGCGGTCGACTTCATTAGTGTTGCCTGCTCCTCAGTGAACCATGAAACGTTCTAAACAAAAGGAGTCAATCAAGAGAGAATAAGTTAAGACAGTTTGTGCAAACCTCCCTGCTCTGCCACGTATGTGACGTCACCGTCACCGAGCGTCACCGAAGCAACCCGAGCAGGTCCGAGAGTAAACTACACAGCGCGGCAGCAGTTACGTTACCTGTCGAGTGCAGCACACATCCTCGAAGTTGTGACGGTGTCAGTCGGAGCCAGACCGGGACTATCAGTGTCGTCGCTTTGTGCGTGAATGCCGAGTGAGTTGGAATCGGACATTTGTTGTTTGTTATCTGCTGTTTTGCAGTGTTAATTGAGGTCGGAACGGCCGCCATGTTGTAATGCGTGCTCACCTGTTCGGAGCTCCTTTATGCGAAACTATGGCAAAGGGAGTGTTAATGTGCTCGTATTTAGTGTATATATGTTCTTGGCATGTAGCCATATTCAGCTTGTGTTGCTGGTATTGTGGATGGACTTTGATTCTGCTAATGTTCATACCTACTAGGCTACAATTAATATGTTTACTTTGTAATGTAACGATGGAGCGCCTCATGTGACCATAGCGGGTACTGTTTCAGTTCATTACTACACTCTGCATTTGTTGAATGATAGATCATCATTATTATTATTAACATTTTATTATTTCTTTGTTTGTGTACTCAGAAAAACCACAACAACACACAACACCGACAATTCCTGTTCATGTGGAATAAAGAGGGATAAAGTCAAACTGAAGTAGCTGCAGTTCTTCTGATAGAGAACTAAGACCAGACTTGTGTACGCCAGCATACAAAATAATAATAATAATTAACAAGTGGTCCTTCGAGCCGGATGTACACAAGCTGCGCCATGGCTACAAGCAAGGGATATTATGAGCCGCCACAGTGTCCCCGTCCCAGCAGGATGCGACGCATTCCCGGACATCTGGAGGACTACGAGCTCAGCTATCCACTCCAACCTCTTCATCCCACCACAACAAGGGCAGCGTCACTGACGACATCAACATACGCAGCATCGCCCAGCATAGGAGGATTTTCATCATATCCAGTGCCCCCATATTCGTTATATGAGAGCCCTGATGATAGACTTGAACGCCTAGAGGCACGCTGGCAGACCGTGAGACACCAAATGAAAGAGCTGGAAGCTGAAATGGACAATGTAAGACTGAATCCTCACTCTCAGGTTGGCTACACTCACCCCACATATCGCCCACAACGATATGCCGCAGAAATGTTTCAGTATAGCAGCTTTCCCCATCTAGAGAGGATCCCCACCAGTCCAGCTAGGATGATGCAGCATCCACCCGCATCCCATATCCTGACTACTACTGTGGAGCCCCTCTCTCAGGATCAGGACAAAGCCGCTGCTTCATCAAAGGATGCTGAACACTCTGCTGTACAGACCGAGGCTGTGGATCAACCTTCTTCTGCAGTGCAGGCTGACGATTTGGCTCAAGCTTCAAAGACTGAATCTGCAAAATCTGCTCCTGTTTCACAGATGGACAGTGTGGATTCAATAGCCTCTGTTTCATCAGCAATACCAACGTCTTCGCTGGTGCCACCTGCAGTCTCCGCAGTTCCTGTCCTGCCGATCCAGACTGCACCTCCCTCATCACAACCAGCATACAGTGCACCCAATCATAGGCAGCCTCCTCCTCAGCAATACCCATATCCTCCTGCACATTACCCTGTTCCTCCTCCTGTCCAACACTATTATCCTCAGCAGCCCATTGCACCTGTGCAGCCACCAGACAACTCTAATGCACCAGGTGTTTTAGAGATGGTTATTGCATCATCATTTGGCATCCCCAAGCCCAAACTGACTGTTTTCACCTCAGGGAGGGAAACTGACTTTCTGCTGCTTAAAAAGGGACTGGACAGTGTTCTTGGGCCCCACAGACATTTAAGTGAAGACTACAAGTATCAAGTCCTTCTTGACCATCTCAGATTCCCTGCTGCGCTTCAAATAGCCAAGCGGTTCATCAACAGTGCAACGCCATACACTACTGCCATGCAAGCCCTCATGCAGAGATATGGTCAGCCCAGACAGCTTGTCCAAGGAGAACTCAATGCCATCCTGAACGCTCCACCAGTGAAGGCTGGAGACTATCAAGGTATTGAAGATTTTGCAGCATCAGTTGGCACACTAGTGGGCATGTTAAGCACGATGCAAGGTCCTTCATATTCAGAACTGATGTGTGGTTCTCATGTGGATACACTGCTCACTAAGCTGCCTGTTAACTTCAGAGACGCCTTCGTCGAATACTGCTTTTCCAGGGGAATAATCCAGAGTGGCAGCGACAGAACATATACTCTTCCAGATCTGGCAGATTGGCTCGAGAGGAAGGTCCAGACTCTGCAGGTATCCCGTCGGATCAGCGCCTGCCCAGTAGAATCTACACATGCCGACAGCCGGGAGCGCAGATCAGTGAAGCAGCCAAGAGTGAAGTCTGCAACTATTCTGCTAGGTAACCACCAAGGGGCCCAGCAACCTAAACCAGCTCCTGTATCCAGTATCCCCTCACAGTCTAAGAAGCGTGACAGGTTTAAGCCCTATTGCCCCTACTGTAATAACCAAGAACATTACCTCAACGCCTGTGATGACTTTGCTAAACTCACACACAATGCAAAGGTTGACTGGATAAAGGAAAAGAGAAGATGCTGGAGGTGTGGGAGAGGACACACACCTGACAACTGTACGCTGAAGAAGCCATGCTCAACCTGTGGAGAACAACACCTCACTGTGCTCCATGATGTGGCTCAAACAGACACTATCCTGACCGTGAGTACGTCCCCCAGCATGATTTACATGGACCAAGTAAGCCATTCAGGTCGAGTGATGCTGAAGGTTGTCCCAGTACGTCTGCACAATGGGAAGAAAACACTCAATACCTACGCTGTTCTGGATGATGGATCCGAAAGAACGATCATACTACCAGCTGCTGTGCGTCACCTGGGCCTCAAGTGTAAGGAAGAAATCCTGTCCCTGAGGACGATTAGACAGGACAAGGTGCAATTAAAGGGAGCCACAGTCTCACTCAAAGTGTCACCCATGATGAAGAAAGGGATGAAACATGACATTCGACACGCTTTCACAGCAGCAGATCTGAATCTGGCCGAACAATCATGTGCAGCTGAAACTCTGAAGCGAAGCTACCAACACATGAGAGACATTCCATTGCACTCCTACAGCAGAGTCAAGCCCATGCTACTCATTGGTTCTGACAATCCTCACCTGATAACACCAGTATTCCCAGTCCGGTCTGGCCCGATCGGTGGACCTGTAGCTGTGTGTACGGCCCTGGGATGGGCTGTGCAGGGACCCGCCACTTTCCTGCAGCAGTCATCAGGTGAGAACAGCTGTCTGCATTCTTCATTCCTCTCACCTTCAGAAGAGCTACATCAGAATGTGGAAAGGCTCTGGAAGCTAGACACACTACCATTCAGAAACAGCAAGGAGGTGATCCGCTCCGGTGGCGATAAAGCAGCTATGGAACAACTGGAGCAGAAGACCATCAGAGTCACAGTTGAAGGTGCGTCCCGCTATGCTACTCCATTGCTGCGTAAACCAAATGCACCCAAACTCCATGCTCCACCCACGGCAGTGATGGCTCTTCTCAGGGCAACAGAGCATCGCCTTGCTACCAACCCTGAACAAGCTGCAGTGTACAATGAGGAGATACACAAGTTGGTGAGAGCTGGATACGTCGTCAAGATCAACGCTGATGAGGTGAGCAGATCAGAGGAATCATGGTTTCTCCCTCACCATCTTGTTTATCATAATGGTAAAGCCAGAGTTGTTTTCAACTGCTCATTCAACTATCAACAAGCCTGCCTCAATAACAACCTGCTTCCTGGTCCTACACTGAGTGCATCACTGCTCGGTGTGCTGTTGAGGTTCAGAGAACACACCGTGGCCATCAGCGGAGATATACGCGGCATGTTTCATCAGGTGCGTCTCCTACCTGAAGACCAACCACTCCTCCGCTTCCTGTGGCGTGATGGAGAGAAAGAGCGCAGCCCAGATGTCTACGAGTGGCGTGTTTTGCCGTTTGGGACTACCTGCAGCCCATGCTGTGCATCTTATGCTTTACAGCATCACGTGCAAGAACACCGTGAGGGTAATGAAGATGTGGTACAATCTGTGTTGCAAGCATTTTACGTTGATAACTGTCTCCAGTCCCTGCAGTCTCAAGATCAAGCCAGACAGCTCATCGACAAGATGAGAGCTCTTCTTGCCAGCGGAGGCTTTGACATGAGGCAGTGGTCCAGCAACATCCCCGCAGTTATTGCTCACCTACCACCTGAAGCCAAATCAGCAGGATGTGAGTTATGGCTGACTGCAAATAAGACCGACCCACAGGAGTCAACACTCGGTCTCCTGTGGCGCTGCAGCCCTGACACTCTTGGATACAAACACAGAGCCATCCCAGCGACAGAACCGACCATGAGGTATGTGTATCGGGTCCTAGCCAGTCAATACGACCCACTAGGTTACATCACACCATACACCACGCGTGCCAAGGTCCTGGTTCAAGCCCTGTGGAGAAAAGAGAGAGGATGGGATGAGCCCATTGTGGACAGTCTCCTCCATGTGTGGACAACATGGGAGGACGAACTCCCACAACTTCAACACATCACACTGCCACGTTGTTACACTGCTAATGTCCCTACTGACACTCCTGTTGAACTACATGTTTTCTGCGACGCCTCAGAAAGGGCCTACGGTGCTGTAGCATACATGAGGGTTGAAGACAGTGAAGGAAAGGTACAGGTGGCATTTGTGATGGCAAGGTCTCGCGTAGCACCGAAGAAACAACTCTCCATACCCCGCTTGGAGCTGTGTGCAGCCCTGTCAGGTGCACAATTAGCCAAGGTCCTGCACACAGAGCTGACTCTTCCAGTGAAAGCAACAACAATGTGGACAGACTCCACAACTGTCCTGCACTGGAACCAGTCTGAATCTCAGCAGTACAAAGTGTTTGTGGGGACACGGATCGCCGAGATTCAAGAGCTGGTTGGGGCAGAAAGCTGGAGATATGTTCCCTCAAAAGAGAATCCTGCTGACGATATCACGCGGGGGAAAGCACTGGCGGATTTAGTGAAGCCCAACCGCTGGACTTGTGGCCCCGCTTTCCTCCATCAGCCTCCAGTCGAGTGGCCAACTAATCCTGCTGTAAGTACTACACCCACACCAGCAGAAGAAACACGTGATACTATCTTCTGTGGCAACATTACAGTTAACAGCTCTTCAGTCCCAGATGTGACTCAGGTCAAATCATGGTCAGAACTGGTCGACGCCACATTCCAGTACCAGCACGGGGCGGCTTCTCCTCCCATGACTGCAGCCGACAGAGTCAACACAGAAGTTGCCATCCTGAAGAGAGCACAACAGGAGAGTTTCCCGGCGGAGTTTACTGCATTGCAAGCAGGTAAACCTCTCAGTTCCAATAGCGGCCTGTTGTCTCTATCCCCCATCTATGACAAAGACGTGGAGCTGATAAGGGTCGGAGGTCGACTCCGAAAGGCAGTGACCCTAGAAGAGGAAACCATCCATCCTATCATCCTGTCACCAAACCACCGTGTCACAGAGTTGCTCATCCGGGACTATGACAACCGGTTGCTTCATGCAGGTCCTGATCGTGTATTTGCAGAAATACGGAGGACATACTGGATCATCCGCGGCCGCCAAGCTGTCAAGAAACACCAGCATAGCTGCACAGAGTGTCGTAAATGGCGCAGCAAGCCCGTCATTCCCCAGATGGCTGACCTGCCAGCCGCACGGTTGCGTATCAACCAGCCAGCGTACTGGTCTACTGGAGTAGATTGTTTTGGCCCATACACCATCAAAATAGGCCGCAGACACGAGAAAAGGTGGGGCATTATCTTTAAATGCCTCACCACTCGGTGTGTGCACCTGGATCTTTTGTGCAGCATGGACACTGACTCCTTTTTGCTCGCCTTACGACGCTTCGTGGCAAGAAGAGGGAAGCCATTTGAGATTCTCTGTGACCGTGGCACTAATTTCCGAGGAGGCGACAGAGAGCTGCAAGAAGCTTTCGCTGCACTGGAGCCAGCATTAAAGGACCAGCTTGCTGAGCAGAGCATCAGTTTCAGATTTAATCCACCACTTGCACCGCATTTCGGCGGTGTATGGGAGAGAGAGATCAAATCTGTTAAAGCTTCCCTGCAAGTCGTGCTGAAAGACCAAATGCTCCCAGAGGAAGTCCTCATGACGGTCCTGATAGAAGTTGAGGGGATTCTCAACTCTAAGCCCCTGGGCTATGCTACATCTGACATTGCAGATCCCGACCCCATAACACCAAACCTCCTCCTCATGGGGCGGCGGGATTCATCACTACCACAAGCTGTCTATCACAACAGTGACCTGCTTGGACGTCGCCACTGGAAACACAGCCAGGTGCTGGCAGATCACTTCTGGCTTCAGTTCACCAAGAACTATCTCCCCAATCTTCAACATCGTCGGAAGTGGCATAGTTCTACTGTGGACCTCACTCCAGATCAGGTGGTCATGATCATTGACTCACAGCTGCCCAGAGCGCTGTGGCCGGTTGGACGAGTCACCAAAGTGATCCCCAGTGATGACGGCCGGATACGCACAGCTGAAGTAAACATTAAAGGGTCTACATACACACGGCCAGTGGCTAAACTCATCCCCCTGCCAGAAATGCCAGAGGACAGAGACTGATCTGACGGCCCAGCAGGGATCTTTGTGGTTCTGCGAATTCACTATGTGAATTCGGGGGCGGCTGTGCAAACCTCCCTGCTCTGCCACGTATGTGACGTCACCGTCACCGAGCGTCACCGAAGCAACCCGAGCAGGTCCGAGAGTAAACTACACAGCGCGGCAGCAGTTACGTTACCTGTCGAGTGCAGCACACATCCTCGAAGTTGTGACGGTGTCAGTCGGAGCCAGACCGGGACTATCAGTGTCGTCGCTTTGTGCGTGAATGCCGAGTGAGTTGGAATCGGACATTTGTTGTTTGTTATCTGCTGTTTTGCAGTGTTAATTGAGGTCGGAACGGCCGCCATGTTGTAATGCGTGCTCACCTGTTCGGAGCTCCTTTATGCGAAACTATGGCAAAGGGAGTGTTAATGTGCTCGTATTTAGTGTATATATGTTCTTGGCATGTAGCCATATTCAGCTTGTGTTGCTGGTATTGTGGATGGACTTTGATTCTGCTAATGTTCATACCTACTAGGCTACAATTAATATGTTTACTTTGTAATGTAACGATGGAGCGCCTCATGTGACCATAGCGGGTACTGTTTCAGTTCATTACTACACTCTGCATTTGTTGAATGATAGATCATCATTATTATTATTAACATTTTATTATTTCTTTGTTTGTGTACTCAGAAAAACCACAACAACACACAACACCGACAATTCCTGTTCATGTGGAATAAAGAGGGATAAAGTCAAACTGAAGTAGCTGCAGTTCTTCTGATAGAGAACTAAGACCAGACTTGTGTACGCCAGCATACAAAATAATAATAATAATTAACACAGTTCTTGTTTTCATGCAGTATTCATTCAAATTATTAGTGAGAGGAACAACATATGAAGAAACACTGCGGGGAGGGATGACACAGAAACGGACAAATAGCTGTAATGACGGAATTTAGTAACGAAATGTACTGATGTGGAAAGAATGGAGAACGAATGTCACTTGAGTAGAAATACTCAAGTGACAGTTTAAAAGTGGCTCTTTTGACATGTAAAACAGAATTCATGGTTTAGTCTACGAATCTACAAAAAAAATTGTATAAACAAGTGAATCAATTACAGTAATAATAGTAATTAGTTTCTACTCGTGGCTGTTTTAATGAATGCAGGCAGGTCATGTGACCTTCAACTGCCTGGTCCTCTCACATAACAGACACTCTGCAGAAAGCTGTACAGTAGCAACATAATAGCACTCAGGTCAGGACAGGTTTAATTCATGTATTTTTTTTTTTTATCCAAGGACACACATTTTACTTCCAAGAATAGGAATGTTTATTTTGGCATGTCCTGTCCACACACAACCCCGCAGGACACAAAACTGCAACATTGAGATGTTAAACCCTGTCTGATTAAATAATGGATGGAGTCAGCCACCCACAGGCTGCAGGGTGATATCATAGCTGCGTCACTTGCGCAGCTGAGGGAGGAGGGGGAGGTTTTTTTAGACGATGCAGCAGGCAGAGAGAGGACAAGTGAGAAACCTGGCTCCAGAGAAGACAGAGGGATAATAATCATGTTAGCCTCCTGGAAGCAGCTGATTTTTCAGATCCTTCTGCTTCTCGTCTCCTGCAGCCACATCAATACAAGTAAATGACTATTTGGGTTTCATTTTGACTGTTTACAATGATGTTAAAACCTTGTTCTGCTTTCTATTTTCTCCACTAAATTATCAGCAACCTTGAAAAAATGTCATAGGATTTCCACACCATCACTGTATCTACCATAATCATTTGATCACTTTGCAGGTAGTCAGTGTTTATTGCCTTTTTGACGTCCCCCAAAAGAAAATCCTCTAACACGGTATTTACATTATCATGGGACACTAAAACTCTCTATTCAAAATAAGAGCAATTACTTATTTAATGACTGAATAATAAATATTGACTGTGTGTGAAAAAACTGGCTGTACCCAGTTACCTTTGATGTAATATCTGAAGAATAGGTTTTGCCTTTTTGTGGAGTATTAAAAAATGAGAGACTCAGGAAATTAGCGTATTATTTTATATATATATATATATATATAATTTTTTTCTGCCTCTCTTGCTATATGAATATTATCAATACATATCAACCACCCTGAAGATCCATCTAAGAACCATCTCATAACTCTCCATTGCAACACTCTAGACTGCAAATACCATGGAAATTTCCAAACAAGCTTTAGTAACCACCAAAAAATAAGCTGACAACTTAGTCATTACAGAACAATCACAACCACAGCATCCTCAGCAACTTCACAACACACAAACAAACAAATGAGGCAACACCATGAAGACACCTGAACACCTCTTCAAAAGGTCTTCATCTTAGCACTTGCAAATATAGCCTAGATTTCTCTGTAAAACCCTGATGATGAACAATGTGGAGAAAAAAGACTCTGCTCTTTGTTACGGGGAACTTTAATAGAGCAAACACAGCCACAAACTGACAAGATACAAACACATCAAGTGTCCCACCAGGGACGCAAACATTCTGGACCACAGGTACACGGACGCCTATGGCTCTGTGTAGCCTTGGGACTCTCTGATGACCGCATGGCTCATCCTGTCCTGACCTACAGGCAGAAGCGCACCTGATTAATAAAAGTGATTTTGATATTAATAACTCCTTCATCACCATGATCACCGTAGCAAGAAACCACTATAGCAGCAGAGTAAACAGCTTTTTTTTGGTACACTTTTTCTTGTAGCCTGTTCTAACCTCATATGAACCAACAGTGTTACATTTTAATCATGCAAACATTCAGGTTTGTGTGTGTTTATGTAATTATGGTTTTCTTGCCAGCGTCACCCGACCCAACACCCCCACCTCTGGTTCCCATCGATGCACTGCCAACAGAAGTAAGGCGTGCTGCTTTTAAAGGTAGCTTTTTTCAAATATCAGTCCATGAAAGTATGTTACATTTGTTTTTTCACTGTTTGACATCCATAAGTGTAATTTCCCACTGTGTTTTGGTTCGAACAACTCTCCACACAGGTGAAAGTCACATTGAGAAAGTTGAACTGTGGAACGCTTCAAATCTGGAACTGGTGTGTACCTGGACTGGTCATCAGAACAAAGCATCAAACATAACTGGGTTCTGGAGTAAAGATGGGCTTGAAATTGAGAACAGCCGCCTTACAGTGCAGTTGGAGAATGAGCAGTATCAACTCCAGCGAGTGTAAGTACTCATTTTTATATAGTAGCCTGAGAACTTGAGTTGAGTTAACCACTACTATTTTTGTCATGTTTTATAGATGTGAAATCTGTTTTGGTGTAAAATCTCTAATCTATTTCTTCTTTACAGGTTCAACATTGTCAGTGAAGAGAACCTTGGAAATTACTCGTGTGTGTTTGAAAGTGAAGTTAAAATAGACTTTGTGGTGGCAGGTATGTAAATATAACGACCAACATTCATGTTATGCATGTTATATCAGCTCAGCTCAGTCCTTGCTGCTTATTTATGATGAACATCGATATTTGTGTTAATGTTAATGTTCTGAAGTGTCATTCTCTCACTATTATTGTGCTCTTTTACTTTGTTGTCCTCCAGTTCCACAGATCGGTGAGGTACGAGATAAGCCAATAGTTTCCTATATACGGGACTCCGGGTTGATCACATGCAAAATGGAAGACAGCAAACCAGTGCCGAACACCTGGAAGTGGTATAAAGCAAATGGCACAGACAAGGTGCGTGAGCTGCTCAGAGACTTTTGTGTGATTTTAAGGGAGATGATGTTTGATTGACACTTTTTTTAACCTTTATATATATATACACACACACACACATGTGTGTGTGTGTGTGTGTGTAATTGGTATAGTTTATAGTTTTTGAGTACTTTCTATTCATTTTCGATTTTCAATTCATTCAAGTTCTTAAATGAGACAGAGAAGTTCAGAGACTGCTGTTGTGAAAAAAAAATGTTTTAATAACTTAATAATCATTCCACAAGTAGCTTCTTTTATATGGTAATGTCTCTATTTTACTGGAAGATGTAATCGTGGTGTTGTGATGGATGAATGGGACAAGTGTGTTTAGTCTTGAACTCACATCACGATGTATCTGACACCTCTGTTAGAAGGGAGAAGTGCAGTTTTTTTTCTTAGCAACATAAATCTCATAACATCAACTCCTCTTTACTTCTGTTACTAGAAATGATTCTCAAAAACTCTCACATGTTGGTTTTTGAGTTTTGTTAATTACAGGGATGAGAATCAAATAGAAACAGCCACCATCTGATGCACAACATGTAAACATATTTATGGACTCTGACCTGTTGGACTGATATTTGTCATAGGAGGAGATTTTTGCTGCCGCAGAGCCTCAACGGTATGACATCAAAAACAATGAGAGGAAGACCAAACTGCTGGTGCACAACCTGACAAAGGCAGACTCTGGTTTGTATTACTGCGGTGCAGTGTACACCCTCAGCACCTCAATGGGCCACGTGGAGCTGAAGGTCATCACCTTCCATGAGCCTCTGAAGCCCTTCATAGCCATCGTGGCCGAAGTGCTCATCCTGGTCACCGCCATCCTGCTCTATGAGAGGAGTCGCTCCAAGAAAAACGACACAGCAGGTAGTCAGGCAGCATGATGTTCTTGTTTATGTCAGTGTTTATTGTGTTGTGCAGAATTTTGTATTTTAACGTATCTGTCTTATTCTCAGGAGATGTGACGAGTGATCAAACTAACACACTGTGAGTACTGTGAGAGTGATTCTAAAGATGTTTTTTTGATGTATATATCTGCTGTTTTCATGATGTACAATTTCACTTTTATGCCCTTATCAGGTCACCGGGAGAAAATAATGGATCAGAGGAAAGTTCTTCTATTAGACAGCGGAAAACTTAAAGACTGCAATTGCCTGAATCCAACAGACACAAGCTTCTTTACAACTGTTGACATACTTTGAGTATTTAAACACATAGATTAATAGCAATATCTCATGTTATTTTAAGAACACTTTGGTAACATGGAAAGAGTTTATGAATACTCATGACTTTATGCATGAATTCATCTATGTAGTACTTCACGAATTGTTAGCAATGTAGAAGTGATTAATGCAATAAGTTATTAATCAGGTGAGGTTTCTGCAGTGCTCCTGTAACTGCAGACTTACCTATGGAGAAGACATGGACGCCATCGTCAAACACAGTGTTACCAGTATTTTCAACAAACAACTTACAACCACTCACAACCACCACCTCCCTTTGGTTCGTACATAAGCGCCTCTTTTATCTTTCTTTTCACTCATTTCTCTCTCTGTTTCACTGGAAGGTTGTGCTTTCATTCCGCGGTGGTGTCATGACGGCTGAAAGAGCAAAGCATTAAGCCATTTTAGTCGTGAACCCTGTATAGCCTCACTTCCTGTGGAAAAATTAGCAAGCTGCACCTTTCTGTCAAACAGGAAGTGCATTTCTTTTTGGTAACATCTTAAACCTCAAATACTATCAAGTTCATTCTATTATTTCCGCATTATGGTTTGTGAGCAGTGCCTTACACTTTTAAAAAAAATCACTTAACTAACAATGCATACTGTGCTTGCAATGATTTTTTGTCACTTTTTAAAGCTTATCCTTGCAGTTATGTGCCTAACACACTGTAGACTACCTTAAATATCAACATATATATATAAACATATATGCAAATGCTTATTTATCTTTTTCATGTCAGTGTATCAGAAGGTGGTCATACTGACCTTCATGTAACAGTTTGTCTCTCGTTGTCAACCTGCACAACAAAAGTGTGCCACTGTATGTGTAAACAAGCAGATTAAATCTACAGAAATCATTGCGTTTGTTTCACCTGCCTCTAACAATGAACTAATTTCTTTTACTTTGTGATAACTGGTTTGGATGCTTACTTAAAGGGGTACTCCACCAATTTTACAGTTTTCCGGTGTTATTTCTGCGGAAAAAGTTCTATGGTGGTTTTAGAGGGCGAAATGTTAATATTTCAGTAGCAAGCACTGGCATACACAAGAGGATCCATTTGAACAGCATGGTTTTATTGTTGCTTAAATACAATCTGCACAATAATAATAATCAGGGATGTGGGTGCAGTATTTTTTCAGTACTACAGTTTAACACCGTTTTTCACTTTTCATCTTTTTAAACATTACATTTTATACAATCTGAAAAAGCTTCCTCGTGCGTGTCATGTTAGGCTCTAGGCTCTTTCTCTTGATTCCCAGAATCTGTCAATGCTTCGGAGAACACAGACCAAATGAAATCTCCCCCTAAGGCATGTATTCAAAGAGGCAAATACAGAAACCTGAAGAAATCTATGGCTGGTTCATGAGGAACTGAACCAGAAGCTTGATGACGCCGTCATTTAGACCCACCACCTGTCCATCTTCCACGCTCTCGTACAGTCGCAGGCTCTCTGTGCCCCACAGGATATTTTTTCTGGGGTTGTTGGCGTCCGTCTGCACAGAGAGGGCCACGGTGTTGAGCTGGTAGCAGAAGAAGGAGAAGAACTGGCCGTCTGTGATCACAGCCTGGGACACAAAAGGCCTGGAGACATCCTCGTGGCTCCAGAAACCTACAGAAGTGAGAGAAAATTATAAGCACCAGATATTTCTTCTCTTTTAAATAACTACTTTATTTACTATTTACTTTATTTATTTACTTTATTTTCCACTTTAAAATTGTTTAAATATAAACATGAATTTGCCTAATACACTGGGTATTTATTAGCCGTTGTTAAACCTTTACCTGCTACTGACAATGAATTTACTGTGTTGATAACTCACCCTGGTACATGGCCTGAGCCCCCGTCCAGGCAAAGAGGCTGGCTAGTCCATTGGCTCTGAGGAAGACCTCCACCTGATCAGACTGCTCCTTCCGAGCCATCCGGTCTCTGTGGTATTGGTCAGGCACCATGTGGAACTGGGTGTGACCGTAGCATGCGGGGTCTGGTAGCTTGGCACCTGTTGATGAGACCAAGAGGATGGCGTTCATGTAAACTGAGCACAGGACAATATGTTAAGAACTGAAAACTTTTATGTAAATATTCTCCAAATGATACTAAATCATGAAAACTTCTCTATGTATGGACCGTCTTTGCTAGAAAAGGTGAAAGCTGAAACAATTAGTCAATTGCCATGAAAATGGTGGAACTACAAGTATTGAGTATCTTTGGACTTTTTTCCAGCTTTTACATTTTGAGAGTGACAGGAATGTGGGACACGCAGCAAAAAGCCACAGGTTGACACCGAACCCGGGCCACTGCAGTAAGGACCGAGTTACAGTTTTAGAAACAATTTCACTGACGAAAATGGGACAGCACTTAACTTGAAGCCTACAGACGGCTACAGTTATTTCTGTTACTGTACTGTATTATTGTTTGTACTGATTTTTTGACCTATGACTGAACAGCTGCGTGTTGGTGCCCCCTAGTGACCTTAAAAGAGAAAGATGACAAACTTAACTCAACCAGCATACAACAAGAACATTTATATTCTTTTGCCAGCTAAAATAATGTAATCAGGATGAAGTAAGAGAGTGGATGTGCCCGGCCTTTTGTCAGGTTTGTTACCTGTAAAGATATTGTTGTCATACTGTCTTCTGAACAGAGGCATCACGTTGGGAGTTAATGTGATTTCTGGAACTTCAGCTGAATAGGAGGCCTCCATCGGGGCAAACTGAGAAATTAAAATGACAGAAGGTGGTTAGAACAAAAAAAACATCAGGCATATGCTCGGAATTAAACAGAAACTATTGTTAATACTTTAATCTCTGATGTGAAATGCATTTTTCAGTGTCAGTGTTCAGTGTTCAGTGGTGTGCTATCATTTGCTCTGAGGTACTTCTGCTCTGGTTCAGTAGACGATTTTTCCTGTACGATCTGTACCTGTGGCAGTTGTTGAGTTATCCTGATCTGACAGATCGGGTGGTCATCAATCTGGAACTTGGTTGGCTCTATCCGGCCTTTCCGGTGCCCCTTTGGGATGATTCTCTCTCCTCTCCTCCAATAAAAGTTCACCTCAGGGTTAATATCTGACAGAGAAACACAATCATGTGAACCAAATATCAATATTCGGTACAAATATTGGCTGATGTATTATGGTGATGTGTCTAAGTATCAAACCACAATACTGGTCAAAACTCTTAAGTACTATAGCTGGCCTGATTTGTATTAATGTATTGTTAAGTCAGATAGTTCTTTAATTAAATTATACATTTGCCACCTTTAGACTGCTTTTAATTTATGCAAAATTCTCAGCTGCTTTTGCTTAAACCGTTGCCACAGCGATCATCCATACCTATACTGGACTGGAGGAAGAGTGGATTGTATTTGGCCATATTGTAGGTGAGTCCAGTCATCAGGTTTTTCAGGAAAGGTGCAACCATCTGCTCCTGTTTTCTGTACAGGAAAGGTTTGCGTTTCTTCATGTGCCAGTACTCCTGTAAGATCACACGAGAGACCAAGGAGCGGATGTCCGCGAACGCATCACTGTCAATGCCCTCTACTGTGGTCTGAACTGCGGCCGCCGGCGAGCCCTCCTCCCCCGCGGTCCTCTCCAGTACCTGGGTGAATTTCTCGGGCAGGCCCGGGATATATGCGGTCTTGGTTAAGTGCTGGTACCATCTGTCTGCGTTCCGTGAGAAGGTCTGAGGGTAAACCACAAATTTCTTTCGCTGGATGCGAGTGATGTGGGAGAGCTTCTCCGCCACGGGAGAGGCGCGTATCTTCTCTACATGTTCCTTAACCCGGCGCTGCTGGGCAGATTTGCTTTTAGCCGTGAGAGAGGGGATGATGGGGGGATACGCGGGCTCCTTGACAGCTGCCTCGGTTTGGACAAGCCTGTGGTTTCTAAACGGAGGAAGACATTTAGGGAACAGCAAGGGTAGCCGTGTGCGGGCCGCCATGTTTCTTGTACGACTTCTACCAATGATGTGTCGTCGTGAACGAGCCGGTTTAATGAGCCGGCTCTTTTAAGTGAATGATGGCTCCGGTACGTGAGCCGTTGAGTGATAGTAGAATAAGAAGCAGCATTTGGACCCATTTTTGTAAAATATGAAAACACAAAGGCAGAGTTTTTCCAAATGCCAAGCTGTCGTATCAAGCAGGATCCACAAACAGCCTTCACAGACACACGAGAACTGTGCATCCAACAGTCAATAACTGTCCTTATTAAAAAGGTTTTATAAGTGTTGTGTAGCAGAGTGGTTCTACAAGCAAGTTACTGCATTCATTGGGCGGTTTCAGTGTTACAAGGGTCTGTAAACGCAATGAAAACAGTTGGCTGCAGCATTTTTATTGATATTAGAAAATGTTTTTTTTTGTTGTTGTTGTTTTGAATACTTCACTGCAAATGATGTATTAAAGATATACATGATATATGTGCACACATATAAATCATGAATCAAAACAGTGCTAAATCTGTCTGAATTAAGAAAGGTATAAGTGGTAACATGAAGAGCTGTTTGGGAGCCCGAAAGAGCCAACTCTTTTTGGTGAGCTGAGTCAAACGATCTGACTCCCTAAAAAGAACCGAACTTCCCATCACTTATTCTACTTCCGGGACATTGACATATGACCTAGCAGCCTCCCACAGCAGCGCCCCCTACTGCACAAAAAGGTCTAATAAAAATGTAATTACACCAAATGTGTACGTATTACCATATGCTTCTTTACCCGTATGTAGAAACTGATCAATGTAAGTCGAATTACTCCACTTGGTTTCACTGTGTAGTCATATTATATGATTTACAAACAATGTTAGCGTCAAAGAACGTCGAGGCTCTTGAATATAACCTTGTAGCCGTTAAAAATGCTCCCTTTGGACGCCCTTAAAAATGTCGTAAGTTTGACTTTCGCACAACATAATCGTGCCAATGATCAAATTTAATTTAGAGTACCTGAATGTACACTGCCATGTGTAAACTTTCGAGAGGGTGAGCAATGAAGTCGTGATTTAGTACTGATCGGGGAAGTCTAAACTTTTCTGGCCAGTGAATTACGTTATACTTGAGTTTCGCACCTCAGACACATCTTCTACGCGGATCCAAACCGTTTTTATAATTAGTCATTTCTCATAAAAAAAAAACATCAACTTCATTCTTCTCTAATAATGTGGCGTTTCTCCGTACTCTATTGTAAACAGAGAAAAGCCATGACATGACATGGTTGAGGACGAAGTAAACGTTACGAGGGGTTACGTGAAGGCACCATCCGGCGCAGAGTAAACAGTGCTGGCTGTGCGGCGGTGTGTCAAACTAGCCTGTTAGCTAACGATGTATTTTCGTCAGGCTTTGCGGACACAGTTCGTCTGGACAAGAACAGCTCACCTGAACAGCTTGCACCGCGTTTGTCGAGCCGAGGTAGCCGTTCAAACAAACCTACTTGTTCTCGTCCTCACAGAGATGTTACTTTCGTTAGCAGCAGCAGAGCATTTTGACAGCCCTGGTGGTGGCTGTGGGAGACCTGCAGAGCCCCACCACCGAGAGGTTTGGTTAATAATGCCCCATGAAAGTTGTTGTTGTCATGCTTTGTGACTCTAACAGCGGCACACGTATCAGCTCTGAGCTCTTATTTCCCTCTGTGTCATGTGTCTCACTGACCCTCAGAGACCACTGTGCACCAAAAGTGACGAGGTGAGGTTGGCAGAGGAGGCCAGCAAGAAGTATGGCTCCCCGGCTCCAACCATCTTCTCTAAAGTGATTGACAGAAGCATCCCTGCGGATATTATTTATGAAGATGACAAGGTAAACAACCAGCGTCTCCAAAACATGTTGGACTTGATCTTACCAGCCAAAAAATGCTCGTTGCTGCGATGTTCCCGGTTCAAGACCTAATAAAAGTCTTTTAATGTGTTTATTATTCAGTGTTTGGCATTCAGGGATGTCAACCCACAGGCCCCTGTTCATTTCCTGGTAATCCCAAGGGTCCCCATACCCAGAATAAGTGAGGCCAAAGATGATGATGCAGAGGTAGGTCTGTCGATCCATTCTCTAAACCTGCTAACCCCTAGTGATTATTTCTACTGTGCTGCTTTGACAGTGTCCAGACTCAGAGAGTTTTGGATGCAGGGGTTTACTCCTGATAATTTAAGGGATGGTTCAGGTTTATCCGCAGTCATCCACTTATCCATAGTCAGTTGGCGTCGGTCAATACACCCACAGTTTAGAGAAGCAGACAGAGACCCCAGCACAAGAAGCAGAGCAATGCACAGCCGTGGACAGGGCTCAGCAGAAAAACACACTGTAAGCCACATGAAAAAGGTCCACCTCCTTTTTCTTTGGTACAAGATGTAGACCACTGTCTACTGTGGGTAATACATTGCTACTTAAAAATGCCTGAAATGTCTCTTTTATCTCAAAGATGTTGGTTGATAGTTGATGTCATTGACACTGTGCAGGCCCATAAAAGTTCTCACCCCAAACATAGAGAAACAGTTGTGGACATTGTTGCCACAAAGTTAGAAGAACACTATAGTCTAAAAAAAAGTTTTCTGTAATTGAAACTAAGCGGTCTAGCTCACACCCTTCAGAATATAGCCCCAGACCAGACAAATAACTAGTATGAGTGATGTGTAACTGTGACATTTCTTTGTTTGCCTAATTAAAAAAAACCTACAAACAAACACTGAGACAACATACAAACTCTACACATAAGGCTCCCACCTTACCCCCAGGTTCACACCTAGAGCCAGTTGTTGTTTGCGTAATGTCTCTTTACTGTCACTGTCACCGAGTGCAACCAAGCAAAGGAACACCTCTGCACCACAACTAATAATCATCCGAAATCATTCGTGGTTAGCTTTTTTTCTCACTCTTCTGAGCGGATTTGATTGTATAGCAGGAAATATAAATAATTATCCAAACAGAAAGAGTGAATATGTGCCCTGAGGCATATTGTTTTATTAGTTTTTGCCAGAAAGCAACATACATGGGCGTGGCCTCAAGTCTAATATTAAAGTGTAGCAACAAACAATGCAGTTTTATTTATGTCGTCCATTTCATTAAAGGTAAATTCAAACATGCCTTATATTCAAATGCATACGGCATGAAGGTTACGATGAAGAGTAAAAATGGTATTTCCAGGATATAGCGTACAACATTTTTGCTTTACTACAAAATTTCTCCATGTCCAGTCACACTTTTTATACAATTGTAACAATTTTAAGCCACAAACGTTACATCACCATCTCATTTACCATCTGTTTTTTCAACTTTCAGCTCTTAGGACATTTGCTGGTTGTTGCCAAAAATGTGGCAAAACAAGAATCTCTAAATAAAGGATACAGAGTTGGTAAGTTACTTGATTGCGTTGATAACAGTAATGTGCCTATAGTTATTTATATGGAAATACAAACTGTCTATCTGCTTGCACTTTGAGTTCTGGGTATGTTTCTGTCATCTGCAGTGATCAATGACGGAAAGCACGGTGCTCAGTCCGTCTACCACCTTCATGTTCACGTCCTGGGAGGAAGACAGATGATGTGGCCACCAGGATAATGGTTTCATGTGTCTGTTAGTCTTTTGTGTGTGTCTTTCATGTGATTAAGCCCATAATGTTGCCACGATGCACTTCACCACACAGAATATGACGTGTACATATGTTGATCTTGACAAATGTAATAATCAGGAAACAGAAAGATTATGTTTGATAAATAAAGACACTGTTTCTAATATGGGAAGCTGAAAGCTCAGTTCTTTAATCTGTTTTGCAGATTCTTGCCGGCAGATAATACAACTAGCCTAATACAAAATACAATGAGAAGTAACTCACATGTGGGAGCTTTAAAAGTTGATAAAATACACTTTATTTCTTAGTAGTAATACTCTTCTGTTATTAAACTACTTTATAAAGCTACATGTTTTTATCCTGATCTACTGAATATTTTGTGAATTATACAGATTTTTATTTATTTATTTTTTTTAATTTCTGATCATGATTAAAATTCCTTATTTACTTTAGAAACACAGTGGTGAACTGTAGGTAGGTGGAAGAAAGGAAGAACTCGGTGGTTGTTCTCAATGAAAGGTATTTTAACACCGAGTAACCTGTTTGAAGGCACGCTACAACATCCATTGCCTGCAGCACATTTAAAAATGTTTCTTTCTTGTAGTTTCCTACTTCCTTCAGCGTTGCTGGCGCCAACGATTCCACTCACCAATCATTCACAGCCTCCACAGATGACATGTGGCCAGGGTCCAACACACAGATATTACTATTACTGAGGGTTACTGTCGGGTTCGGGGGAAAGATGTGGTATGATATGATGTCACAAAGGTAAGTATGTGTCATCTGGGAAGGAGGGTTGACCTTTCCCCTGTATTTACTCAAGGGATTTTAAGTGGGTTACACACAAGCAGCTGTGAGATATACTGTAAATATATAATATACTAGCTCAGCAGAAAAGAGGAAGCAAGACCGGCGTTAAAGTAACAGAATACAAGGTTAGGTTTTTTGACTTTTAAAACTTCTTCCATGTTGGTGTGTCAATCTGGTCGAAACAAAGTTGCACAAGTTTTGTTAAACTGTTGAATAACTTTTTATGGGTCAAAACCTCATCTATCCACATAAACCGAGGCAGTCTGTCTAATCTGATTATTTCTCAGACTTTGTCATGCAAATGAACGGTCATTATCAGATACTGACTGTTAATTTGGGATAGTGAAAGTCTATGTATTTTTATCACATTGCTTTATAGCAGTGGTCCCCAACCTTTTTGTCACCACGGACCGGGGGTTGGGGACCACTGTTTTATAGGACCCATCATTCTCTTCTTCTCCTGGTCCCCTATTTTATTTTTAAAGGGGCAACAGTTGAACACCTGCACTGAGCAAAGGTTGATCCAGGTCCATCCTGCACTTCACTTGCTACAGATCCACTGTTTTTAATTGCAGAACACAATAAATGAATTTCCTGTTTCAACTTGTGGAGTCCTTACATGTTGACAGAAGCAAACTGAATTAAGCAGCCTCCGGGCATGTATGGTAAATATGTTTGAGACAAACACATGACAAATACATGCATATACCCCTGGACGATGTAAGCAGGCTCCTCTACTTTTGTTTGATCAACAGAGTCTTTAAACAATCTACTACCCAATGATTCGCTCTAGTCAAAACTTAAGGCGCTGCAAGTGTGAGCTGTTTTCTCCTGGACTCATCTAAATATCCGTAACTTTACCGGGTTTTCAGTTTTTCCTGTGGGACTGTGGGACTACTAGAAGATTCGACAGCAGCTGGGTAATGTACAAATCCAAATCATTAACGAGACTGAAATCTGCTTTTTGAATTCACTTTGAATGATAATTGCATAATCCAGAGCGAAGGCTGTCTGACTCCACATTGCCACACTAGTTTTGTAAGCTGTATGAACTTTGGTCTCCAAAAATTTTGACCAAGGGTATCTTAAAAAGGTCAGATTGAGAGAACTTTTATTTGATCTCCACAGATATGTTGGATTGATTACTGCCAAGGGCATTAGAAGCTATAACTTGTGAAGACAGATATTTGAATCATTTCCACTGTTGCTAAGTGTACACACTAGATGGCATTGTTTGGCTGTCTGCAGTACATATACAAGAAATGAGGAAGATATCAAGCCATGTTTTAAACTTTTTCATTATTTACATATGAATTAATGTCCTAGTTTAACTAGCATTGACTGGCATGCAGAATATTCTTCTCCTTAAGTGTGATCATTTGGCTCAGTGGTGCTCACAATTTAGGGCAAAGAGTAAAAACAGTACATGTGTGCAGATGTCCCAATACTTTTTTGGCACAATATTCAAAGTTTCAACATTATTCCTGCTGGACGTGGTTACTAGTGATGACAGTCCTTGGCTCTGACCTGTTGCAGTGACATTGATGCAATGTCAGTTTATATAAATGAGCTGTTTCATAATAGATCAGCTTGTCTGCATGGAGGACCCTCGGTGGAAGACATCCTGAGTGTTTTTTGATTTGACTTCACATCCATTTAAGACTTACTCCGTTATTTCAGCCAATGCAAGATGAGCCTCCACAAAGATTCAACTAAGAGAAATGGTGTTGCAGTTGTGGATCAGATGAATGGAGCTACCAAAAAAATTTTACCAGGTAAGAGTCAGAGTGTAATGGTAGGAGTAAATATTTAAAAACAAAACTCTTTCAGCATCACATGCAGAGACAGGTTGTAAAAAAAAAAAGGTTATGAATAGATGTTGCTTTAAAAGGCCATATTGTGTGTGTCGTGCAAGCCACCACGTGCTTCCGCAGGTGCTATCAAATTATGCACCGGCAGAAGTGGGTGACCTTTGGGAAAGCGGCTGCAGACTTTACTTTTAGGCGAAGCATTTACGCCACCGTGTCACTGAGAAGAGGAAGAGCACCTGACGCCAAAGAGCTGAACAATAGATAAAATGTTCGAGGAATCAAGTGGCCTTTGTGCTCTCTTGAAAACAAGTACAGCATTATTGTGTGCGTTCTTTTGTGTCCTTGATCTAGTAATTCAAGTCTACTTTGTATTAAAGTGTTATTTTACCCTGTCCGCACCTGACTGAGTAGGTAGTCGTGCTGGTCAGAGTTTTTCAATATACCTGTACCCACTGAACCCCCCACTGCCCCAAAAATATGAATCTAGCCCAGCTCACAAACTGGACTGAGCACATCTGAGAGTACCCAAGAGTGACCCACACATAAAATGGCCAATGGTATTATTTCAAATGAATATAGTTTTTTATTCATTTCTGACACCCCAAAACCGAGTGTAATCACGCTGGTTGATCTTTTTGTTGCTGTGAGGCTTATTAATTATGTTGCATTTTGGTTCATTGCTGAACCTGCAAATCATGTTGCTGTGATACAACAGGTGAACCAGCAGGGTTGAACCAGATATGTCTAATTCTCCCGACTCTTCTGCTAAACAACAAGCTTGTTTTGTTTCGGCTTTGTCTTCTGAATTTGACTTTGACTCATTAATGATAGGTGAGTACGGCTGCCATTAATGTTGTTGTTCCGAATACAGAAGGGATCAAGGTAGTTCCCCTGTCGCCTCCAACTCTGGCAACAACTCTGGCCCCAGCTGACCAGCTATGGAGCACCAGCAGAGACAAGGCAGTCAAGCTGAGGATGGAGGGCTCAGGCGCGGCTTCATACACTCCGATCACCATCCATCAGATGTTCCTGGAGACACTGGAAAAGTACCCAGATCATCCAGCGTTGGCTTTCAAAAAAGACGGCCAGTGGGAGTTTCTGTCGTTTAGGCAATACTATGAGCAGTGCCGGGCAGCCGCTAAAAGTTTCCTCAAGGTTTGTCCTGCATATATTCCACAGAAAAAATAGTATTGCTGCTGATATTTGGGTTTGGCAGATGCCACAGGTCCTCTTCCACCATGTTGCACCCTATTTCTAGAACAGCCCAGAACAGACAAACCAATCATCGGCTCTAGATATTTTAATATCTACTGCAGCCATTGAAGTTTGTCCTTTATGCTTGGAGAAGGAGGGTGTGTGTGGGGGGAGTAGCAATCAGCGACTGCACCACTAGATGTCGCTAAATTCTGCACAGTGATTCCTTTAATTTCATTTGGAGCCCAACATAAATGGATAAAAATATACGAATACATAAATGACACTGTTCAATATTATAAGTTCAATATTTAAAATAAAAAAATATGACAAAGGAAAAGAAAATGAAAAAAAGAAAAAGAAGCTTTAAGTGTCAAGCAGTTAGTAAAAAATAGTAAACTTCTTTTAGTATATTTTAATTTCTTTTCATTTGCAACCAACCAGTCGAGCAAACAAAATGTATTTTATCTCCTTCACTCTTATCTATTTCCGGCTCAACATTTCAATCATTTTACTCTTCACATTTGATCAGCCTTATCAGTGTCTCAGGGAGGCAGTGTCTCTGGGGCCAATGCCAGCTGACACTGGGTGAAAGGTTACCCGTTCATCATGGGCTATATCAATGCTGACATATAACAGCCCTTCACACTCACGTTCACATCTATGGACAATTTAAAATCTCCAATTAACCTGTTTACCTGTATGTCTTTGGACTGTTGGAGGAAGCCGACCCAAAGAAATCAGCAGACTGATTTTTCCTGGTGATGCTCTTCCAGACTTTTACTGCAGCCATCTTGACTTCTTGCCTCCTTTAAGGGTTTTTTATTTTTTTTATTTTAGTGTGGTCTTCAACAAATAAAAAAAATGAAAAAACGTCATATATTAAATTATATTAAATACAACTGTCTTGTCATTGCACATAGTACTGAAACAACAAAATGCAGTATAGCATCTAACCAGAAGTGCAAAAAGCAGTAAAGTGCAGAGTAATCGACATATGTACAGGGATATAAAAATAAAATATAATAAATAAAATAGTGAAATTCACACTTGTGGTACCTCTCCTGTTTCATAGACATGTTAGTGTCCCATGAGGTGAAGTGTTTTTTCAAAGGAAATGTAGGTCAAGAGAACAAATAGTGTGAAGCTCATTAAAGATTCATGTTCACATAACTTATATATACATAACCTAACTTTTCCTCTTTTAGTTGGGGCTGGAGCGTTACCATGGTGTGGGAATTCTGGGATTCAACTCCCCGGAGTGGTTCATCGCAGACATCGGCTGCATCCTTGCTGGGTAATATCACATCTAAGGATCTTCCACTGTTGTTCTTGTAGATTCCTCAGCAACGTTTCACCTGATACTGCTCATTTATCTCAGAGTCTGTGTCTGTGTCTCTGCCCACACCTGTTTGTGCTGCAGTTCATGGTCTCAGCAAACCTAATGGGGGTGTTATACATAAAGAATTTTCAGTACAAGAATTCATATACAAAAGCAATATAGCTGGCTTTAATCAGGCTTTCCTGGTTAAACTTAGAAGAATAATGATTATAAAACACTGACTATAGTCATTTCTGCTAATTCATTTGATTTGAACTGATGGCAAATGACCAAAATCTATTTGTACCACAGGGGTCTGGCAACTGGAATTTACACTACCAACTCGACTGAAGCTTGTCAGTATGTGGCTGCCAACTCTGAGGCCAATATCTTGGTTGTAGAGAACCAGAAACAGCTTGAAAAAATCTTGCAGGTCGGGGGCTTTATTTATTATAGCATCAACCCTTATTGTGCCTGTGTTAACTATTTGCAAAGACAGACAAGAATCTGCCCTCACGTGACAGTGCGGTTTGTTATTCCCCACAGATTAAAGATCAGCTACCTCATCTGAAAGCCATTGTGCAGTATAAAGGCGAGCTGCAGCAGAAAGCACCCTTCCTGTATACAGTACGTCCACAAAAACATACCGACTAACTAGATAAGTCACATCTGATATATGATCCTGGTAATGCTAATATATGAAACATTTTTTTAACATAACCTCTGTATTTCTGCAGTGGGCAGAGTTCATGAAGCTGGGAGAGGATGTGCCTGAAGAGCAGCTGAATGCCATGATTGACAGCCTTCGAGCCAACGAGTGCTGTACGCTCATCTACACATCTGGAACCACTGGCAACCCCAAAGGAGTCATGTTGAGCCATGACAATGTGAGTTGTCTAGATACCTTTCTGAATATGATGTGTGTGTGTGTGCTGTGAGCAGCTTCCTTGAGGATTAGTATTGAAAGAAATTTGTTACAGAAAGATATTTGGATAAAAACTCAGATGACTCCTCTCCCACTTTGCAGCTGACATGGACGATCCGAACAACAGTTTTCATGATGGCCGTTAAACCTGCAGAGGAGGTAGTGGTCAGTTACCTGCCGCTCAGCCACGCCGCAGCCCAGATGTTTGACATTTGGATGGGTATTTGTTATGCCATGACCACCTACTTTGCAGATCCAGATGCTCTCAAGGTAACAATGCCTTACGAACATGTAATGATCATATCATAATGATCAGTGACGGTTTCCTATTCTGACTATAATCCCCATTCTTCATTTTTCCAGGGCTCCTTAGGAACCACACTGAAAGAGGCTCGTCCAACTTGTTTCCTGGGGGTTCCTCGTGTGTGGGAGAAGATGCAGGAGAAGATGAAAGCTGTTGGTGCCAAGGGATCTCCACTGAAGAAGAAAGTGGCAGGTTGGGCCAAGTCCATAGGCCTGCAGCATAGCTACAGTGTGATGAACGGGTGAGAGATCAACAGGGGTCGTTTGTTAGAATTTAGCAAGTAAACGTAAGGTGGTTTTTAGGAAAAATGGAACATTTGGGATTGAATATTAATAATATAAAGCTTTTGTTTCGACATAATATAGGCTACGTAATTGATCTGTATAAAGACTCACGGCCTACAGCCGTGCTAGTGGTTCTACATGATAATGTCAACATGCTAACTTGTTTACTGTGATAATGTTTAGCATTTTAGCATCTGATCTGAGTTTCGTATCTCAAAATGATTACTGTCTCATAATTATGGTAACAGATTTTATAATTTTGATGTATCTATTGATCATGAAAAAAGTATCCTCTGATTATAAAATCACGCCTGATTCCTGACAAATTCTAACCTCAAAAATATAACCTCTGGCTCTGGTGTAAAGTTTACTTTATCTTTTGGGTTACAGGGAGAATGAGGTGCCATGGGGCTTTGTGCTGGCTAATAATCTGGTCTTTAAGAAGGTGCGTGCCGCGCTGGGCTTAGACCGCTGCAGGTTTTGCTTCTCGGGCGCTGCTCCCACCACCAGAGAAACTTTGGAATACTTCATGAGCCTGAACATCCCTGTGTTGGGGATATACGGCATGAGTGAAAGCTCCGGCCCACACACCATCTCCTCTAATGAAGAATACCGCATCACAAGGTCAGCAGCAAAGCGTTCGAATGAGTCAGCTGTAATAAAAATGTGTTGCTTACATGGATGGAAGATGAAACTTAACCTGTTCGTCACAATTATAATAAGGCTATTTTGCATAGTTTGCAAAATGTGACCCTGATGCATTACACGTGCACACTAGGTCTTGAGTGGATAGGTTTCTTGCAACTCTATGACTTAATAGCTCTGTCAGCAAAGTGATTGTAACAGAGCAGACAGTTCATATTAATGGTGTATTAAAGAGGCACATAAAACAGCAAAGAAAGGGGTATAATAGCATGTTTCACAGTTAATGTTACACTACTCCTGTAGCCGCTTAGCACGTAGCTGTAGCTAACATGTCTGCATATATTAGCTGATTATATGGCCTTGAATCAGTCGATTAATGAAATCCATGACTGATGCAATGCCAAGTTTTCATCTTAAATCAACCAGTTACCTAAAAAGATATGTACACATACCTTTCTGGGTTTTGTGATGAAGTTGGATGTTTTGGTGGCCCTGACACTGTTTTTTTCAGTAGTATGCAAGGTCTATAGCTGAATTCAGATTTTATTATTTGTGGACTATCCCCTTCTAGCTGTCTCATGTGTTTGTCTCTGTTGGTTTAAAGTTTACTGTGTAATAACTTATGATCTGTCTGTTCAGCTGTGGAAGGCCGATAGCTGGCTGCAAGACAAAGCTGGACAATCCAGATAAAGACGGGATTGGAGAAATATGCTTCTGGGGTCGAAACACCTTTATGGGCTACCTGAACTCACCTGAAAAAACAGCAGAGGCTATTGACCAGGATGGTTGGCTGCACTCTGGTGATCTGGGAAAACATGACCAGCATGGTTTCCTGTACATCACAGGAAGGATCAAGGGTAAGCTGTGGCCAAAAATACTTCTTTGCATGTTCTTAGGAAAATGCGCCACAAGAAGACTTGTGTAAATCTGCATTCTTAATTCACAAATCTAGATTTATAATCTGTGTCCACAAATGTGCAAACTATCCATATGGATGTACACTGGGCTGGTAACCAGTAGGCTTTTGGCCAAAAGATGTCACTATACAATAAGAAACAAGCTAGAATCAGTTGGTTTGTTAGTGCTAATTGGTCTTGTGATGACAGTCGTCAGAGTTCTTTATGTCACATGAGGTCTGTCGTGGACGATAGTCGTTCAGATCACCTGAGCACCGAAGTGGACGGTAGTCGTTGGAGTTGATCTACAACCAAGACCAGTTGGTTCCCGAAAACACAATGCAATGTTTTATCAGACACTACAGAGGTCATTTTATGTCTGTCTTTTGCATAGAACTGATCATCACTGCTGGTGGGGAGAACATCCCTCCTGTGCCCATCGAGGATGCACTGAAGGCTGAAGTGCCCATCATCAGCAACGTCATGCTGATCGGAGACAAGCAGAAGTTCCTCTCCATGCTGCTCACTCTCAAAGTAACCTGCCCCCATTCCTGCAGTCAGTCATGGCTACTCCATGAATAATATAAGACAATAATGACCCTTCTCTCTGTTTCCTCAGTGTGTCGTGGACGACAACGGTGAGCCAACAGATGAGCTGACCCCGGAGGCTTTGGACTTTTGCCTGCGGAATGGTGTCAGAGCAACCAAAGTGTCAGAGATAATAGCCAATAAGGAGCCAGCTATCTACACGGCCATTCAGGAGAGTTTGGAGCATGTCAATGCCAGAGCAACGTCCAACGCCCAAAAGGTCCAGAAGTGGGTCATACTAGAGCGAGACTTCTCTATAAGTGGAGGAGAACTGGGTGAGTCACTGGAGTTTGTTTTGCTCCCTTCAATGACTCTTTTTGGCATTAGAACTTCAGCAAAGCTACACAGGATACTATTAAGGAATGTACTATTAGGTTTAGTTACCTTTAAATCAAGGTCATGATGTAACTAGACAAGCCACGCCACATGCCAAACAACATTCCAGTGTGGTTGGTTTGATAGTGATTAGATCTCTCTCTTAGATCCCTGTTTAAAGCAAACATGGATCAAATGCTAACTTGTAGGTGTCACTTAATAGAAACTGAGTCTTGATGTTGAATCAACATTCAATCAACCTGCTTTTCTTTTTTGTCTTTGCAGGACCCACCATGAAACTGAGGAGGCCCATTGTTGTGAAGATGCACGAGGAGAAAATAAATGAAATGTATGCAGTGGCAAAACAGTAGTGCACAGAGATGAGATAGTACTGAAGAGAAGCAGCCATGAAAAACTTGGGCCATGTTTCTGAACACTGTATCGGGCCCAGAGGTTGAGTTGGGAAATGAGTGTTAAGAGCGAAAAAACAGAAAATACATTCTGATTGTGTTGTATTAAAAGAATAGAGGTTTGTGCTACTTTGTTTAAAAGGTAACATTTTTCTTTGATCAATCAATATTTAAGCTATTAAATGCACATACAGTTTCACAGTAGCCTTGCACATTTTGTAAATATAACATCCAAGACAGAGCTTAAATTTACTGCATGGCATATACAGATGA
The DNA here is from genome assembly GCA_014281875.1 of Nibea albiflora. NCBI lineage: Eukaryota > Metazoa > Chordata > Actinopteri > Sciaenidae > Nibea > Nibea albiflora. The sequence goes on from CM024801.1 coordinate 12,765,955, forward strand.
ATTGTACATTATAATTTTGCATCACAGCTACATCGGAAACACAGACATCGTTTAATTTTTACAGTTTTTGAAGCAGATTTTGTTAAACCACAATCCACTGTGACCTGAAAGATGAAACTCTTTTGTTTGATTATCAGCAAATAGATTTTATTTTTGAAGCAGCAGTTTGTATTTGAGTATTTTACAGCACTGATTGCCATTTTTCGTTCTCATCTAAGATAATACTCATTACATCTGAAGACTGGAGGTAATATTTAAGTATTTTCATGATATAAAAAGATTGTCAATAGTCCAAATTTCTCCAATCACAAAAGTTTTTTTTTCATGTACAGTTTAACTAATATTTAAATGTTCAATTATTGTCAATGAAATAATAAAATTGAGTGATTTGGACAAATTCATCAAACCAGGTTAAAAATGTCTGTATTTATTTTTAGGGCCCGAGCACGAACTGTGTGCAGGGCCCTATTGGATTTCGTTTGGACGTTTTCTTCCGCGAAATGAATCACATTTTCGACGGCCTATATGTACTCGAAAAGTTGCGAAAATTTGCCTACCCCCCCAAAGTCGGGCGTAAAATTACGTATTTTGGGGATCTCGCACGTGGACGTATAAAAATGGCTCTACAGCGCCACCTACGTTTCAGTTGTCGGAGGAGCCCCTCGACACGCTTTGATCTGCGTGTACAAAATTTAGCGGGAGTATGTAAAGTACTGAGACGCACAAAAAAGTCTCTTGGTGACCTGGGCTATCGCCAAGCGTACGGCGTGCACTTTGTTTCAAAGTTGGCGTTTTCGTGGTTTTGGGGTCATTTTCGGGGGTCGTATTTGAACGAACTCCTCCTACAGCTTTCATCCTATCTGTTTGAAACTTGCCCTGTGTGTTCTTAAGGCCTCGACCATGAAAAGTTATCAAAATCGTGAGTTCCGGATTTACTGCGTCAGAGGGGCGGGGCCACGAATTTTGGCGTTTTACCATGAAATTTCCACGTGCTATAACTTTGCGAAAAACACTCCAATCTACCCCAAACCTCTGATGTATAACGGCAGTCTGGCCTAGAATACATTTCCATAAAAATATTTGCTGATTTTCACAGCGCCTCCCAGTGGCCAAAGAAAAGACCACTTTTACGAGATGACGTCCAGCTCGGAAAATATTGACCATATCCTCCTCAAACTAGGTGCAGATGTTGTCAAGGCCTTGGTGTTGACATTTGAGAAACAATTTCAACTTTTCATCAGAGGGCGTGGCCGTGACGGCGCGCCAAAGTCAAACGTGCAGAGTTTTCCATCGTGTTTTTGTTAATTTTAAGGGCAAAACTGTTGCGCTTTCTTATACTTTGTCAGAGCTGTCTGAAACTTCTTATGGTCATCAAGACGATTAAGCTGCAACGTTTGGCTGCATAATTAATTAGAAGGCAGGATGAAATTGCTCCATAGCACCCTCCTTGATGTTTTCTCTGAGGCAGCCCTGCCACAATTTTGGACACAGAATTCTGAAACCTCAGGCCAATTGTAGAACATGGAAAGACCTACAAAACAGTCTCTTGGAGTAATGGGCTAAAATGGACAATGAAAATCACAGTTTTTTGGTGTTTCAGGCTGGCTGAGAAGGGGTCATATTTCAACAAGCTCCTCCTAGGGATTTTGTCCAATTGACTTCAAACTTGGTAGTTACGTTCACATAGACTTCCTGAGTCAAAGTTATCAAAATTATGAATTTTGATGAAAGAATGTGGGCGTGGCACTCCGTCACATTTGACCGTTTGTCCCAATTCTGACTAATGTGTGTGCTCGATTGAGCGAAATGCTTTGAAGGCTGGCGCGTTTTCCGACTGGTGCCTTCCGACGTGCCAGCCCGTCGAGTTGCACGGGAGTGCGAGGGCCCGTTCAACGCTGCTTGCAGCTTTAATTCTTCTTCTTTTTTTTCCAATTTCAAATCACCAGTTTTTATGGAGTCAATGTGTAAATAAAATCTTGAGTAAAAATGACTCATAATGATTCATATTAAACAATGCACCAAGGTCTAAACAAAACTAAAGTTGTTTGCACATCATTCTGCATTAAACTGTTTCCAGTTTCCAAAGTTCAAGTGTCTCTGAACACAGAAAAAGGTGCCTGGTCTCAAAGAGCCGAAACAATAGATCAAATGTTTGCGAACAACAGGATAAAACAGGTGTTTCGGGCTTTCCCTTTCTGCTGAGGAGCAAACAAAGCAAAAGAAAACAAAAGGACAGAAGAATCAATACCACCCGAGAGCTTTGGTGAGACTCAAATAAGAGAGCAGAAACAGTGGTGGTAGGACAAGAAAATGACGTATAATAATACGTTGCAATAAAAAAGAATAAAAAACTAATTTCAGCAAGGCTTTGATGCATTTTGGATAAAACATACAGCCTTATTGCTCTTTCATGCTCTCAGTATAGTAACTCAGTGTATTCTCTAATACATGTATTGCTTACTCTCACTAAACCTGATTGGCAAGTAGGCAGGTGCTACAGGTTTCACATCTTCCTGTTGGCTCAGGTAACAGTAAAGCCTTCCCCTTTCCACAGCAAAACCCGCAAATCATGTTGCTCTGATACAGCAGATGTAATCCAGAGATGTCGGCAGTTGTCTCATGCACTAGACTCTTCAACTAAAGGACACGCTTGCTTGGTTTTGGCTTTTTGTTGTAGTCATCGGATTTGTTACTAATGGCGGGAAAATACAGCTGCCCTTGTTGTCCCAATATAGAAGAGCCCAAGGCAGTTCCCCTGTCGTCGGCGACTGTGGCAACAGCCCTGGCCCCAGCTGAACAGCTATGGAGCACCAGCAGAGACACAGCTGTGAGGCTGAGGATGGAGGGCTCAGGCCCGGCCTCAAACACTCCAATCACCATCCATCAGATGTTCCTGGGGACCGTGGAAAAGTATCCAGAATATCCTGCTTTGGCTTCCAAACAAGAGGGTCGGTGGGTGTTTGTGACGTGGAGGCAATACTATGAGCAGTGCCGGGCAGCAGCTAAAAGTTTCCTCAAGGTTTGTTTTGCATATATTATATTTATATATAGATAAGTAAATAATTTCCCCCTGAGATTATTAAAGTAATTCTGATCCTGATATAGCTATATTATATGTATATTATTATATACGGAAAATGTAGTATTATTGCAGTGGAAATATTTGTCTAGTAACATGGCTCTCTCTTTCAGCACATCGGAATAAAACATTAACTGTGAAACTGAAGGGCTTTTATACAATTTGTCTCAACTGTGCAGGAATTTTGGCCTCTTCTCAACAGAAACTGCAGTACTGTAGGCAGTTTCATCGGATTTGCATTTTTAAAAGGAACTAAATTTACATGTTTCCAGGTTATCATATATAACAATACAGCACACAGACATCATCAGACAGTTTGTATTTTTCCTGGTCTTGATCTTGACTTCTAACTTTCGTGCTAAAGATCTCTTCAGCAGGTCAAAGTCAGTATTTTGAAGTCATGGTCACTGTTTCATTCAAATGGAAAGCAATGGAAAGCATTATAACTTGTTTTGTAAACAGTTCCTCAGAAGGTCCTCCTTCCCTCTGGTGTGAGAACTGAGCAACTGAAAATGAACACTTGGCTGTGTGAAATTCACACTCGCTGCGCATCTCCTGTTTCATAGACATGTTTGTGTGAGGTGGAGTGGCCTTTGAAATGAGATGTAGGTCAAGAGTATAGGCAGTGTGACGCTCTGTCATTAAACATACATGTTCGTTTAAAAAGACACACAACCTGTCCTCTTTCAGTTGGGGCTGGAGCGTTACCATGGTGTGGGAATTCTGGGATTCAACTCCCCGGAGTGGTTCATCTCAGACATCGGCTGCATCCTTGCTGGGTAATATCACATCTAAGGATCTTCCACTGTTTGTTGTATTTGAGTTTCATCAGCAATGTTTCACCTGATACTGCCATGCCCACACCTTTGTGTTTATAGTTTCAGGAAATCTAATGTGGGTGTTAAGCTTGCTATTTCTTCCCTGCTTTCTAGAAAACTATGGACACAGTAAATAAAAAGTTTTGTCAGTAAACCCAGCTGTTGAGATAGATTACTTAAATTTACTGTAAGATTCATAAACAGAGATGTTGCTTTTGTGTTTTTGTGTAACTTTCATATCGACATTCTCATTGTTGTTTTAGATTGCTTGGCAGCTTGTAGGTTGTTTTAAAATACCATTTAGGATGCTTCTAAGATAATATTCTTCATATTATTGTGTAAGAGTCTTTATCATATGATTTAAAGTTCCAGTGTGTAGGATTTAGTTGTAGATTGCAACCTGATGAATACTCTCCCGTGTCTCTCCATCTCTTTCCAAGCATTTAGGAGAAACTCTGCCCGCAAAATTTACACAAAACGCAGAAGGCCATATTTAGATCAGTGTTTGGTTTGTCTGCTCAGGGCTAGTGTACAAAAATGGCCGTTCAACATGGCAGACTCCATGGAAGAGGCCCTGCTCTCACTCTAGATATAAAGGGCTCATTTTAAGATGACAAAAACAACAATTCTTATACTCTTATACTCTAATAATTGCATGTCTGTTTAAATCTTTATATCTTGTTTTATCATTGCATTGTGTTTTTAAGCCAGTACACAAACTCTATGAGATTTTCCTGATTAATTACGCAAATGACCAAAATGTATTTGAACCACAGGGGTCTGGCAACTGGAATTTACACTACCAACTCGCCAGAAGCTTGTCAGTATGTGGCTGCCAACTCTGAGGCCAATATCTTGGTTGTGGAGAACCAGAAACAGCTTGAAAAAATCTTGCAGGTAGGGAGCTTTATTGTAGCACCACCCCTTATTGTGCCTGTGTTAACTATTTGGAAAGACAGACAAGAATCTGCCCTCACGTGACAGTGCGGTTTGTTATTCCCCACAGATTAAAGATCAGCTACCTCATCTGAAAGCCATTGTGCAGTATAAAGGCGAGCTGCAGCAGAAAGCACCCTTCCTGTATACAGTACGTCCACAAAAACATACCGACTAACTAGATAAGTCACATCTGATATATGATCCTGGTAATGCTAATATATGAAACATTTTTTAACATAACCTCTGTATTTCTGCAGTGGGCAGAGTTCATGAAGCTGGGAGAGGATGTGCCTGAAGAGCAGCTGAATGCCATGATTGACAGCCTTCGAGCCAACGAGTGCTGTACGCTCATCTACACGTCTGGAACCACTGGCAACCCCAAAGGAGTCATGTTGAGCCATGACAATGTGAGTTGTCTAGACAAGATACTTTTCTCCTCTTTTATCGTTTTGACACAACTTGACTGGTTTTAAATGTGTTTCCTTTTTAGCACTGCAACTAATCTGCCAGTTATTTTTCTAAACAATAATTTGGTTTATTAAATGATAACTTATCATAGACCTCTGCAGGTGTTTTGTTCTGTTTGAACCCAAATACATTAAATTTACAATGGCATATGAACAAGAAAAGCTGTTGTGGCCTCCTTTAAATAGTTTGCTTGATGACTGATTACCCTTAAATGGAAAAAGATTGCACCACCATCAGACATACCTCAAACTCAAATAGCTGAACCATACTATGGGCGGACCAACCTGAAGGCTGGCTAAGATCTAGCGACCTTTTCTCCTCTATTCTTAAAACGTAATTGTTCCTTTTCATATTGTGCACGTGTGTGACAGATGCATGCTGATGTTGTGTGTGTAGTGTGAGCAGCTTGCTTGTTGATCTGATTGTGAAAATGAAAAAAAAAGTAAACGTATGTTTAAGTAAACTCTCAGATGACTCCTCTCCCTCTTATTAATCTGCAGCTGACATGGACAGTCCAAACCGCACTTTCTATGGTAAATCTTAAAGAAGCTCAGGAGGTAGTGGTCAGTTACCTGCCGCTCAGCCACGCTGCAGCCCAGATGTTTGACATGTGGATGTGTGTGTGCTATGCCGTGACTACCTACTTTGCAGAGCCAGATGCCCTCAAGGTAAGAATACAGACTGTTGTGTAAACATGGAATTAATAATCATGTTCTCATACTCTGACTATAATCCCCATTCTTCATTTTTCCAGGGCTCTTTAGGAACCACCCTGAAAGAGGCTCGTCCAACTTGCTTCTTGGGGGTTCCTCGTGTGTGGGAGAAGATGCAGGAGAAGATGAAAGCTGTCGGCATCAAGGCAACCCCAATGAGGAAGAGAGTGGCGGACTGGGCCAAGTCCATTGGCCTCCAGTATAACTACAGTAAAATGAATGGGTGAGCCATCAGCTGGGATCCTTTGTTGGAATTTAGCGAGAGCACATTAGAGCCCATTTGTTTATAGTTTGTTCATTGTTAATTGTTTTGGGTCAGAAAATACACCTGGTATTGTTGTAAATGGTGACATCTGATCTCATAATTATGAGGTCCGAAGACACTGTGGGTGTGATTGCTGCATGTTGAAGGGCTGATGCAAAACTGCATTACTGGCTTTAAAAGTTGAAGGAGCTGAAATAGCTCATTGAAAAAGTGGGGAAGGGTCTGATAAGTATGAATGGGATTCAAAAGTTTAATAATAATACAACTTAATAATGTAAAAATGTGGAACATCTTTATGGTTTTAATGGGCAACCAAAAGTGTGAATGGTCGACATGAACTGAAAGTATGTGTGTGTGTGTATGTGATTGTTTGAACATGATTTGAAAGTTTAGTGATACCAATAATGTATGAAAGACATGGAACATTTGAAAGTGTGAATGGAGTTTCAATGTGAATGTATAATAATAATTCTGTTTGTAGAAAAACATTTACACTCAAATATAAGATACAGCCAGTGTCTGTACAAAACCTATTCAACAGTTGTTGAGATATTTCTTTCTGGGCCAAAATGGTGCACCAGTAGACAGACTGCCATTGCTATCTTGGTGATGTTTCATTCTTCCTCTACACACAAAATTATTTATTATTTCACTAAACTTCACTTTTCTTCAGAATAGTGTTAGACCCAATTCTGAATTCCTACAAATATTAAGCTCAAAACTATAACTTCTGTCTCTGATGTAAAGTTTACTTTATCTTTTGTTACAGGGAGAATCAGGTGCCATGGGGCTTCACAATGGCTAATGCTCTGGTCTTTAAGAAGGTGCGTGCCGCGCTGGGCTTAGACCGCTGCAAGATCTGCTTCACGGGCGCTGCTCCGATCACCAAAGAAACTTTGGAATACTTCATGAGCCTGAACATCCCTGTGATGGAGATATACGGCATGAGTGAAAGCTCCGGCCCACACACCGTCTCCTCTAATGAAGAATACCGCATCACAAGGTCAGCAGCAAAGCGTTCAAATGAGTCAGCTGTAATAAAAATGTGTTGTTTACATGGATGGAAGATGCTGCGACAAATACCTCTCTGGTGAAAATTGTACTCGAAGGGGAGCTCCGCAGATTTGTCACAATTACAAGTGTTTACAAGTGATGCTGCTTGAGTCAGCGAAGTTTGATCAAGTTTGAAAATTTCTTCCTCTTCGCTTGAGGTTAGCAGGCTGAGGCTACATTCTTGTCTCTGAATGAACAGCTGAACTGCTATGTTGACAGGGGAAAAGACTATAGTTCACTGACATTATGTTGATGAGCATGTTGTCGACTTGATGATTTGTCTTTTCAGCTGTGGAAAGGTGATGTCGGGCTGCCAAACGAAACTGGACAATCCAGATGAGGACGGGAATGGGGAAATATGTTTCTGGGGTCGGCACGTCTTCATGGGCTATCTGAACATGCCCGAAAAAACAGCAGAGGCTATTGATCAGGATGGTTGGCTGCACTCTGGTGATCTGGGAAAACACGACCAGAACGGCTTCCTGTTCATCACAGGAAGGATCAAGGGTAAGCTGTGGCCAAAAAGACTTCATACATCACAAAAAGCATTTGTAATGTGAGCATTGTTAGCAACCATCCTAACATTATGAGACAGTGAAAGTAACTAAATAATTGGTAACTAATTATTTATTTTAATTTATTTATTGGATCGTCGTTCATCATGTACTTGATTTCAATTTTGAGACACATACTTTGAGTATAGGGGTATGCCATATGATATAACTTACTTCAATATCTGTATATATGTAATATGCTTTTGAAAATCATGTTATGACAAAGGAAATATTCAAATTGGCTGACATTTTGTCTTTTGCATAGAACTGATCATCACTGCTGGTGGGGAGAACATCCCTCCTGTGCCCATCGAGGATGCACTGAAGGCTGAAGTTCCCATCATCAGCAACGCCATGCTGATCGGAGACAAGCAGAAGTTCCTCTCCATGCTGCTCACTCTCAAAGTAACCTGCCCCCATTCCTGCAGTCAGTCATAGCTACTCCATGAATAATACAAGACAATAATGACCCTTCTCTCTGTTTCCTCAGTGTGTCGTGGACGACAACGGTGAGCCAACAGATGAGCTGACCCCGGAGGCTTTGGACTTTTGCCTGCGGAATGGTGTCAGAGCAACCAAAGTGTCAGAGATAATAGCCAATAAGGAGCCAGCTATCTACACGGCCATTCAGGAGGGTTTGGAGCGTGTCAATGCCAGAGCAACGTCCAACGCCCAAAAGGTCCAGAAGTGGGTCATACTAGAGCGAGACTTCTCTATAAGTGGAGGAGAACTGGGTGAGTCACTGGAGTTTGTTTTGCTCCCTTCAATGACTCTTTTTGGCATTAGAACTACCGCAAAGCTACACAGGATACTATTAAGGAATGTACTATTAGGTTTGGTTACCTTTAAATCAAGGTCATGATGTAACTAGACAAGCCATGTGACTGTGCCACATGCCAAACAACATTCCAGTGTGGTTGGTTTGATAGTGATTAGATCTCTCTCTTAGATCCCTGTTTAAAGCAAACATGGATCAAATGCTAACTTGTAGGTGTCACTTAACAGAAACTGAGTCTTGATGTTGAATCAACATTCAATCAACCTGCTTTTCTTTTTTGTCTGTGCAGGACCGACCATGAAACTGAGGAGGCCCATTGTTGTGAAGATGTACCAGGAGAAAATAAATGAAATGTATGCAGTGGCAAAACAGTAGTGCACAGAGATGAGATAGTACTGAAGAGACACTGATTGTGTTATATTTAAAGGAGGAGAGATTTGTGCTGCTTTGTTTGAAAACATAAAGGGTCCTCGGTCGGTCGATATTTAAGCTATTAAATGCACGCACAGTTTCACAGCAGCCTTGCACATTTTGTAAATAAAAGATCCAAATCAGAGCCAAAATCTTGCCATTTACTGTGTGGCGCAAACAGGTAAATTGTACAGTATAACTTTGCACACGCCACATGCAGTATAGGAAACACTAGAAACACAGTCAGCATTTAATTTTTACAGTTTTTAAAGGAAATTTTGTAAACCATAATCCACTGTGACCTCTACTTTGTTTTTTCATAATGTGAAAATAATATAAGTAGCCTGAATTTCTCCAATCACAAGCATGTGCAAATTGTAAAACGTATATTTTCATTTGTGCTTCTCCATGTACAGTTTGACTAATGGTGAAATGTTTATTTTATGATGTTTCCATGGTTGTCAATAAAAAGTGAGTGATTTGAACAAATTGATCAAACTGGTTGAAAAATGTGTTCATTGTTTTTCATGGGTTTTTTTTCATTTTTTAGGAGGAATCTGAACTAATGCTGTGTCACATTTTCAACAGAGAAATCCAAATGCATGACACCGAGTCAGATATTTTGATGACTAATACATGACTTTATTACAGAATTGAGACTTGGAGGATGAAGGATGGTGAGAGGATGATGGCAAATTGTGCACAAAAATGTTGCTCTTCCTTGTCAGACCATTTCCTTTATAGACCTGTTTACGGACTTAGTTCAGGCTAGAGTGAGGCTGACTGCAGAAAGGTTACAGGCACTCAGAGACTGCCTTTTTTTTCACTGTGGGAAATTTGTGTCTCTCAGACTTTGCCAAAATTTGCTTGGGTTGATGGCCTACATTGTCATGGCTCTGACAGATTGATGGCTGGGGGGTGTGCTCCGAGGGAGAGTAGTGAATGGGACCTGAGAATGTGCTTTTCTCACATAAATTACCTGTAATTGTTAGGTGTTCACTCGTCACTCAAACATTTGCTCCCTTTTCTGAGGGCAAAGATAGACACCACAGGAGTGGCTTCAACCAACAGCAAGTTGAAATCCTTCCAGTTACACAGGCTAACACTCAAGCAGCCATGTGTTGGGGATACTGAACCATGGGGCAGATCTTCTGTCCATGCGATTTCCCCAACGTTAGCCATGGGTCACAACGAGGGCCTCCTAGTGATTGTCGTAGCTTCTTCCTGGCCATCAAGCACTGGCTGGCAGACATAACCCATCTTCTTTGCTAGAGGCAATGTCCAGGGACCGCAGGGAGGCTGGATGTGTATACCTATGAGTGGTTCAATCTGATGACCTTGGGTCTCACTCCTTGGTAAGATTCATGCTCTTTCAGTACACTAGGGGTTACAACCTAACCCTGCTTTTGACCAGGAGTCTCACTACAGTACCTCATGCCTTTTCAGAGGCACCTCCATTTAGGAGATATGGACCACAGCAAAATGACTGATGTTACAACTCCTCTATTAGCCCATTCAGTACTTAGTATCTTTACCACGAGTGAGTGTTTCACCACACCACCCTTATTGATAACTGGTAGAACAAATATACATAAACATTTCATTCAGCGTTTCAGTTTTATTTTCAGTTTCAGTACAAAAATCTAATGACATTCCCATCAGCCTCAGCTGCACTTGCATGCAACATGCTATCGCTAGCAGCTAGCTCAAAGCAACATTGTGCCAACGTACAGCCCCACAGAGCCACGAGCTTGATTATAGTTTTTCATTTAAAACAATAAATTTTCAACATTGTTAGAGATTTTTTTTTCTTTAAAATGTTCTATTTTTGTTTCAGCATATGAAAGATCTAATTTATTTTGACAAGGTTAACAACAAGCAAAAAATACAACAGCTGAACTTCTCTTTCTTACCTTTATGGGTTTAGGGTTATTAAAGATAATTTTCGCTAATTTTCAAGCAGTGAAACTTGACACATAAAACATAATGAATTGTGAATGAGTTCAGAAAATAGATAGCCAATGGGACTGTGCGTAATTACAGTACTGTGTGTCTAACAAAGCCGGAGACTACAGCTAAAAGCAAACATGGAGAGAGCTTAAACAAACGACCAGAGCCAAATGGGCGCCATGGTTTTCTAAAAGAAATATATAATGTATAGAAAAATCCCCAAACGCATATCAGATTGCATTCTTGGATGACCAGTTATGCAGCCTCTCATTTTAGTGCACTTTTTCCAGATAAAGTTACAATGGCATTTTAGAACTGTCTGAGTTCAGCTAGAGTGAGATAATATATCTAAACATCTCATCCTCCAGCATTGTTTGACTATTTAAACTATTCGTACAGGGTTGGGCTAATGGCTGCACTTTCAGTACGGGCTCTTTGACGTATGTACTGATAATGATATCAGATCTATAAGTAAACACTAAACAGGTTTCTGAACACAGGAAGCAGATCTTAACTTTCCCAATGACTGCAAACGCTTAGCTAGAAAACATAATGTGCCCTTTCTGTTGAAGGTACTGTTTGTTATGTTACCCGTTCCATCGAGTTACTCGTTTAATGTGTTTGGTGAGAGGAGAGGCAACACGACTGTAATCACTCTGCAGCAGAAATGAGCAAATCCAAGAAACCATTGGAGCTGTTTAAGGGACAAATGTCGGCAGACCAGTTGGGGGGACGTGGGGATGGGAGCATGAGAGGACGGAATAACATGAAACTGGATGGTATTACCATGGTTACCAGTGAAAATCAAAAACCTTTCAATTTAATTTACAAGCTAGCATAAGAGACATTAATGTTTCGTTATTGTATGTTTATTTTACAGAACTGATAAAGTACACATTTCAAAACAGTGCTCACACATGGGGCAACGTTATGATCAATAAATGACTGACAGATAAGCTTTCCATTCATTCTGAAATATCAGCTAGTAGTTTAAAAAAAACAAACAAATAGGAATGCTGATTTAAATGCAGTTGACTTTTTCTTACTGCTATCAGATATGGCACAATACTACCTCCATGTGGTTAAACCGTGTACTACAATCAGTGGAAACATCAATACAACTGAATGGTACATGTATTGATGATAAACAAAAGTGGAAAAAAAAACAAACTTAAATTAGGTTATACACAGCTGTTTTTGTCATTATATCAAGTAGTAGACTGTGAAGACTGGAAATTGATAGCACATTTTGTTTAAGGCCAGCTCCTCCAAATTCAATAAAAAGGAGATTATTTTCTTCCATAACTCCGGCGGTATCTAACCATAGTCTGAAGATATATTTCTTTTTCTGAAAACTTCTGCTTCGACAGAGATGAACTGATTTTGACTTTGTTTGTGGTGCTCACAGCGCTGAAACATACGACTTCAAAAGGCAGAAATCTCAGAATTTAAAAAATCTGCATTGCTAGATACCACTGGAGATTAAATTGCACTTTGGGTGAACTGACCCTTTAATAAAACACACACTGGCTTCTTCTCTTTCATTTGGTAATGATGGCAACTCCTTTCTTGACCCAGGCATTGTTGTTGAGGAGAGAGAGCATAAAGCGAGCCACGTCTCCTCTTCCCACTGTGCTGCCTACAGGGTAACCACTGTTGTCAGGCACAAAGTATCCCTCATGCGTCAGGAACTCTTGAGCTATAGAGGAAACAAGGGTGGAAAAAGTGGGAGTCAGTAGCTATACAAAAACACCATTTTCATTTGGTCCTTCAGGGACTAAAAGGCGTGAAACAGTGACCACAAAGACGTGCTGAAACTTCAGGGAAAGGAATATCATTAGTAAGAAAATGAAGCCCATTCATTCTCATGAAAGGTCCTCTTAAACACTTTGTGGTGGGAGCCTCCTATGCTTGTTATATAGGTTTGCTTCAGCCCCCTGTTGCTGGTCTGCTTTTACCTGAGGCAGGCAGGTTCTTGAGACCGGGTGGGCGAACCACAGTCCAGTTGATGTCCTCAGTGTCCTGCAGGAACTGCTCCATCTGATGCATGTTGGTGAGGACACTTCGGATCAACGGCAGCAAGAGGAACCGGATGAGATAAGGTGACTGCGTTCCAGAATTAGCTAACAACAAAAGAGGAGAAAAAGATTCAGAGAGACTTTGGAAAGTAATCTCTTAAACCTTCTGAAATGTTATTGCACCCCCATCAGGCTGATTGTGGTCACTTTTCCAGGGCAGCATTTGCACACAAGCGATATGGAAAATCTGACGTCTCTGCTATTTATTACCTTGCGTTAATTTGCACAAATATTTTTGAGGGAAAATGTTACACAAACACAAAATTACAGTCAATAAACACCACCCAAGCTGAAATTTACAACAACTGGGTGGAGACCCCACAGAAGGCCTCGTCATGAATACCGCACTTACGTTCAGTGTACCAGGAGGTCATGGTGATGATTCTGTTGACTTGGGCCTCTCGCATGGCGCTGATCATAACTTTCATGGACAGGGTGTAGCCCGTCACCGCAGAGAAGATGGAGGCCGGGAAGCCAAGGCAGGACATGATTACATCCTGTCCTTTGAAATGAGTTTTGAGACTCTCTGCTGAGAAAATATCAGCTTCCACCACCTGAAAGCAACAGACAGGGAAACACATATAATGCTGAAATGAATTTGACTTTTTATACATTTTAGTCAGGAGTGCATGATGGTTACTTACAAACTAATCCAAAAATTTGATTTGTTTCAACAGAGCAAAGCTTTGGATACTAAATTGAATAAAAAAATAAAGAATAAGCCAGTGCTCTGTATTTTAGACTTTGTAAGTCATTATTTCAATACTTCCTTACTTCCCTACTGCATCTGTGGCACAAAATCAAAGCAAAACAATATTTAGAAACATGCCACGTACAGAAACCAAAGATGTCCAACTTAAAAATAATGACAGAAAAAAACATGCAGCGGGCGGCAGCACAATACGACAGCGTCACATCACCTTGAGATTGTCATGATGGACGGTGAGTTTTCCCGGATTCCTGACGATGGCGGTGACTGTGTGACCCTGCTGCAGCGCCTGGTTGACCAGATACTGTCCCGTCTGCCCAGTGGCTCCAAGCACAGCGACCTTCATCCTCAGACTCTGGCACACAGAGTTCAGTCAAGGCTGGTTAATAGACAACGTGCCGAACGGTCTGTCCTCTCAAATTAACTGCTGGAAAGATCCCTCCCTGTTTTGCAAGTTCAAGTGTAAAAAATGATTATTACGGTGCAATAAAGAGGCCCTCTGTATGAAATAAAGGTTAGTCATCTGACAAATTTTGTGTTTAAAATGTAGTTAACGACACAGTAGTCACTGATCCAACAGAAATACTAATCTAAAGGGGTGAAATCATGTAGAATGAAAACAATCTGACAGTAAATAATGATTATTTTCATCATCAAGTAATGTAGCTTTCTCTTTGCATTGATTAGTTGCTTAATTTATAAAATGCCCAAAAAAAAAATTAAAAATCTTTAAGAAAAAAAAGATGTAATCTTCCCTTTAAGGAGGCAAACACTACAGACTTTGTTGGATGAAAGGATTATATCAGCCGTACTGCAGGATGACGAGCTGGCTGATCAGATGCTCTCTGAGGTTATTAAGCAGACACTGCTGACTGAGTTTCATTAAGAGATTTTTCTGAAAACGTATTTGTTGGCACAGTCGCTGAATTCTGGTTAACATGCAGCCGCATGCGAGTCATACAATACAATATTATGCAATATAAAATGCCAATAGCTTCAATGTTACTCCTGTCTTGCCAAGCACAATTATAGACAAAAGAGTTCTGATGAGAAGCAGTTGTAAACGCAATAAGGTTTCATGATAGCCGTAAGGATAAATACTACACTGAACCTTGCATGACTTTTAATCTAACCAAGGGGTCAAAAGGTCACTCTATGCTCGACTACAACCCGGTGCGTTTGCTTCTGTCCTGGCACTTAAAGCACATCAGTTCCCAGAAAAAGAGAGGAAAACACATGTTATGTGACCTGCAGTGGGGTCAGGAGTGATTCCTATTGTGTGTGTTGACTACTGTTTTAATGACTCCCCGAGGCCTTTCCTGTTAAATCCTTCATATTAATCTTGTGGTTTGCTTTTGTGATAACATCAAGCTGCAAGTGACGCTGTAACATGGAAGCTAAGTATCGCACAGGGAAACTGTGATACTGTAAAAAGCAAAACAATCTGAAGCAACATTTAGGTTTTAAAACCCTCTGAGAACACGCTGAGTGCCACCGCTTCCTCTGCTGCAGACTATGAAATCACACATTTAATAACAGTCTTAAAAATAAGACACCAAACATAAGCTGTAAATGAAAAAAACAACCAAAGACCAGCTCTTCATTTCTATGTTTCTATGAATATAAGGCTGCTTTCAATTTGGATCTGCATTGACAACAATATACTATACTGTTAAGGACTGAATTGCAGTCATTTAAAGGTCAATCTGTGATCCCAGTATTGACAAAAATCAATTAGTGGAAGATTTTTACAGGGACTAAGAACTAAATCAACATTGTACATGATTACATGCTGTAATCTATTTGTTTACTTTACCATATATACACATATGGAGTGAGTGTTGCGATAAATAATGACAAATATCACATCTGTCACATGTCGTCAGGATCGGTGTTTATGTAATACAGACTTACAACCTCCATGAGGATTGTAAAGACTTACATTCAGATCAAGTTTCAGACAGCTGCATTAGTAAAGATAAATGTTTTAAGTAGGCTTAGTTAGAATAAACCTATAAACTACCAGCTGAGTTATAAAACCACCACATTGTACCAGCAGAGTTCATCTGCTCTGACTTGAATACGCCCCTTTCTGAAAAAGCTCCATGCTCTGCAGAAAGCGCAGTGACTTACTGTATATTTTGTCACATTTCTCTGAAATATTAACGCCACAGTTTGGCGTTGAGTAACATCTACAGGTTAAGTAGCATTATGATAAACAATCGTGAGCAAACTCACCTCTCCGTTTCAATTCCGTAATGGGGGCGTTCAAGAGCGCCAGCGTTCAGGTGTTGTTTGTAAATCAACGTTTTTCACAGGTTATGTGTTCTGCACACTTATTACTAATTATAATGTTAGCGTGGGTTTAAGATTATATTTTGGACTGTGTGTTATGTTTGCACTTTAAATAAATGTTGTAGCTACAGAAAAATTGTATATTTTAATGTTACTTTCTTTGTGTTTCCTATCATTCTATCCTATCATCCTATCAGTTCATAGCAACTTCTGCCATTTTGTCAGAAAAATTAAGATATTAAAACAAAACTTTGGTCTCTGGACTCTAGTGATTTGTAGATGATTAAATAATATGTTTCTCAATAAAAAAAGAGTAGGTTATTTTATGAATACTGATAGATACTGATAGGCATCGTATAAGTCTTATTATAATGACCTGTCAAGGCTATACAGTCACTTGTGTTTTAGATAATATTAATAAGTCTTAACACTGAGTTACATAATCCAAAACAAGCATCTGTAGTCAAAATGACTTCCAAAAACAAGCCTAAAAACAGATGCAGGCCGAACTTTTGCAACCTACATTTATCTCTGCTCTTTGCCATCTTCCTAAATAAAGACCAGTCTAGTCGCATCAAGTCATTAGCTAAGTAATCCACTTGTGGCTCGGTGCCTTGATTATGCGATCACACCAAGGGACTAAAGACTAAAGCTACAGCACTGACAGAGGGAGCCGCACAGAGGGACAGCTTCATACATGAGGCCTCTGTGGTGAGTTACTGGATCCTGCTGTCATTCATCTTCCTACAATGAGAGATCAAACCGACAACCTGCAGTTCTTGACCTGATCCCGGAGAACTGGTGGAGGATGAAACAAAGCAAATGGCTGTTTAAATACTCACAGAAGCTGAGAACTCACAGTCAAACAACTTGGGAACTGGTGACTGGATAGAGGAGGTGACCACGTAAGTAAACTGCTCATAGTAGAGTTGTTTCTATAGAGTGAAATAAGCACTTGCAGTCAGAAACTTAGGTCAAAATAAATGAATTTTGGTCTGAGACATCATATTTGATGCAAATAATTGTGTCAAGTTTGTCTCAAAGTATTTTTTAGTCCACTTAAAATACAGAATTTAGCTTGTAGTACAGTTCTGTGTAGTGATAGATCAGAAAACTCTCTGTGATTGGATGGCTGCTAAATATCTTTCCAGGTGACGAAAGCCACCCATCTGTTCATTTAAGTAGGACAAAACCAGCACTGCAAAATAAAAATATAAAATATGTGCCAAGGCACTTTGATGAAATCGGTCACGCACAGCTCTTATTGTTATTGCTTTTATGAATCGTTAACAGTAATTCATGGATTACGCGTTGACCTAAAATAACAGGAGGGCATTTAAAAATGCCATTTCCTTTTTTTTTTTTTTTTTTTAATCTTTTCATTTCATCAAAATAACTTCATGCATGTGAAGATATTGCCGTTATTTAGATTATGCATCGCTCGGTATAAGCCTTCGTAGAATTCAGACCAGAACAGATCTCTGCTGCAGGATTAAGGCCAATCACAGAGGTCAACCAGCAGATAACGAGATTAAGAGGGCATAAAGTTGAACGTTCTGCAGCTTCAGCTCTTCTGCTGCTGCCTTTTCGCTCCGTGAAGGAAGAGGCCAAGACTGTAGCAGAATTATTTTAAAAAGTGTGGGGAGAATCTGTCTCTCAAGCTTGTAGAATTCCAAAAGGTCGCACCCGTAGAGTGCAGTTTGAAATTCATCTCTTAATGCATCAACAGTATAGTTAAATGCATGCTCTAGTAGAGGAGTTATCTAAATGTCCTTGTCACCTTTAGCTGATGTGATGACTGTTGCTTTAAACAGGAACAGTCATGGGATGTGGCGTCACAAAGTCTGACCAGTTCCACAAACAGTCCAGAAAAGGTAACCATGATCCTCCACACAGACAGTGTTTATCACTCTATCACCACCATGAGCCTGAACAGAAAGGCTTCATGGTTCTCTTGTTGTTCGCCTTGTTTTTCTTTGCTTTGCATCATAACTGTGATCTTCTTTGTTACATCTGTTGTGTTTCTTTCCCTCTTTTTGCTCTGCTGCATGCAGCCGTCACAAGTAAGCCACACCTGTCTTACCTTGACCGTTATGTTGTTGTTTGCAGGCAAAGCTGTCAAAATCTACTTCAGCAAAAATAAAAACGTTGCCACGTACAAAAAATTTCTTATGCAATTTCTTGAAAGGCAAGAGTGAATGAATCAATGTTGAAACAAAGTATGTAAACGGCATTTCCAAAATTGCTCAACTCATGATTCTCGAGCTGATGTTTTTATCAGCACACATGATTTGTACTGTAAAACTGTAGCAGTGTGTGCTTTCAGCAGAAACTTTAAATAAACAGATACTTAAAAAAAAAATCTATAAAACTTGCGAGTAAATGGAGAGTAAATATAAGACGTTACCTCCTGCTATGGTCAGGACATCAGCCTGTATCTCAGACTGTTTTTTCAGTTATGCTCTGTGACATTTCTCCATGTCAAACAGAGAATATCATAATATTATGACACATATTACAGATGTTGAAATACACACACACACACACACACACACACAGAGTTTTCTTTGAATAATAAACTGCAACAAGTTTGCTTAAGTAAACAAACCAGTCTAGAAATATTATGCATCCTTTAGCAAAAGCAAAAAGTAAAAGTACTTTTATTCAACATAAAAGATAGTATATTGTATTATTGTATTATACTTGTTGATGTGTTCTCTGTGTTTCAGCTTTAAGAGCTGCCGTGCTGATTCAGAGATGGTACCGTCAATATGTAGCCCGCACAGAGACGAGGCGGAGATACACCTGGCACATTTTCCAGTCCATCGAATACTCTGGAGAACAGGCTCAGATAAAGGTGAGAAGCATCTAGTATACTTCTATATGTTTGTTATAGAGGAATACTATAAATAACAGCTCATCTTTAACATCTCCTCCCTGTGCAGCTTTATAATTTCCTCGGCTACCTCATGGACAATTTCACACCATCAAGCAACGAACGTAAGATTTCACTTTTTGGATGACAAACTTTGTTTTTGTGTCGGTGTAACTGAACCTCTGAGTTTGAGCTGTTGTCTTGACTTTCCCTTCAGGGAATTTGATCTCGCACATCTTCAGAGAGAATGAGGTTTGTCGGGACGCAGAGTGGGAGAGGTACTTCTGCTACAAGAACATCGAGGTGCCGGAGATTTACTCAGGACCTCACCTGACCTTCCCTCTGACGGTGGAGCAGGCAGTCGGGCTGGTGGAGGCCTTCAGGAACAAGAAAGTAGGTGCACACCACTGCTTAACTGTCCGGTCTCTAAAAGAAATGTTGCCTTGGTCTCAGCTTATGTTCAGATTCAGCGGTCTTAGTTTAGTAGGAAAATGAGGTACAAATGTTCCTTTCTGTATTTTGCTCTAACCAGCATTTTACATCCTATACTTATATTACATTTCCAACAATTTCCAACAAAACCATTCATTTAAGAAACAACATTTTACTCCTTTCTTCTTCTTCTTCTTCTTTGGATATCACACACTGAGCTGTCATTAACCAAACTGACTAAGAATTGAGCATCAAAAATCAGGATATTAACCTTTCAGATAAAAAAAGAAATGTACTCTACAAAGGCATTTGATATTTGCAGTGTGAATGTTTGAGGCTGTTCAACATATATCTTTTACTTTAATATGTATGTATTTGAAGGAGCATTGCAATCATGTTTATGGACTTGAGTGGAGTCTGAGTTGTCTGCTCAACAGGGTTTCTGGAGTAACAACCGATGAAAACATACAGTGAACTTTAACCTTGGGCAATAATAAAATAATATCAGTTCATTATTTTTCTGCAAGAAAGAAGGAGGAAAATCTGGCATGCATTAATCACAAAATCAGAGCAGTGCGGTGTGACTGCTTGTTGGTGTTTTTGTGCCTAAAAGGCATCTCGCTAACAGGCCTCTCTCCCAGTAGCAGTTGCATTCGCGCTACGTCCTCCAGCTCCTGCTAGAGACGTGGAAACAGCTCCGGATGTTGCCAAATATCAACCGCATCTCCACCTGCCAGAGCAAAGAGATCACTATTTGTGGTGAGCTGAAAAAAAAATAGTTGATCTAACAAATTAATTAAAAATATTATTGAGCAACAGTTCTGATAACTGATTTATCGTTTTAGCAACAACATCGCCAACTGTAAACTGAGAAGATTTGCTGGTTTTCTTAATCTCCTATTATAGAAAACTGAAGTTTTTAGGCTTTTTGTCTGGAAAACTGTTTAAAATATCTGATATGTTATAGTCCAAATGTTGAGAAATGAAAAAATAATGGGCAGGTAGGCAGTCTGCCCTTAATGTTAAACACTTCTTGGCTAATATGTACACAGATTCCTTCATGTTCATTCATTTATATAT
This sequence comes from Nibea albiflora, assembly GCA_014281875.1. Lineage (NCBI taxonomy): Eukaryota > Metazoa > Chordata > Actinopteri > Sciaenidae > Nibea > Nibea albiflora. The sequence goes on from CM024801.1 coordinate 12,786,452, forward strand.
GTCCTATTCGTTACAGGTGATTTGCACGGACAACTGGAAGACCTCTTGCTGATTTTCTACAAGGTCTGGACTTCATCTTCTAAATGTTCATAACTCAGACTGAGAGGCAAAACTTGAGATGTTGTTCTTTCTTTGCAGCTTATGAACTGTGGTAATTCATTTCAAAGAGTTGTCTGCAGGGAGTCATTTTCCCTCAAATTGTTGAAATGCTCTAATTATATTATTTTAATTAAAATATTCTGAGAAACAAAATGTTTTGCCACAACGTGCTGCCTTTCCTCTGCAGAGCAATTAGTGAGTGAAATTGGATCTGCTTTGACTCCCCGGGCTGTGGCTCATCATTTGTTTACATTTAGATTACAGAATGATCCCTTAACACAGTGTTCATTTGCTGCCGTTTACTTTACAGAACGGCATGCCGTGTTTGGAGAAACCCTACTTGTTTAACGGAGATTTTGTAGACCGAGGCAAAGACTCTATTGAGATCCTCATCATCCTCTTCTCATTCCTGCTCGTCTATCCGAGTGACGTCTATCTCAACAGAGGAAACCACGAGGACCACATAGTCAACCTGAGGTAAAACAAAATCTGAAGCCCGAAATCACATGTTCTTCTTGTTAAGACTCCGGTGTAATCAGAACCTATATTTCTAACTGTCATCTTTCTCTGGCGGATGTAGGTATGGTTTCACAAAGGAGGTGCTGAATAAATACAAGGTAGGTTTATATGATGAAATCCTGAAACCTGATTTGTTTCTAACTCATCATCCCTGCTTATCAAACCAGCCAGCACGTCTAAAATGTGTCCTAATCCAGACGACATTTAGGGCACGAAAGTCACCTGCGCCCAGTGAGGCTTGATAGAGGCCAATACAACACTGGTCACTCCTCCTCCTCACAGCTAAGAGGATTTGAGGTCATTAAACTAGATGACAGCAGAACATCTGACTCTGATGAGTCAGGGAGGTTGAGATAGTCCAAGTAAGAAACCAGTAAGAAAACCTCAGATCCCAAATGTTTTAAATTTCCTTTCCTTTTTTTTATTATTTTATTTATAAGAAAGTATGTTTGTGCACATTATCATCATTAATTTGACTGAAAGGCATCAAACCCACAATCTGAAACAACATCTTTAGAAACAAGCCGTAACAATCTTTCAAATAACGACAGCATCCCTAAAATTAGACTGAAATGTTAAATTTTAGAAAGTTAAGTATATTAATACCAATCATTATTAAACTTCTTGTTGTTCTTTCAGATTGTGGGTTGAAAGTTGCAGTAGTTGCAGTAAATCCATCCCACAAAAAAAGTACACATATAAAAGATACACTATGTTGACAACAAACTGCCATAAAACTGAGAAAAGACGTCTGTGCTTCTCCTCAGATGCACGGCAAACGGATCCTGAAGCTGCTGCAGAAGATTTTCAGCTGGTTGCCATTAGCAACGGTGATCGACCAGAAGGTGCTGGTGCTCCATGGAGGGATCTCGGACGTCACGGACCTCAGCGTCCTCGCCAGACTGGACAGGCACAATGTGAGGAGAAATCACGTGCAGCTGTGATAAACTCTTTCATTGATCAAACACAGACACCGTTCAGCATCATTCATCTCTGCTGTTGTGGTCTTTGTTTTTTTCTCAGTATGTTTCAGCGCTGAGGCCTCCAAAGAAGAGACAGAAGAGTTCAGCAGGGATGTCCATCGACTCAGACATGGATGAGGAGATTTTATGCGCCAGCAAGTTATCCCAGCGTCGGATCTCCCTCACATATCCCAAACCCTTTGGAGAACGTGAAAGTTTCCATAACCGCTCATTGCAGGACTTCTCTGACCGGATCAAGGGAAACACTGTGGATGAGCTGGAGAGCAGGAAGAGGAAACAGTCCATTTTCAACCTGGGGACCATCTCTTCGGAAAAAAACATGACTGCATCTGTGTCCTCTGACTCTATCAACAGTGACAATTCCAAAGACGAGTGGAAACAGGTGAAGAAATGAGTAATGAATAGTGTTTGCTCAGATTTTAACACAGACATCCAACTTGTCTGATGCAAAGCCAACTGATCCCGTATTGTCTTTGTTTCGAGTTTGTTTTTCTTAACCTTGTAAAGTACCTGATTAGTGCTGCCAAAGAGTTTGATCCCAACTCCAAAACTATAAATACTACTATTAATAAACATAACATAATATAAGTACTTTAAAAATAAATAAAACACAGCCCAGCTGCCAGAATGATAAACAAACAGAAATACAATATTATAATTAAAAGAGGCAATACCAATAATATGCATACATGCAAAGAGACATACATTAGACATCTGGTGAAAAGTGTGCTCAGCAATGTTTCAATATTTGCACTGATCAATTAATCAACAGATTGTTTAACTTCTAAATAGTGCAATGCCTTGAAGGGACCTTGTGGATTTCTCCTGTAAACAAACAAAGCTTAAACTTATACTAAACTAAACTAAACTAAACTAAACTAAACTAAACTTAAACTTCCTACGCACCAAAAGGCAGTAAAACACAGAACAAAGGTCCACAGGAGACCTTTAAAATAACCATAATAATTAACTGCAAACTGCAATATTGTTGGAGGAGGTGTGGACACCGCATGTAGGAATGAAGGTCATCATTTGTTATTGTTGTTGCTCTGTGGGTGAGTTTGTTTGTTGTACCCGGGTCCTAAAGAGTCCTATGTAAGATATAGAGACTCGTGTGGGAAAAAAAAGATTTGCGAGGTCGTGGTCTTTGTGTCGCAGCACTGAGTCACAGCCTGACAAATGTTCGTCAGTGATCAACATTCACCTTAGATGAGGTGCTGAGGATTGTTGCCTGTGCAGGCTTTGACATGCTGTAATCCACCACGTCATTAATCCCTTTGCCGTGAGTTCAATCTGCTCGGTCGCCACCTTAAGCACAGGCTGTAGATGTCAGTGGTCTCATCTGGCTCATGTACTCGGTGGTGGTTCAGGTGCGAACATGTTCAGCCATTACAAACAGCTCATTAGGTTAACATCTTCAGTGAATTACCAGCCATGTTAAGTGATTCGTTCATGTATTGGTAAGCAGTAAAACACTGTGAACAGATGTAACAGCAGATACTGAGCCATACGACATTATTATAAACACAATTAAACATTTAAAAGTTGCTCTTAAAGTTTGAAATTCAAAATTTGATGTTCTAGGTCAGTTTCCAGGGACAAATCAAACTTATACAGACTCCATTTGTTCCTATATTAAATAAGACAGCGACTACATTCATGCTGTGAGGCTGTGCAGGCACAGCTGTAAACTGAGCTAAATGCTAACATGCTTATAATGAGAATGCTAATATACAGGAGATGGGATCATCAAAGTCTGTATGACTCATCCTCTGGGTGTATGAATCTATCCAACAGTTTGTTCAGCTGTCATGAAATCGTGTGCAAATTGTCATTTCCAACTGAGAACTTGTCATGAGTTTGAGAATTCATTCTTGTCCTTGGCAAGTTGTTTTTCTCCCACAATCATTTCTTTTTCAAAATTCTGTTTCAAGTTTCTCTGTTATATTCGTTAAAGTTAAAGTCATTGTCTTGTGCCTTCAGGTGCTGGACTTGCTGTGGAGTGACCCGATGCCCCAGGATGGCTGCATGCCCAATGAGGTGCGAGGCGGTGGTTGCTATTGGGGCCCCGACGTTACCGAGGACTTTCTGAACAGACACAACCTGCAGCTTATCATCCGCTCCCACGAGTGTAAACAGGATGGTTATGAGTTCTGCCACAACCGTAAGGTGAGGCCCACAGAGGTTTGAATTACATTACTGTGACATGAAATGCATTTTATACTTCAGATCAGTGACACAGTTGTTTTGAAAAATATGAACCTTTCTTCTCATTTCACTTAGGTCCTCACTCTGTTCTCTGCCTCCAATTACTACGATGTGGGAAGTAACAGGGGGGCCTACGTGAAGCTGGGTCCAGATCTTGTGCCTTATTTGATTCAGTATCAGGCGAGCAGCATGACAAGAGAGCTCACTGTGAGACAAAGGTACAAAAAGCTACCAGAAAATATTCATCCCTATCCAATACGATTGATTCTACAGGAGAAGGGCTGCGACTGGTTCATTGATTCAATTGTTCAGTTTGTAAAATGTCAGAAAACAGAGAAAATTGCCTGTTACACATTGCGATCTACAATTCTACAGAATAGAGAAAATTAGAGTCAAACATCTGTCTGTTGAATGTAATGCTACAGCTACTGTAGCAGCCACTAGCATAAAGCCTGGAAACACAGGATCCGCTAGCCTGACTCTGGACAAAGGCAACAAAATCAACCTAGCAGTACCTTTAAATCTCGTTAATTAACATGTTCATTTTGTTTGTTTGCCTGCTTTGTTTATTTAGGATAGAACGCTAAGTGTGTAGTGAGTGACTGTTATAAAAAATATAAATCCATTGTTATCTTGTCTGCAGTGTTGGACGAACTGAGCGCTCAGCCCTCAGAGTCCTGCGGGAGCAGCTGTTTGCGCACAAATCTGACCTCCTCTGTGCCTTCAAAAAGTTCGACAGCGAGAACACAGGTGTGTAGTGTGACGTTCATGAACCAATTCAGTCCTCAACGGATCAGGTGTTACTTCATTTTTCATTACAGGCCTCTTGTGTACCTCCCTTCTTTTAGTTCTCAAAGGACAATGTGTGGCTTGGGAGAAATGCGATCTCACGCTTTTGTATTTTTATACCCATTCAGATAAAAACATGTGGGCTGATCAGAAGTCCATGCAGCAGTATTTGACAGTTTCACAGAAACTGCAGCTGAAACTGTTGTTGTTCAGTGATTTCCTTTGATTCAGCCAATTTCTTTTTTCTTTCTTCTACAACAGATTTATTTACGTTTATGGCTGCAGGGGAAACTCTCAAAGTCTTACACAACCTGGAACTTAGAAATAGTAGTTAAAATCTTAAGTTACTTAAAACCAAAAACCAAATCAAATAACAGGTTAAGTTTTCGCCTTTGTCAGGTTTTGTGTCCGTGACCGACTGGGCCACTGCGGTGGAGAGTGTGATGTTCCTCGGTCTGCCCTGGAGGATGTTGCGCTGTCAGTTGGTCACCTCCAAGATCATTGACGGCATGATTGACTACAACGAGTGGATCAATGAGCTCAACATTAAAGGACAAAACACGGATGTAAGGTCATTTAAGCACATTGTGTAAACTTGTCTGAATCAGACACACTCAACCGAGGCATATGTGCGCACAAAAATGAAAGCTTTTTCTTCATCATTTATCCTCTCGCAGCACATCGACCAGAGTCTACTTGAGACTCTGTATCGCCACCGCTCCACGTTGGAGACCATCTTCAGAATCGTAGACACGGACAACTCAGGTAAAAAGTTACATGTGTATACACTGGCAGAAAATTTCTAATTGTGAGACCGTAGGATCCAGTGTTTCTGGATGAAAACATCAGGATAACCTCTACTGCTTTCATTTTGACTTCTTAATGTGTCAAAGTTCCCCAACTTTGTGGCAGCATTCATTTTTATTAAATTACTTAAACAAATTGTAACTGTACCACCTCACAGAGACAATCAAGTGAGAGACAATGCGGTGCAGTGGAAGTGTAAAGTGTGTCAGGGCGCTGTATTTGCTGTGTCCAGATAGAGATGTCTGTTGTGTTCAGTCTCCGTTAATCCACCTGCAGCGTGCAAAAGAGGCCACAGCATGTTACTGCCTCCTGAATCCTCCCAGTTAAGACAAGGATTAACCCACTGATCTAATGGTCCACTCTCCACTCCTCTCCTCTGGCCACACACGCTTTTTCATCTATCATATCTGCCTGTTTCCGCCTTTTTTAATCCCTTTTTTTTCTATTACTGCATCTGCAAACTTCTCTACCCAGCATCTTTAACCTTTAACCTCCCCAGGCTTTATCACCATCGAGGACTTCCGGCAGACCTGGAAGCTGCTGAGCGTCTACCTAAAGATGGAGATCACAGACGAGGCCATCTCTGACCTGGCTGTCACCATCGACAGCAACCAGGACGGCAGCATCGACATCGATGAGTTCATGGAGGCCTTCCGCCTCACAGATAAGAAGAGCCGGCTGGAGCGGGGACGCAGCATGTTCATGGGCACGGCCAGCGACCTCACCAAGCTGGAGGGAGACCCCAACATTTGAGCGGAGAGAGAAAACAGACTGAAAACAGACTGACCTCAGCTCAGACTCCTCGCCAGGCAGCGGAGGGGAGGGCTGGGAGACGCAGCCAACGCAAGCTGCTTTAATGACGCACACTAAGACGTAGGATGATGCTGAGCAACAGCCGCGTAGATCACAGGGGATTAGGATGAGTTTAAAGTTCAGGATATCTGACAGCCTATGTTCATTTCACATTCTGATGCTGTTTAATCCACTGAGGAAGTGCGGGTGAAACACTGAACAGTGAATAGTTTGAATAGTTAAAGTATTACAAATGTAAAATACACAAACACAGAAGCAAAAAGGCATCATTATTCAGATAATACTCAAGGTCACAACACTTTTGACTTAAACATTAGACTTAAAAGATGTAACACCTGCACACTGACTCCAGATATCTTTGAATGGACAACGTTTCAAACAGTTAGATTTTTAAAAAATGGTCACCACACCTACATTAATAAGATGACAGACTTTACATTGACAACCATCCAAACTGCCCAGGGTGATAAACATCTGTGGGAACACTGAACAATCCAGGAACTACCTACAACCTTTAAAGTGTATCTATGTAAAAACTTACTAAGTTATTTTTTCCCTCAAATACAGCTCCTGTATTCAGCTACATTTTAAAGCTCCCCGAGTCAGTGTGCAGGAGTTACTGCTGATTTCCAGTAGCCTCTCATCCACACATGATGCGTAAATAACTACACTCATATGATACGATGAAGCGAACATGATAATTGTGCAGCTTGACGTCAGCTGTATTTGCAACTAAACGTTGCTGGTGCCTTAGCAGTAGAAGTGTTTAATTTCTGGGAATGAAGTTAAGTCTAGTTTGCACTGATGATGTTTTGTATTAACGGCCTACCCATGCACTGGGGTCTCTCCTCGTCTCAGGTGGGATACAAACTCTCGCCTCGCTCAGAACGGAGAACTCGTGATTTCATTCATTTGATTTTAAGATGTACTGTGTGTACAGAACATTTACTGTATTTTAAGGGCAGTTTGATCACTTTCACTTTCTTAGATGAGAAGATCAACCACTTTCATTTAATTCTATTCATTAGGATGCTGCAGTCAGGAGATGGTTGCTCAGCTTAGCACTAGAAACAGCTACCCTGCTTTTTCCAGACAGACTTCTAAAGCTCACTAATTAACACATAATGTAATGCAGGCGGATTTTTTTTTTTTTACGGAGCCAAGCTAATTGTTTCTCCCTGTTTCCAGTTTTTATGCTGCGCTAACCGGCTGCTTCTAGCTTTATACTTAGCATGCAGACATGAAGACAGAAAGTGAATAACCAAAATGTTTTAATATGTGAAGACAAAGGGGTGTTTTACTTTTTTAGCTGAATCTCATCAGTTTCTGTCGTAGGTAAAACTCCCATATTGCATAATATTGTTTAACTCAACCAAAAGAGAAGTGAAGAAATCAGTGTGTGCATGTGTAAAACGTTGTTATGTGTATAATATATGCTGACCATGGAAAATGTTTACTGCAAATATATCTCACAGACAAATTTGGCATATTCATTTGTGCGCATGTTTGAGGTAAGTGATTTAAAGAGGGCTTGACACTAATACCGTAATATTTATCCAGTATTTTCTATACATTTCTCCTCTGTTAACAGAAGCAAATAGCAAATAAAAGTTCAAATAACTGAGTAATCTGATCATTACAAAAGCTGCATGCATCACACGTGTTTTTGTTGAGGCTGCTTCTTGCATGCATATCATCCATCCATTCATTAATTCATTCATTTTTTACTCTTTAAATTATCTAATTCCACATCTATATCAACATCTTATGCAATGATACAGGGTTGCCACTTCTATTTTTCTATTTTCAACTAATCGATTCATCATTTTGTGTATAAAATGTTGGGGAATCTCATAGGATTTCCCAGAGCCAAATGTCAGATTACTGTTTTTGTCTGACCAACAGCTCAAAACTCAAAGATGCTGTCGTTTGACAAAGAAGAAGCATGACATTTTCACTTGTTTGAAGAGTCTGGAGAAAGACATAAATGATTAATCAGTTAAAACAAACTGAAAAACCAAAGAGTTCCTGCTGACATTCATTTTCTGATGATCATCTCACTAATCAATTGTTTCAGCTCTAATTGTACAATACGCTTTCCTTAAGTAATAATAGACCATTTAAATTAATTTCCCTCAGATTTTAGTCCACATAATGAAATATACAAAAGTTTATTTGTAGATTATTAAACTAGATTTCAGTTCCCAAACATAAACATGTAGTCATTATTTCATATATGCATGGGTTCTCTCTGGGTATTTGTCTCGGTATGTTATTTACAGTATGTTTGGAGTTTTCAGAGTCACCAGCAGGTGGCACAGGAGACCATTTAGTATAGAGTGCATCACTATGACAGAGACTTGTTTAACTAATCAGAAAACCCTGTGTGCAACTTCTCAGAACTGATGACTGATTTCATAGTATATTGTAACACACATTAAAAGACAACTGGCTAGAAGTAGCCAAGAGTATTAGTCACTGGGGATATAGCAAACAAACAAAGGCTTATTGGGATTTCTAAAAGCTGTACACACTGAATTTGAGCAGCAGCAACAGATAATGGAAATTCTTTTAAAAGCTTTTAACTGCATTGTCTCCGTATAATCGTCTGTGGTTAGGGCAGTAGTTTGTCTTTCAAATGATAATATTTCAAGTGGGTGGACATTAAAACATGCCCAGAGCTGCCTGCAGTCTCAATGAGGTTGGGTTAAAAGCTTTGCGTAGCTCAAAAGTTTACATTCAGTGAAAATATACCTGGGGATGACGGTGTGACCTAGAATTCAACTCCTGTAGCACGAAAAGAAGTGAAACCACATTAAAAATGATGTTCTGTCACAAGTTAACGTCTTTGCAGATGCACTTTGCCTTTGTACAGATTAAACAAAAGTGAGACATCATGTTATTAGTGAGCTTTGTGGTGTTTTTTATCGCCTCTGGACAGCTTTTTCCACTTCCTCCTCCAGTCTTTATGTTAAATTAAACCAAAATTAAACTCTTTCCTGGCTCTCACGTCTCAACTTGCTGCAAGAACACGACATTTAGGTGGGAAATGTTGCACAACAGCAATTATTTGATAACTTGATAAGTTACTTTGCACCATTACCAATCACAACCTTAAAGTTTTGCACCTTAATGCATCAATATTTGTAGCACAAAAATATAATATACAAAGTGTCCCCCGCCCCTTAACCAATGCCAGCTGATAAAATGGATGAGTGTTTCTATACTGTAGTTTTAGTACTTTTACTCAGCTAAAATACTTGAATACTTCTTCCACCCCTGCTGGCTGGTTGGACCGTGATGAGTTGTCTCCCCCCTTTCCCAGTCTTTGTGCTTAACTTCAATGAGCTTCATATTTAAGCAACAACACAATCAATCTTCTCAATACATCATTTCACATTATGCAAATCAGCCGATTTTGCAAAATGTCAAATTATTTCTTTAATCTCCACAACACTGGGAACATGTGAAAACAAGCCCAGTGTGTTACCCCAGAGATGGAGGCTGACGTGCTGCCGCCTGCCCTCTGCTGCTTTTCAAATCCAGCCACCACCGCCCCCGACATAGAAACTCACGCGCGGGTGACAAGTGGGACAAAGGGAAAAGGCAGTTAGACCTATTTTTCCAGTGCACCGGGGGAAGGGGGCATCTATTGTTCACTGTCTGCAGGTGGTCTTACTGTTGTAAAGCTGCTGGAGCTCTGTCCTAATGAAGACATTTGAATGAAAGATTTACAGACAACTGGAGCGTCTCAAAGCACTCACAGTGAGAGATTAGTCATGGACTGAAGGCCTAACTTCACTTTTAAGAAACAGTTCTTGTGTGCTTCACAGGTCTCTGAGTGTACGATTAATCAGACACTGGTAGATATTATGAATTTGTGCAGCTTGTGAAATGTTGCTAATGGGATTTTACCCCCATATTTCCCAGAATGTGTTTTGCAAAATCATCCAGTTTTGAGGGCTCTAATATAACAACATTTCCCATAATTTCTCTACAGTTAGCTTCAAAGTTAGATTATATGAAAATAAGGCCTGTGAATGAACAAAAAGCAAAAAGAGGCACTTATTTCATATTCAAAATATAACAAGTGAAGAAAATCTGTATATATTAACTATCTCGTAAAATAAGCCGTTGCCATCTTCATAAATAACACAAATAACACAGTTATTTCAAGGACATGCTCTAGAGATCTAAATCATTAAGAAACTGCTTACACTATAAAACGAAAAGTACTGCCAATCAGGTGAAAGGTAAGGCAGATTAGTTGTTTTTAACAATAATCATTAGTGAAAGCTCAAATAATGCACTGGTTCCCAGCTGGTAAATTACAGGATTGTTTGTACAGGGAACATCACTTTGATCCAACTGCTAACAACTTGTAGACATATGCACAATGCTTATTTTTAATCTTGAACTGTTCTATAAGAATTGAAAGCGAAACATCACGTATACAGAAATACAAGAACAAACTTTTCTCCCACAAGCAGAAAAAAATAAAATAAAAATATTAATAGACGTTGTATCATCGGCAAAAGCAATCCAAACAAATGACAATACATACATGACATATAGGACGAAACTTCATATTTGTTCAAGCAGGTTATGTAATAAAAGGTTGTCATATCCTGGTGAAATTACCATTAGGACGTCGTGGAGCCAGTCTAACCTTTTCTAGCTTCAAGAGTTGCAGCGTATCTCTAACCCAACGTTTATAGGAGGGCGGGGCAGTCTGTTTCCAGTTAAGTAGAATTATTCTTCTGGCTAAGAGGGTGACAAAAACAATGCGACCAGTTTGTGCCCTAACATCCTCATATTGAATACCAAATATGGCCGTGGGGGAGTTTGGGTTTATTGTTCTTTCACACATCTTGGATCGGGCATCAAATATAGAAGAGAGTAACCCGACAGTCTCGGACAAGACCAGAACGTATGAGCTAATCTATTACACAAATCATCAATTGTTAGATACATCTTTGCGATCCTGGCTTTAGACAAGTGCAGTCTGTGTGCTACTTTGAATTGAAGTAGGCCATGTCTGGCACATAATGATGAGGAGTGTATCCCATCTGACCAGATCAGCCTGCCATGCTTCTCTCAATGCATCAAGAGATGCCGTCTGTAAAGATGAGAGTTTCATATACATAACAGATATTAGTCCTTTGTTAGATGGAGCTGTTGTTCAGCGATTGCAGGAAATGATCTTGTTTGGTAACAAATCCAGTCCTGGACCTATAGAAATCTTTAAAAATGTGACTTTGGTAAATCAAATTTAGCTCTGAGCTGGTCAAATGAGGTAAAAATATCAGCTATGTAAATGAGACGATACCTTTCTCACGCCAGACTAAGAAAGAGCCATGCTCAAGTGAGGGGGGAAACTGATGATTTGTCACAATTGGGGCACAAATCGAGCCAGCCTACCAACCAAAGTGTTTTCACACCTGAACAGAAATTGATAGATTAGGGGGGCGGTAGATGCGAGGGAGGGATAATGGGAGGCTTGCATCAGCTTCCATTTGGACCCAGGCAAGGCCCTCGTTGTTAGCATACATTTGAAGCCACCTATACGAATATTTGAAAGGATTAGCACTAAAGATTTACATTTTTTCATTTTTTTTTGGGTTCCTAGCACCTTAATGCTTTGTTGAATATAGGATACCATGCTCGTGGAGGTGAGGCAAAAATTTATGAAAACAGACCTAAATTAACTCGTGTACAAGTAAAAAACAAGCAGAGAAGAGTTGCAGGGTCAACACACACTGAAGGTCAAATAAGTTGAGATGAGAAAGTGCGTACATGTTGACGCCTGCAGGCCCTGAAATGCCACCTCAAGGGCAGAAACATATGATGTGAGTTCTCAGAAGAGTTCAGACAGGAAGGATGAGACTTCAGGCATAAGTTTGAAAACAGAACAGACAGCTGCTGCTACTGTATATACACACTAAAAGCCTTTGGCGATTTGTGGATTCTTCTTTGTCACAGGTTGAGATGACTAATAGAAACGAGTAACCTCTTCTACCCCTGGAAAAACCAGTTCAGTTGTAGACATAGTCAAATCAGGGGAAACGAGCGAAGCGTTGCAGCTTTTTCGCTAACCATATTGAGATTTTCCCTGAATTTATTACATTTGTATGCAAAAAGTCTAGACAAAAAGTCCTTGCTCCAGTTATTCACAGGAAAAACAAATAGTTTACCAAATCATATCATTATCTAAATGCACATGAAGTATTAAAAGTAAAGTTATAGTGATAGATATATCTTTATACATGACATTATTGTATTATTCCTGCTGCATGAAAGTAGGATTTTACTGTTGTAGCTGATTGAGGTGGAGCTTGTTTTAACAACTTAATGTATAGTTACTGTAAGTAGATTATTCAAGTGGTTCCCAATTTAGGGGCAGGAAAACTTGTAATGACACTTTTCAAATAATAAAAATAATAGTAGTGAAGTAAAAATGATACTTTCCACTATTAGGATAATCTGGTCACACCAGACAGATCGTTGGGGAAGTTGATGGAAACTTAACACAAAGTTTCTTCCCCAAAAACAGCAGAAAATGTATGTCACTGTGACTTGTTCCAGACATATGAAAGAAAGGAAAGGCCATAATATTGTTTTGTAAGCTAATTAATTGTGACGTTTAAGTATGACTGATGGTGACACGGTGGTTACTGTTGCCTCAAAGCAAGCAGGTTCCTGTTTCGGATCTTGGTTGGGGCCTTTTTCGCGTGCCGTTTGCATGTTTTCATGTTCTCACCCTGTTTGCACGGGTTCTCTCCGGATACTCTGGCTTCCTCTCACAGTCCAAAGACATGCACTTTAAAGATTTGCTGGTGACTCTTTGTTGGTTGCCCTTACGTGGTTGTTTTTATGTGCCCTGTGATGAACTGGTGACGTGTCCAGAGTGTACCCTGCATCTTGCCCTCAACTTTAGAGGTAATATGCTTCTTTACCATCTTTGAGAGACATAGTTGAGAAGATCAATAGCACCCTCCTGATTGTAGACTACGGCAATTAAGCTACCAGGAGCAGTTAGTAAGCTAAGCTTATCATAAAGACGAGGAACAATGGGAAACAGCTAGCCTTTCAGCTGGCCCACCCTAACATTTACTACAAAAATATGTTGGCAACCTTATGGTGGAAACAAGACTTTCGGGATTGAAGTCTTTATTGCTAAGCTAAGCTAACGAGCTGCTGGATGTAGCATCATATTTAACACACAGACATGAAATACAAGCTGTATTTACATTAAATCTGACAATCATGAGTTTAATTTTTTAAAAATAGGTACACATTCCTCTGGATTATAAGTTTTATTATCACATACTGTTGATACAAAAGACAGCAGACGACCGTGTTAACTTTGCACTTAATTGCAACTTTTATTTTTTTGCAAATACACTAGAAATGTTTACAAAAGCACTGTAGAAACATTTGTGCAGTGTAAATTATCAAAACTAAAAAGGGATATTACTTCAAATTCATTTTGCACCTAGCATGACAAGCGGGATTGTCATTTTCAGCAGCAAAATAAATTAGTAAATCTCAAGAGGAAACGTCTGTTAGTGACTTCAGAACATCAAAATGGGGAGATGTGGTTGTTACACCAAAGAGAAATTAAGGAGAAATAAAATAAAAAGGATGGTATGGCACTAGTGCTCATCCCTGAAGGAGGGCTTCATTCATCTAGATAATTACACAGCATCAATGCTTTAACTTTACTCAGTCATCAAGATAATCAGCCTTCCAGTACAAAAATCACTCCAGTTTTACAGAAATGGTGCATCAGATCCATAAACAAATTTACTCACACAAGTTCTCATACTCATCCAACACAAACAACCTTAAACCATTCATTAACACTCTTTACAGACATTTTACAGGGATCCGAACAGACCCCGGTGTGGCATACTGGTCCATCTTATACACGTTTTTGTATTTTCAGTGTGTTTTCAGTGAAAAACAATGAAATGATCAAAATGAAATGTGCTGAATATTACAAGAAAAAAAAAACACTAAATCATGCTACAGAAAAGGAAATACATCTATACATGTGACACTAACAGAAAAAAAACATACATAAATATTGTGTGGCCCCTTACAAAACATCCACATTTTTTTTTTCATACAATTCTGTATTGCTTTGTCTTACATAATACTGAGATCTGCTCACAATGAGCATCAATTTACTTTTATCTGCTCTTGCAAAAAAGCAATACCCATCAAACTACCAACTTGAAATGTTTCTTCTTTTTTTTTTTAAAGTTGTCTTTGCCTTGATGTAAAAAGGCACATATACACGACCATTCACGCTCACACAACACTGCTGTAAATACTTCAATTCAAGTTGAAGAACCATTTAAGGAAAAAAAACAAAAAAAGGTAGGTGGTGGTGGTTTTGTGGCACGGCCGTTATCGCAGAGGAGAGTAAACACGGCGCTGGGGCAGATCTATGTAGGTTATCTTTGGTCAAGCAGGGACGAGCCAACGGGCTTGAAAAAGTTGGACTTTAAGGTCAGTGTAGTAGAAGTCAGTCAGTGGAGGAGTGATGGCTCAAGTGTGTGTTTGAACAGACACTGTATAGATAACACACATGACTATCAGGATTAAGGTCTTTCAGGTTCAAGTCAAGGGTGGATAACAATGAGTTTTTACACAAGAGTGGTGGTAATAAAAAGGCCTTTAGTGAATTGATTTAACTTTTCTCCCCACAGTGTTATTTATCTCAGTATCAGACTTCTGACACCAATCTTAAATGGCGCTGAAGTGGCTCGCCCTTTTTGTGCACCTCCAGCCAACACTTAAGTTTACTAATCCTATAATAAACCCCAACGATACACGTGATATGGTCAGATCATCTGCTAACGAGTGGTTACATGTGATAACTTTACAAAAATGTTGCTAGTGATAAGCGTGACTGCTAATTCCAATAAATGGCAGCAAGCTTTGGGCTTTGTATCTTGCGCTCGGGGGTGTCAAATTGGTTGGCAACAACGAAAGCCTTCGAGATTTTAAGACTCCGCGGATCAACCCAAAACCGAATACGAAGCGCAACATGGTTAATACCACATGTACAAATACAAGTCCATAGGTTATGGCATTTTTTAGCAGCAATAACAAATATAAAAGTATATCAAAAGAAGACACTCTCATGTGCTTAAAAGCAAATAACACAGAGGCATGGATGTCTGTTCTTTTACAACAACATCCTTCATAACCAATACTAGTGAGGACAAACCATTGAAATGTACTGAATGTATGGACCACCTGCATCGAAATGAACAGGACAAAAAAAACAAAAAATACACAGGGCACAATTTCCAGACAGAGTGCAGGGAATTTCAACGTTGACAGTATTATGGCCTTAAATTCATTTCCCATTAGCAACTACCACTGGGTTTGACGTGTGACAAGACGAGTGTGGTGGACATGAAATGAACACATGACATGAAACGTAAGACAAACAGTAATTCAAGTGCTGTGTGCTGCGGTTTTGCCTGAATGCCTACAGCTCCTTGGCAAACTGAATGACTGCACAGCGGCGAGTGGTGCACAGGGCTCCTCTCAAAACCCAATGGCTCCACTTGTTTTTTTTCTCTTTTCTTCTTTTTGTTTAAATTGTCACGGCACTTATCAGTGTCTTTGACAGATCAGCTGTAAATATATACAGTATAACAGGACAAAAAAAACCTGGTAGCCTTGTGTGAGGACTGGTTTTAGCAATCCAAATTGTGCTTTGTCTAATAGGTAACAGTGTAGACGTGCAGGAGCGGTTGACACCAGAGCAAAGTTAGTGTCTTTCAGCACACCTAGGAGAACTGCTTGCTGGATTTGGTCAGAGGTATCTAAAAAAAAAAAATTCCTCTTCACATATGTACAATAACAACAAAAGAGATTTCCAGCTTATTTGAACAATGTATGAACATAAAGAACACACTGAACCGTTGTAAGGCAGAAAGCAGGTTCAAGTCTCCCTTGTAAGTTTTGTGGGTGTTATTTTTTTTTTCTCCTTTTTGTTTTGAACGTGTGATGACGCCTACAAGGTGCGGCTACCATTGGCAATCCTAACAATTTCACAGCCAACGAGTAATCACCTTGACTAATGATGACTTAGAGATGTAGCTGAGGTCTCTGAATGTTTCTGTTTTTCTAAGTAGTGTTCTGGAAAAAAAAAAGAAAAAAAAAAAAGACAATTGTGACAAAAACGAGGAGAGGAGGGGGGTCAAGATCACAAGTTTTCCAGGTGTCACACTATACCGTGCCCGTATCAAGAAAAATAGTTGCCCACTGTCCATCAAAACAGGACACTGAAGTGGAAGATGATGGTGCACACACGCACATGTTCACTAAATGATACTGGAAGTGCAATGTGTGTGTGTGTGTGTGTGTGTGTGTTTGTGTGTGCGCGCACTAATTCATCTTAGGAAAAGAAGGCAAAAATGCTATTAATAGATTGGCTCAGTCTGTTTTTTTTTCTTCTTATTTTTCTACAAAAAGGATATGCTGAGTTCAGTTTTGTGAGCAAAACAATTTTATCCTCCGAGCCCAGGAGCTCAGAGAGTTTTGTCCTAGTGATTCAGTTTACGGGGGCTTTTTTTTTTTTTTTGGAAATCTATTGGCTCAAAGTTTTCTCCTCACGCAGCACTGATGGAGATTAAAGAGCAAGGATACGACGGTAACAACAACAACACCCACTGTTGTTCATGTGAATACTCAACACTCTCTTTGAGCCATATTAGTCGGCAGAGTCTGCTCCGAAAGATCATGCATCCGTGTACAATAGCGACACCTATGCTACCATGTTCCCTCAGAAGAATTATGGAAAAAGGCTTGTCCCGGCCGAGCCCATCCAGAGTCCCTTCATCTTAAAGGCCAACCAGGACGGAAATGAGGAATAGAGTGTGGGGTTTTTTTTGTTTTGCAGTACGGCAGGCAGTGAGGGCCATGCTCAGCAGGTAGAGTAGAGGAGGACAGACAGTCATAAGAGGGCTCAGTGAGAGGAGCAATGTCTTTGTTGACTAAACACTTACTGGGGCTTGTGTCCCACCCCATTCCCTATCCTCCCCACCCCACCCCCAAAAATAAGTCAAGAAACAAGCCCACTGTGTATGCTAATCCCCACCCATGGTAATGTAACACCCATGTGCTGCTCCCTCAGCCCCCTTCCTGGGCTCCACACTTGGGGAGGGGATCCTCGATCAACACTTCTGGGCCTCAACTGGAGACATGGCAATGTAAGAGCCGTTCCTCATTGGCTGGTTGGCTGGTGTTTCTGACGGCTCATCGGGTTTGTCACTGACCTGAGTGTAGGCCGTGTCATCTTTCACCGTCTGAACGGGAAGAGTTAGGACAGAAGGCGTTAGTCTGAACCATGGAAGTGGCAAGACCACCAACATTAAAATGAGAATAAATGTTTTGACTGAAATGTCCACAGTGAACCACAACAATCTAAATATACACCAGCTACTACAAACCACCACAGAAAATATTAACTTAAAGAACTAAGAAACATAATACACGTGAGGCGAGAACTTAAAAAAGGAGTAACATGTCCCATAAAGATAATTAAATAAAATGATAATAATCAGAGATGATGGATAACAAATTAAAAAGGAGAATAGCAAACAAGGCAAAAATTAAGACTTACAGTAAAAGAATGAAAAGCTTCAGTAAAATCAATACGTTTTACTTCATTCTAAAACAGAAAAGGAAAAAAGGGGGGTTACAGAAAATTAAAATTAGAACATGGTTAATACAACACTTCTTCATATTGCAATTAAGCATGTTTCAAACATCGTCTCAAGCTACGCTAAAAAGGTCTAAACTTGAATTCATGTGTATGCGTTGAAAGTAATGGTTTGGCATTTTGGGAAATGTGTTTATTCGCTTTACGGGGAAGAGTTACACAAGAAGTTTGATACCACTCTCGTATCTGTAGGCTCTATATGGAGCCACAGCTGCTGAACTTAGCACAAAGACTGTAAACCAGAGGAAACAGCTACCCTGGCTCTGTCCAAAGACTCCTATAAAACTTACTAATTCAACATTTTATTTGTTTAATCTGTACTAAAAGTCAAAAAACAACAGATTCTGTGGCTGATAGGTGGATTATTTTGTTACCTTTGGACAGAGCAAAGACAATTTCCAATCTTTATGCTAACCTAAGCTAACTATCTTCTGGCTCTAGCTTCATATCGAACCTACAGACACGAGTGGTATTTTTGTTCTCATCTAACTATAAAGTGAATACTTCCCATAATACCAAACGATTCCTTTCATGTGTCGTAGGCCACTCTCCAGACAGTGAATAACCTCTACTACAACAATCTGTAATCTGGGGTGGTCAGGCCAGGGTTCAGATCAACAATCCTGCACTGTTATAGATAAGACGTGTACATGCACCGTACAGAATTCTCAGGGCTATTTCAGTTCACTGCACTTTGCTACTCTATAGAGTTAAGCAAGCTCATAGCTACACTGACCAGTAGTGAAACTAAGATCTTTCTTTCCCGAATTCGTGGATTTATCGACTCAAGAGATGCATCGACCGTTAGAAAATATCGAGCAAGAAAAAACAAACAAACAAACAAACAAACAAAAAAAAAAAAACACCATTTGGTCCAGAATTGTGGAAAACTGCACATGCTGTTTCTGCTGCACAGGAATCATGCAATGCGTTAGTTAACATGCACGTTGTTTGGGGTTAAACCTGCAGCAGCTCAAGAAACTTAACCATGCAAAAACAAAAACAGTCAAAAACTCTGACTTACATCTGTTATCAAGTCTACTTACTTCTGTTATCAAGTCTACATCACATTTACTCTATGAGCTATTGTCAGTGGGTAGCACACTGTTCAAACCGGATTAATACTACACTTCAGTCTAATGCAACAGGGACAAAGCCTACCTTCTTCTGGCGGTTTCGGCAGAATAAGACGACAAGCACCAGCAACAGGATGATGCCCATGCCCACAATGAGCAATGGGAAGTTTGACACAAGAGTCACGATTAGGAGCAGTGTCCTCATCTGAGATGCCGAGTCATCGTCAATTGTCGCCGTCTATGGTTGAGAGATATTATTATTGACTTGAGTTTCATTTTATGAGGACAGGTGTGTCTCAAGGCTGCAATGAATGACATCCTCACCTCGTTTACGAACATGATGGGGAAAATGGTCTGGTTGATGAACTTAGTTTTGCTGCAGAGGGAGAAAGAGAGAGGGGGAAGGGGGTCAGGAGGGACATCTGGCTCAACATGTGGCCAAAATTGGGACAGAGTGTCGCAACAGCAAATTGGGTCAGAGTGCAATGAAGTTGAACTTACGGGAAGCCTAAGACCCTCTTCAGGATGATATTGAGCTGAGCTCTCTTGCAGGCACGGATGGGAACACCTGTGGTCTAAAAAAAAAAAAAAAAAAAAAAAACAGAAGAGAAACTTTTCTTTAAAATTATTCTCACGTACAGGAAGATAACTACTCAGTCAAGCATTACAATGGTTGAATCACATTTAGAGAAGCAATTTGCTTTAAGAAACAAACGCCTCAGTTGTACAGAACTATGAATATTATCAAATGTAAGCACGGAAATCCATGTTCCTCATTAGCCATACCGGTTGCAGGTCGAGGTACGTCTCGTGTTCCTCTTTGTTGGGGCTAAGCCCCTCAACGGCGTTGATGTACTTTGGATCCGCTTGATAAAAGTGGGGGAACGACACCACGATGGGAGCGCCTTGAAGGAAATAAGTAAAGCAAACATACGAGTCAGTTCCTGTTTGAATCCCGAGATGGCTCAGCCTAAACAACAAGGGCTGAAAAAAGATGAAAGAACAAACGTGAGATAAGATAAAAGAACTACCTGTTATTTTCTAGAGATATAGGGTATAGGGATAAGGTTATAAGGGTATAATCTGTGGCAGATAGCGCAGCAGATAGCATAAACAATGTTTTTCAGGTTGTACTGTAATGATTAGCTGACACAGTAAAGAGTATTTCTGGCTTTTTATTTCCTTTAAATATCTCTCCTTGTAGCTAAACTTGCAGTGAAATTAAAATCTATTTAGATTTCTTCTATGTTCCCTTTTAAATTAACATCACAAATTCAAGGAGAAAACATTTCACAAAGCTCTGATTTACATAACAGAAATGCTGTGTTATGAAAGATAAAGGGTGATCTGTCAGGGCTTGGTAACAGATTCAAATAGCAAATTCCTGAACACACTTTATACAAGTACAAAATGAAATTCATCCTTAACACCAAGATTAAACAATGCTCTAGAAGAATGCTTTTATATTAGAGCTGCCGCTCATATTTTGTCTTTTAAATAGCAGATAAACAATGAAAAACTGTCCCCCACAGTCAAAGAAAAAAAAAAAGATCCAGTTAATAATTAACACAGTAAAGCAGCTGATCATCATTTTAGAGAAGTGTAGTCAGAGTGAGACTCATTTTCTGTCTGTCGATGGACCAAATGTTCAATTTTATTTTATTGTAAGTTATACTTAGTTCTGTAACTTATAACTTGAAGTTGTATTTAGCCTAATTATATATATGAAGGTCCAAATGCTGTTTTGAAGGCCCATTCACACTGCCAGCAACAAGATTCTGGGGCAGAAATGTCGAAATCTTGATTTATTTATTATTTTGTGGGCTAAAAGAACATGAATTTAAATGTACTGAATTACAAAATACTGTAGTCAGCCATAAATAATACAGCCGCTGTTGCTACAACAGACACAATTCAAAAGGAAATTGAAGTTTTGAGCAACATTGTATTTCTTCTTTTGCGTCATACATTGGATGTTTTTAGGCACAGCAATACTACTAAGCAACTATGACTATATTTGACTGCTTCATGTGGTTTCAACCACGCAGACAGTTTCCGGATGACACCACTTTGCACATGACAACAGTGCTTTGTCTCAATTGGTTCTTCGGCTGGCATCACATAACTCCATCCAATCAGCTCGCATCTAGCTCATATGAGTCGGCAGAGCCACCGTAGGCAGCCAATCAGGTTTTAGGACGCATGTTCAATCAGCACCAACCTTTTTTGAAATTATTCAAAGCATCCTGTTTTGACACCGTTTTACAAGGTGTTTTTTCCCCCCTCCCACTGTGTGTGTGTACTGCATATGATGGAATGATATTAAATATATAAATAAATAAAATAAGATTTTATAGTATTGATCATACAAACAGCAGAGCCCTAGAGCTACAGTGGAATACCTGCCAGTATGCACAAAAGGCCAGTGAAGATCACCTTATCGGAGATATCACACTCCACTCAGACCACCATACATTGCTTCAATAGCCTCCACACACAGTCAACACAGTTAATCATTGAACCGTGTATTGAGTAAAATCTGGCATGCTCAAACAGTGGGAATGTCAGATACCAGGCAGGGGACATGGTCGCTGACTGAAAGGACATTTTTGGGGGGGGGGGAAAAAGCGGGGGAAACTGTGTCATGGGGCTGCTTTGGAGTCATCAAAAGGAAGTGGGTCAGGCTCTACAACAAATGAGAGGGTGGGGGGAATGGGGCAGTGTCTTACCTTCTCGACAAACGCTGACTTTAAGCACCCCGGTGCCAAGACAGTCTCCAGCTGGCACACAGAAGCCCTCATTAGTGGGGTTGTCTTTGGGGCTCATGAGAACATCACTGGGGGGTGCGAAGCGGTATGCCTGGATGCCTTTTACCTCCACATCTTTCACGTAGGCTAGATGGATAGACCTACGGAAAGAAGACATGCTTAGCACCGAGGGTATCATAAAGTAAGAACTGAGTGCTGTCGAGAAACTGTAAAAAGGAGCTTAAGAGCAATCAAGAAAAAGGAAGTAGCAGGTAGTCAGGACTATAAAATAGGATAGAATCACGTCCTGTACAGTCATTCCGTATTGCATCAAAAGAATGTCCAGGTCAAGCTCATCGACTTCCTCACGTGTGTTTTAGCGGGGTTATCGGCCAGCTTTATCAGAAGTTGTAATAACCACTAACTCCTTATCAGTGGCTTTTTTAAGTAGTGTATATGACTCAGGCGCAATTTCCTAACACCACTGGGAGTTCTGGTTCCTCGCCATACCCGGGTGTTTTGACTGTAAACACATTTATAGTCACATAAGCAACACGTGCATACCTGCAGAGATCAGCAGCAAAGATATAAAGCAATTCGTTCCTGTTTATCAGAGGGTGGAAGACTGCGCCGTCAGTACCGTTGATCATGTTGCTCTGATTGGAAGACCACCAGGACATCTCTCTATTGATTGAGAAAAGAAGAAAAAAAAAAGGTGTTATTTTCATTTTATATATATTTTACCATTTTCTTATTTTATTTTTTGCACAGTGGTATTAGTACTTTTAAGAAAATAAAGCATCTGACTACTTCTTCCACGACTAAAATCTGAATTCATGCAAAGTACAAAGTCACTTTGGACATCCAAACATTCATTTTGCAATCATGTTCTACCCAAAACCAGGGAGCAAAGGCTTTCCCCTGTGGACTTTCCAATAGTTGTGTAACAAGGTAAACATAATAATATGTGTGATCCTCATTATACGCTGAGAAGCATTTCCTGTTATTGACCATAGCAAGGAAAAGGGGAAAGGATACTGCCTGATAAGTTTTTACCTCAGGCCATTCCATGTGTCGATCTTGCCATAATCCAAGTAGTTCTCCTCGCCGGTGTGGAACACAAACTCGCCTTCATGGGTGCCATTTTTCTGTGAAAAACAAGACGAGACCAGACACGAGGTTCAGACAAAGCTGCTGTGACAGCATACAGCAGGGAGGCACTGAGTCAGTTTGTGTCTGTTTATGGCTCATTGACAAAGAGGCATGGAGATTGTGAAAGAAATACTGCTTTGTATATGAGCCTTAGTATGTTCTCACCAGACTCCCACACTGTAAGGCATTAGTCACTGATTGAAGAACACAAACTGGTAGGTGTTGTCACATAAACTGTTTTGACCCTCAGAGAAAACACTAGAAGTGTGTGTACACTATAAATATACTTTAGAGCGCTATAAAATTTCATGAAATAGTGAAAAATACACCTTCGCTCCGGTCTCGTCTTGCAGATCCTACAGATATTCAGCTTAATGTTATATATGATGAAGGAAAGCAACAGACTCTCAAACAACAATTACCAAAGAGTTCATTTTCTATTCAATTACTCGACTCCACCTAAGAGCTCCATTTGAGTTGCCCGCACTTGGCATCACAAGGTCGGTGTTGTCACGCATCTGTTCAAAGTTGCAGATGTTGCTGTATTAGCAGGAAGCACAAGCATCTTCCATCAGCATAAGGCCAATCTCACTTCTCTTACGACAGTACCACAGACGCTATTGCTTGTCTGTTGCTTTAGTAACCCCCAACAAACAGCATGCTAGAGTTTTCTAAAGGTTTTTGCACTAAAGAAACAAAAAAGGGAGTTACCTTCCACATCAGCCCAAAATATTCATCTACTTCAGGCTTCATGGTGTGGAGCTTTGTGAGAATAGGGTCTTTGAAGCCCCACAGAACCTCGTGGACAGTGCGGGTCATGAAGATATCGGCGCCCAGAGAATTCATGTACACAGAAATAAAAGTTCGCAGGATAAAGGAGTAGGAGCTCATCTCGTTCATCACTGCCTGAAGACAAAAGATAATAAGAGTCAAAAAACAGACCAGATCCCATCACACACAGCACAATTTTTGCTTGCAATACATGGTGTCTGTTCTTTTTTTTGTCTTTTTTCGTGTGATCAAAGAGTGTGTGTGTGTTAAAGATGTCAAAACAAAATCAAGAGGACAATGGCCTGGCGTTCGTTAGGAGAATAATAGTGTATGTGTGAAAGGACACGCATGCCAATCGAATGACTTAAACTCAATAAACTGGCTGCTGCAGTCACCATGTCTTACCACATATGGGATGTTGACAGTCCTGATGATGTCAACCGTGGGGTCACCAGCTGACTTCTCAGGCACAAACACAAATGTTTTGGGGTTCACAGCGTAAAGCTTGGTGCCATTCTCCAGGAAAGTCACGTTTTCCCGTGGCCTGTATTCCCTGTTGTGGAAAGGTCAGTTAGTCCAGATGTCTTTTGTTTTGATTTCACACTGCATTAACAAAATGTTCCCAGATCCAAGATGGCCTGTCCAAAAACGGGGCTTTAACAAACAGTTTTTCCCACATCACAACATATTATCTCAAACACATTTACAGCTGCAGCTCTTCATGCAGGTCCTATTGCAAACATACCTGTAGGTATAAGGTCCAATCTGTTTAACAGCAGCCTTCCCGCCTGCCAAGAACACCTCTGGGTTGGTCACATTGAAGAAGTAATACTCCATATAAACAGGTGGAGGTGGATTCTTCCATGACTCAAACACTTGGCTCTTCTCTGTCAAAGTAATTTCCTATGGGCAAAAGAGAAAAATACAAATTCAAATTGTGAAAATATGACAAAAAAAACAAACAAACAAACAAACAAACAAACAAACTATCATTTAGATTTCACACTTTTGAAAGTGCTCAAATGTGAGCTGTTCCACCCAAAGCTCTTTGCTGTTCTGAATGAGTGCCATCTGAGAGCACACATGGCACTTTTCTGCAAGGAGAGCTGATGCTGGGCCAAGACCCTGAAGCCCGGAGGGAAGCACTGAAAAGTCCTTCATAGCTGAAAAAAAGAGTCAGGACCTGCAGAAAATCTTCTGCACCCAGCCTCTGACCTCAGCAAGCCTAGGCAAGAATCTGACTGTGGGCTACTAGTCAGCCCACACAATCTAGCAATGTGCTGCAATAATGCTAATGAGACAATATAGCATCTCAGCAGCATTACTAATTCAACTACATGCAGAAGAGATTAGGAGAGTTTTGTTTTTTTTGTATTCAAACCATGCCAGGGAAAACAACTAAAAAGTAGAAGGTGGTTGTGGTTTTACAGATGTTTGTGACTGTGATCATGTGGTGGAAAAACAAACCTGATTGGTCAGTAGTAAGTATGTGACATAAGCCTGACTGCCACATGTCTCATTAGGAGTGACAGATTCATTTAACTAGACCATCGTATAAGACAACAGCCAGCATGATGGCTGAAGATGCTTGACCCAGGAAAAATAAATATCTTTTCCCACTCTTGGAGATATTTTTAAAATTGGGAAAAGAGAAATGACCCATTTCCGCTTGTGTCTTTTCCATGTTGAGTTCCTGAAAACACTTTGTCCCCTGAGTACAGCGAGATGCACTGGAGAGAGGCTTTACATCGTGTCCTGCAGTCACAAGCACTTGCTGCTGAACAGGCACATAACATAGGGTGTGGCTGTTCACTTCCTGTTTGGGTTACAACTTCCAGCCTTCAGAAATCTGTTACACTATATAGAATTGTTTTCTCATGTTTTGCACATTCTTTTCCTGTTGCTACGTTACAAAGACCCATATTAGATCTCAGGGTGGGTCAACCGAAATACCTACTTTGATATGGTGAACTAACAGAGGAGAAACGTAAGATTCAAAACACACTGCAGACGGGGAAAAAAGGCTAATTTGGGCAGGTCAAAACTTTCATTACAATAATGATTTGAGTGGTTTAGGGCTGATTACTGTCTTTAACTAGTCTCTTTATTGTTTAGTCTATAAAATGTCCAAAAATACTGAAAAAAAGAAAATCATCACAATGTCCCAGAGCCTAGAATGATGTCTTTGTCTAATGTCAAAAAGATATTCGAGCTACATGATATATATATAAAAAAAAAAGCAACAAAA
This sequence comes from Nibea albiflora, assembly GCA_014281875.1. NCBI lineage: Eukaryota > Metazoa > Chordata > Actinopteri > Sciaenidae > Nibea > Nibea albiflora. The sequence continues at coordinate 12,812,413 of CM024801.1, forward strand.
CTTCACATACTAGAGGAGGGGAAGGGAATATTTCCAAATAGATTTTCTTTAGATAAAACAATTAATTAACTGACAGAATGGTTGCAGCACTAGAGGGGTTTGTTCAGCACCCTCATATATGAGCCTGTAGTTTCTTTTAAATGATTTTTTTTTTCATTTCTAGTAATCAAGTATTACTCATGCTGCAATACCCGATATCGACTTTAAACCCGGGATATCCACAACACTGTTGCTTTAAAAGAAACTGACGTCACAGCTGCGCAACTACTTCCAAAAAATGTGATGAAAAAATGAGAGAAGACACATTTCAAATGAACTCGAGGTATTTAAGTATTGGGATTCTCTAGATGATTCTGCCTCTTAATTAAGAGTTGAACTGAAATCAGGTAATGCAGAAGAAGTGTATGACTGTCACGTGCAGTCAGTGCACTATAGGACTTGTAAAGAAACATTATGCCAAACCAGCAGATGTTACCTAATTTGTTCCCTTTTAAAAGCAAAATGCAAACTCTGTCACTTTTGAAACAGACTTCTGCCTCGTCTGGCCTTTACCCTGCAGCATTTAACAGACCAATGAGTGACTGTGGCCTGAATCCCTCTGTTTGCCAACCTTGAACAAAGGTCCTTTGAAAGACCTTCATCAAAGTTATATGAACATCATTTTATCTCCCCACAAAAAACCTTGATCTATCAAAAACAAACAAGAAAAAAAAAGGGTAGGGAAGTTATCAAATGATGGATTCATATTAAACTAAAGCCAGTGTCAACCTTGCCTTAGTCAAACAACTTTAGGCAAACATGAGGTGTGGCTTGACAAGACTCTCCACAGTAAACAGGACAAATATATGAAAACAAATTGATCAAGTGCCTCCTGTGTTGAATTCTGTTTTGAGCTGTATGTCAGCAGTACATTTTGAGCTAAAAGATACTCTGTTTTACCAGCATGACCTTGTTCTTGAACAACAGTCATTACTACCTTGAAAAGTCAGTTCTGCCGATCAGGGCTTAGAGGAGTGGCACAAGTGGGTGTTTTTCAAGCCCTCTTGTCTGAGCAGAATGACTTGGGATAGGCTGGAGCTGGAACAACAACAATAAAAGGCACTGCAAGGTTTGCTCCAAGGCAAAAATTGTGCCCTTGAGGGCCAACGAGTCTGTCAAATTCCTCGCTTGGCTTATGTGTGCGCCTCCCTCCACGCCCAGCTCACCAGACATACAGAAGACTGTGTCCTGAAGGTAGCTTTTGACTCGTCCCAAACAACTCGGCTACTCCATTATTACAGAGACCCATATTCGAGCATCAGAGTAGGTAGATTTTTGGAGCCCATTCAGCATGTTCAGGCCTGCCTAATTCGAGAGGAAGACTGTGGCGAAAGAGGATTAGCTGTGCTGTCATTTCATGTAATCGCCAGACACATCAGAATTTTGTCCCCCGTTGATGAACTTTGACTAACTCTTTTAATTTGGAGCCCCTGCGACGCTGCAGTAACTCAAAATGAGACACAAATGAGACCTAAAGACCTACATTTAAAAATACAGGAGGGGGAAATAAAGCCAGCGAGGAAGCGCTTTGCACGTCCCCTATTTGAATAAACGAAATGTTGAGCCTTTTCTAGGAAGGGGGAACTGACTTTGTTGACAAGTTGCAGAGAGCATCCAACACGGTGATTCATGTCAGTAAAAAAATGCGAGGAATTTAAAGGGTCTGCGGGGCGGGATTGGGATTGCCAGCTGCCAAGACCCCCACCCCGTCAAGCCACCACCTACATGCCCTAAAATACAGCAACAAGCAGACATTTATAATCTCCAAGCTGATTATAAATGTCTGTGTCTTGCTATATGTTAATCATGGTCCACCAGTCTGCAGAAATATAGATGCGTCACAGCACAAGTGTACTGGTCTAAACACACTTTATAACTTAAGGTCTTTTCTGTAAACATTTCAATCCAACACAGGACTGAAATTAATGTTTAGCCTCACTGCACTCTAGAATACGAATATGATTGTTTAATCATTACAAGAAGCCAACTTGCTCGCTTAAAAAAAAAAAGAGCCCGTGTGTTGGTTAACTTGCACATCATGCCATGTTACATGATATGATATTTGTGAAGCCCCAAATTTTACAGAGACAACTGCGGGGATCTGTGGGGATTCCTAAGGTGTGATCCACACCTTATGTGTTCAATCATTCAACTCTCGAAATACCCTTTAAACCACACTTTATCTGGGTGGCTGCCTCTCACCTTCTTCATGCAGCACCATGTAAAACTTACAATGTATCTACCACTGGAGGTCAGGGACTCCCTGACTCGCCTCACCCAGGCTCCCTTCCCCCATTCCTGAAGACCTGAACACCTCCCCCCTCCTTCCCCACATAGTCCCTGCTGATTGAAATTTCTACTATTGCTACCGGTAAACCCGCCTCAGAATTGACAACCACCCATCCAGAAGTCTGCATGTTAAGCCTGCGCAAACAGAAATGTGTCACCGGGTCATGCGCACAGCGCCCGGTACAGGTTAGAGAAATTCCTCGGTACCAGCTGAAAGGAATAACGTGCAATGTGTCTCCCTTATGTTTGCAGACTCAATCAAAAAACAGCCATTTGAATCATGTGACGACTAGACAAATCGCATGAACGCTGCAGATCCGTAAAGGAATGTTGAAGGTATGTCAGGGGGAGGTCTGCATGGCACAAAATGAAGTAAGGTCATGATAAACTCACCTCACAGAGGCACACACAATCATTGTTCCCCTTGTGGGAGTTACCGGGGGTTTCTACCTCCAGCGACTCGTTTATTGGCTCTATGTCCTAACACACACGCCGGTTTAATCATCTGTCTTTTAGTGCAAGAGCTTGAACAAAAAAAAAAAAAAAAAAAACCCGAAGCTGCACAAGCCATGCATGGGGACATGGACGCTGGACAACCTCACATCATGCGGATTCATGACGGGTTCATGCCGATGAGCTGGAGAATGAAGGACGGAGCAAAAACAAAAAACACAATTCACAAATAAAAGCAAACACATCATATTAAAGACAAACATACACAAACACACTGGATGATCGTGTGACCCAGTGTGTACTACCGGTGGGATGCTGAATGCGCATGATTGGTCACTGCAGATGAAACATTTAAACCTCTCAAGTGTGTCAGAAGGGTGAAGTGTCAAAAGAAAGAAACGCGCTCAAACAACGGCGTTTTTTGTTTGTTTCGGTTTTTTACCGGGAAACTCACCTTTTTTAGCCGGCTGTGTATCATTGTTTGAAAGACTTGAGCCACGACCAGGGCGATCCCCACTATCAGGAGGTGAGCGCACACGATGCCGGTGGCGTAAATGGCACAAGATCTCCGAGTCATGATGCCGGGGCGGATTTGGTGTCCTGTCGGAGCCGATTAAACTTCACTGAAGTCGATGATAACTTCCCTCTCCTCTCCCCCCAAAAAAGATGATTTAACTAAAATTTGCGAGGCTGGTGTGTCGAATTGTGAAAGCACCGATCCGGCGTCTTGTGAGCAGCAGATTTGGGCTTTTAAACTTCTCTCTTCACCGCCCTTGGGTTGGTCTTCTCCGGCGAGGTTTGAAAGTGAACGAGGATCCAAAAAGAAAAAAAAAATGTTGGCACTTTATATCAAAAGTAGAGAAGAAGAAAAGATGACACTTAAAGCTGGCACCTATAGGGAGAGGGAAGGACTGCGCTGCTCGGAGGCGGCGGTGAAGTGAAACAGCAGCTCTCAGCACATCGGGAAGAAGAAGAGCTGCCCACCTCCTCCCCTTCCTCTACGCATTAATGAACTCGGTCAGGCGAAGCGTCGTTTTGGGGAGGCTGCATGGGCGGTGGGTGTGTGTAAAACCAAGGGAACAGCAGTGATGAAGCTGGCTGATGTCACCGCTTCAGACAATATTATCAACATTTAAACAGGATTACTTTTTTACATATAGTTCCTCATTTGGGCGCGTCTTTACGCACAGATTATTATTATTTTTTATATATTTATATAAATAATTTAGTTTTTTTTTTTTTTTTTACACTGATTCTTCACTGGTGTGGTCATGTTTGAATATACTGGCATGTATGAGTCTCCACAGTGAAACATAACACCGCTCGGATTATGAATGAGTAAGCAGGGAGCGTGCTCATTACACGGACGCGCCGGTGGTAGTAGTCCACCTGGCGACTTTTTCTAATGAGCTTAGCGGTGTGTTGATGCTCGTGTTCAGGGTGGGGGAAGTTTAAATGTGTCTCACTTTAACATTTTAAACTTCCATACCATCTTCCTCCATCCACTGCACACACTATAAAACCACTCCACATCCGCTACTTTTTTATTTTTTATATAAGGATTCCGCTATCTCGCCTCATCGAGTCTCCTTAAATAAAACAGCGTGCACATGAATAATGTGTCATTCAAGCAACCAACGATCGTTGACGCGAGCCCTTTGTCCGACCAACTCGGACGCTCATTGGCTACTGCCCTCCCGGACCACCGTCTCGAGACCACCCCCTCCGAGCGCTGATTGGTCAGACGCTGGTGAGTGTGATGTTGAATTTGATCGACTGATTTCGGGGCGGGGCTCCTATAAAGGAGGAATTGACGGCGGGACTGACAGAGAGTGGATGTTCAGCGGCTGCTGTGGAGCCCACTCAAACCACAGATGATGTTGTAGTGGAATAACGGAGGGAGAAAAAAAGAGAGAGAGCATGATAAATGGCCTGCATTATGGTCATCACAAGGCAAATAACCACTAAATATCGACAAACATAAATTATAAGTACAAGAGCTTCTCCGCAAAGAGGAAATGTCGCAGCAAGAGGCTGCAAGACAGTTTAACTGTCAGCAGTGTTGTGGATAAAAATTGAGTTTAACCTTTAGGTAAGGTGCCGGACTTCACAGGAGCACGTCTGCAGTCGTAAATACTAATAAGTTTTGCTCATGCTTAACTTGTGCAACTTTATAGAAAAAGGGATGCTGCAGCAGCACGGAGGGATAAGTGAGGTGAATATTGACATTTTCATGTTGGATAGTGACAGTTCTGTTAAATTGGGGTTGTCTGATTGCAACAAAATCCAATGCAATATTTCCTTTTTGTTTGTTTCTTACGTATGCCTCCGTTACATTTCATCAAAGAACCCGAAAACCTATTTTCTCAGTCAGCTTCCTCTTCTCCGCAATCACGGCCTATTTTTCTGTTAAAGTTACAAGAGTTGTGGTTATTTAAGTGTGTTTTTTTCTGTGTTTTTTTGTGTTGTGAAGGCTCAGATGGGGGGAAAAAAGGTGCATGTATGTGTCGGTAAATATTCAATGTTTGAAGCAAGAGTTGTGAGGATGCTTGCATGTTTCACCAAGCTGATAAAACCACTGTCCTGATAAGACAGATAAGCTGAGTTTTTGAGTGTTAAACTTGATCGATGAATAACAACTTTGGATATTTGCTATGCAGGAGTGGTGGGCGGGCCGTACATTTCTATGTCTGTGCAGCAATCATCAAATACAAATGCGAATGCAGTAGATTTTGAGCCGACAATGAAGCTCGAACGCGGACTCTGACCATATCTGTCGTGCTGCTATGGAAACAGTTCCTTATTTGCAAACGTGTGTTATAGTCTATAATATTTCAGCGGTAACAGAGTGGTGTAAATTCCTAATGTACGATGCAGAAAGGAAAAACAGCAGTGACATTAACTTTGCAGCTACATGAGAAAAACAAAAAAAACAAACAAACAGCAAATACAGATCTGTATTCTGCAGTGTTTGGCTGCCGGTTGGACAGTTTTCTCAAAGCTTTGGTCCAGTGAACATTGATTTTTTTATCAAATTTATCTGTGTTCTTTTTTCACTATGATGTGACCCCAGCAGCAGCAGCAGCAACAGCAATACACTGATACTTTGTTCACAACGTTAAACGGCAGAAGTATGAAATGCAGTTCAGATTTCTTTGAATGTGCAGCTTCAAAGTCATGTTTTGCACCACTGGGCTTGTAGCTGTTGAAAAAGCGGTGAAAATTAACTTGAACTCCAACCTGTGCATGGTGAGGTTTGTCGTTGTTTCACACCTCTAAATGCCATCGGTTTTTCCACAACGTCAAGCTCACAAATTTGGGTTGATCAGGGTCTAATGTCACAAAAGGTCAAAGGTGACATTTCACTGTGATTCCTCCATGCCTTTTGGATTCTGTGTATGGTTGAAACAGGGCCCTGGGAATCGTGAGCCACTACCTTCCTTGTTTACAGACAACACCAGCTGCTTATCTCAAGAGCATGCTCTTACCCCGAATTCTAGTGGACGAGATGCCAATTCAGATACCCGGTCATGTAATGAGATGAGAAGGCTGCCTCCACTCCCCGGCTCAATCAGTCATTCACAGATTCATCCAACTCGCTGGCTTGAGTTTGGTTGGTAGCCAACATGATATTGTGATCTAAAATGCTTTATGGGCAGTAATGGACATACTGAAAAGGTGAGCGCGGTCATGCAGCCGCCTCTTTCATAATCCATTCATAAATAAAATAGGACAAAAGGCTGCAAATTTTCCTGAGGAAGTGATATACATCATATTGTTTGATGTTGCTTAGTGGAAGGAACTGCCTGGGCTGGCCTCTTAACATTAATGTAATTGAGGGTTACTGCATTGTACTAAGCCTTATGGCAATCCCAGAGGATGGGGGGCTGCAGGAGGGGGGCAGCATCTGTTCAAACAAGAGAAGTAAAAAATGCTAAAGAAAATCATCAGGGGGGAAGGATAACAGTCAAGTAATGCAGCAACATTGTTTCTGCCAAAAGAAAGGGTGGGAGGGTGACGGGGTAAAACAGTTCAACCTTTGTAATGGTCTCTTTTTATGTTTGGTCAGCAGAGCGACACTGATTTTTTTTCTGTTGTTGGACTTGTTGGACGCTGAAGACACCCAGCTTTGATGGTCTACACAAAGCTATTTGATGACTACAGATTGTTTTTTATGTGAATATCTCTATGCACAGCATCATGAAAGGGGTTCATAGCAAGGATAAGGCAACCATTCATACACACCACAACAAGGAGACTTTTATCCAGGGGCTAAATATTTTTCGACAACTTCTTCGAGCTAGTGTCTGTTGTCCCCACAGATCGTTCATTGTGCTCCAACACATTTTTGTCCCCTACCAAAAACTTGCACCAGTAGCTTTTGGTTTGCACTAAAGTGTACGGCTAAAGCGTAAATGTGGCTCAACAGCAAGCACATTTATATGGACACAAATGTCCTTTCATGAGTTTGGAGAAGAAGGTATTCTTTGAATGTTTCATACATTCTGCACAATCAGCTTCACTGAGTGAGAACGTGGTAACCGTGCAAAATGGGTAATCTGCTAACTCATGTGGGCTTCACTTCACATTGTGTTTGGGAGTAATTTAAGGCCACCATCCTCACGCACCCAATAATTATGATAAGAGTTCAATTGAGAGTCAGTAACTCACTAGCTGTGGTTGAACAGAAAGTTGTTATCAAGTTAGGGAGTGTAGTTTGACTGCAGACACGGTTACAAGTAAACCCTGCATGACGCTTAAAAGGGTGGATTCACTGTGTACTTTGCACAGGCCAAATGTTACACATGCTAAATAAGATGTTGAATATTAAACGCAGTTTGCAAACAATGATTAACGTCTTCATATCCTGCAAATTATTTGCTATCATTTGTTGTACAGTACAAATAATAGTGGAAACGCCCTGGGTCACAAAGCTATCTGAGGTTATCAATTTATGTATCTTCAAGGCAACAAGGATAAACAGGTGCGTTTGAACTGAGACTAACACTAATGAGGAGACTGGAGACTGCTAAACACAAGTACAGTTGCCAGCAGTAGATTCGGAGGCATTTGCTGTGAAACCAAAGTATATGAAAAATTGACCTGATGATGGCGCTAAATAGAAAGTCAGAGGATCACCAAAGTTATTACAATTTATCCTGAGGAGGAAATGATTGCGTGTGCCAGGATTCATGGCAATCCATTTGATATATGTTGAGATATTCACTCCAATCCGCGAACATGAACTCAGTAGGATTTATTCTCTGGGCACCGTGCTTGTCCACAAAACCTCGTAATAATCTCTTTAGTTGGTGAGATATTTCGTTCGACCGAAGTGGTGCGCTGACCAACCAACTGACATCGCCATACTTTGAGCCACAGCAGATTGACCAAAAAAGGCAAATTGAAAAGTTTACATCATCCTTTGCTGTCGACTGAAAGACTAAAAAATAAAAAAAATCTTCACTCAAGGCCTACCTATCACCTTTTTGCACATTTTTAATCATGCTGCACTGTGTTTCTCAGCAGTTTTTTTTGTTAACGATAAGATACTGAATTCATCATCACTATTGAAAACAAACGACTGTTGCTCCTACTTTTAAATGGCTTTTTGAATATAACGGCATTGCACAAGCAACGTGATATGTGAATTATCACGTTGACCTGTATCAGCTCTAATTGCTGAGTTTTCATTTTTAGTTTCTTATGGTTTGGGGAAATTCTACCAACTTTGTTATAGAAAAACCATGCAGCCCCGTGTTTAAACCAGGCAATCTCAATTCAACATAGTAATCATGCACAAATCAAGCCAGCCTTCCTTAAACAGCAAGTATTTTTACTTGACAGCAACAATGTGCTGTCTGTGTGATGTAAAAATGTGAAAACCAACCACAGAGTTCACAGCAGTCACATTCCATCATCTGTCCTCCCTATCTGCAGCTCCCTCCTTATAACAACGCAACAGAAACAACATTAACTCTTTCTGTAAATACTACGTGACATGGTAAGCGGTGTCCTCCACCCCACAGGGGCTGCACCACAGTGGAGCCTGGTACCAAACATTAAGTCACGGTACTTTCGAGGCTGAGACAGTCTTTGTAACAGCAGAGACTGATATACAGGCATAGTTGTGGGAGTGGAGACTTGTGAGGAGTGGCAGACCTTTTCACTGGAGGTGATTAATGCAAACGGAGCCATTAACTGCTATGGGAAGAGTACACTACACTGAATTTATTCCTGGGTTAATCCATTCCTTGCTCTCCTTGGAGAGGTTCACAGTGTCCGAAAGAACTTGTTGTGTTAAAGCGCACAAAAGAAGTGTTAGGTAATATGAGAAATCCAGTCAGAAAAGAAAGAGATTGGATCCAATGTCCTATATTTACTGCAGTACTGGAAAGTAACTGAGCAGATGTATTCAAGTACTGGACTTGAATACAATTTTGAGATGAATATCATACTTTTCACTTAATCTCTCTGGCAGCTACTACTTTCAGATCAAGATTTTACATAAAATACATATGTTGCACAAACAATATGTTGTTTTATATTGATTAAACTTGTGGTTCTTAATCATTAGTGATTTAGATGTTTAGAAGTGCATTTCCATCTGCTGTCTTCACAAAAAATCTGATATATGATCATATATATACATATATATATCAGTCATTTATCTGCAGAACCAGCACCACCAAGAGACAGATATTGAATTAAGGACTAGGAATTGAACATCTTTTCACTGTGTTGGTACCAAATTGGTACTTCTGTGCTCTACACTGATAGACGTAAACGTGTTTTTTCATCATTGTACAGTATGTATTACATATGCTTTCACGTCGACTTTTAAGTTTATGTATTCAAGTGGTCAAGTGATGATCTGACCCTAGAATTCCTTTGTCCAACTAGGTGTGGTTCATTTCCCACCATTCAGCCAACGTTTCGTAACAGGAGACAGCGGCTCATTGTTCCCGCATGTAACAACAAAATGTTAATTTAAGAATTCAAGGACGAACCTGTTGTCACACCATATTACAACAGTGGAAGAATAATGTTGATCTCCATAGAGATATATTTTCTTCCTTAGTGTTGTAGGTGATCCTGCTTATCCCCGCTGCCCCCAAGCCTGTGAGAAGAGTTATACAACAATATGTGCATTGTGTATAGTGTGACAGAGCCAGTGTACAATTTAGCTTCGATTCATTTAGTGTGAAATGAAAACTGAAAAACGTAGCCTGGCTTTTTGAGGTTAGATCGCAGTAAACAACGACAGAATATCAATACATAATGTTATTGGTTGAATGAGAAATGGTAGCAGACATGGAAGTCCAAAAACGTGTAATAATATCTGCCTGTAGTTTTTTTATATACAGTGTTGAAACGATTAATGTGGATTAATCAGTCCTTTGATTTATAGAACAATAAATGGGCAAACAACCTTTTGTTTTACTCAATACGAAAACGAAAATTAATTCCTATTTATCAAACAAAAGTGGCTCATCAAGTGGTTTTAGCATCTCAATCATGCAAATTATAAACTGTACAAACAGCGTTTATAGATTTGTTAACTGCATAACTACATTTATCTACGGACAGGATGTATCTGTTTGATAAACAACAACCCAATCTACATAGCCAAAACAATGCACAAAATTAGATCAACAGAAAAACTGTACAACAACATTCATTAGTAGGCCGGCCAAGCGAGATCACAACCTTGATGCCCTGCACTGATCTCGTGTCTCGTGAAAGAGTTTTGCACATCCTCCGCGGTGTATTGTTTTCTAGTTACGGCTGTTAGAAATGGCAGTAAACTTATTTTTACTGGAAAGCCAGCACGCTGGCAAACCTGATTTGACCATAAACAAAAACATTTCCTGTGTATCGCACCCGTTTCCCTCAATTGTGTTTGCCCTGTTGGTGAGAAGTAGAAAGTCTCTGGAGGAAAATAAATGCTGTCCTGTTTTGTTTTTCTTACATTTGCCGTGCATGCGTGGAGTAAATATACAAATAAAAGAATGCATGACATCAAGCAAATAATCAAAAATGACTTTCTCTGAACCGTTCCGGATGAGATAAATGCAATTACGGTGGTGGTGGTGAAATATTGAACTAAAATCATTACCATCAGCATTTCGGATTTGTTTACGGATCAAAGTGGGATTTGTTTTCAAATGATATCAATTCACTACCTCGGCACTGATCACATATCAGCCAACACAATGCCTTGAAGTTGTTCACATCCTAATATTTATTCTCACATGTTTTGTTTTTTTTCAAAAGGGGCTGAGCTTTCCCGAGTCAGGCCATCTTCGTGCAGCCATTTAGAGAGCAGTTTGTAGACAATGACCTATTACACAGGTATCGTATTTCAGTACCTATAAATCAGGATGCATGAGGAGGAAATCCTCCTTGAGAGGTAACCAAAGGTGCAGAGTATACACACAAGTTCCAGGCGTTTCCTCGCTGCCAAGTAGATGAATGAAAATATACCATGGGAAAATGTGTCAGATGATGAAGAGCTCTTTGTTGTCAGAAGGCCACTCAGAAGGTCAAATAGCACTTTTAATGTTAGAAAATGCGACAGTTTATTAGAGTTATAGATAAGACAACTTAGAAGACGTTAGAGAATTTAATTTGCTGGTCTCCCCATGAAAAATTACCCTTTTAAGTAATGGCAACAGCAGACCCAAGCTGACAGTGAGGACACACATACTGAGAGGTTCAAATGTCAACATTTAAGTATATATCAATATGGGCCCTTACAAGTCTTAAAAACAGAAAGATCTAATGCAGGTCATCGGCAGTCCAAAAAGGGAGAAGGGAAACTGACCTAAACTACCTAAACCTAAACTGACACTTGGTCTTTGCATATCACCCAGTCTGACCAAGACAAGTGGGAGAAAGCTGTTAAAATACTTTAAGTCACATCATGGGAGTTTCCTGACGACATTATCCATTCACGAAGCAATGTTGCTGGTGCATCATGCCAGTGCCTTAGAGCAGTCCTGTGACAGCACGAGGAATCTATAGGGAGGGAAGAGGCTCAAGACAACTGGAGAGATAAACAAATCTATTCACGGTCTACACAAGCGCCAACATAGATCTAACTGGAGGCTGCTGGCATTGAAATACCGTATACTTATTAGATTTTAATGGTTGCTTTGTGACCAGCAAGAAAGAAAAAAACAAGCAAACAATACATAAAATAATAAAACATAGCTTTTACTAAAGTTATCTGGAGATGTACTTGCCTTTAACAGTCTGTAATTTAGTAAGAACTCAGGACAGGAACAAGAACAGATGCTTTAACTAGTCCAATAACAGGTACCCCTGCAGTGCAATTATGCAAAATGCGATCCTGAGTAAAACAAAAAAACTGAAAGCGTCTCAAATTTTAAACGTGTGTTCAAATGTCACTGTTTTATGGCTGCATTCAAGCCGACTGTGTCGCTGGCAAACAAACTGAAACGGCGCATTAGACAGTTCACTGACTGCATTGAAACTGTTTACCAAGTTAGTTTGTTGCTATAAATAGGGATCATCAGTGGTGAAAGAGAGGAAACAGTAGTCTCTCTGTCCCAGCAGTGTTTTCCCTGGTGTTTGAACAGCAGGAGAGTCCGGGGACCTGAACTCAGGCTAATTAGCTAATTCATCAGCCCTTAAGGGAATGACATGTGATAACATCCAGTCAACATCACTCTCCAAGAGAAGCTGACATTCTCTAGAATCGTAGCAATTTTGCAAAATTACAGTGAACTTAGGAAACTGTGAGAAGTAAACATTAGTTCTGTTAAAAAACAATGGCAGATATTTAAGTATAAGAAATTAATTATAGAATCTATACTACATGGGTAAACTGCACATTAGTACATGTACTAACTACAAATTAAGGTACTTGTATTTTACTTAAATGTTTTATTTTATTTTACTTTATACAGGAAAAGTACTTTGCTTTAAGTACACAAAAGTAAAGCAGTTAAAATTAACTCTTATTCTACCAGATACAACATTCAAATTGAGCTTACGCACTGAGTAATACGACTACTTTTAATTTACATTTTGATGATTACTTTTGCATAAGTTGGGCTTTTATCTGTGGACTATATTTACATCTACACATAAAGCTTAAATAGAACACTTCTACCACTGAAATCAACTAGTAATAGTATTAACAATATTCTATAAATTGAAGATTTTTAAAGATTTTTTATCAACCGTGATTACAGATGATAGTTGCATGGGTTCTAATTCAGGATGGCAGTAAACTAAACTGCAAATCTTCTAACAAGGAGAGCCCCCTAGTGCTCAGATCTGTGGTCAACATGGAGAAATCTTTCATTTAACTCATTAAACTTTTACAAACGTGCTCCCTGTTTGTGCACTCATTCTGTACAGATACAGCTAGACTCGCCTGCAATAGTCATATGTCAAGTCTCACACCACACAGCAGCTGTAACCACGTAGTTAAACACTCTATAAATGCACTTAGAGGTAACCTGATATTACCAGTTTTGGAATTTAACTAGGTTATTTGAGTATTTCCATTATATGCTATTTTGTACTTTCACTCCACTACATTTAACTGACAGCTTTAGTGATTAGCTACTTTTCAGACTTCAGATTCAGTGTATAAAACATGCTAACAATAAATCATTCTCATATGCTTTTGAGTGTAAAATATATTGAACTATATCCAACAACAATAACTATAATAGTTATTACCTCACAGAGGTCATTTCTAATCATTATGAGTACTTTGACTTTAGATATCTTGCTGATAATAGGCTACTTGGATAGCCAACTGGTGGTACTTGAATAATTTAATTAATTTTCAATGCAGTATGCATTAATTTGTAGTGTAGTAAGTATTTTGACAAGGATATATAACTACTTTTACTCAAGTATAGCATCTGAATATATCTTTCACCCCTGAATATGATCGCTCACATGTGTAGACGGTGTATCTTTGCTATATCTATATCCACACTCCGTATGAAGTCCACGCATACCCAGAATGCCCTCCCCACCTCCCATGCTTGTTGTCACTGCTGCCATAGTTGACAGTTGCCGTAGTGACCAAGTAACAAACTAGTTGGGGAAGGTGACGAGCCAGATTTTCCAAATTAATAAAAACGTCCCTGATAATGTGGGATGGAGGCAAAAAACACGCGACCCATTTTCCCCTGGTAAGTCTGATTTAACCTCCTTCTCTTGAAGGCTTAATATACAGTCAGAGAAGTACTTAGATTCTTTACTAAAAGTAGAAATAGATGAGATGCTAAAAGTGAATCTGGTTCAGTGAATATGGTTTGGCCAGAAATCCTTCCTATTCAAGGAGTACTTTCAGCGTTTTTTCCTCTCTCAGCAGTGTCAAATGTCTCAGGAGCAGCTGCGGTTGATGTACTAAGATTATTCACATTATAAATGAATTAATGAATTATTCAGTTGTAATGTTGACTCATTTCATTCAGCATCATTTTCTTTCTTGATACAATTTCAGTTTTTCTACAAACATCTTCAGATTACTTGTTGTGTCTGACCAACAGTGCAACACACTGATGAGAGACTTTAACTGTTTGCCCTTGCAGCATGCCTCGCAGCTACAGACACGGGGGTTCTCGTGTATATTTATCATGTGGGAGGAACAGTTACTTTTTTATTTTGCATTGAAATACCTCAGGGTTGGTTCAATAAGCCTGCACTGCAAATGAAATGTATCATTTTCATCTGACTCATAATATCAATGACTATAACTGCACTAAGTTAATTTCATCGTTCACTAATGCCTTGTCCAACTTGTACAAAAAAATGTACTTTTATGCTAGTCACAATAGAAATGTAACATCCTCTGAAGCTCACCAAAGAACTCCTTCACAATTCTTGTATAATGTATAATATAATGTATATATGCTTATGCGTATATTATTTACAACCTTTTGATTTGTTTCTTCAATGCTTGAATTACTTGTAAGCACCTAAACTGCCTCATAGGGTCAAGTCTAACACGGCTCTAGTTATGTTTAGTTACTCTCCATCACTGACATACACACTGCTGCTTGGCATATATAATAAACAAAACTCGTACTCTGAAGTGAGCTGGTTATTGGACAGAGAAATGAAAGGAAATGTGGGGAGGTTACAAATTCTTAGAATTAAAAGGAGGGGCAGGAGTCAGTGAGATAAACACGTAAATACCACTGAAGGCATGCAAAGACTGCTATTTAAAATGGCCTCTGAGCTGCTTCATTTAGACCTATGTGGCCTCAACGTCTTTCTCTTGGATGCAACTAGATCCCCTTCTACTTTTATTTAGATTTAAATACCTTTGAGATGAATACTGGCATGCCCACGTGTCAGACTGCTGCCAAGCAGGGAGGCAGAGTCAAAGAAATTTGAATAACAAAAATACAGGGTTGGTATTGTGAACTCTCCAAACATTGCAAAAGAAAGTGCCATGAATCATCAAGCCAGACGCATTATCAGCAAAAACTGAAGACTGAAATCTGAGTAGTCAATATGGATCAAATCCTCTAGCAGAGTATACAACTATGTAATTTTATATCACAATATCAGTATCTGTCGTGTTGTACTAAATTTCTATAAAGACCAATAGAGAAATCTACAATAAAATAACAGTATAATCATCTGTTTTTGCCTGACAATGAAGCTACTTTGTCAAAGTCATGCAAAAATCAGTTAAAATGCAGTCCTGCTCATTAACAGCAATAAAACATTTCCCCCAGCGGCCTAATACAGCCAAGGTCTGAAAAGGACAAATTTATATCAGAGAATATGTGTGTGTGTGTGTGTGTGTGTATCCTCATTTTACCCAGCTCTAATCTGAAAAGATGATTCTGTACCATTCTTTAACAAAAAACAGTGGCTGCCATAAACACAGACGTTCTGTAAAAAGTCTGTATTAATCATGAAAAACCCTTCAGTCTCCCATCTTACCAAAACTTGTACTTTGTTTGTGGCCGGTACGGTAAACGTGAACCTGAATGTACCTTTGGGAAGCTGATAAAGTTCAACTACTTACAGTAAAGAAAGTCTTTTGTCGTAGATAGTAACCTAATCTGCTGGGAACAGGTAAACAGGAAGTGCAGAAGAACAGTGTTAGGAAAGAACAGTGACACTTGACCTGCATTCAAACTGCACTGTGATGCTGCAAAACATGATATCATAATGAACTACTGCAGGGCTGTTGTACACGTACAACTTTAGAAAGATGGATGAGAGTGTTCAAGCGGAGAAATGTTTTTTTTTTGTTTTTGGTTTTTTTTACTGTAATCACGAAGTCCAAACACGAAGAGAACATCACGCCACAGTGCGGTCCATCTGTCAGAGCCGAACAAAATAAACCCAATTATGAAACAGCATGAAGAGACGGCACATCAGAGTAGACTGAATTATCACGAGGGAATATAAATTGTCTTATCATGTCCATTTCGTCAGAGATACGACACAACAGCGGATCTTCACTGAGTACAGGCTGAGCGTCCAACTGGCAAATCATAATATAGGATATAAAAAGACTGAAACAGAGAAAGTCCAGTCCTCTCTACTTTAACATTTCAAAATCTTCTGTGGTGTTTGATTTCTGTCCTTTAATTGTCAGTTCATAGACACACTGTGACCACACACTGCAGTGGTAAGAGTAAGGTCTCTCAGTCATTGAACGGAGTAGCTCTTTGCCTGTTTTTCATTACATTTATATGTTTTGTCAGCTTGTAATAACTGTTTATAGTGTTTGATGAATGGTAAAACATTATTCTCACAGAGATTATAACAGTGGTGCTCAGTAGTGGCAATGCAGTGACCTTACACTGTTTCCTACTTTGTGTCTGGTTTCCCTGAGGCAGCGCTATATTTCTTTCTACAGGACAGACAGAAGTATCCTTGTGCATTATTATCCTGTATTGTATCTCATATTTTAAACTGCTTTGTAAGATTAGTAAGTGTTTTATTTTTTCTAAATCCTCAGGTATAAGGAGAGGCTGCAGACTACGTATCTTAAACCCCAGATGAACAAGATTTCCTCAGTTGGCAGTTCTTGGCGTTTCACAAATGAAGATTTCAGTGACCGCTTGTCAGCCTCATCCGGGACCCAAACAGGAGTCTCAGCAATTATTTACAATGGCACTCCGAACCACAACTCTATTCAGAAGTCTAAAAAGTGCATCTCTAAAGAGCATGCTTGCTTCTCAAAGCAGATGGTTCAAAAGCAGATTCGCAGAGAATATGTGGCTGCTGTGGAGGCAAAACTCAAACAGCATCCTCTAGCTATGTATCCACATTATAAAGACCACATGCCAGCAGAGGTAAGTGGAGATAACAGCAGTCTGTATTAATGGTTTCATAGAATGAGGCCTGAATGAAGAAGAATATGCTCAAAGTTGATTATATTCATCCAGTGTTACACCATATTTACATGGTGTCTTCATTTCTCTCCAGTTATTTGATAAGGTGGTATCCGTTTTGGGTCCAGACATGTGCGTAAACAACACCTCCGCGCTTCCTACACCTACAGGAAACCATGCGGAGGAGGAAAACTGTACAGAGCTAAGTAAGGAAGATGTGGACAGAACAAAACACAATGAAATGCAAGTATACTGGTAATTTGATTTGTTCTAAATTATTTTGATACACTACTTAATTAGACATACCTGAAAATAAATAAATGAATAGATGATTCTGTCTGTAATAAGGCTACAAGGTACTTCTTTGTCTTGTTAAAGCAGCCTGACTCCCAGAAACCCTTATATTCTACAAATGAATGGAAATGGTATCAAGAAAGGCCAGATGAGCAGAGTGAACCCGCAGAGCACCCATAAGAACAAGAAAGCTGTCGCCAAACTTTTCAGCAAATGGTTTGCCTCTCCGGTAAGAGGAAGTGAGCAAGTCTGAAACTGAAAAGATGACAAATGTTGCTGTTTGCCAATTCTTACGCAAAAGCTAACATAATGTGATGTAATGGTGATACATGGAACTGTTTGACTCTTGCAGGACGAAGAGGTAAATGTTACCGAATCTGCCATACTGGGAAATGCTGACAGTCGCCTTCAAGACTCTTCACCAACATTCCCCATTCAAGAGGAGGACTTCAGTTTCTCAGGTCGCAAGCATGTCACAGCCACAAACGGCAGGAGTCAGACTTCAAAAGCCTATGAGCCAAATTAAGCACACTAAATCTTAAGGCCGATGGTAGTAAAATATCATTTTTGATGGCAGCTGATTAGAAAAATCCATGAACGAGGACTTTTGACATCCAAAACAAGTGATAAGATCAGGACCACCATCTGCCACAAAATCTCAAGAGAATTATGTCCCTTTCAGGACAGTTGGTTTGTTGACAGAATGACGAACTGAAACACATGTATGTAACCTTATCGGTCTGGAGTTATGTAATCCACAATAGACCACAAACGCCAAGGGTTAAGGCAAACCTATTTACATTTAGATGTTTAGGTTTCAAAAGACAAGTGCATGGTTTCACGGCATCTGTCTAGAGGAAATGCTGTTCAAAATCACAGAGGAAGAAAAAGAGAAGTGTGTCTAAAATAAGCTTATTTTCTCACTGAAGTTTTTTTTCTAAAGAGAGAGGTTTGAGTCTGTTTCAGCATACAGTAGAAGAAAACATGGGCACTGGGTGTAAGAAGTTTTAAGAGGTTTTAAGTTTAAATTGTCCCTAAATTTTACTTGAACAGCGGATATAGTTGCTGCATTGTATTCTGCAATATTCCCTACGATTTGTATCTCATGCTTGTTATATTGTGCGTGCAGAGTATGCAAATATATGATTTAACCACACTATGCAAAACAATGATTGTTAGTTAGTGTTATTTAGCATAGTTTCTGGTATGAAATAACAACTCAAAACACATTCATTTCTGAAAAAAAACTTTATGGTGTAAACAATAAATTACAAAAACACACCTGATTAGTGATTTTATAAAACCATGATTTGACAACTTCATCTTTCCAAATAAAAAAAAGAGTGATCTGAAAGACAAAAAAAATGCAACCAGATGAATTCAGAGGAATGGGATTACAGAGATTATGATCATTTAATAACATTTACACATTTGAAATCAGTCATCTGCTGAAGGACGTATGTAACAGGGAACTTCTGTTGCTGTAATAAATTTCAGTTGCCTCATGACATCCTCATGACATCCTCAGTCTTGTGTGTAGCAGTTACAGTTGATGAAATAATCAATGTGAGAAAACATCTGTCTTATCATCTGTCATTAATCAGCTGGAGGTATTTGCCATTTGTGGGGATGTTATTCAGCTTTTCCTCTCAGTTAATACACAGCATGATTCAGTATCTTGAATTAAAAACCCAAACAAACAAACGGCTCAGTCTGTGTAAGCAGGTGGCTCTTGTTAACACAGAGAGCTCTCTTCTAATCACATTAAACATGTTTTCTTAGATTTCTTTTCCTCAAACAAACAAACAAAAAAAAAGGATAGTACCGTTCACACTGTGCTCACAGTGATATGACAAAATGTGAATATATATTGTACAATATTAACAACTTACTGATAAGAGGAGCCAGCCTCAGGTCTGTTGTATCGTGTCGGTCACCCTTGGGTCAGAGGTCAGAAGATAGTGGACCGGTGACTTGCGGCCCAATAGCTGTCGGGAGGACATGTACCTCGCTGCAGTTGCTGGACTTGATATAATGCAACCTAGAAAAGGTATAATGTATTTGTTAGAGAATTCAATATTGATATTGACAAAAACAATCACAATTGTTGTATTTAGTTGGTATATTTCAAATAATGATTAATTTGCTGATTGTTTGCATGATTAATCATTTGTATAAATCCAACCCGACACATTAAATTGCTCATTTTGATGTCGAAATAAACTTTACATCCAATGAATAAAACAGAGAAAAGCAGGACATAAGACACTGAAGAGAGAGTAGTTGCCAGTTTTGCTTTAAAAAGAGAACTTGAATGACTAATGGCTGTATTAAGTATTATAATCATAATTGTAGATTCATTTTCTGTTGGTCAACTCATCATTGCCCCTCTCATCTTATCTCGTGTGGCAGATGAATACCGCATTTTTTGAAAGGAGCGACAACAAACTGAAATATATTCGGTGGGGAAAAGGGCACCTTGGAAGAGAAAAGACTTATGAGAACTTACTCTCACTGAAGGATTTGTTCTCGATTATTTTCCCGTTCAGCTCAGCTGTCCTCAGGAAATGTGGCTCACTGTACACAGTTTATGCAGAGACAGACAGACATTATGTCACATTGCACAGCCTGTAGCGCTTTGTGTACACGGGGCATAATAGGCCACGTGGGTTGATGGTGTAACCATCTCATAGTCTCAAGGATAGTCATGCTCAAAGCATTCAGACAAAAACACTGTGTTGGTTGGTTGTGTTCGAGCACACTCCCTACCTGCCACAGGTTTTTCTTCTCGGCCTGGAGCCTGCTTTCACTTCTTCCTTGTCAGTACTGCTGTCGGAGGACGGACAATATTACAACACAAGAACATATTGCATGAGTCTATAACATATAGGCTAGATAGTGTAACACTAAGAGATTTTAAGCTATGCAAGACTTGTCTATTCTTTTTATGGTATACTGCGGCACAAACAGGGAAACGGTTAATGAAACCACTCATGTAGGGACACCCTCCACCCCTCCTGCTCCCTCTCCACTCCTATGACTTTCCACTCATTTAGCACCATCACATGATTCTCAGATGTGACCTAAGCTAGTCTAATTCTTGCGGTGTGTGGGAACAGAGCCAGACGTACAATGTGGTTCTGTGCACTCTCTCCGGTTCAGACCTCCTCCTGTGAAAGCCGCTGTCAGCAGCGTTGTTATCGGTGTGTGGTCTAGGGTTCTCCGAAATCACCCCTCGCAGCTCTTTGACGAGAGACCTGAGCTCTCGGGCGGGGCTCTCCTGCTGCCTCTTTGGCTTTCAGCAGCCAGACGGAGGAGAAAAAGACACTGTCAGTGCAATGCTGTGAAGATGTCAATATTTTAAAGTAGCTGGTCTGAATTTGTATTTTAACAGGAAACCAGGAAATATAGCACGATCTCACAAAATCAGTGATGTGATATAATCTTTTATCACGCTTAAGTCAGTACAAACACATTAAACTGTAGCAGTAAATGATAAAAACCAAACCACACACGTATTTCACTGCTGTGTAGGAGGATTCACTGTCATGCCACAGGAATGTGATGACGTGTATGTTTTTGATTTAAAGGCCTATCAGATGTGCTGAACTTGACTTGTCTGTGCAGCCAAATAAACAATCATTCACACATGCCCTTGATGGGCTGGAACTGTAGGAGATAGCGAGATATAAGGAGTTCCTGACTGTACCGTGGTCTGGGTGTTGGAGGCGTACTGCGAGGCGGGTGGGGCAGTGAGTGCAGATGGGGAGGTGGACGCCAGGTCAGGTGAAGCTACATTCAGAGCTGTGTGCAAATTCTGACCTTGAAACTCCTCCAGAGAAGATAAAATTGGTTTTTAACTCGAGGCTGAGTGTAGCTAGATGAAGACATTACTATGAAACATGCATGAAGAGAGAACAGCTGACGAGCTTAGCACAAAGCATCTAAATTAAAGGGATAGTTCAAGTTTTTACTTTTTTAAGTCCCCGCACGGAAACGGAACGCACTACTGTGGACTGGTTTACATGACAGCAAGATAAAGCGGTGACAATATGCTCACTATCACATACACGCAGACATTGTTTTAAATGTGATACTTCTGTCTGCTTCTCCATACTGGGAGTGTTGCAGTCATATCTCATACAACCCCAGCTCAAAAAATGAATTATCCCTTTAAATATGGATGTCTTTTACATACATGTGGTGCGTAGGGTGGATAAGCCTTAATCCCTCTTACAAACAGACTCTTTGTATGTAATGAGCTCTACCTTCAAGTCCAGGGCATGCTGGAGTTTCAGACGGAAAAACTCCTGCTCCTGCAGCTGGATGAAATCTTGACAGTCTGCAAAGCTTTCTGACATCTTTGGTAAGATACAGAGGATATGAAACAAAAACTCAGTGATGGACACAAACAGAGACAGAACAAATATACCCAAATATACAAACTCAAATGTTTGTGTTGTTCCAGAGGGAGATAATAATGATGTTTGAAGATGACCTACTTTTCAGGACCTTTTCTAACCAACCACTTTCTGTTGAATCTCTCAACAATCTCTCCTTCTCTTCTTGGACATTTTATTTCTTTATTAGAAAGCAGATCGTAAATGAGGGGGAAGGAAACTGTGCACAAACACAAGGATGTCGGGTTTACTGATGGCAATCTAACCTCGATGCCACCAGAGCAGAACGACCGTGTTCTAAAAAAACAGAATAATCAGTACAAATTCCTAATCTTCATTATTTTGCCAACAAAAACTGGTGTGTACTGTTTTGACTCGACTCTAAACACCTGACTCCATTTGGCAGTAATATATCAACTAGAGTTAAGTGTAAATAAGCTCACCTTATGAAGGATTGCCTCCAGTTGGCTTATCCGTTCCCTTAACTGTTTATCTTTGCAGCGAAGGGCCTCCAGCTCATTGCCGAGTTGTCTTTTCTCCTCCCTGACAAAGGTGAGTTCCTGGAGCTGACGCTGCTGCTCCAGACTCTGGTAGAGCTTCTCCTGCATAAGATAGGGATAGAAAAAAAGGTGTTGCCATGTGAGAATGCAATCAATCTATTATTTTGTCATTTTGTCTTGTAGTACACCCACTCCACTTCAAACTGAACAAATCTAAACTGGCACAAATAAAGTCACATTTGAGAAATCACCGTTCACTGTTTTTTCTTTTTTGTTTCATTTTATTTAGAGGCAGATGCGTGTTTGAAAACTATCTCAAAACTCATTAAAGTGGGGCGTTTAGCTCAGTTAGTAGAGCAGTGCGAAGGAAGGCTCAGTCCTTGCTGCGGAAGCTCAGGTTTTGAATCCGACCTGTGGCTCTTTCCCCATCTCTCTCTCTCTCTCCACACATTCCTGTCTTCAGCTGTCTCTATCAGAAACAAAAGCTTGAAAAGGCCAAAATAATCTTAAACAGAAAAAAAACTCATTAAAGTCAATACGAGAAGTCTTGCAAAGTTAGCAGGTTTTATTTTCATTAGCGATTTGAGTCATCATGACATCCATGGACTGAATGACTTACTTAACTGCTAAAGTGTTCAGAAAAGAAACAACACAAAGAAGTCTCCGGTGTCCAGTGTGTCCTTTTTTTGGCCTGACTGATATTGACGGTCCTCTGTTTGATTTCACATTTATTTCATAAAGTTATAAATGCAAACATGCTGAAAAAAATAAAGTTAGAATTACTAGTTACTATAAAAAGTAATCTGAGTAACATGCGCTGCTCATGTAAATCTAAATCTAACTTGAGATTTACATAAACACCAGCTAGCTTTTCACCTGGTACAGCTTCTCCATAGTCTCTTCTAAGTGTTGGATTTTGCTCTGCAGGGAGTCGATCTGCTCTCTCTTGGCGGTGATCTTCTCCTGCATGTCCAGGGCTGCTTGGAGGCCTGAGGTGGAGACAAACCCACAAGATGAAGTGGCACAGACAGTGAGAGAGAGTGCAGGCAGGTCAAGGCTTTATACATATCATGGGCAGGCATATTTATGGTTATACATGTCCGATTATATCTCTCAGAAAATGTATCTGAGGAAGAAATATATTGTCAATTTTATTCAATTATACAGATTATCTTTTGTGCAAGAGTAATCAGGATTCCTAGATTTCATTACTACCCAAATAAATCACTGTTATCTAAATGGATGTACATCAGCAGAGTATTCGCAGATGTTTCTTTGAACATGAGCTCTTTTAATTAAGTCTCAGTTTAAATTCTCTAACCGTGTCCATCAGCTCCTTCCAGGGTCCTCAGGGTGCTCCTGACCTGGTCCAGCTCATCGTGGGCATTCCTGAGTTGACTCTGAAGATTCAGCACCACGCCCTTGTGCTCCTCGCTCTTACAGCTGTGGAGCTGTTGCAGCTGCTTGTGCTCCTCTGAAATCGTGCCCGC
Source organism: Nibea albiflora (assembly GCA_014281875.1). Classification (NCBI taxonomy): domain Eukaryota; kingdom Metazoa; phylum Chordata; class Actinopteri; family Sciaenidae; genus Nibea; species Nibea albiflora. The sequence continues at coordinate 12,836,235 of CM024801.1, forward strand.
ACAAACACATGCATTACATCCACCGAGAGAGACACACTTAAACACGTGAGCAAACACACACAACAATAGAAGGGCTTGGTTGACAGAGAAAACATACAGTGAAAACGCTCTTTGTTTTTTTAAACACAGCAGGACAAGAAGATCATTTGATTTGGCAAAAAAACGGTGGGACCTGAACTGTTTTTGCAAACAGCGCTGTGTAACTCCTGATGTCTGAAAGCGCATGTTTACACTAGTCTGCTGTTTGGACATGGAAAAAGTCCTTAGGTCAAGGTGGATGCTTGACTTAATACAATATGGTAAAAGCCCACATGAATACTATATGATATGGTAATTAATAAACAGTGTGTTTCTTAAACAAAACAGTGTGGAGTTTGCTGGCTGTCAACAAGGGTTTTCTGAATGTTACACAAAGACCCCTGGGACACTATATGTAGGCTGTTCAAATGTGTATGAAGTTGTATTTGTTCATTGGAATGGGTGGTGTGTTACCATGTGACCATGGTTTTGAGAGACTCTTTTTCAGGATATTCTCCTGTGTGGTGGATTTATATTCAGTGAAGCTCAACTCACTAGTGAGGGCGAGTAACTGTATGCGCTGGACTTCCAGTTGGGTGTTGAGCTGTTGTTTCTCCACAGTTTCCTCCTGGACACGGTTACTTTGCTCGACCACAGAGGCCTGCAGCTGTCGCCTCTCGTGATCCGCAGCAGCCAGGTCCGACTTGCGCTGGTCTAACTCGGTCTAATCAGCACATCACACATGAGGAAGGAAGAGAAACAAAAGAGAAGGAGGTTAGTGAGTGATTATGAAGGTGGGGTCTGATGGGTTTGTTGGTTTTCTGCCATGTCCCTCACCCTGAGCTCCTGAATCTCCAACTTGTGCTGGTTTAGCTGGTTGCTGAGGAGACTGTTCTCCTGATGAAGGCCGTCAATGGTGTGGCTCTGTTGCACCGTCATCTGGACGCTACTCTCCATCTGCAGCCTCAAAATATCTAACGTCTTCTCTTGGTCATCCAGCTTCAGCTTCAGTGTCTCTCGGTCTACATGCAGGGTCCGGCACTGGCTCTGAACCTCTTCCAACTTGGAAAGATGCTGGAAAAATCAGTTATGCTTAATTTCAATGAACTATTATAATGATCGTGATTCATATATAATCTCAACAGTATGTTTCAAAAACCTATGACTTGTGATATATGATCTCTGAAAGAGTATCCCTACACACACATGCACACATTTTCCATGCTTTATTACCTGCTGGGCGTCTTGCTGCCTGAGCAGGAGTTCCTTATTTTTCTCCTCTAGGAGTTCCAGAGATATTCTGCCCTCCTGGGTCCTCTGCTCCAGCAGGGCCTCTAGGCAGGTTTTCTCCTCCCCACTTCTGCGAAGCTGCACCCTGGACGCCTCCAGCTGTCTTCTCAGGGCCTTTACCTCCTCTTGGAGCTCACACTGCATCTGCTTACCGCACCTCTGGAGATAAAACAGGCGGTACAGTGGTACTGATGTATTTAAAAAGGACAAAGAAATAATAATCTTTTGACAGTGGGAAGGAATGTGATCTCAACGATGGGAGACTGGCTCTATGTGGAAAAAAGAGACAAAGTGGACTAAAGAAGGAAATGAACCTCTTAAAATTCACATGAATCAAGAAACCTTAACATAGACATATCAGGGACTTTGCATTTGTTATTTGCTTTTCTTTCAAGCCACAAAATTACTGACAGCTGCCCCAACTGAAAATAAATGTATCATGGACAGTATTAGGACAAACAGTATAGCCTCACTCAGTACACCAGCAAAGCCCATCCCCTAACCAGAACATCAAAGCCTGTCAATCTTCTTTGACCATTCCTACCAGCAGATTACACACCTGAAACTCTTCATATTTCTCCAGCATTCAAATTACATCAACCTGACACTGTAGTTTCCACTTCAAACATTGTTCTTTAATGTGAATTTACACCGGGATAAAATACTGGTTTCACATTGGTGGTTTGCTGCAGCACCTCAAGTTGACCAAGCTGGGACTGAAGCTCCTCTGCCTGTTGTAAAGATCGTTCTTTTTCCCTTTGGCCGTCCGCTAGCTGGTCCTGAGCCTGAATGAGCTGCTGCTCCAGACAACAAATCTACAGTGTCACAAATCACATAACAATATTTCAGTTGCTTCTCCATATTCATTCATTTCATCATGTTTGGGATTTGAAAACAGCACAATCCAGTAAATTCACACTGTGTTTGTTGTCTTTGTCTAATCTTGAAGTCACTATGGTTTTATGGTTTTTTGACCAATACATCTGACGTAATGGATACATATTAATGTTTAACAGCCCCTCATAATATTTTTGTATATTCTTCCTTACCTTATCTTTATGGCTGGAGAGGGTTGACACAAGTTCACTGACTTGACAGTGGTGCAGTGACGTTTGTCTCTCTGCAAGTTTCCTGGGACAAAGAAATTATACACATTTTTATCACAATTATACACATTAAATCAGAAATTCAACATGATCTGATAATTTGTGTATAACATGATTTGGGAACAATGCTTACTTTAGCAGCTCCAACTTGACACTTAAACTGAGGCTGTCACTTTTTGATGAGTTCAGTTTGTCAGTCAACAGTGCCATCTCCTGGCCAAGACTTGCAATCAGGTCTTCCAGTCTTGGACAAAGCAAAGTGTAAAATGCAATTTCACTGCTAACATAGATACTATACTTCTTTTATACTGTTTGTATCGATCTGTTTTTTTCCTGTGAAAAACTAAACCATTTCTTCTTCCAGATGTGTGCAAATAAAATATGCGTAATGGTGTTGGTGGTGGTGTTATAAGGATACGAACAAAATAATAATAACACTTTTTATGAAAAACATTTTAAAAGGACTAGAATTTTTGTAGTATTGATTAATCAGATTTTTTTTTTAATTATCTGACTGGTTGTGATTAGTTAATTAAATTATAAATTAATTTGGATGTTTTAAATTTTGTTTCATTCGACCAAAATTTATCTGGACATATTTTGCATTTTTGTTGCATCTATTATCTATATTAATTGCTACAGCTCAACACTAAATTACCTTTCTCTTTGTTTATTTAATCCACTGCATTCTTCACTCCACAGGTGTTCTATTGACTGTCATAAAGCAGATAAAAAATTAAACACAAAAGCACAAGTCTAACTTTGAAAATACACTGAACTGATCGGTGAGTAACTGACTTTTAGTACTTACCGTAAAAAGTCTCTCCTGTAGCTTGTCAGTCTCATTGTTTAATTCCTCAGTTAATTTAGCAGCTGAAGATAGTGGTCTTAAACTAGAGGCCATGTTAGGCCTTGAAATGGCGTCTTCACGTTGTATTTCTTGAGAGAACAGTGAAGAGTACATGTCCTTAATGTTTCGTTCCAGTGTTTCTACTCTCCTGTTAAGTGCCAGCGTCTCGTCCTCCGTCTCCTGCAGCTTTTGGTCCCCGGCCCTTTTGATATTTTGGACCTCCTCCAGCATGCACAGCATCCTTTCCATCTGACCAACATGTTTCGTTGAATCCTTCAATCTACAAATAGAAATATCTGTCAAAGTGATTTTAAACTGTTTCTTTACAGAAGGAAAATTTCATCAATGTTTTCACCTGAGGTCAGACAGGACGTCCTTCTCTATCTGGACTTTATGTAACTCAGTCTGCAGGTTCACGATGGCCTTGTCATGACTCAATGTCTCATGTTCAGGCTGATCACACGTGTATGTCTGTGTTTAAGAGGATGACATAAAACATCATGTAGAGAAAGAATTATCAATTCATCAGACATCAAACTAATATGGTACATGGCTAAAATGAACCTTGTTAAGCTGCAAGTCGGACAGCTGTTGAAGACAGTCATCTATTACATTCTCCAACACGTCCTCTCCAGGAGAGCTGACATCCATTCCGTCTCCTGCTTGGTTTAAACTATCAAGATCAGAGATCAGAGGCTGAGCCGCAGCCTGCTGGTTTGTTGAAAGAACAGTGGAGTCATCTGTCAAAAGAGCAAAGGAAGTTTAAATACACATTGTGTGTGTTGTCAAAGTTAAGGGTTGGTAAAAGATCGCTTTGCTGTTACATAAGCTAGCCATTTTCATATCTTTTCAAATATTTTACTTTCCCCCTTTTGCCCTATATATGTGTATGTTTACATACAACTTTTTCCAAAATCATAACACCTGGATAATTTAACTTTGCGTGGTTTTCAGTCATTGTATTATAGTGAGGGTGTGTAAAACCTGAAACAAATAATCCCTAAATTACAACATCATTTTCTCATCTGATTGATCGACCACATCGGGGGCATTGTGTCTTTTAACTTAAACTTCTAACTCAAGTGACGGAGTAGATGAGCAGCCTGTGTGTTGTGCGCAGGAGGGCTAACCATTTCCAACTGGCTGTGGGTTTCCAATCTAACGCAAGAAGATTCTCCTTTCGTTCATCCTCCTGTCAATGGCTAAAGACTAAAAAAATATCCTAGCAACCATAGCAAGTGCCACGATCATTTAGAGGAGAGCTGCCGTGAATGGGTGTGTCTAGTGTAGTATTAGGCTCTAGGGCTATCCGGTCAGATGCTCCATTAAAGTAAGCAGGGTAGGCGTCCGGATGAAGGCAGCTAAAAGCTAGGTGTGTCTCCTTGCCACCAGCTTAAACAGTCCTCTGACTTAACCCGATGGGGTCCATGAGCTGGAGGACCGGACCCTTTAAATGGAGAGCTGGACCAGTACCACCTGAACAGGGGAAACTCGGGATCTAACAGTACTCACAGACATTAAACCTCTGGTTGTGGAAGCCTTGCCTCGGTGAGACGTGGATACCATATGTACAACCAAACCTCTCCAAGGTTTGTTTGGTTGCATTTTCCACCTCATCCTGGAGCCTCTGGGTTTCCTTGGTGCGTCTATCGAGCTCATCACTGTGAAAAACAGAAAAATTAGTAAGGATGGAGAGGATAACTCATAGTGATGCCGTTTATCTAGAGCAGCTTTCCTTCAAATATCAAGCAGACAAAAGAGAGTTTTCTGACTTAACAGATTAATAATGAAATTTGATTTGGCACTTTCTGGTTAGCTGTACTGATGTACTTTGCTTTTATTTTGCTTTTTATTTGATTTATTTTGACAGCAAGAAGGTATCAGTTAACATTGTCCAGGGTGTACTAAGTCAGGTGGGTTAGGCTCCATCCTCACCGTGACCCTGATGAGGATCAGTGGTTACAGATAATGGATGTTCATTTCATGTAATAACCTTGGACCTTTATAAAAACAAGACATCTGTTTCATAGCTCCGATCATACATTAAATAAAAAACAAGCTGCCCATAGTTGAGAGTTGAGCTAAAATATTAAATGAGCAGGTTGTTATGAAACAAACAAGAGGTACTTTGGCACTGCGTGAAATTAAATAAGGGAGGTTTAGAGTTTTAGCTACCTCAGTTCATCCAGTGTCAGGCTGTTAAATCTCAGCCGTGGAGAGGCGTCGTGCGTCTCTGTGAACACATTAAACAAACGACTTGGAGTACTGAACAATTCATTAACTATATGTGAACAAAACTGTTCGTTAAAGGAGCTTCCCCCTACCTTAGCTAACTGTGACTTACCAGCTGTACCAGCTGCTGCGTGTGTTGGTTTGATATAGTCCTGAAAGCTCGATGACATCTCCGTTCACATTAGTAATCAAGCTGTTGGTGTCGCTAACTATTAAATAACTAGGTTGTGTCTCCTACTGCCTCCACAAATCTAACATCTGCGGCTAACTAGCATGTTGTCGTTAAGCGTTAAAAGTTTCATCACCATGGAAACAGCATCCGCGGCTAACGCCTAGCTAGCGTCATGCTATTAATAACTTCCTGTATCTTGGCGCTGCTAGTTAGCTAACCCGGTTAACGCCGTCAGACTGGCTAGGTTAGTCTCGTATTTGGTGAAGTAAAGCTGACACTGAAATTAAAGTAACGTTAGCGCCGACGCTTTGAAATAATACGTCAACACCCGCTTTTCTGTGCTTTATAATGACGTAAAGGCGTTTCCAGCGGTGCATGATGGTACTTGTCGTTTGCGCGCAGATCAGGGGGCTGTTTGTTTATTCAGGGCGGACCCTCTCTTTTCAGCAGGGATTACGGATCTTGTTTTTTAACGTCATTAGTAATCAAAATGCAAACATGAAGAACTGAGGTGTGTTATTAGGTTGCAGCGCCATTATTACCCTGCAAGTCGGCGGCTTTTGGGCAAGGTAAGACGGCCGTTTGTTGAATTATGCGCCAAGCGAGCTAGCCTGAATAGCTAGCATTATTAGCATTGTTTATGTCTGTGTGGCCGTTGGCTTTTTGGAATTGTGAATGTAAATAAATGTTGTTGTTGTTGTTTAGCTTATCTTCATATTTCAAGAGCCGAATACAATAAAACAGCAAAAATCTTTGTGTGAAACATGCACTGCTGCGTCCTTGCTTTGCTTGACTACGTGACCTAGTTTCTGTTGTTGAGCAACTTAGACATTCAACCTTTCAAAACTACTGTCAACCTCAACTTTAATTACTTTGCCCCAGCATATTTATCACACAGTATGGAAATAAATAAATACTAAATAAACATTTTATAATATTGTAGCAACAGTGTGGTGATCAAGTAAAAGCAGGAATTTACAGGATTTTGGGCGGTGGGGGTCCCTCATTGATACCTGACACCAGTAGGTGTGGTCTAGGAGACAACATTTATATGCCTTGTCCGCTTCACTCTGTCTACAGGACGATTTCTCCCGTTTCCTTACGTTGATTTTTCTCTTGGATTGCAATGCAGAACGATTAAAAATATGTTTTTTTCCAGGATGAGGGATCTTCAGGCCATTGACAGCTTGCTCTTGAAAGAGCTGAAGTCATGTTGTGCGAAGGAGTACAACTTTCTTCCCAGAGAGACTGGCCTGAAGCTGATGGAGTCAGCCTCCACAGAGGTAACCCACTGACCTAGTTTTACATCTGTGGCTGTCTGTGCAGACATATGGGTTTACTAAAAATAAAAGCTATTTTCAGTGATGTCTTTTTTAAAAAAATATATTATGATGCTTTTTCAGAATCACAGTGGAGTGTCTGCGAAATGCAGAGACACCAGAGTGGAGGAACTCTGGGGCCTGACCAGTTTCTTTGGCTACAGCACCCAAACGTTTGTTCAAGCTGTCAATTTGCTTGACAGATTCCTCACTATTATGAAGGTATTACTATAAGTATACGTTACAGCATAGATCTGCAAATTGTCTTGTTGGTATCACGAGTGAGAAGAAAACGTGACCACAGTCACCTTGTTGGCCTTTGGATCACAGGATGTTGACTCATACTTGTGACTTCTGTGTTATTGCGATAGGTGCAACCCAAGCACTTGCCCTGTATCGGAGTCTGCTGTCTTCACATTGCAGCCAAAATGATCGAGGAAGAGAGTAATGTCTCACCCACCCACGAACTCATTCGCATCAGCCAAAGCAAGTTCACTGTGTCGGACCTCTGTCGCATGGAGAAGATCATCTCAGCGAAGCTCAGCGTAGAGCCTGAAGCAGTCACAGCCTTAACCTTTCTACACCTCTACTATTCAGCCTTCACATCCCTGTCTGCCAGAAGGTAAACATTGCATTTTCTTTTGCTTGCTTTTGTTGTTATTGCTGATGCATTGCTCCAGTTTGCATGGAGTTGGTCAAAAAAAGATTCTGCTCTATGAGGTTTGTACTGGCGGATCATATTAGGATTCCCTCTATATTTTAAGGGAGGAGATCCCAAGCATTGGCAGACTGGAAGCCCAGCTAAAAGCCTGCTTATGCCGGCTTGTTTTCTCTAAAGCAAAAGTAAGGCTTGTTGGTGACAATTTCACAGCATAGCAGCATTCATTTGGAGTCCTGAGCTTTACTAATCTGGTGTCCTTGTCCTTCACAGCCTTCAGTGCTCGCACTGTCCCTCATTGCTCAGGAGTTTGATGCCCTCGCCTCCATCACCTTATTGAAGATTGTCCAGCAATTCCAAAGACATCTAAAGGTAGAAAAAGAGTAGACTACAAGGGTTGCAACAACAGACTATCTTCTCAAAATAGTTTGCTCTATAAAAATGTCTATAAAAAATATTCAGATGTCCAATCAATCTAATCAATCACATTTATTTTGATATTAGACTAGAAAATGGGGGGAAAATTACCATAGATGAGCTTGAATGAGTAAATTTTCAACAGTTTTCCTCAAAATATGAATCAAACAATGATGCTCTAATATAATGCTTCCATTAGATCCTCCAGTGTCTGATGTTGTATTGATATTCTTGATAATAAACATAAAGATCTTTTCTCTTTGCACTCTATAGTATGTGTAGGGATAAACCACACTGGACTTGTTGATGACAGCATATTTGAAGACTATTTTTGTCTGTGGCCCCTCAGATATTTCCTGTTTGTCATCTTCACAGATCAGCGACAGCGAGCTGCTCCACTGGAAGGAACTCGTGGCGAAATGTATGACTGATTACTGCTCAAGTGAATGTAACAAACCGGACAACAAAAAGCTGGTTTGGATCGTGTCCAGGAGGACAGCCCAAAATCTTCAGGCCAATCACTTCAGCGTCCCTGGCCTGCCAACTATTCCAGAGGGAAGCTGGGACGAGAGTGAGAGGTTAATAATGCATTTGTTAAGTCTTCTTCATGCTGCATTGTGCCTGAGTGAATATGCCACGCTGTGATTAGATATTGACAAAATGATCATTCCTGAATAGGCATGGATGAGCATTTAAAGTCTGCTGGAATCCTCAAAGTCATGACTCAGCCGAACAAGGGCTACAAGTAGTTCTCTCAGTTCTCACATCTAGGAAGCTCTAACCAGTGAATGTTACGATATGCTGGTCACATGGTCATGGTCACATGGTCATAGTGACATGTGAGTGACACATGCCTTCTCAGCCATCCCAACCATCTTCATGGTTGTAGTTATTTTAGCCTTTAAGTACTTACAAATGTTGAAAGGTATACCTCATAATGCTGAGTAAGGGATTCAGGTTTGATACATGGATTTAAATTTGATAAAATGCTATTTAACCCAAGCCAACACAGAAGCAGTAGAATGGTGTATAATGATGATAATAATAATAATAATAATAAAAAATGAACATCCTCCTTTTCCCTTGTAGCGAGGACTCCTGTGAGGACATGAGCTGTGGAGAAGACAGTCCATGGGGCTCGCCAGGGAGTGACGCCGAAGGAGCCTTCTTCCCAACCACCTTTCTCAAGTGCAGAAAGTGATGAATCGTCATTGTGCAGTAGCGACCGATATGTATTTGTCCCCTGAAGTGTGGTGGTCACTATGTTTCGGGCAAACCTGAACGTTTCACTTGTCATACTGTGTGCACCATAGGTATGCCAAGTGAAGTGAGGTTTTTTTTTTATCATTAAGTGCCTGTGTTGATTAAGTTTACTGTCCGTTTCTTTAAAAAAAACAAAAAAACATATCGTAATAATGCAAAATTGCAATATCTTGGCAGCTTGACAGTAATACATCTGAATGTCTTTTCCCAAGATGTTCTCTTGTTTGTTTGTGTCCGAACTCGGCACATTCCAGGAAAAATAGCGAAGCACAAGGGAGAATTTATGGATGTCAGTAATGAGTTACACTCGCTGTTGAATACCAGCTAACACATCAGCACATCCTCAGTATTTTTTTTTTAAGTTTTTGTTTTGTTTTTTTTTATACTCGATGCCATCAGTATACACCGTATTCTACAAATGTATGTTATACACAATTCTAACGTGACATATATGACATTGTAGTGTGAAAATACCAGACTGTATATGCATGGATACATAGAAATATGTGATTATGAATGGATGTTCTCCATGTTGACCAAGATAAGCTTACTGTAAAAAAAAAAAAAAGTTTAAAAAAATGTACATAACCTGTAAAAAGGAAGAAAAAATGTTATGTTTTGTGAATGCCACATAATGTGTGTCGTATTTGGATATAATAATGTGAAATATGTTGGAAGGGTCAGAAAGAATCCTTCTAAATTAAAAAAAAGATTTTTAACTACAGCGTGTTTCAGTTCACTTGCTTATGTTTTGAATTGTCCACTAGTGGTAAACTGGGACAGACAGAGCCTGAAGTTATTTGAGAAACTACTGAATAAACCGGCGATAAATCAGGTCAAGTAGAGTAGGATCAAAAAGCAAACATCGTATGTTTATCCAGTGGGACTAAAACCTCTGAAATATAGTATAAAGTAGCATAAAATGGAAGTATCTCAAATTTATTTGAGTAAAGCTCAGATTAAAGACCAGAGGGCACATGTTAAGGGATTTGACTATTTCTCTGATCTCTCTCATTCAATTTATTATTGGACAAGCCATCCTTTATGCTGGGAGCTGCTGAGAAGCTCAGTGTGCGTGTGTGTGTGTATGTGAGGGGGTGGAGGTGGTGGTGATGCTGCTGGTGCTGTTGCTGGCGGTGGACGGGGGTTGTCTTTTAGCTGGCTGAATGTGTTGACACGCATTTCTGCTCCATCTTCTTGATTAAATCGGCAGCCCGGAGGGGAGTCGCAACCGTGTGTGAAGCAGCAGCAGGAGCAGCAGAAGCAGGAGCAGCAACAGTCAGGGGGGCTGGGCAGGGAAAAGGAATGAGAGCGGACCGAGCCGTGGCATCTTCACCATGCAGCCGACCACCACCAGCCGTCCATTTTATACAATTATATGAGCCGATGAGCGCCAGTTTGTCTGTATCTTACAGAGGGGCAGCAGCGGTGTGTAGTCCCGGCGATGACAACATAGGCCAACGCCTCCCTGCAGCTACAGACAGGGAATGAAAACGCTCCCAAGATGGTCCGCATCGCAAAGGCCCTGGGTTTGGTTATTCTGTGCGTCGCTGTGCTCATACTGTCTCTCATCAGCTATGTGTCACTACGAAAAGACAGCCTCTTCACCTCCTCTAAATATTACATGGGAGGCCCGCGGATTATGTTCCATGCAGGATTTCGGTGAGTAATATATATATATATATATATATTTCCAGCAGAGATTGCATGGCAGTGGTCGTGATGCATCCAAGTGTTGTAAATATAAACAGAGGAATCCGGCCTTGTGTGCATGATTCAACGTGGATGTGATGCACAAGTCTAACGCATCACTTTGCTGCCTGTCAATCATCCAGTGAGCTGTCCAAGGTGCTGATGCTGTTGCCATGGACGATGCACGGCATGACTTACAGTACAGTACATATATATATATATATATATATATATATACTGTAAACATTTGCATCATCATCACACCAAGAGTCAGCTTTATTTGCACACACACACACACACACACACACACACACACACACACACACACACACACACACACACACACACACGCACTCAGAGTTTGACTCAGGGTTTTCATTGATCTCAATGTCACACATGGTTCCACTAGACACAGATAAAAACAAAACAAGGACAGAGCTGAACAAAGATACAGCAGATAAACATAAAAATGTAGGTACTTATAAATAATGCATATATAAATATATATAAAAGCAACAATGAACAAAAACATACAATGTTTTTCTGAATGTTTCTGTGAATTGCAAACAATGCTGCAATAGAGTGCTGGAATAAATATTGAATCATTAATGTAACAAACTTTTTGGGTCTACATGAAGTAGGTGGATATGCATGTATACATGTCTGTATACAGTGTACAGCTTCCAGGATTTATACTTGACAAATTTTGATGACATGGTATGATATACGATTGCTTTCTGCTACTTAATGACTGTTCAAGTAGCTCAAAAGACAGTGGTCAAAAACAATAAGGTACATTTACTACAATTACAGTAGTACAGTAGTATAATTTTGAGGTACAGCACTTATACATCAATTGTACTTTACTACTACTACTAGTACTTTAGTATTACTACTAATCTATTTGATAACTTTGACATTACATTTTGAGAGGAGGTACACATGCTACAAGCAAACAGGAGTCTAGATCCAGACCAAAACAACACTGTTGAATTCATGGAATATTTTAGGTTCAACAACGTCTCTTGTCTGGCCTTGCTGGACAGGAGTCTTTGGGACGAGAGAAAGAGGGAAGAGAGAAGGTGGAATCCATTACGTTTTAATGAAATTCGTCCTGTAATCCACCAGCTCATGGTAGCATTTGATGATTTAAAGAGTATTGGTATCATCCATGCGGATTTAAAGCCTGACAATATAATGCTGGTCAACCACAAGGATCAGCTGTTTAAAATCAAGCTCACTGACTTTGGTCTGCCCAAACGGGTGAGCGACATGCGCTTCGGAATGATAGTGCAGCCTTATTAATTTCGAGCTCCATAGGTGAGCTTAGGCCTCCCTGTGACTGAAGCAATTGATACGTGACGAGTGATACGTGGGATGCATGATGGTATTCTTGTATTTTGGAAGGGAGCTTTTCCTGGGAAAATGTTTCTATAATTCGATGAGAGGCATTGTGCACCTGCTGGGTCAGCCTGCAGACCACATGCTGAGTGCTGGACATTACACCTGGGTATTTTTCAGCCCGGATGACAACCTCAACAGTCCAGGGTGGTAGCTGAGGTCACCAGAGGTGACAGATAGCCATGCCTTCTCAAGTCCACTCATGATCTGGATCCTGAAAGTAGAGTCACTCCCAGGGAATCTTTAAAGAATGCTGCCATCGTGATGAGACAGCAGGCTGACATCCTTCAACATGAGCTTCATAAGGACATGATGGGGGCATGATGGCATGTCTCATGCAGACTCAGTGTCAGAGGGCTAGCATGCTATCCTGAACTATCCTGAAGGAGAAGGAGAAGATGTTTGGGAGAAGGCTGGATGAGCTAATTGGTTATTTCTATTTGGTGCAGCTTTAAATGTTGGAAATCTATTGTCCATACAGTCATGGACAAAAGTATTGGCACCCCTGGAATTTTCCCCAAATGCACCATTTAAAAGTGTTTAAAATGATGTCAAATTTGGCTTTTTTTCTTCTGCTTTTTTGGGTTGTTCCGGTACACTTAAAGGAAATATACATATGTGTACCAAAACATTTGTAATTTCAACACTTTTCTGGGAGAAGTGGTGCATTTTCAGGAATAACTCCAGGGGTGCCAACACTTTCGTCTAGCTTTGTCTGGCTGTATATCATTGAGAAAGGGTTTTCAATACATTGATTTTGGCACAGATTCAAAGCAGCCATTTTCCAAACGGTCAGGCGGTCCAACCAGTCAAAGCAATGTGAAACACAATAGTAGTTGTTATTAATGGTCTATAAGTTTTTATCAATGACACATTAATAAATGTTTTCTGTACCATTAATAAAGGAACTAGTTGTCAGGTTCTGAACCATTTATTCAGCAAAAAAGGTCTGTTAAACAAAAGTGGTACCAGATCAGATTAATGCAGACATTTCAAATGGATTCAGGTTTCCACTAAACCCCTTTGTGTGTTTCAGAATTAAATAGCTGACATGGATAACCTGATAATCTGATAATATCTGAAGAGTATCTGGCCAACGTGCTTGTTGGTGGACATATAATTAAATGTCTTGTCTTCTCAGAATAACCAGAACAGATGTGGGTGGTTCTCTTGTTTAAATCCCTCAGACAACCATCTCAATACCTCTAGCCAATAACCCCGTATGAGACAGAAACTGAGAGGAAATCATGTTTTTGTGATTGTTGTTCACAGGTCTCAGTTTGCCATGAACTTTCTGGACCCCTCTTTCATCCCATTAACTAATGCCCTGAATGAGGAGCTCCAAGGAAAGCCGTCCAAATGGAAGTTCAACAAGACTGCTTTTCATCAGCAGAGGTAAGAGATTTTAGATTTCAACTGTATTACTGTTTCCTCTTCTTCATGAAGATTTTGCACCTGTGAGCATCTGAGTAAACACTAGGCAGGGTTTGGCTGAGCATGACTCATGCCTGAAACTGGGTCCTCATTCTGCTCTATCACTTGGCAGGAAGGAGGATTTTCAACAGTTATTTAACAGTTTGGTGCTTAAAGTTTCTTTTTTTTGGCACTTATTTCAACTTCCATTTGCAATGTCCCAATTTACCCAGAATGTCTTTAAAATCCCAGAATCCCCAGAAAACTGAAATGAATGTTTCACATTCAACTGTAGGTTAAATGCATAGCAGGACTCAGCTCAGTAATTAGGGCTGCAGCTAGCAGTTTTTGTGTTATTTTATCGATTAATTAGCTAATCATTTGATCTATAAAACAACGTCATAATTTCCTGGTTCCTGAGTTGACCAACAGTCGCAAATATTTGATTTACAGTGACACACAGAAAGCATTTATTTGTATTATTACTTGATTCTCAAAATAGTTGCTCATAGTTGCTTTTCTGTGGGTCGACTAATCGAGACAACTCTGTCAATAACAGCTACATAGTAAAGATACCACTTTTTGGTACTTAGCATTTTTGTTCATGTGTGATGGTTGCATGTTTTTACAAAGATATGATGGTATTTGATTAGATTGCCTACAGAAATGAGACAACACACCACCAAACATAAATATAAAGTTATATCCTTAATAGCTGTCTACAGTAGTGTTAAAGTATTTTTACTTTAACAGTATTATTATTTTTTTTTCAGGAAAGATATTTTCAGCTATATCGACATTCCCAACAACTTCTCCCTCACAAAGAACAGTGTGCGTGTTGGCCAGCTGATGCACTTTGACTACTCCAGCCACAAGTATGTCTTCTCCATCAGCAACAACTTCAAATCCCTGCTCCCAGAAACATCTCCTATCCACAACAAGCATTACAGCATATGCTCTGTGGTGGGCAACAGCGGCATCCTGACAGGCAGCCACTGTGGCCCGGAAATCGACCAGGCCGACTTTGTCTTCCGTTGCAACTTCGCCCCCACAGAGGTCTACTCCAAGGACGTGGGAAGGAAGACCAACTTAACCACCTTTAACCCCAGCATCCTGGAGAGATACTACAACAACCTGCTGACCATTCAAGACAGGAATAATTTCTTCCTTAACCTGAAGAAGCTAGAGGGAGCCATCCTGTGGATCCCTGCCTTCTTCCTTCATACGTCAGCTACAGTAACCAGGACCCTGGTGGACTTCTTTGTAGAGCACAAGGGCCAACTGAAGGTTGAACTGGCCTGGCCAGGAAACATCATGCACGATGTCAACAAGTAAGAGTGTTGATCTGATTGTTAGAAGAGATTGTGACAACTAAAGTGACGTAAGAAACTAATTGAAAATTGGGGGTTTATATTCAACACTTAAAAACTTGGTGGATTTAACTTTATTTCAATGAGCTTTTTTCATTTAACAGAATACAGTATATCAAACTGCTCAGTGCATCAGTGTAAGTTTTGCCTAAATAACAGAAATGTTTTCTGAATAAACCTAATGTGGCATCAACTCTTCTTTTAGCTGTTTTGGTCTCCACCAGTCACAAGATAGAAAACTAATACAATGAGCTGAAAGACGCTAAAACGCTCTGTAGAGCTGAGGTGAACTGCAGAGTTGGGTGATTATATCTGTGGGTATATCATCAAGGAAAGTTGGATTAAGATGGGCTGTCAAGATGAGGGATTAATCATGATATTCTCTTCTCGGAAAACGAGATGTTGTGATTTCATTGTGCCTTTTTCCCTCACAGATATTGGAAGACTAAAAACCTCTCCCCCAAACGTCTCAGCACTGGAATCCTCATGTACACACTGGCCTCTGCAATGTGCGACGAGATCCATCTCTACGGCTTCTGGCCCTTCGGCTGGGACCCTAATACAGGCAAGGACCTGCCTTACCACTACTACGACAAGAAAGGGACCAAATTCACCACCAAGTGGCAGGAGACCCACCAGCTGCCCAGCGAGTTCAAGCTGCTCTACAAGCTGCACAGGGAAGGTGTGATTAAACTCAGCTTGACACACTGCACTTAGACATAAAATGAGTGTTGGATGGTTTAATAGGAGACTCCAGAGACCATGACCCAGATACATCAGCTTAGCTCAAACTTCTGTTGTGACCCACAATGCATGATAAGTGTAATTTACGACAGCCCCATTTTACAAACACACACTCACATCATGCTGTAATTTCACATGAAGATGTCAGGCTCATTTGGGATGTCAGTCGCAGATATATCACAGCATTGTTGCTCATTCGGTATATTGTCGTCTTCGGTACCACAGTTAGGACTTTTATGCTGCTCAGTTGCTTCCATTACACTCCTTTGCATGGCTGATGGCCGTGGCTAAACAGCTCGAACAGAACAAATGTCTATTTTAACTGGAGTCCACAGGGGATTCAGCTGTGGAAACACAAACAGTGAAATCTTCCAGTTCTGTTTAACACAGTATTGATTAATCGCCTTTTACAACAGTATACTGATTCTGTACACTGAAATCACTGCCTAATCTCAGGGAAGGAGTTAGATCAGTGTTTTTTTGTAATCAGATTCATTGCCTCAAGAGAGGTGCAGTTCCTGTTTTCAGGCCTTTTTTCCCCACGAGGTGTCAGACAATCTGCACTGCTCTGGATGATGGTATTTGTTTACAAGACTGTACTCTATATATATACATGTGTGTCTTTTATTCTCAGTAGACAGCTTGACTGTCCACTTCAAATTTTGTTGAGATTCTTCAAATTTTTGGAATAATAATTAACATTCCAACAATAAGCCATAAATTCATAGACAGATGATAGTGTGTTGTTATTACAGTACTGAATTTCAGAAAGTGTCTATAGCCACGCTAGCGGCTACATTCAAGTCACAGAACTTTGATTTTCTAAATAATAAAGACTTGTCCATCTTAGGCAACCCACAAAAGTCGTTTTACAACATTTTGTGCTCTTTTGAAGATATTTCATATTTATTATTTCATCCAGTGCACAATATTTTTTTATCCTGCTCCTAAAGTTGCTACTCTAACTTCCTGTCCAGGGAATGATTTGCTCTATTACAAAACAAGAGGAGATTTTTATTTTGTTGGAATTTTTTTAAAGTAACATCAACCAAAGACATAAAATTCTTGATACTTGGCTCACATTCTACGAAGTGAGCAAAGACATTTCCTGAATTTCTTTGAGGAATCTGGAAATACATTCAAAACAGCTGCAAACTTTGTTAAACAACTTCATAAATGTGTCTTAAAGATTGCAGGGGGTTTATTTTTCAGAAGATCAGATTTAGTTCTGTGACTAGAATGTAATGCCAGTTCAGGAAACTGGGGTCACAAACTGGGGCTAGGTTGCTCTGGCTAGACATAAGCTAAGCTAAATAGTTTGTTGTACATTCTAATTCACTACTAGCTAGCTTCAAACTAGCGAGTTATAAAACTGGAACCTTGTGGTGACGACAGGACCTCAGGAAGTCTACAGTAACCCCCAGTAATACCACAAATTTACGTTTTACACTTGTTTTTTTTTGTTTTAGTTTTTTGTATTTAGAAAACAAAAACGATATAACAATAGTGCGCTTTAGAGGTTCTGGTAGTCAGATTTGTTTATCTTCTCACAGAGCCAGGCTAGCTGTTTCCTCTATTACCAGTGTTTACGCTAAGCTAGCTAGCTGCTAGTTCCAGCATCATTCTATGGTGATCTTCTCAACTAACTCTTGCGAGAAAGGAAACAAGCATACTATTGAAATGTTCCTTTAAAACTCAATATCTTTGCTCGTAAATGAATTATTGTAAGCTGTGAATTTAACTTCCAAAGGTAGTTTTGGGGTGCATACATCTCCTCGTCCACTGTAAATGTAGGAATGACTTTATTTTATATGCATACAGAGATATATGTATATTTATATTTCTCGGTGAAGATAGTCATCAGCATGATTGGAAAATCAATAACGTGTTATTCAGTCATTTATTATACCATTACTGACTGGATTTTGTAAGGTGTACTATATTACTTTGTGAAGTGCAATTTAAAATTTCCCAAGTGTACATCATTTCACAGCTGTGCGTCAACTGAATTCCCTCATCTCTTTTACTCTTAAAGGTCCAGTGTGTAAGATTTAGTGGGATCTGTTGGCAGAATGTGGACAAAATGGAACATAATATGCATAACTATGTTTTCATTACTATAATCACCTGAAAATACCAATCATTGTGTTTTTGTTACCATAGATTTAGCCCTTTACACCAGAGAGTGTGTCCAGCCACCAGCCACTGGCTCACTTTTTGTGAGTTTCATGGCCACCAAGGTTTCTCCTTTGTGCTTGAAAGGTTGCTTGCAATCTTCAACCCTAACACAATAGATACTAAATCCTACACATTTGACCTTTAAGTCTAAACCTCATATACAAGCAAGATGATGTTAGTTTGTTAGTGTCAGTGGATTCAGTTAGCTGTGCAATAATTACAGCTGGCAGTTCAGCAGACATTAATAAACGGAGTAAGTAACTACCATTAGTAACCACTACTACTAATAGTAATTAGTTACTAAGTAATATTTATGTAAGAACTAGTTTTCTGTGGTGAAAAGTGTGATGTGGGAATCTTCACAAGTGAAGTTTGAATTTACAATTAACAGTTGTACCTGGCTCCAGAAAAGAAAATTGTTGCATCAATGAAAAATGTAGACAATATTTTGTAATGCTCACTAATGATGGGACAAAAATATCAAGTTTGACTAGATTGGTACCAGACTAGGACCATCCTGTAACCTAAATCATGCCGCTAGCGTGGCTAAAACATCAGGAAATACAACATTTTGGACGCAGTTTCTTCAATTATTTACCAACAGCCAATCTATTATCTATAGGTCTCAATTACTATTTAAATTCCAAAAATAATACAATGAATGGGGGAAAATGATTTACTGATCATATAACCATATCAGTTCCAATATTTGTGACGTAAAACAAAGGAATGAATGAATGTTATATGACTTACTGCATCTTGTATAAAGAGCATGATCCATGTAAATGGCATTGCATGTGAGGCACTAACAAATCTTTTAGGCTAGTTTTATACAACCTTTTTGAAGATTGTTTTGAAGGTAATATTTCGTTCTTTGCTATTGTTTGTATTCCTGATGGTGTATTCCTTAAGAATATCACCAGTGTCTTTGTATGAGAGATATTTGAAGGATATAAAATAACACTACTGCTATATTCCACATGGGACCAAACCTCTACAGATCAACTTAAAAATGAACAACCTTTATTTTTTGTACATGTCGATAATCTTTCTCAAAGACAGTCCACCCTATCATGCCAGACTGAAGCAGATTGGTGGATGTGGGGTTCAGGATGACTGAGCCCAAACTGTAAAAGCTGGCCACATGACCATCTCATGACTCTGCAACATGTGCTCCTTCTTGCAAATTCTGGTTTAGACAGAGGTTTAATACACAGAGCAAGGCATTCACACTTACCAGATGTAGTGTGCTCTTGTGCTCATTCAGATGGCAGGCCTTTGCTTGCCATCCTGTCCTACACAAAGTGTTTTTTGTCTGTCTCCTTAGGCAAGATGAACATTTCAGATACTAAATTTTTATATCTCGTCTCCAAATCACAGTGCAGTCACCACAACAACCATGAATACACATATCTGATGAAGAACGTTTGAATAGCTGATTTTTAGACAATTTAATTGATGTCATAGATGTGTACATTTAGGAATAAGTTCTGTAGTCCATTCATTAGGAATGTTTTGTAGATACACCAAAGACCATGTGTTTAGAGGAAAAATGTTACTTTATCTTGATACAGATTGGTTTGGGATGTTGGAAGGTATATGAAGACTAACCACAAGTATTATTGTAGAAGAAGTGGAATATCCCTTATTTGATGTTGAATTTGCTGTTGAATATCACTTTTTGTGGCACAGAAAATTATTCCAAACTTTTGCTTTTATGGCTTGAACCGAAGTAATGTGGTGGAATTTATTTGTGACTCCATGATTGTTCTCCTATAGATGGGTTTGTTTGAAAAATTCACTGGCGCTGACATGAATGCTGGACATTTTCCTCCCCCAAAACGTTTCTCCTCACTTTCAAAGTCGATGTGTAGAATGTGTCTAAATGATAATGATGCTAACAATGTCTGTGAGGATTGTAATTCCAGTCAGTATAGCTTTTTGTGCACTACATTTAAATGACAAGACCATGACATACATAACCTAAACATATAATGTCTTTATTCCAAATGCAGCACTATACAGGACTCGTTCCAACAACCCTTTAACATTCTTGTACTTGTGTTTTATCTGCATGGCAACTTTGTTCCATAATGCATAAAAAAGCTTGGCTGCTTATGTACATGTCATATAAAAGTCATAAATCATGTAAGGGACTTTGCTATCTTGGTTGTTCTAACAAAAACAATCATCCATAAAAGAAATGTAACCATGTCTTAAATGTTTTTGATTATACTCCATGATAGATATACGTTATGTGCCTGCATATTCCTTCCATCAATGCCTAAGTGTGTCAAATAAAAACAGTATTTTTCTCTGATATGATCCATTTGAAGATGATAAATCAGTTGTTGTTTTTTTGTGTGTCTTTAAAACCCCATTTTTACAACTATACCTATATGCAGTTACAATATACAATCTTTAAAATCTTCTTCTCCCTCCTCTGAACTCACTTAACAGCAGACCGTGAATAAATAACATTACAGAGAGCAAATACCAAAAGAGGGATTCACTGTAATAACAATGTTGCTTTAAGTGAAATGGGCCAAGTCTCCACAGTTCAAGTCCTCTCAAGTATTGATCATATTTTAGCTGATTTTATGAGCTCTAATAATCTTCTGCATCACCTAGCAGGCACCCTAGTCATAGCAACATGCAGTGTTAGCTGGGGCAATTGGTAAAAGAGTGGCTGCTGGTGGCAACATCAGCAGCACCTCCTCCTGACAGGGGCCTCCTCCACTTCATTGCTGGCGACGGGGCTGCCGTTTGGTTCAGAGACGCGGCCCCCATAAGTGCTCTGCTCCATCCTCTTCATTACAAGATCCAGCAGGGTGGTCACTGCCTGGTCCACATCAACACCTGTCACTGCACTCGTCTCAAAGTAGGGAATGCTGATGAGAATGGAGAGAAGAGTTTTAGAAGAGTTAGGTGTGCGGATCAAATGATTTTTTGACTCCTGAAAGAGTAGAATCTACTCTAATGCTACAGTTTGTGTATTTATATTAATCCCTTTTTCAAATTAAAAAAAAAACTATTAAGTATTTGACTTGGAAAAAAGAAAAAAAAATAGCAAAAGTCTAAACAGGTAAAGGTTTTTAAAGCAGAAATGTTCTGCTTTTTGATTCTTCTTTTAATCTCATGACCCCCCTGACCCCCAGGTTGGAAGCCACTGCTGAATCAAATTATTAATCAGTGGAGAAAAATCAGTGGAGCTGATGAAAACAGCTTATGAGCACCATCCTGTGGTGTACTGGTGAAAGAAGCATATTTAGTGCTTGATCTTATTGCAAGCACTAGACTAATTAGAATATTATCTGAAAGATCTAAAGGTCAAAGACCAAACTTGACCAGGCGGTCAGGTGGTAGACATGTTAAAAGGCACAACCTGTGATCCAAATGTAAACAAAAGGAGAGCACGTGTACGTAAAAATCTAGTGAAAGTTAAATCATTTTCAACATTTCAACTACTGAGGAGCTGTAACCAGTGAATTTGGGACATTTCTTTTTAAATAATGACTTAAAATATCAGCTGCCGATTAACTTTATGTCCATAAATAACCAGACTGGTTGTCGCAGCTCTGTATTCACTTTTTTTGACAGATTTCTGGGACGTTTGACAAATCCCATTCAAGCAAGTCAGGTATTAGAGGGAAAGGGCGGCGGCATGATTTTCTTCTGTTCTTTGAGTTCACACAGAGCATTTAACATATGCTGTAACTAACAAACAGCAGGATGTATTTAAAGCCTCACCCGTATCTATCTGCCAGATTTCTGGCCTGTCTGGTGTGAACATCCTTCATGTCCCGGAGGTCTGCCTTGGTGCCCACCAACACGATGTCTGGACTATCACAGTACGCGTTGGCCTGTAGCTGACCTTGAACCAGCACAGAAGAAGCCATTTAAAGCCGTGTGATGCAAATAGTCATGCATGAGCAAACTTGAAACACTGTTCAGAAATTCCCTTAGTCATGGTTAAAAACCCTTGGTGACAACAAGAGGGAGAACACATTGATTTAAAAGTATTGATCTGAAGCAGAGCAGGCCGCTGAGATGACACATACTCATCCAGCTCCTGACGTTGAGGAAACTTTGCTGATTAGTCAAGTCGAACATCAGCAGGAAACCCATGGCGTCTCTAAAGAAAGCTGTAGTGAGGCTGCGGAACCTGAAAACAGATGGACAACTTTTATTACACAATATAAAACTTTGGCCGCGCTGTTTGCCGGTCAGTCGGTTGGTTGACCATTTGGTCCAGTCTGAGACATCTGCTGGATGGATTGCTGATAATATTTTGTGCAGACATTCATCATCCCCAAAGGGTGACTCCTGTTGACTTTAGTGATCCCCTGACTTGTCTAGTTCCACCAGCAGGTTCAGATTTGTGGTTTGAAGTGAATTATCTCAACAACTTTTCAATGGATTGCCATAAAATGCAGTCTCCTCAGGTCAAAGTTTGAATCATCAAATCCCAGTAGAACTAATGTGTAAGCACGCTGAAGCACTAAACTAGCATTTAGCTCACAGCTGTGCTCACAGAGCTGCTAACATGACTGCAGACTCTTCATCTTGTGTTTTTGTGCATTTAGCAGTAAGTTCAAATTATTCTGGTGGTGCTTTCTGTTTGTAGAAAAATGTGCCAATCCTACTTGATAAATAGGTTTCCTTTAGCCTATTTATTCTCACTGTCCCCAGGTTTGATTTCTAATGTATGTATGACTATGAGTATGACTATAAATGAACATGTCTAAATGAAAAATATATATTGTGATCATGATTCACCTCTCTTGTCCTGCTGTATCCCAAAGCTGTAGGTGGACTTTGAAATTTCTCTCAGTGGTCCCATCAGCACCTGTCCCTGTGTACATCTGTACCAAACCACACGGCAAGATAATTCACCCAATCTCTGAAGAGAGTTTAGATTTTGAGTCCAGAACGAAGACGGCATTTACTCACTCACCACTCTCTTTTCCCTGAAGTCAATGCCCACTGTGGTTGTGAACTTGCGGTTGAACTTGTTGTCAGTGTACCTGTGGAGGAAGGTGGTCTTTCCCACCCCCGAGTCCCCCAGAGCCAGCAGTTTGATCAGATAGTCATAGTCCCAGTCAGCCATTATGCAGCTGAGTGCTCCACCTGCCATAGAGTTAGACTTTCAGTACAGTGCTGTGGTTTAGTTTATGTACCAAAATATGGGAAGTATAAGTTTAAGTAAATAGTCTAAATAAATACAGTGCTTATAGGGTATAGTGAACTAGACAAGAAGGTGAAATAGTTCAACCTAAGCTGAAGTTATTAGTCTGAGTACCATCATACAGGCTTAGCTAGACGTCATAACTCCCTACTCATTAGGCATTGATCAGAGAGGGACTAGCACATGACTGGAGCTGGCTTCCACATGAGCAGTCAAATGCCTCCCCAGAGTTTTCTCAGACTTGGCGGAGTGAAAAAACGCAGTCTGTTTGGCAGACAGAACTCCTTTTATTGACTTGAAGGGCTGTGGGCAGACAGCTTAACACTGCATGACACCACTCAGGTCACTGCAATGCTTCAGTTACACTTGCAGCCGGGACCAGGCAGGCCAATGAAGTCAGCGTTGAAAATCAAATTTGGCTATGCAATTAAGAAACCCCAAGGGGACAAACAATCGTGAAGAATACCATTTATTTTCTTCAGTATATTTTAAAAATCCTACTTGCTGACAAAGATTTGTAGAGTGGGAGTGCATACAGGAAATATTCATGGTCATGCAACTCGGATTCCAGCACCACAGCAGTGACAGGACATGGAATACTCTCATGAAATCTGGAGTCATTTCCCAAGTGCGTGATTGATGGTATTAAGTTCTTTGCAATCAGCAGAGTGAGGACAGTCTGAGAAATCAACCCTTTAACCTACAGCAGGCTTATCTGACAGAACACTTTTCAATTAGGAAAACACTATCAAGAAATACTTTGTTGATTTCCTAAAAGCCTTCCCCCAGACCAAAATATACACACTGACATAAACAGCTTCAGAGCTCCTTTAAAATTACAAATAAATATCGTATCTCACCAGTCTATCTGCAGGAAGTGCCGACGTCCATTCAGAGGTCGCTCAAGTCGTTCTGATTAAATAAAATAATCACTATCATGATGCGATGGCACATCCTGAGCCTTTTCTCCTTCTTACATGTGATCCAGGGAGGAGTTTCATGCCAGAGAGAGCCAAGTGGGGCTGTGCTTACAGACCTTGTGTTTTCTGGTATTTCTCATGAGGAAAAAAGGCTCTTTCAAAACTGGATTGTGGCCCCTGTTGACGAATAATGTGTGCCTCTGTGGATTTCAGTGGAAATCGTCCAACCAAGGAACGGGCCCCACTTCCAGAGGCTCAACGAAATAATCCTGCTTCTTTAAACAATATGAAAACAATGAAACTTAGTCCTTAATTACGGTTAGCCTTAATATTTTGGAATTCATTTTATCCAAATTATTCTGATCCATGTTTGCAAAGGGTAACATGATAAGGTCACTTTAGGTAAAGCACAACAAAATGAGACAGTTTGCAGTTATATTATAAATAATATATTTGTATTAAAAAATGTATATTAACACTGACAGGAAAAAGGAAACATCTAACTGAACTTGACATGAATACTGAACTTGGTCAAGTTCAAGTTGTCTGTTCTGTTTTTGTGGGAGTCAATAGTAGAACATAAACATTATTTATTGACTTTATAGACAGTAGTTTTACAAAAAACAAAAATTAAAAGGGCAACTTACCACCTTTTCTAAAGCATCCAGTGCTAAGATGCAGCTGAATGTTGTAGTAATGCTTGTAAGTGGACTGTTTGCTTAAACCTAATGGCCGTGTTTAAGGCTGTAGTTTATTATATCCTATTAATTAACCTAATTGTAACAATTTTTCAGTGCAGTTTTGTTATTTTGGGCTTAATATTGCAGACTTTTTTCCCCCAAAAGCTGCTGTGCATTATTTTATTTATTATTTGTTTGTTAGTGATGCATCAGAAATCAGGTAGTGACTGTGGCCAATTGTGTTCCCTCTATTGAACTGCTACTGAAGCTGACACATACTGTGAACTGGTTACACACTTGTGCGTGGAGGTATCATGAAAATACTTGGATTTATTTGGATTTACAATATTGTCATAAAAAACAAAAGGCCTCACCAAACTGTGATTGTTAAAGTACTATTGTACTGAGTACTGTTAAGTGTTTCTTCTGTTTTCTCCCACTTCCTGTACATACGCATGAGGACAATTGGGTCTAATTGGGTTTGAAATACTTCAACAAATTGTTTGCCTGACTGCGTTTTCCTGAAGCTTTTTTGTCTTTGGCCATCAAACCTCTGCTTGGTTTCTTAGATGAGGCAGTCTTCAGGATAGGCTTCTGTTGCTTCCATTCAGACATCAGCTCCCTTTGAACATCCACAGGAAGCTCAGAAAACACCTTAGGGTCCACATTTCCCGGGAAGTGACAGTCAGAAGACTGTGGGAATGACAATATCTCTTCTTCCATGACGTTTCTTTCTGGAAATGTATGATTCACGGTGCTCGACCTGTCAGATGGATCCAATTTGTTTACAGCCTCTTTTATGTCTTTAATACTTTTTGAGTCTGTAACTGACTGTGGAGACTTGTTTACTGTCGTGTGGGGGAGATCAACGACTGCAGCTGGGCTCACTGAAGTGCTGAGGAGAGTCTTTGTGTTGGCAGGAGATAAGAGTTCCTCCTGGATTTCTGCTGGAAGAAGCCTGAACACTTCTGGGTCAACATTCGGAGGTAATCGATGTGTCACCCTGCTATCTGTTTCATCAGAGTCTGACCTCACTTTGCTGCAGGACACCTCCTGAAGCGAAGTGTCTTCTACAGCAGCAACAGGACATTGCTTTCTTTTAAGCCCATGTAATACTGCCTCCAAGCTACGGGTGCTTTTTGTGGTCGAGGTAGGATGAGTAATCATGCTGCGTGTGCTGAACTGATGATCCGTGCAGGGACTATCCCCGCTCTGAGAGGAATTATCCTGTTGGAGAATAAAATAGGAGGAGTGAAAATGATTTCAGGAAATTATGAGTACAAACAAACTACTTCTAAGAATATTCTTCATGCATCATTTAACAGTGTGAAAGAATAAGTTCTCTTCAGCATAATAAGGTTGGGTGTCTGCCGGGTTCACCATGTTACATTTAAGACCTTTTATGACACAAAATGGAATTTATCAATTTGTCAAAGTATGACCAAAAACCAGTATGGAAAAAAAGAATTGCCCATTGAGATAATGAGCTTCCTATTGATGATGTTCACTTAGATGGTTCTGACTGACACCGTAAACTACAACTCACTGTTGCACCAGTTTAGTGCCACGATTTATTGATTGATCTAACATCAGAGAAATGATTTTTCAGGGTAAAAATTGCAAAAAGAAAATTTCAGCTTCTCAAATCTGAACTTTTGCTGCTTCTCTTTGTCATAATATAAAAGTAAACTCTGTAACTTTTGGGTTTTGGACTTATATTTAATGCTACGTGTACCTTAAATGAAGCAGAGTTGTGACTGGCATTTTCTGACATTTAATAGACTAAACAATTAATTGATTAATGCATTTTTAAAAAATTGTCAACTGATTAATTCATAATACAACAATCGCACTTTTAGTTGATAGGTGTAGAACATCTCCCGACTAGCTGTATCTGGATACAAAAACCTTAACAAACAAACTTAATTCAGTGCTAGACCTGCACGTACTGTCATGGAAATTAGGATCAAATTAACTGAATGACAATAACACATTCATACTACATTTCTTCATCGTACCTGGCTTTGTGTTGGGAAGATTTGTGTTTTTCTGGGAGACGTGCTTTGTGTGAAGAAAGATGTTATGGCACCCTTTCTGTTGGCGGCGGCTCCCTTGTCCTGCAGGTTACTGAAGCAAACGTTGATGAGGGTAAGGTGGAAAGTGGCTCTGCTGTCCACCATCTTGTGAAAGAGCTTCATGGCCAACGGGACGAGCTGGACCACAGCACCATCATTGCCACCTATAAAAACATTAGAGAAAGCAATGCTTTAGTCCCATCCCGAGCTCATACGGGCAGAATATTACAGTGTCTGAACTTACCAGAGGTGATCTTCTGTCCTATGTGGTTGGGGATGGGAGACTGCCGGCTCTCCCGACTGAACCACTTGTTAGTCGCTGAGTATCTACGAATGGTAAGCCGGAAGGTGTGAGGCTGCCTGCCATCTTTGTGCATCCTAGTTTTCAAACAGATGACAAAGATTAGATTCAGTGGCTCGAGCATAAAAAAACACATTGACAGGCTTTAAAATAGTACACAAAGTAACCCACCTCTCCACCAGATTGCTCAGGAGTTCTTGGATCTTTTCCATAGCGTCTTTAGTTGATGACATTTTCTTGAAGGAGTCTTCATCACTGAGAGACTGAAACATCACAGACCACACTGTGTAATACAACAATGGTGCTAAAGATGTTAGCGTAGATGCTGCAATCATCAGTTATATCACAACTGGGGACTGTTTCTTTAAGAAGTTAAGGAGCGGCAACTGGCTTTTACCAAAAGTTTCCAACGACGACTTGTCAGATGGTTCTGTGTAACAAACCATCTAGGTACCACTAGGGATAGCCTACCTGAGGTGGCCCAGTAGGGGTGACAGGTAAGTCATCAACACCATTGGCCAGATTCTTCAAGCGTTGAGCACTGGGATCTCCAAACTCTCTCACCAGGTCATTCAAAGGGAAGAGTTGTAGGTCTTTCACGCTGACCAATCCCAGGGCTTGAAGTCTCTTGGCAGTTTGGTGACCCACACCTAAGAAAACACGATGGACCGCAAATGTATTTTTTGAGCCAAAAAAACATCAAAGAGCTTTTAATTGAAAAATAATCAATACCTGGTATTTTGCGGAGACCACTCAGGCAGCCTATAATGTCGCTGACGTTCTCTGGCAGCAGGGTGGTTTGCTGATTGGGTTTGAAGGTACCTGACACCAGTTTGGCCAGTAGCTTACTTGTGGCTATGCCAGCACAGCCAGTCAGACCCAGTTTGCTATGGATGGCTTCTCTCAGCTCTGCTGCGATGTGTGAACCTAAAGCCAACCTCGGATGATCATGGGCTTCAACAGCTGCACCTGTGCAGGAAAATTAAAACAGAAATGTTTGCTGACATTCTTCAAGAGGACCCAAAAGTAAACTTTTCATGTGGTGGGAAACTGAAAGTGCGATGCAAATATTTTACAAATTTTAGCTTCTTGGCTTGTTTCACAACTCGTTTCTCAGTTTCCGTGAGACAGATGTACAGCTAGTACGCACTAAAGACACAAATGTGACTTACTGGAATGACTGTAGACGTGCCCTTTAAATGAAGTGAAGTTCTTAGACTCCAGCGTTTCCACTAGCCTTCTTTCCACCATCTCTGTGATGTCCATGAAGTTTTCATCAAATCCGAGCCTCTCTACCAGTGGACAGTAGGACATCAGCAGCTCTGAGTGGAGGACAGGAAAAGGTAAAGAAAGAAGAGCACAGAAACGGCAAATGAATATGACGTTAGTGCAAGCTTCTTGCACCAAACCGTAAGTTGTAATGAATGTGTAAACGAGGAAATGATAATAGGGGAAGAACAAGAAGAGATGATGAGAAAAGAACGATACTTGTGCTTGAATGTTTTGTTTTCGCACTGCATTCTAGTTTTTACTTTCTATTCTAGTTGTTACTTTAAGTGGATAAACATTAACAACGCTGCATCGAAAAATAATATCTGCCCTTTTGTTTCTGAGTCTTACACTGATGTACTAAGATGTTTCATTTTTACTCTGCTACCACCTCACAGCAAATAAACCCACAGATGAGAGCCTGAGAAATGTATTGGCAACATCTCTTTATTTAGTGATATTACTGTAAATACTGAACATGTCTCTAACTACTTCTCTAAATACTACAGTGTGTATGTGTAATTGTGGTGCCCCGTGTTGTGACGTACCACTCCTTCCTACCTGTCACTTTATAGGACATGTCTCTGTAGTGTGTCAAGTCTTCTCCTTTAACCAGCACCAGCTGAGGACATTTCTCTTTAGCATCAGTCACAGACATCAGCTTGGTGACACCCTGCTCCCTCGCCACATAGTTACAGGTGACTATGATGTACTTCTGCTGAATACCTGGTGACACGACAAACATTAATGAACCACACATGCATTCAGGGCTTTAAAAGACACATCTTTTTGGATGTTTCGTACCTAATGGGACTTCTCTCAGTGCTGGGTTTCTGATCATTTCCACCTGAGCATAGAAACAGTCCAGGTCAAAGTGCACAATGACTCTGTGTGCAGGTGTTACTGGTAATGATGTCTTACTGAGGCTTGGACCTGAAACAGAGATGACACATAGTAATCACCATCTGAAAGCCAAAACAAACTGTCTAGTTTCAGACAGCTCCCCAGCCTAAGCTGCCCCTGTCTCCACACTTTACCAGCTGCGGGACTGAGTGGGACTGAATCCACGAAACTGTTCTTCCACTCGGTGTCATCCTCCTCCATCTCTTCCTCGCTCTTATCCATTTCAAACGATGCAAACTCTGTGTTTCTTGTAGCTTTTAATACGCCAGCTGCTACTGCTGCTGCTGTTGTTGTTGTTGTACTAGTGGTGCGGAAAGTGCACCCAACAGTGGAAACACTCTCTAGCTGTAGGTCTCACTTCAGGTTTATGTAGTAGCGCCACCTGTTGGCGCGGAGGGAGTACTGCACCCCATGACCAAATAACGTAAACTTCAGGTAAGTAAACTTAAAAGTTACATTTATTCGGTATTTAATTCGCTGTATTTGCCCGAAATGTTCACATTCAGCTACGAATACATTAAAGTAATTTACAAAACATTTTAAATTGAATTGTCTCGACCTGAACAGAGCCTATAAAGGTGAGCTTGACCTCAACTGACGTTCAGTTGGAGCCTCCACCTGTTAAGCTAATCAATTAGCTCATCCCAACGGTTTTTTCCCCCCCGCACATCGTTAAACGTGCTGAAGTTTTTGTTTTGCTCATGTTTCCCTCGTCTGGTCTTTTTGCTGATATACACTGTCCTTTCGTCAAACGTGGGCTTTGTGAGCGGCCTCACTGCTTGTACAAACATGCCTCAGAAGTGCGGGATATGTTTGGTGCCTCATCGATAGCTGACTTTGCAGGTCTGTGTCTTTTCTGCTACAAGCGTTAGCTTGTGTCGCCTGGTAAAAGTTTTCAAATATTTAATAGTAGAGGGTTAAAGGTTAAAGATGATGAAACTTACATTGAACTAGTTAAAGAAGAAGCAACTTTTTAATGCTTGACTATCTTGCATCTTTTTACATTCAAATAATATAATTTAGTCATCCTGTGTCCTCTCCCCTTGTAATTTTCTTAAAATTAAGCACAGTAATGTGTTGTTTATGGTCAAGTCAGCTAAGGAAAATCAACTTTTTAATAAAAATGCTGTCAATTTTGGTCCTTTTCTCCACAAATACCAAATACTATATTCATCCCTCAGTGGGAATCTTATAATAAGCTAGTTATTTTTCACTAAAACATGAATCCACAAATCATGGAAATGTAAAGATGTTTGCTCCTGCATCCGGCCACAGGTCCCTACGCTACGAATTTTCCACAATTCCACTAATAGTTAGTCTCATTTCCTTTTTTTTTTTTTTTAAACAGGAGTCCAAGATGACGATCCGTTTGCTGATTGCGGAGCACCAGTGAATGATGTGACCAAAGCTGTCTGCCTCCAGGAGCTGGAGCGAATCAACAAGGAGATTGAGACCGTGCGACACGAGGTGGAGCAGGAGAAAAGGCGACTGTCACATTACCAGACCGTACAGGCGGACAGCAGGAACGCTGCATCGAATTTACCAGTGTCCAAGTCAGAGGCTGCAGGTGAAAGAGTAGAAAGATGTGCTTACAGACTGTCTGCCACAAACTCTACTAAAACGTCCTCCAGAGAAAGGAAGTACGTGGTTGACAACTCAAAACCAAGGACTGATTTGGAGTATGACCCTCTGTCCAACTTTTCTGCTGACTTGCGGTCTTACAGCTCATCAGGTAAAGAGCAAAAAGTGAAAAACGGACAAGGTTTGAAAAGGGCAAGAAACTCTGTATCTTGTGATAAAAATAAGCCAGTTAACTGTCAGACTCAGCTTATGCGATTGTCAGAGCCACTTGATGATTCTAATGAAGACGATGTCCTGATTATAGACATTCCTCCGTCACCGGACAAAAAGCGAGGCAGAGTTCAGAAACCGGTTGCTTCTGCTGCTGGAAAATGCCGCCAGGATAAAGTGGAGGAATTGAGAGAGGTCCAAACTATTGTACTTGATACTTCACCACTGTGCCTTGCAAATGCGGAGGTGTGCAAGGTCGCATCTCAACCTGCCTCAACTGTAGAAGAAAATAGAGTTGATAGTAATTGCACTGCAGAAAACGATCACGGTCCATCTTCAGGTTTTGAAGACCTGGGTAGACAAACCCTGAAAATCACTCACTTTCAGGCTGCTGAAACTGTGGGTGAGAAAATTCCTGAACCTGCAACCGCAGACCAGCAAGATCAAAACTTTAACAATCTGGTGGTGGAAAAGGAAGAAAGGGCGTTTCAGGTTGAATTGTCACAGGGTGAGCTGCCCTGTAGTGTTGAGAACATGAATCCACTGCAGCCATATAACTTTTCACCGAAGAATTCACTTTTTTATAAAGCTCCAGCTGTTAACGCAGACTCACCATGCAGGCAGTACACTGAGCAAGCCCAGACAACTGAGCCACCAGCTCAGAATAGAGGAGTTGCTAATCAGTTGTCCTCTACAAGATGTGTACCACCAGTACCGCCACACAGCCAGAAAACATCGAGCAAAATTCCAGGTCAGACTCCGGAAAAAGCTGTTGTTCATCGTGCTCCACCTGGAAGCTGCCTGGAGCCACCAGAACAAATTTCAGGCAGAAGCCAAGGTCTCGCACAGCACAATTCATCTTCATCAAGTTTGACAAACAGAGCTGAATCATCATCAGAGAAAGATGAGGCAGCAATAATAATTGATTCAAGTTCTGATGATGAAGGTGAGCTCAATTATTCAGATATAGAGTTGTCTGACAGTGACCCAATGGAGGAATGCTACAGGATCTTCATGGAGGCAAACAACGAGGATAAGGGACCTGAGGAGCAGCCTGATGTGACTGTAAGTATGCAGTACACACTTTGGATTCAAGATCAAGACTTTTCACTCGGTGTTAAGATCTCTCCCCTTCACTTTGTCATTTTTAGGTTGGAGCTACAGATGTGGAGAAGTTGGAGATTAACGTCAAACCGCAAGCATTACCAGGAAAGAAGAGGGTGGCTCATGAAGCCAAACACACAGAGGTACATGCTACATACGCCAGGACATGGCTAATCTTAAGTCTTCTTCTTTGGGGGTGACACTGCCATCTTTTAATGATTTTTAAAAAAAAAAATTATTATTTGTTTTCACTCATCTGCTCCATTCAGCAGCCAGTGGCCAAGAGCAGGCCTCAGCCTCAGGTACTGGTTCCCCTACGTGGGCCTGCGGTGTCAGGATTCGCCTCCCAGCCCTCCATCACCACCAAGTTCCAGCAGGTACAGCAGAAAGCCTCAATGCTGACTGCTTCAGTTAAAGGTGGCCAGGCTTTTGTTTCCACAGGCTGCCAGAGGAGGCCGGAGACCCAGAGTGCACCTTTTCCTCCAGCTCAAACCGCTGAAAGTTTGCAGCCTACTCTTGTGCAAAATGGTAAGCAGCTGTTGGCTGTAGTGGACCAGATTGTCATTGAAATCAAACCTCAAATGGTGTCTAATACAAAAGTAAGTGCATTTGTGTTTTGTTTTACAGCTTACATGAACTACATACCTTTGGGAACTGCCCTGTTTGGAGTGGGCAACAACTTGCACCTGATCCTCCCGGAGGGTGCTTTCCCATTGCCTGTTAGTTCCAGTTCCAGCCCAGTTACTTCAGTGCTAACCCCAATCAGCCAAGTGCAGGCGAGCTGTGTCACTGTAAAACAAATGTACCATCCACCTGTACTAAATCCCCTGCACAGATATCGCACAACAGCACCTGTGCTCATTCCTGCACTGGCACGTAAACCCTCACTGACCTCTGCCCTTGGATCGGCACATTCGCTTCCAGCCGCTTCCACTCCTCCTCAAGCTGCTGTGAAGGTGAGATGTAATAAGCAACCTCTTGTTGTGCAGATTTTCAGACGTGAACTAAATTCGTATGAAAAGAAAACTTGTATAGTTTAAAGGAATAACAAAGTTTGTGGTAGTTTAGCTAGCACTGGAATGTAAAGTTACACAAAAAGGAACATGGTGGGGGGGAAAAAAAACATCGGCATACGTCTTACTAGTCTCGTCATTCATTTGGCTTCAACGGGACTTAACAGTTAGTTTCCTTTTACTGTCCCTTACATTATTCCATCATCACACAAGCCTGCTAGCCACAGTGCATGCTAACTTCAAGTTCAACAGATTATTTTCCAGAGTGCTACTCTAAAATGACAAAACATGGCAAAAGTATGAAATTTGGTCACAAACAGAAGGCATTTTGTTACCAGCTCTCTAAAATGCACACAGTTTTCCAGTTGTTGTGGAGACATAACACGCATAACACACGCACTAAAAAATAAAGTGACTACACTAGGTCTTCTCTGCTCTGTGCAGCTAACAAAAAGCAGCTCCCATCTTAACTTTGTACTGATTCATGTTTAACTGATACTTTTCCAGTAACTCCCTTTGGTGTAACTTTTCAGACCTTTTTCCATGTATAAAAAAGCTGTTTAACACTCAAGCACAGGGAAAAAGGCAAAGCTTTTTAATAATGAATGTGTTGTTTTTTTTTTTTTTAGCCGGTGCCTACTAAACGTAAATTGAAGCAGCAGTGTGAGACCGCCAAAGACAAAGTGCCTCACGACATCCGACAGCGATATGTCAACATGTTCACAGAGGAGTTCCTCAAAACAACAGCCAATGTTAATGATGCCTTTGAGAAGGTGAGCTTGCGCCACTTAAATTCACCTTCACTAGCCACAGTCCAGATATTTAATTTATTTCACACAACTTGTTATTGTTGACAGGCGCTTGCTGAGGAGAAGACTGTGTATAATCGCAGTGTGAACAAGCTGAAATATCTGAGCATTGCAGTGAATGCACTGAAGAGGCTGAAGAACCAAAGTGCCGTCACTGCTAAAGGTCAAACCAAAGTGTTCACTAAATGTGTGAATGATGCTGACATTAACATATAAGCTAGTTACATGTAATCATTTACATTTGTCCGGCGCAGATGAAAATGAAGTCAGCAGTCAAAGATTCAAAGGCAACATTCCACTTAACATGAAGAAGCTTAAAGGGAATGGTGAGGATAAGTTTCCTTTTGAATGCATTTCATTCAAATATTTTGACAGCTCCTCAGTAAATGAATCTTTCCAGCAGATGATATGGCATTGTATGACAGTCTGAAGGACTATATTCTGACTGAGGAAAGGCTGATTGAGAGCAACTACCCTGTCCAGCATCCAGAGAAACCTGGTTCTGCTATTCTGTTTGAGGACAATAAGAAAAGCAACACAGACCGTAAGTTCAAATATTTGACTGTATGATGCTGTTCTCATAGTATCTCACTAGAGGGCACACTTGAGCTGTGCTCTACTTGCAGTGAGGGTTTCTTTTCTCGGCATGTTTTCACTTTTGTTTAATTAAAGCCCTCAAGAGGATCTGTTGTCGATGTGGGGCTACATACTCTGTGAGCCAAACAGGCAAACACACCCGGAAGGAGGAGTGTAATTACCACTATGGGAAAGGAGTTAGGAGTAAAGGTGAGTTTACAATATATGTGTGTGTATAACCTTGCATATGCTTCAGATCGTTTACTCTACAGCTTACGGCATCAGATCATGGTATACATTTTTTTCAGTGCCGGGTGGAGTGGAGACCCGCTACAGTTGCTGTGAGGCAGTAATGGGAGCACCTGGATGTCAGGTGTTTAAGGTAGGTGAGATTATTCCATAACATGACCTCAGTTTGGCCAGCAGGTAAATTAATGTTTGTTTGTTTTTCCTCCACCAGTTGCATGTCCATGATTCCCTCAGCCTGGATGGGTTTCTCTCGACCGTCCCCAGACGTCCCTCGGATACGAGCTGTCCTGGGGTCTTCTCCCTAGATTGTGAAATGGTGAGGTGTTCTCTATTCTTGAGCATGAAACCCTGACTAATTTAAATGGCATAATGATTATTCAACACCTTATGTTATTTGTTCTAAAATGATTACTTCTACGGATTTTCTGCTTTCTTCAATGTAGATGAATAGATACTTTATTGATCCTGGAAAAAAATTCAAGCATCCAGTAGCAGCATGAGACACAGTAAACACACCTATTAACTATTAACTAACCTATACTACAGTAAACATACATGAGCTAAATCTGCCTTTAAATTAAACCTTAAATGAAGAAGTTAAATATATAAACATAGCATTTTGACATGCACAAAGAACAAAACATGTAAAGAGAGATGAGATGTGCTATTTTTTAGAAATAAGAAATGGACCTACACTATAGATAAAAACTATATACAATTAAATGAAGCTGTAATACACCAAATAAGTGATTCTGACCATTAGTTTAAACCCTACTTTTTATTCACCTTGATGTAAAAACAATTAAATCTGTGTATGGCGTGACCTTGAGTATATGTGAAAACAGTAAGTTTTGTCTTCATAGTGTTATACCATTCATGGACTGGAGCTGTCCAGAGTGACATTGGTCAACTCTAGTCTGCAAGTTGTCTACGACACCTTTGTCACACCCGATAATGAGGTCATCGACTATAACACCAGGTAATTTTCCAAAGACCCAGACATGCTTTGAACACGTACTTCAGCTCTGTCCCATCTCTGGTAAAAACCCAAAACTGAAGCTGATATTGAAGCACTGGTACTGTTGAGTTTTTGGAATTTAGAGAGAAAATATAGAAGCAAATTGTCTTTCCACTTTATATTGTAATGGAACAATGCCTTTCATAACAGATAATATCCATTATTACTACTGCTCTGTTGATAGCACATTTGACTTTGCTTGTCAAGGTTTTCAGGCATCAGTGAAGAAGATGTGAGAGGTAACCGCACCTCCCTGAGAGAGGTGCAGGAGACCTTATTGAGCTTCATTAGCGCTGACACCATTCTGATTGGACACGGCCTGGAAACAGATCTCTGTGCCCTCAAGGTGACTACAATAAGCTTTTGCACAACCTATGTCAGTTGCTATCCTCTCTAACCTGTGACTGTAAACAAACCCAGGATTTTCAAAACCGAGCTGCAAGCGTCTTTGTATAGAGAAAGGTTTGTCGAACAGCACACTTCCAACTTTCCCTGAATTTCCCTGCAAAAAGAGCCAGTTTATTTCAGAAGTATCTTTGTGCATAGTTCATGTTTTAACTTTAACTTTTTGTTTTTATTTTTCTCTTTCTGTGAGTTTTAAAAGCTTCCTTAGTCCATGGGATCATTGATGCCTTTTTATAATATGGATTATTAATAATAACCTGAATGTAGATGGTGTTAACAACTAATGTAAATGCCTCACAAGAAGAAAGATTCTTGACAGTCTCAGTTATAAATGCTGCTAAAAATTGGGTGGTAGAAGGTTGAAGACTAGCCTCTCTTGGCCACAGCTGACTGTCAAGTTGGAGTATGTAAGAAAATGTGACACATCATACATACAGTTGCATATATCAGCAGGAAGTCTTAAGCGCTTTCAACTGGTTTTTATGTTTATTTAAAGAATTACACAAGTAGTTTGATCTTAACAGTGAATCAAAATTGGGACTAGACACACACTTTGGGCCCTACACCTGCTGTCGTGCCATGTCCGTGGAGTGTTTTCACAGATACATCTTTATTAATTGTAGTTTTTACTTAAGCAGAGAGGCTATTCCCGGTAAAAAAGAGCTTCGGCTATCTTCCTTTTTACTATAGTTGCTCCATAGGTCAGTGGTGGACACATCAGTGGTCTTCCCCCACCGTCTGGGGCCCCCTCACAAGCTGACCCTCAACAACCTCACTGCTGAATACCTAAGGAGGATCATTCAAGAGAGTGGTGGGTCATCATGGATAACTACAACCACCATACAAGTGTCTGTTTTACTTGAATATCCGGTCTGTTTAAACTCCTCTATACAGCTCAATCAAAACCTAAATTCAAATAAATGAATGGATCATAATCAGGCTACAAAATTAGAATGTGAAACCCACCATACGTTTATATATTTGCAACCATGTAACTGATTTCCAGTTAATGCATGTTTTGTCAGTGTGTACATTTGTTTAAATATACCGTGTCAATGTTTCTCCCAGTTTGTGGCCACGACACTGCAGAAGATGCTGCTGCCTGCATGGAGCTAATGTTATGGAAGGTCAAAGAAGATGGAAAAATGAAAAAATGATGCATACACACCCACACAATTATACTATATGAATGTCACATTTCTGTGTAAAACTCTTTTGGCTCTGTTCTGATGACATGGAAGGGCTGATTATTTTTCAGTTTGATAACATCACTTGATTTTTGATTTGCAGCCCATGTGTCTGTATAAATATCAGTAATGCTACTGTTGTTTGTGTGCAAGAATGCTTGCAGGGGTGGGGTGTCATTAATATTAACAAAGTAAAGGCACAGAATTAAATTCCTTTGCGTGTGTTTTTATTTCCACCCCCAAACTTACATCATCGAATTACCATTCAGCTTTTCATTACCAAATTGGGCTCAGGTGCATTTATGCAAATGAGTGCACACCTGTGAGCTGTTTGATTACTAACGACGCATGAAGGAGCAAACACACACACACACACAACACACATCGCTAGGAAGCAAATGCATGATATTGGTGTATGTGTGGTCTAGGCTGACAATCTGATTTTATAGTAATGCGACGGGTTCAATTTTTATTTAACTATTTAATCCAACAATCAAAATTATTTTGGAAATGTCTTAAAATTTTTGCCCAAGTTATTTCAAAGTGATAATTAGTCATCCCATCCCTTGGTGAACTGTTGGTTTATACAATTTATTCAGCAGTTATTCAGCCTTTCGCTTTGCCACTCCCTTTCTGCCACAGCACCTCCTGAAGCAGAAACTGCAGGTGTTGATGAAGATGATTATGAGGAGCAGAACGATTGTAAGGAGGAAGATCAGGACATCTAGGCTGTGATACTGGTACCAGGTGAGCTCATGGGCCTGGACCCTCAGGTGTTTGGCTCCTTTGTTTCTCATGGTGAACTCGATCCAGAATATTGCCTCACCCCGAGGATTCATTGGTCTGTCGTGGTGGATACTGGACAGCCGCATGGCATTCTCCTTATACCTATGAAAATGGGTAAAATGTGGATTAATGTGTTGTGTATTTTGATTTTTTTATATTATGTTTGCTTCACCAACAATTGGGATAAAAAGGAAAAAGGGTTGTTTTTGTTGTAAGCCAATGTTTAATGTCAATGAGAGGAAAAGGCTATCCAATGCTTTCTGTTTGTGACCTTAAATCTCTATAGTGGTAATTGAATGTCATAATGCATTAGAATATGGCTCGTTGTCTTCGATCTTATTTCTGTATTATTAATGTGAATTCTAAATGAAGCCAACGCAGTGAGAAAATACCACAGCAGACAGAGTGAAGAGATAGATAAGAGAACGTACGATTTTTCATTGATGACAGCATTGATTGCATCTCTGAGGTCCTCAGTCTTCATGAAGTTCAAGTTCAAGATAGTTGCTGCTCCCTTTGCCTTCACGTGGACCATGTTGTCAGGCTGGTCAGCGAACATGGGGATACCCACCATGGGAACACCATGATAAATGGCCTCATAAATCCCATTCGTGCCACCATGGGTGACAAAAGCTCTGGTCTTGGGGTGACCTGATAGGGTACCAGAACAATAAATGAAACATACATTACTTCTAGTGAAGACTGCTGTTGAAGCACATCTTTTCACTTTTGTATGACATGACTGCTGTAAACATATACTGAACATTGGCAGAGGCTTGATAGTGGAAGCTGGCTTGATCAGATCCCAGAGACATTTTAGAAATGCAACAAGTGACATTCATACACACACACAAAGCTCCGCTTCAAGTGTTTCTGCTGAAGTGCCCTTTCAGTGCACTCTTTGGCTATCAGTATGTATAAAAAAAGAGACAAAAATCTGCACTTAAAGCAGATTACATAATCCAAAAAGTTGTTTTTATTAAGTTTCCTTCTTCCCATAGTGCGTCCTAGTGCCATGTATTCCTCAGGTAAGTAATGCGCACACAGCCATCCATGTGATGTAAAAGAAAACGTGTTAAAGTCACTGAAATTCTTGCCTCAAGTTGAACTGCCATGTTTTTACACTAACCCAGAATGGACAAGATAAACAGTGGATAGGGCTTAAAAGATCTCAGTAATTGTTGCATTGCTGCTGTTGTCTTTCTTTTCTTTCATATGTGCCCGTTAGATTTTTGTCAGAATTAAGTAATGACAAAATAAAAAGATACATAAATTCATTTACAGTGCATGTCTTGAGGATTGCTGTCAAAGGCTGTCAGTAAGTTTTCTAAAAGACAGACTTACCCAGTAGGTCATTCTGAGGGATCCAATCATATATTCTGGTGTTGGCACCCAGAGTCTCTGGTTTTTCTCCACTGTATCTCCACAGTACCTATAAACAACAATACTTTTTTCATTACTACTTCTATGTCATAATACATAGCAGTGCATTTAATAATTGACTAAAATAATAAAGAAAATGAATAGTATTTTGTATAATAACTTTATTACTTGTATTTGGAAAATAACCAGTCTTTCATAATTACCGTTTGAAGTTAGGTGTGTATACAAAATCTATCCAGTATGATTTGTGGGGGTGGGATTTTCAAAAATAAATGATGGCAGCATCATCATCATCCATCCATCTATTATCTCTAACCACTTATCCTCATCATGGTCAAGGTGGGGCTAGAGGCACCTTGTAAAGACTATGGAGACCTGCTGTATGATTATTTATCTGTGTCCTGAGTTCTCTCTGTTAGGATTTGGAGCTATATAAAATTGAATTTAAAAGAGTTTTGAAAAGTGCTTTGACCTTTTGGGGGATCTGAGCGAGGGCTGAGGCTATCATGTTTCCTTTCTCTCTGGTTATGTTCTTGATGAATGATCCCAGCGTGAAGACCACAATGCCAGCATCTCCAGAACTCTGCACAAACTCTTCCATATCCTGCAAGAAGAATAAATAGAGGTGTAATAAATGATTAATGGCCTGTGATTGTGGAGACAGCCCTACCTCTGGTAAAGGTTTAGCAGGTCTGCAGTGGATCCCACCAACAAATTTGAAGTTGGGGAGGAAAGGACGAGGGAAATCAAAATCCCAGTAGGTTCGCATCAACCAGATGTCTGCTCTACCCATCATCTCACAGGCACTGGTGGGTTTTCCTGTCACAGTGCAGAAATAACGGACGACTGATGCAAAGTATCTCCAGTACTTCATATGAGAGAGCTTATTTTCAAATTTCATTCACTTGGAATATCAAGTTGTTGAAAAAGTGATTGGATATAAAATCATTGCAATTCCAAAGTAAATAAATCATTGGACTTTGAGTTGCTCACCTCTGACTTCAGAGTAATATTTATCTATTTCCTTCCAAGAAACATCATATATCGCAAGATCCTGCAGTGCGTAGAAGAGGAAGTTCCACACTCTCTCTGAGAAGTCCATCTTGTCAGTCAGTTTGCTCATAGCACCGGGGACAAAGGAAGGTGGAGCCGGTAGCTGACCACAGTATCTCTCCCAATTATGCACTAGAGAAAAGCGCAGGGAGAATACGAGGGGGATGCCCAAAATATCTGCTGTTAAGTCACTACCAGGGTAAATTGGGTCAGCCAGGAGAAGGTCATATTTCCCCTCCTTCAACTTCTTCATGAGAGTTTCTGATTTCAGCACACCGTCCAAAAACTTCAGAGAATACTGTATGTCTTCCCTCATCATAGCCATGTATTTGATGTAAATCTGCAGATAGTTCATGTGATCCATCTCGTACATTGAGAAATGAAGGTACTCTTCCATAAACTTCTCTATGGCCTCCATTGAGACAGAGACATTGAAGGGTTCGTAGCCAAAGCGGGAAGGCTCACTGGTGTTCATGAACATCGACGTGCTTGGGATCAGAACCGTCACCTTATGACCCCTGTCGACCAGCGTCTCCAGCACAGGCTTCATGTTAATCCAGTGGCTGCCTTCAGTGTACCACACAAGAATGTTCCCTCCATTTGCACTCCATGTACAACAAAGTACCAGCAGGACGCAAACAGAGAGACGCTGCTCCAGCTTCATGTTGACTGTTTACCAGGGGTTTGCCCTGCTGCGATCTGATCTCTATACTGCTCCCATAGAAAAATAATCATTAACAAACAATGGGTAAACTCTGGCTCATAGGTCATGTATGTGCTGTCTTGTGCAAGCAGATGTAAAGTTCAAGTTCAGTAATCCACTACTTCTGACTCCCTATCTGTAACACTTGCCCTCAGAGGAGGTATACCTGTGAAGAAGTATTCATGGCATCTAATTAAATGTATTAAACCCAACACAAGTTGTTGGATCAATTCTGGGAGATGGTGTAGAATAATAAAAAAGGATAATTATTTTATCTCACCAGATAGTTCAGAGTTCAGCCCGGAATCAGTGAAAAAGACATCTGGCGAACTGACACTGCATTTCACAGTGTTCGTCATGACACACTCATAACCCTTGTGCACGCGCACACACACAACTGGTTACAATTGTGTAATCTGGGGAGGTTGTGTGTGTGCATGTGAATTGTTGTGCAAGACTGACAAAAAGCTGACTGAGAGCAACTAGTCTATGCAGCACCCAGAGGAACTTGGTTGTGTTGTTGTCATCAACCTTCTTCTATTTATGTCATATGCACTACTTCTCCCCCCAAAAAATTGCAATTACAAATGCTTTGGTATTTTCATGTTTATTTCTTCAGCTCTTCTTCGTGAGCATTGAAATAACACAAAGTGAGAGAAAAAAAAAAGAAACACATCTAAGATATTCTACACAAACCTCCAAAAATGGACTGGAGAAAATTACTGGCACCCTCAACCCAATATTTGGTAGCACCCCCTTTGGAAAAAAATAACTCAAATCAATCAGTATGGCTTTGATGGGTGCTCTATGGGATTTAGATCTGGACTCATTGCTGGCCACTTCAGAACTCTCCAGTGCTTTGTAAAACTGATTTTTTTGGTGCTTTTTGAAGTATTCTTTTGGTCATTGTCCTGCTGTAAGACCAATGACCTCTGACGGAGACCCAGCTTTCTGAAACTTGGTGTTATGTTGTACCCCAGAATGCGATGGTAGTCATTAGATATCATAATGCCATGCACACAGTTAAGACAACCAGTATCTGAAGCAGCAAAGCAACCCCAAAACAACCGTAAAGCGCCACCATGTTTGGGTGTAGGGACTTTTCAGCAGCTGCCTTCTATTGACCAACTGAATTGCATTTTATACAATAATGGAGAAACCAGTGAACTGTTGGTTTATACAATTTATTCAGCAGTTATTCAGCCTTTCGTTTTGTCTTTTCCTTTCTGCCACAGCACCTCCTGAAGCAGAAACTGCAGGTCTTGATGAAGATGATTATGAGGAGCAGAACAATTGTAAGGAGGAAGATCAGGACATCTAGGCTGTGATACTGGTACCAGGTGAGCTCATGGGCCTGGACCCTCAGGTGTTTGGCTCCTTTGTTTCTCATGGTGAACTCGATCCAGAATATTGCCTCATCCCGAGGATTCATTGGTCTGTCGTGGTGGATACTGGACAGCCGCATGGCATTCTCCTTATACCTATGAAAATGGGTAAAATGTGGATTAATGTGTTGTGTATTTTGATTTTTTTATATTATGTTTGCTTCACCAACAATTGGGATAAAAAGGAAAAAAGGGTTGTTTTTGTTGTAAGCCAATGTTTAATGTCAATGAGAGGAAAAGGCTATCCAATGCTTTCTGTTTGTGACCTTAAATCTCTATAGTGGTAATTGAATGTCATAATGCATTAGAATATGGCTCGTTGTCTTCGATCTTATTTCTGTATTATTAATGTGAATTCTAAATGAAGCCAACGCAGTGAGAAAATACCACAGCAGACAGAGTGAAGAGATAGATAAGAGAACGTACGATTTTTCATTGATGACAGCATTGATTGCATCTCTGAGGTCCTCAGTCTTCATGAAGTTCAAGTTCAAGATAGTTGCTGCTCCCTTTGCCTTCACGTGGACCATGTTGTCAGGCTGGTCAGCGAACATGGGGATACCCACCATGGGAACACCATGATAAATGGCCTCATAAATCCCATTTGTGCCACCATGGGTGACAAAAGCTCTGGTCTTGGGGTGACCTGATAGGGTACCAGAACAATAAATGAAACATAAATCATTTCTAGTGAAGACTGCTGTTGAAGCACATCTTTTCACTTTTGTATGACATGACTGCTGTAAACATATACTGAACATTGGCAGAGGCTTGATAGTGGAAGCTGGCTTGATCAGATCCCAGAGACATTTTAGAAATGCAACAAGTGACATTCATACACACACACAAAGCCCCACTTCAAGTGTTTCTGCTGAAGTGACCTTTTAGTGCACTCTTTGTCATTGGTAGTCCCAAAATGTGAGCATCAACTGTAAGCACCAAACATGCTTCTAGATTCTAATAAATTCTACACACTGATAAAACTTAAAATGCATGACGTTTACTTGTAACAGAGTTTCTACACTATGATGAAAAATATATAATGAAAAAAATAAAAAGATACACATATTAATTTAACAGTAAAATTGATGAGGATTACTGTCAAAAGTTTTCGAAAAAGACAGACTTACCCAGTAGGTCATTCTGAGGTATCCAATCATATATTCTGGTGTTGGCACCCAGAGTCTTTGGTTTTTCTCCACTGTATCTCCACAGTACCTATAAACAGCAATACTTTTTTGATTACTACTTCTATGTCATAATATAATACAATTGTATTTTGTATAAAAAAAATGTATTGTAAAAAGTGGTCAATCTTTCATAGTTACTATTTGAAGTTGGGTGCATATACAAAATCTCTCCATTATGATTTGTTGCTGTTTATTTTTGAAAATTCCTTCTCCACACCTCCCCATGACATTTTCTTAAATCGTATATTTGTTTTATTCATGCGATTGTTTGTCCTTTTCTCACATGTCCAAATGCCCTATATCAAA
The DNA here is from genome assembly GCA_014281875.1 of Nibea albiflora. Classification (NCBI taxonomy): domain Eukaryota; kingdom Metazoa; phylum Chordata; class Actinopteri; family Sciaenidae; genus Nibea; species Nibea albiflora. The sequence continues at coordinate 12,880,652 of CM024801.1, forward strand.
ACATTTGTTCTGAGTTAACCGTTTTGGAGCTATATAAAATTGAATTTAAAAGAGTTTTGAAAAGTCCATTGACCTTTTGTGGGATCTGAGCGAGGGCTGAGGCTATCATGTTTCCCTTTTCAGTGGTTATGTTCTTGATGAGTGATCCCAAAGTGAAGACTACGATGCCAGCATCTCCAGAACTCTGCACAAACTCTTCCATATCCTGCAAGAAGAATAACAATTTGTTTTCTTGACTAGGAGTTTTAATGGACTATTCTCTTGACTGTGTTAGTCAGTAATACTATAGAGGATGTAATAAATGATGAATGGCCTGTGCTTGTGGAGACAGCCCTACCTCTGGTAAAGGTTTAGCAGGTCTGCAGTGGATCCCACCAACAAATTTGAAGTTGGGGAGGAAAGGACGGGGGAAATCAAAATCCCAGTAGGTTCGCATCAACCAGATGTCTGCTCTACCCATCATCTCACAGGCACTGGTGGGTTTTCCTGTCACAGTGCAGAAATAACGGACGACTGATGCCCATTCCAAAATATCTCCAGTACTTCATATAAGAGCACTTATTTTCAAATTTCATTCACTTAGAATATCAAATAATTAAATCTCTGTTGGACTTTATGTGGCCTTCTTGTTGCTGAGTTGCTCACCTCTGACTTCAGAGTAATATTTATCCACATCCTTCCAATAAATGCTATTCAGCACAAGATCCTGCAGTGCGTAGAAGAGGAAGTTCCACACTCTCTCTGAGAAGTCCATCTTGTCAGTCAGTTTGCTCATAGCACCGGGGACAAAGGAAGGTGGAGCCGGTAGCTGACCACAGTATCTCTCCCAGTGATTGGCTATGGAAAAGCGCAGGGAGTATACAAGGGGGATGCCCAATATCTCTGCTGTTAAGTCACTACCAGGGTAAACGGGGTCAGCCAGGAGAAGGTCATATTTCCCCTCCTTCAACTTCTTCATGAGAGTTTCTGATTTCAGCACACCGTCCAAAAACTTCAAAGAATTCTGCAGATTGAACTTCATCAGACCTATGAATTTGATGTAAATCTCCAGGTAGCTCATGTGATCCATCTCATACATTGAGAAGTGAAGGAACTCTTCCATTAACTTTTCTATGGCCTCCATTGAGACAGAGACATTGAAGGGTTCATAGCCAAAGCGAGAAGGCTCACTGGTGTTCATGAACATCGACGTGCTTGGGATCAGAACCGTCACCTTATGACCCCTGTCGACCAGCGTCTCCAGCACAGGCTTCATGTTAATCCAGTGGCTGCCTTCAGTGTACCACGCAAGAATGTTCCCTCCATTTGCACTCCATGTACAACAAAGTACCAGCAGGACGCAAACAGAGAGACGCTGCTCCAGCTTCATGTTGACTGTTTACCAGGGGTTTGCCCTGCTGGGATCTGATCTATATACTGCTCCCATAGAAAAATAATCATTAACAAATAAAGGGTAAACTCTGGCTCATAGGTTATCTTTGTGCTGTCTTGTGCAAGCAGATGGTTGCAGGTAAAAGGTAGGGACTGTAAAGTTCAAGTTCAGTAATCCACTACTACTGACTTCCTATCTGTAACACTTGCCCTCAGAGGAGGTATACCTGTAAGGAAGTATAAAGAATAACAAAAAAGGATAATGATTTTACCTAAATGGTTACAATTGTGTAATCTGAGGAAGTTGTGTGTGTGTGCATGTGAATGCTTGTGCAAGACTCTATAGTATAGGACTATACTATTTTGACTGACAAAAAGCTGACTAAGAGCAACTAGTCTATGCAGCACCAAGAGGAACCTAGTCATGTTGTTATTTGTTGCAACACAGACCATAACATCAACCTCCAGCTATGCTCCAGTTTCCTGAAAAGACAATTTGATGCTATTGTCACATCACTAGAGGGCACACTTAACCAGCATAGAACTTGTGTTCCTTTCTCTACTGTTAACGTGGGGTTACATACGGGCATACATGTCTGTCAGAAGAAATATAATCACCACTATGGGAAAGGAGGCATGAATAAATGTGAGTACACAGTTTTATGATTAAAAAAACATCCCAAATGATGGAAAATGTTTAATGTACTGCTTACATCATCACATCATTGTCTACATTTTTGTGATTTTCACAAGACACACAAGACAGTGTAAAACATAATCTTAAAATTTCCTTTATACTGAGTTGTTTCAAATAGTAAGCAGATCTGTCCAAAAGAATAAATTCCAATCCGGGGCATTGTGGCTATGGCATTACGTGCTTTACATCACCAGGACAACCAGTGAACTGTTGGTTTGTACAATTTATTCAGCAGTTATTCAGCCTTTCGCTTTGTCTTTCCCTTTCTGCCACAGCACCTCCTGAAGCAGAAACTGCAGGTGTTGATGAAGATGATTATGAGGAGCAGAACGATTGTAAGGAGGAAGATCAGGACATCTAGGCTGTGATACTGGTACCAGGTGAGCTCATGGGCCTGGACCCTCAGGTGTTTGGCTCCTTTGTTTCTCATGGTGAACTCGATCCAGAATATTGCCTCGTCCCGAGGATTCATTGGTCTGTCGTGGTGGATACTGGACAGCCGCATGGCATTCTCCTTATACCTATGAATGTAGATAAATGGGTAAAAATGTGGATTCATGTTATGTATATGTGATTTTTATATATTGTTATCTTTCTTTTTCCTGGTATTTTGGCACTCTTTTAAAAGTGAAAATGACAGGGAAACATTTCCATACCTTTTCAATACCCTAGAACAGACAGGTAAGACAACTTACGATTTATTATTGACCACAGCATTGATTGCATCTCTGAGGTCCTCGGTCTTCATGAAATTCAAGTTCATGATAATTGCTGCTCCCTTTGCCTTTAAATGGACCATGTTGTCAGGCTGTTCAGCAAACAAGGGGATGCCCACCATGGGAACACCATGATAAATGGCCTCATAAATCCCATTTGCACCGCCATGGGTGACAAAAGCTCTGGTCTTGGGGTGACCTGATAGGGTAAGATAGATCAAGAAAAAAATGTATATTAATTCAGAAAATCTTCAGACCCCTTCACTTTCTTTCCCATTTTGTCCTTTAAGGCTTATTCCTAACTCGTTTAAATACATTTTCCCCTCATAAATCTAAACTCATTTACCCATCATGAAAACAGGACTTTCTTTTGCATATTTCTTAAATTTGGTCAGTTGAAGCACCTGTTGCAGTGATTACAGCTTCAAGCCTTTTGGGTATGATGTGTCAAGCTTTGCAAATCAGGATTTGAAGAGTCTCTGCCAACCTCTCTATAACTACTCTTAAGCTCTGTCAGGCTGGATGCGGACCATCGATGAATATCAGTGTTCAGGTCTCTCTGAGACCGGGTTTAAGCCTAGGCTCTGGCTTCAAGGTCATTCATAGAGTTGTTCTTAAGCCACTCCTGTAATGTCTTAATGTTATTGTCCTGTTGCAGGAGACTTTTTAAATTATTTTTTTTTATAAAAGCTTAACTTACCCAGTAGATCATTCTGAGGGATCCAGTTGTATAATCTGGTGTTGGTACCCAAAGTCTCTGGTTTTTCTCCATTGTATTTCCATAGTACCTACAATGTACAACAGTAAAAAAATTGCAGGGTACTAATTTTACATCATAAGATACTGCATAGCTGTACATTTCACAGCACATGCCAAAATTATTATGGAAAATAGATTCACCCCTCCCAACAAATCTTCTTTCTCTTTGGTTTTACATTCTATCCCAACATCCTGAATCAATTGGGAAATCCTAAAGTCATTATAAACTTATTACAATTAACAGAAAGTAATTTATTACTGATGAGCTCCTCTCATAAGTTGAGTAACTTCCAACTCTGCAAAGAGGTGTGGATTTTTGGTTGAATGCCAATGTGGTATGAAAGGGAAGCCGTCACAATTGCTATTTGTCGCTTTTGTTTTTTCTTAGTTACATCACTAACTACAGTACCACGGGAGTACTGTACTGCACTGTACATGACCAAGGGGGAGAGTGATGGAGTGCTGCATGAGATAACCTAGCCTCCACAATCACCTGCCCACAGCTGAGATGGTTTGGGATGAGTTAGGCCACAGAGAAAAAAATAAATAAATAAGAGAATAAGTGTTGGATGGATGTTGGAATTTTGAGCTACTGTCAAGTCCCTGCAAGTAAGAAAATCGTCATCAGAAATGTAAAAGTACAAGCAATCGACAGTTAATTGGCTAAAACATGCAAAACTGTAACAAACTACTCTTATAGCCATTGACCTCTGACCTTTTGTGGGATCTGAGCTAGGGCTGAGGCTATCATGTTTCCCTTCTCTCTGGTTATGTTCTTGATGAATGATCCCAAGGTGAAGACCACGATGCCAGCATCTCCAGAACTCTGCACAAACTCTTCCATATCCTGCAAGAAGAATAACAATTTATTTTCTTGACTAGGAGTTTTAATGGACTATTCGCTTGACCGTGTTAGTCAGTAATACTATAGAGGTGTAATAAATGGCCTGTGCTTGTGGAGACAGCCCTACCTCTGGTAAAGGTTTAGCAGGTCTGCAGTGGATCCCACCAACAAATTTGAAGTTGGGGAGGAAAGGACGGGGGAAATCAAAATCCCAGTAGGTTCGCATCAACCAGATGTCTGCTCTACCCATCATCTCACAGGCACTGGTGGGTTTTCCTGTCACAGTGCAGAAATAACGGACGACTGATGCAAAGTATCTCCAGTACTTCATATGAGAGATCATTCATTTAGAACATCAAATTTTGAACAAAATATAAAATCATGGATATAAAATCATTGAATTTAATCCAAAATAAATCACTGTTGGACTTTATGTGGCCTTCTTGTTGCTGAGTTGCTCACCTCTGACTTCAGAGTAATATTTATCCACATCCTTCCAATAAATGCTATTCAGCACAAGATCCTGCAGTGCGTAGAAGAGGAAGTTCCACACTCTCTCTGAGAAGTCCATCTTGTCAGTCAGTTTGCTCATAGCACCGGGGACAAAGGAAGGTGGAGCCGGTAGCTGACCACAGTATCTCTCCCAGTGATTGGCTATGGAAAAGCGCAGGGAGTATACAAGGGGGATGCCCAATATCTCTGCTGTTAAGTCACTGCCAGTGAAGATAGGGTCAGCCAGGAGAAGGTCATATTTTCCCTCCTTCAACTTCTTCATGAGAGTTTCTGATTTCAGCACACCGTCCAAAAACTTCAGAGTATTCTGCAGATTGAACTTCATCAGACCTATGAATTTGATGTAAATCTCCAGGTAGCTCATGTGATCCATCTCATACATTGAGAAATGAAGGTACTCTTCCATAAACTTCTCTATGGCCTCCATTGAGACAGAGACATTGAAGGGTTCGTAGTCAAAGCGAGAAGGCTCACTGGTGTTCATGAACAATGACGTGCTTGGGATCAGAACCGTCACCTTATGACCCCTGTCGACCAGCGTCTCCAGCACAGGCTTCATGTTAATCCAGTGGCTGCCTTCAGAGTACCACACAAGAATGTTCCCTCCATTTGCACTCCATGTACAACAAAGTACCAGCAGGATGCAAACAGAGAGACGCTGCTCCAGCTTCATGTTGGCTGTTCGTTCTTCTGTAATCTGAACCCTTTTAAAAGGTGCACTTAGTAAAACAATCATTAACTAAACAAAGTTGAACTCTGACTTAGATCTTCTTTGACACCTTACAAAATGGACATGCAAGTCCCATGCAAGTGGTTAGAGGTAAAAGGTAGTAGCTGTAAAAGTTAACAGTCAGTAATAAAAAAACAAGAACAATCTCTAATACATACTAGAAATCCACAAAGAGAAAGTAAAAACCAGCTTCAGATCCCCAGATTGTAGTTCTTAGCCGTGGAGAGACAGAGTAGAATGACACAGAAGCTCAATGGACTTGGACATGATTGCATAATTTGAGGAAGTTATGTGTGCATGTGAGTGCCTGTGCGAAAATTCCCCTGCATACCACGTAAGTGTAGGAGTAACGCCTAGGATTTTGTAAGAGGGGGATTATCCATGTCCATTTAAAATTGTTTGGTTGTTAAGATGGTGAGTTCAGGATTCAAAGTGAAACCCAAATCTGCATATTTTAGAATAGACTAAACTAAAAATATCTTTGAAAACATAGAATTTTGTATAAACACGCTTGGTCCTCAGAAAATTAAGCCAGCTGTGGATGTTTAGTACTGTTACTGCAAGTTTTGACAACTATTTGACGTGAACATACATATAGCCAAGATGCACTTAAGGATGACTTCATATCCTAGTGACTTTGATGATCCCTCATTTTTTTTCTCTAGCAATCCCATGAATTTTCACATCACACTTGTGATTTTGAGCGAATCGTCTCTGCGATTATTGGATAGACTGTTGTGAATTTTGATACAAACATTCACGTCCTTGACTTTGCGTGATCCCATCATCAGGTAAAATTTTCTCCCCAACACCTGCAGAAGTAAAGCCTTTTTTTTTAAAATCAGTTTTTCTCAGTAGCAAATGTTAACATGCTAACATAGTTAACTAAGATGTTTAGCTCAAAGTATGGTTGTGCCTAAGCAGAGCCTCACAGAGTTGCTACCATGGTTGTAAACTATTCGCCTTGATTTCGGGCTGTATCTAGAATGAGGCAGCTGATTTCAGACGACCGATGAGGCCAGAGAGGTCAGCTTGGTGTGAATATTCAGGAGGCGGGGGTTGTCGACGATGCCTTTAGGAACTAGTGGCGTTGAGGCTGTGTTGTTCTTGGGAAATGTCACCTCCAACTGTTTGCGTGTCTAAATCTTAACTATGGGTACTTTGGCCCCCTCATTAACATTGTAGATTCCTTTTGACGCTGGATTCAGGAGCGTCTGGAAAAACAATAAGCATTTGAATATTGAATTCAATGCCCTGTTGAGGGAGTCATTGGCCATTCAGAGTGTGTAAGTGTATACTGTGTCGCTCTCAGACCTCCCCTGGTGGTGCAGAGGTTATGTAGGAGAAACTGATGATAGGTATATCACGGTGTTGTGTACCAACTGCAGAATTATTGAGTCTAACCGTGCATTCTCTTTTCACAGCAGCTCAACCATCTACCCTTCCCTCTCTACATTCCTGCTGCTTCCTCTCTCTCCTTCCATCCGTCTTCCTCGCTCACAGGGTAAGGGTTACAGCGTATTGCTTTTTGAAGTAGATATTTGCATAATCAGATTAGGATGCGTGATTGTCAGTGGACTCCCCCATCAGAGGGTGCTCCAGAGGAGAGAGGGTGCTGTCCAGCCCAACAATGGATGACTCCCCTCCTCTCTCACCCTCCAACCAGCCTGCACCTGCATCCCACCCACCCATCCGAGCTGCAGGTCGGCCGCGACGGCAGTCCACACTTGGACTTAGAGCCGCGGAGGGGTGAGAGTGAGCAAGAGGAAAGGCAAAGAGGGAGGGGAGGGAGGGGATCGAGTGCATGATGGGAGTAGGAGGGCAGGGGTTGAGCTGAGATATTTAAACATGCAGAGTGTGAATTGGCTTTAAGGGGATAAAGAGCTCAGGGCCTATCGGTTGGCACCCAACTCCAGAAATTCTTTTTCATGGGCGCCTCAGCCGGGAGAGCGAGGGGCTGCCTGCACTGATCTGGCCCATTGTGATAACAGATTCAGACAGTGTGCTAGACGCTGATAAGGAAATGTGCTCTCAATAGACGATTACCCACATACTTGGGAGAGAATAGTCAATCAGGCAATATACTTGGTGGAGGGAATGAGAAGCGTACAGATTTGTTATTATTTTCAATGCAGGGTTTCATAATCCTGCTGGAAAGTTGAGGTCAGAGTAATGCTCATCCTGTGATTGGGCGATTTCTGTAAATAAGGTGTATCAGCAAAATGCATTTCACAGTTTAACAGCATGCGTGCAGAAGCTGTCACGTGCCTTTCTATCCAGTTTCAAATGATGATTGGATAATTGAACATTAAGGAGTTACCAAAACATTCAACGTACAAAGCACATTCTTTAGATATTACATACCATATTAGCAAGAAGTCCAGGTATTAATAGCCCGAGTAGTGGTTTATTTGCTGTTATTTCAATTCACCATGAAATTGCTCAGTTGACTGTGAAATTGCGCGAGAGGTAAATAAATGCTGTGGGAGAGACAGGCGGCTGCTGCACACTTGTTTTCACTCTCCCAGAACAATATCATTTATGTAGTATATTTGCAGGATTATAAAGAGTCACCTGTCAGTTCCCACAGGCCTCCTCCAGTCAGTGTGTCCAGCTGCCCTCTGCTCCGTTTACACACCATTAGCCAGAGTTTAACAGCCGGAGTGAGCCGTGTTTACTCTTCAGCTCAGTTAGTTGCAGCCTTTCGCCTGAAAACGGGGCACATTTTCTACAGTCACAAAAGGCGATTAGGCATGTAAATGTCTGACCTCGGTTCAAATGGCGACGGGTGCAAACAAAACCGCAGATATTGGAACGAAGAGCCGAAACAAATAGCCCAGTGATCAGTTTGTTATTATTTTGATAGTAGATTAAGTAATTTATTAACCAAATACTGATAATTAAGTCATTTGTTTTTTCTCTGACTTATATTATATTATATTATATTATATTATATTATATTATATTATATTATATTATATTATATTATATTATATTATATTACATCTTTGTTTTGGATTGTTAGTGCTATCAAGTCATTTGAAAATATCACTTTGGACACTTTGAAGATTATAATGTGCATTTGTCACTATTTTATGACATCTTAGACTTAGACTTAACGATCAGTCAATTAATTCACGATCAATTGAACTGATCAGTCGATCATGAAAATTGGTTTTGTTGGTACGTTGTGTCATTGTGTCTCACCCTTATACTTCAGCCTTACAGCATCGATCAGATAACGTGTACAATAACAGAGTGATGCTTCCCCAAGAAAACTCCTGGTGAACGTTGGTGAACTGGACAGTGTTTGACTCCAGAATGACCTCTGACCGCGGGGTCACAAGTTAAGCTGTCACCTTTTAGCACTCCGTTCTCAGGCCTCTGGTCAGTGGACAGAGAGCAGAGGTCATCTTTGTGTCCACACGGTCATCACAGGACTTGTGGACGAATGTTTCTGGGCTTATTGAGCACGAACAAAGAGGCATCAGCTCTACTCTTAACTTCAGCTCAGTCGTGTCTTACACAGTGTGACACCGCATACTGATTGTCTTAGTACTGGTTTTGCAGTTTGTATACAAAAAAATCAACAGCTGTTTATTATAATCAGGAAATGACATAGCACGTGTGTCAATGCATATTAATCACACTATTTAATACTTTAAAAAAACATTTAGAAATTTCTCCTTTTTTCACTGTTCCTGGAGATTTTTTTCTCATAATTTGTTTTAATTCTTTCCAGCTGCGATCAGCTCCCTTGTGCATTGCATTATGGGTGAATCATCCATCAATAGCACACCCAAAAATCAGTCATAATGCTACAACTCAAAAAGTGCTTAGATTTAGTAAATATTCCTCAGAAGTAATGTTTGGTAGCTCCAAAATGTTATAAGAAATTGTGTAAAAATGCGATTAAATGCGATAATGCGATAAAACGATTCAGAGGGCGATTTCTTAACAAATCATTTATTAAATAAATAGTTCAAATAAATAACATACTGTATATTCACAAGCAAACCAAAATAACTTACAAAAGAGGTATCAGAGGATAATTAGCACACTCTTCACAGTAAACAATCAAGTCATAATCTTTGGCAATATGACATGCGCATTTTACAAAAACTCAAATGAAAACACATTTTAAAAGAGAAGATATTTGTGTGCTGAAGCATGTAATTACTGAAAGAGGATTGTCAGTTTTGTTCAAATTCCTCAGCCTAATCCTCAGTACCGTAAATCCGTAATCAACAAACACCGAACAAAAAAAAAACGAAGTGAAAAACAGGAAAAGCCTGTCTCATAGCTGATTCTTCTGAAGTCACGTAACCTTGATCAATTGAAATAAAGGTCAGATTTTGTCTTCTCAAAAAACAAAAAAAACAAAAAAAAATAAAACAGCATGTCGATTGAAGAGAAAGAAGAAGAGAAAGAAAAGTGCCCTTGGCTGTTTTGAGACGATTGCAGTCTGGAGAATTGCCTGAACCTTTATCTATTCAAATGCTTTGCTGAATCTATCACTTGAAATGAGAAATTCCTTAATCCCCTCCATTTTCCTCATAGGCATAAACACCCTCTCATTGCAGAACTAAATTAGTTCCAGCCGGCCGGCTACAAGGAATATTAACGTGAAGACATGAAGGGAATATTGTACATCCAGGTTCTTACACATCCATGCAAAATACAAATTAATTTTCACCCGCAAAATCATATTTCAACACTGGTCAGCGTGGAGGCTGCGCCCACGTTCAGCCACGCTTTAAAGTCACATGCGGGTGACAAATGCAGAGGAAAAAAAATGAGTCTTAAGGAAGGACAACATCAGTTTTTTTAAACCCAGGAAAAGGGTCAGAATGTCCACTCAAGAGTTTCATTTTTTTTTTTTTTTTGTATTTTGTGGCTGTTCTACCAGGCCTCAGAGCTGTCACAGCTGGACCCAGGTGACGGGACTTCTGTGTCACTGGTCAGGGCCCAGGGATGTGGAGGGGAGTGCAGCTGCTCCATGTTTCCTCTGAGAAAGGTGAGCAGAGCGGTGGGGGAGTGGCTGGCCGGCTGACCGCTCTGGCTCTCCAGAAGCTGCACCAGAAAGTTGATGTAGCGCATGGCCAGACGCAGGATCTCATTCTTGCTCAGCTTCTTCTCCGGAGGATGGGTGGGGATGAGCTTACGGAGCTCGGCGAAGGCTGTGTTGACATTGTGCTGGCGCCAGCGCTCCCTCGTGTTGGTGAACACTTTCCTGGTCATGGTGCTGAGTAGAGCTGCAAGGAGACAGGAAATTAAGTAATCAGTAATTATTTTGACAAAGAATTACAAATAACAAATTATTCTTATGCTTGTCTTCGTCATACATGATAGTGAACTGAATGTTTTTGGATTTTCTACTCTTGGTCTGACAAAACAAGATCTGCATTTTTAATATATATTTTTTCGACAGAAATCACTTAACTTACATAAAAAATATTTGTTTACTTTCTTATTTTTAAATAAATTTTTCCTTCAAATTCAGGAGGTTTTTGACTCATACTAGATATTCACCCAAATATCAGTTTTCGTACCCCATCACCCCCCCCACTCACACTGTATTTAGCATTCATAAGCAGTATATAAACTTTGACACATGGTTTATAACACACTGCAGTTGTAAGCAGATATTCATTAATAACTTAAATTCTACCTGTGACCACCCATCAAAGCTCTCAAATGATCATTCTAAAGTGATGATTTGATTTTCTACTTAACGCAAAATATTAATGCACATAATTTATTTACCATTACACTACAGCTCCAAGCAAGTACAGCGTGTCCCCCTTGCATTACATTCTCCGGGTTGATTAATTATTTACTTGGTCAAAACGAGGCCTCGAGGGGGGAAAAAAAATAAATATCCTTCCGTGACAGATTTCTCACCTGTATGTGTGTAAAAATGTGCAGAAAAATCTCAGTCGCAGAGTCGTCCTCCGCAGGTCATCAGCTGTCCGGGGCGTGAGTGTCCACTCAGTTAGGTCTTTTCATGCTCGCTCAGAGAGATCCTTATGAGTGAGAGGGAGAGGGAAGGAGACAGTGACAGAGAGAAAGAGAGAGTATGAGGGAGGGAGGGATGGGGAACAGAGAGAGAGAGAGAAGGGGTAAGGCTGCTGCATGCTCCTATCCCACATTTTATAGCAGGGTGACCCTATTGTGTGACGTGTGCTGTCGTAGAGTCTCTGTGGCATTGTGCGAGTTGTTAACCACCCCCACCTCCCCCTCTGTCATTTAAAACCTATACAGGGTTTCTTTATGGTCATACTGTCCATAAATCATCACTTTGTATCATTTTCATAGGTGCTTCTGTGAAATATTTGAAGGGATTCTGGGTCTCTCTTTTTTTTCCAGCTCTCAACAGCCTTTTAAGTGACTATTTGTGCTGCTTTTATGATTCATTGCTCATTTAATCCTTGAAGGTTCGCACTAAAGGTGACAAATAAATTCCCATTGAAGTGAAACTGAGACGTTCATCTCTCTGATCCTTCTCTTACTGCTGTGGACACTTGTTCCTTTCTGTTTCTCTGACATTAGGCATGGACAGCCCACCTTCCCCTCCACCGTGGAAAAGACCTTGATATCGCTGGCCATTGAATTCAGCCTGATTGGGCCACAAAAGGTAAAAATACCATATCCAGATTGACAGTCGAACAATGTGCGTTTTGTTATGACTATGGTAATCTTGTTGAGCCATTCCAAGGGGCCACACATAAATTACAGAGGAAAACAGGGAGAGCACAGCATCCTGACTCACCTCGCTCCAACCTCTACTCACTCCTCTCTCTCTCCCCCTTCCTTGCCTCCCACTTTCAACCTCCGTCCTGATAAAAAAAAAAAAAAAAACAAGTCTAGTTTAACCAATTGTCACTGTTCTTTTTACACCCTTCAAGTGTTGTTTCAAAGACGCAGCCTTCCATAAAAGTCTCTGTGTGGAGTAGGAATTTACATAATCCGATTAGGGGCTGGGATTAGCCCCGGGCCTGGAGAACAGGCCCGATGGGGGCCGTTTTCTGAATCGGCCATTCATGGGCCCTGCTGCACGTCCAAGAGGCTGCACCTGCAGGCCAGGCGTCGACGCTCTCTGGCTGTACGCAGCCTCCACTGCACACTGCAGGCTGAAGGTCTGCAGACACACTGGCTGTAGGACATTTTGGCCAGTTCATCACACCGGCAAGGCCAGGTGAAGATTATACCTGATTTGTTGTAATTTATCTGTCATGCGGGTTGGAGCTGAAGGCAGAATAGGCATAAAAAGCTATCAAGCCACTTGTGGAATTAATTACACTGAATCTAGTTTAACATTTTGATATGTAAGGAAACTGGGAGAGTGATGAAATGAGACGACTCTAGTCTGCCAGCAAGGAGCTCGACTGACAAGTTACCGCTGTTGCATTCATGATGCGCTTGTTAGGCTAATTATTGTTGACAGTTCCTGTACACGGGGGACAGTGTTGCAGTTTTAGATTAGAGCTACATCAATTAGTCGAATAATTAATTAGTCCATCAACAGAAAATGAACTGGTGATAAGTGACTAATTGTTTTAGTAATTTTTCAAGAAAAAAAGCCAAATATTTACTTGTTCGAGCTTCTCAAGGGTGAGGGTTTTTAATCTGAAGGTGTCAGTTTCTGACGAAGACGAATCAATTAGCTCTTTGTAGACCAAACAATTAATCTGCTAATTAAAGGAATGATCAGCAGATCAATCAATATTGAAAATATTCATTAGTTGCAGTTACATTAGATTTAGAGTGCGTGGCTGCATACACTCTGACTGTCAGGCCACTTTATGTGTAAAGGATCAATAAACAACAACAGTTACTGCTGACCAAGTGTGACTGTTGTGAACTGGGTTCCATTACATGGAATGGGAGTCTTCTGCTGCGACTGACGGAAATGTTTATTTGGAGAGAAAATTGGCCCAAAACATGAAAAATCTTTTGACAATATATTTGATTTAAGTTGATAATTGTTGTATGATCGCAATATTACACTTGAGGGTGTGCTTTAACATCATTACTGTCAACTCTTGTGTAATATTGCTTAATTGTGAACTACAGACCTTTGCATATAAAAAATACATTTGAAAAAAAAAATTAGCTAAAATGCTATGTCATTCTTTGAATTGTGATTACTAACAGTAACCATGGTAACATGTTGTTAAAAAAAACAGAGGTCACATGTCATCCTTTGTCCTTTGAAGTAGAATTCTATATTATGATGTCACTGCAGAATGTTTGTAAGTGCAGCACAGCTGACTAGACTAATAGACCAAAGAAGGACTTTAAAGAAGGACATTGAAGAAGGACATTGAAGACATTATCCACACAAGTACAGGATTATCAATCACTTCTAATTCTAACTGTGATATAAAAGCATTTTTACTCTTAAAGTCTATGACTGCCCAGATAAAACCTTCAGCAACTGGTAAATATCAACAGTCTATCAAGACTTCCTCTTGTCAGGCGGATATGGAAAAAAAGCAACACGCCGTAAAGGGCCAGGCAGAGGCCGGGAGAGTGCCCAGGTATCAAAGGCAACCTCAGGGTTTTAGACAACCTGCTGAGTTCATAAGAGGGCCCACCCAGAGAACTCTTTGGGTGCCACCAGAGCACTGCACCCCTGTGAGAGAAATCTCCATTGACGTTGAGGATGCTGATTTTAAACGTGGCCCCGTTAAACATAAAAAGCTTTGGACACCACCAAGCCGAGACAACCATCAGCACGCTGCTGCCAAACCACAGCAGGCTGACAGGGTCAACACCTGCAATCAGGTGCAGGCTCGCCCCCGTACCACGATTCACGTTCCCCAGCAGTGTGTGAACAGCGAGACAAAACCGACCGCCGAGCCTAAGGGAGACGACGACATGAGTTATTTGGATGCACTGAACATGTTAAGGCAAATAAATGGCAAGACTTGCATTGTGGTAGAGGCCTCCACCCAAGCCACAACTCAAGTCCCTCAGATTGAGTTTCAGCAGCCCAGTGTGAGAGAGACCGAACAGGCCACCACCTTCAAGACAGAGGATAAGGCTTCAGCAGCTCCGCTAGAGCAGCTGGAAAAAGTGCAGGTCGAACCCTGCAACGAACCCCAGCAGGCCATGATTTATGTCTCTGAGCTAGAACATCAGCAGTTCCAGAGACAAACAGACCGCATCACTAAACTGAAGAATGGAAATGAGGCTTTAGCAGCTGAGATGGAGCAGTTAAAGAAAATGCTCCAGATGAACCAGACTTTTCACAATGAGACCAAGCAGAAGAGGATGGATGATGTGAAGGACTTGGAGCTTCAGCTTTCAGAGAAGAAAGCCTCTGAAGCTGAGGCTCTCTCCAAAGTCCAGGAACTGGAGAAAGCTCTCCAGATACAAAAGGACAGACGGGCAGAGCAAGATATTCTTCTAGCTCAACAGGAAGAGGACATCACCAAACTGAAGACTGCACTGGTCCAGACACAGGACGAACTAAAGAGACATCAGCTGCATAGGCAGGAGGAGAGGTCAGCCCTCAGTGAAATCCTTAGAGAGGCGCAGCAGGTCCTGCAGGAGGGAAAAGCTATGCAGGAAAGAGAACAGCAGAGGAAAAGGGTTGAGAAATCACCCTCGAAAAAAGGTTCTCCCAGTTCTTTAAGTAAACTGGAGGCCTCCATACCCCCTCAGTCCAACCCTCCCCCGAACTACTCACCCTCCATGCCTACCACCCACCCAATCATCACCCCGTCCTAAAATATACCCAACCCTGGTTTTCATCTGTTTACCAAATTAAAAACAGAGACAATGGGCAGGTACTTAACATCGTACCCAATATGCCCATACTGGTTTTTCATCTGTTTACTCCGAATTAAAAACAGAGATAATGGGCAGGTACTTAACATCGTACCCAATATGCCCATACTGGTTTCTTATCTGTTTACACCAGATTAAAAACAGACATTAAAAAAAAAAAAAAAAAAAAAAAAAAAGCTTTGCTATTCTAAAGTTTATTTCAAGTCAAATCCAGACCACAGCTGCGTGTATATTGTCTGATATTTTGTGTTTCAAATTAAAATATTTTTATTGAGCCACAGAACTATTAATATTAATATAACTAAGAATTAAAATAATCATAGAAATTTATTTATAAGGATTGAAGGATTATTGCACACATGCGATAAAGAAATAGACACATGAGAAAAATAAATAATGCAATAAATTAATAGATGATGAAATAATAAGAAGGAAGGAAGAAGTAGGTTAAATCTGAAAACTAAGGATATGAGCATAACTAAGGCATAGACACACCAGTTACATGTGAGGATATATGCTGTATTGCATGAGAGTGTAAAAAGGAAGTACAGTTTTTTTGGTTAAACAAAGTTTCAAGAATTTGAACAACACAATGTGAACTGTGGTTTGTGTGCAGGTGGATCGAAAGAGTGGAAACGTGTCTGAGTTTCCCTTAATGAATCCATGCATTTTCCTAAAATTAGTAAAAGCTGGCACCCAGTTAAATGAAGTAAATATGGTGTCAGTCTGAAGATGCCTTCCTGCTTGCAAACCCCAGATTCACCAGCAGATCTAATGATAAAGAAATGCAGTGGATCACAGGGCCCTGTCTTTCTGCTTATTTACAGAGGAGAGGAAACACAGGTGACGCAGTTAACTGTGGCCTGTGATCAAAGATAAAAGCTGTGTGACCTTTGCAGCTGCAGTCAGAGCAAAATTTAAAAGACGGCTTCGGTTTAAACAGCCTGTTAATTCCCACAATATATCGACCCTCCCATTCAGTCTAGGGCTAAAGTATAGTCAGGGGCAATTACTGCACCATTACGCTGCTATTTACCTAGCCTTAGTGTGGGGACTCCTTGGACCATCCTACCACCGCAGCTTTTGTTCCTACGCCATTAAAAAACAAACCATTTAGTCTGTCTCTTTGTTTGTCCACTGCTTGTTAGCACGCAGAGGCCAGAGAGACAGAGAAAGAGAGAGAGATGTTTAAAAAAAACTGGCAGGTTATTGATGGTGGCTAGCCAGTGCTGGATATGGCTGTCCAGAGGCAGGGAGGCTTGGAGTCGATGTCCCCAGGGGTCGTCTTTGTCTGGGGATCATTCCTGAGGGAGCTGGCTTCACTCTGCTGGCTCGTGAAGATAAGCACTCTCTCCACATGCTGAGAGACGATGATAAGGGGATTGCTTTACTAAATGAAAAAAAGAAAAGGGGAAAAAAAAAATAGCCCCACCATTGGAGCTGTTAAAATGAGAAGCTTTATCAGTTTAGCTGGGAAAGACCCCCGATCCCACTCCTCCAACCATAAATCACAATTTGTTTTTCACTAGTGAGCATGCCCAGTACGGGGAAAACACAAAACAAAAATATAATGTGCAAACAGTTGTAATCTTGATGTTATTTTCTACTTATTACTTAGAAAATGTATATTTAAAATATACAATGATGTAAACATTATAATGTAGCAGTGTTTTCAACAATAACAACTTCAATTAAGGCATATTTAGATATGCACATATTTACCAGTTATAAATAAGAGAAGTTACAGGGTGCAAGATGCTAAATAAAATGGCAATGTTCATTGACAATACAATAATGAACACACACAACATATTTTTTAAATATCAGTAAAATGAGACTTTTATTAAACTATTTGACTGAATAAAATTCATACTAATTGTTTAGCAACAATTGTACTTTACTTTAATTCATATTCTTGCTTTTTTCCACCAACAAGCAGCAGTTTTAAAAGAAAAGATGGACAAAAAGATTCATAAATATAGAATAAAAAACAGGAAACTCAGCTTGCAATGTAAACTATTTGCAAACAAATCACCTTAAAGCGCAAGTTATTTCATTTGAATACAAACTCTGAAGCTAAACTTGAATTTTGCAATTAATAACTGCCAAACAGGCAACAAAGCATTTACGCCTAAAACAATTTAAGCCTCGTCTGTCCGTCACTTCTGCCGGGCACCTTCTCGTAGCTTAATCTCCCCTTCTTTAGTGGTGTCAACACTGTAAAGCAACAAAAGAAATATCTGTTATGTTAAACAAAGCTTTAAAAATATACAATAAAAATAGATATATGTCACGTTTCATTCCAAATGAAACATCTGCAAACGGACATTGCAAATGAAGTTGAGTAAATAAGATACAGATGGGGGAATTAATTCTCCAGTCGGTGTCATAATAATTGTAGCAGAGGGAGAAGTGGTGGTGGAGTACCAAACAAAAGTTCTGACAAACCTTCTAATGTTTCTAATTATTTTTCTTTATTACTATTACTTTCTATATAATAGATTAAAACTGAAACATCAAAACTATGAAATAACACGTGGAATATGTGTAAGCAAAGCAAAACATGCTTTAGATTTTTCTTTTGCTTTGATGCCAGCTTTGCACACTTCTGCCATTCTCTTTATCAGCTTCACGAGGTGGTTCTGTTTACTATAATAACAATTGCATCTGTTATTTCATCATTTTCACGTCTTTGGTGTTAATCTACAATGTAGAAAGGTGTGTCCAGACTGTTACTGTTAATAAAAATAGTGGCAGTCAAACCTCAACTCTTGATGTTTGGTTCGTGTATTAATTTGGGGACGGTTGCAATGTCCTCATTGCAGAATGGATGAAAACACACCTGTAACCAAAATAATTCACCTGTTCCAACCAAACCTGCATCCTCGCCACTCCTCTTCCTCTCTTTCCCTATCCAGTATTTGGAGCCATAGTTAGCTGAGACCGAACCCGACAGCATGACCTCTGTCTCAGGGCGCCCACGGTAGGACATGTGGTGATGCACGAGGTCACTGTGGACTGCAGAGTAAGTGGACATGCACTCTGGCTGCTGCCGGATAGGGCTGTAACTGAATATGGAGTCCAGCTTGAACAGACTGTCAAGCTTCACTGGAGCCCTCTGTACGCACTCATCATTTCCCCTCTCAATAACAGCTCCCGTTACTCCAGATCTGCCTCTCCGCCCTGAGAACATCACCTCCTCTCTGCCTCTGTCTTCCTCTTTCCATGGATCATTGCTGGCCTTGCTCTTCTGGAGGTGAACATCTTGGCTGCCGAAGAAAGAACTCAGGTCGAGCGTGAAATCTTTGTTGGCACCCTGCACCGTGGCGTCGGGATCGCGATTAGCTCCGAACAGGAAGCTGGTGTTGTGGTCACTACAGAATAGTTGATGGGGGTTGAAAGGGGGTTCTGGTTGTGGTTCAGAGCTCATGTGCTTGAGGGCAGAAGTGATGGACCATAGGCTGTTTGGTGGGCTGGCCTGTTGGTTTGTCTCAGTGATGACTGTCTGATTCTCTGACTGGTTTGGATCTGTGGTCTGAGGGTACAGGGAGGTGGTGTCGCTGAACATCTAAAATCAGGAGAAGTTAGGGGCAAGTGTTGAAAGATTCAGATGTACTATCCTATACTGACATGCTAATAAGATCTGCATTAATGCAATTGCAGTTGCAGGTATATCGCGGAGCACCTCAAGGACTTTCTGTGGCACCTCAGGGAGCAGCTCCTTCAGCTGAGATAGAGAGGCCCCTAAGAGCCACTGGAAGGATGGTGCCCTCCTTAGCATGAGCTGACTAACCAGAGGGTTGATACATGGGAACTGCAACAGACACTTTTCCTCCTGGAGCGGAAAAAAACAAGAGTCATCTACAGTGTTGGTATTTTTTTTTAATGGTACTAAAAAAAACTGAAGTTGGAGCCACAGCAGGAGCCCTCTCAACCAAATACTAGACTAATCTATATATAACGTCCCTCACCTCTGAGGGAGACACGCTCAGCCAGTCTCTGTCCAAGTAGTCGAGAGGGTCCCTGTCATTGGCCATCAGGCTGTGGAAGCAGATCTGTCTGATCCATTTGGCTATTTCCATCACTTCAGGCACAATCAGCACCTGCCAAACACAGCAGAGGAAGACTAAGTGGCTTGGTCTGTTATTTTGCCCACCACCACAATTTACTCTGTTTGTTGAGCAATGAACTAACTATTTATACCGGTAACAGAAAATAGACCAGCCAAACCATGTGGTGAACTGCATTTGACTGATGGCCTTTCTGCCTCTGTTGAGATCTTTTGACAGGAAAGCAGTACAGTGGAAGAAGCAGTCAAAACCTTAAACCACAAGTAAAAGTACTAATACCGCACTGTAAATATGCTCAACAATAAATAAGTAGTCCTGCATTATAAATTGTAGTGGAGTAAAGTAATGAAAATATTATCAGCAGAATTAAATGTATGTATGTTGCATTTTTCTGCTGTAGATGTAAAGTACCTCTTACCTGTACTTCAGTACATTACTTGAATAATGTACTTACAGTAGTGACTGCACCAATGACATAAAGTTAAAAAGATTAACAATTGAGGGAAGAAAAATAAACGATAAATAGATGTTGTTTTTTTTTAATTATAAATGATAATAAATGTTTGGTTCCACCTTCACGTTTAGATCCTTTGACTTCATGCGGAACAGCACCAGAGACGAATAAACCAACACCAAATGACTGAAGGCGTCGCTGGAAAATCTGCCATCACACAGACAGAAGCAGAGATACTGAGCCTTTGTATGTGTTTGTGTGTGTGTGTGTACTGTATGCGTGTTTGGACACTGACCCTCCTCCCTGGGTGTCTGGGCAGTGCAGGATGAGCCAACAAGAGCTGTACTGCAGAGAGAGAGCAGTCAGCCTCATCGCTACTACCTCACTGGCTCGCCCCTGACACAGTTCGTCCTCTTCCTGCACACACACACACACACACACACAGAGTGAGTATTTGTATGTGAGTATTTTTTTTGCATTTCCATGCAATACCACGCAAGCTCAGCAGAGGGAGATACATGGAAGAAATGTATCATCATTTATCGTCATACTGAATTCATACTGTGTATTTGGTCCCCTTTTAATGCAGGAATTATTAAACAGTCATATTTTTAATGTTTGTTTTTAATTGTAATATATAAAAAATGCCAATAGCCTTTTCTCCAATACACTGTATGCTATTCTGAGGTAGTTACACATCTGTCTACTGCAGTGGACAGCCAAAAGGATGCAGCACATATTGTTTTCCCTCGTACCTGAATGATAACAGCGGTGCTTTCATCCACTGTGATCACAGAGTAGTGATGGGTTCCTCCGACTTTCTGCAAGGACGGACAGTGACTCCTCTCCAGCAGAGTTATGTTAAACCTGTAACATAACACATACACAGACACATCTGTAACAGAGCACTGTGTACAGTGTGATTCAGTGGCATCTAGTAGTGTAGTTGTTTAATAGAGTTAATCGTCAACAATTTCAATTTAATAGTTATAATTGTTCTCTGTGTCCAGCCTCTCAAATGTGAGGGGACGGCACACAAGCAGTTTTCACTATTTTCTGGTATTTTAAAGACTTAAATGATTAATCAGAAAAAAATATTGATAATGAAAGACTTTCGTTTCAGCCTTATGAGACTACTATGAGAAGTCATGCATCAGTGACAGTGAAAATCTACACTAAATCTGGTAAAATGCTTATGCCTCCACACATAATGTAATTTAACAGACTATTTAGAACATGTTTCTAAAATGCAGATTATGATGCAAGTTTGTAGTTGGATTCGAACCCTGGGCTGTTGCGCTAAAGACCGAGCCTTTGTACACCAGTTAGTCAGTCAATCAATCAGACTAGATGAATGTGAAAATGTACCCTGACTCGAGTGTCTGTACCAGCCGTGGATAGTTGAGAAGCCCCTCCGTCACAAACAACACATATGGCACATTGTCCTCCAGGCACCACGAGACTGTTTCCCTATCTTTTAGGGGGGAAAAAAACATGATCATATTACACATCACTGTACAATAGTGTGAATAACTATATAAATATCTGGCGCCAATTGACCAGTGTCAGAGATGACTGTGTCGAAGGTGAGGTGACTGATGCTCCTCTCTCTGCAGACTGTGGCCCATGGTGACTGGCCTGGATGGTCGTACTCCACCACCAGAGAGAAACTGTGCCAGGGGAAGTCCGGGCCTACATGCTGCTCACACACCACCACACACACACTGCTGCGCATGCTGGTGAACAGGATGGGAGTGTGAAAGCAACACTTTGTTTAACATAATACATAGCAGCTGAAATATTTCCTCTAGCACTGCAAAACAATTACCATTTACTCCAGTATGGAAAAGTACTCTTGCTCTTGTACTCTTGATGATACATTGACAACCTCAAACTAACCAATACTGTTAACAGGACCATTTCCACGCGTTTGGGGGCCACTATATTGTCAAACTCTGAGGGAGAGATTTTAAAGCTTTTCAGATGATCTGTGGTGATTCAACAATATGTTACACTTTAAGAGGAAAACAGGCTTCAGTACATTAATAAATGCTCCTGCAAAATGTCTATTGTAAACTTGTAAAACAAGGTGACATAAAAACATAAAAACTCTCCCCATCAATCTAAAACAGTGAAAAACAAATAAGTTACCTCACTTAAATGAATAAATACACGAGAGACCAGCATCCATATTAATGTGCAAACAATAAGTAAGAAACATGTACATGTAACACTGCAACCCCTTCAGCACCATTTTGGATCTGTTTCTGTGATTGTGGCATGTAGAACCACAAGTGTAACGTTTGAGGCCACTGCACAAGTTCAACAGAAATCAGCAAAAGCAAAATAATTATCACGAACCAGCATCTATTTTAAAGTGGAAACAAAGTGAAAACAAACCAATAATAAGAATAACACAAGTCACAGCTACCCTATCATGACAGCTTAGTATTGAGTAGTAAGGCTTATAAGCCTTTTTATAGGTTATACATGTTTCACACAACAAATGAGTTACTTTGCCTGGCTACAATTAAAGACAGGCACTTTTAATTCTCCTAAAATAAATTGAGGCTGAACTTGCAGCTTGGGGCCCCCTAGTGGCTGCGGGGCCCTATGCCTCCACATAGTCTGCATATAGCAAGAAACGACTCTGACTGCTAACAATTATTCAGTGTGTATATTTTATTAGTGCCAAGATATGAAATAACCAGCAAAGTTCTGGATGGGATTTATGAGGAATGCTCTGAAATATGTTTGTAAACAAATACAAAACTACTAACAAACTCCTGCATGTTTTTACCTGCTGACCACTCTGGCTCCATTCAGCTTTGTCTTGTTCTCCTCAGGACAAACTGCAATTACAGCAGCATCTGAGAGGACAAAGAATACTTCATTTATGATCATGTACTTGTATACAAAATATAAAAACAAAATCAGGTGACTAAATCTATGCTCCGCTTGTTTCCACAGTTGTATTCAGTTTGTCTGTGATGCCGTTGATGGGTGCATTGGTGAAATGGCTAAAGAGGATCAAGGGTTGCTCACCGGTCACCTGGCTCAAGCTTTTGATGACCATAGATCTGTTTTTGTCACAGTCAGCTGATATCATGATGAGAATCTACAGAAAAGACACATCAGCCATGATCACAGCAAGCAAATAAACATGAAAACATTATGGACGCTGTGAAAACTGAACATGAGTAAATGGGAAAACATTTGAACTGTCTCAGTAGATAGTTATTAATGATTTACAATGAAATGGAACAAAACAATAGTTTGACATTTCCAAACTTACGATTTGTGCACAACGAAATATGCAAATCAAAGAACTATAGTTTTCCTCTCGCTGTGAACACTGACTTTCTCTGTGGTGTCCTTTCCTTTCTTGCTGTGCAGCCATGCAGCCAGCAGCTGCTGCAGCTCCAGCACTTTGAAGTTGCACTCCTGGTTCTTGTCACTGAGGTAGAGGATGAGCCGCAGCCTCTTCACCAGCTGCTCCAGATTCTGCTCTGCACACACCTTAGCTGCCTGGATCAGGTACGCTTCAGTGTGTAAGGAGAAGGCCGTACATACCACGAGATGGTTTATATTTGATACAGTTGCATTGTTTAAATGCACACCGATGGATCACAACGGTGAAAATCTGCAAAGATCTCAGCCTTTCTGCCATTTACATGAGGCATTTCACTTTTAGTAACTACTTTCAAATTAATGTAATGACACTTGTTGTGTAGTTGTCAACCAAATCTAATAAAATCACACCATCCTGTTAAACCCTTAATAAATTATGACCAAATATTCTTTATTTACTTGTGAATATTCAAATCTTAACTATATTTATATGTATTATTTCTATTTATTTAGAATTACTAGATTTATACTGACCCAATGCAGTATTGAGGTCGCACTTCAGCAGCAGCTCTTTGAATGTCACCAGCACATGAATCAAAGCCGTCTGGTTGAAAAGCAGTTCCTGATCTGCATGCAACACAAGGCCAGTAACGTGCTTTTACACCTATTCCAGTGTAGATTTACTGCACTAATATCTCAGTACTAGTGAACAGTGACAAGCCACAAACAAGGTTGTACTAATGTGTTTCTGCATTATGAAATGACGTTTTGTACCTTTGACCAGCTTTGCGCTCTGTGCCTGTGCCCTGCAGAGTGCCTTCTCCTGCTGCTTGAGGAGGAAGTGTGTTTGGTCTGGGGCTAGGGAGCTCAAGTCCCCCCAGACCAAGAAGTTGAGCCCCAGCTGTCTGGCAGAGGACAAATGTGGCTGAGCGAAGGCCAGCAGCTCACAGTAAGCACGCTGCTGGCTGTCTGTAAAGCAGCACAAAAGGTTTTAAAAAACAAACTTCAGATACGGTCTAAACTATCTTTTCCATCATTCTCCTTTGCTGTGAAAGTGTCACACCAGTAGCTTGGACTCGTATTACTCTGCTGTCCTGTTTGTTCAGAGGCACTGGCTGACTGTCCTGATGATTGGTGAGATGAACTGTTGACTGAAAAGCTGCTTTCTGCTCTTTGGTAACATTTCCTGACACAGCACCACTCGTATACGTTGGCGTCCTGTCTAAACTTTGCATCTGCTCTGGAGGAGGCTGCCGCTCAGGTGTTTGATGGTCCACCTGTGGTGCTGATAAAAAGAGGACGAGACAAGTTTACAACATGTGACATGAACAGGTCATGTCAGTCAGGTATCAAAGTGAAGTATCTTGAACTTTTAACTAAATAAATAAGCAATTATTTCTGTTCTTGATAGATCCACCAGATGGCACCAAAGACGGTGCATATTCCTATTTACCTAAATGTAAAGAAAAAGTAAAACATCCAGGTAAGTCTATGTGACAGTATCTCAGTGGAATCTATATAACCTAGGCTACCTATAGAGCTATGCTACTAGTATTTCATTCATCATTTTTTGTGGCATGCATGCATACAAGAAACATAAAAGCTATCAGCTGCAGGAACTTAAAGGAGTTAAGGCACAGCAGCACCACCAGTCTACCTGGATCAGTGCTGGATGAGCTCTGAAGTGTTGCAGTAGTAACTGGAGCCCTCTGCTGAGATCTTAGTAACATGAAGATGGACAGAGCGTCCGGGTCCTTCTCTGGTGGACGTCTCGTTAGCATCTGACTGTGATTGTCACTGATATTCAGTCTAGAGGGCGCAGCCAGTCCGAGAGTGTGCGCACTCTGCTCTGTCTTACGGTCATCTCTGCCTGTGTCCATCTTATGAGCAGGCAACACAGCTTCAACTTCTGAAAATGTCTCATCTAAAAAGTCATCTCTGGTGGCAGCAGCAGATTTTGAAAATATTGAGGTTGCAGATTTTACTTCCTTACTGTCCGTGTTGACAGAGTGCATCAGGAAGGTGTTCTTGCACGTTTCAGGAAGACTTTCTCTTTGAAGAAAGGTGTCGTCTGCAGTAGCTTCAGCACGACACGTAGCAGTTTCAAATTTCGAGTGAAGTAACTCAGTTTTGTTTGTGGGATTCATCAGGATGGATCTTACTGCGACTCAGATGAGAGGAGTTGAGGAAAAGGACAAAGTTACTATCAGATAAGTAAATGACTAATTGTTCAGCTTCACATGCTGTGAAAAGAAATATATATATGTACATTTGTGTTTTTTAAATGTAATCCTGATTCACCCTGCAAAAAAATACCAGTATACTCACACTCCTCATGTTCAAGCGACAGTTTTTTGAACTCTTCCATGTCTTCCTGCTTGGTGGAGTGAAGTTCAGACCTCATGTTCTCTGTGAACTCGGAGTTGCTGCACAAATTCACCTGCAGCTCGTCACCAACACCGACAAAGCTCTGTTTGTCTAACTTCATGACTTTCAAGACTTCGGACAGAGGCTGGGAGCTGACGACTGGTTCACATATTTGAGGCACTGAAAGAAAACACAGGAGATTCATCCAGGTGAATTTATTTGTACCGTTGGTCTCTGTAACTATAAACTCTTAAAAGCATTTCAAACATTTTGTGACTAACAACTAACAATATTAGCAATAAAGTGTTTAAAAGGTTGCTGATACTGTAAATAAAAAATACACGAAAAAACTATTTTCTTTTGATGCAAACTACCAGAATTATAATCAGAAGCAGAGACGTCCTGACTTTCTGTCCTTAACTAGTTTGTATAGCAAAACTGTCTCCAGTTTGAAAGTTTGGAAAGCTCCCACAAAGCCACAGAAAACCTTGCACAAATGTTTTCGATGACAAGTAGCAATAGGAGGACGGAGCCTGATGAAGCTTTGGGGAGTCACAATGACATCTGGTGGTTTGGAAAACTTACAACAGCCTGAGGACAAAGCACAACAACTTTCAATCTTTTGTGTGTGTAGAATAAGTCTGTGTGTTGTTTATTAGTCTTATTCAGAAGTGCTATTGTGCATTACAGTAAAAATAAAAATCTGAAAATAAAGTTGTTTTGTTGACATGGAGTATTCATGTAGCTTTAATTGGTGTTGTTTTCTGTCCACTGTGGCCTCATGAGTTTTAATGTGGAGTTGATATTACACGCAAGTTGTAATGTGAGCTGTTTGTGTGAATGTTTATCCGTTCAGGTATTTGTGGGGTGAAAATTCAATTAATACATTTGTTTAAAAACAGCGTTCTCCATAAGAGTGAAATAACCTTTGGCCGTTTGGACCCTAAATTACAAAACTATAAAACTAAACCTTGTGATTACCTGCCAACAGGAAGTGCACCACAAAGGCTGTATGCCTCTCTGCCTTCCAAAGTGCTGCCTCCATTTTTCTCTGAGCTCTCACTGACACCAAAGATCTACATGACAAGCATTAATATTACAGGATAAATACACAGTAAATATGATGTGGTGACTCTCTGAATAAGTTATTTAGTAACTACTACTGATGTATTAGGAGTTGGACCACTTGGTGAGCTGCATCATCACTCACTGTCTGCGGGGCGGTGACAGCTCTTCCCTCTTGAGTCCACATGTGGACGGACAGATTTGGGTTTGCCTGGTTTTGGGAGTTGACGTCAAAGTCACGTCCAGCTCCAATTCAGTCGGCAGCATCATACGTCCTTAGAAGAAGATTACGTTTAAGCACATCAAAGCTACCAGCCAAACACATTTTTTCACTCTTTGTGTTTGCTCTCTCTAACTTCTACCTGCCAACTCTGACTCCGTCAGGCCTCCGTTCATCTTGTTGGACTCCTCTGGCATTTCATACAGAGAAATGTCCACCGAGATAAGTTTATCTGCATGTGAAACTGAAAGAAAGTGGCAAATGTAAAGACTTTTTTTGTCTATCTTTGTTTATCTTCAAATCGTCTTCTCTTGGCTTCACCTCTACGAAGCACATCCAGAACTGAAGGATGCTCATCCAGATGTTCAGGAGCAACATTCATATGATCGCGAATGCTCGAAAAAGCAGAGCAGTTTTCGTGGCTTAGCTTTGCTGTGTCCACTACGACTGGCAGCAGCAGCAGAGACTACAGAGGGAAAATGTCAAAGTTAAAGTCGTTTCATACACAAGAAAATGATTTAGCATTTATTATATTTATCTACCTCTTCCTTCACCAGTGACTCTTTACCGAACTCTTCATCGACGTTTGCACCCGTCTGAATGTCGCTGGTGTTCACATCATAAAACGCACAATGCCTGAAACAGGCGACGAAAAGTAAATAAACTTTCTTCTCTTTCTCAATAATTTCAGAATTCAACAACCACTTTGACCACAAAACGGTGAGACACATTTGAGGGTGAACATAAACACCTGAATATGGTGTCCTCAGAGATGGTATCCCCCACTGAGCTTAGCAGAGGGTCAGCCACAGGAAGGGTCCTAAGCCTGGACAGTTTGACTTTCAGTGTGGGTAAATGTCTCCTAAATTGTGGCAGGTAGTCAACAACTATGAGCTCTTCTGGCAAGAGGAGATCTTTGACAGAAGGTTAGAAAGATGGTCAGTGTCACAGTCCAAACAGGAAATCGTGAAATAAAACAAAGACAGATATTCTTCAGGTGCTTCAGTGACCTCTGTCCTTATTTCCAGGCGTCATCTGGTCACTCGTCCACTTGAAAAATGATTCCTGACATGGATCATCATTGAAAGGGCAAACATGCTCATCCAGGTCTAGATCCTGCAGTGAGTCGGGATTAGAGCTCGGTATCACCTCCACATCTCCTTTCGTCTCACTCAAATCAAATCTGGGATATATAAATATTGAAATTACAAACAATAAAACACAATTACAATGAAATGATGCACAGTGAAGTGGGTGAGATTTTGATTTTAAGTCAGTGAGACTTTGAAAAAGTCAGAACCTTTCTGGTGAATTAACCCGTTGTTGTTTTTCTCTCAGGTCATCAAGCACAGAACCGCTGACAAAGAGTTTGCAGGAGGAGATCACCTTTCCTGTTTTCAGGACATATAGGAGTGCAGTGTGGCTATAACAAACATGCAGTTCACATTTTTCTGCTGTTAATACTTACATGCCTCTAACTAAGTATGTTTTTGTTTTGAATGCAGGCTTTCTACTTGTAGTGGAGTATTGCCACAGTGTGTTATTGCTAAAAAGAGGACCTAGTTACCTACTTCTCCCTCAGTCATTGTCATATAGACAATGTTACAAGATCAGATGTTATATTAAATTAAACCAAAGAGCCAAATAATCATGGAAAGCACTGTGAGTAAAAAACTGGAGGGTCAAGATTTGCTCTTCCTCAAAGAGTCAAGCTTCGCAAACTTATATAATGACATTAAACCCAGAATCCCACAGTGTACATCTTAAAAAGCACACTTTCTTTGCTCACAAATGATGTAGTTAGTCTATAAGGGACTGGGCTATAGTGGCATATTGTGTTAAAATTAAATATAGACACTCGTCATGACACATCAAACATGCCAAAGCAGGCCCAAGTTCACTCAACTTGGTGGTTATATGACCGTAGCTGAGCCACTTGTATACCTCTGACCCACGGGGTCCTGTAGGTTTCCCCAGGCAGCTTGCCACTGTGGAGGTACAGGTCGCTGGTATCAGTGAAGTAAGGTGCTGGCAGCGCCAGCAAGTTCGTCAGTACTTTCAGGCTGGTGGTGGTCTGGTGAAAACACAGAACGAACAACATGAAAATGGGACTCTAGACATCGTAGCGTTGCAGTTCAGTGATAACTCACCTCAAAAACATAGTCGAGGGCTTTATATCTGTGAGCAGAGAAAATCTGAGCAGGAAAACAGCTGTCAGTTTGAGACCTGTGAACGTCACAAACAAACATAAGCACACAAAAAGAAATTGTAATGTCATGTTAAACTATCTTGACAACAACCAAATACAATATGTTGTATTATTAATCTAAATATCAAGTAACTTAGTTAGATTATTACGGTTTTAATAATATAAGTAGCCTACTATTTTCCCCTCTGAGAATTAGTGAAATTAAAAGTGGCAAAAAATGTAAATACTCAAGTAAAGTACCTCATTTAATCAATTAACCATATGTAAGTAAATATGTGTTGTTACCTGTCGGTCTGTCAAAAAATAAATAAAATAAATCTCATGTGGCAAATTATAGCAACGTTAGCAAGCTTAGCTAATCTACCAAGTAAGCTAGCGAAGTCATAACTGTTTTTAGCTAACTTATTTTTATGGACTTAAACTCATAAAATACTCTGCTGAAACTAAAACTTCAACTACACAGGTTGAACAAATACATCTTGAATATAACCATACTGTGTTGGTTAGCATCATACTTACATAGTAAATGGGTTTTATTCAGGTCTTTTTGTCGAGCTAAGTATGGATCGGTAGCTCAAATGTCACATACACGAACTTCGAAGTCAAATGCCACATTTCATATTTACAGTGTAAGAGATAGAATAAGTTTATTATTGTTCACTGTGTGTAAGTCACCTGAAAATACAATTATGCTGTTATTTAACAAAATATAAGTATAAGAACAGGTGATGCAAAACACAAAAAATAAATAAATAAAAAAAAAACATATTTAATTGAAAATAGCTCAAAGACTTAAGATTTATCAAAAGTTGAGACATTTTTTAACAAAATGACTTTCTGAACACCTCACAACATTAAGGACATACTTAACTTATTGTATGGTATGGGCACTTTTAGTCTCCAACCCTGTTATGGGCACTAATGGAAGTGTCTGAATATAATTATAAAATGTATTTGTAAATAAATCAACATTTTCGTATTAATTGTATGTCCCTCACACTAATTCAATAAAATTCAATTAAACTTTGCTCATTACTAGTAAAGGGGGGAAATCAGATAACTGTATTATTATGTGTGTATTGTATTATTATTTATTTGTAAATATCTGCTATTACTCATGTTTTTTACTGTTCAAGATAATACAAACACCCATTCAGGAGTGTACTGACTTAAAGTGTCAGATCACCCAAAAACCTCTCACATTTCTCTTTTGGTATCTTGTCATGTGACTGGCCAAATCAAACCACAACTATCGTCATGATGACAGGGCCACTTCAAAGGATCTAAAGATCAAAAAAATCTCCTCTTTCAAATAATCTATATATGTAGAATCAGAATCATATGACATCATTCGCTTGTAGAATACTTGTTGGACACATTGTGTGCATAACACAGAGAGTAGGTAGTACACTTAGAGAAGGATTACAAAAAGCCAGGTTTATCCCAGCTACATCGATTCCAAAATATCTGAAAGGTGAAGTTGTTTTCTTTAAGATAAGAAAATGGCCAGCCTCTTCACACCAGTTAAAGGATCTGTGTGGTCCCGAAACAACACTTCGGAAGATGAGGATGAAATTCCAGATGAAATTCCAGAAGAAATTCCAGAGGAAATTCCAGAAGAAATTCCAAAAGAGATTTCCAAAAAGGTTGCAGTCAAGGATTTAGGAACGGATTCAGAAAAGGTTGTGACAAAACGCAAGTCTACAGGGTCCAGGAGAAGAAGCTACTCCAGCACTAGTAGCAGTGAGGTGAGAGATTACACAATCTAAAAATGAAAAGATGTTTTCTTTGTCAGTGTAGTTCATCATTAACAGAGCCATTCATGCATGTCATTTAGGCAAAAAAAACAAACAAACAAACAAAAAAACAATGACATGACAAATTTCCTGTGAAAATGTTTAGTTTTCATATCTCTGGCAAGTTTAAAGAGTTGATTTTGATATTGTGTTGAAGTCAATGTAAACCAAAGAAACCTAAAGTTAACCTAAAGTTTTACAAATGCTGACAGGTAGAGACTCAATCTAGACTTGTTGATGAGTCAGTTTTAATGCATTTGATCAGATACTGAAGGCATTTAAATGTTCATGTTTCTAACAAAAAAAAAGCAAATGTACCATAAACTGTAATTAACTGTATAATAATTATTTATGTTTTATGTTTCACAAAAAAAGGAATCTGAGAAACCTGTTAGACGTCAGTGCACCATAAGATCCCTTGAAGAGGCCTTGAAGAGGGAGAAAAAAGCTAAAGCTTTTCTTGAAGAGGCCTTGGACAAGGAGGAAAAAGCTTACGACGCTCTTAAAGAAGACTTGAAGAAGGAGAGAAAAGAAAATGATTTTCTTGAAGATGCCTTGGACAAGGAGGAAAAAGCTTGCGACTCTCTTATAGAAGATTTGAAAAACGAGAGAAAAGCTAGAGATTTGCTTGAAGAGGCCTTGGAGAATGAGGAAAAATCCAAAGCTGAACTGCAGGATGCTCTGAAGCAGGAGCAAAAGCAAAAACACTCTCTTGAAAAGTCCCTGAAGGAGGTCCAAGATGAATTGGACCTCATGAAGACAAAAGTGGCTCGTCTGAAGAAGTCACATCAGGAGGAAACAGCAAGGCTCGAAGGCACAATAACTGAAATTAAAGATGTGCTTGTGTCCAACCAGAAGCTGACTGCAGACCTCAAGAAGGATCTGGAGGTGTCCGTTCAGCAGAAAAAAGAGATGGCTGAGCGTGAGATGGCAAATTGTGCTGAAATCAAGGCTCTACAGGAACGTCTGATGAAGCAGAAGAAGGAAAGTCTGGAGAAAGACGAGGACATCAAATCCCTGCACTTCAAGATTCAGACTAACTTTGAAGCCAAGGACATTGTTTCCTCACTGCAGGAGAAAGTTAAACAACAGGCTGCAGACCTCAAAGAAGAGAGCGAAAAGAACTGTGCTCTCAAGAGGGACTATGAGGCTGCTGTCTCCCAGCAGCGGAAGGACCAAGACAAACTGGACCATCTGATTCAGGACAACCAAGACCTGGTTTCACAGAAGAAAATGCTGCAAGATAAATTTGATGCCGCTCTAAAGAAGCTTGACCAGAAACAGCTTCAGGAGGGCAGAGAGGACCGACATTGCAGCAGACTTGAGGAGGTTTGCTTCTCAGAGTCATCTGAGAACACCCAGAAGCAAAAGGAAGAGCTCTCTCTGAAGACTGTGGCATTAGAGAAGAGTCTTATGGCTGAGAAACATTTAAAGTCATCCCTCAAAAAGGAAAAGAAGCACTATGAGAAGATGCTACAGAGGCAAGAGTCTGCTGCTACATTCGTCAAGGACCAGCTGAAAGAAGCTTCTGCAAAATCAGAGAGTCTGATGTACGACCTGCAGACCTTAAAGATGGACAATGCAGACATCAGAGCTAAATTCAATGCTCTGGAGAAGGCAAATGATGAGTTAATTTCACAACACAGTTCTCTTGTTAAATGTCACGAAGAGATAATATCAAAGAAAAATCAAACTATCTCTGAGGGTCACCGTACCATCACTGAGCTCGAGTGCATGGTTAATAGACTTAGAGCACAACAGGCAGAAAACAAGACCAGACAAGCAACGGCTGAGGTTGCTCTCAAATACGAGACAACCAAAAACATAGAGTTGCAGCAGAAAGTCGACCAGATTTCCTCTTGTCTTGACGAAGAAAGGGCCACATGTGAGAAATACCGTGTTGAGCTCAAAGAATCTTTGAGAAGACAAATAGAAATTCTAGAGCAAAACCAGATCAGACAATATCGCCAACCTATGTTCAGTCCACCTCCTTACACAGCAATGCCTTTCTGAAGATCCATCCATCATACTCATATGAAGTGAGTTTGCATGTTGTTTTTTTGGGTTCTCTCCGGGTGCTCCGGCTTCTTCCCATAGTTTGACCACTATAAAAAGAAGCTCTTTGAGCAGATGATGACCTCAGGAACCAACTGAGAGAAGCATCTGCATCCTCAGAGTGTCTGTTGTACAACATGCAAACAACACAGGCAAAAGACAAAATATGACAACACAGTTTGCCTGTCGATTTGTGGGTTCTCTCCGGGTGCTCCGGCTTCTTCCCATAGTTTGACCACTATAAAAAGAAGTTCTTTAAGCAGATGTTGACCTCAGCAACCAGCTGAGAAAAACATCTGCATCCTCAATACAACAATCCAACTATAATTTTTGCTGAGGGTTCAAATGAATTATTTCCATGTTCCATAGCAACAGAGTAAGTTAAAGGTCATAATATTTCTTTGACCACTTGTGAATTGTCGTGATGGTTTAACTTTTAGAAAACATCTTTTGCTTTTCAATGGGTATTTCTCTGGAGGAGCACTGTATGTTTTACACCACAAGGTGGCGGTGTTCACTACAAAAATTCTGTTTAGGTCTGAAACAGCGGATGTTAATGGATCTATGCACATACCATATGCAGGTCAACCTCTCCCTGTCCAAGTTACCTAACCCTTAAACATGTAGTAATATGATTAAATGAGACAGTAACACAAACACTGGGTCAGTTAACTGTTAAATTGCACTGCAATTACATGATCTGTGTCATATCTAAAAAAAAAATGTGTGAGGAAGAAAACACTGTCACAGTTTCTTCTTTGTCTGTTTCACAAAAAGTCTCATGTGGACTCTCAATGGTCAGTGAGAAACGTCTTACAAGTTTCTCATCAAGGTGACAAAAGGAGTAGAATCTTCTGTTCATGTTGGTGTGTCTAAGAGGTGGCAGTTTAAGACATTATCGGTGACTTCTCACTCTGGGAATGTGTGTTTTTTACTGCATCGTAGTAAAACCTTTCACACCGGAGTGACATGAGGATATTCACACTGACATCAAACTGTAACCAATGTAAGCTGAATTCCATGTTAGTAAGTAGCCTGCATATCTGCAGAACTTTTCAAACGTTTTAAAAGAGTTGAAAAAGATCTTCAGGGAAAAGAAGAAAGAAAGAAGCGAATGAAAAGAACAACACAAACAACTATAAAGTTAAACAGATTTTATTTTTTTGTCGTGCCAGACCTGAAGGTTCTTAAATAGACCTGAAATAGTTTTATAGATCTTAAATGCTCTGTTTTTGGGGCGGTATATATTTAATTTTGGCAATATTTCCTATTTGTAAATATCCAGATTGTTTATGTACTCGTTGAAGTTGATTAGTTAAGTTCAAAAGGTTCATTAAAAGATGCTTTTAGTGGAAATGATGTGGGACAAAATACACAGTAGTCTGCAGCTAATGTGAGATTTAAAAAGACTGAGATAGCTAAATCAAGTCTTCATGGTCTGAAAGTCGTGCTTTGTGTCCCTCTGTGTGGGAAAACAGTTTAAAAAAGAGTGCTGTCTGTTCTTCAGACTAATGGAGGAATGATTACTGCTAACAAAACCTGCTTCGATGATAATACGACACACAATAAAATAGTGCACCTGTCCTTTAATGTCAGTTATAGCTGAAAAAATCTGCAACAGTTGTCATAGGTGGCAAAATCAGTGTAGCTACTACTAGCTAAAAATAAGATCCACATCTGTGGATCCGTTGTTTAAAAAAATGACCACGCATTCTTGGTAAATCTACCACCATTTATTGTTCACTGTAAACTGCTTAAGTGCATAACAACAGTTACTAAGGGCACGATGCTTAGTGAAGGGTCAGTTTAACTAGACAACTCTGTGTCTTTTGAACATAGAGGGTAGTACCCTTAAAAAACACTGTAGCAGTTGCAGTGAACTGGAACTGAGCTGAAGGAAAGTACACATACTCTATTGAAGTATTTCATTTTTTCTGCTACATCATACTTCTTTCCTACTAGACTTTAGAGGGAAATGCTGTGCTTTTACTTTTTTTATTCAAAGTAATTAGCAAACATTGTATTTCTTTCAAAATAAAATGATTTTTAAGTCCACAAAATCTGCTTCTTCAGTAATTTCAATCCAAGATAGACAATAATGTCTAAGAATATTCCACCCTGTTTTCAGTGTGAATGAACTTTAATGCTTTATTGTATAATACTGCTAAAACAAGTTCTGGTAATTGGTACTTTTCATATCTTTAACTATATCTTCCCCCCTCTTGGACCACTAACAGCTAACTTAAAGGATAGGTTTGAAACAAGAACGAATGAGTCCATTTGTATACACTGAAACACTGACTTAATGCTTCAGTAACTCTAAGTGGTTGAAATCCCTGAATGGCGGCACTCCACTCTGAATCCTTTAAATGGATGATCAAGACATGGTTATATGAATAAAATATAGAGAGATTTTCACACTTAACATCACCAGTGTCCTCTGAGTTTATGCCTAAATGTCTCAGGTAGAGAACAGGTGAAACAATGTTTGACTTGTCTGTGGGCTCATTGTCTCCATGTTGCCATGACGTCTGATTTGATTTCACAGTGACCCAGAATGAAAGCACAATAGCTTTTATTCACAGTGTAGCATTCTGTTCTTTGGTTGTTTTATTCCACCTCTTTCACACTTTTTCATCCATCCATCATCCATCTAAAATGCATGATCAGCGTTTATTTCCAACATAACTTGATTTCCTCTCAGGTATATGTACATGTGCACACAAACTCACGGAAAAGACGTTGAAACCCTCGCACACAAAGGGCTGTTACCTGATACAACTGTATGCAGGTTTAGTAGTTTCTGCCCTCTTGGTGCAGAATCATATGTTTCTTTGTTTCTTCCTCCTATCATGTTCGTCTGAGTATCAGTCAGAGTTTCTGTCTGAAAAGCTAAAATCTCTCTTAAATGACAGGGACTCTTTTTTTAAACACTGTGTTTTATTGACACTGTACATCTGCTTTGGTTGATTTATTTCTATTATAAAACTACAGCACATTATAATACACCCATGACTATTTTACATTGAAATTATCATGCACACATAAGATTACAGGAGCAAGACATTTTCTAGAAAGCATTTGCATATAATTAAAACAAATTACGTGATGTGCTGTTTTAAAGGAAATGGTTTGACATTTTGTGAAATACTCTTATTCAATTCGATGCCAAAAGTTAGATCTAGTTCACAGAAAGAAAGCTAAGATGTGTTATTTCGCCAAAATGACAAACTATTTCTTTA
Source organism: Nibea albiflora (assembly GCA_014281875.1). Lineage (NCBI taxonomy): Eukaryota > Metazoa > Chordata > Actinopteri > Sciaenidae > Nibea > Nibea albiflora. The sequence continues at coordinate 12,916,909 of CM024801.1, forward strand.
AATTCAGTGTGTCTGACAACTCGTTCTTGACCTTGAAAACTGTTAGACGTGGTTTAAAAACTTTAGAGAAAGCTAGAAAGTGGACCTTGAGTTTAGACTTTTTAGTTTAATTACTGTAGATCGCAGCACAATCTACAGGTATTTCTGTTCAGTGGATTATTATATTATGTTTTTTTCTCTTCTATCTTAGTGTACAGAAATATATCATGGTGATGAAAAGGACACATATCCATCCATCCATTGAATTTCCATGACCAGTCATCCTTATCAAGGTTGAGAGTAGCTGGAGCTGATCAAGGACAAATATATTTTAGGCTTGATCTCATTTTTAGTCCATTTCAGAATATCTTTTGGAACGTTTAAGGCATCAAGACATGATACAAAATAAGGAAAACATAAAGGGGAAAATGGTCCCCCGCCAGCAGGCACTTTGGGTTTAAGGCAGATTTCTTCTTACACATTTGTTTGCCCCTTCTTTGCTCACAATTTGGCTCATTTTTTGCGCTCCTCAATCTGCTCCACCTCACTGGACTCATCTACCACCTTGCCGTTGATCATGGTCTGGGTAACAACTTTTACAATCTTCCTGGTCCTGACCTCTGGGTCTTCTGTAACACAGAATTAAAGCAGGGTCAATCGCAAAAAGTCTTTGTTGCACTGAAAAATACCATTAGCAGTCCATTAGCTTATGAAAAATACTATGTCTGCATGAAGATTAGTTTGATATATTGAGGTTATGAAGTTGCACTGAAATGTAGCCAACAACTTTGAAAATCAATACTCTCAAATGTGACCTAATGTCAGTGAACTGTAGAACAACTTTATGCCAAAAAGATACAAAAGGGATGAGATTGAATGTCAAACTTTCATGGGTGAATCATCAGTTGTTTGGTCCTTTTTTTGTTAACTTATCAGATCCTGCATGGATATGGAACAACCACACCCGAGAACAGGATTCATGTGGGCAGAGGGGAAAGTCTGCAAAATTTAAGCTCTACCCATCCAATTCTTCAAGTTTTGTGAACTCTCCCTTTTGCCCACATGAAATTCCACACCTGGGATGTGGTCACTCGATACCCACACCGGATCTGAGAAGAGCAAGAAATAGAAGTTAACAAAAACAGTGGCAAACAAATGAAGCTGACTCAGTGACATTTTTTGATTGTATTTTCCCAACAAGCCAATGCGGACCAACTAACAAGTGGTTTACTGCAAATAACATCCTGCAAGAATGGCCATATGAGCCTGTGAAGAATCTACAATGTGTAACTTACTTTTAGGAGGTGGCAGTGTTTCTTTCACCCTGTGGGACAAAAGAATAGGACAACTTAAGTACAAAACAGAAAGCATGTTATCCAATATCTGATGCAAGTAGGACAGTTTTGGGAATTATGCATTCTTTGCTGAGAGCTAGGTGTGAACATTGGTGGTTAGCGCTGATTAGCTTTTCTGGAAGAGTCAAAACCAATTGAAACAGACAAGATTTAACATGCTGATGGGGAGCTTTAGAGGTGCTGAGCTTCAGACAGAGCCAGGCTAGCTGTTTCCAACTGTTTCCAGTATTTATGCGTTAAGCTAACAGCTGCTTGCTGCGGCATCAGAAAATGCAGTTACTTTCATTTGGGGTGCACAATACATATATGTTCAGAGTAACCACAAACTACATGAACTCCTGTGTAGCAAAATGCAACTATTACTGTGTTGTAGGTGTTAAATACTTTGTTCCAAGAATTTGGAATTCTAATATATAGATATATAATCAGTGTTATACTGGCCCTAGTCAAAGAAACCACAAACTCATTCAAACATAAATCCTTCCCTGAAAAGGTGTGGTTGTAGAACTGTATAGCTTTGAGTAGTGATCGTGGCCCCCCCTACGTACATTTCCTCTCCTTCCAGCAGCCTCCTGTAGGTGGCGATCTCCATCTCCAGGTTCTGTTTGATGCGCAGCAGCTGTTCATAGTCGGTCTTGTTACGTTGCATGTCCAAACGGAGCTGAGACAACTCATCTTCCAGCTGAGTCAGTGAGGCCTGGAGACGGTCCATCTCTACGGAGTACTTGTGTCCTGTTTCTCCCAGGTTTCCTTCCAACACACCTACCTGTTAACAGAACATACAGGTAATGACCAGTGACAGTAAATTGTACTATATTACAGTGTCTCCATGTACAGTGGAGACATGAAGAAATTAGGCTTTTTTGCTGACAGATAAGAAGATGATACATTCAAGTCTCTAGAAAATTCCTAAAGTGCTTGCTCTGTTAATACAGATTCATTTTACAATAATATTTCGGCATGTAAAGCTGCATTAATATATATTATATTGTATGATTTTTTATTATTATAACCAGCTATAAAATCTTGACATAAAATCACCATATGAAGTTATCATATCAATCATGTGAGCAAATGGTTGCCTATTAACACATCCAGCAGACAAGGAGTGACATTAACATTCATATTTCTGGTCACACGGTCCATCATTTACTTTTATTTTAACTCTGTTTTGGTCTCCACCAACACCTGGGAAAAATATCTGGCTCTATTGTTGCTAACAGTTGAAAACAGCTGATAGTGGTGAAACCAAAACAGTAAGGTTGAGTGCAGTAAAACTACGAATCAACTGAAAGATGATGAACTCAGGAGACTGAGTAGTGCAGTGTTTGCTTATAATTCTTTCTGGGTTTGACACTATGAGCACCTCCAATCACTTACACATGGTCATTTGATGCACTTTAAACAGTGCATTTTTAAATGGCAGCATAGGTAACAGTGACAAGCACTGAGGTGGATGAAAGGCATGTGGCTTAAAGGTTTCCTGTGGAGTTTTTACCACCCAATAATATTGCTTTGTATGATTACCCATTGAGCTCATCTGTTCACAAGCCCTTACCACTCAATAAGAGATACTAGAGCCTGTCAGCGCAATAATATCTTTGTATTCAATACTGTGTGCTCACTATAAAGCAAACATCCATGACCCATGTTTGCCTTCAGTGAGCACATCTATATGGTCTTTGATCTGTGTTCCCGTGCAGTGAAATGCTTGCTCGTTTGACTCTATGTCTTGTCACAGTGATTGATTATTGGAGCAGAATGAAACTGCGGTGTGCTTTGTATCGATAGTAGCTCCTTGTTGACAAGGAGAAAGCAGCTGTTATCTATAGATAGGCCTGCCGTGTGTGCAGTGTAAATAAGAGAAGAGGTGGGATCAGGCAGCTTGAGCTCCAAAAAAGTAGAGGAATGGTAGTCAGAGCAGAGCTTCAGGGTCTCTTTTACTGGATATGTAGGATATAGCATTGTCTGAATTGTGGCTAAGTAATTACTTGACCATCCTGCTACCTCATTGCTGAGGCCAGAAATTAGGAAGTATTATCCCTGGAGAAATAGGTGATCAGTTGCAGAAGCTCTTGTGTTCAGACAACACGCAGTACTGTACCTGCTTCCGAAGACTGTCGAGCTCGACCTCCAGAGCCTGCAGGAAACGTCGTCTCTCACTGAGCTCGCTTTGAGCACAGCGCAAAGCCTCGTTGCTTTCTTTGACCTCCGACTGCACTGCATCTAACTGTACACACGTAACATTATATATATATTGTAATGCACAGCAAAGGTATGCAGAAAAATAAGATTAATGCAATGTCTAACCTTCTTGAGGTACCAGGCCTCAGCCTCCTCCTTGTTCTTGCGAGCAATGCTCTCATACTGGACCCTCAGCTCAGCCATGATGGCCCCCAGATCAGGACCCTGAGCTGCATCCACCTCCACATTCACCTGCTCATTGGCCAGACGAGCCTTTATACAATTCATCTCCTGCAATGATTGAAGGGGGGAAAGGCCAAGGAGTATTTAATGCTGCAACATTTCCTATCTCACAAAACACAAACCTGGTTATGCAGAGATACTTGGATAGGCTACAGTGTCTAGCATCTTTTAGCACAGTCGAACTTATCTGCTATCTAGTTATTCATATGCCTGACTTCAGTAAAAGTAAAAGTAATATAAATACTCCGTTAAAAACAAAAGCATTCAAAATATTAGTATCACTTATTTTTCCTGGCTAACTTGTTTGCAGCGAGGGTAAGATTAGGTTAAAACGGATGTGTGTTTATTTAGATTTGGTCAATAGGCAGTAATGATATATTTTTTATTAAAGTTACAGTTTTCATCAAAGGTATTGTTCCTATACAACTTCTCCTTTGTTTTTCATTCGTTTTTGATCAACTCAAAATGTGCAAGATCAATATTTAAGTTAAAAAACAAAGGAGGTTCAGTCCACATCCTGGAAACCACACCTTAAGCACACATATTCCCTGTGCCTGGATGGGCTGAAATACTCTGTCATGGGTGTTGTCTGGATATGGTGAAGCACCATGTCAACAAAGAAAAGGGGTATGTCTCTAAACTTAACATTATCACGTTTCAGATACTGAATACTGTTAAACTCTGATGAAGTTGGCTCCCATGCATCTCAGAGAACCACCGGTCTTCAAAGACATCCTACTTTTAAACAAGACTACACTTCATAGCTAGTAAAGTGGCTATCTTGATGAGTAAGCACTCGCTGACTCACATCTGATGTGATCGGCACCTTTGCAGAGCTCTCACCTCGTCGTGATTCTTCTTGAGGAAGTAGAGCTCCTCCTTCAGGCTGTCCAGGTCTCCTCGCAGAGTGGCGATGATCTGATCGTGGTCAGACTTTGCCCTCCTCAGAGCCTGGCAGTCCCTCTCTACTGACTGGCACAGGGTGGCCTCGGCCTCCCATCTGCAAGAAAGTAACAGGAAAGGAGGTCATCAGCAGACGTGCAACATTAGTTGCAGTTTGTGGCTCTCATGTATTGTCATTATATTTCAGTCACAGACAAAACGTCTGTACGCGTGGCTCGAAACTTAACCCACTCGCTTATAAGTTTTTAAACTGTTGCAGTTTAAAAATTGCACTCCAAGTTGCAGTTCATCTTATCCTAAACAAAGATTAATTAATTAACAAAGATGCTAGCTTCCCCTTGCACTTTCAATCACATCTTAAAACTTTCATTGTTAATGGCTTCAATTAGCTCATACAAGTCCTTAGATGCTCAGAAACAAGACTTTGTCTTAAAGGTTTAGTGTGTAGAATTTAATGGCATCCTTCGGTGAAGATGAGGACTGTAACCAAGTGAATAATGTGAGGGACTCCGCGGCAGCGTCTGTAGATCTGAAAGACTCATTAATAAATGTAACGGAAACACAATTAGTCTTATTTTCAGGTGATTATACGACAATGAAAACATAGTTATGCATTTTATACTCTACACTATTCTGCTAAAGGATCCCTCTAAATCTCACACACTGGACCTTTAAGATTTCTTTGTCAAAACTACATTGATGTTCCTGGTGATATTTTCCTATACATTTTTATATTTTCCTAATTTTTTAAAAATTAAACTTCCATCAGGGTTACTTCCATTGATAATGAGACACAAGAGGCACAAATTGGGGTGCAAACAAGCACAGGATGCATGAAACCAGTCTGAACCCACTGGAAGCAAATGTGAAAAATACCATTCAAAGATCTGCATGAAATGTACATATGCACTTTGCTGCTAATACCATAAATCTGCCAATTGATGTATTACTCCTTCACATCAGTCCACAGAACATACCATCAACACATCGTGAAAATCTGTCTGTGTCTCCTGACTCCAATATCTTTCCTTCAACTTTACCATGCCAACTGCGGACTCTTCAGAACGGACAACGTCTCTCTGACCTGCACAATCTATCACATCCTGCGCTCACTGATGGCACGTTTGTTCGTCTACTGCGGGTGCCTGAGCACCGTGGGAATGGGGCTCTTATTTCGCAGCCTGACATAAAGGTCATTTATTCACATTGCTTTGCAGTCTGGCGCTCTCATGTGAACACTCGCAGGCAAGTAAAAGAAAGGAACCTCTGTGTGACACTCACTTGACCCTGAAGTCATCGGCCGCCAGCTTGGCATTATCAATCTCCAGCATGATCCGGGCGTTCTCCAGTGTCTTCTTTCTCACCTGAGCAGGGAACATGGTGGAAAGTTCATTAAGATCTAATATGGAAGATGATATGTGCTCTTTATAGTTCTAGTGTGCACAATCATATATACTCTTATTAAAGCGTGTCACCGTGAACATCCAAATCTATCTGGCTGCAGATGCAGATACCTGATCTGTTAAAAGCTTTGTTGAGGGAGCTTTGTGCTCCTTCTCTCGCCAACAAGATGGACTAATTACAACACTCTACAACAAGTAGCTCTTGTGTCAATATCCCCCAGTGTCATTTTGTTCAAAGTTTCGAAGCACCGGCTTTGAAGGTTGAATTTCCTGCACAATGCTAAAATTATTTTTTGCATCTGATCTACTGGTCACTGACCTCCTGCCCGATGGCATGCGCCTGGGCCATCATCCCCTCAATGTCATGCCCTTTTGGAGCCCGGTCCAACATGAGCTGCTTGATCTTCACCTCCAGTTCAGCGTTGGACCTCTCTAGGGAGCGCACCTTGTCCAGGTAGTTGGCCAGCCTGTCGTTCAGGCCCTGCATGGTCTCCTTCTCACTGGCAGAGACATTTAGACCGTTGAAGGACAGGCTGGAACCCAGCATGTTGAGCCCATTGCCCATGGAGACTGAGCGGGACAGAGACAGTGTGCCAATGGAGACAGGAGGCTTGGAGCGGATGCTGCGTCCACTGTCCCTCACAGACATGCTGGAGAAAGATGGCTGACGTACCGAGTAGCTGCGCACAGAGGCCATGTTGTCCACTGCAAAAAACAGTTTGGATGAAAGTTATATAGGTGTCAAGAAAAAACCCCCCAGATCTTTAAGCATGCATTTGATCAAATAATGAGATTGGAAGTTCATTATTTCTTGGACTTTGGAAAACAGCAGGAAAGAATGTCAAATAAAGTCAAGAATGATCTTACAGTAAAGTGAAACTTAGAAGTTTCATAGAAACAAATGAAAAAATACTTTTTGCTGTTTTGTAGTCTTTCTACATCTCTCCAAAGTTGTTTTACGTCTATCTGTACTCATTTTGCATCTTTTTGTAGTCGTTTTGCATCTATGTGAGCATTTAGCATCTCTTTACTGACATTTTACATAGCAGTAATAGTAGTTTTATATCTGCTCGTACTCATTTTTTGCCTATTTGTTGTTTTGCCTCTCTTTGTGGATGTTTTGTGTGTGTAGTTTCATCTCTCTGTAGACAATTGAAGTATTTCCGTAAGCATTTTGCATTTGTCAGTACATGGTTATTCTGTAGTTGTTTTGCATCTCTTTTCAGGGGTTCGATTGAATTTCCAACTAAAAGAAATGAACAGGCCATTTATATTTATCAGTTTGGTCCGACTGTTCAGTAATCTATCCATCTCAGGACAGCTACTAAATATTTAACATTATGTTAAAAGTTCCTGTTCTGCTAGTAAATTATTTTAAAAGCACACACCACAATATGCAGGATCTACAAGATTTAGAGGCATCCCTCCATCTGTGACAAACAATTACTGTGTGGATGTAAGCTTTGAACCTGCTTTCTCCTTTTTTAAATGTATAATTCCTGCTAATTCGGTGTCAATAAATGTTATTTGGTGAGAAAGAACAGAGGGGAAAGGACAAAATAGTACTTACATCAAGCTCAGTTCTTCAGTAGATCTTTTCTTGTGCTGCTTGGTCAGGTTTCAACTCTGATGGTGTGAGTGACCGTTGTTGCTGGACCAGATTTCACAGGTGAATTTGGCTGCAGAGGCACGACTGTCTTTGTTGGGGGTGGAGCCGCTGCCGGTGTGTCCAATTTCACAGCAATGAATAGGAGTATACAACACGACACCTTGTAGAGGAGGGAATGACAATTGTGTGCATAAAGTAAACTAGCTGGTGTAAAAATGATAAACGCATTGTTGTTGCATGGTGCATTGTTGCAGCACCACAAGTTTGCAAACAGCCGTTGTAGCAATAAAACAATAAGACTAAATCAACATCTGCCCTCCTTTATATTTTAATTCGAATTTAACTTTATTATTCAAAAACAAAGATAATTGGGTCAGAATCCCAAAAAAATACCCTTCTTGTTGATTTTGATTCATACTTTTTTACAACTAAAACTATTGTTTATCAGTGTACTGAGGTGTTTTCAGTGCATTTAGACCCTGCTTGCAAAAGCAATGGGTGAGATCTTGAGACACCGGTATTATGTTGAAGAATAGTTATATCATCTCCTCTCAGACTGACTTTTCAATCTATATTTGGCCTCATATCTCTGTACAGTGACATCAACCTCCTCAGGGCACTGTTGGCCCAGTACGGTGAAGTGTGCAGGACAGACCGGTGTGCCTAGCAGTCTGGAAACCGGGACTGTGCCGTCGCCACAGTGATCCCATTGAGTGTGGACACAATGCACTCTGAGCGATGTGAGTAGCCGGCTCCACCTGAGGACGGCCCGGCGGGAGGAAGCAGTGACAATGGAGGGACAGAATGAAAAGAAAGTGAAGACCCCTGAGAAATGCAGGGCGTAGGTCTGGCTGAACTGGAAACCTGGTTTAGATTCACAGACGCATTCACAGACAGACAGACAGAAACACACACACACACACACACACACACACACACACACACACACACACACACACACACACCTTTTTGTAAGTGTTAACTTACCCTCAGCCCTCTCTTACTGTTATAAAGTATGTAATCCCCGGTTACTGTATTGTAAAAAAAAATCTCTGGTGAGTATTATTCTCTTTGTAAGATCAGATCACACAGTGACACTGACCTGGTTTGGCGCATCACATGCCTCTCACTCAACCCAACCCCACCCACAGCCCACAGTACACACATGTACACACACACAGTCACAAATGCCCTCCCAGGTGTTGGGATCATCCACACGATCGAATCCAGACTTTAACAGCAAATAAAGGAGATGTAATATCAGTGTTGCAAGCTGCTTGATTAGATTTTCATAGCCTTCAGTGCAGAAAGTTTCCTTTGTGCTGTTTGTAATCTGAACATAGAAGTTATCGCCTATCCGGCTTGCAGGAAGCAAAGAGTGACATGAACACCTTAACTCCATCCAGTTGTCCACAGTGAAGTTGAATCCATAACAAAAGAAAGTAACATTTCCTGACATGACATTAGTCCTGAATTGTTGTTCTGGATTGCACGATTGTTCATGTCATACCGCACCAATGTTTGTGCAATTACAGTCTTTACATGAATAGCATATATTATTTTTCCAGCAGGAACTCTGGAAGACATGGATGATGCCTCTCTCGTGTATATCTGTCAGGGATTATTCTTACATTCAGACGAATGAAGGTGAAACACTTATTTGAAGTTTAACGATGAAAGCAGCGTGGACATACCGCCACCCTGTGGCTGTAAACTCATACTACATCATACAGAATGGTTTAGTCTCCACAAACTCCTGATTTATGCTCTTGACTAACATAATAGCCACATGTCAGTCAGTTTGTGTACAAATGATCAGTAACGCTCATCAGAAGCATCATTTTCCCTCCTCACAATTTTAACATAACACCATGGCTGCTGCAGTTTGTAGCATATCAAGCACAATGTATAATATATCTCATTAGTCTGATGGAAATCCCACTACACTAAACACAGCAATGTTGTTTCCTATGAACATTCATGAGTAGCCTGAAATGTACACTTACTTTGACAAAATACCGCTAGAGTGCTTACTCCTTTTGTCTGTCATGGTGAGTAGACTGAGCATCAGGACCACTGTTCACTGGGGCCTGATAATCCATCACCTTGTGCTAATCATAACATTTCAGCAGCCAACAGTAGCTACAATTGCCCCATTCATGTTGATAGTGTAAGCAAAAAACAAAGCGAAACAAAAAGGTTGAGTGCAGAGATTTAAAAAAAAAAAACATTTAAAGAGGCTGTTGTGATATCTAGATAACAGATGAATGTACTAGACCGTTTTTATTAGTTTGATGAGATTGTAGAAAATCTTTTTTGTTGAGTTTTTCAGTCAGTACAGGATACAGTATATTAAGGATATCTTCAGCAGTAAAGTAATTTGAATTAATCTGCTCGTTTAACTATAATCTGCTTTCAATCATTTTTTATTGAAAAGCAGCTTATTTCATCACCACCTGAAAATATGCATAGCAGCCTGTCTAAACTTGGACACTGCTCTGACTTCAGTAATTCCCAGTCTTCCAGTGTGTTGTAGCACCATCATCTGTTCCTAACATGCATGCAGCAGACAGGCATTTTTGCCTACAGCATGCCTCCTCCAGAGCGTGATTTAGATCCCGCTCTAGCTTGTGATGTGATATTTCAAAAACCGTTGTCACCCCCCCCCCCCCCACCACCACCAAAATAAACACATTCTGGGAACCTGCTGTGGAGCCTTGTGTTTATTTTTGCATAGTGCACGATTGGCCGTCAGCCTGGGTGAAGTGAATCATATGTTTCAGCTATTTCCTTGCTTTTCATCAGCCCTCCTCCTGCTCTTGTGTGCTACTGTAAGAGTCATGGTTTACACGTGAAAAAAAAAAACCTTCTTTGTTTATTTCTCAGAATTTCTATTGCACACTATGTACCAGCCCACAGTCCAGAGTCGAATAAATTCATTTTGCTTTGTTTTGGCTTTGTTTGGAAACTTGATACTGGATCCAGTTGCACAGAGCTTTTATAGCCTGGGTTAAATGGTAGGCCTGTGCAATATCCACGTTTAAACAAAACACCCTAAGCCACAAAGTAAATTCGTTGTGGTCCAGTTTGCCTACAGACGAACGACAAAACGACGTTTCACCTAAAAATGTTCTCTCGTGTCGTGTTAACACTCACACTGCTGTTTGTTGACGTGGTCCTGCTCTGAACCTCAGATAGTCCAGTTCTGAACAACAAATTTAGTCAGAGAGGAACTCAAATTGTTGGTTTTCTCTTGTGTCACCAAACAGCTGATGGATGACATTACATTTAGATATGAGGCTTTAAGTGTTTCCAGGAACGGGCAGCTGTTGCTGGAGGAGAACTCACAATGCATTTTGAAGGTGGAAAGCACAATCGTTTGCTTTAGAACAAACCACAGAAAACTCATCTGATGTAAGTCAAGTTTGCAACTAATTAAATCTATAGTAACATTGTCTTGGATTTATTCTTTAAATGTCACGTCACATAATGTATGCAGTTTACGATGCTAACAGTTATCACTTAAAACTCATAGTCATTTGTGAAACAGTGGTTCCTTGATTTACAGACAAATGAGGACAAAAACAGGCTTCTTATTTCTACATTTTTGGCTGTGTGTTGCTGGTGTGTTTTATCAGCTGAAGCTAGCCAGCCCCATCCAGCTTTACTGACGATAATGGAATACTAGCTTCTGTACAAAAAGACATATATTAAGCAAAATTCAGGAAAATACATATAAAATAGAAAATACACCATTGAGGACAAAGTAAGGATGACAACACACTGTAAAAAAAAGACAAGAACGTAAAAGGCACAAAATCAACAGAAATAACAGGATACAATAAATAAATAAAATATTTTTTTAAACACATTTTTATTAGTCAGGCTTCCCAGCTCTGTATAACTAGTTAGGTAAGCTAACATTAGCTCCATGAGTTGGTTTTATAACTGTTTAAGTGACTAAAATGAGAATGTGAAAGATGATGAAATATACAGTTGATGACTACATTTCCAGTCATCCAGACAAATAGTTGGCATCCACATACACGATCCATACAGCTCCCAGAGAAGCAACACAAATGGTTAGATTTATGTTCATATTTCAGAACAGTTTGTTTACAAGTGAAAAAGCGTTATGCATGAGGAATAAGCGATACATTTGGCAAACATTATGTTTGTCAGGAGTTCCTGCCTAAACTTCCTGGTACAGAGGTTTTCAAACTGTGATATAAAATCAAAATTTTTAGTAGCATAGTCCTACATAATAAAATAGTTAGCTATGGCGTGCCCCTGCCTGCTTTAGGAATACTCGGGGTTATTACCACTGTAGCTAATAAGCGAGTTAGCAGTTTAATCCATTCTTTACATTTCTGCTCTTGTGTTTTTGGCGCCACAGCACGCCACATTCTCGACACTTTAAATGCTAAGTACTACTATAAATACGACTCTAGCCCCTTGCACACCGTTTTGGCATGTGGAAAATCTTGACAGACCTTCAGAGCCAAGCTGCGGGCTATTTGGGGAAAGTTAATTTGAATTGTGGAATGAACTTAGTGAACGGTCGAACTGGGTAAAAAATGATTTCAGCTGCCTTAAATTGTGGTATCAGATTGAACAAGTCGTACCAATTTAACATTGACCAAGTCAAGAGGGTTCAGAAAAAAAGGAAAGTGACAAATAAGGTTCAACCTCACTCTAAAATAGTCCCTAACAGTGGATCTAAAGCTTATTCAATCAGGTGATACTGAAACATAAAGTTGTGCATCATCTGTATAGCTATATTTTACTCCTAAATAATCATACAGTACATGAACAAAGCCTTTATGTGCTTATATTTGCCTCTAGACAGTTTGGTGCATATTTTTCTAGTCTTTTTTTTATTCAAGTTCTTTTATTTTAGAGTTGAAACTGAGACATATTATCATACTCATGTCTCATTCAGACACTTTGCATGACACCATCAGTTTAGCCGAATAATATCCTCAAGTGAAGCAAGGGGGGGGAGAAAAACCTCACCCAAAAATTAGAAGACCCTGCCAGCATATGGCAGCATCTGAAATAAGCTTGAGGAGGAGGAGGAGGGTGCTGATGAAGATGGCCCACGTTGCAATCTTCCACAGAGGTTTTGTTGACTGTTGTGCAGGGGGAGAGCTCATCAGCGTGAAGGAGAGAAATGTGAATACGCTGAGACGAGGGGCACTGCAGTGTATCTGCTCATTAGGCGGGCGACGCTGTAATTCAGAGAGCGAGCAGCTCTGCAATCAGAGGCCTATTCATTAGCATGGGGGGCCCGCTTTCATCTGTAACCACTTGAGGCTGCCAATCACCAAGGCGGGCGCATGACATGATGACAAAACGGTGTGGCTTAAACGCTCAGGGATGCTTGTGCATGGAGAGAGACATGCCTAAATGCTGCCTTAAGCGTTCGTATCTGAGAGGGACTTTAATGGGGAATGGGGTTTTTAACAGTGTAGTGCTGGCAGGTGGCCCAAACTGTGTCAGCCTGATAATCATCTCTCTGCTCGGCTTGAAGACAGCTTTTGTTCTCAGATTTCACAAGGAGGAGCATTCCTGAACAGGTTTCTTCCTGGATGGAGCTGATTGAAAGTGAATGATTTGGAAAAAGTTTGATTTAAAGGTAAAGTTTAGGAAAGAACGGGAGTACTCCATCAGCCTCTGATGCCTCACAGATATACACTCCGACACAAAGACACAAATAAGCCTACTTAGTAACTACAAATCTAAACAACAATGCAGACACAGACGCTCACACACACCTGGTCCGGTCAACATTTGGGCATCTTTAATGAAATCTCTGTGTCGTATAAGGGTAACATTGTGTGTATGTTTTTTATCTGTTGTTGTGTTGTGACAGTCCTGCTCCGCCACAAGCAACAGGAGAAACTGCCAACTGAAACTATATTATTGCAGACGATCGAACACTTTGTGCACTTAAATACATAAATACGTGTTCACCTGCTTTAATCCCACAGAGAAACAAGCTCAAAACAAACATAACCAACAACATAAACACTGCATCACTTTCTTGCTGAGAGTGAGATGAGAAGATCGATGCCATCAACATCTCATCTGCTTGATCCATACACAAACTGGAGTTAGGACTGCGGTTAATCATGATAATTAATTTAGATAATTTCTTCATTTGTTGGTTTTCTTTGTTTTATGTCATAGTGAACTGACTCTTGGTTTTAGGCTTTTGGTAGAACATAAAGCAAAGGAATAAAAACAATACGAAGACATCACTTTGAGCTTAGGAAAATTGTTATGGACTCAACGCGGCATGAGCTACAAGAGCGTTTTTCCTTGCCACTGGTGCCAAGTGCTTGCTCATGGTGGGAATTGATGAGTCTCTGTAATTAATACAGTCTAGACCTGCTTTATATGGAAAATGTCATGAGACGATGTCTGTTATGATTCATTTCATCAAACTGAATGAACCGAATTGAATCCAAGCGCTCCAAAGATGCTACACAAGGGAGAGATGACACTAGCTGCACTACTCTTTACTGCTCCAGTTAACGCTATAGCATTGAAAGCATGTCAAAGCTTGTCGTGTCTTTATTAGATGTATTACAGCACAGTTCAGTTCAGGGATATATTAGCTTCAATACAGCGCTCGGCGAGCACAACCAGGTCAGTTCACCACACACATACAACCTCTGCATGTAGTTACTGCCACACCCATAATAAACTAATGTGTCACCGCCATAACCATAACAACCAAAGCACAGCCATGGCTACAGCCACAATCACAGTGAAAGCCAAAGCTCTGTCATCCCATGGCTGTAGTCATAATCACAGCTACAGCCTGCCTCAATCAGCCTCAGCAGCAGCTGGTGAGAGAACTACGTTAACCTCTGCCAAATATCTATCTCGCAGCAGTGATACAGATTTGAGGCGTAATCTGCCAATTAATCAACAATGAAGTTTTCAGACTGTTGCCAGATAAAATCAGCAGATTTTTTATCTAATTTCAGATAACATTTGTATAAATTATATCTGCCAGAGCGAACATAAAATGCCAAAGATATATTTGAGATAATATAAAAACAGTAGTGTCATTACATGATGAGCACAGCAGTGAGATGAGCAGAGAACGTCATGCTCTTGGTAACAGTTTGCTAAAGGCATATTCTGAGATTTTGCATTCATTTTTCTTCATTATTATTTCGTTAAAATAGAATATCAGTATCAGTATCTCTGTCCGCATGCTAAATATGAAGCTTTAACATGAAGACACTTAGCTTAGCTTAGCTTAGCAGACAGACTGGAGCTAGCCTGGGGTGACAATCATAGAGGGTGTTGTACTATTTCTCAGAGAGCAGGTGCCACAAATGAGATATTAGGTATTCATTTGTGAGCTTTAGAGGTGCTGGAATATTTGTTTTGTTCATTGTGGACTAGCTGTTGCATTCTGTTCCCCATCTTTTTGCTAAGCTAAGCTAACTGGCTGCCAGACAGTCGTAGTTTTATATTTAACGGGCAGCTGTGAATGTGCTATCTTCTTATCTAAGTCTTATTGCCCAAAATGTTGAGCTACTGCTTGAGAATATTAAGGGATCTGTATCAACAATATCTGTACATGTTTGCTGTGTAAAACAAAATCAACATGCATCACCAACAGATTTGTTTAAACCTGCAAATATAGTTAATCGCTACCAGCCTGAAAAATCCTGCATCCCTGTTGGTTTCAGGATTGAAAAACTGGGCATGGTACCCCCCGCATTGATCCAGTTTGTAAAATCCAGATCTAATGATATCCTTTGACTCAAGAGTCCTCCATTCATTCTTCCCATTGCAACCCCTTAAGTGCTGTCAATCAATGTAACAACTGTAGATAATCTGCGTTAAAAAGGCCTCACAAAAGCCAGCAAACTGCCCGATCAATGGCCACACTTTGAGTAAAAATGTCGTTTCAAATAATCGTTTTCACTGTAGGATTGATCACATTTCCTGTTGAGTGTAAATTGGAGATGATGTGCAGGTTTGTCGCAGGATATTGCTCTCAATGAGAGGTTACTGCAGATACTTGACCTCTGACTTTTCAATTCTTGTAGCCCTTGTGTAAAAATAGTGTCCCAGCGTAATGTGCATCCAGTGGAGATGCATTCGCATACATCTGACATTGTCACACACATGCATGCACACACACACAGACTTAAAGACACTCCTCCCTCATGCTTCTTGCTCTCCCTGCATGATTACATCAACCTGATCCTCAGTTATTCAAACACTAAGATATTCATAACAGCTCTGATACATTTTTATTAAACTGTAGCAGTATTTACAATATACAATCACTGAATTATTCAATTTCAAGACACATTTAAAAGTGCTTTTTAAAAGTTTTGTTCTGAATAAATAAGAGTTTCCATTTTCTGACAACAACACAACAACAAACAACAGTAAAGCTGCAAATGTGCTCATCAATACAACCAATACATAAAAAAAATGCTGAGGTTTTACTGTAACACTGCTACAACAACCGCTTTTTCTTCTTCTTCTTTTTTCGGAGCTCATATTGCAGCAACATAATTGAAATACCTTGTATGGGTGGGTAAACAAAAGGAGAAAAGTCCTGACCTGATACAATGTTTTATGTCCCATCAAAAAGAGGAAAAATAAAATAAAAGTGGTCTTCTTCCTTGCATCACAAAATACAAGACAAAATTTAAAAAAATAAAAAAACTCCCATGTTGGCGTGGAGGCGGGACTTTTCTCCAATTTCCACAGTCTGACGTCTTTAAAAGACAAAGTTTAGCGCAGCTGTCTCACAGTGAAGAATCCGACTTGATTGAAAACAGATTGCTGTTGAGGGATTAGACTCCCAAACAGAGCAGATTAATGACAGTATGTCCCAATGGATGTTGTTTTTTTTTTTGTTTTTTTCATAACGTCAGAGTGGTGACGCAGCAAAACGTAGATGCAGAAGCTCAGCGGCTGATGGGAAGCTGCGGTAAAGAGATGGATGGATGAGTCAAGTGGCCCGGGGCAGTGAGAACCGAGAAGGGATGAGCTGCAGGAAGAAGAGAGAAACAGCATGAGTTTGTGGAGCATGTTACTGTAATATAGTTCAAGAGCATGTTGCTGTATAGGAACTGTAAACTCTAAAGCGATGAACGAATGATGAGTTTCGTGAGATTTAGACTACATAACTACACTAAACTTTTTTACAGTATTTACCTCAAAGAACTTTGCAATCTGTACAACATATGACTCTATCTGCAGATCACTGATCGGAAAACAGGAAAGGAAAAGAAAGGAAGTACAACACAGGAGGAATCCTCCTTGCAAAATCCTTTGCGATGCACTGCACACGAAATTTTCTTGTATACTTTGCCTTACAGCTATGACAGCCGTGTGTGTTTTACTTCAATATGTGCCGAAACATTGCACAGCAATACATACACATGAATACATGCCTAATACATTTTAATGTGTATACATTTCAGGCATTTATAATGTAATTATGTAATTATTATTATGTAATTATTATTCCTTATTACACATCACAGCCTCAAGAACATGCCACCCTGCGAGTAGAAGTAGCAATACAGCAATATTTCCTGGTACCTGCAGTGAAAACATCACTTGTGTAAAAGACATTATTAGTATTAGTAAAATACTTTTATATTTTTATCAAATTAAATCAAAGTATTGAAAATAATGAAAATAAGTTGTAATTAAGGCTGTAGGATGGCTGTTGGTTGAGAGGAAGCTGATTTTAACTAATCTAAAATAACTAGTAACTACAGCTGCGAGATTGATGTGTAGTGGAGGTAAAAAGTACAATATTTCCATTTGAAATGTCATGAATAGAAGTGTAAAGTGCAATAACTGTTAGATTCCACCACCTCATCTCGTTTGATGTAACACTTAAAACCGTTTAGTCTTGACTGGATATACCAACACGTACAGGCAGCTGGTAATAACTGAGATGAGATTAAAATGTTGTGAAACAGATGATTAAATATACTATTTACATATCATTATACATATCTTATATCATATTGTGTCATTCTGATGACATGTGTCAATCAACAAACATCCCAAACAAATTGGGCAGTGGCAATTAAACCTGACACTCACTGTCCAGGTATCCGTGCAGGGCCAGTAGATGTGGTCGGTCCGGGCTGCTGAATGGCGAATAGTGGATATCGTCTGGCAGTGAGGGAGGCATCCTGGACAGCGGAGCGCTCTGAGAGAAGCTGCTCTGAGGCGGCTGCTTTTTGTGGCGTGCACGGCAGTTTTGAAACCAAACCTGGGAAACATACATATGATGATGACTTACATATGATGTGACCGTGCAGCGAGCACAGGGAAATGTACTCTGTTGCAAACATTGTGGGTCAAAGTTTGAAAGCGGTCCTTCTCACCAGACTTGATTTGTTTTGTTGTTTATCTGTCTTTGCCAGAGAATTACAGTGTGGTGCAGAGCGGGTTTTTACCCTTTCAGTCCCAGGCCAAAAGATTCAAATATGTATGGTTTGCACATTTTAGGTTACTGTTTTAGCTGAAGACTGCTGAAAAGCAAGATTTACTTCATTTCTGTCAATATTTATGATTATTTTTTTGCACATGATAATTTAGGTACATCTTAATAAATACATTTTATGAGATTAGTGAAGTCAGATATGGGAGCTCTTTACAAAACAGTAGCACAACTAATCGGTGACAGAAACTGTGAGCTTACACAGCCACATATTATAATTATAATTATATATTATAATATTTCTAACTATGCATACATATAACCTACATAGAGTGTAAATAGTTCATTAAACCATCAAAATCGATGAACGACAAGTAACTATGCACATTTCCTATTAGAAAGAATGGGAGGAGACCAAATGGGAGGCCTAAATGTTGTTTGGATCACTATAACACCATGTAAAGAGGGGTTACAATCAAGAGTGACACTTATATTCATAAAGACCAAGGTTATTGATGTATTGATTAACAGCGAAATAGACCAATCGGTTTGTGTGTGAGCCTCACATAAGCGCAGTGGGTAGGAGGCCAGCTAGGTCAACACCGAATGATTTAAATCTGGCAGTTTCAGAAGGAAAACAAGCTTCATTTTAAGGGTTCATAAGCACGAGAGCAAGAACACTGGGGCCCACTGGTATAAATACGTTTTCAGAGATTATCGTACTCTGCCAGGCTGAATTCTTGGGGAAATTCTCTGGATTTAGGTGGCTGTTTGACTGAAAACTCAACAAGCTCACAAGATGTGAACATCAGCAAAAAGTGGCCTGGATGAAAAAAAATGAAAAACTGGCATCTTCTTAAGCGTTAAGTGTCATACAGGCATATTCCAGGAAGAAGCTTATGTTAGGCATTTGTATATGAGTGGTTCCCAAGTATTTTATGACTTCATACATCTTTAAAGTAGTGATCTCTCATCATAAGTTGCATATCTACCAACTGTGACAAGCTCAGCCAAAGAAAACATAAATTAACGTTAATATGGAGCTGAAACAAGTTATTTTTCTTCTGTCTTAACAAGTAATGTTTTATAATTTCCTACCTGTATGACTCGCCTGCTCAGTCCTGTCAGTTCTGCCAGTTTCTGTAGCGTCTGAGCGTCGGGGTTGTTGTCCTGTGCAAACTGAGACTGCATCACCTGCAAGGGACACGCTTCCTTCGGTCACGAACCCACACAGATATACAGGAAACAACAGCTGTACTGTACCTGAACACACACACACACATACACACACACGTGAGAGCAGAGTCTACCTGCAGCTGCTCAGCGGTGAACGATGTCCGTGCCCTCTTGGCTGGTTTTGGTTGGCAGTCCTGATCAGAGGGCAGCGCTCCTTCCAGAGTCAGTCCTGTGCCTTTAAGAAAGCACACGTCTGATTTTATTGCTTCATTCATTTTATTGTGAGATTACATGAAGCAATGTAGTAATGAGTCGACGGGCTAATTTTGTCACAGCTCGAGTCTGGGTCGTAAAAACTGAACATTGTCTAAACAGCCCGTTTAACATAATTAAAATGTTTTCTTGCCAACAACCGCACAGTCCAAAGTATTTAGACTATTATGGCCAACGTTTTCCTCACTGACAGCACAGCAGAAAGCAGCGAGTCTTTCACTGGACAAGTTATTATCAGTGTGAAAAATACAAGAAAAAATAACAAGGTAATAAAAATCTCACAAAGCATATGATGTGCTGCTAACCTAACCTTGCAGATGTTGTAGTCGGTCGATTATCTAATGTCACCCTGAACTGCAACCACTGCTCAAACACTTCGATTTGTATTATATTTTTAAGCTAACAAAGATCAAATTTGGTATTTCATGTTGAAAATAAGGCACAAATACAAGCGCCCTTATGTTTTGAGATTCCACCCAATAAGAGTGTTATGTGACGGCATCAAAGAGTTGGACTAAGCTCTTACAGAACATATCTGTGATGTGTGGAAAAAAGGCTCCTTGGAAAGAAACTTAAAGGGAGCTTTGGAAACTTTAGAGCTCAAGTGACCGATAGTTACCAGAATATTTTGTTACATTTGTTACTAAGGCTCTGACTCTTGCATATTTGTTGGTAGTCATCAGAGAGCATCTGAGAAACATCTTCGCTGACGTCTGTTACCGTTTTCTGCAGCCCTGCGGAGGTTGTCCAGCATGATGTCGTAGTGGCTGCGGCAGAGCACCCTGCCCTCCACTAGGCCAAACTCCTCCCCGGTGGACAGCTGTCTCTTGCAGGAGAAACAGGCAAAACAGGCCAGGTGGTACACGCTGCCACGAGCCCGCCTCACCCAGTCACTGGCGTACACCTGCCGGCCGCACTGGGCGCACTTAGTGCCAAACCTACTGTGAGGAAGAAGGAAACAGACCGGTGAAGGTTGGCTGCAGATCACAGAGGGATGGCCTTAAGTACGTGGACGCAGCTCCAGTGACATTTGACGTGAAATGTGAGAACAGCAGAAAATATGACCAACATCTTTCTTTCTTTGTACAAAGGAATGTTTCTGTTTATCTGTCGTGGCAGGAAGCTTTGGACGGTGTTAACAGAGTGACTTCAGCTGCGGTTGTGTGACCCAGCAGCACCACCTCACTCCTGCTTCACCTGCAAAATCACTGCAAAGGGCGTTTTTTAAATTCTTTTTCTGTCTGTACCCAGGTGACCATTGTCTCATATCTATCCACGGTACTCCTTAATAAAAGGGTACTCTCCTTAAATACCTAATCTTTTACACCGTATCTTTAATGGATGGTTATTTACAGTTTCTTCGTTTGTAGAATATTAGAATTGAACATCGTGACATGTAACTGAAAACTACGCAGTAGTTCCACCGGTCTGTATGCAGCCTGTAAGCTCAAATCCAGGGCAACACAGTTCACAGAGCTCAGGCATCCACTTGTGGTTATTGCAGTGAGCCCTGCACTGTGACTGGAAGGAGATCTTGGTGAGTGTATTAACATTTTGTTGGGAACTCAGACCTTCTCTCGCATGGACTAAACACAGTTTAAAGAGTCTTTGAGCATTTCAATTTAAAACTGTAAAAAAAGAAAAAAAAGAAAAAAGGAGATGACAGAGTTGTGATTTTGAGGATGTGCATCATCATTGCTCTACAAGAAGGTTAGCTAATAATGCAGTTAATATTAAGTTAAGATCAAAATACCAAAAAAAAAAAAAAAAATGCAATGGGGTGTATGGCAGTAGCTCACTTTTCCTGTTTGGTAATCATCTCTTTGTCCAATCATCTGATGTGACTCACAGGCAGCGAGTGTGAACAAACAGAAACACAGTCTGTTTGAAAAACATGGGTTGGCTAGACGTGGTTTGGATTGCTATGATATATTCTGCAAAAAAAAAAAAAAAAAAAAAAAAAAAGATCTTGTAGACCAAAACGAGCCCATTATGGCTCATTATGCAGAACATATTTTCACTCAGTTGGAGGCCAAATCACATTAGACTCGAGTCCAAAGTTGATTTTGGAGAGCAAAGATCAATTATCTGTTAAAAACACCCAGAAAAATTATGTCCAATAATTTATTTTCGTATAGAAATGATCGTTCACTGGAAATTCGTTCTTTCATTTGTCAGTTTCGTCAGGAAACATGACTGTGTCGAAAGAAATTACGGTTTCCAAAAAGTACTGAATGATATTAATTCTAAGAATATTTTTGCCTGTTTGCAAGGCTCTTGAAAAAAACAGCGGGGAGGATGCTCATCGGTTGATTTGGGTTGCGCAGACGCAATTATACGACGAAGAACAAGAAAGTGTACAAAAACGGTCTTTCATAGAGGCTATAATACATTAGCAGTTAAATGGATTGGCCTTGAAAATACAAAAGAACATAACTACTCCAGAATAAACTACATGGACATGGCGAAACGAATAGACCGGTGGAAAAATTCAATAAATAATTGAGAGAAATAAACATTTAAAAATAGAAATGTTCCATTAATCGAGTGACTGAATTCATTCATTTCATTTCTGTAATCTAAAAATCATATTTATAAGCCTATTTCAGGCCCAGCAGGACAATAAACACATTTATTTTAAATTGATACGACGGGGTGAATCTATAGCTGAGTATTTAGATACAAATGTACTTCAATCGAAAGATGAATAATCTAAAATGAAATCATCAGCAAACAGCACCGTGAACCTGTTACCTGAAGTAATCCAGTTTGCAGTAGATTTCTTTGTTTTTAACGTAGCAGCTGTTGTGTTGGCGCAGAGACGCTCTGCAGACTGAACACTCCAAACAGCCCAAGTGCCAATTCAGGTTGTTGACCTGTGGACAGAAATCACACTTAAGGAGCAATGTTGTACGTCTGAGTGTGTGTGTGTGTGTGTGTGTGTGTGCGTGTGACCGATACTCTCTCAACAAGATGTTCAAGCTGTGATTCGTATTTTACCTTTACTGGAAAATTAAAAACATCAAGAAAAGACAGCAGAATTCATTTCCTGTTGCTCTACACATATAAGACAGGAAACGTGTCACGGGATAAGGAGATAAATAGAGAATCGCATTCACCTATTACGCGCTTGTTTCGTTGAGATCGGTCCACGATGTAAAGACAAAAATAAAGACTAAAGGAAGAGCTACGAACCAAATTAAAAGATGGAGCCGGAGCTTGAATCCCTTCAGGCTTCGTGGCAGTGTAAATATTCACAAGTTTCCCTCCGCTCACCTTCAGCAGGTATCGGTCGTGGATCTCCATGCCGCAGCTGGCGCACTGGTTCTTTGCCGCCGGAGGAGAGCAGTGGCAGGCGGCCTCCGACGGACTGGACTCCCCGGACTCCTTCTTCACCTCCGACTTAGACTGCGCCAAAAAAAAAAAGACGGTTTTTATAAAGATCATCATTTCATCCTCTCGTGTAGTTTTTTTGTTTTATTTTTTACTACTGTCAAAAATGAAAATACATTTTTTTTAAAAGAAAGAAAGAAAATAGTCCGTGAAGTATTTCAGCTGAAATCAGAGAGGTGGTGGAAACATGAAGCTCCAGTCCTGGGGAAAAAAGACACTAATATCTAACGAAATAAATAATATCAATAAATAATAATTTGAATATTTTATCAGCAGGTTAAATATATATATTATATTTACTTTTAACCCTTGTGCATGCATGTGTTAGGATGGTTCAACATTTTAAGATTCACAACACAAAGATTTATCTCAGGCTAAAAACTGTTACATTGACTGAGCTCAGTGCAAATCCTCAAATTTAAATTGGATAGATGGAATTTAGTTTTCTTCCTCTCCATGACATCGCTGATCAGAAGTGCCCACACGCTTCACACTTTAGTCTCCTCCTGATTAAAACCTGAGCCAAAGCCAGAGTCCTGCGGAGGTTAGCCCACATGCAGAAAGTTTAGGTTGGGAACAAAAATAGGAATCGAGGAATGCTTACACACATTGAAAGACAAAAAAAAAAAACACCCCAAAAGGTTGCAAACCAAACTCGTCCAGATGTTTGTGACTCACCATTTTCGGGTCTTGAACGCTGCCTATTTGGAGAGAAGATGGAGCTTGCTCTGCGCATTACGCATCCCTGCCCCAGCCCACACTATATCCGGTCCAAAACAACGAATAACAGTTTCTCCTGCATTTAAACCCTGGCAACAAAAGAAATTTTGATGCAATTAGAGGAAAAAAAAAAAACCTCCTATATACGATCGATCATTCTTCTTGTGCGCAATGGGAGGCAGTATTCCCATGCAATCAAACGCAATGAAAAGAAAGGATGACACTATATCTGCAATTAGCGGTGGATTGAAATGCTTCGCTTGATAAGTGGCAACCCGAGTGTCAATTTCATCTGGCAATCAAAAAAAAAAAAAAAAAAAAAAAAAAAAAAAAGAAGAAGAAGAAGAAGAAGAAGGGGGAAAAAAGTAACCGAGCCACCAAGCTAAGAGAGTAAAAAAAGCGGCGCATCCTAATTTCAATAGCTGTATAATCGAAAATCGAAAAATCTCCAAAGTGAAGAGGCTCAATTGGAGATCGGTCTATTCATAACAGACAATGTCAGAAACTGCAGCTGATCTTGAAGCATAAAGGAGCTTGATTGTCTCGTTCTCATGATGGACCCATTTAAGCACTTGAGGCTCCCCTGGGTGATTACAGCTGCATTCATAAACTGCCAAAAATCTGCGTTTGGGTGCCAATCCAGGGTCCGTGTTGTCCTTCATTTCGTCGAAATTAACAGGAATGCAAGATTATGTTAATTACCAGCTACGGTATAAATATTGGAGGCAGTAAAACGAGAAGAGATGGCCGATGGGAATAAGAAGAAACATATACTTCATACATGGAAAACCTGCCAAAAGCGGCGAAAACATCGTCCAATGAAAGTTTTCCCAGAGCATCACAGGCAAAATATCCAAATAATCCCGTGGAACATGGTTATTTAAACTGGCTTTCTGTCTGCCTTCGACACGACAAAACAAAAAATTAATCCAACTTCATTAACTTTGTGGGACTGTGGGAATCAAACCAGTGGCACCTCCCAGACAGACTCCCAGTGCTGTTGGTTCCGCTGTAGTTTCTTCTCCCCGCCTCGACTCAAAAGTTTACACCCAGTTGAGTCAGGCAGGATGTGATGCTGCCCATTGGACCAGCAATCCTCCTTTACTGTATGCTCACTCATTTGAGACATGAATTCATAAAAAAAAGACAATCAGTAAACATCTATCAGGGGATATCCACCAGTTAATTTTGATCATGACTGAAAATGGTGGTTGCAGATGAGGCCGTGCCTCTTGAAATGGTTTCACTGCTGATTGCCTGGAGGAGAGAGAGAGAGGGTTAGAGGTGTGTATGATGAAAATGATGCCAGGTATACAGAGCTGATTAAACACCATATAGGACTTTTTTTTAAGTTCCTCTTGTCCACACTGATGTAAGAGATGAGGGACAAAATCAGCAGTCCTTGTTCTGAAAAGACACTGTGGTCTGAAGTTAAGAGAGAGAAATCAAGTGGCTATTTTACAGTTTGTCCTGCACTCTGTTTGGCTCTAATTTCCCTCTTTGTGCTGCCGCCTCTATAGACAGCTGCTCAGCAGTGAAACTGAAATCTAGGCAACGCTGCACTACAGACAAACTTTGAACCTCGACCATTTTACTCCTTTAATATGGGCTGAAACGTTCACATCCAAAAGACAGAGATTACATGAAGAAGTCGTTGCATTGACACGCTTCATGTGGCTGGTAAGCTAAAGAGATGAACTCATGTATTTGAGCACCTTTCACATATTCTTAATCTTGAAGAGTACACGATCAACGTTCCTGAAGAACCCTAATGAACTGACCACTGGACTGTTTGGATATTTGCAGATGTGTATGTAGTATAGTTAATCTAATGGATGCTTTGTAACAATATCTGCTGTGAAACTGATGTGTTTTCCCGTTGTTTTGTTAAATTACAATTACAACATTCTGTTTCTCCTCTTTTCTCCCTTTTGTTGGTGCTAGCATTCATATTTGTATCATTGTATAATTTAATAGCTTCATGTAACCATGTTTTTTGTGTTAATTGTGTTTAAATGAATAATAATTTTTTTAAAAATCCTTTAATGTGCTTTTATGTCGTAGGAGCTGACTGTCGAGAAGTGGCAGGAAATGAAGGGATAAAGATGGGTGGTGTCGTGCAGTAAATGTCCTCGAACCATAAGGCGTTGAGACCTTTGGTCGGTGCCTTAAACCCCTAATTTGACTTTTATTACGTTTGACTCATGATTTCTGTGTATTTGAAGCCTGCATTAACGGTGTCAGGGTTTCAGTCTGGGAATTCACAGCCAACATGAAAACAAACAAAAAAAACCCAATAAATTAATAAAAAATCCCACATCGCCTGCTGCATTCCAACTGGGATGGCACTTTAGTCTGCTTTTATATGTCATTTTAGGGATTTCTGGCAGCGTTAAACAGTGCTATCAGACTCAGTGACTCTTTTTTTATTCATGAAGGTGTTAAGGTGTCTAAATATGGTTGTTTCATCTGTTTACCACCAGTTTTGTGTCTTTATGAAACATCTTGAAGGGATTTTTAGTAACTGCAGGGTGAAACAAAGGAAAGGAAAATTACATTTTGACTCACTAACTTGAAATTTTACAACCCTGAGATCCATTTCATAACTTTGTCATGATGCTCCTACATGAGAGAAAAGTCTGTTTGTTGTGTGTTTTAGGTGAGACTGAAGATGAAGTTTCACGTGGACATATGATGATTTAAGGACTGCTGTTTTAGTAATAATTCCTCCTCTAGTTTATATGGGAATATATATATGTATATAAGAATTTGAGTTGTGCTTGATGAAAAGGGAGCCTCTGTGTTTGCAGTATGTAAAGGTTTCATTCTTATCTGACGGATGTGTCGCCACTGTTTTTTGTGTCCACGCGAAGGCAACACATTACACTCAGCTGTAAAGTTGAGACTCTTGTGTGTCATCTGAAGAGAACCTGGCACTCTTGTCTTCCTGTTAGGTTGACCTTTCAGGCGATTTCACAATGACTCACGCTGAAGCCACTGCTTTATTCCTCACACTATAATCAGCAAACTCCCTGCACCTACAGAGAGGGAACGAAATGACTTAAAGTAAAGGTTTCCCTAAAATCAATAACACTTTAATTCTCATTGATCACTCGTAATGCATTTCTAACTGCAGAATTACATTGTCTCAGTCTCTTTGTATTGTCAGGGTAATTCACTTCTGTGCATTAACTGTAATTACTAGATGGACAGGGTCAACTGGAAGTGGGTTGGTCAAGATGTAGGAGGGCTGAAAGTAGGAAAGGAGTGTTATTTCACCTCCATTATCCTCGCTCTTTTGTAGCAGTGCACAAGAAGATTTTTGAACAGTTTTTGGCCAGTGCAGAGCTGGTTTACAGCTGTTACATTAATACCTGCAAGTACTTTTCAGGCAGAATAATCGTGAGGTAAAACTTTAAAACCACAAAGAGCAAATACGTTGTCACCTTTTCAGGTATTAACATATATACTAAAGTCTTCTAATTTTAGTTTTAGCGTTTCAGATAGAATTAAAAAAAAATGTATTGCACATTTTTAAAACTAGCAACTGAGAATGAGATACCAATTTAGTGTAATAATAGATGAATAAAGCTACGCTAAATGTCCACTTACTGGCTTATTCTGGAGCTTTCAGCCATATCACAATATGTATAGTTAGTTGTCATGAGTCTGTGTGTTCAAACTTTCCATATTCTATTAATCATTATCACTGACTGATGGAATTTCTTGAATATTTACAACTTTGTGAGAACTGAGCAGCCGCTGTTTCGTGTTGTTTTGTTATTTTTATCTACGGCACATGGAAAATGAACCCATTGTGAAGGTCACCTAGAAATGAATGAGCATTATGCAACAGGCTTTTAAAGGTGTGACTTGTGTTTTCCTGCACCTCACCCCTACAGAATTTCCTCCTTGAAGATCTGGCAACGTGAAACGCACAACAACCCCCTGACAATGGTTATATCCGAGGATGGGTCACCTGTTTCCATCCTGTACAGCACTGTGGATGTGTGAATGTCACAGCATTGCTACTGTACGGGTGCGCGGCTGCCCTTCCTTCAGCTGTCTCCGATCCACAAAGACAATAAGCGACTAGCACACAGCCGCAATAAAAACAAACTGGGCCACATGCTAAAGTTATTAGACTCATCCAATGAGCCCCAGTGGACAGTTTGATGGCTGGTATACGTCAACAGCGTATGACGTCCGTCGTTCATTCACAGTGGAGGTGCACAGAGGTTCACTTGAGGCCAGAAGCTTATTTACTGTGGTGAACATTAGGAAACAACCAGCATTAAGGTGGGGCCCTTTTGTCATAACTGAACAACAATGCTTGTATAACATACTGTTCTTTAGAGTTAATATGAGCTACTGCTGTAAGTAATTTCCAATGTACTGATGTGAAGTTGAGCAGCCAAAAGACAGCTGACGGCTAAATTAAGTGATTATTTCTGAGCGTTTTCTTGGCAGCCATCTTCTCTTGCTGTTAGTGTTAGTTAGTGTAGATTTTTTTTAATCATCTATATGAGGTAGTATTGTTTTCAGAAAATCAGTCTTAATGCACTTTTTGTGTTGGTCTTCTGTTAAGGTTACAGTGTCAGGTTGTGCACAAGGACCCAAGAATCTTTTTTGGCCTCTTTAAATCAAAACATGCTCTCAGCTGGCTTTGGCAGTAATTATATGAGGACAGCCAAGAGCTGCTGTAGTGGCAAATATAACTAATTAATAATTAATTTTATGCCTGTCTCTTGAAATCACTCAACAATTATCTTGAAATATCAGCCTGTGTTTTCTCACGAGAAAAGCGTTTTTTGTTTTTTTCTTCTGAATAAGCTTTTTTGGCGTCTCACGTGGATTTTCTGCCAAACTCGGACGAGTTTTGTTCTTTCTGGGGTCTTTTTTCATTAGTATGAAGTGGACAGAACTCAGCTAGACGAAAGTGATGTCACATATTTCCATGCACCAATCGGTAGCAGAAAAGTTTGATTCGAAATCAGTTGAAAGTTGTGGGATTGTTGACTTATATGTTGCTGGGCCACTGTCCAGGAAATCCGAAACCCTGATGATGCAGATTACTTGAGTTTATGAGCTCTCAATAAATAATAACTTTGCTTGTTGCTCAGTTAGTCCCAAACATTAAGAGGGGACATGTAAGGTTTTAAGATAGTGACCTTTTTCTAATTATATGATTTATGCTTTTTCCAAAGATCATTAATTATGTTGGTACAGTGACTGATTATTATAGCCCATTTCATGCCATATATTTAGTCCAAAAAGTAAAAGTTGATGCATTACAGTAAATTAAACATAATTTATCTTCCTGACATTGTCCACTGTCAGGTCTCCAAAACTGTGAGCAGTCACAGCTACGCATACAGCTGGTGAAGCCACAAAAAAAGCATATTTGTCGCCAAATCAAACCAAACTCGTGTTTTCGTTATATGGAGGGGTTTACTTTGATCTGCAAACCTCATGACAACAGTTTGTGGACAGCCGACAAAGAGAAAACCAGAAAAGTCAGACTAGAGATGACAACATATTTGAGATTGTGAAATGATGACAAATGAAACAGTGATTGAACAGCAACAAAGACGTGAAGAAGTTTTGAATGCATTCTCCGGTCACCCGTCACAAACTCTCTTGAACCTACAGTATATATTAATGCATACATGAACATAGACAAATACATACACATGCACATCCTGAATATTCATGCACACAGCCAGTTATGTTGTTTTTACCCTGAATCTTTTTTTTATCCACTTATTTGTTTGGTTGCTTAACCCCACTTTAAAAGCCTGAACAGAGAGTGGAGCTGCAACTTGGCTTCAGGTCGCTGCCCTATCTCTTGCACTACTTCTTCCTTATGATGTTTATCTGTATTGTCCTTGCCGTGAATGAATAAATACAACTGTGATCACGAGATTACGTGGTTAAACATGAACAACAATGTCTTGCCCCCCGTATGGGTTGATTATCGAAACTTTATGACTTTCTACAAACTGTTGTGTTTTCTCTAACTCTTGGGTGAGGGACAGAAAAAAAAAAATGCAGTGTTCGTGATTCATACCTCTTTCGTTGCATGTTACAGAGAACCAGCACAAAGTCACGCTACAAGAATGACTGATGCTCTGCTTGGCATGTTGGCTGAAAGAAATGTTTGGAGAAGGGAGGAGCGAGTCCTAAACGCAACACCAAGGTCTTATCTTGTTGCTTCTGCCACTGTGGTCCCTGTGATTAGTGTTAGATGTCTGAGATAAGAATTGGATCTGAGGCCAGTCTTTGTGAGAACAGGGCTAGAAAATATTCATTGCTGCCACTGTGGTGTACTTGTTTTGCAAACTTACATTACTAACCAGACGGTAAGGGTAAAGGCCAAAACGAGCGTACTGGAAATCTTTGATAACCGGTCAGTGGAACAGAACAGCCACACGTTGCCTTTGAGAGTGCGTAAAAACTAGTTAGCAACGAGCAGAGAACTCGAAAGAGTTTGTCAAAAGTGATGGATGGTGGTTGAAATAATTGTATTGTTAATAAACAGTTGCAGTAGCTAAAAGTAGCGAATAAATGCCTGAAATTGCGGCGAGATGTCAGCTGGTACACCCTGGACAAGTTGCAGGTTCATCTCAACAGTGTTTAAGTTAGCTAAACTTCAGGATACACATTGAAATAGTTAAACCTGGTGTATAAATGTTTCTGATGTAAAGCTTCTGCTTGTCACAGTGGTAGAAGTACACGTGCAAATGTGACCGAGGCAACAAACATGGGAAATCCAATGTATTGAAAAATGACTGAGACAATAACCGCTTTTGTATTACTAACTATTAAATAATAGGAGCTTTGTGATCCATTGATAAGAACACGTTTGGAACGATGTAGGGCCACTCTGGCTCATTTGATGGATCCGTCAGGAAAAGGTTGGGACCCACTGTGGAAAAACACTTTGTACAGAAATCTCCGTGAAATGATTGTTTAAATCCTTCTCCCTGATGTATGATGTATGTGTTTTAGATTTTTTTTTTTTTACAGCGAGTAAGTACTTGAGGACGACCGAGGATGTCAAGAGGCACATGAATAATACAAGAAAAGGCTACAAGAGGCTCCAGCCAGTGAATGTTTGCCTATGGGAGCTTGTTGCAGAATCAGTTTGACGTTTGAAGACTCACCATCCAGCAGCGTCCAACATTCAACAGGCTGCATCCACTCCGAGATCAAACCCATCTAGATTACAGTCCTGCAGCCAGGCTTTCAACAAACAAAGGAAATGGCACATTACACCATCCCTCTCTCTGAAAATGCATGGCGGAGAAAAAACCCTCTCCAGTTATTTAACAAATACAAGTTTATTTGAAGTACAGACAAGGAAAAATGGAGGGCTTTTTTTCTTGCGCTTGCACTCCATATGACAGCAATTTGGGGGTATTGTGTATTTTGGCCCAAGCGTGTGGTCTATGATAGATGACAGGAGAGAAAATCACGAGCCGCTGGCTTGAGCACAGACATGCAAATTGCTTTCAGCTGATTGCCGCATTCTGCTTGATATTTATCAAGTGGATTACAGTATGCCTCTTTATTTACAGCCAGGAAGCAGCTGATCAATTCCACTAAAGGAGGGAGGAAAGAGAGCTGATGTTTTTCCTCTGCTGGGTGAAAGTAGAAACCCCTCAAGTGGCCAGTGAGCACTGTAAAATTAAGTGTATACTCAATTGCATCTCGTTTCACCACAACAAAAGAGACAACATCCACAAATACAGATGTCTCACAATTTACCCAAACCCACACAGATATTGTTTTTTTTTTTGCTGAAATTGAATTTACAAAGAACAAATCCACAGTACAAGCTTACAAGTGATTAGTACATACAGCACTTAAACCTACTTAAACTGATTATTTGGCCACTTGGAGGCAGTGGAAACAAGTGAACAGTGACATATTATCATCTTTCTAAGTTTATATGGTGAGCTTGTTAGTAAACAGTTACACATCCAGCAGTTACAGAGCAATGTTACCACTCACTTGGGGTCCTGTAATGATTTTAAGCTCCGTTTTTAGTCTCTACCAATTTCTGAAGCGCAAGATATTTCATCTGGCTCTTTGGCTAAATGCTTCACTGCGATCACAAGTTTGTCTTTAATTGTCTGCTGTGGTGCTGAGCAGGTAGAGTTGGCCTACATTTGGCTTTTAGAGCTTTCTCTCTGAAAGCAGATGACTATGAGATGTTATGAGGTCACTATAAAGCTCCATAAAATAATAATTCTCTGTAGGGTCCTCACTACGAGTGATTCCTTTAACATTGTCTCACATTGTCATCTGAGACACTGTTATTATTAAAACAGAGATTACAGTCAGTTTTATGTTTTGAATTCTGGATTTTATGTGCATTAATTCATTGAATGGAAAGCTTAATATTAATCTCGTGTGGCCCTACAATGCAAATAACTTTTCGAAAAAGAAAAATGCTGAACCTTGTGGTTCTTAAGTGAAAGAAAGCACAAATCAAACACAAATTCCATCTTCCTTTCTTATTTGGGTCTTCATGATGCATTCATAAATGGTCAACTATTGATAGCAGTGTTTCTCTTATAGTATTTATAGTAACCACAGACGGATTTTATTTAGCTGTAGATGTCAGGTCTAAAAAACAAACAAACAGCATAATGCTTCTTTGTATTGAAGTTGTGATCTGCCAGAACAACTTGAGTTCTTCTTGGCATTCATTTTCTATGAACTCTCCTGAAGGGATGAACACCATTCGTCCCAAACGTATTCCCTCATTTGATCTTGGCTGTAGAGAGCAAAATCTCTCATAGGTGTTCAATTGGGTTCAGATCTGGTGACTTGTATTGCTATAGCATAATGACCCACATCATTCTTTGTATCCTGTATGGAATGCATGTTACACATGAACTGTGTTCACTGGTGATGAGGATTACTAGTCAGCCTGTGAAAACAGTTGTGTAATGTCTGGAGCTTTCTTAAATTGTGAGAAAATAACCCTATTGATCTCAGTTTTGGGTTCAAATTTAAAATAGAAAGCTTGTGTAAAGAATGTGGAGTCAGGGGCTAAAAGTCAGGATATCAATATCTCACCTTTTGCAGCTTTGATTTTGATTATTCTGTTTTCTGCCTGTTTCTCATAAAAAAGTTTCAGCTTTATGGATATGCAGTACTCAATTGTGGTAGTACTTCTTGTATAAAGAAAGTTGGACTGTCTATTAACAGCTTCAGAGGTCTGATCTTTCGCTGAATGTAACCTCTAACCTTCTTTTAGACTGCTGAAGCCGAATTTGTTTGAGCGTCTTTTCTGTTGGAGATGACAAACATATGTATGCAACTGTGTGAAGGAAGAAAGAGAAGTTTTATTGTCAAGAAGCAGAAAGTTCAATCAGGTTCCTGTTGGCACAATAATTTCACAGCACTCCATGTAACAGCAAAAATATGATAATGATACACACAAGGATCAATTTCATGTGCAGAACACATTGTTATAACTTTGTGTGATTTAATTTAGCCCTGGTCTTGTCTCTGATCATGATCCAGGCCTTTACTTCAGCTCTAGATATGTTTAAGGACTCGGGTCAGTGTCAAAGATCAGATACTTACCCAATCAGGTAACCAGCTCCAGGGGGAAATTACCTCCTTCCGACCACTTGCGTTCACCTGCAGTGACCCGGAGCAATCAGAGGTGAACGTGGCTCCTAATCACGAAAAAAGCCTTTAGGTAGTACACGCACACTCAGCCATGGCCCACCCAACCTCTGATCCCACTTCCCCCGACAGACCAGCTCCGAGTTCAAGTGTTTAAACTGTCATATCAAATAGGCTCAACGCCGAGATTACTTGTGCAGGACGCATTGTGTGTTTAGTTTGATGCCGACAGCAATATCCTGCCATGCTGTTGATCCTAGCAGCTCTGGGTGTAGAGTGGCTGAGTGAGCCGTGTCAAGCAGAGGTGGCTGGTCAGGACACACTTGTACTCTGTTCATACAGGGGAAGTCTAGAAAGTAGGACTGGGGGGTGTTCTTTTGTAAAAAGCAATGGAAAGAATCTATAACAAGGAGCACAACCAGGACCCTCCGTTTGTTTTGATGAGAGTGAAGGGACAGACACACTTGTGGCGCATTTGAAGACGTGGATGGATAGTCAGCTACGACTGCGCCCTGGTGTTTATGTTTCATGCACCCTTAACTTTGGAGGGCTGGACCATACACGTTTAAAACCGTGAACACTTAAAATGTGATGTGTGCGCAGAGTAACTACATTGCAGTGAGGAGGCTCTCTGTTTTTCTTTGGCGAACTGTGCCAACTCTCTGACAGCTGATGAATGAGCCCAAATGTCGCTCCTCCCACAGACCTCTGATCATTTGCAGCATGTAATGTAAAGGTCTGAGGACTGTGGTCGCCTAAATCCAACGCACAGTACAATATGTGAACCCGGAGGATCTACATGAGTGAATTTAGCTCAGCCGACATCAAAACAGACTGTAATTGATGGCGATCTTTTTTGACCTCATACTGTTAGGAATAGTTATCAAAACTGACATTCCCCATCGGCATCCGCTGTACTTTGTGTTCAGTGCCATTTGACCAATGTTAGCATGCTAAGATGCTAAACTAAGATCGTAAACATGGGGCTAAACATCAGCATGTTAGCACTGTCTTTCTGTGCATGTTAGCAAGCTGATGTTAGCATTTAGCTGAAAGCACCATTGTATTTTAGTACAGTCTCACAGGGCTACATGGGTGTGTCAGTAGTAGCCTGCCTATCTAGTATCCGCAGTTTGAATTTGATGTATACTGCCTTTAAAAAGATCCACAGTGCAGCAAAATATGTCTCTGCATTTACAATACCATCTGCTAACAATCAAACAATGCAAAGCTCCATTTTGCAGCTCTACACTCACGTGCAGTGTCGAAATCTACTGCCCACTCTTGAATAAACTTCCATTACACAGGTTTTTGGTTTTGTTAGCTGCTATACGCTCCACTATGCCCTAACCTATCTGGCAGATAAGAAGCACTTTATTTAATAAAAGTTAAAAGTGGCTAAAAAGCTTCATAAAGCTGAATGGGGCTGCAGATTTGTATGATAATTCTTGGTGGTTTTTCATTTACATCCTCATTTAACCCATTGTTTACATACAGCATACTGTAGTACAGGTTTAAGTACAGTTGTAATACTCTGGCAAATTACTTCCCACCACCATCTCTAAGTGGACCACCAGCTGACTTCAGAGGAGGTCTGCCCTCCTTTACAATCAGCTGCTTATTCAAACAGGTTTAACAAATGATACCTGGTGGGCTGTTTAAGGACCCACCACTGTGTGGCTCTGTCAGAATCCCCATCTGAGACAATGCATGATGCCTGCACGCCTATCGCTGCACCGTCTGTTGGATTGGCTTGTTCCACAACTGGACAGGAAGTGTGCTAATCTGCAACCCGATCCGAAGGAAGGAAGAAGTCAGGAACCAGCCTTCAGTGCTTTCACCAATCATATTCATCACCAGAGTCGGACCGAGGCTCATTTAGAGCGGGAGCATGGCTTAACTAAACATCTTCCCCATAAAATAAATGCTTCCAGGTTACTCCCAGTCCAGGTTCCACTCAGAGGAGCATCTGATCTCAATTACCAGGAATGCTATAGGAAGCAGCGAGCCTCGGCCTGTAGCCTGCGCCAAGAGCACCATGGCAACAAGCAGCACGTCTACGAGCCCTGCGCAGATAGGAGTCCTTTTCAGGCACTTGTAAGACGGGAAACGATGATTTGATAATTAGTTCCTGATGCCTCTCATTCTTTTTCATATCAATCAGGTCTATGAAACAGAATGCAATTTAAATACAGTCTGCTGTTTAAAGTTGCAGAGTTTGGCTGGTTGGTATACTAAATGTCCACTGAAGAGTGATGCACAGATGTATGGATGACAACAGTCCAAACAAACTTCAAGACTAAACACCACAAAAAAAAAGAGGCAAAGCATTGGAAAGAAAAAGAAAATCACCAAGAACTGATAGCCATGATCATGTTTGATGTAAAATGTAGTGAAAATATAACAACTGTGACTTTGATGATGAAGTTTCTAAGAAGGGAGGATTTCAGACATGAATTGTCTTTGCACATGAATCACCATTCTCAGAAAATTAAGCTGTGGGTGGGCTCAAATTTGTGTTGTGCATTCATATGCTCCTAATTTACTCCTCCTTCTAAGACCAAAATTTTGACTTGAAACCATGTTGTTTCACTTTAGGAAAGGGAGGTGCACCTTTGTATCTGCATTGTATTGTGTCATAAATACTATAGCAAGCACATACATTCAAATATTTTTCTTAAAAACTTAAGAAACTTAAGAACTTTAGGTGAAACAGACAAACAAAAAGAAGGTTCAGGGCAAGAATGCATTGTCTTTGTGCTCATATACAGCAAAGATGACAATGAAATTTAATTTCTTTACTGTTCCAGTGAACACAAAACAGGTGAAAGTTAGTTAGAGAAAGATATATAAATAGGAGCATATATTTACACAAAATGATACAATATCATCATCATCATTGTTTCATCATAGTTATAGTAACTACAAATAAATAAAAGTCAGCAACAAACATGAGGCAATCATTTTAAGTTGACCAACCAGGACCATTTTTTTTCTTTATTTGGTGCAAAAAATACTAATACAATTAAGTAGTACATAGAAAGGGGTGTAAATGCGGCAGATTGTATGTGGTTGAATATAGGATTCATAAATAAAAACATTTTGGATGTTTTTTCACATTACGGTTTCTTATCTTAGATTTTTAAAATATGTATTACGATTATTTTTACTGGAACATTGATCACTGTAAATGTGCTAATGTAAGCCAAAGGGACATTTTTCAACAGTTCTCTCTCAGGCAGATGTGAACATAGCCATTAAAATGCAATAAAACATGTGAAATCATAACAGGAGAGTTTCATTACTAAAGCTAAAAAGACATAATTTGGGGTTTGTGCACGATCTACTCATGTACACTTAATTTAAAATGTCACAATGCACAATACATGACCATCTCCACCATGACACCAGTTGTGGAAAGTAACAAAGTACTCAAGTACTGTACTAAGTACATTGTTAAGCTACTAAGGAGTATTCCCATTTTTTGCTTCTTTATACTTCTACTCTAGTCTTTAATAGGTCTTTTCCCCTCTAAAATGTTTGATTTAAATAACTGTTCAAATCCAAAAGAAATCAAATGATCAAACATTTCCATAGAAAAAAATTAAATAAAAAAAAATTAAAAAAAGAAAAATGTCTAACAGGATTTTCCTTGTTGTTGGGAGAGTTGGGAACCGCCGGAGTAAACTGCCAAAAGTATATGTATTAATCATTCGAAATAAAATATTATATATTGGCAGAACATTTTCATCTGCTTCCCATAACCAACTAATGTTTTTCCTAACATGTATGTACTTTGACTTCAAAGTAATACATTTACAAGTTTTAACTGGTTATGAAAGAGTCTCAGTTCTATATAACTTACATAATCAAATGAGACCATCAGAGAGAACATTTGTTATTTCAGCATAGTTAACCTAAATGCCTGGCAGCAGGTCGGATTTGGTCCGATTCCCCTCGACATCAGACAAAATGAGGAAGTGGAAACCTTACCGCTTCTGTCCACAGGGGCCGACAAACTCAACACATTTCTTGCAGTAAGAATGGAGTACTTACACATGTTGTACATTAAATATATTAAACATACAGTATGTGTCACAGTTGTTGTGAGTATTTATTACTTTTGGAGGAAAATAGGGTCCAGTATAGTTTTGGGAGCATGTAGAAGGACCTGGATTGGCTTTTTGTCTTAAAGCCTCAGGGCTGCACACAAACACACCCTGTAATAATACAATGAGTGACAAGAAGCTGAGCTCATACAGTTTTGCACTGAAGTGGTTTGTGAATTACAACGCACGCAGTTACCCTCTTTGAAGGTGACAGGATGTGGAAAAGAAACCACGTCACACTGCTGTCATTAACGGGCAAGGCCGATCAGCTGGAATAACCTGAATTACACTTACGGTGAAAGCAAATCATCCCAGCAACAAAGTGAGTTATTTTTCTACATTTGTTGGAAAATTCATTCAGTATTTAAACCGTATCTTCAGAGAGAGAGAGAGCTGAGGTCTGCAGAGTTTACAAGAATTAGCCGAACGACTTATCTCCATGTGGACATCACAGACAAGCTAGTCCTAAAATTGCTACAGTATGCAGGAAATCATGCAGGAGAGTTACTTCAACACTCAAACATCTCACATAGGTTTGGCTCGGATGATGTCTCTGTGGGAAGGTATCAGAGATCAGAACCTGGCAACTCAACTGTTCATGAAAGAAGACAGCCTCTTTGTTCCTGTATGTATGTCTTTTTCTTCCCATAACTTTCATGGCCATGGTGTTTCCCTCTCCTTCGTGTCTCCTGTTTTCCCCTCTCTGTCTCTGTCTCTGTGTCTGTGGTCGTGTTTCCTCACCCTGGCTCAGCTCTCCTCTGCACACCTTCCCATTATTGCCAATCAGCACACCTGTCTGCCATCTAGCCATCACCTCTGCCGAGTCTCCACAGCCAGTCGCATCTCTCCATTCCTGCTGGTACACTAAATAAAAGACTTTTTCCCCCCTTACCTGTCTGTCCTGTGTCTGCATTTGAGTTCAGCCTTACTAAAGTGTGTAAAAACACAAATTGGACAGACTAAGAACTGTGTTATTCTGGTTGATGGTGGGTGTTTCCCTATGTCAATATAACTTAAAGAGCTGATTTGTCAGTGAAAGGTTTGTGTTCTGATCCCTCAACCAACAGGATGGATCTGCCTGATAGGGCTCCTCCCTAAAACCCCCATAAAGTGTTCAATGAACTTGGGAAACATACTGAATACATGTTAATATACTGGACACAAACAATATGAATTATGAAGAATGTTCTACTACTTCTAGTTCTACTACTTCATGTGCTGTTAAATAATGTAGAGGTAAAAAAAAAAAACCCAACCTGAATCTTTAAGATGACAAGAAGTCCTTGTGCTGCTAAATACTGCTGAATTTAAATGGACCTTGTGATGAGAATGTATACTCTCTCTTTGTTTATAGATATAAACAGATATAGACAAGTAATATATCCAGGCCTAGTGCTGCTTATCCTGCATTGAAATACAGTGTCAAGTAAACAAATATTCAATCTATCACACATTAAAAGTTAGTAGATGTAAATACACATCAGTACAGTATAAATATTATATCTTACACAACCAAAGACACATGAATCAGTTCTGCTGGATGCAAATCCACAGTTTTTATATAGAGCAAATTCATTTTAGACTTATTGTCACTCAGAAATTGTAACTAGGTCATCCAGTGCACAACGTCATTTAGTGGAACTTATTTAGTACAGAAAAGCAGTGTTTTGTAAAACTCATGTATTTATTTGTTTATTTAAAATTCTGATTGTTATATTAATTTACCAGCAGGTGGAGATAGAGCTCTTTGACGTCTTCCTTAAGTGTCATCCTGTTTTCTGTCACTCTAATGATTTGAATGACACATAAAATACAATAATGTTCATAACATGAAGACACAACTTTTCACTCGATGGGGTTACTCATAACTAAAGTTGTGGTTAATAATAATCAAATCAAAATTATTGGACGCCAATGATGCAGATGCAGATTCTTGAAAATGTATTGAAGGAGGAAGTAGAGGAAACTGTGAAACCGCCCATCGCTGATGTTATAAAGCCAGTCAGACCAGGCCTAAGCGTTGTTATGGAGACAGGAGCCTGTCTCTGAGAATATTTTCTAGAACCACTGAACCAAAATTAAATTAAATTTGAGTCCTGACAAAAAAAAAACGATCCACATGTGGAGATCATGAAAGGTGAGTCCTAAAACGATTTAATCAAACACCTGCAACCTTAATTTGATGATTTTATACCAAGATAACATTAATTCATTTTTATAGAGTTTAGCATATTTTCTCTCTGGGGGTTTATCCACCTGTTGCTGCTGGCGAGCACATCATGTGCTGTTGACTCTGGAGTTGGTAAGTTTTTCTTTTTCCATCTTAACATGTCATATTTTAAAATACTCACACACACACACACACACACACACACACACATATATATATATATATATATATATATATATATATAGAGAGAGAGAGAGAGAGAGTTAGGGATATCTGGCTTTCGGTGGTTATTTCGGTTACTGTCTTGACATAAATAGGGGTTTTACAGATGAATGATTTTTTTCTGATGACACCCATCCTTTTCTTTGCGTCACATTACAGTGAGCAAGCTTCTACAATCCAGCTTGACTTCAATATCTGATTAAACTCTAATTAAACTCTAAAATGATGCGTGGCTGTCAAGTATTTAGTCTGATTTAAACAAGTTCAGATCACTTCATTTAATTTTAAGGCAAAACTTTATTTCATATGTTGCCTTGTTAGAAGTTTAGGGTGTTTTCTTGATCACTTTTTTCCCGATGCATGCTGGGATAGGCTCTCTCTCTCTATATATTGATGTATGGATAAATAAACTTTTATTTCAATTTAAGCCACCATCAATGGCAATTGGTGTAGCACAACTTTATCTTACTTTATTATTAGATCATACCAGATCGTATTGTATGCAAATATGTCTATAGTTCTGCTTCTCGGGCATCCCTAGATAGAGTAAAACCCACATAAGAATTATATTCGAAACAACACACTTGCATTAGTGCGTTTTCTCCTTCTGGAAAACTACTGCTCATGTGAACATGCTTATCTATCCTCTCATTCACAACTAATGGGGAAGAAAAGGCAGCGCTCTCTCATTATCTCATTGAACTTCTGTAAGAATGAAGGAGGAACAGGAAGCCATATTAAAACGGCCATGGGAGGTAGTAGGCAGCAGCAACTTTTTGAAACCAGCTCCTGTGAGGAGACTGTAATCCATATTAAAAAGCAGGACCCTATAACCCTATAACCCTAACCCTATACACAAAACATGTTCAACTTAATTCAGTGTCAAGAGCTCATGTATTTCTGTAAGGGATGATGAGTCAATTGCCATCTCTAACATTTACGTCCCATTAATACAGGCAATATGCAAATGAAGTCACTTTGAGGTGGTTTGTGTGTTTGTTTCCCAGACTTCTTTCAGTATCACTCTGAGTCATCACACCACCAGTTAACCAGCCATTTAAGCAGCAGCAGCAGTTACATAATATGAATTATTGAGTTGCACAAAGTTGGACGATCTTTTCTCTTGTTTGCAGTGAATCCATGTTGCTACTACCCTTGTCAGAACTCAGGAGTGTGTGTGAGATTTGGTACAGATGCGTACCAATGTGACTGCACTCGCACTGGCTTCCATGGAGACAACTGTACAGTTCGTGAGTCCTGCAAAAAAAAATTTTTTTTTACATAAATTTGTGTGTCAATGTGACCCCCAAGGTCAGCCCCCCCAAACATCCCTGTTAGCGTAAGCAGCACTTTAGGCAAATTAAACCAAAACTTCATAAAAGGCATAAAGGGTTAACTAGCTACACTTGTGGCTTTCTTAGTTTGAATCAATATTATTCCCAACATACTATTCATACTGTATATCTTATCCACTTATTGGTGTTCATTCTACACATATACACATTGATCACTTTAGCAGCTAACCTTCCAGTACATCCAATCAAATCAGTGTTGTATCACTCATAATTAAGTCATTATCAATAAATGATAAAAGGTTTTTACAATTATACAGTCCATAGTACAAACTCTACAATTTTAAATATTTATAAGTTGCCAACTAATCCACTGATCTCCAGTTGTCCTTCAGATCTTTTCCAGAAGGTCAAAGGTCAGATAGTACATTAGACCTTCCTCTACCTCATAAACTGAGGAGCAAGTAACATAAAGGACGTCTTATTTTGGAAGAGGATAAACAACAGCTGAAATTGTGTCCCTTACAAAGGCAGCTTTATTAGAGATGGTACAAAAAAAAGAAAAAAATAAATTCTTTAATCTTGATCTTTGTGTGTAGCGGAGTTCTGGACCAGAGTTCGTCTCATGCTGAAGCCCAGTCCAGGGGTGGTTCACTACATCCTCACTCACTTCCAGTGGCTCTGGGGCATCATCAACAGAACTTTCCTGCAAGACACAATCATGAGATTAGTGCTGACAGGTGAGTGAAAGTGAAGTGAGTGAAAAGCTCAAAAGTGAAACACTGAAATGCTCAAACATCCCTCACACAGATCAGTGTGAAGTCGGACACACATTTTGTTTAATATATTGTTGGGAACTATTTTAAACTG
This sequence comes from Nibea albiflora, assembly GCA_014281875.1. Classification (NCBI taxonomy): domain Eukaryota; kingdom Metazoa; phylum Chordata; class Actinopteri; family Sciaenidae; genus Nibea; species Nibea albiflora. Next base: position 12,958,911 of record CM024801.1, read on the forward strand.
CAGATTAATGCTCTTTTGGTGTGGGAGTAGCTGCAGGACAGCGTAGGCTTACAGTGACATCAAGATCATTTAATCATTGGTTTTGGACTTTTACTGGAATTTGTTGACAATGAGTTACATAATATATCACAACCTTATCCCTCAAATCTCCATAAACTACATATTGGATTGTCTCCCAAAGTCAGGAGTGACCTTATTCCAAGCCCGCCGACCTACAATACTAAATATGGATACCTCAACTGGGAGTCCTACTACAATACCTCCTACTACACCCGGCTCCTCCCACCTATACCCAAAGACTGTCCTTTGCCCATGGGAACTAAAGGTGAGAGCTACACAATTATACACAGAAGGCCGTGCTCCTTAGGAAATCTTGTTTAAATCATGTTTATTTCTCTACAGGTAAAGCTGTTCTTCCTGATCCCAAAGAGTTGGCTGAAAGATTTTTTAAGAGAAAGACCTTTAAGCCAGACCCCCAGGGAACCAATCTGATGTTTGCCTTCATGGCCCAACACTTCACCCACCAGTTCTTCAAGACAAACCACGAAGTTCAAGGGGGCTTCACCAAGGCTTTAGGGCATGGGGTGAGCTACATACAGCAGATACACAATCAGATCAAAGAATAAAACATCAAGCATGTAGATTGAATTTCTTGTCAAATTTCTGTATTTTCCACTTACTCATGCAGGTAGATGCAAGCAATATATACGGAGACAACCTCATGCGACAGCTTCAACTCCGGCTTCATAAAGATGGAAAGCTGAAATATCAGGTAATAAAGAAACAGCACAACACCTTGGAGAATCTTCTTATTTTACTAAGAGCTAGAGGAACAATATCACTACCATGTCTGTACTATAGCAAGAACCTGTTAGCTTACCTGGGAACAGCTAACCTGGTTTTATCTGAAGGTTACAAAATTTGTTTACCAGCAGAAAGTTCATTTTTCTTGAACTACTCTATTTTTTTTATCTGTTGAATGCTAGAGTAGCCTATTTTCATTGTATTATTGCTCATTTTAATTTTGTTCTGAATGTTTTGCCTCTAGAAGAAAGCAAATAAGCATTTTTCTCAAAACTATTCTTTTAGCTCCTACTCGTAAACTAAAACATCCTACTCTCATATAATGTATCATATTGTATACGCATAAGTTCAAGTGGTTTCAATCTTTTCATCTAACTCTTCGATGTATAATAGCTATGTCTTTTAAATTGTACTTCCTGTGGCATGCTAACTTCTGAGAATATGTTTTCTTGATAGCAGTAATAGTGAGCTTACAGTCCCAATACTTTCTCACTTGGTGTACCCTGAAAGTGTGAAAGCGAGTTATCTTGACTCTGCCATGCGTGTTATCAGAGTTTGAGAGGAGACTTCCTTAAACTATCTTTATCAGAAAGCCACTACGCTTGTGCGTGATGTTTCATAAATAAGACTGCTGCTGCACACACTATGAAAGCTTATCATAAGCAAGAAGTTTATGAAGAAATAAAAAGGGTCTTCAAAAGTTTAAATAGCTCAGGCTCTTTCAGGAAGAGAATTAATAATAATAATAATAAAAAAACATTCCTCATAAATTGTTCCCAAAACCTAAAAATATTTCACTCACATGTGGATTACTTTTTTTGTTTGTTCACAGTTAGTAAATGGTGAGATGTACCCTCCCACAGTATCTGAGGTCCCTGTGCGCATGGTGTATCCCGACCATGTCCCCCCAGAGAAGCGTCTGGTCATTGGGCAGGAGATATATGGTATCTTGCCGGGTCTCACCATGTACGCCACCCTTTGGCTGCGAGAGCACAACAGAGTCTGTGACATCCTGAAGGCGGAACATCCAACCTGGGACGATGAGCAGCTCTTCCAGACTGCCAGACTCATCATCATTGGTGAGGGCCAAGTCACTCATTTGTGTCATTGTGTGTCATTGGCAAATCTTCTTCCTATGTGACAGAATGATTGGAACAAATAGATATATAATATGAAGTACTGTTTGACACAGACATTTTAACTGGTTCATTTTTTTTGCCCTTTAGTGTTGAGGCAATGGCGTCGGATTGGATCATTGTGGAGTGTAGGACATGTCACATGCATATTCAGTGTAGCTTGTCTGCCTGAACTAGTTTGCAGGCGTCGCACCATTTATTAGTAACCACACAGGATAGTGTGTGCCTTGACATATTTTCTTTGTTTCTGAATTCCATTGGATATAATCTAATCTAATAGTAAGAGGTTAACTAATCCATAGTTTAGGATTAGTTCCATTAAGTTTGATCAGAAGTTCACACTGTAGATCCTGTGAAGAAAAGGAGCAAATTCTCATCTTTATTTTTGTTTATTTATTGATAAAGTTTGGCTCCATGCATGACATCAGGTGATGACTTTGTTTCTGTCCTCCAGGGGAGATAATCAACATCATAATCGAAGAGTACGTGCAACACCTGAGTGGTTACCTGCTGAAGCTGAAGTTCGATCCCTCTCTGCTGTTCAACGCGCGTTTCCAGTACAGCAACCGCATCGCTCTGGAGTTCTGCCACCTCTACCACTGGCACCCACTGATGCCCGACAGCTTTCTTGTCGACGGAGATGAAATCCCGTACTCCAAATTTATTTACAACACCTCCATCCTCATGCATTACGGGGTGGAGAAACTGGTGGATGGCTTCTCTCGACAGCCTGCAGGACAGGTAGCAGAATATGAAAGTCTTGTACATTTTAGAAGTTAAGTTCTGTAGAAAGTAACTAAGTATATTTACTCAGGGAGGATAATTCTGGGGTACTTATTACTTTATTAACTTTCACTCCATTTCAGAGGTAAATTTTATTTTGACAGTTGACAATTATAGTTACTAATTACTTTTCAGATCAAGATTTTACATATAACATATAAATAGCAGTGTTCAATATTTAACCCAGTGGTTTCCAACTGTTTTGTCTTGTTATGTTTCATATGTCTATGAGTTGTTGGGTGTTTTCCGCTACGAACCTCTCTTGTACTTGTTATACTTCAAGTACATTTTGTTGATGACACTTGAGAATAGTCATGCTCTGCCTTATGCGACCTTCTCCCCAAAGAAAGATCAAAAGAACTGTAGAATGACTTGACGATGGTGAACATTTGATAGACACATATCTAAAACCAAAAAAAAAAAAAAACACCACCTAAAGATGTGGAATGTAAATTATGTGAGAAAATGCTGTGAGGGAAGTTGAGCCTTTCAGCTCAAAGAAGGTAAAAAAAAAAACTGTGGCTTGGTTTCTCAAGAGATAACAGCAATGGTGATACACTTGACTCAACGCATATTTATAACCAGCAAACCACCTAACAACCACTTCCTAAAATCAAATGTGAGCTACACCATCTTTGTAAAAAGGTTGGTACAACATGTAGAATGTAAATTGTTGTGTTGTGTTTAGGCATTGTCTTTCCGAAATAGGCAATACTCTCTGGAAAAGAAAGAAAAGTGCAAAAAGTTACCCATCATGTCATCTACCATAGACCAAGTCCTGATAACAAGCCAGATGGTCCCTGTCCTCTTTTGAACCAAGGACTCAGCATAATTTCCAAACAGAATTGCAATGTTCAAACCTCTTTGCATGTTAAACCGCTTTGTGGTTAGACATCTCTCATACCCGCGTTTCCTGAGATACACAGGGTTGTTCATGTTCTTGTTTCATCTGTGTTGCAGATAGGTGGAGGTCACAACTCTCATGAAAGAGTGCTAAATGTGGCAGAAATGGTCATCAGAGAATCTCGAGCGACACGTACACGGCCCTTTAATGAGTACAGGAAGAAGTTCAACCTCAAGCCATACACCTCTTTTTATGAATTTACTGGTAAGCAGGAATAATATTGTACCATTGTATTGTGCAAACTATTGCACCCTGCTTTATTTTACCTTTGCAGTAATGCAGCACTTTTTACTGCAAGCTAATTATCATTTTGTATCTCATATGAGTAGTATTGAAAGAGATACATATTTTCTAACAGAAACAGCTGAAATGAATAAAATTAATTTTATTACGTTAAGCAGCAATATATTTTTGTCATTTTTTGAACTGGTGCCAGAACCAAAAAAGGAAGTTGCTGCAGACTATACAAGGAAGCATACATTTTAATTTGCTCTCTTTTGGGTTTGTGAGCACTTTTCCTTTGCCAAGACAATCCAGCGACCAGACAGGCATGGATTAGGTTCACCAACACTTCATAGGCCACAGTCAATAACCTGATAACCTTTATGCAAAGGACATGTGTCACGCTGTATGAGGCAAGGCAGAGAATGATTTAGAAAGCTGCGTTTTTGAAGTGAGTAAAGGAAACCCACAGTGCTTGTGTCACAGTTGAGTAATCAGTGTGACACATAAAGTCTAGAAGATATAATCATGTGTAACATGATTAGATAATAGGATAGGAATGGTATGATTAATTGCCTTTTAACTGCATTAATAGCTTCGACTAATAGCTTCTCTTTCCCAAACAGATGACTTAGAAATGGCCAGAGAGTTAGAGGAACTCTACGGTGACATCGATGCTTTGGAGTTTTACCCAGGCGTCATGCTGGAGAAAACCCGTAAAAACAGCATATTTGGTGAGAGTATGGTGGAGATGGGTGCTCCCTTCTCTCTGAAAGGCCTGTTGGGAAACCCCATCTGCTCCCCTGAGTACTGGAAGCCTAGCACCTTCGGGGGAGAGACAGGCTTCAATATCATCAAAAATTCCACCTTGAAGAATCTGGTGTGTCTCAACACCAAGTGGTGTCCATACGTGGATTTCCATGTTCCCCGAAATGGGGAGGAGGCAAAACCAAAGAAGCCATCTACCGAGCTTTAATGAATATATACAGCTAACGATCTTTGATTTCATTCCTCATTACTCAGTGCACAGTGACTAGTTTACTGTTCTGCCTGTGCTGCAAAGGTTGTAGTCTTGTCTGGAATGAATATCACATTAAAGCAGGTCTACCTCCTGACAAATCACATAGTTGTGTCTTTGTATCATCTTGAAGACCAAATAACAAAAACACCTGACATTGCTGTAACTACCTGTTCAAAGAAGTGAAGACATTCACAGTATTTTAAATTGCTTAAAATAAACGTAAGATATATAGTCGCTTATGTACGTTTGCTTACTTAAAGTCAGTATCAATGATATATACTTTATTATGTTCAGCTGTATTCTGTTTCTGCACACTTGTAACTGAGAAAAGCCTACAACCACTCTACTAAATGGCTATTGGATGTCTGTGTTTCTCACGCTGACTTACAGACAGGATGTAGAGAGTTGTGTACCACCTTTTGGTGTGACAAACATGTTCACACATAACTGTGGTTTGGGTCATATTGAAAGTTATACAATGTTGCATGATAAACTGATAAAACCAGACATTAAAAAAAAAAAAAAAAAAACGTTGTTAATGAAACTCTGCTGTTTTTTTTAAAATCGTGGTTTAAGCAGGATATCAAAATAATGGCCATATCTAGATCCCCATTTTGTGTAGTTATATTGGGCTGTGTTCATTTTAACCGTATGGTAAACTATTAATTACATGTCTTACTGAAACACTGAGGCCTTTAATGGCAGAAAAGTTTGGTTGCAGTGACCCCTGCTGTAGGTTACATTGGACCAGTGTGGTCACTGCACTTGGAGGTATGTGTTTCTAAGTCTTTTTTAATGGAAGACATTTTGAAATGTCAATAAAAAAAATAATTCCACATTCTTGTTTTATTTTCAGTGTCTTGATGTTTTGTATACTATCTTACTGGGGGCTTTTGAAAAGAACATAGCCATCCTTAATGTCACCGGTAACACCTGTGCTATTCCTACTATGACAAGTTAAATCGGCTGCTGTAAAAAAAAAGGCCTGCTACTCGTCAAAGAGAGACTCAAAACTATTGACTCTACATAAATTACATAGTAAATGGAATCCAATGTTCAAATGGCGTTATAGTTGCCATTTGAATTGAGACCTGATTGTCTATCTCTTGATGCTACCTTGGTGAAAGCAGTCATCATCCTCCATTGTCACAGAACAAGGACAGAAAATGACACTTTTAATTTTGTCTAGCAGGAATATGAAAGAATCTCCTGAAACCCAACTATGAACTGTGCTGACTTTCAAACCAAAAGTGAGCTGATAAAAACTGTGCATGGTTTCAATTAGAGATACTTAGTTCACTTCTGTGTAGTACACTGTGTATACTACTACTACTTCCTGGTATAGTGCGCTAATTTTGGCAGTGCAGTGTTTTCTCAAGTTAAGTATGACTGTTGAGTACTTACTGGAAATTGCTTGACTCACAATAGACGCAGTACAGTACGTCAGTACAGCTGTTGCTATGGCTTTGCAGATACTGAGTGTGTAAAAGCAATCTTTTGTAACTTATTTTTTAATAAGTTACAATTATACTGATTACATTATACTAATTCACTATAATGAGGGGATACTGTATAACAACATAAATGCCATGAATGTTGTTTCATGTCCATAAAGTGCAGATTCAAGAGCAGTTATGCAACAAGAGAAGACTTGTTGCATAAAGCAACAGTTTTTTGCAACTTGTTGCGTAAATTTACATTTACATTTGCAGACAGAATTTCTGTGCATTTTCAAACAATTTTCTAAAGATCAACAGATATTTTGATTTAATAAAGAGTGATCAGATTAATTTTGGGGAAAGTGAGTTAATTAAGGCAGCTGTGGCATAAACTTTACATTGGGTGGTGGTCTAATAAATGTGTTTTTTTTCACTGTATGTTTTTCAGTGTATTTCATGAAACAATTGGGGGTTAGATTCCTCAGTGTACCACTAGAGGGAGCTTGCATACTACCAGTGGTGCAGTCTAAAGTAAGCATATGCAGGCCTTCACTGAATCAGTAAGTTTCTCTTCATATTTATTCACTGTACACTATATACTATATTGTTTTTACTTGCCATAGCTAGTATCCTCAAAAGAACTTCCTTTCAGTTGACTATGAGTAAAATGAGATAGGTGATAGGTGCTATTTCTTGTGTATGTGAATCTGTGTCCCACTGATGCAGGATGTATGAATCATCAGTACATGGTTATAGTTAGAGCAAGTACAGCAAATTAAATTTGTCTTTATCTACTGAGACATACTTTACATCAAAAACAGGCTTCACAGATGTCTGAAAAATATCACTAAGGACTTTGGTTGTATTGTCAAAATGTTTATTAATACGGCCCCTCTTACCCTCCTTTGGTTTCATAAAAAGGTGTTAACAGTCAAGTAGGTTGATATAAGAGAATGAGCAGGTGACTAAAACACTTATAGTCACAAAAAATGCATTATTTTGTGACAAAGTAAAATATCCTTGGCTGCTTCACTAAAGAAGTCAATGTAAAACACATTTAAGTTAACCTGTACTTGAACTAGCCCATATCCAATAACACAGTATGAATCAGAGTTAAACATGTGATTCCAGTATAGGTAATAATATCATTAAATTAATTACTACACATTCAATTTCTCTTTCATGTTTCAGCAGGGAAATAATGAAACGTAAAATATAAAATGAAGTAGAAAACAAGACTAGACGTTGTATGAAGAAGTAGCCTGCACTACAGTCAGACTGTAACACAACAGCATTTAATGTACCCACTAAGTGCTGTGCTAAATCTATGCAATGCACATTTACAAGAATGCGGTTGCTAATACAGAATGTTAGCCCCATAGTTTTATTGTTGTAAAGGAACACACCATACGTCCTTACCTTCTTACTGTGAGTTAAATAGAAAGACCACTCTCAAGTCTGTGCGTTTAATCCAGGAGGCAATTATAGCTTAGCATAAAGACTGAAAGCAGGTGAAAACAGTTAGCCTGGCTGTATTGAAATCTCAAAAATATATATCTATAAATATACTCTGCAGCGCTACCTAAACTCAGTACTTGATATATTGTATCTTATTTGTTTAATCTGTTTAAATATAAATCTGAAAAGTTGTTATTTTACGGTGAGATTTCAGAATGAATCTCTCACAGTACACCAATTTATGAGGCACAGTTTGTCATCATGGCTGTACAGTTGGAGAGCGTTGCTTATCAAACTCGATGCCTTAATCTCGAGCTACTTACTCTGATTAACTCTGGCAGCCGATTGGTCATTCTCCTGACTGTTAACTAAAGGGGGACTGAACAGAGGCGCAGTCACTGAAGTGGAATTAGAGACTGAATTGATATGAGTGCTCGTGCCCGCTGCCATTGAAGCAGTGGCTGGTGGGTAAAAATGGACATCCACTGCAACTGTAGTGAGGCCCAAAGAGACATGGTGAGAAAGAAGCAGGGGAGAGTTGCTGTGTGAGATGCTGAGGCTGTGGTGGATGGGCGCTACACACGCCTCAGCGCTTTGCAAGGTTAACGAGGAGCGGAGACCTTCCTTAAGTCTGGATGGTGGAGAGGGTGAGGGTGAACGAGAGGGCAAGGATGATGGAGGAGGCAAGGTATCCTGGCATGGGCTACGGTTGTCTCCTCTGTTACTGGTCCAGTCCTCACCACATTGCAGCTGGATGCTGGGCTGGGATAAACTGCAGCCTTTCTCCTCCTCCAGAGAGGGATCAATCTGAAATAGATGGAATGCACTCCTTAACGAGAATCAGTTTGATTGATTGGCCTAAAATTCCCCAAAAAATCAGACACATTTTTCACCATGTCCTCTTCACATTTTCAGTGTTTTCAAACCTTTGTGTCAAGAATGGGCTCAGGGTACGTCTCTACAGTGACTGTATGGTTGTCCAGAGCAGGTTGGGTGTCCTCTTGAAGATCCTCAGATGCGTGCTCCATCTGCACCGTGACCAGGCTCGGTCCCGGAGGTCGGGCTCGGGTGTCAGATGTGTTGGGGCTCTGCTCAATCACAGCCACACAGTCATCATCTTCAAAAGCTCTGCGAAAGAAACACAACAGGTTTACTGAATCTTTTACAAAGAAAAGGAAAAAAAATTTCAATGCCTCATCTCATTAATTTTTTGTGTTTACCTGTTTTCATATGTTCGTCCTGCTGCTCGACGATCAACATGTCGCATGGGGACACCTAGATTCCTCTGAGCTGTCAAGGACATGCAAATTGGCTCTATAGGTATAGGTATAGTTTGACATTGTTAAATATGCTTGATTTGTTTTCTGATGGAGAGAACATTGCCACCACTCTCATATTGTCATATTATATGTGAAGTTACTGCAAGCAACTAGATATATTACATACTGAACCTGGTGCCAGCATTACCCACAGGACTTTTTGCCCAGTGACAGTTTGGAAACTCTGGAGTGTTATGCTTGTAGCAGTGGCTGCAGAGGTCTGGTAAACTCCTTCTAACTCTACACGGCAAGACTTATCTTACTTTCAAACTTGTGGTTTTATTTATTTATTGACATAAGCAATATAATTCCCAAAAAGTTGTACATAAACTTTGGTGGGAATGTTATTTTTAACAGAATAATATGAGAGTGGCATCAATCTTCTTAAGGCAAATAAGCATATTTAACAAAACGTCAATATACGTGCTCAAAATGTGACATTGGTGTGCCGACATTTGATGTGGGAGGAGGATATCTGACCTGCGCGGCTTGTTGGTGCAGGTTCATTTTTCTGGACCACTGAATAGAAAGTAACACTGATGAAGATGAAGGCCAAAGAGACACCCACTCCCACCACGATGGGGATGTCGTGTTTCTCCAGCACAGGCAGCCATGATGGAGACTGTTGTGTTACTCTAGAGTGTAGGACACAGGCGAAAATGAAATTTTCTTACTGGAATTCTTTCTTTCATCTGTTATTTTACCCACCTTGGATCATTGCTGGTCATAGGTGACTGGGATGTGTTTCTCTTCAGCCACTCTGTAAGCTCCGTGTCATTGGCTGATTTAGCTGGCTGAAGTGGGACATCCTGCTGGCTAGTATTTAGATGTACTTGATGGACAACAGGAATTTCAGGGTCAAATGGTGATGGATCTGGGGTCTTATCAGGAGAATGTATGGTTGTGATTGAAAAATGAATTTTAAGAGGGTTTCTGTGTTGGAGTGGAAAAGTTTCTGTCTGCGGTAGAGAAGATTGTGAGTGGAGCAGCGGGCGTTGTGTTGGAGATGACTGAGGTTGGGTTTGAGGAAGCGTAGATATGGTTGAAGTTGGGTTAGGCAGTGCGGATGAAGGTTGACTGTGAATTTGGTATTGTTGAAACTTTGTGACTGAAGGAGGTGGAGGCTGTGTAGATGGCAGATTCTGCTGGATTGTTGACAGCTCCAGAAGAAATTTAGGAAAAAGATTTTGAGTAAATGATTGTTGAGGATCAGAGTCAGATATTCGTGAAAGGGTTGGTGAAGGCTGCCAATGTGTTTTCCGATGTAAAGCTTGACTTGGGTGCTTGAGTTTGGTTTGAGAAATCGGGGTTAAGGTTGGCTCATGCTGGAACGTGTAAAATTGACTTTTTGTAACCAGCTGGTGAGAATTAGTTTGGGGCAATTCAACTTCTGAAGCAGAAGACTCAGTGACTGAACCAGAGTGGCTCATCTTAGTTTGGTTTACAGGACTCTGTGGTGAATATGAATCCTGCGTTAGAATCCCAAAAGGTTTGTCCACTAGAGGCTTTGACGATAGTTGAGACACAGACGTGTCAGTGAGGGACTCTGTCATTTTACTGGCTGGAGTTACAGCACTGATGTTAGAGCCCTGAGAATCAGGCTCTATCACTGATTCGTCACTGACTGGATGCTGAAATTGTGTAGGTGATGTTGATGTCCAATGGGACTGACTTTCAGTGACAAGATATTGAATGGTTCTACCCAGCAGTTCACTGGTCACTACTGATGTGTGGCTATATATTGTTTGTGTTTCACTATTTGAAATTAAAAGAGGATGACCAGTCACTGGCAATTGGGTGTGGAGATCTAGTGACTTGAAGTTTGGATGTGGAGGAGGTGGCAACATAGGAGGCTGCATCTGAGTAACTAACGGCTGTGTTGGATTGGTTGGATTGGTTGTTGGCTGATTCCGGTGATGCTGTAGAAGACGGCCAAGTGACCCTGGTGCGGTCTTTAACTCAGCCGCTGCTCCACTTGAAAATGTAGAAAATGTGGTAGCTTTGTATGGTGTAGCATCACAATCTGATAAGGAGCCTGGAAATAGCAATAAAAAACAAGTTTAAAACAGTTAATGCCTTGATTTCTTCATATACTTCATATTCTATACTTAGTGATGTTGTTACAATATCTTAGCAATTACTTTGATGAGTACAGAGTTTATAACTTATATAACTGATGGCTGGAACTATGACAACGTTTTTTTTCTTGATGTACGTACACGTGGCCTTGTTGTGCTGCTCCTGTACATGTGGATGGTGTGTTGTTTTAAGGTGTTGCTCGGGCATTGAGTTACTGGATTGGGAAGCTAGCAGTTCTTTGCTAGTGTTGGTGTGCTATAAAATATGAAAACAAAGCAGTTAGCTTCAGGACAGGCACAAAGTTTGGCACAATCAGAAGCCACAAGACAAGTAATGAGCAGGTAGCAGGCCACAAATAGCAGTGATTGATAGCAGTGATGTCACCCATTGACAGTGGAAAGTCACCACGTGATATTGTAAAAAGCACACAGTCAAGAACAGTTCACAGTCTGGAAAGCAAAACAGTGTCACCACACACAGCGGAGATTTCTGCAATGTCTTTACTCACAGCAGACAGAACCAGTCTTGTCTGCTTGCCTCTATCAGCTAGACGGTGTTCAGCTTAGGACAGAGGGCAGCATGAAAGACAACCAGCAAGAAAGAGTAAGTTGTGCATATGGGGTCAAGTACCTTGTTGTATGACTAGTGTAAATGTACAACGTGTGCATCATTACTGAGAGAACAACAAGGCCTCATAAGTAGGTTATTTGGCTAACTTAAACCTCAAAGTCCATGTAAAAATACACACAGATGTCACTCAGCAACTGAAGAATAAACAACAATAGATGATGAGATGTCAACATACCTGTCACAATAAGGATCGTACGTCTCTGATGTCGTCCTGCTCGGTTCTCAGCAGTACAGTAATACTCCCCTGCATCGTAATGCTGCACACTGGAAATATGCAGAGCTCCATCTTCTACACAGGCCAGGAGATAACAAGACTAGTTAGGATGCTATTTCATGTTTGAGGTAGAAAACAAGCACAAGGTGAAACTTGAGACTCACCATCGATGTGTCTGTCTTTAGAGGAGCTGATGGGGGACTGTGCCTCTGCTCTGCCCCTTGTCCAGGTATATCTGATGGGCAGAATCCCTACAGCTTTGCAGGGCAGGACTGCTGAAGCCCCAATCCTGCAACTTACCTGAGCGACAAAGGTCACTATGATAGGACTCACTGGGAGGAGGAAAGAGTAAAATTGAGTCATATATGCATTTGAAGCTAATAACAATTAAAGAAAAAAAATGGTTGAAATGTAGAAATTTACAGTATTACTATCATACCAAGTTGCAAGACTCGGAGTATAATACACCTTTGTGAGATGTGGCAAGCATTTTGAGGAAGCAGTTACAATTTCGTGCCACATTTCAGAGATTTGTAATGTCCAGTATCATATAAAATGGAATAAAAATGAATTATCACTGCTTTACATTTATATCAACCTGTATACTGATTTGCATGACCCCAGTTTTCTGAAACTTTATGTCACAAAAAGTCAACTTTGCTAACTTTCTTCAACTCAGCTACTGATTTGAGAAGTACTTAGTACACTACATCACAAATAGTTAGTGTAATTACCAGCAACTCTGAGCATTGCTGTGTTGTGGCTTCGACCCAGTGTGTTGGAGGCCTCGCACACATACACTCCCTCATCGTAGCTTCTGACGGACTGGATGTAGAGAGTGGCATTTCTCAGTCTGTATGAGAAAGATGTAAATAGTCATATTGCTCAGTTGTCATAGTGCTTCTTTAGTTTTCAATAAGGCATTAACTCACCCTAGAGCAATCTTGCCTCCAGTCTGCTTGGAGTGGCCTCTTTTCACCCAGCTGATGGAGGGTAAAGGGTAACCAGAAACCTGACACTCCAGCACCACTCGAGCTCCCACAGACACCGTCAGCATCTGGGGCCACAGTTTCACTGACGGCGGGGCTGCCAGAAAGAAGAATGAGTGATTATACAGTAGCAACAGTGGCACGGGATGGCAGGTCTATTGTAATGTCATACCCAGCACAGTTAGCGTCGCTCTTCTAGAGGTAAGAAATCTCTGAAGATGGATGTTGGAGGCTCTGCAAAAGTAGCTTCCACTGTCATACTCCTGGACACTGCAGAGAATAGCGTCAAGATGCACACGAAACCATGAATGCATGATAAGCAGCTATTATCTTATTGTAACCCTGATTGTTACACTAAATATACATTATTAATAGTTAAATATGACAGTTATCTGGCAAAACATGTGCATTCATATTTACATTTTCTCAAATACGGCACACACGTGTACAAAAACAAACTAAAACACAGCCTATACATACACACACCTGTGGAGGAAGAGGTCTCCGCTGGGCAGCACAGTTACATGAGCTGAGGGAGTGAGGAGTTTGTTGTTTTTGAACCAGGACACATGGGCTGCTGGTCTGCTGTATGGAGGCCTGCATGTAAGTGTAACATTTTCTTCTCTCTTCACCGTCAGGTTTGTGAGCTGCTGGACGAAACTCCAGTCCATCTCTAGAATCATAGCACGTTTGTGTGTCATCCATGTGTGTTTGCATGTACTTTTCATGACAAGTAAAACCGCCCTGAGAGGATTATATTTCTTTCTTTTCTTTGATTTATCTGTGATTTTGTTTGTGTGTTTCTTACGGGCTGGAAGAAGGAAGGCTGGCTGTGATTTGACTGACTCTTTCTGGTTTGATGCTTCACAGTAATACAAGCCCTCATCGTCTTTGGTCACATTCCTGAAAACAACAGCCAGAAATCAGAGCAAAGCTTTACCTCTTGTCACAAACTATATATATTGAACATATTTCTGAGCAAAAAAGCATAATTTATACAATGTGTAGTTCTTGGTTCATGACTACAAGTTGGCAAAAACAAATAAAACAAACAAAAAAAAAACATTAAAGAATTAATATTCCTCTTATCGTATGCAGTGTTAGACCTGAATGTGAGCAGCTGTCCATTGTTCTGGAGGCTGAACGAGGCCGAGCAGTTTGTCAGGATGCAGCCGTCTTTGAACCATTGCACCATGGGAACAGGGAAGCCGCGGACAGCACAGCGCATGGAGACCTCTGTTCCTATAGCAACTGTGATGTTGTCAGGGCCCTGGATGATCTGCAGCCTTCTAGGGACCCCTGCAAGGTAAGAGTGCCAACACTTTCAGATATTAACCCCACTGCACAAAATGTACATAAATGAGCCATTTAATGTAGCACGGGAATGATCGAGTAGAATAGTAGAATCAATATTTCAATATTTCGATAATGTCTCCCGCCTCCTTTCATGCAAGAGTGCGAGAATAAAAAACACATACTCACCCTGCACAGTTAGTTTAGCTGGTTTGCTCCTCTTGCTGATGTTCAGTAATGGATTGTGTGCGACACAAACATACGTCCCATCATCCTCTAATGTTATGTTGAAAAGATGCAGAGTGCCTGAAGTCTTCTTCTGGTTACCACCTCCATACTCACCCTGGACATGAAAACACAGTTTAAAACTTACATTATAATACATCTGGGTCAAAAAGTGCAATAATTTTGATCTTGCCCCAACTATAATGAAATAAAACAGACAGGTGACAATTTAATTGCACATAGGATTTGCCCGAATGAGGCTTTTTACAGCTCTTTGTTGCTTGTGGATTCCTGAAATGAAACTGCATTTGTATGCTCGCCCAGCATTTCAGCCAGTGCCTTGTTCAGAGTTCAAGCTCTACGGATAGAGGAGGTTTCATCATTTGGCCTCCAAGGAGCTGTTTTACCTCGGCTATCCCCAGCTGCTAAAAAACTGCAGTGAATGTTGGGTAATGTTTGAGACGGCTGAACAAGTAAGGGAAATCCATTATCAATACTAGGCTGTGAAAATACTCACTACAAGTAAAACTTCATTCAAACTCTGATACTTGTTGTGTTATTATAATTCATGTCTATGTTGCATTTGTAGTTGAGTTTGGTCAGACCTTTACAAACTTTTGCCTAGTATGATTGACCTGCATTGCATCATATTCTGTAAGATCATACTGTCCTGTGAGAAGCATGCTGGTATCTCTAAAATCTTTTCATACGTTCAGCAAAGCAGCCTTGTTTTCAGCTTTGTGATTTTTCTTAAGAAGTAGGAGAATTTTCTCAACCCGTAAAGGAACACTTATCCCTCAGCTTATCATCATTTGGCCGAGAGGCAGGGTACACCATGGGCAAGTCACCGGTTCACCGGAAAACAACCATTCACACTCACATTCATACCCACGGACAATTTAGAGTCACCAATTAACGGAGTACCTGGAGAACACGAGTAGACTCCACACAGAAAGCTCCAGCTGGGTTTTAAACCAGGAACCTTCTTGCTGTGAGTTGACAGTGCTAACCTCCAAATCCTGAAACAGGGGGTCTTCAGTGCTCACATTTTGCAGGGACTGACTGAGGACAGCAGTATGGAAGTCAAATTTTGACACTGTCTTAGGCACTGTCTTCCCAGAGACCTATAAGCTAGTACTGTATATACAGTATGTTAATCATCTTCTCTTGTCTCTTTGTGGCACTATAGCAGTTTTTCCTATAAGGAATCTGCCTTTGATGCCCTTCCAGTAAACTGTTAAATGGATCCATCTGAAACTGCATCAAACTGCTCACCTGTATCTGTCTGCCTCTTGTGACCAGTGTCCCATCTTTCAGCCAGGTGATGCTTGCAGGAGGTGAACTTTCCCCTGATACGCACTGGAAGAAAAGCCCCTCTCCTTCTCTGACTGTCTGATCCTGTGGGCTGAAGAAAACATCCTCCAAACCTGGAACACACAGTATAAATAAGAAATGAACAATCAAGTACTGTATTAACTAGTTTATTAGTTTATCAAAATTCATGCTACTCTATGTTGCAGATCAAACCTGCTCAAGTTGAAATTGTGCAATGGTTTACATAAGGCCATCATGATAAGATATACACAGTATATTTGTATAACTTAAACAAGTATGTTTTCTTCTACACAGTAAGTGTACACTACACTGTACACTTACTTTTACTCATTTACTCTTTTACCATTACTGGTTATCACAAAGTTACAATAAGAGCTGCGGGGACTCACCCAGTTGGGATGACACTGCCAAGCTGGACAGGATGAGTAAGCAGAGGTGGGAAGTCATCTGTGGGAGCATCCAGATGGAGACACAGACATGCATCCTACTGCAGAGCTCCCTGGGAAGCATGAGGAAACCACCATACGGCTTCATCCATGGTGTCAGCTGGAAAAGTAAGCACGGATAAAATGGGGTCAATATAAATACTCTATACTATTATTTTAGCTTACCTAATATCGTAGACGAATATCGATGCCTAGTGTCCTAGCCAGATCATGAACGGTGTGCTGCATTTGGTTACTTTTCAGACAAGGAGCTTCAGAAGAGAAGAGATTTGGCATGTTGGAAAGTATGTCATGTTGTTTTAATGGGTTCATTTTGTTCATCAGCTCTATGGCACTCTATTAGATGAGTGCACAGTGTAAGTACTTCTATAGTGAAGTACTGTAAGAGAATCAGAGTAATTTATCACACACTAAAAATTAAAAACTGGGTCAATATATCTTTGATGCACACTGTATCGTTTTCAAACTTATATTACTGTTAGCTTATTTAGAATGCATATAATAAAATGGTACATAATAATTTTAATATTATTAATACTACTACTAATAATAATAATAAATTGCCATTTGTCAAGTTTTACATTCAATTAATTAATTATTGTTAACTAGCCGCATATGAGATTCAAACTGAAATGAGCAACAACAATAAAACAAATGAATGAAAGAATTTTAAATGATTTTAAGCTGCAGGATGTTAAAAAAAAAAAAAAAGATGTGATAATGTTTCAGAGTTATTCCATTGATATCACTTTATCTTTCATTTGCGCTGCAGCAATACCACATCCTTTACAAACAGCGGTCATTTCAACACAGCGGTACTAAACTTGCCGCTTGCAAAGATCACTTTTGATCAGTTTGTAGCAAATTTATTCAGCAGATGAATTTAACATTACTCTCTCTCTCTCTCTCTCTCTCTCTCTCTCTCTCTCTCTCTCTCTCTCTCTCTCTCTCTCTTGCTCTTCATGCCCTCCCCTCCCTTTTCTCTTTGCTCCATTCCTATTTTGGTTGTGAGTCTGTGGCACCGCAGCGAGCTAAGCTTTGTCCTCTTTAGTCCCTTGAATGGGCCCAGCCACTTTATAGAGCTCGCACTGTGGCCCTCCACTCAATGAAAGTGACATGAAAAGAGGCTGCGGAGCTTTGTACTATGAAGATCAGTTATTGGTCCTCTGCAAGGAAAGCTACCCGTCTGATCACATAGGCTTTCATGATCCTCAATATTGCCATGTAAGGGCCGATCCTTTATTGTCTGAATGTGCCACATATTTTGCTTATACAATTGCTGAATTTGCACAAGTAAATATCAGGGGATGTTGAAGGGAAACATGCCAAAGACATAGTTTTGATCTCAAGGGGCTCATTTATGATTAAAGGGTTAAAACTGAATTTGTAATGATGAAGGTTAAAGGGCTCAGTGTGCTTTGCAAGAATGTGAACATTATACAGTGAAACAACATTTGTGTATTATCAAAAGGAGACATTATTCAGGTTATGTAACAATTTTTCAAAAAAGAAAATCAGCGAAAGAGAATATAAGTTAATATTAGAAGAGCATCAGCAATGAAAAACCATGTAGAAAATGTGATGAAAACGTAGAAATTATGTTTTTTTCTTGATTCAATTTGAAGAACGTCACAATCAACTATGTCACCTTTTGCAATATTTATTCCTCCACTGACAATATGCACAAAAACAGGTGGTTTTAAACACACACTGACTGTGTGGAAATTAAACTTAAATGTCATATTTGGTTTTAAACGTTTCGAACAGTAAGATGTTGCAATCTTGGACATACCATCTACCGAATATTATTTTAGAATTGCCACCTACTCATATTCATGGTGTGCATTTAGAGGGAAGAGAGAAGAGTAAAAAATACATGGTGGAAATAGTGAAACCGAACAGAAAAAAAAATCTTGATTTCAGACTTTAATAATCACTGTTGAACTAAACACATCATTGAATTGCTTGATTGGTTTAACAGGGCTTGTGGCTGGTTATATTCACATAATGCTAAGAGCCTGTGGGAGTGTATTTGTTTGACTCATGAGGCTCCCAACAGATCATTTACACTGTTTAGCATGTCATTACGATGTTTTTAGCCCACACACTGACACTGACTCATATTCCTTCCTTCTGTTTCATTTACTTCTAAATTTTAGGACATGCTGAATTTCTCTCACCACTGAATGAAGCCAACCTTCCACCCACTGGATTACACTGCGTGGTACAATACATGTGACACAACTCAATGCGTATATTGTTGCACTTCATATCAAGAGTGTCATTAATTTGGACATTTTTTGGACCATTTAAATGTAACAGTACTGAACATTAGTTTTTAGTTATTTAGATGTACATTCAAGTACATTTACTTTTTTTTTAGGTACTTGAGTATTCCCATCTTCTACTCTACTACATTTCTATATTTTGTGCTATATTTCATAATGTCTTTCCTACTACACAACAACTATCTGATAACTATTAGTTGGCCTACTAAATACTCTCAGATTCTTATTAATAATACAAAACATTATCAACAAATACAGTATGATGTATGGATGAAGATAGGACTTTATTGATCCCTTGGTAAAATTCACAAGAGGCCCGGCAATTTATAAAAAAAACATCTTTTATGCAACATTAAAGTAAAAATGTGCTGAAGTGCATGCTGGTTTGCAGTCTCTCTCATCATTCCCATTAAATTTAGCACTGTTAACTGTGTGCATGCAAGGGAAATACATATTCGGTGCATGTTGTGCAACAGGAATGTATGGTAACCTCAGAAACTACAAGAAGGCTACATTAGCATATGAATAAACACAGCACATTGCACCGAATGATCAGTGGATTTTAAAGGTACAAGCAGTGAAATAAAATGCACATCAGACTTGTAAAACTAAATACAGCATAGCATGGGTTGGGCATTTTCGCCAGCTGTTGATAATGCAACACATTTTTAACAATAGCACAGACCATTTAGAGTTATGACACTTACTCTGCACGTGTCCAAAGATTTCTGTGCTGGTTTGCAATCAGTCCATTCGTCCTCTCTGAGTTCTGTGCAAAACCTCCGTTCTCCTGATGCTGAGCTTCCAACCGGGAGAGAACAGCAGACAACAGCCACACGCATGTGCTAGACACCCTCCACTGCCCTCAACACACACACACGCACACACACACCTATGCCTATACACACAACTACGCACACACCGCGCATTCTCATTCAATGCCAACAGCTGTAATGGAGCACAAAACCCTTAATTGTGTACCCATTATTTAGACAGTAAACGTATGCAAAAATGATAACACACTACACTCTCCTCACAATAACAATACAATTGAAAAGTGAAGCCAAGTGTTGGTAGCAAGTGAAGTATATTATTATTAGGATTTTATATTACTTGGTTGTAAAATTGTTCACTATGACTAGAAACAAGCGTTTATATACAGAAGTATATTGTATATTCCTTGTTGTCATGCACATTTGCATCACTTTCTATACAGAACATGTGTGTGTGTATGCCTCTGTATATACACTACATGGTTAATGTGTATGTATGTGTAGTATGTGGACACACAGAGATTGAGATTTATTGTTGTGCATCTGGTTACAAAACACTGGACATCAACAAGCTGGTCTTCTATAGCTGTACTCTGTGCTTCAGGGTGTTTGTTGTGTGTTTCATGTAGCAATGTAACATATTCATGTTGCATTACTTATCTTAAATTTAAAAAAAGAATCTCCTCACCAACAAATTAAAATACTGACTCTACCTGTATATAATGAGGTCCCTGGATTTTTACTATTTTATCTTATGTGATGGTGGGATTAAGCTAAGTGCATCACAGTGAAGGCTCCTGAGCACTGTGTCTCTCGTCTCCCTTTAGTGTCACTAAAGCAAAAGTACTCATATTTTCTGATTTTCATCTTGAGCAGTAGTGCTCGTAGCTGTCACACTGTGAGCACACTGTTGCGTAAGCTAACATCACAGTGACACTGAATCATGATTGTTTGTCAATAGAGGACCGATGTGTCCATTTAATGTGTAAGTGCTGGTTAAATGTAGGTTAATTGGGTGCTAATGACTGCAGCAACAACACTGAGTCAATCTGTGGAGCATTTCAGGACGAGCATTTAGGAAGGTGGCTCTGCGGCATAAGTGTAAATATTTCACTATAAATAATGTCTATCCTTACAGATCAAGTTAATATTTTCTTAAAATAAATCAGAAAATCTGCTGGTAGATGAGGTTGTTCACTTGGCCAAATGTTTAACTGATAACACTGTTACAACTAAATAACACTGTTACATACTAAATACCTAATAATTAATGCTAGAATGCTAACTAAGTTAAAACAGTCAACATGGTAAACATTACACCTGCTACACATCAACGTGTTAGCACTGTCGTCGTGAGTAGAATATCATGCCGATGATGTTAGCATTTGGCGTTCATACGTGTGTTTCAACCATATATATGGCCTCTTTTCGTGATAAAAGAGAACATGTAAAACAGAGCCGTGCATGCTGTGGCTTCTGTCTCACTTATTCACATGCATGGCTGCAGCTAACATGGTGTAGTCTTGCTACATGTGTACTGGGGCCAGATGAAGTCCTTGCAAATGTAAATTGACCATCCATTCAGCATAATCAAATGGAAATTAAAGTACAAATGCACCGATTTATAATCTATGCAGGAAGGGTCATTTTAATTAAGCAGACAAAGACTGATTTAGTGAACGAAATGTAACATTGTTGGATTCAGGACAACATCAAACACATAAATCCACCAAAGGAGGTGAAGCATCCCGGTACTCACAAATAATCTGTGTCAGACCACAGTTTAATGTAGATATTAAAAAGTGTCTTAGCGGTAAAAATCCTTTGACTTTTGCAAATGGAGAGAAAAAGGATTGACAGACAAGCTCGATGTCTGTCTCAGTTATAGTACACATATTATCACTTGCACACTTGAGTATAAGAGCAAATAAAGACGTGAGAGGATGAACATTATTGATTGTGCTGGGTTCTTTCTGATACCCCATTTGTTAATGTTTAATATCATTGTTTCCACTGATTGATGAAAACCGTATGGAACATGGATGAAAAATAGAGGTGTGATTCCTTTTTTTTAGAAACCCTTGAGAATGATGGCACTACACTACCACATAAATATCTTCTTTTCAGATTCAAGAACATTAAAAAAGGAAATAGAGTGCACAAAAAATACACTATGAATACCAAATAAGATTATTCCATAGCTATCAATGAGGACATGAACAGTGGTCATGTCTTCTGTATTATTTCTGGGAATGTAGGTGATTAAATGATTTACCATTACGCACACATCACACATGATAGGTTAGCAGAACGGATTCTGATATTGCCCTCTATAAATATATTGATTGTTTATGTAAAAACATGATTTTGAACTGATCACGTGGATAATAATTACATTTGCAAACACTTTTCTGATCCTGTAAGTATGGGAACTGTAACATCTATGATGCTGGTGTTTTGGAGCCGAGTCATGACAGCAGCAGGAGAGTCATAGAGATGAAAGGTGATAGGATGAAGAAGCCCGGAGTGATGAAGTTGGACCGGGCAGCTCCGTGGAGCTCGGTTAAACAGAGGGCCTGTTCCAACATTCGGTGAGTTTCAGCACTAACACCTGGACAACATAAAACACAGATTCATGTCCCAAAACACAATCTGTTTCATGAAGTCAAATTTCAGTAGGAGACCTTACCGTGTTTGGACCATTCCTTCCAGGCATGCAGGAACTGAGTGTCATGTTTCCCCCTCAGAAACTGTTAAAAATGAAACAAATGTCTATTTATTTGCTTAGTTATAATCCAATTTATAATCAGATAACTCTGCTCTTACCTTTGGTGTGCTCTGTCAGCAGATATTTTAAGTCTCTGAGTGCCCGGGTGAGGTTCTCCAGTCGGTACTGCAGGTGGAGGTTTTCATTTTTCAGAGAGTAGATGGTATCGAGGATCTCATAGGTTGAGCTGCACCGTGGAAGCACAGAAATTACCCACAAAACTGTTGTGACCTGCAAGTTGAAGAACATCGTAGAAGTAACTGGCGACGTATGCCACCACGTCAGTCAGATCTGCTGCTGGTCACAGTCCTGTTAAATCCATCTGCAGCTTCAGAGTGTTTCAAACTCAGGTGGGAATGTTATTCAAGAGCTGGCCTATTTCTGTGTCAGCCTTCAGTGATGGGCAGCTAAATGCTCTCTAAAGGATCAATTGTTCTGTTTTGCAAACTCCTGGCCCCGGGGCCCAGACCCACCTTAATCCGGGCCTGGGTTTATGCACATTACAAAAATAGAGCCTAAAATATATATTCACATACATAGCTATTGACAACTCCAAATGAACAATATCTAAATATGTTAAAACCCATGCTCGAAAAGAGAGAGAATGTGGAGCTTTCCGACGTGTGGCAACAATTTTTTTTTCCAGCTTTGACAATTAATTTAAAATGAGTGTAGCAGGTAAACAGGACAATCTGATCTTAAACAGCTTAGAGAGGTTGAAGGCAACCATCTTCCAAAATTCGGCCACCTGGGTACACTCCCAAAACATGTGAAAATAAATGCACATTAATAACCTTCCTAGGAATTAAATATACCCCGTGTATATAATTATTATAATTACTATGTTTCAGTAATATTGTAATTTATTTATTTACAGGAATCATTTACCTCGATGGTGATGAAAAAAAGCAAAAAACAAAACAATAACATATAATACGTTACAGACTGACATTAAACCAACACGGTTGACAGTGTTGAAATGAAATGAAGAAATGAAAACGGTCATAAAAGAAGAAAAGGGTTTGTCAAGAGGTGAGGTCATTACTTCATCGGGCCGTGCGGCGGAAGTGCTTCATGACACTTTCATCATCATCCGGGTGGATTTGTAGTCACAGAGGATCCAAGATGGCGACTCACATGTCGCGGTGTAGGACCTGGAGTCGTGTCCAAAGGTAGAACACGTTGAAGATAAATGCTCTCAAACTTGGGGCCAGGCTGGGTTTAGAGGAAAGCAAACACTGCCACCGTGTCCAGCGTCTTCCCTGTTCACGCTTCGGCCTGATGTCGGCAGCGTCGTAACTTTTCTAACGTCCTCAGCTCACTCAGTTAGCACGGTGCTAACTGTTAGCTGCAGACAAGCTGCTGTCAGGATGGCTCTGCTGGTGTTACACCAGGAGTAGATGATGTAAAAAAAAAGTACGAAGTTATCAAGCGTTTGGAAGTAGATGTGTGTATTTTAGAGACTGGCTGTAGTAACATTTTAAACACATGTTTTTTCAGTGTGTTGGGCGCTAAGCCGCATGTTTGTTGACAGTTTAATGTGTCCGGGTTGGCAGCTACATTACGTATGTGCTAAACGAGCAGTGACTTTAGCAAACAGCAGGTTAGAAATGACTTTGTTGTTGTTGTATTTTGCTGTTTGAGACTGCTGGTGGTCTGTGCTGTTTAGCATGTCGCTAAAAAACACTTTATAGTTCATGAAGCTGATGCTCCATGAAGGTTATAATGTTGGTTGCTGTCACATTATGCTGTTATGTCTAATATTTAATACACCATATTTAAGTCAGCTCTCGTAATACCGCCACGAGAACACACACTTGAATCAGGACCTTTATCATTACAACCTTCATGAAGTTAGCATTTGTCGCAGGACTTGTTGCATTAAAGACTACATTAGTGTTATGGAGTGTCTCTAATAAACTGGCAGCTGAGCTTGTTTCTCTGCAGAATGTACAGATGTGTGGCCGGTTAATTCAGTGAGTGGAGAGAGGCATGATAAAGGCTCAATAAATCACCTCTGAATGGTCTGATATGCATGAACATGATGTGAATCATGCAGTATGCTCTGGCCTTCACAGTCACAGGATCTTAACCTAATTGTACACCTGTGGGATATTTTGGAGACATCATAATATATGTGGAAATCTCTTTGGCATTGATGGTGTTCAGTATAGTCCAGAGATCTCTGCCCTTTCATTTATCACTCATTTGTAGTTATGCTTCATACCATCTAGAATAAAACTCCTTTTAAACAGTTTGACAACAACCTTTACTCGTTTCTTAAGTATATTTCACTACCAGTTCCTTTTTAATCTCATGTAAGTGTTTACCACCTCAGCTCCACAATTTCATGGGATTTTACTTTGTGGTTTAGCTACTGCTTTGCTTAATGCTTCATGATTCAGGTCATGTTTTTTACAAGAAGTTAAAGAACCTTTGCTTTGTTGTCCTTAAAGGTTTGGGATCGCAGCTTATAGAAAGTACAGCAGCGGTGGTGGATACCCAAATATTTCCCTCTCTGCACCGCTGCCTGGGATTCCCAAGCCAGTGTTTGCATCGGTGGATGGTCAGGAAAAGTACGAGACCAGGATCACTACTCTAGAAAATGGCCTCAAAGTCGCCTCCCAAAACAAGTTTGGTCAATTCTGTACAGTTGGAGGTAAGGTGGCGCAGTCATATGTAAATTATAATATCCACTTGTCTTCAGGATCTGACTGAAGGGAATAAAAAAAATGTTTGTTTTCTTTCTTGTTTTTAGTTTTAGTAAATTCTGGATCCAGACATGAAGCAAAGTACCCAAGTGGCATCGCACACTTTCTAGAGAAACTCGCCTTTTCTGTAAGTGAAGCAAGGTGAAGACCATAAAATGAAGCTGAGATTTCTAAAGTTATGTTGACAGGAGTTATTTCTGTCTTTAGTCCACAGCTCAGTACGGGAGTAAAGATGAAATTCTCCTCACGTTGGAAAAACATGGAGGCATCTGTGACTGCCAAACATCACGGTATGTAGTCTTTCAGCACGATGCTAAGCCTTTCTTCTGTTGGATAGCATGTAGATGCGGCTGTTGAATGTGTGACGTATGCTCATTTTGCCGTGCAGAGATACCACCATGTATGCAGTGTCTGCTGAAGTCAAGGGTCTGGACACGGTGGTCAGTCTTCTGTCTGATGCTGTTCTACAGCCTCGCCTGCTGGGTAAGCACATTGTTATTTGTAATAACAAATCCAGGGGGAAGTGTGCCAAATGTCTGTCTGATGATCTGTGTTTGTTTACATGCAGACGAAGAGATCGAGATGACCAGGATGGCGGTGCGCTTTGAGTTAGAAGATTTAAACATGAGGCCAGACCCTGAGCCCTTACTCACTGAGATGATCCATGCTGTGAGTCACGTCATTAGTTTAGACTCTCCAGGAGCAGCTCCAACCAGTTAATCCACGGCCGTTAAACATCAAGGCTGTTTGATTGTTTCTGGTGCAGCTCTACTTTTCCTTATAACTACATTGTTCGTTGTGTGTTTTCAGGCGGCATATCGAGGCAACACGGTCGGGCTGCCTCGCTTTTGTCCTGCGGACAATGTGGACAAGATTGACAAGAAAGTCCTTCACAGCTACCTGCGTAACTACTACTGCCCCGAGCGGATGGTGCTGGCTGGCGTGGGCATCGAACACGAGCAGCTGGTTGAATGTGCCAGGAAGTACCTGCTTAATGTGAAGCCGGTGTGGGGAACGAGTTCGGTAGCCAACGTGGACCTCTCCGTCGCGCAGTACACCGGCGGCATCATCAAGGTGATTTTTGGTTTGTCGTCTTTTTGGATTTTTCAGAAACGTTCAGCTAAAAATGTTTTAAAGTAGTGTCGTCCCTTTTGGTTTGCTGTTCCATGGTATTTTTGACAAAACAATAAAAGCTTTTGTCTGAGGCGTCTTGAAGGAATCTTCTTTTCTCACCTGTTAGATGGAGAAGGATATGTCAGATGTGAGCCTTGGCCCCACCCCGATCCCAGAACTCACCCACATCATGATCGGACTGGAGAGCTGCTCCTTCCTGGTGGGTGTTTGCAGTGTCTGACTGTCTTGGAGAGTCTCCTGTCAGAGGCCTGATACATGTTAAAAATGTCTGTTTTTCCCTGTACAGGAGGACGACTTCATCCCATTCGCAGTGCTCAACATGATGATGGGTGGAGGTGGCTCCTTTTCTGCAGGAGGACCTGGAAAAGGCATGTTCACCCGCCTGTACTTGAACGTGCTCAACAGGTGAACGCCACGATTCAGATGAGTCACTAATATAACACCAGCCAACAGTCATACCAGTCATAGTTTAACTTTTTGTCCTCTGGTTTTCCTCGTCTGTTGTAGGCATCACTGGATGTACAATGCCACCTCCTACCATCACAGCTATGAGGACAGCGGTCTGCTGTGTATCCATGCCAGCGCAGACCCCAGACAGGTTGGTACAAGCTCAGGACAGCAGGTTGCAAATGTTTTATTATTTTCTTTCCATCCAGTTACCAACCAACTAAATTGCAGCTGTATAACAACGGCTGTATCCAAGTGCTGAAACACAGCTTTTCACAAAGTCAGATATTCCTAAAGGTAATTATATTCTGTTTTCAAAATATGTGAACCGCTTGTCTTTGTATCTCCAGGTGCGTGAAATGGTGGAGATAATAACCAGAGAGTTCATTCAGATGGCCGGCAACGCAGGAGAGGTAATAACCGTGTTTGTGACTGTCAGGGCAATCCACCGCAACTTCAGCAATATTCATTATTGTTAAAGAAACAAACATGGCGTTCATTCTCAGAGCATTTTTTTCTAATTTTTCACCCTGTATGTCCAGATGGAGCTGGAGAGGGCCAAGACTCAGCTCAAGTCCATGCTGATGATGAACCTGGAGTCACGGCCAGTTATTTTTGAAGATGTTGGCCGCCAGGTTCTCTCCACAGGAAAGAGAAAGCTGCCACATGAACTGTGTGATTTAATAAGTGAGTACTGAATACAATCTCAAGCGATTCATCCAAACTTGGGATAAAATGTTCTTTGTTTTTTCATTTTTTAAAACTTTTCCAGGCAACGTGACAGCCGGTGACATTAAGAGAGTAACCACCAAGATGATGCGCAGTAAGCCCGCAGTAGCAGCTCTCGGAGACCTGACGGAGATGCCCTCGTACGAACACATCCAGGCCGCTCTGTCCAGCAAGGACGGACGTTTGCCCCGCATGTATCGCCTCTTTCGATAGACCCCCGCCACCCTCTTTCGAGCCGGTCATCACTGGCAAAGGTCACTGTATATAAACTGGACTGGAAGATTAAACTAGTGTTCCCTCCCACCACAGAACTCGACACAGCTCACTCTGGGAGGGGACTAACACTCACCCCGTGAATGAACCTCTGAGGGTGGGAATTTTAAAGAAAGTTATGTTTTACTTTACAGAAACCATAGTCTACATGCAGCTGCAGTATCTGTATTTATTGTTTGAGGGCAGAAAGCCATATTTCGTTATTACTGCGACTATTTACTGATGGTTTGCAGGGGTTTAGTTTTAAAGGGACAATTCACCCGAAAGCAAGGAAAAGTGTTAATTTCCCATTTAGAAACGCCAATACCAACCTGGTTAAGTTCAGTTCAGAGTGTTCTCTCAAACTCCACCTAAAGCTTTCTCTTTTCCCACATTCAAAAACTTCTCACTGGTTCCACAACAGCACTTCATAATCTCCCTTCACAGGCAAAGGACGCACAATACACAGCGATGGTGAACTGATGAGTAAAGAAGTCTTTGGAAAATGTGGGATAAATGTGACATGTGTCTCAAATGTAAAGAGGTTGAAACTTAAAGTGAAATCCTTTTTTTTTTGTATTTTTGTGGTTGTGTTGATGTCCTTGCAAATTAAATTTAACAGAAATTAAAGGAATAGTTTGACTTTGGGAAATATGCTTAATTGTTTTCTGGCAGAGAGTTGGAGGCCATCAATACCCCTGAAAAGAGTGACGCCGATCTTCTCATGCATGATGTCGCACTATTCCTTTACGAGAAGTTTAACCTGTGCTTAGCCAAGACATTTCAAAAGTACATTTTACTGAACACTGACGTACACCAATGTGTATTTTACTAGTACTTCAGTGGCTCAGACTACAGTGACTACAGTGAATATGTTAAAAATCTGTGTACCAACTGGTAAATAAATGTAATTACTTTCAAAATAAAATTATATATTTTAAGTGCCTTGCGTTGCAGTGTAATGGACAAAATGCACCGACAGACGAGTGTGTTTTAAAACATTTATTACGTGATGTTAGGTGACATATAAAAAGATGCAGATAAAGATAAAGAGGTCCTGAAGAAATGACAAAAGACCCACAGGCACTTCTTTTTTTTTTTTTTTTGGAGCAGACTGCAAGTTCATTAATGTGGTACATACAGTACTCGGACAGTTTCTAGTATATATATGAGGTTACACAGCAGCGACATGAGAGGTAAGGCATTGAGTTACAGTCTGTTGCAAAGGATCACTTGGCCTAATAAGAGGAAAATGTGTGACAGGCGTTAACAGTGTAAATAAGATGTTGTATTTTATAGGAAGTGAGTTTGTTCAAAAGTACATTTGATCTCCCTGAAATTCAACAGTAGCATGTAAGTAGTAGCAACCTCCTGACTGTAGTGTTCATCAATGTCATGCTCTTGAAATGATATATTTGACCTCATGCCCACATCTTCAGTCATAATGTATCTCTCAGCTTAATGGCAGACACCTAAATTATATGTATAAAAAGAAAAATGCACCTAAATGTGACACCAAAATGCAATTATGTGTGATAAGCTGCTTGATGACATATTCACAAGGCATTTGAACACTGATGGAGCATTCAGAAAAACGTAACATTGTGGTCCGTGATGCTTTTTAAATACCTAGAAAAAAACAAATTAGATAATGAATGCAGCTACACAGAGCTTTTAAGGTTAGATCAGTTCACACTGCAGCCCAACCCGCCCGTCTGTCTCAGTCATGTTTGAGTTAGAGGGGGCTAAATAAATAAAGGCCAGACTCCTGCTGCTGTGTCTGTCTGACCTCAAGGTCCCTGCCCTCAAAGTACAGCCAGCCACCTCCACAAGGACACACACACGGGCACACACAGGGACGGCTCTCAATGCCCAAAAGAGGGCGCCCTCTGTCCAGTTGCCACAACCAGCACTGAGCTCTGTGCAGTTAAGACAACTCTGGTTTCATTTTGGTCCTTTTTTTTTTTGTTTTTTGCCCGCCTGGTTTCAACATTCCACTTTGTGGCACAGTTCGATCCAGTCCTGTCTGGTCTGGAGAGTTCATTGTAAGGGGTTTAGGAGATGGCGCAGATGGCGCTGCTACTTTGGTTCTTCATGGCCTCCCTCCTCTTCAGCTCTCTGGTGATCCTCCTCCTGATGCCCTCCAAGTACAAGCCTCTGTCAAACTGTCCTGCACCCAGGGGAATACTAAACAACGCAAACAGACAAAACCAACAAAGACTTTTAAGATGAAAATAAAAGACAACTGGACGAGACAATTTTCTAACTGTACTGCAGCATGTTATAGATTTTGTTTCTCTTTTCACCACTTTACATCTGAAACGGACGTCAGACCTTCCTCCGATATCAGTACACTGCTATGATGATCGTGATGATTATTACAGTTATATTAAGTTGTGGTCAACAACATGTCACTATTTCAATCAATGCTTCTGAATGGCAGCGGGACTCACTTGTCTCTGCCTGGCCTGAGTTTGACCTGGAAGACGCCGATGACGGGCCGATGGTCTGAGGTCTTGATGTTGGAGCAGCTGGTGTACTTGTCCACTTTTATGTCGTCGGCCTGCCTGTTCCTGAACAAGATCCTGTCCTGTGAACGGAAACAAACAGGTTTAACTCTTCCGAGGGCCACACGAGGCTGACGGAAAGTTTCAGTTTAAAGTTTAATTAGAGAAACGGGAAAGTATACAAGAGAAAATAAGAGTATCTGAGTATTTTTAGTCACGTAGAGCTTGATTTTCTGTTTCTTCTTACTGTGTACGAAGGCGTTCTCTGTTTAGAAGTCGTGTCGTAGATATCGCAGCCGATGTCAAATTTGTATGTGGGGAAAAAATGTATCGGCGCCTCTTGGAAGCCTTTAAAGATTGAACCTGGAGGGGAAGAGGAGCACATTCACAGTGTGGGAATCAGTTAAACACAACAACCTACTCCTAGGTTCACAGAGATTCAGCCTCCTACATGCAAGCGTACCATCTTTCATTTCCTTGGAGAGCTGATCGTGCTCCAACAGGGGCGCCATATCACCCGCGACTGTGCGGTTCATGATGGTCTCCACATCGACCCGGTCCTTACTCAGCCGAAAGTTAAAATCTCCAAACCAGAAGACCTGGTCGAATCTTGTGGTGACGTCAGCTACAATCACAAATGACATCTTGTGATTACGAAAGGAACTCGAAGAATGTTGCATCTTTGAGAAAGATGATATTTTAACAGAGTAACTGCAGCAGGTGGATTTTTTTTTCAGCTCTGGGTGTAGAAACACCAACATCCTGATAGATTTTTCACATCTTTCACAGAAGGCAGCTCAAAAGAGTCTTACACGGTGTGGAGCGGTAAGGGTTGGTGTCTGGAAGGCCTTTTGGAAGAGCTAGAGCTTCAACGATCTTGTTGTAATCTAGTATTCTCTCATAAATTTTGGCATCTCCCGCTGGAAGAGGAACAGAATAACACATTAGAAACAGAGGAGACTGCGCTCTACATGCCTCTCACTCAATGCGTGCACCATTTCTAATATTTAACATACATGCCTGTATGCATGAAGACAGAAAAACAATGACATTAATGTTTTGTCTCCACGCATGGAAGAGATACATTTCCCTTCTGTTGCCACATCCCTCCTGAACTTCAACAAAAAGTCTATCTACAGACATCTTGATAATGCCCTCTTGCTATCATAAATGACTGCTTCAGGCTGCAGCCGCCCTGACTTTGAGGAAACCTCCCGACTCACAGGTAAAATGGGATGTGATGAAGAGGAAGGAAGTGCCGAAAAAGGTAAATGCGATTCCCACAGCCCCTTTGGTCTTGATCTGGGAGATGATCCTGGTTGTGACTGTGGCGTGCTCCACCTCTGTGTGGGTCAACGGAACAGACGATGAGGTTAGTTCAGGAGCCGTCGTTATAATGATGACGAACTGGCATCTAAAAATGATGTGTTTCATTTGATGTATTGTCTGAAGAAGAACTGACCGGAGCAGAACCAGATGAGATCTCTTCTGACAAATACGGTGAGATACAAAACACCATGTGATGCTGCATACAGCATGACGTAGTAAGGTCCCAGAGTCTCCTGAAGGCGGGTCTCCCACTCCCTCCTGTGTACAGACATGCGCATACACGGTCACATACACAGCAGTATTCTTCATCAACTTCACGGCCCCGACAGAATAATCAATCATAAAACTTCTCTTTCATTCAAAGATCATGTTAGAAATCCAACAAGACATGCCTGTCAGGACAACCTTCCTGGACCCCGATAACATAAA
The DNA here is from genome assembly GCA_014281875.1 of Nibea albiflora. NCBI lineage: Eukaryota > Metazoa > Chordata > Actinopteri > Sciaenidae > Nibea > Nibea albiflora. The sequence goes on from CM024801.1 coordinate 12,990,574, forward strand.
AGTCTTGTGCAAATTCAGAGTCTGTTGGAAGTAGGAGGTCATCTAGGTTAGCTGGAAGCCCCTGAAAATGACAGAAACCTGGTTAGGACTCAGTTGGTGCATGAACGTATTCAAAGCTTTAAATGGTTACAGAGGCATGATGTCCTCCCACCTTCTCTCCCTGCATGTTCCATGTGGCTATGTAGATGCCCACTTTCCTGTCGGGGAAGTAGCGGTCCAGCTCTTCGGCCCCGAGCAGGGCTCCACTTCCCAACACGCTGCCCTCCAGGAAGCTCCTGAGAAACACACATTGGGAGGGAAAATTAGCACTTCTGCTGGCAGCCAACTCGCCTCGCAAGGATGCAGTTAGTGCAGTGAAGAAGCAAGGCTTCTCTCTCAGAGGTTATGTCAACAATTTGAAAATAAAACACTCACTTTGCCCTAAAAACTAAGACCCACTCCTGCCTTGTATCCTGACAGAACTGAACAAGCACTCCGCCGTCAAAAGGAAAAGTCTAAGAGAAGCGTAAAGGAAAGAGTAAGCCTTGCAGAAGAGCCAGCCATCCTGGGGGTGACTGTAGGTGCACCATCTACATGCTCTGCTCTTCTCACTGTACCTGTTCCTCACATCCTGCGGTCTGATGGGGCTGAGCACGCTGTAGGTGGACCTCATGGAGTTGACAGAGGCACTATCCGACCCCATATTCTCCAGAAGCCGGCTGTCGCTCAGGTTCCTGTGGAATCTCTCCCCGAGTTTCTCTCTGGCCAGGACTGCATAATCCAAACAATCCCTGTCAATCCTATTAGCTGCCCTCAAAGTGGCTGACGCAAAGCTCTTCTCCAGAGCGGGCAGAGGCCCGGTGGGTTGCACCGGAGACAGGCGCGCCTTGGCGGACCTCGCTCGGTGGTCTGTGGGGTCGGTCTGCTGGCTGGGGGGTCTCCTTTCATACTCGGACAGGCTGCTCCCTCTGTCCCGGAAAACCGGTGACCCCGTCCTAACAGCAGAGAGGGGCCTCGCGTCGGGTTCCCGCTCATTTCTGGTGGTGGCAGCACCGCCGAGAAGGAGCCCGCTCGGAGCTTGAACCGCCCGGTTCTCTTTGAGCGAGTCTGTGGAGGAGCCGGTCTCAGCGGGGTCGCTCAGACTCTCCTGGCTGTTTCTCAGCCTCCTGGTTCTCACCGTCTCCTCCACTGACGCACCCCTGGTGAACAGCTTGGGTAGGGAGGGTGGCCGGGGCTGGTACTGGCCAAAGTCTCCATCTGTGTTTCTAGCAGCGAGTTTGGGCACGTCATTGTGGTCCTTGCAGGTTTTGGCATCTTCTAAAGAGGTCTTGCGTGGCCTGCTGCTGATGTTGTCAATTACATCTCCTTTATCAGGAGCCTCACAGGACTGATGGAGGGGGCTGTCCTCTCCATTCTCAGTCATCCTCTTGTCATGTCTGAGAGCAGCTCAGGTGGATGGAGCTTTCTCATTGCTCACTGACATACACCTAAACACACGGGGCAGAGAGAGAGTCGGTGAAACACTCCTATTGAAGCAAGTGAACATGTTGATCATACAGGGTTCATCGGTCAACCTGTAGCTCCTTTATGAGCAACGTGCCGCTAGCTACCGGCAGCATTAGCAGGAGATAGCTTCGTTACCTCTAACAACGATTTAAAAGTTACGTTGTTTACGTTTTTTAATGTATATTTGATCGCTGAACGGAAGCGCCGTGATTTCTGCGAACAGCTATCGCCCAGCCAATAACTCACGTTTACATGCACGGTGCTAACATTAGCTCATCAGCCTACAGTGGTTAGCAAAGCTATGCACTAAAGCATAACAGTAGCCGCAGAGAGAGGCTAGCTGAGCTAAGATCACTTTGATACACGGGTAACGCTGGTTACTCTCCGTCCCGTGTAGTTGTGTCACTGTTATTCGCGCTGAAGCAAAGTTACCTGTCGTTTATTGTTGTTATTTCTTTTTCTTTCAGCGGCTAATTAAGTAGCTGGATTACTTCCCTAGCAACGTTTGACAACAGGTTCTTGTTTCCAAGACAAGAGAGTCGTTACAGAGGGCAGAGCCTGTGTCACAGCGACCCCCGGTGGCCAGAGGAGAGAGTACATGACTGACAGACAGACAGACAGATAGATAGATAGAACAGGAGGAGGGAATGTAGAAATTGTGAAAGTATTTAAAAAGGTCTGAGACAGTCATATAAAAGTCATTATATTAAAAAATAATAAAATAAATGAAATAATGGAATAATGGAAACGAAGCTTGTATGTTATCTGTTATACTACAAAATAATTAGATCTAAATTTACAGTTAATTGTCACAAAATAAAAGCTTTAATCTTTCTCACGCCATTTATAATAACATTGATTTTCCAATCTCTATGTGTTAGGCTGTTGGCCGTCATTTGCAGGTTGGTGGAAGTGAACACAGAAATCTGCACAATCCAATGCATTTAAACTGCAATAAGTGTTATGTTTCATATCTTTGCACCTTAGAAACCACATAGTATCTAACCGTTTATATAATTTTATATCTGTTTTCTTCATATATAACATCTTTCTATGTTTTCAGCTTGTTAGCTGAGTGAGTATTAGATTTGCTGCTAGGCGAATTCTTTTGCCCTTGTATACAGCCCGCTTCTATTTCTAATCTTTCTTTTACGAAGATGAGACAAAAAACAAGTTGTGTGTGGGAAGAGCAACAAAAGCAACAGTGAAGATGCAGCGGGAAGAAGGACTGCACACGTAGAGGGAGAGTGTGAAGCGTGGAGGTAGATTTCCATGTGTTCTGTGCAATGAGGCCATCTTTTGTTCTAAAATTACGTTTGGGTCAGCTGAAATCGTTGCACTGAGCTCGAGGAAGTTTAGTCTCATTCAAACCGTTGTGTCTATCGTCTTATAGTAAACTTGGACTTTGTCACATAAATACTGGAATAGTTGAGATACTCTGATTATAGTAACACTGCTCCATTTTGGCTCCGGTCTTGCTCAGAGTTGTTACGACATGTAAATATTGTCTTTGGGAGCGTCTGGGTTTGTTTCTGCGTGTTTCCTTCAGTCCTGTTCTCATTAGGAACATAATAACAGAGCGGGCACACGTACAGTAAAAACACCCAACCAAACTCATCATTTTATTGAGACACATTCCTTTATCTACATTCCAAATTTGAGGGAGAACTACAGTGACCACAAAGCGCATAAGGCCCTTTCTAGAGTTGGTGTTTGGTTTGTCTGTTCTGGGCTACTGTAGAAACATGATGGTTCAACATGGCAGACTGCATAGAGGTGGACTTACCGTGTCTGTGGATATAAAGGACTCATATTAAGGTAACAAAAACACATTAGTTCTCATTTGTAGGTGATTATAGACAAATGAAAACATAGATCTGCATGTAAGAGTCTGTTTCTGCCATATTCTGTAAATGGATCCCTTTAAATCGTACACACGGAACCTTCAAAAGATGATCACATGTCAGTGTTGTGTTCACAGTTTGTTTGCAATGCTGCCAAGTGGCCAAAATTCAGCTATTGCACATAAAAATCCCCCCAAATATACATACAAAAGATATATGCATGAATCACGGCGTATCTCAAACAAGATTTGTACTTATACATATAGTTTTTTGTTACATGGCCCAGAGGAGGATTATAGAAGCACATCTCTCTCTTTCTTTCTCTTTCCTCTCTTTTTCCTCCAGAGAACATCCGATCCAGCGAATGAGCGTGGAATCGATGCCCTGATACGAGATTCAGCCTAATGAGGATCAGAAACATCTTAATAAAGACCCATAATCCACCACTTAATCCCTCATTACAGAATCATCTGCATTCAGTGGTCCTGCTCCATACCGCCGCAGTGACGGCACATCCAGGTCCATTGTTCTACTTCGCCTCATCTCTCACCCAGGGCTACGTCTCCCTTTGTCTCCCCTCAGTGTCAGTTATATTTGATCCGCTCTCATTAGACTTTCAGACGAGATGAGCAGAAGGGGCTGAAAATAGTGCTTTTGTGTGCACTTCTATGCTATCTCCTGTCTGTAATGGAAAATGAGACATATGCTTAATGAGGGGGATATGGACTGGGACCTGCCGTCCGACAGAGAGATAGGGAGTGTATTGTGCTGGAGAAAGTGCTGCGACCGACGCTCCGACACTTTCCAGGCAGTGTTTTTGTCAGTGATTATGACTTCTGAGAGAGTGTGAAAAGTGGGACAGATGGATTAAAGTTTCATGCTGAGCCCCGAAAAGATACTGATTCTGTGTTTTAGTTTTGTGCCGCATTAACACAAAAGTTAGGGAAGTTTTAACCAAGTTTTTAAAAAATAATAAACTGAAGTATAGATTTACAAGTCTTCTTGGCACTTACAGTATGTCCTACATGAATCTACCTTCCTGTCATGTAGCTATTTTTCTAACTCTGCTCATGGTGTCTTTTTGGATTCTACCACTGTGATGACACCAGTTTTTAAACTCTACACATAATTGCTTTAAAGGTGCTATACTCGCACCGGCTAATTAGACCTTCACTTAGGCTGAAGTTGGGTGGAACGACACTGGGAAATCACCCGATATCAAACTCTCTGCACTGATAACAATAAGAGTGTAAATTCTCCCGACCTAACAGGTGCAACAAAGCTAACAAAGAAGGAGCTTTTAATTGGAAGTCTGAAGAGGTCTGATCAGGCGACAGAAGTGAAAACGCCTGTGCGGGTGGACAGTGGGTGTGTAATATGTGTGGACGCATAACGTTCGTCATTACGTCAACCTTCTGCAGCGTTCACATGGATTCAGGCAGATGAATCCGGATATGTTGGTAAATGAGAGCTAGGTGAGGCTGGCAGACAGGCAAGAATAAATGATAAACTGTCCAAAGTTAAAATGTTTGTACTTTTTGTCATAGTCTACAGCAGAATGTTATGTATCTCTCACATCCCAGGAGAAAATTTGGACGATCCGGACAACGTGAAGCTGCGATTTGTATCTACATGAATAACAAAATAATCTGATTCAATATGTTTTATTCCACCCTGCCTCTCGCCCTGGATCAGCTGGGATAGGCTCCAGCCTCCTGCGACCCTGATAAGGATAAGCGGTTGCAGTTATTTTATTCCATTCTTCATAAACAACACGATAGCACCATAGGAACACATTACTGTGCGTATCGCATTTTGCCATCCTGCCATTGTATCGGACACATTTGTTTTTCCTGCGCCGTCTCGAAGGTGTCTTCCGTCTTCCTGAATCCATGTGAATGCAGCTTTAATTAAGCACTGAATGAAGCAACTCCACGTACTAGTGAACTTTGGCTCGTCCTCCTGATCCCATTGAGAACTTGAAGTGCCTTAAAGTTGTGCGTGTTTGACAATATAATATGCAATTAAATATAAATCTTGATCTGAATGAGACTCACTGAACAAGGGCTAGGCAAATGTGGCACCAGAATGCAACGTTCGGCTGGTGTTTGTGTGTTTGCTCGCAGGAGCTTCCACCTCGTGTTCCTTCCTATCAGTCAGTAAATCATGCTTGGTATGAGGCCTGTGAACAGGAATAGTTAGCATCAAAGTGGCAGGTGAAATTAGCCTCATCCAGACGCACTCCAATTTTACTAACGAAGGAGGTTAATATAGAATTATGTGTTGAAAGAGGAGGAAAAATCTCTTTTCCTTCATGTGAAGCTGTGCGATGATCCTCGTGAGGTTTGGATAATTAGCCCCGTGTAGGTGTGGAGAAGGCTGATTCTTAACCCGCACTACCCCTCCCTCTTCATTATGCTGTGTACTGAGGTGAGTAGGAGGTGGAGGGGGATAAAACAAAACAAATAAAACTCATTAAAGGTACCCATGTGGCTACAAATCCCCCTCTGCAGTATACTAACGCACCACAGACATCATTAGCTCCGGTCAAAGGAGCTATCGTTATTCTGCCTGGATATGAACGCAGATCAAAGCTTGCTGTAGTTCATTGTCTTTTAACCTGAGGCAGGATTCTCAAAATCAGAGCGCCCCTTTTTGGCAGGTTTCCATTTTTCCTCCCTGATCTCGGCCAGCGGAGACCCAGAAAATCACTCGACACGAATGATTTCTCCGATGATGCACCCGCAGCATTTTCTTGTTTTGAATCATTTTTGATGCTGTAAAATAGATGAGCGTTCTTTTGTAGTTCTATGAAAGAAGTTGAGTAAACCCAAAAGGGAAGTTGTGTGCGTGTGCAATGACAACTTCGGCATCAAGAGACCTGATTTTTCCCACGTTTATTTTATTTATTTTTTTATTTCCTGATTTCTTTTGGATATGTTTCCTGCTTTACTTTGCATATTCTTATATATTTTATTTTCTATTTCCTCTGTCACTTTGTTGATTCGTTTTACCTGTCTCCGATTTAGTAATTTTCACCTGTGTCTTGTCGTCTTTTCTTGTTTTAATGTTCCCCAGTCCATTGGTCTGTCTCCGTGCTCCTCGCTGTGTAAGGGCTTTTGTTTTTTAGATTTATCTTGGCTTGCTGGACGTTGTTTTTGCATGGACTCCTCAGTCACCCTCTTGTTATTTCGTGTTTACCTGTACAGGAGTGATAAAAGTTGCATCTGGGTCCATTTCTTGAGCTAAACCGTCACACAAATACTGTGGACCTCATTTAAACCACCGAGCTGGACAAACATTTATCCAACAGTCTGAGCGAAATGGTGAGTCAGAGAGGCTGAATCCTCCCCAGAGGTGATGTTTTGCTCCAACATGCTGGGTGTAATCCACACCAATCTCCCGCCTCATTTCACACACATTTGCATCAGTGATCCTCTGGGTCCCATCCCCATGACCCCACTGATCTCATATGTCTGATAAGGGCAGCGTAATTTGTTTCCTCAGGTATGATGGCCTCAACGCGCCCTGACAACTTGATCTCAACTGTGCAAATTACTCCCTTCACACCGCACGCCCCTCCCTCGCTCGCACACAGATGATTGTATTTTTTTTTTTTTACCTGTTTACATTAGGGACAAACAGAGGCAGGTGCAGGGGTTTTCTCCTCGGGGCAGCTTACAGCTGTGATGAGTGTAACTGCTATCAGACAGAGAGAGAGAGAGAGAGAGAGAGAGAGAGCATGTGCCAACAAACACACTGCATTAATCGCACATGATAGCATCTGCAGTCAACAGACAGCAGGCACACACGTTACAGGCCTCAGGCACTCGAGCAGCCAGCCATGAATACATAAAAACACACGTAAATCACCACAAATGAATCTAAACAAAAAATGGGAATAAACGTGCAGACATGCTACACACCTCCTGCAGACTGCTTGAATTCACTTTGCTCAGTTTTAAGTACTCCAACGAGATGAGAGTTTGGCAGTAGTGGAAGAAGTCAGCAGTCCATCCTGATTTCCAGATTGTAATTTTGGTATTTTGGTCTGCTGTGTACACGCAACATCTGCTTTCTTCCACACTAAAGGTTTTTGTCTTTGAGTAACATTTTTATCAACAAAACCCTCGTAATCTTAAACTTTAAGGGACACTTTATTGCTTTATCTGTCTGATATTGAGATTATTCAAACTGTTTTATTTACTCCAGAGTCGTCTTACTTCTAAAAATGTAGCTTGATTTAAAAAAAAAAATCTTAACCCAACGTCAAGTTACAGCGTATTGTCCAAGAGAATCCATTGGGAACTAAGTTTATACTGTGAGTGGAACTTTAGCTATGATTTTTTTCCAACTCTCTGTATATTTTGTAAAACTGCCACATGTTTTGTAAGTCATTTTGGACAAAAGCCTCTTATAATTGCAAAGTAATGTAATGATCATATTCGCTATAGGGTCAAAAGTACATGGACGCACACACACACACACACACACACTGCACTGCACTTTCAACTTCAGCATCAACTCTGACATTACTGTCCACAAGAAGGAATGTTTCCTGCTGCCAAGAGAAACACCGAGCACAGACCTGAACATAAGCTACATAAAACATCATGAAATATGTAAATCACTATACTGAAACCAGCCACGCAAACTCACAAGCTTGAGATCTGGGGCTGTTTTTTTCATCGCTTTGAATTTACTTCTTACTTTTCTAATTATGGGTAATCTTACTGCAGCAGCACATTTCAGATAACAGTGCGGGCGCTTCCAACTTTGTGGCAACAGTTTGGAGAAGGCCCTTTCCTGTTTCAACATGACAATGGCTCCGTGCACGTCCATAAAAAGTTTGGTTTTCAGAGTTTGGTGTGAACTCATTGACGTTTTTTTGCAGCAGACTGGCAGAAAATCCAATCAGCCAGCTTTTTTTTTTTTCCAAAATCTTGTGGAAAACCTCAGAACAGTGGAGGCTGTTATGGCAGGAGATTAACGCCCACACTGAGACAAAATCACATCGATGCAATATTCAGGTCCGCACTCATTTGGCCATTTACTTTGAGTATGAAATCTTAATCTGCAAAATCAATAGGCAACTACCGCTGTTTCAGGGCTGCAACTAATGACATTAATATTATTTTAAATCTCAATTGACAGTCATTTTTAGGATTATTGAATTAGTCATTTGTTATATGAACTGTCAGGAAATAATATCACAATTTCTCACAACCATTATCTCTTAAAAAGACAAGAAAAACTAAGTCCAGGACAGTTTCTAGTTCATTTTGTTGATCAACTAATGGATGAATCAACTAATTGTTTCATCTCTAAAATTAATGTATTTCAGTAAAAAAAAAAAAAAAGACAACATTCTAAAACAAGTTCCTTTCCTTCCTTTCCTCAGTCTGACCTCTGTGCTTCACTGTAATATCTCCTCCTCTGTTTCCAGCCATCGCTGATAATAACCCAGCTCTGGAGGAGGAATGCGAGGCCCTGGTGCTGTGCGTTTCCCTCTATGCGTTTGTCCTCGCCAGCTTCTTCCACATGTTTGTTGCATTTGGAAGCCTTGGGAAAAAAAAAAAACAAACACTGGAATTCAGCCGGCCTCGTAACACCAGATACCCAGGAAGCGGTGAATTGAGTGGATGTGGCAGTATAGTGGGAGAGAGAGCTGGACCTATTGTCTCCCATTTTGTACAACCATCCCACACACACACACACACACACACACACACCACACACACACACACACACACCACACACACACACACACACTCAACCTGCACTGGTCCGTAGTAGTGGGGTCAGACACTGACCTCTGGCCTCTGACCTTGTAATGGAGTGGCAGGTCGAGTGCGGTTAGCAGCACTAACACAGATATAAGACTCCTGATTATGATATAGGAGATGTTTCTAAAGATAACTGAGCTGCTGTCAATATGGTGAATTCAGTTTTAGGTTTCTGTGTCGGTTGTTTTTAGCCGCACTAGTGGGAAACAAGGTGGTGATGAGTGGTGAACCAAAACAGACAAAGTTGTGAAACCAAAACAATGAGCTGGGTTGGGTGATCATTTTCTGTGGCTTCGTCCCTACACTCTAAGAAAAACTGGTCTTGATAAGTTCTCTGGATAACTTTTTTATCCTTAAAAAAAAAAAAAAAAAAAACTTGAACTCACAGTTGCAGCAGTTTTGGTGCCTTGAAGAATCTTTTTATGTTTGATGATGTTTTTTTTTTCTTTCCTTTTAGAGGTTCTTTGGAAGAATCTTTACGACTTGAGAGTCCCCTTCATTGGAATAACCTCTGGCCTTTGTCACATTATCGACAACAGAGGAACATTTACTTAATTTTCCAGTAATGCTACCTCCATTTTTTTTTTCCATAATTGTGAGCTGAAATATAGTAAATTCTGTTTATTCCCATTAAGAATACCAATAAAATCTGGAGTGGCCTTTGATTGTGGTCAGGCTTTTAATTTCTGTGTGAAAAGATCCGCCTTAACTAATAAATCTACAGCCGAGCTCTATGTTCGAGGCTGTAGATTCGACCTCAGGCAGTTGTGGTGTAAAGACTCTGATGAGGCCCTGATGACCCACAGTGACCTCCGACTTCTGTCCTTAGCCCGGACCTTTTAATATAACCTCAGCAGACCAACTCCATATGGTGGTTCAGAGAGGAGAGCCTGGCGGAGGCCTCTTAAGAGCTATTTAATTATAACTCTCCTGACGTCTGGATCAGTGGAACATACCAAACTTTATGAAGAAGAAGGTGCTATTAACTTCACTGTGAGCTATATGTAATATTGTAATAAAGCATTTTCTTTGATGCTCGGTTGAGGTTTCAGAGTCACTTTCTGGTGCTAAAGCACAGTAATCATGTGGGGAAAGGAGGTTTAAATTGTGGCTCTTTTAATACTGGATATGGATTTAATAACTTCACTGACAACTGATACAGCTGACGATCAACAGTTTGTCTGAGACCATTAAAACCTTGTCGTAGTCTTCATCTCTGCCCTCGGTTACACACATTATCAGCGCCTGCCGAGCCCGTGGCGTGGGCTATGCTGTTGACACAGCTGCGCTCTGGGTGTAAACTAACGTGCTCAGGATGCACCTCGCTGCTGCCTGCCAGCCAAGCCGCTTCACAAAAACACTGGAAAGACTGGAAAGATTTTCTCCCACCCCAATGTGCGAAACTAGTCTGAGAAATGTTCTTTGACCTGAAAAGGAAAGTGTCTTTATTGTGAGTGAAAAATCACATGTTGCTCAATTGGAAAAAAAACACCTTTTCTCTCTCTCTCTTTCTGTTGATAAATCATTATATTCCTCACATTTCTTTATTTGTAAAATATTCCCACAGTTTTTAAGGTAGGTGTTCACAATGAATATCACAGTTTTGAACAGATTAGAGATGGAGATGGCTGTACTTGATTATCATTAACTTTAGCCAGCTTCCATAGGTTAAAAGCCTACCAGAATTTGTACCTGTGAGTACTTCAAGAAAGAGAGCAGCACATTTCTTCCTGGTCAATTTAATACCCGTCCTTTCCAGAAGGAGGCAGTGGTGCCGTTACTCACGCTTGTATCTCGGGCCATTGACAAAATGGGATTCGCCGGTTCTACAGAGCATCCTCACCAGATCTTTTTCACAAAGCTAAACATCTGAAACAAAACCTGACAAGGAAGCCAAACTCTGACCCTTTGTCGACAACGGATCTGAGACGCCGCTGAGATCTTTCTCTCTGCTCTGGTTTCAGAGATAGGGAAGCCCTGCCCTGTGGGCACGCAGGGAGAAGCGAAGGCACTGTGGTGCAGAAACTCCCCTTTGTCTGGCCCCCTTACCTCGTCCACAAACTGCGCTCAAAGATTCAGCGTTTGTGTGAGTGTAGGTGTTAATGTGCTCGGGAACAATGGTGACCGATAGGCGCTCCACGGGGACAAGTGCTTTGAGATCTATATTTAACACTGTGTATTTTGTTTCAGAAGAGTGTAGGTTTTCTGTATTGTTGTGCGTAGGTAGGGGACTGATAGGTGAGAGGACATCCTCTTTGTAAAGTGTAACAGGTGCTACAGGGATAGGGCTTCCCTGAGGACCAATAGGGAAGATATCTCTCTTTACGGCGGACAGTTTACATGCTTGTGAATAGAAAATCTGAGGGAGGAAGTTTTGTGACAATACAGTCCATGCAGTAAAGATGGTGCTGCAGCAAAAAATAGGTTATTGTCCTGAAAACGGCCTCCTGACGTGCTGCAAATAGACATGCACAGTGGGTATATTTAGGACTGCAAACCTGCACACTGTTCTCGAGCCTGTTCTGTGTTTATTGAAACAAAACAGCACAGAAATGATTAACAGAAACACACTACACACTGTCCTACACACTGATTTTGTTGTCACAGCAGAGAAAACTGAACAGGCTGAACTAAACTTTCCCTAAAAGCTGCGTTCATGTGCGACCTGACTTACGAGGACAAGAGGCCTTCAGATACACGAAAATGCAGATCCTCAGTATTTTCAGTCTATTTTCAGTCTCCACTCAAGATCCACTCGCTCGCTCGTTCTGGGTCTTTCACAGGTATAACAACATATAAGGCAGATGACGTGTACTCGGCTGTTCACTTTTTCCATTACCGTAAGCACTTTTCCCCGCCACGACTGCCCGAAACGTTGAGCGCGGCTGTTGTTCTAGTTGTGATGAAGCCTGTGTGATGTGGTCAGAAACTGCAGAACAAGAAAGTAAGTGTATTTTGCCAACTGACGTTTCCAAAGTCAAGAATAGACTGTCAAGCTTCAATCAATTCTCCATCTACAATAATTCAGTAGTAATTATAGTTGTGTTACAATCAGAGAAATCTTCGATCCAGGTCCTCCAGGGTTGGAAGTGTCTTATTTATTCCATTCTTTGCTGGAAATAGAAAAAAGATCCCCTTAAATACATCCATGTCCTAGAAGGAGGACGTCCCCTGAAAGTATCCGTTTTACAGTAACTCCTTTGGCATTTTTTTTACAGAGGATCTGAGGTCATTTCCTGTTTGTTATTCCTGATGCTATCATCCTGACTGGCCCAGCAGCTGTTTTCCAACCATCCAGGAAGTCTTTTCTTAATTTGTTATGCCTCCATCACCTCCTCTCCTTTCTTTCTAATTTCCCAAAAAAAACACGGCACAAAGCGAGCAGGCACTTATCAGTCAGGGACTTTAAACATGTTTATTTACAGATCATCAGGGAGCATAGGAAGAGGCCTCAAAGAAAGCTGCCTGATGGTCTTCAAAACCGAAGCTTTAGTCCCTCGGTGTGGCGTCAGAGGCCGCACTCTTGTTGCAAAGTTTGATGGTGTCGACAGGCCCTCGCAGGGCTTCAAAGAGTAACGTGGCGGCTGAAGATGTGTGACTGCTCACAGAGTCCTAATCTTTTCAGAAGAGGGGGGATCCAATCCGGATCTTTTTCATCCAGACAGGGCTTTTTCCAAGAGGCCTGCTGTAATACAGTGCATTAGTGAGATAAAGGCCTCTCCTCACAGCTGCCTCACGCTGACAGACTCTTGGAAAAACTGGCTCGAGGTGGATCTGGGAGGATCCTTCCCTTCTCTACCGCTCTATCTTTTCCACAGGTTCCTTTCTTCGCAGCCTCGCGCTTCCTTTCAAACCCTTGAACTTGGCCTTCATCTCTTTTATCATTGTTATGATAAGGAGTCCCTCATTTTTCTCAGACACATGAACTGCTATGAAACCTCACGCCCTTAAAACACGCCAAACATCAGAACCTAAAATATGGTCTTTGCAGCCAGAAATGACATGACATTATTATATTAATAATAATTACATCATTATATTTGTTATTTAACATCTCTCTAAAGATGTTTGAGGTGTGTGACAGGTTTTAAAAACCCACTGACGGCATTTAACAACCAATTAATTCATAAATTAAACAGGTCACATAACATCCTCTGAATAAGAGTGCTTGATACTTTTGCAGGGTCAATCCCATTTCGAATAGGACTTGCAATAGTTGTCCAGTCCAATGAGAATCAGTGTTGCGTCCGTTGTGTTGCGTATTTATAGAGCAACGAAGGCAGAGTGATGGATTGGAGTCTTTCCCTCCTCAGTAGACACACAGCAGACAAGCCATGACATGGAGAGGAGGACATCAGAACAGGGAGGAAGGGAGGTAGTGGAGATGAAGGGAGGGAGGGAGACCAAGCCCCAGACGTCACATCTGCCACCGCTACTCCCCAGGGGCCTCCAGGGCATGGGAACCTCGCTCTTCTCCACCCAAACTCCACCCCCCCTCTCCATCCTCCGACCAGTCCCTCCACCGGCCTGGGACCTTTTCTGCCTGGCTGGGACCCCAGCTCTCCCACTTGTTTCCCTGACTCTGTCATACTACTGTCTTTGTCTCTTAATCTTTCTCTTTTCCTTCCTGTCTCGCTCCGTTTTTGTATGTTTGTCTGCCTGTGTACCTATGAATATAAGTTCATATCTGACTTAGGATTCCAGCTTAGATATGAAATGAAACCATAAAATAGAAGTTAAAGTGAAATGAAACTAACCCTTCCCCCAAACAGCTGCAAGTCTTAAAAAAAAAAAAAAGTTAGTTAGCGTAGTAGCTGATGAACAGAAAATTAATAACCACTGTTACTCAATTGCTGGGGTGCCCTGGTAGTTCACTTGGTGGAGCATTGACTCCATGTACTAAGGCTGAGTCCTTACTGCATTCGATTTCCGCCTGCGGCCCTTTCTTATCTTTCAGGACAGGAACTAGACGTTTGTACAATTAGTGAGGCAGAATAGGCGATTAAAGGAGTCTGTTCTTTTTTTACTGGGAGGAAAAAGACTAAATATAACTTACTCTGGGGTGTCCTGGTGGACTGGGGATTTAAGATGTGTACAGTGTAATCACAATGTCCCAGGTTGAAGTGTGACTATAGGGATGTGTGCTCTGTTTTACTCCCTCCATTTATTGTCATCTGTCCACCGAACTCAAATGCCTCAAAGTGGAGCTTGGCTTAAGTGGACTTTTATTTTGTCATATTAACGTTTTCAAGGCCAGAAATAAACCTTTCACACTCTGATTACACAATGTGGATGTGTACAATGTAAAACACTCTTCAAACTAAGAGTCATCACTTGAAAGAAATACTAATTGGATGTTTTTATTTTAGAAAAGACATAAGCAGAACGACAGGGAGCTTCTCCTTGATTCTTCGCCAGGTCTGCTCACTGCGTAGAGAGGCTGTGAGGGATGTTGTGCTCTTAAAAGGGTGAACTCACACCTACAGCTACACTCTCTCTGCTCCAAGCCACAGTGGAAAAATTTGTTCTTGCATTTTTGAGACACAAGTTACACCTTAAACTGCATGTTTTCTAGACAGTTTTGGTAAGCGGCCTTCCTGGAAGGCAAGACATTTGAAGAGGGGAGCTGGAAAAAGATCCTGTAGCCTTTGCTACGTACATAATACTGATGTGTTGATTTAAAACATATATAGAAACCGTTGCGTATAACCTAAATATAATCTCACTTTGTTTGAGTGAAATTACATATAAACTTCATTTATTTTGCCTTCAAGTTTGCCCCCGCTTCATTTTGTTACGCAATTCTTTTGCAACTCATGTGCAACTAACTTGCGCTGTTGTTACACATAAAATCTGTTTTCAAGATTGCTTTCTGTATATTGTTCTGTAACTGAACAGTCACAGTACTAACAAGCTCAAATTGCCTCAGTCCAGTTTAACCAAACAAAATAAATGAACGCTCGACTGCCACAGCTACACGGGGATTACACAGTTACACAAGGTTTATTTATAAATATATCATTCATATCACGGTTATTTGTGTCTCATTGTTGCAGTTACATCCCAGTTCTGACAGTCAAGGTTACCATGCCACATTATCTCCTCTCCCTTTGCGTGTCTACAGTAATACAGCAGTAAAAACCCCTGCCAGCTGTTAACAATAGCATGCTGTGTGCGTAAAGACCTCTGTGAAGGCTGTGTGTGAGCGTGTGTCCACATACATGTGCAGCAGCTGTCAGCAGCATGTACGTCCTCTAGCCAGTGGCCAAAAACACAGCGGCCGGCTGCTCCCAAAGCTCATAGCAGCACAGCCGCCTTCACACGTTCGGAGCCAACTGCTGCCATTCTTTTAGACCGTGTCAATATTATTACTCCAATACACGCTCCAGACTTCACACTTTGGCAAAGTATCTCTCTTGAGTATAATGTGGGCTGGATTTCTTAAATGTTTTTGTGTCTTTCATCCTTCAGAGTGGCTTCATCGTGAAAAAAACATTAAAACTTTAAGAAGGCAGATTAAAGTTTTGCGAGGGAACAAGTAGTCAATTAACTTTCTGTAAAGAGTTTGAATCTCTAAATCAAAGACAACACAGAAAATCAGACAATCGTGTACTTAAGCACTGTTTTTAGTTGTTACAGTTCATCCTGAAGGGAGCATGACCCGTACCAAATTTTATCCACTTGTTACCCAAGCATTCAAACAATGGCGGACAGAACAACCGACCATTGCTATGCCTTGAACCATGCCGCTGGCATGCTGTAGCTAAACAGCTATCTGTGGAAATCAATTTTAAAAAAAGACCCTGATGGATGAAACATAAAAATAAAACCTTGCTTTTCTTGAAAGCGACCCACAGTCAACTGGAGTTGTCACTTTTCTTTTCTCTTTTTCTGGATTGCCGTGTGAACGAGCTAAGGCCAACACATCTGAGGTGTCACCCACCGCCCCCCTGCGCTGCAGCAACAGCTGATGGTTCATAAAAGTATAATGTTACCTCTTGGATCCACAACAAATTAACATCACACAGACAGCGTATGCTTGTCCCTGCTTCGGTTTCACAGAGATGCCCTGTGTCACAGTCAAAGGAGTAAACAAGCGCCGCCTCACATACCAAAGTGTGGTTTGTCGCAGTCAGTCAACACATGTCCGAATGTGGTCAGGTGTGGACTGGTAAATCAGCTGCACACAAAGCGTTACTGTTTGTTTTGACCTGTGTGTAGTGTCAGCTTCATGGAGTTCACAGCCCACAACAATGGCATAAACTGACTAACGGACAAATGCTCATGTCAACCTGTCTAACTCATCTGGCTAGATAAGCAGGATGAGGTTAAACAGGGGCCCAAGCAGGTTTCACTGAATTACCTGGATAACCACTGAGTAAACTGCCCCAAAAGTCAGTTTTAGAGTACATCCTTTATGTTATTTTGGAAGTAAACTAAGAACAACGCATAATCACATGGCTCAGAAGAGTTCATCTATGTGATTTTAAACACTGCGACAGCATATTGGGGAAAAAGTGACGCAGTTGAGAAAAAAAAATTAAGTTAAGTTAAGTTAGCAGCTGTTCTGGAGCTTTTGATCATATCACATGACCTTGACAGAGAAATGTAGATGATCAAACTTTAAAAGTTTCTCTCTTCTTACCAGACTCCAACTGAACTGTCTAAGGTCTCACATGTAAAACTAAACTTCCAAAGTATTTCACTGTGATGTTTTATTGACAAATGTAAATGCGGAGAAAAAAAAAAAAAAGCAGGGGGCCGCTGTCAGTCTCTCAGTGGACTGACATGAGGTCTCTGCTCCCTTTTATGTCTGTCATGGCAGACATTCATGGCACTCTCAGCCTGAGACAGACAGCTGATGTGTTGAGAGAGATATTAAGCCGAGTCTTAGCCCTCCTGACAGAGCTGACACATCTGATCTGACATCAGTTATCAAGGGTTGGTGTTTGATGAAACATACTATATTTTGAACACCTCAGAAATATATAGCCAATATCTTGGCTGGTTCATTTTTCGGTATCGATGTAGAGACCCCCTGGTTTTGCTTGCATGAATAAATAATTACTATGAACAAAGGTTGCTTGTTTGCAGCGGTACTTTGGCTGTTGCTGTTGTTTGATTGTGTTTCTCTCTTTGTCTCCTTGTTCATCTATCGTGTCAAATATTCTTTAAGAACTGTTCCATTCAAAATCAAACTTGCAATACTTGCACCTAAAACAGCTGAAAAACCTTGCTGTAAATCCGAGTAATTTTTAAAATATAAAAATAGATTTTCTTTAGTTGCCTCGGTATTTTTAAAAATCCTGGCTCCGTTTACAATCTTCACTTATTACGTAATCCATTTCATTCCCATACTTTTACAACAAATCACAAAGGCAAACAACTGGTTACTCCCCTGCACTCTTTATAAACTTCGCATAAAAGCAACCTCATGCAGTCAGACATTCAAACGTAGCTGTTTGCCCTCAGTGTTATTTCTTTGTCGTCTGCCGTTTTGCAGTGAAATCAACTTTAACTTCCTCCTGACACACGGGAACTGAATAGAGGGAACAAACTATGAACTTTCCGGAGATTCTTACTCTGGTACACAATCAAGCCTGAATTACACCTTATCACCACAGGAACAATGTCCTCATTCAGGTCCCCGACATACAATGTACCGTTCCAGCAACAACAAGGGGGCCCACACACTGAAAGATGTTCTAATATATACTTGTGAGGACATTGGATTGACTTATATGAATTCCTTAGAGGCTTAACTTGGCTTAACCATCACTGCTACACCAACACGCTAAACATTTTTAACCCTTATTAAATGGTGAACCTTGTGGGATCTTACTTTCCACATACGTCTCCACAAGGCAGGTAGTTCTCCACATGTGACCCCGTGAACGTATTTTTCTTCTGGATATCAAGACCTTTATGTGTGAAAGCAATATGCGGTATGTGGGGCAGTTGTTAGCAAAGATCCAACCTCACCAGCCGGCTGGGACTTTTCTATGAGATGTTTGCATGCCCCCACACCTCCATGCATGTGTGTGGACATTCTCTGGCAGTCCAAAGACATGCAGGTTTATAGGTTAAAAAAAAAAAAAAAAAAAGCACATAGGCGCGAATGTGAGCGGAGCGTGAATTGTTTGTCTCTCTGTAATGAACTGGCGATTTATCCTGGGTTTACCAGTGTCAGCCGGGATCCTGTCCAGCCCTGCACTCCCCTGCAAAGGATAAGTGGTTATGGAAAATGAATCATCTGTGAAATATGACGTTCTGGATGAGTTCTTGACTTTCTTGTTGTATCACCACTGACTAACTTCCAAAAAGGCTGCCTGTGCACAAATCATTTAGAAACTGTGTTTATCTATAATTTTGGTCTGTCAGTTACGTTTAAAGCAAACGTAATTTCTGCCTTGATTATGTTTATTGGCAATATTTTAGGAGATTGCAAAATCCCAAAACCTAAAAATCAGTTTTAATGAAGTAAACATGACCTTTCTCATACTTTAAACAATATTTGACTTTTTCAATATCAAATAAAGCCATTGATATTACCAAACATTAACTAAGTGCTGAGTGCCTCAATATAACCTTGAAAAACTAAACTCTTACTTGCAAAGGAAAAGGAGATACTATTTTGCAGATTTGTTTTGTTTTTTTTAACCAACATTTTATGTCTTGACAGAAATGTTTATCAAAAGCATTTCTTCATTACGTACTCTGCTGGAAATAGAAAGAGAATGTAGTGCCTGTTTTTTGATTTGCAGGCTGTGAGTCCTGCTGGACAATGTGTCAGTATTTGCATAAAACATGAGCTTTTTTTTGTAAATAAAGATATTTTCAGATATTTTGTCACTTCTGACGGCAGACTGACTGACCAGTATGCCTCAGCAAAGCTGGCATAATTCAGTGTGGAGGTGTTCATCCATCCATCCATGAGATGAGTTTCCATTCTGATAATATCAGATGAAGACCCAGGCTGTTCTGACAATAGTGGCCAGTCTCCAAGCCTTCTTAAAACACCTCCTTGCCCACTGTTTCTCTCCATCTGTCACCGCCTGTCCTCTGGGGATCTGTGGCTTTTATTAACTCACCAAATAAACGGTAATAAACCTCTCATTTGTCATGAAATATATCCAACACCTTGTTAAAGTCTGGTACTTTCCTGAGCTTTTGTGGGAGACTCAGCAGCTAAACGACCACGCCGCCCTATCAAACCTTCTGGGACCACAGGGAGATGGAAATTGACTGAATGCCCCTTTAATGACACAGCCTGGTTAATTGGCATAATGCCGCAGATGGGCCTCATGTCAATATTAGTGATGATCTCAGTCACATGCACTCTGCGGCTCTTTGCCCACACACAGGAGATAGGGTGAAGCTAATTGATAAAAGGGATAAAAACACAAGAGGTCTCATCAAAGGCCAGAAAATCACGAAAAAAGGGAAGGAGGGATTGTGCAGACTGGCAGAATAGACAAGAGACAGAGAATGAAGAAAAAAACAAGGATGAGAAAGAGATAAGAAAAAGCAGTGCATATTTATTCTCTGTTTCTGCTTCCTCAGTAATGTGTAATCTGGCTTGAGCAGAGACAGCCCGGAGATTGGCAGCTGTTCAATGCCTAATGAGCGACCATCTCCCTGATCCTGCCTCGTTCCACTCTTCCTTCCTCCATCCCTCGCTTCAATAAACCCCCTCATTCTGAAACCTCCAGCCTCTCCTCGCCTCACTCCAGCCAGCTCTCCATAATTAGGAGAAGGACCAAACATAATTGCGATGAAAGGACAAGAGCATGTGTGGCCCGAGTTGCCGTCGGCCTGACTGCGTCAGAGCCAGGCGCCTTGTTGTTTTCAACATTGTCCGCCTGCACACAGTAAAACCGTTTGTTCCCAGTTCAGAGTCCAGATAGACAGTGTGATGACCACTGCACCCAGGCCGAGAGGAGGACTGCCCTGCCGAACTATGCATGGTTATTTAGGGACTGTACTTGGGGACCTCGAGGAGTGTGGCTGACAATTCACCATACAACGATTAGCCCAACCTTCACTTTAAAATTTTCCACAACCTACAAAACATGTTGCTATCATTTTAATGCAAAAAACATGTTCAGCAGCGAGCATGAAAACTAGAGGTTTAGAACAGACCGTCAACAAACAACTGATTTAAAAAGTGCTCCATGGAAAGTATGACATCTGAGACCTAAAGGATTCTTCTTACTGAACTAACTCCTTTAAAATGCAACGACCTACAAAACACACACTGTTCTTGTCATTGCTCACCTCCCTGTTCTGGCTTTCCCAACAAGTATCTTAATGAAGGTAATTGCTTTTCAGCAGCTTTGAGATATCACTATTGGAATAGGACATACAGTACAGTACCACTCGATCCCTTATTTCACGCAAGTTTCAAGTCTTTTCACATTTATAGTCTTGAACCAACACCAAAGTGTGCATGGAAGATCAGAAATGAATCTAAACACAGGACCGACTTTGCCCTCAGTCATTTGAATGGCACCAGTCCATTGGTGCCAATGCAAAAGGCTTGAACAAAAAGCACAAGAACGTCCAGTAAGGTGCTGTGGCGGCTCTGCACATTCCCAGTAGATTCCTTTGTAACTGAAAGACTGTTCTGATAATCTCGAAATATTATGATTGCTCTCATGACACTCAAACTGAACTTACCACCGATCCCCGAGGCAACATGTGGCCTTGTTTCATTGTACCATAGGACTGGTTTGGTCTGAATGCTGCAGGTGCTGTGGAAAAAAGTCAGCGCTAATACAAAGTGACTCAGTATATGCAGTTTGGTGAATAAAAGTACAAAGAACATGCAAAATACATAAGAAAAAATCGTTTTGAAAAGCTTTCAGTATCTCCTGTGCGGTATAGTTATCTTAATTTGTTTCAGATAAAATCAAGGCTCGCACTGAATGCATGCTGAACAGCTTCAGACCCTTTAAGCTATTCTTCCCGGTGTTGCACAGATGAACTAGTTGCTATTTATTTCTGTGCAGTAGCTGATGGAAATCATTTAGTAAGGTTTTCAAATCACACATTGTGTAATCTGTCACCATCAATGTCAAGAGTTTGGCATTGTTTGTTGCTGTGGTGCTGTAAATATGCTCCATATCAGACCTCCTAACGCTAATGTAGCAACAGTCTGCTGTATCTATTCACTGTATGTTAGTTCAATTTCTAATGAAATATCATATTAGTATTTAGTACTTTGTACTAAAAACAAAATAGTCAAGAAAAGAAGACCTCAAATTACCAGTAGTCATCAGTATTGGTGTCAGCCTTCAACACCCTGGGAAGGACGATTTGTGACATTTTGGACATTCCAGGCTATAGACAGGCTGCAGAGACGCTCAGCACTGGGCTCATTACAAGTGAAAATAACCCTCTTTGTTTATACAAAGCAGAAATATTATTAAATAGATGGAGCTTTTTTTTCTCTGTTGCTACACAAACACAATGGAAAATATTTACAGCTGAACATTTTTTAAAATAAAAGTCTGTTATGCAAAGTCTCACTGATCGTACTGTTAGCAGTTTAAAGGATAAACATGTTTATGCAAAATGATACCAGCTGCTTGATGAGATCATCAACTGTCAATTCATACAACTACTATGTATCACTCATAATATAAAAATGCAAATGTATTGCCGGAGGAGGACAGTTGGACTCAAAACACAGTGTGAGGTACACAAGGCAGCAGAAGCACTGTTTGAATACAAACGTCAGTAGTGTTTCCTGATTTAGGAGTTTTTCCCAGGCTCCAAAGGAATTTTGTTCCTGCTTAAAAAAAAAATGACTGAAGGAAGAGAAAAAAGATATGATGCTGGTTGGTAAACAATAGCCCGTAACCCTCAGGCTTTTTCCTTTGTGCTGCAGGAGCAACGGGGGGGTAAAAAATACGTTGACTGAGATGAAACAGGATGACAGGTGTCAAATGAACGAAACGGGAGTCTGATGGTCTTGGGAGATACTCGATGGCAGCAGGGTACCTATAGGCCAGGAGAAAGTAACAAGAATTTCTTAACTCATGCAGGCTGCAAAAAAAAAGAAAAAAGAAAAAAAAAACTCCATCACACAGTGTCAGCATGTACAAAACAATCCCTAACAGACAGGGAGCGTCATGCACGGCAGACACAGTGTGGGAAAACTGATGAAAACTTTGATAAGAGTTTGTGAGGCTGCTGTAGGTGTGAATCTCACGATCACCTCTTCCTGGACCGGGAAGTTTCCTCCGAGGTTTAGAATTTTTGAATGGCAGCGAGGGTGACTCAACTTCAAATCTAATAAATTAAATATATGCCACATAAATGACGTTAAGGAAATTGCGTCTTTTTGTTGGTTGTTTTTTGCGTGTCTTTGTGGTTGATCCACATTGTCACTTCCTACAGAGGCTCTGACTCTGCCACTAGTTGCCCACTATCGTCTATGAACGTTAGTGAAAACACCAATATTTAACACACTTGGCAACATCGGCTGGACCCTCTCTCTGCACAGCTGTACACACAGCTGAGAACAGGCCATTTCCTGTCGTGCAGCCCACTTGAGACAGATGATTTCCACCTCCAGTCTTCTGTAGTTGTTGGAGAGTGATGTGAATCAACCAGGGTCATGCATGACAAAGCATGATTAGGTCGATTTAATGAGGACCAGTTGTAAAAGAGGGTGATTATCTGTAAACAAAAATAGCGTGTTTATAGTGCGCTCACTAGCAAAGTAGGAAGTATATCACTGTCATAGTCATCGAGGTTTGTACTCCACATTGTGGAGGGCCTGAATATGACTCACATATCAAGCGGGGATAGTGTATTGGTTATGAAATGTTTGGTTTGTGACTTTTCTTTACTGAACCTATGCAGAGGCTATGAATATAAGTATTTTTATTTAGGGGTCCCATCATGAAGAGGTATATTAGCCCCTAGGGTAGAGTACAAAGATTATTTAGCCGGCCTTTATTTAACCAAAAGATTTTGTCGATTTCAAGTGAATCGTGGTAAAAAATGGCTGCACAACATGAAGGCGAAATGATCTACGTACAGTATTTCATGGTCCCACGTGATTGTGAATTTCTGCAGGTTCTCTTGGTGTGAACAAGATGGGAGAGTCCTGAGAACACAGGCCGCAATTTTGTGTTGACTTTGCCTTTTTTTTTTTTGGCTTGTGAATATTAGCCTTATTTGCCTTTGTAACTGAAATGTGATGCCAGGTGGTTACTCTCTCTTCCAAAACAAAATATTGACTGTAACGTGAGCTCTGGAAGCCTCGGCACATGTTTAAGTAATTACTGAGTCATATTTTTCAAAAGCCCTTCCACAGCATTTTGTGTAAAAGCATTCAAAAAAAAATCTTTTTTACTGCTTACTTACGTATAGTAAATGTCCTCATCACAGTTTCTCTACAGAGAACCAAAAATCTTGTGGAACAATTACTGATGTGTTTGAGCCTAAAAGACGTGAATGATGGGAACGTTCGCCTGTCAGTCAACAAAAGTTCCTTTGACTAGATGTGGGGAAAATACGTATTACTTTACAACGATGCCTTGTTTTGTTTTTCTGTAGTCTTTGTTTGGTTGAAGGTGATAAGACATCCACAGTTATTATCAGTCAAAAGGTGCAATAAAGCTTTTATTTCACCAGAACTTTCTCACAGCTGCTATTTAAGGATTAATGCTGCACAATTATGTGGCCCAGCTGCATTATAGATTTCCCACCATTGTAAGATCGTCTTGTCATGAGAGCCAGCCAGTGACAAACAGGTCTATATATGCAGACTACTGTATTTGTCTCTGTTTAGACAGAGGGGATACTCAAGTACCATGTGAAATGCATGAGAGCCGGAGCTTCAAATAGCTGTTTTCTTTTGAGAACAGGATTAAGTGCATAAGCAAATAGTTAGCAGGTCTATAATTCACCTAAGTTCTTCTAAATGTCTAGAAGTGAAAGGGGAAATGTGAACAAAAGTCAGAGATATCTTTGATCCTGCAGACCTATAGGTGAGACCTGGAACAGAGAGCTTTTTTTTTTTTTTTTATAGAACCTAAGGAGTTTAATTACAGAAAACAAAACATTCACTTCCTCTGAACTGTGTACGTGCGGCTGGGAAAAGCAGCACAGTAGGTGATTTTGCCGGCCGGGCACTGCTGAGAAGGAAGTGTGCACTCCGTGTTTGTGCACATTGCTGCTTATCGTCCATTTTCTCAAGAGCCATTGTTGTGATTGAGGAGGTGCTGTGTCCAGGTTTCCATCAGTCAGCTGCCCTGCACATGTTGTGCATCTTATATTTTCCAGTCTATTAAATAAGGTAGAAAATCATTAATGTATGTTCATTCATTTCATTTTTGTATTTGATGTTTTTGTGAGATTATGTTTCCCACAGTAGTCCAGAATGGATGAAAGTTTCTCCTTCGCGAAAGAAGTAGATACTGAAACGAGGGGGTTGCAAACGGCAAGCACGCTGCTAATGTAGATGTCACTAAATCCTACATACTGGTCATTTCAAGGGGGAATATTGGGGTGTAAAATACATGAAATTTCACAATAAAGAAGGGATAACCAGTGTTTGCACAAGAATCAGGGCCTGCGTAATCTGCCAGGTTGCTTTGGGGCAAAAATTAGCTTCAGAGCTCCCCTGTTCTTCGTGTGTTCCCTATGATTCTCTATAATTTCTCTATGTTGTTGTACTCTCTGGCTCAGGTTTGTTGTGTAGTAATATGATTAACCCCAAATTAATTTAGGAATATGTGACGTGCATTCGCGAAACAGTAATAACGAAGGTAAAACTCAAATTCGACAAAGGGGCTTTCTTCTTTCTTCTACGCGAGGCCTCAAGATCTGATGATAAAGGGCTGGATCCCTCTTTATCATCAGATCTTGAGGCCTCGTGCCCTCATCTTGACAGATGATTTTGTGCTTTAACGATGCATTTTCCACCAAACAAACGTGCTGTTACATTTGCACGAACGAGCTGACACGCACCAAGCCCGGAGCTTTGGGCGCTCCTGGAGTCCTGCGGCCTGGCAGCCTATGCATGTATGTAATTGGCTTTGATTTATGTTTTATATTGGCGCTCTTTCCTCCTTTGCACTGCAACTGCTGCACAACAATTTCCTTCAGTACGAATAAAGTTCTATCTTATCTGAAATAAGTTAAATCAAAGTATTTTTCTATTCCATTCTTATTACTATATCTTTTTAACAAATCAACCCCACCCTTCTTGTACCAGAGGAGCTGGTTTAAAGTGAAAAAATACATGATGGTGCACTTTTGAATGTGACATTTATTATTGTCTTGGTGTCTAAGTCTTTAAAGTAAACTGCATAAAATAAATGTGCACCTACACACCTTCTAATTATGATGAGCTCAAATCTAATCACACCTCATAACCCCGCATTGTGCCTTACAGAAAGCCCCTCCGACAAAGGCCCCCCACTCAGCTAAAAAGCAAAGTCTCACAGTTGTAAATAAACGAGAGGTGTGTGAATTTCTTCTTTCCGTCACATCCTCCTCCAGTGTCAAGTGTCGAGCTAAACCCTTCAGGTGCTTTCATTGTCCCACAAAACTCCCGGCTTCCTCACTCTTTGTGTGGCACCGCATCGCAAGCTCCCACACTGTTCACGTTCAGACATTACACACATTAACAAACAGAGAAGCTCTAATCCTCACCCTTCCTTCCCTTGCCCAAACTACAATTATGAGATTACTCTCACAAACAAGCCGCGCGCACACACACACACACACACACAACACGCACACACACACACACACACACACACACACACACACACAAAAAACTCACACACGCATTATTGTGGCTTGCAGTCATATTGTCCAAACTTTGAGCGCTTGAAAAGACATAACTTCTTGGAGTAATAAACCGGAGCATCAAAGGCTTGGGTAAACAGTTATTTTCCAGCATTTTTTTTTCTTTCCAAAGAGATATACAGTGGGAAAAAGAGTGAAGGGGACACAGTGAGGGTGTGTGTGTGTGTGTGTGTGTGTGTGTGTGTGTGTGTGTGTGTGTGTGTGTGTGTGTGTGTGTGTGTGTGTGTTTTGCAGAGACAGAAAAAGAAACAGGAGAAAAGAGATAACGTCCCTTATGAGAGAAAAGCAGAAAGTCCCCTTCAGTCCGAGCAGTGACCTTGCACCGGTTAAATCCATATCAGTAACCCCTGGCTCACAGACGTGACATGGAGCTATTTTATTCCCATGACTGGACTGCAGATATTTACCCACAATCCCACTGGGTCATGGAGCCAGTCTGTCCCAGCTGCACAGTGATACTTTGGCCTTTCACATCACGTCTCCGCGATCAGTGCTACATGAGGGGAGAGCAGTTATCACGTTGGACGTCTTTCGGTGTGTGCGCCGCAGGTGCTGACGTCATCAGCAAATGTAATAAGTCAAAGTTGGTTTTTTGTGTGTGATATATTTGTGTAATATGTAACCGCCCTGCAACTGATGGAGGATATTTTAGTGTTTTAAGATGTTTGTCCCGTTAAAACAGTCGACAATCTAGGCTAACTATCTTCCCCTTTCAGTGTTAACATTTCGTGACTTGCCAGGTGCGTAAATGGATTTTAAGTGAAGGCTGTCACACAGATTAGCCCTCAAGTTACCGTAATGAACCACACCCCCACTTTGGAGCAGACAGGTTTCAATAGCGGCTCATGTTTTACATTTACCTCTCTTTGCTCCATTTCCCGTCTCTGTCCACATGTCTCAGAAAATTTGTGCAATGGAGGGGCTGGGCTCTGCAAAAGAAAAGCGGGAATGCCAAAATGGATTGCAACTGGGAAAAGGTGACGCGCCTAACTATAATGTTAGGTGGTGGCTCTTATTCTGCAGGAAGTGATTCAGTGTTGGAGAATATGGTGCCCTTTGGTGACATCACTGTGCAGAATTTGGCCTCACTCAATGTGTTTTTGTGTGGCAGATGTAGCTGACTTCTAGGCTCTTTGTTTAGGCACATAATCAAAACTACAACGCCATTAATCAAAACCATCATGTTTGTGACATTTCATGGGACGTGAATCAAGTTTATTATTATTATTTTTTAAATTTCACTGGGAGTAAATCTAAAACTGCAGCGAAAGTGGAATAAAGTTGCTAAAAAAAAAAACGCCCCGGGGAATTAAAGAAGGCTGGACTACTGACACATGGCACAGCCTCTGTGTGTGTGTGGGAGTGAAATACTCCTGACTGGCAGCTGAAATACTGAAGAGAAAACAGAGAACGAAGAACTGGAAGAAAGGACAGACTGTATGGCAGCGGAGAGTGAATGACATCAGTATGGTGAAAACAGAAACAGAGGTAAAAGAGATTATTAGTGGAGAAGAAACCCGGTTTGAAAGATTGAACGAGCGATGGACGAAAGAGAAGTGGAATTACAGAGTCCCATGGGAAATCCTAATAAGGGAAAGGCCACATAGTTCCCAAACTCACTCAAACACAGTCTTTTTTTTTTTTTTTTTCCTGGCTGCGCCTTAGGCAAGTAGCCTCAGTGCAATGTTGGGAAGCTAACATTTTAAAGTAACACATAATCCCCCGGAGAAGCTTTTGCATCCTCAAAACACAGCCTCTGATATTAACTTTTTCCATTTCCATTAAAATACATGTTGTGACAAAAAAATCTCTTTGCATAATGGCTGTGAATATTTCTTCACAGTAGAGGGAGCACATAAAGGGTGGTATGCAGAGGGGAGTAAGAGCTCTCTGCAGTAATTATCAAATATTTAAGGAACAAAGGATTGGTGTTCTCTGCCTTGCATGGGAACAGTGCCTCAGAGGTGTGTCACACTACGTCTTAATCCACAACAAGCTAAATGCATTCCTTTGAAAGGGAAACTAGTGGTAGGGAAGTGGTAGCTATTCAGTCGAACTGCAGTGTGTGTTATTATGGTTTTGTGGGTTTCTTTGGAGGAATGAGCTAATCTTTATCATATAAAACAAAAGTCATAGATGCAACTCCACAGAAGGCCGCTCAATCCCATCCTCAGATATACGCTAACATAAGTGCAACATTGCAAAAACAAAACAAAAAACGGCTCCAAGTCAAGCTCTCGGTGTCATGCAAGCGTTGTCAGCAAGTGAAAGCTCTGATGCAGAAGAATGAGGGAAAGTTCTGAACTCTCCAACCAGTGCTTCGAATGAACTGTTCTAGTTTGTTTGTCTGGAGTTGTGGACCCTGTGATATACATTTTGTGATCTAAAGCTCTTATTGTCAGTCATTTTCTGACACCACTATGATTAAGGTGTGGTTACAAAAACAATGAATCATTAAAGATCTTTGTTTTGACTTCATCTAGGTTAGATTCATTTTATAGCCTCTGTCAAACCAATAATGGTTTGGTGATGGGTTAGGGAATTATCATGGTCGTAATGGTTCTAAGAAAACCAGTGGTGACTGTCAGTGTGGTAAATAAAAATGGAGAAAAAACTTGAATCTCATTAAAGTCTGGAGTTTTGTTAACCCCTTCAAGATTCACTCTCTGGCTCCATCATATTATCAACAACTTCCTCTCTTCTACAACCACTAGAGGACTTTGTCCACTTGAACGTGAACGTGTTGTTTTGAGGGATTTGCCGAAGTGATGTTGTCGTCTTTCTAAGGAGGACAGTCTCGTCCAATGGCATTACAGCACTAACTGGAGGTGGAGAAGAATGGAGGAAAAGTTCAATTTGTGTATTTCTATCTATTTCTTTAAAAAGGGGACAATGCACATTATTAAATGCTGACATGAAAACTACATCACTGTAAATGTGGTAGGGTTTGGAACGGGTTGATTGAGTGAAGAAGCACAATGATAGAAGAATCAGTGAACAGAGTGAAAACCAGAAAGAGGCAGAGTAATGGGGGCAAAATGAATGCTGGAGCAGCAAACATTGGTACAACTTTGTCTATGGGAGTTTAAATTCAACCCCCCCCCTGTAAACAAAAGGAGGAAGTGGCCCTGTGTGACTGGCTTGCTGGGACTTCCTGTTTGTGATTATATATCCAAAAACAGAACCAGGGTCTCTGGACCTCCCACGACTCCATTTCACTCAGGACCGGAGCACCACTGACCCGCTGCGTCTGGCTGTCCACACATTGTGCTTACGTAGCCAGGGCGCCACAATACTGGGAAGCAGCTGCTAGACATAAAAATGACAAATGTATGTTGCTAATGGAATGAAAGACACCAGCTATCATTAATATAATTAGGTTAATGGTTAGTAGTGCAGGAAATAGTCCTAATGGCCTTCTAACTTGCTCTGTCAGTAGTATCGACAGGTTGACCGTACTCCCATCAGGTGCAAAAACATTAGACAGTTGTGAATTTGTTTATGCTACTTTCTACTTCTACTCCTTCTACTTCTACTTCTAAATATGGATCAAACCTATCACTCACTCAGTGAAAGGTTTACTCAAATTAATTTAGTCTTTTTCAGGCAAAACTCAGCACTCACAGGAGACATATGAAAAAAAATATAAGTAAACTTTAAGTTGGAAAATTGTTTGAGTTTAAAAATGTTCATTGACAATATAACATAAACAATATTGCATCTGGTTTTATTCAACCTAGTGTGGGTTTAATTACACTGAACCATGACTGACGTAAGGCATCTATGTCTGCTACATTTTTCATATAACAGAGCTGCAAATATGAGCTTTGACATGAGCGCAATCTTTAATCTTTAAGACAGAAACGTGTATTCTTGTTAACTCCAGAGAAGATTTTCCTTAAAACAGTTTAGTTGGCTTTCATTTTTATTTTCACACCATGTGAAATAGCCACACACACAAAAAGAGGCAGAGATTAAGATTTTACAGACTTTTCTAAACAATGCATTTGTTACTAAGACTTTCAGCAGCCACCTCCTTCCCTTAACCTTGCTACCGCAGGAAAGCAGGAGCCAAAGACCCTCGCCTGCATTTCCTCACATTGGGCAACATAACCTACAATTCAACAATAAAGTCAGTAAACGCTCCTCCCCGACAAGAACAATACAGCAACACCAGGATACATTAAAATCGTGTTTGAAACACTAAGGAAATAATAGGAACGCAATACAATGGCCTATTTTCCTTCCCTCAGGTACGCTTTGTATCGTAGTGGACATCACACTTGTCTTACATTGAAGATTTCAACAATAAATCAAACGCTTGGTGTTAAAGGTATGACTTTGTTTGCTGGGAAAATACATACAAAAGAACAATAATGGGATTCATCCATTATAAACAAGAAATAAGAGGAAATAAGAAGGAAGATCATGTGGACTGCCAAATATCTGAATGTTCGGTGTTCATAAAAGGCCAAATAATTACAATCAAATGTTGATGCACATATGACAATAATGGAAACAAACTGTATTTTTTATTCTATATTATATTTTAAAACCAGCTTGTCAGTTAGAAAGTGGAATTCAGATTCATCATTTCATTGGGTAACACTTTATTCTCCAGGTCTGTGATCTCTAATCTTGGATTTTTTAGGATCTAGGTTCTCAAATTTGAGAATTTTATACTTGAGGCTAGACAAACTTATAACCATCATGATTAAATGACAAACTAACAGCAAAAATCATCTGTAATTAAAGTAATTGTTAGTCGTAGCCCTTCTAGGAAGTTTCCTGAAAAGAACCACATCATTTCATACTAACAGTAGAAAAAATCGCAGTGTCACCAAAAAAGTTCCATTTAACCCCAAATAAATATTCTTTCAAATATTAAATGTCTACTATTGAATGTTACCCTTACATGTATATGAAATCCACTCTTTATTCAGCCGGCCTGTTGCACTGACAATTTAAAAAAATATATGTAGAGTAGATGAGTACCGAGAAGACAGGAAGATAAGGACCTTAAGGAATGGTAAATCTTACAAAACGCATAAATGAAACTAGAAGGAAACATACAATCAATGAAACACATCATGTTAATTACACAATGTAGAGCACTCGGTTCCTTGTCTCTTACAGACCTTTAGCTAAACCGGACCCAAGCAATCTTGTCCAACTAATTAGAGTCCCTCGGGAGATGTGAGAGTACGAAGGTCAATTCTTTCCCCATCCATAAAGCTTGTTACAGTCCTGTGAATTTGTAAGTAGTAAACAAGAGTGTATAATTAGAAATGGCTTCGTGGTGGAAAAGAAACAAGACCGCAAAGCTCTGAAGAGGCTACTTGTTTGGGACTGCTTGGATCATGCAGGGCCCCTCAAGATGCTCACTAAACATCTGTGGGAGAGTTTGAGTTTCAGACGTCAACACAACAGTTGTTGTGAAGGAATCAGCACTCAGGGCCAAACAGTGGAGGCTGGTTTGTTGATGGGTGAGGGGATTAGAGGAGCTCAGTTTTCAGGGGTCATTTACTGTAAGTGTCAGCGGGAAAATTGTCACACCCTTTCAAGATGAAGTGTATAGACAATAAACACATCTTACAGTGTGTGTGAAGTCAAGCACAACTGTGAGGAGGACAGTTGTTCGCACCTCTGCTAATGGGTATATGATCTGCTTAAGTCGCTTGTAGTCCCAGCGATGATCTTATTTGAAAGACACCTCAAGGGGTTGTTTTTACTCCTCTTGAAGATACAAAGTTTCTGGGTGTGTTTTGGTTGTTTGTGGGGGTTTTTTGTTCTTCCCGACCACAGTGAGCCAACACAATGTCATGTCAAGATGTTTCAGTGAAAAATAGTTATTCACAGGTTGTTGTTTTTTTCTAGATTTAATGCATGGACCAAAATATACTTTTTGTTTTTGATTCATCATCTTGTGGCCCCTCTCTTTAATTTCTTGACTCCTTGGTAGGGGTTCGGAACAGCTCACTAAAAGACAGAGCTGTTGATATTTAATATTTTACTTACTGTCCCTGAAAATCCCTGAAAAGATCAAAACCAACAACAAGGTTTACTTATTTGTTTTAAAGATATGCATCCTTTAGAATTTCAACTTCAACTGCTGCCATAACTCTTTATATAAGTAAAACCACTGGCTGTGAAGTTCACGTCATTCTCTGATGACTGTCAACAGGTGTTCAAAGCTCCAGCGTTGACAGAAAGAGGCTACACAATGAGTAAATGCATCAAGATACTGTGTTTTTCTTTCTACATCTTGTACATCTGCATTTCTTTATATACAGTAATAACAAAACATTATTTATGATGAAGACAGATGACAGTTATCCACAACTGTATACCTTCAGTGTTATCGTAGCACAAGTCCTTTGCATGGCAGCGAGCTACATAGACATGTCCTGACCTGTCCCTCACACATCACATCTGCCACTGCTGGCTGCACGGCGCCCACCCACACTTTCTCAAAGGCGCACCCAGAAGGTCTTTTATGCAAAGTGGTATTAACATTGTACACTCTGGGCAGCTCATTCTTGTAATGCAATGAGTGCAGCAACTGAACAAGTTTACATTATGTCACCAACACAGCAAGCAGCCAAATGTAAATGGAGTTATATAATACACTGATGATTATATTTCCTGTGACCGTTTCATTTATGATAAGACAGAAAAGTGCCTGGATATAATTGCTTAAAAAAGGAGAAGAGTTGAGGGAAATGTTCATAGAAATTTCACACATGGATATAGGAAGATCTGTGTTAGCATAATATAAAATAATATACATAACATAATAAGCAAAACGAAAGATACAGCAGTGTTATTAGTGAAACACAAAAACTACAACTATGGAAGGCACAATTGAAAGGTCCTGAAGCTGAAGAAGCTACTTACAAAGTCCAGAAAAGTCCAGTCGGTGTATGTACACTGAATTTCACATTTGAAAAACTATACTTTATATATTGGAAAATGATTGACTTCTAGATTAGTTGTGACGTTCCTAAATCATGCTCACGCGAACACACCTTAAACTGAATTGACCGTCGTAATTGCTCTGCAAACATGCAAGCATGAGTTAGACAATAAAATACATGACACATCAGAACTGATTACGTAATGCTCTCTGTTAGACTCATTTTAATCATCATGCAGAATGCTGGAGAAAACGTGTCTTGTTGAACTCTGTAACTACTACTACTACAACTACTGCTCTGTGACTACTAAACTTTTTCTGTACCTTGAGCTAAAACTTGCCATGACACATCACCAACTCAACAATCTCTTGTGCATAAAAACCTTCACTCCACACCAGGGACAGATCGTCTTGATCCCTGAATAGTTATGTGACTCTGTTGAATGGCTTGTATTGGTTGAATTGTATACTCATTATGATCTTTATAATCTTTTATCATTGTATTAAAAGTACTTAAAAGACAAGAAACTTTTTAATACTCTTTACTTCTCAGTCGGGAATCTTTTCCTAAAAGATCCTCAACACGGAATACTGGTAATTAAACATTCACTTTGCTTTCTGGGTTTATTTTAATACCTCATTAGATGCCTACATTGTCATAAGATAAGATAATATCCTCCAAATTATTACCTAATACCTATCCATGCATGTTGAGGGTTTGCAGATTGTCAGACAGATTGTATTATAGCTTTCTGATTTGATCCAACCTTGCGCAGCTGTCTCTGTTTTTCTGAGGCTGATAAAGTAGAACAGGTCTCTCCATCTGTACTGTGCCAGTCAAGGGATCAGACCTCAACCCCCAGGTCAACACAATGAGGAGGAAATCAACACAAATCCTGTTTACTCTCCATCTCACAATGTGCTACAATAAACACATCCCCTCCCCCCCTTTCCCAACAATGAACAAAAGCACAATAGGGTATTTAAATAAAATGTGTCTTTTGTCAGCATATGTTTGAAAATCTGTTAAAACTTGGAGGAAAGAGAAAATTTTTGGTTTGTTAACAGCTGTTCGTTTAGTAGCAGGTTAGTCCTACTCACCTGGGAGATGACCAACATTGTGAAATAGTCAGTTAGTGTAAACTGATACAGTGATAAAGATCAGGGTTAGGACTCCAAGTTAAAGTCTAACAGGTCTGTATCAAAGTCCACTGTTTATATGTCAAGTGGGGACACACACCACCTGTTCATTTTTCCAACAGGAAATAGAAAGTTGGTGTTTACAGGTGAAGCACGGTATGAGCAGCATATACACGTTGGGAAAAGCCTCTCATCAACCACCTTATTAAGCACAAAATGAACACGCAGATTCTGCTTCAACAAGTCAGTCCTCCCCCGGATTTGTCAGTGGTGGGAGAAGTATTCGGCTCTTTTACTTAGGTACAAGTAGTACCACTACATTTTCTTCAGATTTATACTTAAATACAGTACTCAAGTTTCTTTCCACCTTTTCCACTAGGGTTGAATGTGATCCTACTTCTCTCCTCTCAGCCTTGCTGCCCTCCAGTGCTAACAAACTGACTCTACATTGGCTAACAGCAGCTACAGCTCACAGCAGTTAACTTTACTGTCCATCAGGAAACTCATTGTGTAACTTGTTGCTCCATTTATTTAGTTGACAAAACGTGTCTCACTTCACGGCCTATTTGTTAGCTGTTTTCTGGAGCTTTCAGTAATATCACATGGTCTTCATGAGGAGATAGTTTGCCCTGTTGTCATGAAAATTCCACGCATTCAGATTTCCTTTCTTCTGTCTATTTTATACTTTTCTCTCTATAAACAGTCACAACTCAAAGTCAGTTCAGCCACTGCTCCACGGCCTTTCCATATTGTATGTTTAATCTAAAGATGATCTGCGTGTGTAGATTCAAAACAGCAGGCTTCATCCATTAATTGACTGACTGAGCTCAAATCTAGGTGGGTTAGCCAAAGCTGATTATGAGATAACCAGAATGATACATTTACATGACAATACACATGCAATGCTGTCTAATTTGACTATAATCATCTCATCAGCGTGCAGGTAGCCAGACTGATTTACCAGTTACAGACAGTTAGAAACTCATTTCAGGCTCTATGTCCTTGTTTTCACATTTCCTCTCCGCTGTTCCCTGCCAGCACTCCTACGCTCTGTCTGCCCTCGGGGTTTAAACGCCTGCTTAATATTTTCTTTTTCCTTGCTCTCTGGCAGTTGTTTTACCTGTAACGTCCTTGGCAGAGTCTCCATGTGTCATTCTGTGGTTGTTATATATATATATATGTATAAAATGAGTGCCTGGCAGTGTTGAAAGAGACAGTCACCACCTACGCATGGCTCACAATCCTGAATGACTGCATCAAAGAGGTTTCGGTTGTCAGTTATCCTACACTAATTTATGAGGATTTATGAGGATGAGGTTTCAAATGGGCCCAATCAGCACTTTACTATCTACTGTAACCCTATAAATACAGTGGCTATTAAAAAGTATTCATTCCCTCTGTAATGGCTCCCCTACATTAATAGTGCACATATTCTCTGTGAGTGTATTTGTTGTATAAAAGGAATGCCAGTAGACTCTTTTGTACACAAAGCAATCACCACTAATGGTTTGTTTACTTGCTTATTCTTGAGCTTTTGACCATATCACATGTTCCTCATCAGCGGATAAAGTTTTGTCAGTTGTTATGTCAAACTTAACATTTCTCTGGAGCACTTTTAGGACCAGTTGGCTTAAAAAGTGCTCAGAATATTAAAAAAGGAAAGGGGAGGTTAAACCCTAAACCCCGTGTTAGAAAACTGTTATCAGCCAGTCTATCTGTGTCCTGCGTACCTGTGCATGACAGCAGTTACCTGTGTGAAGCTGCACAGACTCGGTTCGCAAACCACCTGGTGGGAATCTATTCCTGCATCTGCTGACTCCACAGGCTGGCTGAGTGAAACCTACGTGAGTCACTGTCAGCATTTATTTATCAGCGTAGAAGATCCTAACTGCTAACAGGCCCATTCCCAGGCTTTGTCTGGTTGTGATGCCTTGATACAGGATGAGGTTTGACTAATGTGGGCAGAACTTACACGCTTCATTTGGATCTTATCTGCTGAAATTGTGACTCCTTTCATGCAAAAACCTTCTTTATATGGTTTCCTTCCAATTTTATTCTCCTCTCAACACTTTGTGTTTTGTGCTTTACAGAATAGCCCAAACAAATGTGTCATGTTGTAAACATTTATGCTGAGTGATTGTAGACATCTGGAAACAATTTAAGGTCTTCAGTTATCAACTGATAAACTCAACTGGTGGATGAGTGCGTAAAAAGAAAAACACTAGAATCACTGTTGACTGTAATAGCCTAAAAGTTTATTTATTGGCAAAAGTTTGAAAGTATTGTTGGCCAGTAGTATTCAGAACTTACTCAAAAATAAATACTGTGACACGTAAAAGTCCTTCATTGAAAATCTTACTTCAATAAAAGTATAATCGTCAAAATATATTAAGTACCAAATGTAAAAGTACTCATCATACATGCATTAAGCATCACTAATATGCCTTTAATAATACAAAGAATGAATGCTATCTTTAACTAATAATCTACACCCACAAAGTACTTGTGGAGGAGTAAAGAGTACAATACTTCAAAATATAGTGGAGCAGAAATACTTCAACATTGTACTTGAGTACTAATGTACCAACTTGACCAACACAAACACTCAAAGCTCACCTGAGGTTAAAGTACCTGCTCTCTCATGCTGCAACTGTTCTAATACAGTAAAACGAAAGTAAACTAAAGTTTATTCTGCTTTTTAAAGATTAGTGCTAAACAACTTAGCATTGTGCGTGTTTTGGTACAATGACAGATTATAACCACATAATCAAACCACAGTCACTGTGTAAATAAAGTGTTGTTGTTGTTTTGTTTTGTTTTTTTCAAGAAAGAAGCTGTTTTTAAAGACATCACCTCATAAGTGATGACACAGACTTATTCCTGGACTTGTCCTGGGAAAGAGAAGAAACAAAAACAGAACCTAAACTTTCGCACTATCTCTTCATCAAGTTGTACAGCTTGTTTCTGTCTTGCTTTCCAACCGTGTGATTGTTCAAGTGTCTGTGTGTGTGTGTCTGTGTGTGAGTGTGTGTGTGTGTGTGTCTGCCTGTGTGTGAGAATAAACGCCCCTCGCTGTGCGGAGCAGCGGATGGAGAAGTGCGTCCCTCAAGTCATTCCCAGCCCGGGATCTGAAGTGACAACATCCCATGCTCGGAGTTCACAGACGCGCTTCACTTTCTCTGCGTGGATCTACCGAAGGATAAACTGAAAGCTGCTTGTGTTTTTGTTTCGTTTGGGGTTTTTTTTTTCATTTGACGAAGAGTGAGACACAATATCGGATCTATGAAAAAACCCACGTGGATTTATACAACCATTTTAAACCAGAAGGAATGCATATTTTCTTTGTCAAACTAACTTTCTTGTTGTCGCTGATAGCACTAACACGAGGTGAGTGGCGATGTGTTTTTGCCTCAAGAAAATCTAGTTTTTTAAACTTTTACTCTTTAAAACTCAGGATGGAGTTTGATCTGAACTTGTTGCATTCACTTGTAGTTTGTAAACTCGTTATCCCCCCAACTTTTTGGACTTGCATCCTGCAGGTTTCCAACGTGTACAGTTAATTTACAGTCATCAGGTTTATTAATAGATATTAACACATCTGTTGGCTTTATCCCAAACATCCCAAGCACTACCTAATATCTGCGTTTTCTTTACTTTGCCCAGGCAGCTGTCCAGCAAACATTCAAACTTTTTCTCACTAGTATGTAAAGGCATGCCTTTGCTCCTGGATTCAGACTTTTTGTTTTTATATCATTGCAAAGCTGTGTTACTCCCGATATGGCACATTCTTTTTGGGACAGCTGCATAGAGGAGCATGCAACTGCCAAACCAGTGTCAAGCCACATCTTCACCACAAAAAACTGCACTTTGAGGTGGCAAGAGTCACACCTAGAAGTCAAAATTTATGGAGCATTACCCGTGGTATTCATATGCTACCTCATCTGGAATAAGTGTTTGTTGGAACCCAGAGTTGCTTGAGAAAGTTCCTTAAAGTTTTGGTAAAGTGCAGGTCCATTAAAACTTTCCATTCGCAGGTCTAAGATGCTCCATGCCCACGGAGTCGTGTTTGAACCAGGGGAAGTGTGAACCAAGTCCAGATGGAAATGGGGAGTGCAAGTAAGTTTTAACATCTGTGTCTCTCTTTTTAACCAGGAAAACCCACAGGGAAGAATTGTGGGAAATATGTGAGATTTGTGGAGTTTGACGTGACTCAGATTTTTGGTTGACATGTGAGTGCTCTCACCAGTGTCGCTATTTCTGGGAGGCAAATGGTCAGAGGGTTGAGACAGAAATGAGTGGACATTGATGAGGATAGGGGTCACTGTGTGAGAGAGAGAGAGAGTGTGTGTGTGTGTGTGTGTTAGTGCCACCACACTCTGCAGCCAAACTCTCGCAGCCCTAAATC
Organism: Nibea albiflora; assembly: GCA_014281875.1. NCBI lineage: Eukaryota > Metazoa > Chordata > Actinopteri > Sciaenidae > Nibea > Nibea albiflora. The sequence continues at coordinate 13,028,983 of CM024801.1, forward strand.
TTGCTTTTCTTTTCTTTCACGGAGCGACAGCTGGGGTTGCCAGAAGCTCGGCGACCATTGTTCTCTACTGCGATTAATTCTGTGTGACTAATCTGGGTGAGGCTTCCCAGAGAGACCCTCAGACCCTGTCCTCCTACCACCCCCTCCTCTCTCCTGGGATTTTGTCCCCTCCTCAATGGCCCTCAGTGCTCTCTCTCTCTCTCTCTCTCTCTCTCTCTCTCTCTCTCTCTCTCTCTCTCTCAGTCTCTCTCATTCCCCTAGACAGATGGCACAGGGTAGATGTTTTTTTAACCCGTTAAAAAGGGAGACAAGTTCCTGCATTTTGTCTTCTGAGTTTGATATCTGAAGATTGTTTTCAGTTCTCATGTAAACCAATAAGCTTCAGCTCTGCCCAGAACTTGTTTTTACAACAATAGACCTACTTTGCGCTTGGCTCTATTTCCATCCTGGCATGAGCAGCAGCAGCCAGTGTCATCTTACTGTCGCAGCTCGGTGACCGGGCGAGTGATTGGACCGACCGGGTCACAGCTTCAGGACTGCAAGACCCAGGCAGCCATATTGGCCCCCCTCCACATCTTAATTTGGTCTGGTTGTGTTATTCACCCCTCAATCACCCCAACCCTCTGCACACACACCCCACCTTCCCACTTTCCCCACCTCCTCATTGGGCCACAAAGCCATCATTGTGCCCCTGCACTGTCCTTCTCCTCAGAATTCTCCAATTAAACATGGAGATAGACATCCTTGGAGTTTTGAAAAGGTTTGAGCGGGTACACAAGGCTCAGTTTGTGACAATGGGTGTGTGTGTATGTGTGTGTATTTAAAACACCGCTCTCCTATTGTGTAACTGTGCCACCAGAGGGCTGGGAACTCTTGAGATAAAGTTTAGGTTATCAAGTTTAAGTAGCAATGCAGAGCAGAAACTTAAAAACTGTTTGCTGTCTTTTGTTCTTGTGTATTACTCAGAACTGAATATTTGGACTTTCGGTTGAACCAAACATTTAAAGATGTCACTTTGAGCTCTGAGAAGTTTTTTGGACAAAATAGGCGAAAAATTAAAATTTGCCTCTAAAACTGTTGATTTTTATTTGTAGCTGATAAAGAAGTGTTTCATAGTTTCTTGTGTGTTTTGCTCTGCCGGGGTTCAAGTTAACTTCAAGTTAACCTATCAATAAACAACACCTTCTTTGTACACAGGCCCAAAACTGACATACCCACAATACAACAGCTTTTGATTACAGACGGATTGACATGATCTGCTCTTAAAAGTGAACTCTCAGAAAATCAGAATCAAAGTGATACTGACAGAAATTTCCATAGAGAAGAACATGATAAAGATCCTCTTACTGTATGGTCTATTATTAAATGAACTTCCTGTAAGCGTACACCAGAATCAATGATTTAGTGCTAAAACTTGGTTAACAGTATCAGGAACTGAAAGCCTAACAGAAATAATGGCAATCAGGTGGATCCTGTTTGGAGCTTAGTTTGAGGGTTTTCCTGTTGCAGTAACTCAAAGTTAAAGGTCAGACAGTGTCAAGTGTATTATTTGGCTGATTGATATGTTAATTAGTTAACTGTTGTCTTCCTTGGCTTGGTGAAAGATAAGCAATATTTCCTAATGAAAGCAGAACCTCACTTCATTCTTGACAGAATTACAATTTGGTGTCACCTCAATCGCAAAGCTGCCGCTCTTGAACTCAAGTGTTATGTCCGAGGTCAAGTAAGTGGCGTTTATGCTTCAGTTTTATATAGTCTGACAGAGATGCCTACTTGACATGCCATACCATAAATACCATCTCCTCCTCATATCTGGCCTGCCTGGTCCAGTGAGATCCTGACTGAAGTTTATCTCCCTTGAGGGGCTTTGAGGAGGCCTCTCATTTACAGCAGAGGCTTGGCAGCAGGAGAGAGCAGTGACAGAGCCGAGCCAGTCCAGATCAGGAAAAATAATTCCCAAATTCCAGTGGCACAATGGCCAGAATCAAAGCAAAAGCTTCTTTCTGCCCAAGGAGATGAGGGATGTCAGCTTGGAGGTGAGGAAGGATGCTGTAGAGAGATCACATACCTTCATCATCATTTAGCCAGCGCGACGAAAAACTGCAACTGATTCCTGACAACTTGTTGATTGCAGGGAGTCACATGATGAAGAGGTTTTAGAGTTTAGGACTAGAGTTTACATCGATGGGGTCAGTCTGGGAGGATGCAAACATATCAGAGAAATACCTCTAGTTTATGAATGGAGAGAAATAATTTGGTCATTGTCCTGTTGGGTACAAAGATCTGAGATCTGCTTGTACTTCAGAGTAATGAGTCATCTAAGTTGTGCAAGGTCTTAAATAAACTCTCAACTCACATGCATTCCACTGGGCAGTAAACTGACCTTTTATGATAAACTTGAAAAACTCCAAGGAAATTGCAAAATGTTCCCATACATACTCATGTTTTATGATTGTTAGTTCTGGTTAGCATTAGAGTTTTTTAGATATTAGTCCAGGATCCCTGAGCTCCATTTCAGATACCACAATACTATACAGATTAATCCATGACTTGACTTTGTACAAGGAGCTAGACAGCAACTTTTCCTCAAAAGTACGGTCTAAAATTTAGCAACGTTTCCTGATTACACGATCAGTAGATAAGCAAACGAGACTGAGAATGTGGCAAACATTTGATGGTTGGCTGCTTTCAATCCTTTATGCTAAAAATACCATACATATCAGCTAATGTTTGGAAAGGCACTAAGCTTTGATATTCATCGTCACAACTATTACTGCTCTGATACTTTGGCATAGTACACGTCTCAACTTTCCAACACCTCTGACTTTCAGTTCGTGCATACAGTTTTTTTGTGCAACCGATTGCTTTCTTTTTGTCCACAGGAGTATAGATGTGGTTAAGTGTTTGAACATGCATCAGTGTGCGTGGCAAACTTTTAAGAAGTTAAATCTTAGATTTAGATAACATAGTGTTTAATTCATTGCTGATATGTGCAGGGACTGCTACAGTATCCATCCACTTCAATGAAAGTGAGCCCTTGTCTCTCCAGTTCTGGGGATTCCTTAATGGCACCTCTGTTTACTCCGGTCAGATGAGTCTACCCCCCCCCCCCCCCCCCCCCACACACACACACACACTACAGTCCCCCTCCCTTCCTACACCTCCATTCAGAGTCAGGAAACAGCCTCGGAATGGCCCGAGGGAAGAAAAGGTGCCGTATCTGATCATATCATCACACAACGAGAAACACACAGCGCGAGGCTTTTATATGGCCGCTGCCGCCGGTGTTGGGTTCCCTTTGGCAAGAGTCCGGCTGGTGAGAGGGCTGATCGTCGGACTGTTCTGGCTGAATGAAGTGACTCGGTGGTGGGGAACCTCAGCGCCGAGGATTAGTGATATTTGAGCTTCCCTGGTTGGCATATGCCAAGACAAATCACATAAACTTTGATCGCAGGCTGAGTGGACTGACAGTCAGCATGTGTGTGTGTGTGAGAGAGACAAAGACATTGGGCATACTCCAAACCACACTTCCTCATTTCTTTTATTTCTTTCAGCCAGACCACCTGTCTGTGGGTTATAGTATAACAACTAAGAGGGACGTGCACTCACCCACACAGCGGCATGCTCCATAATACCCATGATTACTTGTGGTTTTGCCCATTCAGCTCCACACAGGAACAGATCGACTTTGTCTGCCAGGTGTGCTTTTAGCGTTCAGTCACTCTCGCTGCCTGATGTGCACTCACTCACAGGATATTTAGGAGAATGGAGTGTGATGCCTTTGTTGTGAAATGGAGCAGTTAGTTCAGTTAAGCAGCGATGCTGATTGTCAGACTGATTCCAATCAAGGCGTCTGTCACACATGTGGAAAAATGACAGCTTCCTCAGGGTTTATAGGAGAGTCCGCACCTGACAAGTCAAGTTGAGCCAGGACTGTCTGAGAGCAGTCAAATGAACCCCTTAATACTCTTTCCACGCAGGAGGGACAATTAATTATACCAGGAAAACTGTGGTGTAAATTACACTCTTATTTTAGACAGGCATTAAATACCTAGATACATATCTTTAGCTAGTTAAATATCAAAACAATAGGAGTATTTCTCCCGATAAAATTATCTGAACAGACACTGGCTTGTGGGGCAAGTTACTCTGAGAGCCAACAGGTAATTTCGTAGCATGGCTAACTCACAAAATAAATGTATTTACACAGCAGTCCACTCCTAGTCTTGATTCATGGTTCGAGGATGCATTGATGGGACATTTTGGGCAAAACTTGAAGTCGCCGTGTACAGTAACAACCTAGGTGTCCAGTTGCACTGTCAGCTACACCTTCAGACACCCGTAAATCCTTAAAGTGGTTCCCAGCCTCGTAAAGTAAGGCAGTGGCAGAAGTCATTAGAGCTGCTATGACTCTCCAAGTTACACACACACACTGAGTGGTTTGTCCCTGGGGGAGCTGGCTCTTTCCCATGGGTTGTGTCCATAATAATGATGCACCCAAATAAACAGGGTCTCTAATGAAGCCTGCCAGATGTGGGCTGGCCAGGTCAGTTCTCCTGTACGATTAGAGAGGAAGGAAAAGAGGGATGGATAAGGAGAGGAAGAGAGGGGCAGCATTTCCCCTGTAATTTCTGTAGCCAGTGGGGATTTGGTGGTAACTTTGGTTTCATTTCCACAACAAACAACAAACCCTGTTTTTGTGCCAGCTTTGGTTTTAGTGGAAGAGCTATTTTAGTTTCAGTAGACTTTGATTTGTGTCATTGAAACTCCATGTCAGCGTGCATTTTTACTGCGTTGATTTTCTCTACCAGTGGTGGCGAAGTTGTCACTGTGGTCAGCCACTATATGCTGCTGGGAAAACACAAGACAGGGCAAAGAAGAAAAAAACACAGAGAGAAGTGTGGAGGAAAAGAGAGGGGAGAGGGAACTGCCTGTGAGTAATGTTTTTAAAACAGATAGACAAGACTAAAGGGGATTTAGGCCAGGCACACAGAAGCAAACAGACAGGAAATGAGAAGTGGTGGTGGGGAGACAGGAGGGAGGGATGAGGGGAGGGGGGCCACAGGTACAAACATGCTTTACTAACACAGTTTGACTTCTGGTTGAAAGCTCTGACACCCGAGAAAGAGAGAAACATATAACAGTTTCTTAAAGCATAAGGTCTATATCAACTTTACATCTTTTTGGTCATCCCCCTTTAAACAGTGGTAAAACCAAACCTGCAGCTGATCATTATTTTTTATCACCGAACATGAACATCCTGGTTATTTTCTCCATTCCCTGATGACTCGTTTAGTCCATAAATCATCTGGAAATGGTGATAAATGCATCACAGTTCCCTACAGGTTGCTTTTTTTTCTATGCGACCAACTCAAAAAACACAAATATTCGGTTTATGTGATGATGAACACACAAAGTGTATCCTGAACTAGCTGAGAAGGAAGCTGATTGTTCTAACTTGATCAAAACTGTTGACATTCAGTCTTTGTTGATAATCGATTTTTTGTTTCTAGTATAACTTTGGCCTGCTGTACTTTCCGTAATTATGGATGCGCACGTTTTTCTGTGCGCTAAAAGATTACAGACATTTGAGTGGTTTCATTTTTATCTCCAAATGACGTGTAAACCGCTTTAACTTGGTTCTGGTGAAACTCTCTGGTTGTCCCATGACACGTTTGCTCTTTTGTACTGATGTTCCAGACATTACGTTGGGAGTACAGTATTATTATAAATGATTTCCAGTGATGATTCCAGTCATAAAAATATACTCCAAGTTGTAATAAATGAGACTTTCCCTTGACTAGTAGCCTATTTTGAGTTATTTTTGCTATAGAAACATCGGGATCAACAATCCTGAAATATTATTATGTCACTGACAGAAATGGAACCCGACACTGATTCTGTCTCTCACAGGGCTTTACATGGCACCATAATTGAATAAATGCACAACCTAATTCACTAAGCTTCTTAAACTGGATACAGATTGGGGGCCCTTACAGCTGCCAAAATCTGTGTATTCACTCTAGGTTTTTTTTGTATACAGTGCACATGTGTAGCCTACATATTACGTTCAAAGCCTCTGTCCCCATCTGCGTGTGACCTCAGAAAGATGGCAGATGGCAGATTGGCCCGACACTGAGGAAAACCCCTTTAGAGTGACGCCTGGCCAAGGGTCAGATGTCACCACAACATCTGCTGCAGGCTCGAGCCGCCGCCCGGCCCTGTTATGCGTCCCATCAGTGTTGCAGACCTGTTGCCACGGGCTACTGCGGCAGCAATAGAAGAAGAGACGGCCCAGAAGTGAGCGCAGAGGAGAACAATGAGGGCTACCGGGCAGGGATGACAGAGAGGATAATAACAGTATCGGCCTTACCGCAGAGATAATTCCACTGCTGTCCTGCAGTTATACGATACCTCCCAAACACCTGATATTTGCTCAGCTTCTGATTTGTGCCCCTCTTTTCATGTCCTCTTTATTTACCTTTCCAGCAGCCCAGTTTACCTGCTGCTGTTGAGATTATCCCACTCGCCAGACCAGCAGATTTCTCTTGTTGAAGCAGCTGCTTTTCTGTTTGTTTTGAATACAGCCAAGTCTCCATAAAAGAGTCGTTGAATATCTTTTGTCTTACACCCCCTACTTTATATGTTTGTGCTCTCATTGAGGCAGTTAAGCTTCGTGCCTGTAAAAGCTGTTTTGTGCTGAGCGTGTATTTGACGGGCTGCTGCCAAGTTAAAGAGCAAACTGTTACCCTTCTTTGCCCAGCGTGTGCTACAGTTGACTTACTGCTAGCACCTCAGCCGGAGTGTGTTTGGATAGTGCGTCCACGTGCAACGAGGTAAGGGCGCAGAGGCTCTATCTGTTTGTCTTTTAGGCCCTGGTGTGAGACACTGGGCTGTTTTGCGAGGGCAGATGCCAGGTTTCAAAGCTGGTGTGAGTTTTTTCAAGGAACCATAAAGTGAGGCTGCCAGTGAGTGTCGGGTTAAGAATCAGGACAGGAGACTCTTTAGAGTAAACACCAAAAATTCCTTCTGAACTGGCAACCCGTTTCTGCCTCTCTCCCACTGAAAACCCAACCAAACCAGTTTCCTTTCTTCCAGCCTCTTTTGTTTGTCCCGCTGCTTGTGTGTGTTTTGGATTTGAAGCTTCTCTTTAGCCTTGTGCTTGGCTCCAAACATCGCAGACCTCTAAAGTTGCAGACCAGCCTGGAGTAACTTGGAAGGAGAAGGTTTTGGGGGAGTGAGCGGCAGTCACTTGAGACTTATAAATCCTAATGTGGTGTATCGCGAAAAAACAGAAACTGGGAGAGGAGGTTTGGAGGGAAAGAAGGTGCACAGAAGGGAGCTCACGAGTGCCAGCGACCATACAGCTTTGAACAGAGGAAGTGAAACCAGTGATGAGGGAAAAAAAAAAGAAAGGGGGGAAAAGTTTAGGGATGCGTTATATATAATGAAAGAAGATTCAGAGAGAGAATTTTTAGAGACAGCGAGCGAGAAAGAGGAGGGGAAGAAGAGGTGCAACAGCTGAATACGCCCCGGCCTGTGGTCAACGCTGAATGGGGAGGAAAAACAATGGGCCCACTCATCCTTCGCTCTCTCTCCTCCTCTCTCACTCTTCATTTCTCCGCTAAGTAGTGAGGGGAAGGGGGGGGCGGCCATTCAGATACCAACACTGTAAAAAATGTCCAACTCAAGATGTCCATTAAAGTAGCATTGAGCCTAAAGTCAGGCATTTTTTAAAATAAATTCACACTTTTAATAATTTTGTTAGTTTTTTTTAATGTATTTTGTGTATTTATTAAATGTCCCCATATAAAAATATGTCTAGATCATCCTCTGATTTCCAACCACGGACTAACTCAGTTGAATAAAACCAAATTCAAAATTGGAAAAAAACAGACTAAATCATAAGATAATATGCTTATTTTTTTTCAGTGCACGGCCCCTGTCTCTGTCTAGGCTCGGGGACAGTAGTAGGATGGGGTGCCATGGAGAGGAAGGAGGCAGAGTTGTACGGGCGGGTGGGGGGGGTGAATAGCCGGGGCAGCAGCTGCTGTCTCCTCATTAACATGCGCACCTGCTCCCTGCGGCCTTTTTCCAGCGAGCTCGTGTGGCGCCTCACGACCTCAGCACCCGCCACCGCTGGGACTTAAACTGGACTGTCCTTCTAGCAGCCAGATCTGTTGCTTCTCTCCACTGACACACACGCACACACACACACACACACACACACACACACACACACAACCCTATTGTCCTATAAGAGGCTGGATACGGATGCTCAGAAATTATGTGGAAGAATTTTCCAGCTACAGCGCAAATATTAATGCAAAGATACATCTGTCGCATCGGATTACATCAGAAAGTGGAACTGCAACGGGCAGGATGTCTGATGCACTTTGTAACCATGTGGGAAAAGAAGCAGCTTGTCATTTTTTATTTAAGTTTCCTTGAGAAATAATCAAAGATCTGATGGGTTTGTCAACATCAGCATTGTATGTGCAGTTTACTGAAGTCATCTTATATGATTCCTGCTATTGTACGGATGGACAGATCGCACTTTGTACGATGGCAGTGATGAATCATTTTTTCTAGTCTATATTGACCCTGGATGTTTAAGATTAAATGTCTTGCGCCATGTGGAACAAAGTTGCCAATAGCTTTGCTATGCTAGTACAACAACTAACTACAATAAAACATACAGACATATTTTATATTATTTTTTTAAATATTGAACTTTAAAGTGGACATCTAATTAAAAACTGTGTTCACTACACGAAGCATCTAATGATAGAGAAAGTCACATATGCGGAATGTAATGACCTTAATGCTACAGTGATCCAAGGCTAAATGACACTCAGCTAAGGTAGCACTCTCCGCTCTTTACGCAGTGACACGCCACCACTCACTACTACTGTTTATGCAGCGGGCAGCCTAGCATGTGATGTTACCACAGTCCTAAGGCTGCCTAATCCCCTGAGAGGGGAGACCCTGTCTAAACACACGCCTGTCCCTACAGAGGGGCCACGGCTCGGTCCCCATTTCACACACACACACAAACACACACACACACACACACACACTGGACCCCCTGGGAATGTTTGGGGACATGGTCCTGCCAGCCCCTCGGGGCTAACAGACTTGCTGGCTCTGTTCAGGTATTTGAGAGCGGGTTTTAATGTCGTGGGAAGGCCGCTTTGATGTCACCAGGATGTTTGACGCACAGTGTTGTTTCTGCAATGAGAGTAAAACGCAACAATATTCAAACAGAACTGTTGCTTGTGAAGTTTAGGTACCGAAAAAAACAACAAAGCCTTGGAAATTTTGATGTCTAAACATTACCCGCGTAATCTTCCTCAGTGCAGGAATTCAGTTTTCAGAAATCTTTCATGTTCCTTGACCGAGACAGTGTCTTGCGTTTCATCCTCTTCCCATCCCTTGTCTGATGCTGGAGCAAATCCTCTCTGGGGAGGGAAGAATAACGAGCATCGAGATGGTGGCACAGTGCTTTGAAGTTCCCATAATGTTGGCTTGCAGCTCAAACACCGTGGCATAGATGCTGCCTTGTCCTCAGGATGAATGAGTGCTGACAAAAGGGTCAAAGCGAGCACATTTCAGCCCTGAGAGCTGCTGGAGGGTGCCACGATTTTCTTCTTCTTTTCTTGTGTCTCGACTTTTGGAAAGGACGGATTAGGAACAAGAATAATAATAATCCAGATACTGACAATTTGTTTTTATAAATTATTATTCTCATTTCGTCTGCAATTGAGTAGATGCTTTGTTTTTGTAATGGCCAATCCTCCCTGAGCACCCGGAGTTGCTTGACAACAGTGTTGAATGTCTGAAGGCGGTAGGGAGGGTCTAATGTACAGTACCAGGTCTGAGGTTGTTTTGGTGTCATATAGAGCTGAAATGGAGCTTCACATTTAATGTATAGATATAAGAGTGGTGTCAGTGTTATATCTCTCTGCAAGAATTCAAGGCGGCATGTTTCTCAAAATGTCAAAGACAAATGTCTTAAACTATTCCTTTAATTAGATAGTCATAAATCCAAAGTATTATTTTGCAAATTTTAGACTATTTTATTAAGGAACAGTTCTTGCATGACCGCTTGTGTCGAGACAAAATGTAATGTTTCAAAAGTGTCATAATTTTTCCCAAAAATTTTCAAAATCATAATTTTTGGTGTTAATACAGAAACTCAATTATTGTACAGTATGGAATAAATGACATTTTCATTCATTTATATTATTCATTATTATAATGAATAAACTTTAACGTTTAAGTGAATATTGAAATTGTTGAACTTCACTTGACTGATCGTCACCGACTGTATTGTCTGTGGGTATACGTGCATTTGTGAATATACAAGATCCCGTGCTTCATGCGTAATCTTCCAGTGTGTGTGTGTGTGGGTGTGTAAAAGACTGCACACTGTGTAGGTATGTGTGTGCATGCTCTGTGTGTGTGGCCCCTTTGTTGAGCCGTGCGTATCCTCGGGGGACACCCTTCAACTCCTCTCATTGTAATTGTAAATGTGTGAATGTGTCCCTGTGATCTGCTCTCTCTCTCTCTCTCTCTCTCTCTCTCTGGGAACTTGTTTGTTGGGGTCCAAGCTGCGTTTATGACTCAGACACAACCTGTGAGAAACATCACAGGAGTTTGTCCCCCTCCCTCCTCTGTCCAGACCACTCTGGTTTACAGCCTGAAACACATTGTTCACCGGGGGGGGGGGTGACGGTGGAAAGACGAATGTCCCGTTTAAAGCATAGTTTCTCATGACCGTGTTGCTGTGTTGTAAAAACAGCAGGACAGGACCATCTTTTAAAAGAAATGGATAGATAGTCCCATTGGTAAAGGCTGTTACCCAAGCAGCTGATTTATAAGCACAGCAGTGCACAAAGGGATGACCCTTGCTTGTCCAAAATGCTGTCGTACCCCTGTGAGCTCTTCAATCAGCGCTGAGCTGAAAAAGGTTGGAGGATGAAAATAGCGTTTGGGAATTCCCTTTGACCGACTCCACTCTTTGTTATGCTAATTAAAAATTAGGAAAAATAAATAAAGATTGGACATTCATTAGTAGATTAATATATCTTAAAGATAGATGTTTTTTATTACATCATTAGTAAATAAATATTTTTAGCTTGATCATTAATTAGACCTATTTAAAGGGAAACATTTCAGATTTGATTTGATCAGTTGAAATCTAATTAGATATTCAACCAACTTGTCAGCCCAAGTTCAAGTTCAAGCTTTGTTACTATGTAACAGAGAAACATTAAATACTTAAATTTCAAGTATGATGAAAGAAAACTGTATGTCTGTAAGTGAAGATGAGATAAAGATGAATATCACAGTCTGCATAGGTAAATCTTTTCATTCCTCACCTGTCAGTAGCTGCAAAAAATGTTCCTGACCTCTCTTCCTGTGTTTTCTCAGGTGCCCAGATGGATACGTAGGAAGCAGGTGCCAGTTTCTTGACCCATGCCTCAGCTCGCCATGCATGAACGGCGGCACGTGTCGCGCCGTGCCAAAGGGGAATACGGTGGACTACAGCTGCACCTGCAGACTGGGCTACTCTGACCGCCACTGCCTGACGCCCATCAACAATGTCTGCATCAGCTCGCTGTGTCATAACGGGGGTACCTGTGAGCTTGAGAGTCTCCAGACGTACAGGTGCCGCTGCCCACCTGGATGGTCAGGTAATGCGGAACAGTATCATAGGAATCAGTCATCATAGGTTTTTAAAAATAACATCAAGCAGAACTTGAATTCTCTTTTTCATGAAGTTTTGAATTAGAAGGGTTAGCAACTTATGCTAGAACATCATTTCTCTGTGCCTTCAGGTAAACTGTGCCAACAGCCCGACCCCTGTGCTTCAAACCCGTGTGCCAATGGCGGCCAATGCTCTGCCTTTGAGTCCAACTTCATCTGTAGATGCACTCCCTTCTTCTCTGGAAAGACCTGCAAACAGGACGTCAATGAGTGTGATGTCAACCCGTCGCCTTGCAAGAATGGCGGGACGTGCATCAATGACGTTGGCGGCTACCGATGCAAGTGCCCGACCGAGTACACGGGCAAGCACTGTGAGAGCCGGTACCTGCCCTGCAACCCGTCACCCTGCCATAATGGAGGCACGTGCATCCAGAGGGGAGAGACCAGCTACGAATGCTCCTGTGTGCCAGGTAGGGACAGGGTTTGGGAAGTACATTAGAGAAAGTTTAAGTCTAACTATCAAATGAAAGTACAGTTGTGAGAACAAAACTACAGGGAGGACACAGGAAGTACACAGAAAGAAGCTTTAAAGGCTGTCATGACTGACCAGTGCTAGCAAGGGCTGGTTGGCTATCATCATCAATCATGTGATCCTCTTAAATTAAGGTCAGATTACTACTGTGTTCCTGAAGTCTCTGAAGTCGAATTTAAATGTCAGTGTCTGCTGGTTGCTGGTTAAGGAATGATGTCATTAAGGCAGGGCTGTTCCTGCTTATTTGTGTCCTGTGTGTATGTGTGTGTGTGTGTGTGTGTGTGTGTGTACAGTGTGTGAACAAGGCAGAGCAGGAAGGCATTGGGCTTATCGTAAGGAAATGGTCAAAGGACAACATCCTTTTCACATAGCAGAGTGAAGAAAAGCTTGCTGGGACTATAGTCCTGCCCGCCACCTCATCACCTTCGCACAGACTACCTTAGCCTTGTTTTTGTCTGTTACCACTGAGTAGCAGGAATTCACGTAATGAATTTCGGTGGCGACTTCACACGGCACGTCTTTTAGGTAGTGGGTACTTGTTGCTTGCTTGTCACTTCCAGCTTTGTCGAAGGTAAAATTGTAGCAACAGCTCTGGTTTGCATTTCATTTTGCAGTAATATTTGGAATTCACTTGAAACATGTGCAAGACTTTATTGTTTTGACATTGTTTAGGATCACCATGAAGTTTTTATAAAGATGACCAAAAAAGGCTCTTGGCAGTCCCAGTGCTGACTTGTACTGGGTTTAATTTTCATTTTTCTCTTCCCCATCATGCCACATGTACAGTCCAGTGGTTGCCTCTTGTGTAACTGTATAGCGGAGTGGATGTTATTACATGGCGAGGTTGCCGCAGACCTCAAGACGGTACAGCTGCTTTCTTCCTCGGGAGGAAAAAGACAGTTGACCACATTTAACTGTAGAGAAGTTTCACTCCTTTTGTCGTAGATGGGAGCTGCTTGTTTTCAAACCAGGAGAAGATGAGGAACTGAATGTCTGAAGCTTCCCTTTTGAAAATATTGCACAACGAAAGCAGCACAACCTTTACCCCATGTTACTTTCTTTCAGGTTTTACAGGGAAAAACTGCAACCACAACATTGATGACTGCCCAGGTCATGAATGCCACAATGGAGGAACATGTGTAGATGGAGTCAACACCTACAACTGCCAGTGTAAACCGGAATTTACAGGTTTGTATCACAATCTTCCACTACACGTGTGAATAATTGTTCTTAGTTAAGGAATTATGTTATTGAGGATGTAACCTTCAATCCGACCCCTGGTTCTCTCACAGGTCAGCTCTGTACAGAGGATGTCGATGAGTGCCAGCTGATGCCCAACGCTTGCCAAAATGGCGGCACCTGCCACAACACCTTCGGTAGCTACCAGTGTGTCTGTGTGAACGGCTGGACTGGGGACGACTGTAGTGAGAACATTGATGACTGCGCCAGTGCTGCATGCCACCACGGATCCACCTGTCATGACCGCGTAGCCTCTTTCTTCTGCGAATGCCCGCATGGTCGCACAGGTATTCACATACGTTTTTTGATTGAATTCAAAATTTCATCAAATTTTGAAATTTTATTGCGGGCTGTAAAGGGTAATTCAGATTAAAATGAAAGGTTTTAAATGCAACACTGATGAGTAAGTGCTCCGTTCAGAGAAAGTGACGTTCATAGAGGGTGATCTCGTTGGTCTTGTTTCTCCTGTGGTTTTAAATGTCTTATTATCCTGTTATTTCCCACCAGATGAACTAAAATCTTGGTTTCATGAGTGGCTAATGCAAATTGCCATGTGTTTTAGTAGTACGTATGTTGAAAACTATTCACTGTCGTTCGTTTAAACCTCCTTCAGTCTAAGTCAGCTCATCTCGACATGAGAAGCGCAATCAAATAAAGGGAGGGAAACTTGAGTGGTCCCTCTTATAGGTTTAGAAGAGTTGCAGTTCATAAACTCAGCTCAGTAAAGTTTAAAGGAGTGCTCCAGCGATTTAGCACTTCTATAAATTTCTTTGACTCATTATGGGCTTTTATTTATTTGGGTGTGTCACACTGTGAGCAGCTAATGTAGCCTCCAGCAGGCTTCTTTCTAACTCCTTTTCTAAGTTTTAGTCATCAGCCTCAACAGATGCTCATCAAGTGGTGTGACTTCAAGTTAGTAGTGATTGGAGGATGTTCAGTCCAGTATTATAAAGTCCGTCTTCTGTCTTGTGCACCAGGACTTCTGTGCCAGCTGGACGACGCCTGCATCAGCAACCCTTGTCAGAAAGGCTCCAACTGTGACACCAACCCCGTCAGTGGAAATCACTTCTGTACCTGCCCATCGGGATACGTCGGAGCTTCCTGTGATCAGGATGTTGACGAGTGTGCACTAGGTAAAGCTCACGCTATCAGACCTGTAAGCTCTCTCTCTCTCAGAACCCAAAATGAATGATTGAGAACACATTTCAACTTTTCCGGGAGTTGTTTGACTAAACTACTGTCAAGAAAGCTTTTCAACCATCACACATGCATTCGTAACTGTTTTATACAAGCCACAAAACGAGCTCATTCTTTCCTGTTATTATGGGTACTTTGGTACCCATAATTGTGCCCATAATCGCAGTAAATAGCACCCTTAGGGGGTACTATAGCTGTAATCACACAGAGTTGAGGCTTTGGTTTGGCTTCATCAAACAACACTAAACTTCTCAAATCATCTCATTGTCATGTCTTAACAGTCAAATTGCTCCTTGTTCAGTCTTGTACATACATGTGGGCCTGTTAAAGTTAAGTAATTATCTGTTTAAACAGGTTCCAACCCATGTGAGCATGCGGGGAAGTGTATAAACAACAAGGGCTCGTTCGAGTGTAAGTGCCAACGGGGTTACACAGGACCCCGCTGTGAGCTGGACATCAACGAGTGCATGTCCAACCCGTGTATGAATGACGCCACCTGCCTGGACCAAATAGGAGACTTCCACTGTATCTGCATGCCAGGTAAGAAAGACATTTTGAAAGACATTACTTCACAGTCTGACCAGAAGGTGACTCACATACTTAGATATTGAAGCATATCTTGCAGTGACATTTAACACATTTCAAAACCCTTTATGTTATCTCCTAAAAATGTGTTATTGTGACCTTCAAGTATTGTGGAAAATTCATGAATCCATTTGTTTAGTTTCATAGCTTTAGCATCACTTTTTTCCTTTGTAGTGTTAATATCCACTAAAACAGAGACCTGTTTATTATACCCAATTAAAGGCTCCAAAAGTGACCAAAGTGTACACCATAGAGAGGAGGGTGGTCTTCTTCCTTGGACCCTTTTAATGCTGAAGTGATTAGATTCGTCACTCAGAAGATCTGAATTTATGCCACTATGAAGAGGAAATAGCTGAAAACTCTCGACTCATCATAAATTCAATTTTTTGGACTTTTGAACTCAGTTGGAGCCATTTGAAGATGCCATCAGGGAGATGTGATGGTCATCTTCTAGCAATATATTGGCTAAACTATTATTAAATTACTCTTGACAATAGAGCCGATGTGATTAGTCCATAAACATAAACAAACCAGTTGTTTCCATAATTGATCAGTCATTTAAAGTCCTGGTTCTAGCTAAAGTTCTGTGACCTTGAGCTGAATATCTCTGTCAGATAAATGCCACCTGAACCTAACATAAATCATGATTGCCATTTTTAACAAAGATGAATTGATTATGAAGGTATATTACTACTTTCAGTCCTTCTCCAGTTAAATTGCGACTGTGTGTAATTTAAATCTGTTACAGCTGTAGATAACTGTAGTGTGAAAATGTTTCTCACTGGGTCTCTTTTTAACCAATCCATCTCCCTCCTGGTCCTCCCTTGCTAATTGGCCAGGTTACGAGGGGGAGTTCTGCGAGATCGATACAGACGAGTGCGCCAACAGCCCCTGCCTGAACAGCGGCAAGTGTATCGACAAGATCAACACCTTCCTCTGCGAGTGCCCCACAGGTGAGGCTGCCGTACTGCTGCAGAGGAGGTTATTGAGGGGGAGGAAGGGAGGGAGGAGGGGGGAGGCGTGGGGCCAGAGGGCACAGAGGTCGATGTCTCTTTCTCTCTGTACCTTGCTCACTCTCTCCGCTTCGCTCAAACACACACACACACACACACACATGCACACACACCAACACCCTTCTGGACGGGCACTAATCCCAGCCCTCAGGCAGGCTTACGAAGGCCCGGGTAGCCCAGAACGAACGCAGCAGTCAAGGAGGAGAGGAAAAAAAAAATCTATAGGGAAAGACTTGAGGAAGTTTGAAGTTTTTAAACAAGTTTCTTATCCCCTTTACAAAGTCTGATGAGTGAGCAGAAACTTGTGGATCTAAAGACCTTTGAATATGACAGGGAATAAGGAAGAAGAGCTAATAATAGCAGGCTGAGCTACTACGCTCCATGAAATGACATTTTCTGTGTTGTGGTGGTGAGTGAGGTAGCGGTTTTGTCTATTTTTGAGGGCAGCTACTTGTTTCGCTGCAGTCTTTTTTCTCCACAAACTTTCGAGTTTGTGGAGTTACACTGTTTGGACAAGAGGTATTGATGTTTTGTTCAGGAAGGAAGGAATGCAGCTATTGCATATTGGATAGAGAGAAAAGAAGGAAAGCAAAGGAACGATCTTCAAAACTCCCCAAATGTGTTTTTTTTTTTTTTTTGTTTTGCATTCTTTCAGCGGGATCATTGAGGTGGAAGTGATTTTTTTCCTTTCTTTTTTTCTTTCTTTCTTTCTCTTTCGGGGAGGAAAATAGCAAAGCTCTGAGTCGGGCGGATCAAAGGCTGCCTGGGTGGAGAGGGGCAGGATTCCTCCTGTTGAGAGCAAAAAAGAAAGGAAGAAGGAAAAATGGAAAGAAAGAGAGAAAGAAAGAGAGACACCCCGACAAGGAAGCTTTAGAATTAATAGAGAGGGGGTACAAGAGTGAACACAAGAGCTTAACGCCTAAGAAAACGCCGTGTGTGACAGTGAGAGAGGGTTATGTGAGGAAGCAGCACAAAGTGGTGGTGAAAGTGGTTTTTTGGAGGGTGGAGGGTAGATGGAGGGTTTGGGTAGGGGAGGGGTGCAAACCGTTAGGCTGAAGCAGGAAAGGAGGGGTAAAGAAGGGGACGGGGTCTTAACCGCCCTGCTTGAGATGTAAATTTGTCCCCGTTGCGAGCCAGGCCCAAGGCGAGGGTCCCCTCTTATTATTTCTGTACATGGAATAGCCATGGAAACCCCGCTGAGAGCCATTGAAATGTCTGATTCCAGCACTCTGGGGATAAATCCGTCTTTGGCTGCTGGGGTGCATGATGTGTGTGTGTGTGTCCCTGTGCATGCTCACATTTCTGCTTCACCTTTTGTGTGTGTATGCATATGTGCGCATCTGGGTAAGAAATTCCTTTACAGGGGTTGTTTTTTTTTTCTTGTCTTTGATTTCAGTCAGGAGTGCATTTGAGGCACTGTAACAGAGCTGTGAAGGAATGTAACTTTTGCTTCAGATCTTAGCAAAAGAAAAAAAAAAAACAACACTCAATTTGTACCGCTAAGGTTCGTTCCGGCTTCTTTCCCACTGCTGGAAACTGGCAGCACTGCTTACAGAAGAGGCGGGAGTTGTTTTACCTTCTCGGCCCGCAAACAGCTGATCATTCTCTTTTTCGTTTATTGTTTTTCATTAGCTCATGTGAGGTTAGCTTTTCATTGTTAGGGCTGTGGTGGCCATGTAGTGCTAAGGTGTAATGCTGTGTCAGGCTGCATACATCATAGTGACAGCTAGTCAGTCAACCAGTTAGCATTTTCCCTTTGGTGATTCTTTTTTACAACCTGTCAATACAAAAGTTGCTGTCAGTAGCTTAAAGGTGATAGTTTGTATATATGTGTATACGCGGGTGTAACTGAAAACACACGTGTGTGTCTCCACTGTTACTACGCTGGAGTCCTCACATCATGCCAGAAAACAGTGAATGGTTTTAGTCCACTGGGAGAAATCGGCTCGCCGCCAGTCACATAAATACTTCCTCACCGGATTAGCTGCAACTAGGTCTTTGCAGCTTAACACACCTGTGTGTTCTCGTGGTGGTGTGGTGTGGTGAAGGGGGGTGGTTGAACTTTATCTCATCATCAGACAACATCCTACTACTCCTTGGACTGTACCATCTCGTGGCAGAGGGGAGACGTAGAGAAAGTATCTGAGATGAGAATAACTCCAGGAGAACGGGGAAAGCCTGCTGGTTGATTTTGAATGACAAGGAGTTTGAATAGTAGAGGGTCAAAGGTCAAGCTGGTTCTTTTTAGAGGCGGGAAGAGAGTGGAGGGGGTAGTGGAATAGGGCTGAAAGCAAGACAGGAGAATGCTCATTGTGATGGAAAAGTTTTGGGGGACAAAGGAGGCAACAAGCTCAGTTTGGCGTTGCGTTGAGCAGACAGGCCCTCCTTTGTCTCTCACCCCTTGGTCAGGAGGCCTCGCAACTTTCATTCTTCCCTCATTTCTTTCCCTCCTCCCCCCCGCCTTATAACGAATTGGTTCCCCCACTCTCACTTCTCCCTTTGGAGTCGTGCTGAAAAGAAGTGAAAGGGAAAATAAAGAGTTTGTAGTGTTGCACAGTTGTTAATTAACATGCAGATTTCTGATTCGTTGAGAGCTCTTATAGTATGGGCTCGGGATTATGAGAGGGACTGGTTTGAAATGGTGAGAACACAGTAGCTGTGTCTGCGTGCACACAGACGCACACACACACACTCCTTCATGCTCACTTTCACACAGTAACTAACCCTAATGTTGTTTCTCCAGGCTTCACTGGGAACCATTGCCAGATAGACATCGATGAGTGTGCCAGCACGCCGTGCAAAAACGGTGCCAAGTGCACAGATGGACCCAACAAGTATACCTGCGAGTGCACTGAAGGTATACAAGTCTTGATACAAGCTGAAATTATGGAGTAAAAATGTTTTATGGCCTCCAAAAAGGAGAAGAATGAGAGAGATCAGTTTCAAAGAGAAACTCTTATTCCAGGATACTCTGGGAGGCACTGTGAAAAGGACATCGATGAGTGTCTCTCGTCCCCGTGTCACTATGGTACCTGCATTGACGGCCTGGCCTCCTTCAGCTGCCATTGTAACCCTGGTTACACCGGCCGGCTGTGTGAGACCAACATCAATGAGTGTCTGAGTCAGCCGTGCAGGAACGGAGGCACCTGCCAAGACAGGGTGAACAAGTACGTCTGCAGCTGCCACAAGGGCACCACAGGTAACGCACACACCCCACGCACACACACACACACACACACACACATATATATATATATATATATATGAAAACGGAGGTTTATAATATAAGCAATACATCTTTTTGACAGGAATCAACTGTGAAATCAATATTGATGACTGCAAGAGCAATCCCTGTGACTATGGGACCTGCATCGACAAGATCAATGGCTACGAGTGTGCCTGTGAACCCGGCTACACAGGTAAACAACTTGTACACGGAAACACACAAACATAAAGGCTGTAAAATATATCAAATTTCAAAACACGCTTTAGCTATTTTACGAAAGTTTATCCTCATTAGTCAGTGTAGTGGGGGGCGACTCTCTCTCTACCTGCTGAATCTTTGCAGACGATCAATTTGTAGAAAGTCTGTCTGTGACTTTAAAGTTAATACAAGACGTGTTAAACGCGACTGCTGTCTCAGGTGACTAGACAAAAATTAGTGTTTAAGGTACAGGATTGGAGGACTGAACGTATGGACAGAGGAGTGTGGGTTTAAAAGGGGAGGGTGACAGATGGCGAGCGAGGGAGCACGCTCCTCTGAGGCTCAACCGGTGTCACTTTCCAGCTCCACCCTGTCCCCAACCTGTTGCTGTTAGGACACGCAAGCTGCCCTCCACATACAAAGAGAGGACACACACACACACTGTGGCCCGCACAGTCACCTGGGATTTGAGCGGGAGAAAAGATTCCCTGAAAGATTCCTGAAAGTTGAGCTTTTAAAAGCTTGGAAGCTAGTCTCTGCTTTAAAGCTAAATGGGCTGCCTTTATGTTATGCGTTGCACCAGGCTGAATGGCGTCAACGCTTCAAGTGGCCGACAAAGGGGGACTTAAAACCCCTCATGGTTCTTGAAATTGATACATTACCTGCACAGGGATATAGACTCCATTGCGTGGAGGCTTTGTCTGTTGCTTGTGTGAGTTGGCGTTGTGTATTTAAAATAATATTTTAAATTCAATCTCTGCACCCAGCCCCACACAGAACTGCACTTTGTTGACTTGACTTGATTTTGAATTAAACCAACAATATTCAAAGCATGTTCGTTAGTGCCAACTGTTTTTAGACTTCATGCTAAGATAGGCTAATTAGCTCCTGTTTTAAGCTACATATTTAGCGTACAGACATGGCAGTAGTATCAATCTTCTCGTCTAACTCTCAGCAAGAAAACCAAAAAGAGTATTTCCTAAAATGGAGACCCATTTTCATATCCTCACCTTTCTTGTAGGTATCATGTGTAACATCAACATCGACGAGTGTGCCATCAACCCCTGCCACAATGGTGGAACCTGCATCGATGGCATCAATAGCTTCACCTGCGTGTGTCCAGAAGGATACCATGATGCCACCTGCTTCTCTCAGGTCAACGAGTGCCTCAGCAATCCCTGCATCCACGGTCACTGTGAAGACAAGATCAATGGGTAAGGCAGCCTACAAACTGGTTTCAATCCAGTTTAAATCAGGAACTATCTGAGAGACTAAGTGTTAAGCAAATTAGGTGACTCTACAGAGACTTATCATTGAAATTTCCCAATGGTTTCCGCCAATCAGCTATAGATGCCTATGTGACTCTGGCTGGAGTGGTAAAAACTGCGACATCAACAACAATGAGTGTGAATCCAACCCATGTATGAATGGAGGCACTTGCAAGGACATGACCAGCGGATATGTTTGCACCTGTCGCATGGGCTTCACTGGTAAGTAGTTGTGTTGTGTGGATGAGTGTGTGTCGATATTCTCGTATAATGTGTCTTTGTTAACCAAATCGAACTGTTGACCTTCAGCTTGAACCAAAGTATGTTTAATAAACTGTTTTGCTCTAACCACAGGCCCGAACTGCCAGACCAACATCAATGAATGTGCCTCCAACCCTTGCCTCAACCAGGGGACATGCATTGACGACGTTGCCGGGTATAAGTGCATCTGTATCCTGCCTTACACGGGTATGAAAATATTATTGTAAATATTTGATATGCCCATGTGTTGGCCTGGTGTTCTGGCATTTCCGTGCTGGGGTAGGACAGTTTCCACAGTCTGTGTACTTTAAGATATTGGGCAAAGAGGAAAAACCTGCAGAGGATGGTACTGTCGAGTAAAGTTCAACAACAAGACTTCCTCTGGGCTGAAAGACACCAAACCTCTGACACACTCTGCTCCTCTGTGATACACAGAACATCCCTGATAAGTGAGGTGGAAAATATTTTCATGTCATCTCTCTTATTATTTGACAAAATAGATAATGATACAAAGGCTAAGGGCAAATTTTCTTGTATTTGTTGAGTCGTCTTTTCGGAAAAATCCACAGGACTTTGAATAATAAGGCTTTTTCTTGTACCGGGGTGGGAACGGGTTGCTTGACACATTTCCTGTTTGCCTGCTTCCTGTCTCACAGAACAGCAAATGGCTTCACAATGGCCGGAAACTGGAGCTGGCTTCCTGTAAGAGCCATGTGTTGTGGAAACAGATAGGGAAATGTCTCGGCAGGCCTCTAATGCTGACAGAACCTGGCCAAAATCTTGTGATAGTACTGATTGAAAGATGATTCTGTGTCCATTTGGGTTGGGTTATCTCCAAGTTCATGACTCCTACATGATATCACACAGTGAAAGTTAAGGTTAAACACAAATCCTCTCATTTATTTTGATTAATGGTGTGCGTTAATTCACATCTGTATGTGTTACAGGAGAGAACTGTGAAACCTTGATGGACCCCTGCAGCACCAAACCCTGCAAACATGGAGGAGTGTGTCAGGAGTCAGAGGACTATCAGAGCTTTTCCTGCATCTGTCCTGAAGGATGGCAAGGTAAACATTAGTGTCGGCATACCTGTGTGTCCAAGGGGAACTATTTTTTCTCATCATCAGCGGAAAGGTCATGTAGTTCAGACTGCAGAGCTACAATTCCTTATTGTTACATTTATATATTAAAATGTCTATATCTGATATGTATATAGCTCTTTTTGGGTAGTTGTTGTACTTTGTATAAGGTTAGAATATGGACATAATTACGAAGATTTTAGCTTGACATGCCTCCCTCATTAGAATCATCTACTTTCTTTCTTAACTACTTATTCTCCACCCTGGAAATCAAGAACTGTTGTCTTAGCCAGTCACATGTACTTGTTTCGTGCCATCGTTCAAAGAGGAGATGACATACACTTTTTTTTTTCCACCCTTCCAAGGCCAAACATGTGTGGAAGACATCAAAGAGTGTGTGAAGAATCCCTGTCGCAATGGAGCGACCTGCCAGGACACTTTGGGCAGTTACCGCTGTGGGTGCAAACCAGGCTTCACTGGGCGCAACTGTGAAACCAACATCGATGACTGCAAGCCCAGTATGTACCCCAGTCTCCCTCCCTTTGCCTCTTTTGCTTCATGAATATACTGTCGACAAACCCAAAGCTGCACAAAGACCTCAGAAAATAAGTCAAACGCTTTATCCCTCCTACCACAGACCCCTGCAGCAACGGTGGCCTCTGTAGAGACGAGGTGAACGGCTTCCTTTGTACCTGCCAGCCCGGCTTTCGGGGCACAAAGTGCGAGGAAGACATCAACGAGTGTGAGAGCAACCCATGCAAGAACGGAGCCAACTGCACAGACTGTGTCGACAGCTACACCTGTACCTGCCCACCAGGCTTCAGTGGAATCCACTGTGAAAATAACACTCCCGACTGCACTGAGAGGTACTGAGCTCACAGATCACTTTGTCGCATTAGTGTCACGAGCTGAGATCATCATATTCAACCCCCACATTGGTTTATGAGATAAGACAGGCAGGTGAACATTGGGCACTGCATTTAGACAAACTGTTGTGTAAGGGCATCTGTTTAGATCAACAGGTTTACTTTCATCCGCTTGTTAATGTAGACCCCTTTTCTTGTCCACCACTGCCCCCTCTGGTGGAGTATTGATGCATACTAGCTGACCTCAAAGTCCCTTATATTCCAGCTGTCCTCTAAACAGTAGGTTAAGTAGTCTGTGCCCTAAATGAGTTGTTTCTTACAATTAAACACTGATTTCCCTCAACATCATCAATGCAGCTCCCAGGTGGGAAAATGCGTACGTTGAAATGAGAAGTAGGGCATTGCTGGAAAACTGTATTTGTTCTCTGTTAACTTTTTGAGGAGAAATCAGATGTGAACTTGCCTGCAGCTCAGGTAATGAGAGTTGTATTGATTTGCTCTCCTCCTCTCTTCTCCCTAAAAAAAACCCTGCAGAATACTTTCACATACTGTAGATACATAGAATTTCATACATTTTTTTCCCCCCCTGTAGCTCCTGCTTCAATGGCGGCACATGTGTGGATGGCATCAACACCTTCACGTGTTTATGCCCGGCCGGCTTCACTGGGAGCTACTGCCAACATGACATCAACGAGTGTGACTCCAAACCCTGTCTGAATGGTGGCACCTGCCAGGACAGCTACGGCACCTATAAGTGCACCTGCCCACATGGATACACTGGGCTCAGTTGTCAGGTAGGAGGATGGAGAGGTGCTTTACTTGAAGGTTAGCTAGACATTACTTTTCAACCAAGTTCACCTTTTTTTTAAACCTAGGTAACTTTTATACCTCTTTGACATGCAAATCACCTAATCGGCGCCTACTGGCGTGTTTCATTTGGTAAAAGTGAATTCATGTTGACGCTGTGTATTTGCACCTTGCAGAGCTTGGTTCGCTGGTGCGACTCGTCACCCTGTAAAAACGGGGGAACTTGCTGGCAGAGGGGAACCACCTACAGCTGCGAGTGTGAGACTGGCTGGACAGGGCTCTATTGTGATGTCCCAAGTGTCTCCTGCGAGGTTGCAGCTAAACAGAGAGGTAAGACGGGTGTTGCTGGCGTTCGTTTATATGTGCGTTTGTGTTCATTCCTACACTGAGTGTGAATCGGTGCTTTGGTGAAAATGTAAGTCCCCATTGGTCAATTCACGAAAATTAAAGTCCACCGTCTCGTCCTCCCTGTGTAGGAGTCAGTGTTGCTCATCTGTGCCGTAACTCGGGTCAGTGTTTGGATGCAGGAAACGTTCACTACTGCCACTGCCAGATCGGATATACTGGAAGTTACTGTGAAGAGCAGGTGGACGAATGCACCCCAAACCCCTGCCAGAACGGAGCCACCTGCACTGACTTTTTAGGTGGATACACCTGCAAGGTAATAGCACGGGAGGAAACTATGCAGCCAGTAATTTGATTGTCATGCATTTAGAAATTTTTTTTTGTAGTAGTGTAGTTGTATCAGAATGCAGCAGATGTGAATATACTTCTAACATGTATGAACTCAAGAATTGTGGACAGTCAGATATGTTTTTAGTAACTTGTAGAGATTTAATTAAACATTCATTTGTATTGTGATTTTTCAGGGGTGAAAATCAGCCTGTCAATTTAATGGTTGAATTAATTAATTTGGGTTATAAATGCTACTCTACACGGTATTTCAGAAGTCTCATTACGTTGTCAAACTTGTTCGACTCATTTAGCATGTTTCAAAATATCAAACCTCGTTTTGTATCATGCATTGAAAATGAAAAATCTTGGGGTTTTGCTGCAGGCATCCTTTTAGCTGAAACAACACTAGGCTCCTAATGAAGAGGCCTGTTTATAAATAGAAGACAAACAGATTGGTTATGTTAATCGCCCCTGGAATAAAGGATCTGCTGGCCTTGGCAGGATGGAGGCCAGAAAACAGCCAGGTAAACAAAAACCATCTGTTTCATGTCAGAAATTGATTAAACTTTCCCCTCTCTTCTCTCTCTTCCTTCTCCTTCTTCTCCTCTCTCTTGTTCCTTCTCCCTCTCAGTGTATGCCAGGATTCGTGGGGACCAACTGCTCTGACGAAATCAATGAATGTTTCTCCCAGCCGTGCCAGAACGGGGGCACCTGCATTGACCTGATCAATACCTACAAATGCTCCTGTCCCCGGGGAACCCAAGGTCAGGAGACCCCACGCACACTCCTCCACACCACTCTCCCTCTCCAGCCTCTCCTCCTTGTCTCCACGCTTCATTAATTAGGGCTTAACAGCAGCCAGGGCATGTCTGAAAACTCCTCCTCCTGTCTTGCCTCCATCCTTTCCTCTACTTGTCAAATACAGCATTGATTTTTCTCTCAGACATGAAGCAGAGTGTGTGTTGTAGGTCAGCCCAAAGTGCCAACGGAGTTACGTGTATCCCAAAAAAAGCCAACTTTTGCACTGTTTTTCTTATCAATCAGTCTTTCCTGTGTCAAGTCTTGCTTTGGTTCGAACCTAGATCATGCTATGGAAGCAAGACAAATCCCTTGTTCAATCTCTATTTGTATTTTTGTGTTTAATTCCTGCAGATGTCATTTTACAAATCCAATTTTTGTATTATAGATTTGTATTCATCTAAAAATGACAAATTCAAATGCTTTATCTTCCAAGTTAAAATGTAGGAATTGCTTGCTAAGATAGAAGCAGAGAAAATGATTATAGCAATAAAATAGATTAGATCAAAGAGCTGTAATGGATTGAATATCACAGATCAAATATAGCCGAAACTATTCCATACCTGAAACTGACAGTACTTGTCCCTCTTCTGCCATACCTCCCTCAGGTGTGCACTGCGAGATCAACATCGATGACTGCAACCCGTTTACCGACCCAGTCACCAAGGAGCCCAAGTGTTTCCACAATGGGAAGTGCGTGGATCGAGTCGGAGGCTACCACTGCATCTGCCCGGCGGGATACGTGGGTGAGCGCTGCGAGGGAGACGTTAATGAGTGTCTCTCCAACCCCTGTGACCCGCAGGGCACGCAGAGCTGCAGCCAGCTCACCAACAACTACCGCTGCGAGTGTCGCGCCGGGTTCACAGGTAAACAACCGGTCAGACACAACAATCACATAATCATTTTTTTAAGCAAAAATAACAAATATCCTCTGGCTGATCAAATGTGAGGACTTTGCTACTTTTCTTTTATTTGGATTGAACTGGTTTGGATTTTCTCACTTGTCACATTTTAATGGCCCATACAAATAGTCAACAGATGAATCACTGATGAAAGTAATAATAAAGTTGTCACCCGAAACTGAAATGCATTTTTTTTGCATTATTTTTATGCATTGCTCTTCTTCTTATTAAATTTTTTATGCATTTTTAATGTCTGACTCCTCTGTAGGCCAACGCTGTGAAACAGTGTTTAATGGATGTAAAGATAAACCATGTCGCAATGGAGGGACCTGTGCTGTCGCCAGTAACACCCCACATGGATTCATCTGCAAATGTCCTCCTGTAAGTACCTACACACTTGTGACAGTGCTAACCAATGAGTCCCATGCCATGCTGCCAACAGACATATTTATCTTATAATTTGGGTGGATTTTCACCTATTTTTGGTAATCTATATGAACAAAGATTCATACTTTTTTTTGCTTCTTTTAGGGCTTCACCGGCTCCACGTGTGAATATGATGCCCAGGCGTGCGGCAGCATGCACTGCCACAATGGAGGTACCTGCATCTCCAGCCACAGGAATCCCAAGTGTCTGTGCACTCCATCCTTCACCGGGCCTGAATGCCAGTATCCCACCGACAGCCCCTGTAATTCCGACCCCTGCTACAATGGTGGCACGTGTGAATACACCACTGAGGCACCATTCTACCAGTGCGTCTGCCCAGAAAAGTTCAACGGTCTTGTATGCCACATCCTGGATCCCACTTTCATAGGAGGGGTGGGGCATGACATCCAACCACCGCCGAAGGTGGATGTTGCATGCGACATCCCGCAGTGCGAGAAAGCTAAGCACAACAAGATCTGTGACATGGACTGTAACAACTACATGTGTGGTTGGGACAATGGTGACTGCTCGCTCAACTTCAATGACCCGTGGAAGAACTGCATGGCCTCGCTGCAGTGCTGGCGGTACTTCAACAATGGAAAGTGCGATTCACAGTGTGACAATGCTGGATGTCTCTATGACGGGTTTGACTGCCAGAAACTGGAAGGACAGTGCAAGTAAGTGGAGATTCCATCACTTTCTAAATCTTTACACATAGAATAGTATGTGTGCTAGATATTATATTTTCTGTATTTTTCTTCAGTCCTCTGTATGACCAGTACTGCAAGGACCACTATGCCGACGGGCACTGCGACCAAGGCTGCAACAATGCTGAGTGCGAGTGGGATGGCTTGGACTGTGCCAATAACATGCCCGAGAAGCTTGCGGTGGGCCAGTTGGTCCTGGTGGTCCACATCACCCCCGAGCAGCTCCTCAACAACTCCTTCGGCTTCCTGCGCGAGCTGAGCCGCGTCCTCCGCACAAACGTGATATTCAGGAAGGATACCAAGGGCGAGATGATGGTGTACCCGTACTACGGGAACGAACACGAGCTGAAGAAGTACAACGTCAAGCGGTCCGTGGACTCGTGGTCAGAGGTTCCAGGCAAGGTGCTGAACGTGGTGAAGAGGAGCCTGTATCATGCGGCAGGAGGGAACAGGAGAATGAGGAGGGAGCTGGATCACTTGCAGATCAAAGGGTGAGCGAGAATATTTAAAACCATTTAACTCTTCATTCGATGCACAAAATATATTTTACCATGAACTCTACCGTGACATCTGTATGCGCTCTCTTTTCTCTTTACAGCTCTGTTGTCCATTTGGAGGTGGACAACCGCCAGTGCTTCCAGCAGTCCACTGAGTGTTTCCAGAGCACCAATGATGCTGCAGCTTTCCTTGGGGCTTTGGCCTCCAGTGGCAAACTGGATGTTCCCTACACCATTGAAGCTGTTTTTAGTGAGTACATCTTATACAAGTCCGCATGAATCAAAGGAAATGTCGATATACATTTTAGACCTCAAATTACAAACTGCTCAGTTTCATTTTTTCTCTCTAAAAATCTTAAATGAGTTGCTTGAGTTTGTGTAATCCATTACAGTGCACATCAAGACACTGTGTGGGAGTGAAGGCGCTTAAACAGTATTGTCAAGTAGTAATCTGTATTTATATTTTCTTATTCCCCCATACAACTGAGCTTCAGTATTGTCCAAAAACACATCAATAATGTTAGGTGTTTGGGTGACATGTGCCTGAATCCTCTTGAGCCTGGGCAGTGTAGTTTATTGTTTCCACAAACACCATCCTGCTGGTGGAAATACTCAATTGGGAACAAAATCTGTATTAATCTGCTGCTGTAACTAGTCCTGAACAAATGCAGACTTACTTTGTTTGACTATCATTGGTTGAAAGCTACAGTGTGTAGCTGTTTGATAAAATTATGTTTCCTTTTTTTAAAAATGAAACCGTATATGTGTATTTTGAGGCACGGAAGTTGCAACCTACACCCCCCTCATCCTTAAAACTGCATTCATGTAGCTTTCATGCAGATTCGATGTCCTCTGTGATGGTTACACAACTTGAATAAGAGTTTGGTAATTGATTTTCATATGAATGGAAATGTGTTTGGACCAAAACAGTGTAGAAAGGTGTATCTAATGGTTAATTGTGATGTGATTTGTAGTACATCGGCTAAAACAAACAAAACCGCTGATATGATCCTTTAAGGCCTTGCTCTCGTGTCCACGCATACATGCGCGAGTGGATAAGACGCGTGCTCTTCCACACTCAGTCAAACCGAATGCGCCCTCTGGTCAGGTCCTAACCCTAGCACTCTTTGATTGTGTATTTGTTATGCAGTGGTGAACAAATGCAATTGTGAATCTCATGGCCTAAACAATCAATCCTTCCCTCAGTGTGTAAATCCACTGGCTTGAGGCTCCAAAATGGTTAATTGCTGCAAATCAACTCATCCAGCCCCCTACTCAAACAGTAAAACACTCTGTCTCCATCTGTCTCTCTTCCTCTCACAGACACATACACGTATATACGTCCACGGATAACACACTCGCTCACACTCACACACACACACACACACACACACACACGCACTTCATCCCACAGTGTGAGGGGCTGCTGCAACCTTCACCTCACTGAATGTAATACCAGGACTTAATGCATCTCCAAGGGTTTAGGTTGGGGGAGTTTATCATTTCAAAATCGTTAGTGGAAAAAAAAGAGAAGGAGAAAAATTGATCGGGAGTGTGCTAGAAGTTGGGAGTCTTTGTTATCTTGAAAATCCTAATAAATCCTTCGTCTTTACAGCTTAAAGCGCGTGCAGTAATTTGAAGTTCATTAATCCCCCTCCTTTTTTTTCTCTTAAAGAAGAAATGGTAAAGTTGTCTCTTGGTACCCTAGGTTGAAAAGGGAGAGAGGAGGTGGTGGTGTTATTTTTTTTCCCCTTTTTTCCTTTTTTTTTTTTTTTTTATCACGCCCCATCCTTTTTTTTCCTTTTTTGATGAAAACTGGTTAGCAATTCTGATTATTACTGAATAGAGAGTAGAAGCTAGCTTTACAATCGGTGAGGATCGTCAGTCAGTTTCTGCCGCCTGCTGCTGGTTGCGGTGTATTTTGGAGTGGGAACCGTGGGGGCGAAGAAGAGCCGGACTAGCTCTGCTCCAACACTCAGGCGGAACCTGGGTGTCCTGGTCTATCTTCTGCCAGTCCACATCGGCCCCTCGCCCCAACTTGACCATGTTGTCCCTTTTCCTACCAGGCGGTGTGGACCCCCAGCCATCACAGGACCTCTACCCAATCTACTTGGTCCTGGGCGGCGTAGGGATACTGGCCTTCCTCGGAGTGGGGATGGTGGCTGCCCGAAAGCGCCGCCATGAGCACGGACGCCTCTGGCTCCCCGAGGGCTTCAAGACCACAGAGACCAGCAAGAAGAAGAGACGCGAGCCTGTTGGAGAGGATTCGGTGGGATTAAAGTAAGTTTCCGTTTATTCACTAGTGGCGCTCGTTGTCATCGGTGTACCTGTCTCTTTGCGGGTCAGGTGAAGGGCTAGTTCTGTGGAAGATAATGGGTGTAACTAGTGATCAGTCAAATTTGGTGAAGGGGGTTTTGCCTGGATCATTAATGATAATGATATAGCAGATTTAGGTGCGCATTAATTGACTTGTTGGGGCAGAGGGGTGGGGTATGGATTTAATCAATGCTTTTGTTTTTCGGCATTGCTGCACCAATATTGGTGAGTGTCTCGGATGAGATGGAAGCAGTAGAGTACAGGGATTTTTACTGGGTTTTCTGCATCCTCGCAGGCCACTGAAAAACACCTCAGACATTTCACTCATGGATGACACTCAGAATGACTGGGAAGAAGACGACCCATCGGATGCAAAACGCTTCAGGGTAAGGAAACAAATATTACACATCAATGTATCTTTCAAACATTTGGGAGATTTTCTAATTTATTTAAAATTAAGTTTAATTTTTTTTTTTGAATATGCAATTTGATTTTAATTCATGCACGATTTCCGCTGTCTAACCGCTTGCTGTCTCTGTTTTAGCAGTTTGACGAGCAGGCTATACTAGAGGCTGACAACCAGACGGACCACCGCCAGTGGACACAGCAGCACCTGGATGCCGCTGACCTGCGCATCCCCTCCATTGCTCCCACTCCCCCTCAGGGCGAGATTGAGAATGACTGCATGGATGTCAACGTCCGAGGACCAGGTTAGTGACTGATCACTTACGTACTTACTACTAAGAAAATCGTAGCGAGCTCAAACCCATTCCAACGCATGTTTGCAGAATCAGTGGATGTGCATCTAAGTTTTGTTGTCTTAGTGGCCTTTATTTTACAAAAATAATCATATGTAATTGTTTAATCTCCTAGCATAGCTGTAATTGCTTGGCCAAATATATACTCAGTTTTCAGAGGAAATTGTGAGTTCTAAAAATAAATTGGCTATTCGTAATGATGGAAGATAAAAGAAAGAAAAATGATACTTCTTTTACATTATAATTAGGTCCATTATTTCTGACTTTACTATAAATATAAAGTCATAACTTGGGAGAAGGGGTTGCAGAAAGAGAGTCATTCATTTTAAGGTGTCCTAAGAAGATTGGGCCAGAACTTTTTGAAATGCGCGTTTCTTGTAGTGAGTGTAGTGTGTGCGTGGGTGTGTGGGTCTGATGGGATTTCACCTTTCTACTCTATATATGTGTATGTGTGTGTATGAATCCATGTGTGTGTGGATTGATTCATGCCTTTTCTTTTCTAAGTGAACATTTCTAGTGTATGCATTTGTGCGTGTGTGTGTGTGTATAATCGTGCATGTAGGAGTTGCTAAAGCCCCATGTCCTCAGGGTAAAGGATCCTCTTCAAAGCAGCCGGCTGGAAGCCAAGCACCCGGGGGGGAAACACTGATTCCTGATCAGATTAATCATTTGACCAGTAATCGGCCTCTGTTTTTTTTTCTATCCTATATTATAAAAAACAATGAAGGCATCAAATGCAAAAACCCAATTTTGTAGTAAGTGCCAAATTCCCTGAAGAAAAGCTATGAAAAATCAAAGTAACAGGGTTAACAACTTTAGAGCACACTTTTTCCCCCGTCGTGGATCAATGCACTTGAATCGACCAAATCTGCGAGATCTGGGGCTTGCTATCCTTTTGAAGAGGAGAAAACCTATTCAAGTCGACTGACTGAGCTGCCTCTCACAGTTAGATATTAATGCTTCGTTTTTGCAGCAGCCTAGCTTTAGCAAGCCGCGGCCTCTATCCCCCTAGCTTCGCTTTCCTTCTGAAGCTTCTCCTGTGCCGGGGCCTTGATCAGAATCCATTATCGAAAGGAGAGAGCTGTAATGATTCAACCCAGGCAAAAGTGTCAAATCCACATTCGATTTGTTTGTTGCTCTGTTTTGATCTGCCTGCTGCTTTGAAGTTGCAGCATCCTGTTTGTTTTTTTTTGTTTTTTTTTCATCACTTAGGCCTGTGCTGTGCTGACCATGCAGTTCGTTACCTCCTTTCATAAACCCCTCTCCTTCCCTTTTTCTCTGTCCAGATGGATTCACACCGCTGATGATTGCATCTTGCAGTGGGGGAGGTTTAGAAACAGGCAACAGCGAGGAAGAGGAAGATGCCTCTGCCAATGTGATCAACGACTTTATCTACCAGGGTGCTAACCTCCACAACCAGACTGACCGTACGGGTGAAACCGCTCTTCATCTGGCTGCCCGCTATGCTCGTTCTGACGCTGCCAAACGCCTGCTGGAGGCCAGCGCTGACGCCAACATCCAGGACAACATGGGCAGGACGCCTCTGCATGCTGCTGTGGCAGCTGATGCCCAGGGCGTGTTCCAGGTGGGTTCTCAATCGCCAAATCTATCTCCCTGTATTTCAGATATTAGTGCTGAAATTAGGGATTAGGGTCATTTTTAAAGCAAAACGCCAAACATCAGCTTCTTAAATGTGAGAATTTGCTGCTTTTCTTTGTTTCATATCTCTATTAATTGGATATCATTGGGTTTAAGATTGGTTACCAGAGGTTAGAATGACTTCAAATCGCTTACAGTGTATAAATTGCACATTTAATAAAATATATGAGTCAACTTCTGAAGTATGAAGTTTTGAGTATGTCAATGGAATCATGTCTAATTCATATGGAGTAACTTATTGTCTGTCTCTATAGATCCTGATAAGGAACCGCGCCACAGACTTGGATGCCCGTATGCATGATGGCACGACACCCCTGATCTTGGCTGCCAGGCTGGCAGTGGAGGGCATGGTGGAGGAGCTCATAAACTGTCATGCTGATGTCAATGCAATCGATGATTTCGGTACAGTTTCTCTCTTTTATGCCATTTGTTTGAGCCTAAAAATCATAACATTGCGCAGTGTTGAATGTAGTCAAAAGTTGGAGAGCCAGAAATCCAAGTAGAGCTATAACGAGTACTTGAGTAATTCGAGTACAAAAAAAATCCTTGAATCATTTTTCTTGCCTCTAGTATTTGTTTAATCATTAATTTCGTCATTTGCAAGAGACCGAAAGGACATTTTAAATTTAATCACTCTGTTTCCGTCTCTCCAGGTAAATCAGCTCTACATTGGGCAGCAGCAGTAAATAATGTGGAGGCTGCTATTGTGCTTCTTAAGAACGGTGCCAACAAGGACATGCAAAACAACAAGGTAAAAAGAATCTCTATTGCTACTTACTTCCATAAAATAATAGCGAAGCATCTTTCTGAAGCAACATTTCTCACTCATCTGTGCATCTCTTAATGTTGTCTCTTTTCCATCTGCATCAGGAGGAAACCCCTTTATTCTTGGCTGCCAGGGAAGGAAGCTATGAGACTGCCAAGGTTTTACTGGAGCACTTTGCCAACAGAGAAATAACTGACCATATGGACCGGCTACCTAGAGACATTGCACAGGAGAGAATGCATCATGACATTGTGCGACTGATGGACGAGTACAACCTGGTACGAAGTCCTCACATGCATGGAGGGTCACTAAGCACCACACTGTCGCCCCCTCTCTGCTCACCCAACGGTTATCTTGGGAGCATGAAGCAGCCCCAGCCTCAAGGCCAAGGCCAGGGCAAGAAGGCACGCAAGCCAAGCACCAAAGGCATTGGCTGTAAGGAGGGCAAAGACATGAAGGTAAAGAAGAAGAATTCACAGGATGGGAAGTCTGGGAATCTCCTGGACAGCTCAGCTGTTCTGTCACCAGTCGACTCATTGGAGTCTCCACACGGCTATGTCTCCGATGTGGCCTCACCGCCCATGATGACCTCACCGTTCCAACAGTCGCCATCTGTATCCCTGAACCACCTGCAGGGTATGTCTGACCCACACCTGGCTGTGAACCACATGGTGATGCCAAACAAGCAGGAGCTGGCTCGAATGCAGTTTGACCCACTGCCTCCCCGTCTTACCCATCTGCCCGTGTCTGGTTCCAGTGGCCAGGGCGCCATAAACAGCCAATGTGATTGGTTGTCCAGAATGCATGGCAACATGAGCCAGCCAGGCCAATTCAACCCCATGAGAGGAGCTCCTGGTGGTCAGGGAGGACTGCACCAGGGAGGGCAGCATGGGTTGATGACTTCCCTTCATAATGGCCACCCCACCACCAGCTTGCCACAGATGATGAACTACCAGGGGATCCAGAACACCAGACTGGGTCCACAGCCCCACATCATGCAGCAGCAGGCTCAGCAGATGCAGCAGATGCAAAACCTGCAGCAACTCCAACAGCAGCAGCAGCAGCAACAACAACAGAGCATCCAGCTGCAGCATCAGAACTCAGCCACCACCAACGGCCAGAACTTCATCAGCGGGGAGCTCAGTTCCCCAGAGCTCCAGCAGGGCACAGGCAACTCAAGTATGTCCATCCACACCATCCTGCCACAGGAGACCCAGATTATGACCTCCTCCATCAACCAGTCAATGCCAAGCACTCAGTTCCTCACCCCACCTTCTCAGCACAGCTATTCAGGCCCCATGGACAACACTCCAAACCATCAGGTCCAGGTGCCTGACCACCCCTTTCTGACCCCCTCTCCTGGCTCCCCCGATCAGTGGTCAAGCTCTTCTCCTCATTCCAACATGTCCGACTGGTCAGAGGGCATTTCAAGTCCACCAACAAGCATGCAGTCCCAGATTGGACATATACCTGAACAGTTCAAATAAAAAGCTTGTATCTTTACGCCCAGATGAGCTGCTGTATATTTTTTTATAAAAAAAAGGCACTCTTTGTGAAAAAAATAGAAAAAGGGCAAAGCTGTAAACATGATTTAATAGGACTTTTTTTATACGCTTTTATACTAACAGCAACACCTGTTTCATCCATACTTTTTATTTATTAATGCCTTATTTATACGCATTGCCTGCTTACAGAAATTTCGGGGATCCATGGTGCTGGGTCATACGCAGGACAGACAAAGTCCTTTAGAGAGACTCTTTTCTTTTAGTATTTCTTTTCTGCAGTGAAGCCTCAGCATACACACTGGGTATTTATTTCCTTAAGGACTTTTAGTATTTGCCTTTTTTTCACATGATTTCTCAATCTTTGTCTATATTTTGTTATATTTTTTTGTATAATCGTGTTTATAAATAAACTTGTGATTAAGGGGCATCTTATAGAGCACATTTTAAGTTTCAGTGTTATTTCAATTTGTTATAAGTGTGGGAAATATTCTAGTGCGTCGATGATAAACACATTGTGAGTGTTAACAGAACACATGTCCTTGTATTTCATTCATAGGTCCTGTATGTGTATAAGCTGTTTTCCACAATATCCCCTTTTTAAATACTGTATAAATAATATACAGTAGTTACACTCTCTAGAGTTGTGTACACGTCTTGAATCAATGGAACAGCATTATGGTGTGCCTCTAGATTTGCCTTCATATGTAGAAATGTGGTGGAGATGTGATATGTTGTACAGTATGCAGCCATCTTGGAGATTGGCAGTTAAGACAGGCTTGAGTATCTGTTAGTCCTGTGGTGTTGGAAAACTGGCCCGTCGGCCACAGTTTATGTTATTGTCCAGAGGGAAAAGGAAACTTCATTTCCCCTGTCCCTCCTATTAGTTTGAGCCTATGGCTGTGTTCTTCCTTTTGTAAATATGTTATGCATTTCCCTTGTAAGCAAGATTTTGTTTAAGAAATCTGATGTCTTAAGCATGCAATTTTGATAGGTCTCGCACCAGTCAACAGTCTCTAAAATGTCAAACAGAACAGAATATATATTTTGTATTTTACTGTCCCTTATGCATAAACACATTTGAGCTATATACAAATAGATACAATATATTGTTAGGAGACATTTTTCTCATAAAAAAAAAGGGAAAATACATAAATATTGAAGTTTTATAAAATCATATTTATTTACTGTTCTGTAATACATAAAAACCAGCTGAGGCAACCATTTGTGCATATTAAATGTTTTGTTACATTTCTGTAAAAAAGAAAAAAAAAACAACATAAAAAAACCCCATCTCAATAGTTCTCAGTTCTCAGCGCTTTGTGAGACACTCCCTGGTATAGTTTGCAAAATGTTATAATTTAAAAAAAAATATTAGGTTGTAGTGGCATTGTAATATCTGCAATATGTTTCTTTACTCTTATAAAGTTATTATTTGCAAGAAATGTGTTTCCCCTTTTTTCATTTTCAATCTGTAAAAATGTTTCTTGTTATAATAAAGGACACTTCTGTGTCTTGAACTTATGAGAACTGTCTTTTATTACTTGAAATGACTCTGTGTAAAACATGGCATAAGCTCAATGATTATAGATCTAGTACAACAACAACCACAGAATAAGCACATGCATGTGATAGTTATGGATGACAATTAATTGTCAATAGCTTTGTAGATTTTTTAATGAAACCTTAAAGTGACCAATTGGTGACTCTAAACTGTCCATAGGTGTGAATGTGAGTGTGAATGGTTGTTTGTCTCTATGTACCCTGCGATAAACCGGCAACTTGTCCAGGGTGTACTCCGCCTCTCGCCCAAAATCAGCTGGGATAGGCTCCAGCCTCACCGCGACCCTGATAAGGATAAGAGATTACAAATAATGGATGGATAGAACTAAAAGTGTCCTTTCTCTATGTAGCGCTTGACATTTGCTTAAGAGGCATTCAACAAAAAACAATATTTTGTCTCCATCTAGTGGTGATGTTTGTTACCATTAAATATCACAATTCACTTAACATACATAAGAGGTCCAGCTGCATTATCACTGCACCTTGTGTATGTGTACAACGTGTGCAGTTATTTCAAACTAGAATATGACCTGCCCCCCGTTTGCTGTGTGGTTTGATTAAACACCTAAACTATGCAACATGTAAACACAAAACTGATGTGTAAAAGGTATTCTAACACAGGGACCATCTTGCAAAACGGCCCAAAAATCTCTGGTTCTACATTTAGAGTAGTATTGCCTACTTATCTCTCCTTTATATCACTGTAAGCTGAACATCTTCTGGTGTTTAGACTGGTTGCACAACAGAGATTTTGACTTGTCACAGCAATGACACTAACGTACTTAACAGTCCAACAAATGTCCCACTAACAGTGACAGTGACGCAGCGCGCACAATAGCAGGGCCTCCCCTTAGTGGAATGAGGAAATCGTTAATACACCTGTGAGTTTCCTGCTGTGACATGTCAAAATGTCTGCTGTGCAACCGGTCCAATGCTCAAACAAGACACCTGAAGACGTTGTCGTGTTTCCCACTGTTTGATGTCATTTTTAGGACCAAATTATAAAATGTTTAACCGAGAAAATAAGTGTCAGATTCATTGATGGTGGCCCTTATTGTGTAAGCTGATGTATGTGTGTGTATTTTAGTGGCACATATCCCCAAACAAAATGTCAATTAGCACAAACCCAGAAGACAGCCTGGAGCCAGGAGGTCTGGGGCCCCAGGGCAGTTGCAGACTTTGGGTATCAGGTAGTTAAGGGAATACCATAGATGCTGACATTGTTAAATATCCTTGCTGTTGTATGTGTGTGTATGTGTGTGTGTGTGTGCTGAAGCTGGTGTTTGTTGGAGTTTTCTTGTCCAGTTTGGCTGTTATTCATTATTTAACAGCCTGTGACTCAACAAAACTACGGCTCCCATGATGCACCGGTAGTAGCACCGTTGAAGTTCAGAGTTCAAACATTACAGTAAAAATAGGGTACTCGCTGGCTGGCTGCCTGTATACACAACCTGGTGCTCTCAGGACAAATCGGTTGCCATCGCACCGAAAACCGACAGAGGAAACCGAAGATGGCCCTCAGCTAATCGGCGGCTGCTCTTGCCCGGTTGTCGGCGGATTTACAGCACGACGGCTAGCTGGGTGCTAGCGTTAGCACACTAGCTTGCCAGGAGCACATAGCAACTGCTGCTGCTAGCTAACGTCACTGGACTGGTACTCTTTACTCTCAAGGCTGCAGCTATGTTCGTGCAGGAGGAGAAGATATTCGCCGGGAAAGTGTTGAAAATACACATCTGCACCATGGACGGCACGGAGTGGTTGGAGGAGGTCACGGAAGACACCACTGTTGAGAAACTGAAGGAGAAGTGCTTGAAACATGTAGGTTTTGGGGCTTGTTTGTGTCTCCCTTGTTGCTTTGGTGTGTGTGTGTGTGTGTGTTTTTTTTTTTTTGTCTTGTCACTCCTCTGCCTGGGGTGTTTGCAAGTCTACCATGCCCTCTGTAAACTGTCAGTGTCAGTATCACCGGCTTTGTATTTATAGCAACTGGGTAGACTTTGCTATTTATAATTTAGCAGGTTGGCTGCCCCTCTCAAGCTAGCCGACTCTGCCCCTTTTCTGTTCCCAGTGGCTAGCCGTAGAGGCATCCTGCTTTACTGGCCGTCTATTATTACACAGCCCATCTCCCTTCTCCTTCTATGGCCTATAGGATAAACGCAAGTGGCAGTCTAATGTTTGTTTCTCATAGCAACGCAGGAAGTGTGCATAATCAGTAGGATATTTCAACCTATGGGCACCGACACCATGATAAAAGATTAAACCTCAGATCAGATTCAACTCTTGGTCCCCTCAACAACTATTTCCTTTCAAAATAAGACTTTAGTCCACAATTTCCCCTCTTAATCAGTTTCAGGCCTAATCTATTGACACAAAATCATAGTTTTAATAACTGATGAATCATTTAAACTATTTATCAGGTAAAAACACAGACATAACCTGGTTCTAGCATCTTTAATATGACAGTTTGCTGTTTGTATGTTTTCTATGATTGTGAAATGACTACTTACACGGGCTTTGCACTATTTGAAGATGTCACTTTTGTGATGATGAGATGTGTTGTACTGTGCTTGGTTTATAGTATGTTCATGGAAGTCTAGAAGATCCCAAAACACTTACCCACCATAAACTCATACACGCTGCTACCGAGAGAGTCCTCACCGACACTAAAACTGTCGCTGATGAAAGTCTCAAAGATAAAGGTATGTGGCACCCTGTTTGATATGTTTTGTGCCAAAATCCTACACTGTCTCCCGCTGAACTGACCAGGTCTCATTTATGTTTTAGACGTTTTGCTGCTCATAAAGAAAAGACCACCACCAACCCCTCCAAAGATGGCAGATGTGAGCGCTGAAGAAAAGGTAAGCTTTATCAACTTTGGGTTTCATTAAAAGAGCTGGGAGCATTTCTTCATCAGTGTTTTATTTATTTTTTTCTCTAAGTCTCTAAGACAAGATGTGGTGTCTTCATTTTGCCTGCATTTAATTATCTCTTGCTGTCATTTATCCTTTCCATCACAGAAGAAACAAGATAACAAGGCCCCGGACAAAGATGCAATTCTGAAAGCCACCACCAGCCTGTCCACGCGGCACACAGACCGGACTGTTACCCAGCATAACATCAGAGATGTAAGGTTCTTGGTGGAATGGATTTAGCTCCTGTGCTGTATATAAAATAAATCTAACATGTAGACGCTGTGGATTTAAAATTTTCTGCCATTTTAGAGCATTTAAAGTTTGGCAGCGTGTCATATGTTAAAGTTTTTGTTGTGTTTGTGTTGTTCCAGTTTCAAACAGAGCTAAGAAAAATCCTGGTCTCGCTCATTGAAGTTGCGCAGAAGCTTCTTGCCTTGAACCCTGATGCTGTTGAGCTCTTCAAAAAGGCCAATGGTAAAGGTTACAGCCCCTTAAAACATTTTCCAAGTCGGGAAAGTTAGGCGAAATAAATCATAGAAATAAATTCCTGCGACAAGAGAAGTTGAAATTTATAAAGTGTCTTTTATTCTAAATATTGTAAAATTTTATATTCCATTATTCATATATTTTATATTCCGTTTTGTTGTTGCCACAGAGCTTTACATATCTCAGGCATATTTTAGTGTGTATTGTCGACAGGAAAAAGAATCCTGACTAGTCTCAGGTGTCTGATCTTTTTGTGTTTCTGCGTCTTAGCGATGTTGGATGAGGATGAAGAGGATCGTGTGGATGAAACAGCCCTTCAGCAGCTCACTGAGATGGGTTTCCCCGAGAGCAGAGCCATCAAAGCACTTCGACTGAACCAGTAAGTCTGAGTTTGAGGAACACAAATAAACCACATTACTGCAAGCCTGCAGACAAAACAGTGCTGCACCATTCTGAGTTGTTGCTGATGTAGTGTAATCATCCTTTTTCTCTGCAGCATGTCAGTGACCCAGGCGATGGAGTGGCTTATTGAGCATGTAGATGACCCCTCTGT
Source organism: Nibea albiflora (assembly GCA_014281875.1). Lineage (NCBI taxonomy): Eukaryota > Metazoa > Chordata > Actinopteri > Sciaenidae > Nibea > Nibea albiflora. The sequence goes on from CM024801.1 coordinate 13,069,483, forward strand.
AGACGCACCGCTGCCCGGCCAGGACTCCTCTGGAGCAGCAGGAGCCACGGCAGCTGCTGCCTCTGCCTCAGCTTCAGCTTCAGCCTCAGCCTCAGCTTCTGGCCCTAACCTTCTCCGCAGCCTCTCAAGCCAGTCCAGCACAGACGAGACCAGCAGGCAGGACGAGCTCACAGAGATCTTCAAGAGAATCCGCAGGAAACGGGAGTTCAGACCGGACTCAAGAGTGGGTGGCTTTATCCTGATGTAATACTTTGGCTGTTACTTACTGTTATACAACTCATCTCAGAGCTCACACACCTGCTAGTGCTTGAATTACTTTTAGATAGAACTGATGATTGTGGGGTTTTTTTTTCTCTTTTGCTACTGCTCAGTCTGTATTATAGGACTGGAATTATACAAGGCAGCCCGTTACATGCAGAGAATATTGAAACACTCCTTCATAGATATAAAGTGTTACTGGCTTTAGTTGTGTAGTTTTTATATCACTGTGCTTGTGCTGTAAGTGCTAGTCATCTCACTTTACTTATGGTAGATCTTAATGTACCTCAGTTTCCCAAGATACACTCCTCCCCAGTAACTCTATATAATATGATATAATATAAAAACACAGTAAAGTCCTTCCAACAAAGCACTTTCAATGCAGTTCATTTTTCTAAATATAGTGCTGTTTTTGTGGTTACAGTTTGTTCCCAGCTACTCCCATTTTTTTCCCCCCAAGACAGCTGCCTGGGACTGTGTGTTGTTGTAATTAGAAAGGGAACTCAAACTAAACGGTCTCCTTTGTTTCTGCAGGCTGTCATTGCATTGATGGAGATGGGGTTTGATGAAAAAGAGGTGGTTGATGCTCTGAGGGTGAATAACAACCAACAGGATGCTGCGGTATGTTTACACATGCACGACAGCAGGGTTTCCAGAAGAGCTAGTACTGTAATATAGCAGTATCATTGAGAGGTAGCTCTGTGTTATCCAACAGTTTGTGATGCTACTAGCTTATCAGACTCACAAGCAGATAGATGATTGCTAAAAAATATGTGTGTGGTCCCAACTGTAAAACCCTTTCCCAAAGAAAATTATATTTTCTTTTTTTTAAATTATTTTCTTGTATTTTTAAAAACACTGTTTTTCTGTCCTTCAGTGTGAGTGGCTGCTGGGAGACAGGAAACCTTCTCCAGAAGATATGGACAAAGGCATTGACACCAACAGCCCGCTGTTTCAAGCCATTCTTGAGAATCCAGTAGTCCAATTGGGTCTAACCAACCCAAAGACTCTGCTAGGTATGGTCTACTCAAATTCAGTGGAAAAGCCAGAACAGACAAAGCAGAGCAGACAAAAACTATTTTGTTGTGCGGTCCTCTTATAGAAGACTTGAGCTTCAGTCTGTACCATACATATTTGTAGTTATGTAGATGACAGAGGCATTTTGGACTGTAATATTGCAGAACGCTACTTCCTACGTGCTTGTTATCTTTTACTCGCTCTTTATTGGGGAAATGCTAAAGTACACAGAGCAGGACACGGAACTTAGACGCTTAACACGCCCATGACTCTCTGATGCACATACAGTGTGTGTTACTGTGATTTCCATTTTTTACACAAATATAGCCTATGCAAACGGAAAAATTGCTTTTAAAGAAGTTGTAACCAGCAGATTGATTTTAATAGTAACTGTAGACGTTTTAAAGGCTTTGTTGAATATTCTTCTCGCCTTGTGTTTGTGTGCAGCGTTTGAAGACATGCTGGAGAATCCACTGAACAGCACCCAGTGGATGAACGACCCTGAGACTGGCCCCGTCATGCTCCAAATATCCAGAATCTTCCAGACCCTCAATCGCACATAGAGCCTCCTGGTGACCCCCTCCTCCCCTCCTGTATGACTGCGGCAGCTTGTGTGTACGTTTGACCATATTGGGATGTGGTGTGTGGTGTGTGTGTGTGTGTGTGTGTGTGTGTGTGTGTGTGTGTGTGTGTGTGTGTGTGTGTGTGTGTGTGTGTGTGTGTGTGTGTTGTGTGTGTGTGTGTGTGTGAATGTGTGTATCCAAGTGAGACAGAGACACAAGTATTGTTTGCTTTGTAAAGACAAAGCCGGAGGAGTCTACTTATGAATTAAGATGTTCTACATATAACTATTTATAACAGTACCATAAAAACACTTATACAAAACAAATGTTAACATAAACATTATTATTATTATTATTATTATTATTACAGTAATAATAAAAATTGAGATTTAGTATGTTGTTTTTACATTTTAATGAGAACAATTTATAGTTATGACAGACATGATTTATTTTATATAATTTCTCCATGTGCAAAAATGACATCCGACATCGATTTAATGTTTACACTTCAAAGAAAACTGTTTTTGTATGTTTTGCAATATTTAAATATCAATTACAGTTTTTTTGTCTGTCATCTGTCATCAGTGGTGAATGTGTGGAAGACTCATCATGTCTTGTTTTTCTCCCCCTCCCCTCTGTCTTTGTGTTTTATCAAAATAGCTGCGTGTAATCGAGAGGCTGGTGGTCAAAGTGTTTGTTTAGCTGAGTTGAAAATAGGCTTTCAGACACATTACCTCTCTCTCTCTCTATTCATGCCTGCGTGGTGGCTGTAAGTCAACCGACTCTCACTTTAAAGAGGAGAACATTTGTCCTTGATCCTCTTTTTAGGAATATTTATTTTACTTTCTTGCCTTTTTAGACGAAAGATGTACACTAAACTGTTTGTGTCTTAGTCATGTTTTTACAAGAAAGTTATATATTAGGCCTGTGTGTTTGTCGTCAACGTGCTCTTGAATGTCCTATTATCATGTTGTGCTCGTTTAGCACTCGGTCACCTCTATGAATATCACTCACTGCAGCACTGAGGAAGTTGAAAGAAGGGTCTGTGTTTTGTCTGATGAGGCTGTAGTCGGAAGTTTTAAATGAAGCTGAGCCTAATCAAACAGGGGGTTTGCCTTGTTAACCTTTTTTTAATTTGAATGATGATGATTGCATGCTCGCTCCATGCTGCAAAGGTGCAAGCATCTTCATACACACAAAGAAGTAATAGAATTTGATGCGCAACCAGTGTTGGTCTTTTTGATAACTTTTTTTTTTCTTTTGAGAGCAACAAACATTTATGCTGTCAAACCAAACCAAAATGTCATTATATAACCTGCCTTGTCATTAGTTGTACCCATTGGAAAAACAAAAAAAAACATACCCTGTATTTCTGTGCAATAGCAAGGACTTCTGTTGACCTGTAAAGAAATATATTTGATTTGAGTGTTAGAGATGTGTGAACTGCAATGGGTAGTGTGTTACACAATATTAGCCTTTGCATTGAGTACGTAAAATCTCCAGCTACAAAAGAGGCTGAGCTTGGGCTCTCCTGCTTGTACAAAGAGTTAAAAAAAAAAACAATATGGAGGGTGGTGTGTTTTGCCAAGCTTTTGAGTGTTTTTATTCAATATTTAAAAAAAAAAAATGTGGTATTGATGTGACTTTCTGCTCAGGGAGGCTGAGATTGTTTTTCTAAACCTGTCTTCATGGCAAACCTCTGCTCGCCCCTTTCTAGTTTAGCATTTGAAAATGGCTTTAACAAATCTGTCCGGAACTTTGCGTATGAACAAGAGCACCGTAAGACATGGTTTCGTAAATGCAATATTTGAAAATATTTAAATGTTTTTAGAGAGAAGTGTCTGTTTGAACTATGTATTATTACATTATTTATATCAAAGCCAAACTAGTAACTTGTTCTTATTTATAACATTTTTAGCAAACCTCGAAGCTAATCTACAAATGTGAAGAAAAAAAAAAAATTAAATGATTCAAATGTTGTTTTTACAAACCATTATAAAAGATGTGCTTATGGACTGGTAGGTCACAGTGTGGTTTTTAAAGTAGTGCAACACGTTTGAACGATGGAGGATTCCTACACGCGTCTCTGGAAGCCTCTCTGCACACTTTATTACCCAGCAGTGGACCTTCGTCGTGGCCACAGTGACTAGCTGTCTCACCACCTCCGTGCTTTGCATTGGCATGTGTACAAAACTGTCCGTAACACCTGGAAACATGCGTTTGGGAGATTGTATGATTGTACAGAAAATGCAGAAATCTTGTGTTTGCAAATGGTCAACAGGAACAGAAAAGAGCAAAAATGAACTATATTGCGTAGGGACGCTGAAGATCTGTCGGAGTCACAGGTTATCGTTTTCACTCAGCTTTCATGCAGGACTGTCCCAGATTAACAACCTATGCAATATACTCTCACAGTCTGTTCATTCAAACAGCCTCATGGCAACTGGCATCTAAATCACTATTGCATTAAAGTTATTTTTTGTGGCTGTAATCTTTGGATTCTGTATTTTTCTTTTAAGCAAATGATGTGTCCGCAAACTAGAGATGGGAGGAAAAATCTACTGTTAGACAGCTGCCATGCACGGGAGACATCATGACATCACACAGGAGTGAATAACAAAATGAGATGTCATGCCAGTGTGGTTGTCTGCTATGACAATGCTTGTGTGTGTGTTTGTACATAGGCACACCTAATCAGTCCGCATACCTGGAGTGCAGGACACCGCGTGGTTTAATGATCTCAGTCTTTAAATTATGTGAAATGAAACGTGTAAAATGTGCGAGGAGAGTCACTAAGGCTGCAGGTTTGCATTTTATATTGTTTTATCTGAGTCAACCACAATAAATATGAGAGGTGAACGTCAACACAGCAGACTAGAGCCTTCTTGTTTTCATGTATCTGAGCTCACTGAAAGATAAATTCTCCGACATTTTTATTGTCTACTTAGTCTGTTGCACATTGAAATGAATTTGAACCCTCTGCCAAAGTATTGTTCCACTTTGTCAGCTACAGAAGGAAGTACAAAACATTTCTTACAAACAAGAAAGCAATTTCTTCAAAATGAGAATAATAAATTATAGAACTGCCTCTGAGAAAACAACCACACGGTGACACAGTCCGATTTAGTATATTTGGATGTTTGCGTTACATCCAAACGTTCAGAGTTTATTGCTGACCCTGAAAGCAGAAGTTAAGAACTATTTTAAGCTCAACAAAGAAAAATCTTGATTTGTAATAAAGATCGTGCGATATGAGTGAAATCACCAGAAAAGCTGCTAAACCTTGTGGGGACATTGCACTCTCCAACTCCATCTTTCTTTTTTGCTTTAGCAATTTCCTGGCTGCGTCGAGGAGCTGCTGTGTCCAAGACGAGGAACAGATTTTTATTATTTTATTCATGCAGATTTTAATAATGCACCTTAGTGATATTGTGGAGCATACAGCATCATCTATCGTTGAGGAAAAACTCCCCCAAAGACAGATGAAAACCTTGCAGAGAGCAACAGATCTCTCTCCAGTGATGTACAGGCCTATAATTAGCAACAAAGATTACAAAATTATACACAGATTGCCAACATGTGTGAAGAATTGATCCAGGCCTCTTGAGTAAGTTCAGTGTGACCTGATCTGGTGGTGAGCCTTTGTGGTCTCATCCAGGGCTTTCTGCTGGTTGGGTCTGACCTCAGTGTCGCTGTTGTGATCATCATCAGTCATCCCAGAGAGCTCTTCCTTTTTTATGCCCTCAAGAACTGAGCCTTCTCTGTCTGAATGGCCTCCTAGAGTCTGCTGTCAGCTTCCTCATCTTCAAGTTAATCTCCTCAGATCGGTTGGTTTTCTGGAATCAGATGTTCTGACTGGAAGAGTCTAAATCTTGAAGTGCAAGGGTTTTGATTTCTTTGTCTTGCTCTAGACTTTCCTCCTGCTGCTTCATCATTTTTGTGCATGACATGTTGCTGTTGTTTGTATATTTTTAGTATACTCCATAGATGATTTTAGCAAAACTACTGTCATCTTTTAAAATGAAATTGGATGGTTGGGATGAGCATGAACGAGTTTCAGCTACATCATTTGACTGGCTTGCTGTTTTCATGTGTGTGTGAAAATGTGCGCCTCTTATCTCACTGAAGGGGGTAGGAGTATTTTCCTCCGCTAGACACAGTGCACTGGTCCTCAAAGTCCTCTGAGATTTCTTCCTCATCGTCTTCTGCACCGTCTCCAGAACGCTGTCTATTGTTTTCTTCTTAACTTCCACTTCAATCTCCTTTAGCTCTTCTTTGATTTCCTTCTCAATCACTTCCTTAATCTTCACCCCTATCTCGTCTTTAATCTTCTGAGCCGGATAGATGTTATGGGAACACAGAGAGCCCTGCAGGGGGAAGAAGTCCTCTGATGTGTATCTGTCCATTGTCTTATCTTCAAGAAAAAGACTGCACCTTTCGGTTATTTTGACTTCAATGTAGCAGATATAAAACCTGTTTTTTCATATTCCTACTCTGACTGTAACACCTGGTCTCTGTTAATGCTAATAGTGTGTGTCCAACAAGTCGTCTACAGGAGACAGGTGACAAAGCAAAGTATCTTGTTTTTGTAGAATATATTTAAACTAAAATATCTGTTTAAATAGTTATATTAATGCCATCTGATAGCTGTGGAGGCCTCATTATCTTAATTATACAACAGTCTGCAGAAGATTGGCAGGTGGCACTAATTCATATTCTCAGATTTGTAATTTTATTTCAGTGAAACACTTTTATCTGTGTTCATTAGAATACCAATTATTATTCACATTTTTATTACATACAAATTAGTGTTGGCACTTTCAAAACCACTGAAATGTTTCAAATTCTGATACCACATTTCGGCACTAGATGTCATCATTGGTCAATATCACGGAACTATAATCATACAAACGCATACAGATGCTGTATAGATGTGCACACTGAGATAAAGATTCAAGGGACATCTGGGCATGCCTGCGTGTGGTTTCAGTAGTTACAGTACGGCAAGTGGAGGCAGATAAAAACTTACTAACATTGAGTCAGGTCTGTGTTTATCATCACAAATCAATGAAATATAAGCATATTATTGACTATTGATTATTATTGATGTTTTTTTATTGCGCAATCAAAAGGTCATGTCATATTCAAGAGAATATATTTCACAGCAACAGAGCAACAGAACAAGTGACAGAAATAACAAATGAGAAGGAACACTGCAAGACAAAAAAATGAATCATCAAAACCAGATTTAAAAAAATGCAAGTGGTCAATTAGGAATGAATATACACAGATATTCATAAAGATATAGTATTCTTTTTTTAAATTTATTTATTTTCACAACATTTCACATATTTTAGTATTATGTCAGTTATATATACAGCAAAGATGCATAGAAAATGACATTTGTGTATGAAATATTTTGCCAAAATAATATATTATTCCCAAACTCTTTTGAAAAACCTCCCGTTTTCACATTTATATGAAATGTACAAATCAGATTGGACCATCAGTACCAAAACTATATCCACAGAAACATCCCATCTGCCACTGGCCTTACCAACAAGGCATGGAGCCCTCTCTGACATCGACTTTTACCATCCATCCACCCAGACCTACACATTACATTAATACACACCTTTTATTCAACATCTGTTGGACTACCTCGTTTTGATTAATATCTTGCATAAGATTTTCAAATATGCTGCATTGCCTGGTGAATACTTGAATATTCCTGCACAAGCTGCACAACTCCTTTAATTTTAAAACATATTGTGCATATAAATAATACTTCTTCTTCTTCTTTTTTTTTTTTTTTTAATCTTCTTTATATTTTTGTACTTAATGTTTGTCATGCACCAACACACACACAACAGCAAGGATATTTAACAATGTATCTATGGTATTCCCTTAACTACCTGATACCCAAAGCCTGCAACTGCCCCGGGGGGACAGACGCACACATAAATATAGATATACAGTATATATTTCATATTCTCACTGTTTTTCTATCATTGTGTTGTGTATTTTTCTTTCTGTTGTTGTGATTACTGTGTGAACCATGTGTTTTTACTTGCAAACGGCAATAAATCTCTTGAATCTTGGATAACACGAATATCAAATCAGAACTTTTGTATTTTCATATGGCACAATCATTTAATACTTTAATGCTTTGATCATTATAAGTTATCCCATAATGAAATGTTATTACTACCATTACTGGTAACAATTTGGAAGCTAATCACGCATGCGCAATCGTTGCTCAGACGAAGGCTGGGATGATAATTACATTTCTATGGGCAGAGCGCGAACACACCACCGGTTCTCGCTGCATAGCCCGAGAGCCACTCAGATATGTGTTTGTGTGTTAACTAACATGAGGCGTCTGGTACAGAGGTAGATTTTTTTTAAACGGAAGAAGCCGCTGTACGTCGTGTTTCTTCACCGGAGAGACCACCCTTCTCTGCCTGGCGTTTGTTTCAGCCGAAAGCCTGCCGTGCCGTGCCGTGGAGCTGTTGTCACACAGGCCGCAAATCGGGTCCTGTTGCTGGGAGGAGACCATTCAGACTCGCCTCCTTTTGCTAGCATTATTAGCTGGATATGATGCGTCGCTGCTGCTGGTGTATTCTCTACACAGCAGGCCACTTTAAAGCGAGGCGGGTCCTTGGGTAATTGTTTAAGGAACCGAAGGGTGACTTGGAAATACACCACACCGTTCAAGGTAAGGTCTTGCCTGCCAGCAAGCTAACGTCATTCACGGGGCCGAGGAGTGCTGCGCTGCTCCTGTAACGTTACGGTGCCCACTAGCAGGCTAACGGTTAGCCGGTTAGTTAGCTGCTTTACATTTGCGTGCATGGGTGTTCAGCTAACCAAATGTGAGGCGAAAGAGCACATTGTCACCTTGTGTTTGCTCTGTCGTTAGTGAGGTTATAGTAACACAGCCATACTAGCGCTATAATTACAGCTAATCAAGTAAATTAGCGATTACCTAGCTTGTTCAACAAGCAAGCATTGGGCCGTTAACGTTAAGATGATGGTGAGGTGAGCTTAATGCTACAGGTAACATATAATACAGAAACATTAGATAACTTTAATGAGGCTCACTTCCGTTTTATGGCGAGATAAAGGTAATATTCCCGAGGAGATGGTGTGATATTAAGTGTGAGCAGGTGTTTGCACTTCCCTCACTTTATCACTGAATTATAAATGTATATATATTTACTGTTTAAGTGATCGTAGATGTCATTAAGGAATGATTTACAAATGTGTTCAACACAGCGAGCAACACAGTGGACATGGCTCAGCAAAACATCAATGTGAATGGGCGATTGAAAGTGAAAGTGCTTGAGTTTTCTTTTTATGTAGGCAGTGATTAGAAGCCTGCTCGGCTTAAAGCACGCAGTGTTTAACAGCAATGATGAGTTTTAACCTCCAAGCAAAGATATGCAAAGCTTCGAAAGAGTGAGCATGGCACAGAAAGATTTAAAGGGAACGGATGCATTCTTATTTAGCTGTTTTCAGAGTTAGTTGCAGGATGTGAGGCCGGGACTTGTTTGACCATCAGTGGGATTACTCTGGGTTTTTTAGTCAGCAACAAATGTGATAATCTGTTTGGAAGATGAAGAAGTCACTGGCCAACATCAGATATCATTTGCTTTGCAGTCGTGGACTAGTACAGTACCTCATGTTCCTGCCACGATGTACGCAACAACCAGCAAGTTTGACTCTTGTGTTCAACACTGTTTGCAGTCACCATAGTAGGTTCATTTGAGTACCAGATACTGCAACCCTTTCCACTCTATCATCAAGCGTTTGACATAATGAATGTGATCGTGCCCGTGAAAATGCTACTCTGGTACTTATGTCTCAACCACCAGATGTAAGTCTAATTGACCACTTAAGGGAGGATTAACAGCGGCACCCGAAACAGTATTTTCTTAATAATCAACAAACCCCCGATGTGGATTTTCTTTCATTATTTATTGAAGAATCGCTCTGATAGAGCATCCAGCCACTCACGCCAGCTATGCCAAACAGGATTGCAACTGTGCTTGTCTAATGTCCTGTCATTTGGCCCTTACTCAGCAGTATGTTGACTGTAGTTGCGACTATAACGTCATGTTTTTGTTTTTTTTTTCCTTTAAGGATGGACGTTGATTTATGTGCTGCCGGGGACAGTATCAGGAGAAAAGTGGAGTTGACTGGCGCCGCAGAGGGCACAATGGACGTCGTACCGTTGGAGATGTATGACTCCGCCAGGGCAAAAATAGCTGCCAACCTGCGTTGGCTGTTTGCCAAAGCTTATGGAATTGGTGAGTAAAGTCATTTACATCCACACACTAAACGGACACCAAGTATGTAATGTGTATTTGAAGATTTACAGCTGGCTATATGGCTTATGTAATATCCAGATATCTACCATTACAAACAGGTAGCACACATGTGAGCGCTGAAAGTGGAATAGAACCTCAGGTAGCGCCGTCTGCGGCATGTTTTCCTCAAATTCTCGTCGTCATTTAAGATGTTATTGTTGCAACAACGGCTTACACTTGTCTGCATACTGACCGTCAGCACGTTGAGCCTCGGTGGTGAAACACTGACAGGAAAAGGGAAAGAGAAAGAAATATTTGTGGCCGCGCGCACTTGAGCCAACACTAATTCCCCCATGACACTTGGCAACCGAAGGCTCGCTCACTGACTCACCAGATCCGTCCATTCTTGCAGGGCGGCCAGTGAGATTGAACCCAAATCAAGCTGAGTGACAGGCACTGAGGATTAGTCTATATTTGTTAGACTGTACTCAGAGCATGGAAAATACTGATCTGCACTGCCAGTCACTCACTCCCTGTTAAGATAGTATCAGCATTAGTAACTGAGCCTTTAGGCCAGATTTTCCTGTCTTGCGTATGAATTTTAAGACCGCCTTAAGAGGATTCATCTCCTTGTGGCTGTAGAATTGGTAATCTTAAGATGTACGTCACTGTCACATTTTGTAGTGTATAAAAGTCCTCTTTATTTCCACAGTCAGCTTAATATATTAATAAAAGGGTGTTTCTGATATCTACACAATCCCAGTTGCTATGAATGGGCTGCACAAAATATTATAAACACTTTTCAGTTTGACATCCAGTGGCCTAATTGGGCTGTTCTGCCTGTTGAGTGAAACAGATTGATACCTAGCATGTAACCGGTGCTCCGTGAGGGAAAAAAAACTCAATCCTCTCGTGCCATGGTGCCACCACATTTCTGTCATGAAACATCACAGCGTGCTGCCATTGTTTTAGCAGCTAAGCTTAGTCCGTGTAAGCCTCGGCTATCTGATGCACGAGTCCCAGCGTTCGCTGTTTTGCATCGGTGTAGTTTGTGGTCAAATCAGCCGTCATTATTTCAGCGGCTCAAACAGGCTTTCTTTTGTGTGCTGCGCTCTCTTATATATCTGCGGTCATTACAAAGATTTTCTAATGCCACTGAAGACAAATGACGGGAGTTGTGTTGGCAGTCCAGTTTGTGGATGGAAAGCTTTTGTCTTTTGTGTCTGTTTTTTCAGCCCATTGTTTTGCTCGTAGTCCCGTTTGCTCTGAGGTTCATTCCTTAAGCTCGTGTTTTCTCAGAGTTCATATCGAGGCTTGTCTAATGATGGAGCGTCTTTGTACAAACAAAAACATGCATTGCAGACGAACTTGGGTGGAGATGCTGTTCACTTACAATAGCAAACATGCACAACCCCAAAGCTCCAGAGCACAGAGGGAGGCAACTCTCAGGTGCCGCTGCAGTTATCTTCCTCTCATGGGAGCAAAATATGCAAGGCCCGTTTGATTTTCACCCTATGGCTAGTACAGTGTCTGCTGTGCTTCTCTTGCTGCACGGCTCGCGCGCTGACTGACAGACACACACAGTGCCATGTAAACAGTCAGCGTGGCTCGGTTCCACGTTGAATGCAGTCCTGTTGTGATGTGGCGCATTTACCAGGGATTCAGGTGCATCTTGTGTATATGCATCGGCGTGGCCCTCTGTTAAGTCTTTGATCGTGCATGTCTGTGTTTGTGCCCTCCTGTCCCACTGCCCTCTGCGTGTGCCACAGCTGCTCCCAGGCTGAGCGACAGACAGCCAGACAAAACACCAGCGCGAGACAGAGAGAGAGACAGACAGAGCGAGCACTTGGCCTGGCTGCAGGCCCATTGCTGGTACTCACCCTGCTCTCCCCTGCTTGTGGTGTAATGCTGATCATGGTTGGCTAGGTCTGCAGTAGCACATATCGGGTCTTGCCGCGAGACCCTATCCTCACACTCCACCCCATGCTAGTTAGTAAATTTTTTAGTCTGTTTCCTCATGGCGGGAGGGCGGGGGGCAGCTGCCACACGACATCAGTGTCTGTGGAATGAAGTCAAACGTGAAGTCTCACCCCAGTCAGACCCCTTTGTTTTCGTACACAATCATCCCCACTGTTCTAATGCGTTTATATACTGAGACGCAGCTCTCAGGAATGACCCACACTGCTGGGTGTTGGGCATAATAGATTAATGCCGTTATACGGCCACATTCTTATTTGCACCATGTGTACGGTGGCACACAAAATATCGGCAAGTCTTGCGTTGTTGTAATGCATGCGGAATGCAGTAAACAGGACTGACGTGGTCTGACCATTAGCAGCTAAACGCCAAATTTGAATTCGTCTTCATGCGGTCTCATTCTTACATGACGACAAACCTTCCTTATTGCACTAAGCAGGGAGATTTGATGCATCAAAACAAAGGCTCCTAACTACCTCCTCCTACGTTTTTGGATTGGATTGATGATGCTTTCTTTTCTGAATTTTACAGCGGTTTGTCCAGCTCACCCTGTAGGTGCCACAGTGCTGCTCTCCTTTACCACACCCGGGCTCTGTAATTTAATGTTTGAATGCATATACAGGAGTGCGGAGTGTGAAAAATTATTTGGGTGCACCAGTGCGATAGACCGGCCATGGATTCGCTAAGCTCCAACTATACTTGTCATTAGCAAAGAACAGTTACAAAACATTCAGCTCTCGGCGTCTCCTTTTTAGCCAGACTGACCAACATTGGCAGCGGTAGGTCATATCAGCTGTTGCTTATTAACATTCATTCTGTGTGTAATTAGTATTTGATGACAGGCCAAAATTTAGGCGTATCGTCTTACGGTTTTTCAACCAGGACCTCCAATATTTGAGTCAAGCAGCACATGAAAATAAGATTTGTAGTTCAGCTGTTTGTTTCAAACATGTTGAAGCAACATTTAGGTACATATAAGTATCGGCTTGGAGTCTTCTGAGGCCCGAATTCATAGAGCTCAGATTAGGATAAAAAGAAGTTGATTGGGACATCCCTGCCTCCTAAGGTGCATCAGCAAAAACAAGGCTGTGATAGACCACGTGGTGAACCGAGCACAGGCTGGCAGACACAAACGAATCTACTTTTGCACGAGAGAACAGCAGCAAGCTTAAAAGCAGTCACAAAAACAAAGACTAAATGAGTTAGACACTAGGAAACCACCGCTTTGGTGTTAAGTTTATCTTACACAACCCTAGTTCAGACAGAAATTGTCATGTATGTTGCCATATCTTGTTGTATATTTGGATTATGCAAATAATGGTAGTCAAAAGCGACGACTAACTGAAACATCACCATAAAATCTAACAAAAACAACAGGAAAATCCCCCACATCTGACCACACAAGGATCTACAGCTGCTGGAAGAAGCTGCCTGGCTTCTTGTGTGCGCAGGAGACGGTCACTGAGTGGCTCCCTTTATTCTCTTAGACACTAAAAACACATCAGACAAAATGGTATATGCCCTTACTGCTGGAGCTCAGGCAGACTTTAGGACAAATCTAACAGAACATTATTTTTAATCATAGCCTCAACGTGTGACTTAACTCACTGTATGTATTTAGTCTGTGCATGCCTGAAGTCAAGTGCTTCATCCCTTGCCCTTATATGGCGTTGGTTTCTGGTTTTGAGCGTGACTTCACATCCAAACCAACAGAATCTCTTGTGTAGGTCATTGTTTTCTTTCTGTTTTTTTTTTTTTTTTTTGTGGCTCCAGTATCAGTAATTTAGAGCTGGCAAAGCCCACTGTGTCACCTGAGAGGCCTGCTCTCATTGAGGACTCGGCTTAGCAAGGATCCCAATCCTTTCCCGATGTACTCCTGAGGCAATACGCTGTGACTTAAAATTACAAATGGCTGTGTTTGCTCCAAGTAAACTGAAGCCAGCTTAGAGCAAATATTACATGGAAAGCGTCGCGCTTTGTTGCATTCCCGTAGCCTGTTGATGGGTGGAGGCAGATGGTGATGTTGTAGGTGTTAAAGGAGCTTGCCAGGCAGCTATATTGCTATCAAGCCAGCTAACTCGTATGTCTGCCTTCAGTCCACGATTCCCAAACTAAACTGACCATGCAACTTTACATGACAGTAGCACAAGGTTCACCTGACCCCTCTCTCCATTGCAGACCATATTCCAGAAGACTTAAGGGACCCGTTCTACACAGACCAGTATGACCAGGAGCACATCAAGCCGCCGGTTATCCGCCTGCTGCTTTCCTGCGAGCTCTACTGCCGCGTCTGCGCCCTCATCCTCAAGACAGAGCAGGCGGCGTCTCTTCAGTCTCACCAGTCCGTCATCCAGGCTCTGTCCAGGAAGGGCATATATGTCGTCGAAAGTGACGATACACCCGTCACAGAAGGGGACCTGGCCTGTATGCCCATCAAAATGGTGAGTCGATGGACTTGATAGTTGGGATAGATATGCTGGTAGTTTCTTCCTGGGTGTTAATTGATGATCTGAGTTTTAAATTCAAAATGTTCAATCTCCTTTTATACTAAATGACCATTTCCAACTTGAGCTGCTGCAATTTAAAAAAGAGACAATACTAGTCAATAATGTTCATGCTCATTGTTTACAGAGAGATACAGGTCATGTTCTTGCAGTAGCTTTTATGAAATGTAACTTGTAGCGCAGATTGCCTGTCCGAGAAGAAGGAAACCAAGCCAGAAGCTGTAACAACTTTGAACCTTACCTGCAACATCCGCAGCTCTTCCTGTTTCTGATGTATTATCTTACCACCGTGAAATCACTTGAAGAGGCTGTTGCTTTTATCCCCATCCAGCAGGACATTCAATCTGAGCCCCAGCCATTTGAGACACTGGGAAGCTTCTATCTATTGTGTAGAGTAACTTTAAAAACCTTGTGGATGGGCATGAAAGTTCTTTTGTAGTTGTTTTACAGCAGACACACAAGGGCTGAAGTGAGTTTCCCTGCTCGACTTAGTGGAACAGTCACCGTTTGATTTGGCTGAACCCTTATCAATTATTTTATTCAAATTGGGAGGTGGAATTTGACTGTTACTCATGCTCGTCAGGCGAAGACTTTCATGCAAGATAGAGCTGTGATTAGAGTTTCTGCTGTGATTGTTGTTGAGCTGTGGCAATGTTGTTTGCAGTCTTAGAAGGTGTTTGACAGACCAGGTGAAGTTTAACTAAAACCCTTTTTTCACTTTTGTCATATAGAAAAAATAAAAAAAAAATAGAATAGCAAAGCTACCTCCCTCTGCTGGTTTAAACTATGCTATCTGAAATACGCCATTGGTGGATTTTGAAGGCAGGTGACCGGTCTGCTACACATCTGTCCCTGACAGACACACATCACAGACACACTTACAACAAATTTAGCCCACAAAAACTTTGTGACAGTTTGTGGATGCGCTCCAGTGCAGACACGGAGAGCCTTACAGCAGATGCACGGAGCTGATAAGCTTGGTTAGCTCTGACTGACGGCAACTGTGTGCAATGAGCGGCGGTCAGTCTGTCACTTACCTCCCCCCATAGTGATTGTTCTTTACAGTCCTCTGGGAGTTCAGCTACACTTTAGAAACACTTCATATAGTTTTCTCCAACTGTTCTTTCTCTTTTTGCTCTTTCGATATGGGGTTATAAAACTTGTCATGTTCATTTTGCTGTATTGGTACCATTACCTCGTGTTCAAAAAGAACATATTGTAATTACAGGACATTGCTTTAACCCCTGTATCAATAAGCAGCACCTCTGCTCCAGTTTTCACATGTTTAACTGACTGATGCTGTATCACTTTGTCAAAAATATAACCTTCTTATCTAGTTGATGGAAAAAAAATAAATCAAAAATAACAGATCCTAATAAAAATTGAAGCCGCGTCCTCTCAGAAAAGTTTAATCAGTTGCCTCAGTGTTAAGAGGGTTACTCTTTCGCTAATACTTCACTGAATGGATTTTTTTGTCTGTGATATTTTTCTCACCTACATTTTTGCAAATCTGTTAAGAGCATTTGCTGAATGCTGGCACTTGAAAATCTTTCCCTTTTGTCCTCACACGACCAGTTGAGACGCCTTTTACCCAGCCTCGATTCGCCGCCGTTTATTAGCTTGTTTCTGCGGAAAACATAAATATTTTGACAGTGACGTTCATGTTTATTCACGCAGGAGACTGGTGGCTTGGCCTCTCCTGACCCTTTGTGCAGTCATAATACGCGTAGTATGAAGTGTAACGCTTGTAATATTTTCACAGATCAGCTCTTGAACAGTGAATGTCCCTGGTGTCCTCACCTGAATCAACAGCCCCACCTCACAGCCCATGTGAATGAAGTGCAGAGCAGCCCCCCACCCTGTGCTGCAATGAGATCCCATGTCTCACGATTTCACCGACAGCACTTCACACAGGATAGAATGAACACCAACCAGCTCACTTGCTCTCAGCCATCGTCCTACCCTTTTTTTTGGTTGCCATGGAAACCGGCCATGGTGTTCAGCCTCCTCTCCGCAGGCTGGCTAGTTAGGGATGTGCGTCTGCTTTTCCTGTTAGCGGCCTGACAAAATAATCCACACGGCCCTGAGAGTATGAGCAGCCAGACACAAAGGCCTGGTGAGGAGATGGAAAATCCTGAGCAGGACACCGCTTATCTCTGATAGACTGTTGGACAGCCCCAACCCCTCCCAGTTTGCTGACTTGACAAGGTGTTTCCATGGCAACCCACATTTTTTGCACTTCTGTTCTGTTTGTGTGAATGAAACAGATCCTGTACCTGCAGACAGCTCCTCTGCACCTTGTCTGACGTTTGTTAGGCCAACCAGCTGGGGGGTTGTAAAACCTCGAGAGCTCAGCCATCCTCTTTCCTCGGTCCTCTTGAGAACTTTGTGTGTGTGCGCGCGTGCACACTTTCTCCTGACAGACAGACGCACACACAGCTCAGGGCAATAGCAGGCCTTGTTTCCCATGGGGCTCCATGTTGAGCAGATGAAGAACAGTGCGAGTGTTTGAGGAGAACAAAAGATTGAACAGCACATCATGCTGTTTGCCCCTTTTGTTTATTTTCTGATCACTACTGATAGACGCTAAGCCGGTAAATGCAGTGCACCTTTTGTTGACTCATTCAATGTATTCCGTTGCTGCGTTATCATGTTGCACATACATTATTGTTAAAACCGACTCTTCCATTCATACTTTAGCTGTTTAGCAGACTACACATTTGTGTATGAAACCTAGAACCTGACAGATGGTTGATTTTATTTTGCTAACAAATATAATAAATAAATAAATAAGAGCCATACATTTTGGAGGATCTCTCAGATTATTAAAAATATTTGTCACATTTTATAATTACAAACTTGTGCTTATTAAGCAATTTAGCGGTGACATATTTCCTAAATTTCCTCAACTCTTGTCATTCAGCCACTGTTAAATAAACATACTTGTATTGCCTCAGAATTGCCTCTGCTTGACTTTAACGCTTAGCTTGCCTTTGAACACAAAATACTTCAATTCAAAACAGAAACTCGAGTGAGTGAATCTGATGAGCCAGCAGAACCTAAGCAGCTTTGAGCGTCCTTTATGCGCAGTCTTAATCCTGTCTTCATGTATATGACTGAGCGGTAGTTCTTCTGTGTCCACGCTGGTCCTGCTGTGGTGAAAGCTTTGAATGGCCCTCGGTCGTTATGCTAACGAGCGTAATCGCAGTCCACTTCCATCAACAATTGGATTTGCAGCATGTTACCCAAAGCAGTGACTGCAACAAGCCAGGCATGTTTATGTAATAGATTCAGGTGCTGCATTATTGGCAGAGATGTTATGGACGAGGAATAAACCTTAATAACTTTTACAAAGAATGAGACAAAATAGTTTTTTCTCAGCATATTTGGTTTAATATTTGACTGGTTAATATCATATCTGGCTATTGAGCAATATTTTTTCTGTTAGGTGTTAGGCCGCTTGGAGTAGAGATACCCCTGCTTGGCCTCTTGATTTCATTAGGGTGGACACGCATTGTGCTGAGTGAGAGGTCTCACCTCTGATTAAACAGCAGTAGGTTATTTAAAGCTACACATTTTGTTTTTGGAACCTCGGGATTGTCTCTCTAGAGCTATAGATCATTTGTCTTATCCACACCCCATAGTGGCTGGTGTGTCCCAGAATGCACTGCTTGTCAAGTATTTGTTGTGTAACAGAATGTGACCTTTGATTGATGATTCGTTACCTGTAAAAAGTAGTAACTGCGATATGCTTTAAACAAACTGGATTTCACAAGCGTCATGCAAATATGTCTGAATGATATTCAAAACAAACATTCAAACAGGGACCTGACCTACCAGTGTTGCACGTCAGAGTCTGTTTATAGGTCTTGGGGTGTACTACTGCATGTGTGAAAAATGGTATATGAAGCCTTTTGTGGCTCCAGAGGGAAAATCTCATCATTTGTTATGCAGTGGCTCCAATTGGTGTTGATTTCTCACTTTTAAGGGGTAGATTTATCAGGAAGGGGATATTTAGAACACTGTAAATAGAGTCAGCATAGTCATCATTGCTTGTTGGAATTGGAGGGTAAACAAACATTCGATCATATTCCACACTAATAAGCTCTGCAGCCTTTTATGTTGTGTAAATCTGCATTAGATTATAATATCCGGTTCTTTGCCTCCAGCTTTGATGTTAATTGCATTGGAAACTGCAGGAAAAAAAAAAGAATCCAATGAAATTGAATTGTCCCCTGTTTCCCTTTTTCTCTCACCCAGAGTGCTCACATGCCGATGATCGATGCCCTGATGATGGCCTACACGGTGGAGATGATCAGCATCGAGAAAGTGGTGGCTTCCGTCAAGCGCTTCTCCACCTTCAGTGCCTCCAAGGAGCTGCCCTTTGACCTGGAGGACGCGATGGTCTTCTGGATCAACAAGGTTTGAACACAGCACAGATGCGATAAAAGAAACATGGCAGCATATATTTGAAAACCTTTGACAACAGAGTTTAGCCGTTTCATTCCCTAAACGTCTAGTTAAGTGAACCTGGTGCACATGAAGGAGGCTCAGGCTCAAGTTGCACTCATCTTTCAACGGGCTGAAGGCCTGAGGCAACGAGAGCCATGACTCAGTGTGTCCATTATCACAGTGACGTCCGCACAACACGTCTGGGAAAATGAAAGTCCATTTGTAAGAGACTATTTATTTCCAGGGAAAATTTTTCAGGTTAATTTAACACACACACACACACACACACACACACACACACACACACTTATTTATTTATTTATTTAAAGTTGGCTTAAAATGGCTTGTTTTGTTCGACCAACAATCCAAAACTGAAAGAAATACAGTTTACTGGTTTGATTTTCTGTCATTGGTTTAATCAATGTCACTGACAAAAAATAGAGCACAGACATTTTGTTTACACGTAATCGTAACCAGGTAACAATCTAACAGTAATCTTTTTCTAGAAAGTAAATTTTTTCAAGAAAAAAAACCTTGGTTATCATAATTGAGGTAGGAGGTAAGAGAAACATGATTTCTCCCTGAAAACATGATTCTTGTGCCATGGGTGCGTACATGACAGGAGAAGTTAATACCCAGGTGCCGTTGTAATAACTCAATTTAACAGTGACAAATGAACACAAACTAGCCTCCAGAGCTCCAAATAACTGGGATTCCACTGCTAAGAGTCGAGTATTTGTAAAATTGCGCAGTGAGGACAAGCTGTGTCTGTCTGCCTGTCCTCTCACTAAGCCGTCAGCCTGCTCTGATACAGACACATGCAACCAAGAAGAAGAGCAAGTCAGCAAGCCAGTCTTTCAAAATAAGGTCAAGTGTAGGGGAGAAACCTGTTTACCGACCTGTTGCATGTATGCGCAGATTTACAGTTACAAGGTTTCTACAGAAATGTGTTCTTAAATGATCTGTGTAACCTGCTTTCTCTCAGTAACCTGGTTTCTTCAGTGCATGCAAACCTCCTAAATATGTCGTCTTATTTCTTGTGCAGGTGAACATGAAGATGAGGGAGATTACGGAGCGGGAACACAAAGTCAAGCACCACCCGCTGGAGTCCCCCAGCCACCAAAAGGTAAAGCCACTCACAGTGTCTTGCAGTTGATTCTTTTTACAGGAGAGACATTCAAAATACTGGAGCCAACAGATCCAGTAGCTCTGTATTTCTGGTTTTGTGTGTTTGTGTGGTGTCACCACAAAATCAAACAAAATCCAGGTTCAGGACACCGGCAGGATCCTTATTTTTATGACGTTGTTTCTCCCTGATGGCATTGTGGACATGTTCTGACCCTGCCTTCTTCTTCTCTGTTTATACCGGAAGCAGATCCGATCCTTTGTCTCTGACCTCTGACCTGTTAATCTTTTTGCTCCTGTCCCTCATCTGTCCCTCCCTTCCCTCTTTCATCCCTGCAAACTGGATAGTCTCCCTCCAAATGGTATTGGAAGCTAGTCCCTGTAAGTTGGTTGCCAGCCTGGCCCCCCCCCCTCGCCCCATAACCCCATTTTCTTTACCCTCTCCCCCTTGCACGCATAGTTCTGTGTTGATGTGTGCGCACACTCCACCGTGGCTCATTGAAGCTCATTCTGCGCTGCTTGTAGCCGGCAAGGGGGAGAAACCTTTTTTGGGTTCTTTTTTTTTTCTTTTCCTCTTGTGGCAAATACACCACACAGGTGTAAAGGTTTTCTGACCTCTTGTGTTAAAAAAATAATAATATTCTTTTAGCTACGCAATGTGTGCTGTTTCATTTCAAGCTCAAGTAGGCTACGTAGATCCGCTGTTCGCGTGTGTGTGGTATTTGCTTGCCCAGTGAGAAAAAGAGCAAATCCATGCCGATACCCTCTTTGCTTTGCAGTCCCATCCCTGGTCACCTCCTCTCACTGATCTGCTTTGTCATTCCCCCTCCGTTCTCTCTCTCTTCTGCTCTCACACACTGTTTCCTCTGTGCCCACAATCTTCTCTGACAGTATCTCTTCTCTGTGTGTGTGTGTGTGTTAGCCTCATGTCATGCACGAGCTGGCCCAATGCATGCTGGAGCCAGAGGAACTCTCTGAGGTGGTACAGTGTTCCCTCTTAGTCAGGAGAAAACTCCCTATATATGTATAATTCATTTTTGTTGTAGCGCTCCTCCAAGTTTTGTTGGTAGTTTTATCTGTGACTTGTGACGGAAGCTGCAGTTGGTAGAATTGTGTTGAATGGTCTCCCAGCACACTGTGAAGCATCAGAGTCAATGAAAATGTGATGTAATCTAATTATATATATATAGCTGCTCAGCCATGTTGTGTTTTTTTTGTGATTTTTTTTTTTTCAAATTGTTGTTGTTTGATCAGTTTGAATTTAAAATCAATTTTTAATTTATTTCCTTATGGTTTAATTGTTAACCGCACTCTGAGCTTCACAACAGCTGGGTGACGTCATGGATACTATGCCCGCTTTTTATTTAGTCTATGTCTGTAGCCTGATGAATTACTGCATGTTTTAGGCAGACACTGATAGTTCATGTTTAAAGCTGTCAAATATTAATATCTATTGCCCGTAGATCTTTAATATGGAATTTTAAAGCAGATCACGCTGGCAGCCGGAAGTCAGACACACAAACGGCGTAGAGGAGTTGGTTGATTTTCAAAATAAAACTCCCTGTGCAAACTTCCTATTGTAAAAACAGGCAAAGGGAACTATACTCACATACACACAACACAACAACGCACAACAAGGGAAAATCTGAGCAAGTTAACAGTCCTGCGGGTGAAACACTGTTTCTGAAACATCCCCGGTGAGGTCTGAAGTTGCATGGAGAACAGACCAACACGGTGTTGCAGTCACAACATCACAAAGCCATGCCCGGTAGGATCCAGGCGTAATGGTCACTCTGTTTTTGAATGACCTCAAACCTGGTTTGGTGTTTCTGTACTGCTGTTTTTTTTTGTAACTTATCAATCAACTGTTACTGATATACCCATAATAATATATCAGCTCTATTAGTCATCCCCACTTCCGTATCGTAAATATCCCTGCAGAGACTTGATCTGCATTTCTAAACACCTTTGCCTCCTTTACAAGTGCCACAGAAAATGTTAGATTGGCTATTCATTACAAAGAAAGTTGTGGCCTTCCCAGAGTAAGGTGAATATTTGTACGCCGTGCAGAAACATTTTGGGTTAGAAGCAGCAGTATTAGTCAGTACAGTCTGCTTTGGCATTGTGTGTTCTATATTTATGTTGCTCCAAATCATATGTAGGTCTGTAATGTCCATTTTTAGTTTCAGTGGGTGCACATGCCTATGTAACAATGTTTAGATTTGAGTCTCTTGTATGTAGCTCATATACTTGCTCACTGAACGGTGGAGACTGAAATAAATAAAATTTACATCCTTACCACCTGAAAGAATATATATCCAACATTAAGGGGTGAGTTTCTATACTAAGTACACACACATTTCCTATAAGTGGGCCAGAGAATACCCCAGTTTCCCTTCCAGTCAGCTGGCTCATGTTACCTAGTTTGACCGGACTCCACTACTTGCTGCTTTCCAACTAAGGCCTGAGGAAGGCTGACCATCCATCTGTGTTGTTCATGTCACTGTTTTAACACTTCCACCTCCATCAGCTCATAGTTAACCAGGTCTTCAGGGTTCTCCCTAAACTGCGTGATCGTGGTGCCACCAGATTTTGTCATTCAGCATTATTTTCTTTGGGAAATCACATCAAACCTGCTGCCGATCAGTCGAAGAGGAGAATACGTTTTGTTTTAAAACTCCTGGGGAGAACCTTGATCTGATCTGAAGTGCAAATAGAGCATTAACTGGAGCCGAAAACATCCGAGATCAATGTATGCCTTGACTAGTCCAGGCATGAATCTCACAACAAAAGAGATTTGTACCTGTGTGACACTAGTCATCGCATTTGGGATGTTTTATGATGTGCCATTGGTTGGTAGTACCGTGGTGGTGGTGGTGGTGGTGTCTTGTTGCCGCTGTGGCTTTTCATTTCACAAAGCACTCATCCTGTCCCCTGGTGGTTAGGTACGGTATCGTCGGGAGCACGCTTCAGGCCGTCAGCTGCCCTTCTTCCCACTGCTGGAAGACCTGATGAGGGATGTTTGCGACGGAGCTGCACTGCTCGCCGTGGTCCACTGCTACTGTCCGGACCTCATGAAGCTGGAGGGTACGCTGCACGGACACACCCGCGCTCCGTAGCTGTGCCTCACTAATTAGCAGTTCACCTCGAATAACACATTGAACTTAATATCCATGTGCGACCCTATTTTTGGCGCTTGCACATGGCTTACTGTCCCCGTCCAGTCAGTGTGACATTTATAGCCATCAGATCATTGAGTTGCATCCTGATCTGACCTGCTGTCTGCCTGTCCAATCAGATATTTGCCTCAAGGAAGTACCCTCCATTGCTGATAGCCTGTACAACATCCAGCTACTCAGAGAGTTTGCCAGCGAGTATCTGAATAAAAGCTTCTATCTGACAACTGAGGACATGCTCTACTCACCACTCGTGCTCAAGGTACAAACACTGACATGCATTTGGAATACAATAAGTTCTCAACAGACACGGCTGCTCGCTACTTATTTTTTTTTATGTGTGGGTTAACATGTTTCCTCTACTCTCTACGTAGCACAATGTCATGGTGTTCATTGCTGAACTCTTCTGGTGGTTCGAGACTGTCAAGCCAGAGTTCGTCCAACCGAGAGATCTCCAAGAGTTCAAAGATGGTAAGAGCTGGATAAAAATTAAAATATGACATTGTTGACTGACGACTTTGCTTGTGGATGTCCCCGTGTTGACATGTTGAGCACCTCTCTCTTCCTCCCTCTCCTCAGCTCGAGCCATAGCTCAGCCCAAGAGTGCCCGCCCATCAGTGCCTATCTCCAACGCCACCAAGCGCAGCTTCCTGGCCAGCCCTGGTGTCGGCGATAACCAGAGCAGCCCAGAAGTCTGTAACAGGTACTTCCTGCACCCTGAAGACTCTGACCCCCTGTAAGTCTTCTCTCGCTTTCCTTCTCATTCCGCCTCATCATGATCCTGTCTTCTAACAAGTTACAGTAGCCCTACAAGGATGGGTAGATATGCAACTGACCTTTTATTCTCACGTATGCTTCCCCTTTAGCCCTTTGCCTTTACCTTCAACACATTTAACAATGATTTGCACAAAGTTGTCTCTTTGTGTCTGTGTGGGAGCATGAAAGCTTAGTCGGCTCAAAGGGCGCTTTCATGTCGCTGCTTGTCGGTTGTCTGGGGAAATATTTGTCCGTTACTGTAACTGTGTTGAAAGACCTCTGAATGCAAAAACCTTCTGCCAATCTGCTCTGCGAATAGCGTTCTGAATGACAGTTACATACCTGCTAAAAACTACATTTCTTGACTTTTTAGTAAAGGGGGTCCAACCTTCAGTCCTTCCCACCCACTCCTGCCCCTCCGACAGAGGCAGCAAAAGCAGCAAGGAGATGACGGTGCAGGTAAGGACATCACTCTTGTTCTAACACGATCGTGACCAGCTGCTGTTTTTATACTTAATCATTGCTTGTTTGTGTTTCTGGTTAGGTCTTAGAAACCGCTCCAACTCCCTGACTCAGGTGGACGGACAACCCAGGGGCTCTGTTGTTGCATGGCCCGACAAGAGGCAGAGGTACGTAAAGTTGTTTAAAAAAAGTAAACTAGCTGTAGTGTTTTGGCGGAAGCTATCTATCACTCACTTCATTTTCCATGCTCTCCTCCTGCAGACCACTGTCCACACTGAGTCCCTACATGTTTCATTCAGCCACAGACAGTGATGCAGACATAGCTTCTGGTGACAGTGTGAGTCTGGCTCGCTCCATAAGCAAAGACAGCCTGGCGTCCAACGTCGTCACCGTCACGCCCAAACACCAGACTTCTGTCCACCAGCCATCGCAGGCTCCAATGCGAAGAATTAATGGCCACGGCCTCCTCGGCATTGTCAACATGGAGGACGAGGAAGAAACTCTGGTGGCAGTTGCCAGGACTGATAGTTCTGTCATCCCTAAAAGGGTCGACGGGACGCAGGCGGCTGCCACAGTGGGACCGAAACCCTCCGCCGAGGCCAAACCTGAACCAGATAGCTTTTACCTAGAACCACTGATGCCTGCCGTGCTCAAAACGGCTAAAGAGAAGTCTGTATGCCTAAACAAGGAGGAGGAGAGTGGTGAGGGGCCTCGCTCTTCAGGGAGGGGCTCTCTACGCCGGGGAGACGGATCTACATCGGCCGTTCGTAGGAAAGCTCCCGGTAACCTGAACCAAACCTTTACTCCTCCGGGTGAGGAGGAACACCTGCCAGAGGAGCCTCCACAGAGTCAGGCAGATGCCAGGCCCATTCTTACCAGCAGCATGGACCCCTCGTCCAGAGAGCCAGCCGGGGGTTTCTACCTGCATTCAGATTCTGAAGAACCAAAGTCTGGCCAGGTCCAGGACGTTGAGCTGGAAGACCTGGATGAAGAGGAAGAGGATCTGGATGAAGCCGTTACCACTAAGGACCCCAACTGGCCCAGGAAGGCTTTTATTGAGGACGATGAAGAAGAGGAATCAGCCAAACTTCAAGAGGACATGAATGTGAAAGAGCACGAGGACAAAGACATCAACGGTTGCAGCGGGCGCTCCAGCCCCTGTCTCAGCGTCAACTCCCAGGCCAGCAGCATGGCCAGTGGCAGTGTGCGCATGACCTCCTTTGCTGAGCGCAAAGCCCAGCAACAGCGCTTTGGCAGCAACCACGACCTACGCTCCAGTGCCTCCAGCTCCCAAAGGACCACTCCAGATGGATCAGAGAGCAGCGGGCCCCTGCCTTCCTCCTGGAGGATTAAAAGAGACCAGAGCCCCTCCTCGCCCTTGGGAGGATGCTCTCGCACAGGCGACGGCAGCGGTGGTGCCAATGTACTGGCTTCTGAAATCGTCCAGCTCCGTATGCAGCTGGAGGAGAAGCGGCGTGCCATCGAGCACCAGAAGAAGAAGATGGAGGTACTGTCGGCGAGGCAGAGACAGAAGCTGGGGAAGGCGGCCTTTCTGCACATTGTCAAGAAAGGCGGAGGCAAGAGCGACACATTACCCAACCCACTTAAAGCTGACATCTCTAAAGACGAGCTCACTCTGGAGAAAGGACCATCGAGTAAAGATGATATGTGTGTGGATGCCCTGAGGGGGGACAAAGAGGTAGAAGGAACCACCCTACCAGGTGCCTTAGAAGCAGACAGGAAGGGGAACGGCGGAAGCTTCTATCTAGATGAAGAACTGGACCTGAATGAATGCAGCCGCTCCATCGAGCTGCTGAATGACGCCATCGGCAGCATCCAGCAGCAGATGATGCAGCTGTCACTGCAGCAGGAGATGTTGATGAAACAGAATGTACAGTCCCCCTCTGGCGTAACGCCACCTCTTCCGGGCAGCGACAAAAACGGTGACCCTAAGGCAGGGGCAAGCTTTCACTATGTGGAGCACCTCTCTGGCAGCAGCACAGCCCCCACCAGGAAACCTCCCAAGCTGAGCTCAGGCCGGAGCTCCAGGTCCAAACCATCTGAGCTCAAAATAGCCAAGGAGCAAAGCCGGCACACCTCCAGGACCCTTACTCCCACCCAGAGTGGGTCAGAGACATTACCACACTCAAGGCAGTTAGCTGGGGGCAGGTCCCCCAGGGCCGAGCAGCCTGACAGCCCCAGAACCCCCACAGTAGGAGAGACAATCGACAGGCCGGGCTCTGGCCACATCCGGAGCGCCACCTTCCGGCTCCGCGACGAGGCGAACATGCGTCTGCCGACCCGAGTGGACCTGACGGCAGTTGTTGCCCCAGAAGTGTCCTTTGAGGAGTGCCTTTCCAGCACCATGAGAGAGTCTGAGCTCAATTCTTCAGACGGTTCGGGCAAAGAGAACATACCATCGGAGGAGACGCAGCGCAGCAAAACACACCTGATTGAGGTCGACCTGTCGGAGCTGAAAGACCCTGAAGAAGAGGAGGCTGCTGAGGACAGGACGACAGAAGGAGGGGATGGAGAGCAAAAGTCAGTCATGGGCTTCTTCTTCAAGGTAATGCAGAAATAAAAATAATCTCCTGATTTAAAATGATTTAAGCCACCATGTAAATTGATTGTGCTCCTGATGATTGAGCTATTTAACATTTAATTCAATTTTAAATGATTAAATGCTTTAGTAAACAAATTATGTTCCTTATTTTTTCTTCTTTTAGGATGAGCAGAAAGCAGAGGATGAGCTTGCAAAGAAGAGAGCGGCGTTCCTGCTGAAGCAGCAGAAGAAAGCCGAGGAGGCCCGACTCCGTAAACAACAACTGGAAGCAGAATCTGAGCTCAAGCGGGATGAAGCCAGGTAACTTATTTTACAGCTATTGTATTCAGACGTTGTTCTTCCAAGAAAAATAGGTGGATGAATAAAAATCATGGGCTTGGTTTCTTCTAGACGAAAGGCCGAGGAGGATCGCTTGCGTAAAGAGGAGGAGAAGACACGGCGGGAGCTGATAAAGCAGGAGTATCTGCGGAGGAAGCAGCAGGAGATGTTTGAGGAACAAGGTCTCGTCAAGCCCAAAACCCCCAAACCGAAGCAGAAACACAGACCCAAGTCTGTCTTCAGAGAGGAATCCTCCAGCGATAATTTCTCCAAGGGCTCTTCCACACGTAAGATTGTCACATAACTAGTTTGACATTTAACTGTTGCATTTTTTTTTTCCTCACACGTCTCGTCTTGCCTCACTTGGTTTTTATTTCCATCTGAAGCTGTGGGGCACGTTGGCTGACTGCCAGTTATTTTAAGTCACCACCAAATTTACATGTCCACCAGTTATGAATTTAACACGGCAGCTTCATTTCTGGCTCATTTCCTGCATTAAATAATGGGATAAACAACAAGTACGGAGTAAATCGACGGTTGTTGAAGATTTTATTTTGTTTCATAGACAAATTTTATATTCAGTCCAACTGCTATGAAGTTTGAAGTCTGTTTTTAGCAGAAAAGCGCCACACATTTTTATAAAATAATTGTGTCCCGTCTGTTTCATACAGCTGACAACCTGAGCAACGCCCAGTCAGGCTCCAGTCTGTCCCTGGCCTCCGCCGCCACCAACGAGGCCGACAGCGTCCACTCCGGAGGGGCCGGCTCCCAGCGGTAAATAACTCACAATTGTTTTATTTTTTTTTTTACGTTTATGATTCGCTGTATTTCCAATTTGCAAAAAAAAAAAAAAAAGTCACGTCATGCTTATCGTTCATCGTGTCTTCCAGCTGCGACTCTGTGGAGTCGTTCCCAGGCAGTCGCAACAGCCGGACTGCGGAAAGAGACTGGGACAACGGCTCTACTGCATCTTCCATCACTTCCATGGCTGAATATACTGGTAGGTGCACACGTTTCATTGTGATGTCTCGACCATTATCAGATATATTACACAAGCCCAAGTCACCGTTATTTGACACAGACTAGACCGCAGTAAATGTATTTGATTTCTTCCTTTATTGATTCGTATGTGCTCCGTCTTTTCTCCTTTTAGGTCCCAAACTATTCAAGGAGCCCAGCGCCAAGTCGAATAAGCCAATCATCCACAATGCAATCTCCCACTGCTGCCTAGCTGGCAAAGTCAACGAGCCTCAGAAGAACCAGATCTTAGAGGTCAGTTCTCTGTCAGACACGGACCAACTTATGTAACCGCTCCACGGCCGTCAAAGGTCTTTGTAAATGAACCCTGATATTCTGTATGTGGATTTTTCTCAATGTGCTTCTGCGAGTATCGATTTCTGTCATAGTCGGTTAAGCTCACTGAGCTCACCGTCTTCCAACATGAAATCCTGTCGCACACTGCTAACATGGCAGATTAATTTTTGTGGTACAGACCCGGGAAACAATTGTATTTCCTGAACAACAAAATTTGTAACAAGAGCCTGCAGAAAAGTGAAGCTAGACTCACTGCATCTCGGTTACTAATGTGCAGAAACTCTTGACAGACAGGATGACATTTTTAGGGGAAGAAGTCTCTTTTTCACGGGAAAGTATTATTTCTTACTCATTTGCCTGTTTAGAATTTGAAATCGACAAACCTAACAGTGTCGTAGACCTCAGTGTTACTATCAATCCTATATTAATGCTTCTGTTTAACCTCCTTCCCCCAATAGGAGCTAGAGAAGTGCGAGTCCAATCACATGATGATCCTGTTTCGCGACGGCGGCTGCCAGTTCCGGGCGCTCTACTCGTACTTCCCAGACACCGAAGAGATACAGAAGCTGACGGGCACAGGACCCAAGAGCATCAGCAAGAAGATGATCGACAAGCTGTACAAGTACAGCTCGGACCGGAAGCAGTTCACCGTCATCCCTGCCAAGACTGTGTCGGTCAGCGTGGATGCTCTGACAATCCACAACCACCTGTGGCAGGCCAAGAGAGGCACTGTGCCAAAGAAAAGCGGAAAATAGCAAACGCGGATTTTTCAAACGCCCCTCTGTCGTCCAAATCATCTTATTCCCCCCCCATCCTGCTTGTTTTCCCCTGAATAGACTGCATTGACGCCCACAGCCAAGCTCACCGCCATGCCGGGGCTGGAAAACCTGCTCGGCAGAGGCCGCATTTACGGGCATGTGGTCACCTGTAGGTGAACCAAGGCAGAAACAAGGGAAAAGGTGTGTGTGTGTGTGTGTGTGTGTATGGGTGTGTGCGCGCGTGTGTGTCACAGGTGGTTAGGGTCTGGTGCTTTTGCAAGAAAAAGAGGAATGCCGGCTGATGTCGCTTTTTCTCCCTGTGATCTCAGTGCGATCTGTTCGGGTTTCTTTTGATCCGGCTCAGTTTTTTTTTTTTTCTACGATGACCACGTCTTAAGCATGTGGCTTTTTTTTTTCTCTCCCCCTTTCCCCGCCTCTCTCTCTCTCTCTCTCTCTCGTATGTGGTGGATGTATTTATTTATTAGTTCAGCACTGTCATGGTCGAGAGCTCAGCTGCAGCACTAAAGTCCTTCCTTCCCCCTCCCGGAAACGCCTCTCGTTTGGGTGAATTCGGACAAAAAAAAAAAAAAGAGCAGGAACATCACGGGGATTTCTGTTCGCTCATTCCAGAAACTCCGAAGCAAGGGGCCTTCGTAACAGCCCTTCAGGACAGTCGGACTGCTCTGCTGTCCCAACAAGAATCTCTTCCTGCGTGGACTGTAGAGTCTATCAAATCAGGCTGGCATTGCCAATTTTGCCTCACCGGGGATCTCCAAAAAAACCTGCTGCTCTGAACTGTCGTCTTCTTTTTGTCGCGGCGGACCTCCTTCGGTCTCCGTAAGACATCCGTTGGCCTTTTCACGCATCGTGGTACTATTTATTCAACCGCTTTTTAAACTAGACGCTGATCGTGTAGCACTGGATATGTGTATAGCAAAAGGAAAAAAAGAAAAAAAAAGTTACCGGCGGTCATTTTAAATACTTTTATTTGTCAAAACATCCTTTTTCTCGAGGGTGTCAAAAAAGGGTGAATGATAGATTTTGGTACACAAATGATGCTTATTTTGTTTTTAGCTTCTTCTTTTTTCTTTTCTTTTTTTTTTAATTATTAAAGCAATGTGGTATAGAGTCCGAGCTGATGTTATGTGTTTTCATCATAACGGGAATTCTCTGATGTTTAGAGCTTAGTTGTGTTTCTCTCTCTCTCTCTCTCTCTCTCTCCACTGGGCACTCTCGAATTGTCCTGTATAAAGGTGCACTCATGAACACTTGTCGACGGCTTCTTTCATGCAATGTAACTCCCCTCCCTGAGTGTTTTTGTCGGCCTATCCTATCTTTAACTAAGAGAGCAACACACACACACACACGCGCGCGCACACACGGGCACGCACACTCTTGTTATGAAGAGTGTGTCCGTGTTGCTCTGTAACCGGCTCAAGCGACAGTATTTGATATATTCAGGGGTTTGTGTGTGCTGGCGGGCGGGGGACTGGTTCAGTTATGTACCAACATTAAAGAACATTCCTCCAAGGTGTTGACAGACTGCCAGATCGTCTCTCTCTCTCTTTCTCTCCGTCTTTTCAGACTTCATCAAAAGTGCTTTTTTTTTTATTTTTTTTTTAAGAAACCATTTGTTGGCCTCAAGAACAACCAGAAGTGTTGCACGAGCACTTTACTTTCTGTTTGTTGGGGGATTCTTTTCTTCTTTTTTTTTTGAACGGGCATAAAAACTAAGAACTAATCAATAAACACTGCTGTTGCGCGCATCGTAAATTGTGAAAACTAAACCAAACACTAAGATTTAATACTGACATGTAAAAGCTGAGGGACCTCCGCTGATACGATACTACTGCTGTCTCCAAAAACAGAATACTTGATTTCTCATTTGCTGCATTTTGATTTGTTTTTGGGGGCATTTGGGCGGGGGGGGTGGCAGATCTTGACTTGTATGTGAGTGTATTTTTATGTTAACTAAAAGATTGTATTGGCATATGGTCACCATTTTTGTTACACTAGTGTACTTTTCATCCTCGTTGATTTTACCTTTTTGATCCCATGCCATCTATTTATTTTAAAAATGGAAGCACTGAAACGGAATAAATTTTCAAGTGAATAAAAGTCACATTTTTTTTTCATTTTTATTTCTTTTCTCATGGCTTGATTTGTTCATTCGTGACACTCACTGTTTGTTTCAGTTTTAGACGCCACACCAATCACAACTTTTTCACAAATAAGCCGCTGCTTCCTCTCACTGGAATGTTTCATTTTCTACGCACATATTTAAGTTCAAACTAACATCACAGGCTTGTGTGAAACTTCTCAGCGCAAAGAAGCAAAAATGTGTCATCCAACATGACAAGGGGTTTTTCTAATTTAAGCCACCTAAAGCATTAAACACTTTCAGACCTCCCCTGGTAACTGCATCACACTCTACCACCCAACTGGAACAGCGGCCTCAGCGCCTTCATGCCCGGCGCTCATAACCATGGCAAACTCCTGATCCGCCATGGCAACTGTGTTTCTTCTTCACACCTGCTAGTTCAAGTGATCGCGACCTTCATACTTGATAAGCTGTCGCTCCAGGTTAGAGTCCAAGTTGTAGACCAGATCAGGTCGGACGCCATGAAGGGTAAGTGCATGTATCTCATGCTCAAACTCTGAAAGAGATGAAAATCTAATCCGATCTGTTTGTATCTTCAGTTGTCGCAGGTCTTGCTTTGTTGCTGGCGAATGTGTTCAGCGAGCCTTGTGTTAGAGAGGGGCAGATTTCATTCTGCCTCAACATACCTCCAGGTGAGGACTCAAAATGTTTAATGACACACTAAGAATTGGAATTTGAAAAGATAATTGTGTTGAGCTGTTATTAGCCTTTTCATGAAATGTCTTCCTTACCCCAGCTTCATAAAAATGTAAATGAACTCTGTCATTCTCAAATTAATTATATTTTCATTAAAGCTGTGCTGAGGATGATACACAAACTCTTTTTATGGCAGAAAAGCATTGCTCAAACATAAAGAATACAATACAAATATATATATTTATAAATTTATATTTATTTATCTGTGTCATCTGATGATTAGAATGCTGTTTTTTGTAGGAGCGTTTTGTTATATATGTTGAGATAGTCTTCAGTCTGGTGACATTGCACAACATGACCACTAGATGGCAACAGAAAAATAATACATGTAATTCTAACGCTGTACCTTAGCTTTCACACCTGGTATTTCATCTCTGACGATGATCCTGAAGGATGTCGGCGAGATAAACGCCACAGTGTTACGCAGCGACAACCTCGCCTCTGTAACCAAGCTCAGGATTCAGGATGCCGGTGTGACTGGAATCGCTGAAGGGGCCTTCAGTTCTTTCCAGAACCTCACAGATCTCCATCTAAACCGGAACTTGCTGACCGAGATGAACCCAAACTGGCTTGGTCGCCCTGATAACCTGGCAAAGCTCAGCCTCACAGAAAACCACATTGAAGTTCTGAATGAAACCATGCTCGACGGGCTTGTTCACCTCAAGAGCCTCAGTCTGAATAAGAACAGGATCAGAACAATTGATCCAAATAGTTTTAACTCTCAGACCGTCTTGGATGAGTTGGATTTGTCTGAGAACAGGATGACTTGGGTGTCACCTCAAGTTTTCAGGTCTCTCAGGTCCACCAGAATCAGACTAGATGGGAACCCCTGGGACTGTTCCTGTGGAGCCGAAGACTTTGTCGACTTCATAAGAGGTTCGTGAAATATGAGACAAAAAGCAGAAGCCGTGTTTGTTTGAAGAGCTATGTTTGAAGCTGCTTCTCTCCTCAGATCTCCAGAACAGATCACTGATAGACAGACAGGTGAAGGTGACCTGTGAGAGTCCTCCATCTCTGAGGGGCCAACCTGTGTGGAACGTGCGTGTGTGTGTGACGTCCCCTCCGCCAAGATCACCATCAGTGACTGAAACTGTCCAACCCAAACCCACCAACATCCTCACAACAGTCCCAACATCCACGGCTACATCTGGTTCGGCTTTTCTCTGTTTCTGGTTTGATATTTAGAACTCTCATCATTTTATATACGTATATATTTTATGCTTATGGTCTAAGTTGTTCCCCAAAAGTTGGGACGACACCTCCATCACAACCGACATCAAAGACAGAAACCTCTGCCCAACCCAAACCCACCGATACCCCCAGAACAGTCCCAACATCTACGGGTACATCCGGTTAGTCTTTTCTTCCGGTTTGACATTTCAAATTCTTCATCATTGCGTATACAAACATATTTTACAATTAATATCTATGTTGTTTCCCAAAAGTTGTGACGGCATCTCCAGCACGACCAACATCAAAGACAGAAACGTCAGGCCAACCCAAACCTACCGATGCACCTTTTATATTCTCTTCACACACCGGTACACTTTGGTTCCTCTTGATGTTTGAAATTCTTTACCATTAGAGTTTGCGCTCAGTGTCTCTGTCGTTCTCTCCAGCAACGCCTCCGACATCAGAGAAAAGAACCTCGATCCCACCCAAACCCACTGATAATCTCACCACGACCACTACACCTGCTTTAAAGACCGGTACACTTTGGTTCTTCTCATCTCAGTTTTGTTCATATTCAGATCAGGCTACTATGAGAGATTACCAGGGTCAAACTTTTATGTTGATCTCTGCATTCCTGGGACATGTTATGAAGCAGTGAGAACCCGATTATGGATGTAATTGATGTGATTTGAATATCATTAGGCGTCTGATTATAAGGTATGATTTCAGCTCATGATAAAATGTAATAAGCACGTGACAACTAAATTTAGATAACTTGCACACAAACCTACTGAGGCATCGTGACGTTCTGATGGTCTTTCGCCTGCAGATGGTGCCACAACAACATAATTAAATGAATCAGTGCCACATAATTCACCCTCGTGCAAAGCTAGTCATTTTCACAGATAGTATCTAAACGCATTTAGAAGACCGTGAAGCTTGAGCGGCTTTCTGTCGCTTCTGTTTGTCCTTTAGAAGCTTATATGACATCACAGCCATCAGTGATGGAGATCTCTGTCCGTCCTTACCCCACCGACCTGCCCATAAATATATCTACACCCACTGGAGTGACTGGTATGCCCGGTTCTTCTTCTTTTTTTGCAGTTTGAACATAATTTGTGCTTCATATGTCTGTTGTTCCTTCCAGAAATTCTTCTCGCAACACCACGGCCATCAGATACAAATATTGTCTGCACGCTCGTTGTTGTGATAGGTATGTATAGTCTTTGTTTTGTTTCCGCTTGGTCGTAATACAAATATA
The DNA here is from genome assembly GCA_014281875.1 of Nibea albiflora. NCBI lineage: Eukaryota > Metazoa > Chordata > Actinopteri > Sciaenidae > Nibea > Nibea albiflora. Next base: position 13,104,326 of record CM024801.1, read on the forward strand.
TTATCAGGTACTTCATTTTCATTTTCTCTTCCACTGCAGTAGTCCTGTCTTTGCTCCTGTTTGTGGGGGGTTTCCTGGTCGTCCTACATAGGAGGAAGCACAAGAACAAAACTGTGACGCCTGGATGTCCAAAGCAAAACAGAGATGACTTGAAAGGAGGAGGCAGTAGATCGAGTCCAGCTCCCTCTCCAGGACAGAACAGGGACAACCATCACTGGGACTCAGAGGAGGGATGGAGGACATCCTTTACTGGAGTCCGAGCCAAGTCAGCTAATGCTATTCTCTTTACGTCTCCTTTCTCTGCACCCATGAAAGATCAAGTGACTTCACAAAATGAGACAGAGGCTGAAGGAAAGCAGAAAGTGGAGAGTGAAACTGAAGGGGATGGAGGATTTGAGACAGAAAAAGCAACAGACAGCACTGAAAACACTAAACAAGCTGCTGATGGTAGAAATCTAGACAAAGACCCCTACAGCGTTGTCAGCACTGACACTGTACCGTATCTGAGCATCGGTACAAGCCAGAAAAGTCCAGATGATTTCATCAAACAGTCCACTGATGGGTCGGGTCAAAGATCACAGACGAGAAGAGTCATGGGGAGGATCTCCACCTGGCCTCCGACTGCAATTCAGTGGCAGGCAAGATGTAAAATGATGAAGGAGAAAGAAGAGGAGCGGTCTGATGTCTTCACTGTTTGGACTCCAAAGTTTCCAAGTGAGGCTAAGAAAGCGTCAGACAAAGTGGAGCATCCTCCCGGTTCTGTCCTTGACCAAAAGGACACAAAAACTGAGAAAAATCAAATAGAAGAGCCAGAAAAACTAAAAGAGGGACACACTCAGTCCCCAAAACCAAATGACAAGACCACTTCTTTTAGTGAGGTCCATGACCATACTGATATGATGCAAGAGGAGCAGCTAAACAAAAAGGAGATGATCCAGGACCCTGCCACTGTAAGGGAGGCAACCGCTGAAACCCGAAATCAGAGTCAGGAAAAACATTCAAATCAAGACCTGAGACCTGCAGAAAAGAACGCCAGCAAGAGGACCAACAAGGCAGAGCTAAAGAGAGCCGTGACCAGCAGACAGAGGCCAGAAAACAGAGGCGCTAGCTCAAAGGCTCCCTCTGGTGGCTCCACACCGGATGATGAAACGCTGCTGTCTGGCAATGAGTACCCCACCATGGACCTGCTGCATGAAGTTGTGCAGAACAACGGCCGCTGGACCAGAGAGAGGTGGAGGCAGATACATGTCAACAAGCAGCGGCCCTAGGACAGAGGCTCTGACTCTGAGTTTAAAGTTCTGCACACAAAACACGACACGCTATAATCTAATTTATCTAATCTTCTGTAAAGTCAACAATTGAAGGAAAAGCTTTAGAGTTGTTACTAAGTGGATTCTGGTACTTTTGTACTAGGTTAGCCCAGACTTAGGGCATGCTATGCTAAGCTAAGCTAAGCGTCTCGTCTTATTTATGATATGAGATTGGTTTCAACTCATCTAACTCTGCGTGCTTCTCAAAATATCAAATGATTCCTTTGAGAAATGGATTTATTTCAAATGTAATCTCTGTGATTGTGAGATTAAGTCCATATGTAACCATGTGAACGGAATAACAGCACACTTAATGACACTTTTAATCAACATGCGATTGTCGTCCTGTTCACCACTTGACTTGAAGATCTGAGATGAAATTTAAAAAAAAAAGGTCTTTTCATACGTTTCATCTGGCTGCATGCAGCATTTATTTGTTCATAAGTACACTCGTTTCTCATAAGAAATAGTACAAAATGGATCAACCCCTTTTTGACAATGACTTAAAAACATAAAGTGGAGGTAAACGTAATACGTAGGCTTTTGTTAACACCTAAGACAACATGCATGTTCCATTCATATAAATACACAGTATCAAATAATGGCTCCAACTTGCAAGCAGTTGACTTGATTATGGGTTTCTCTAGCCATGGGACATCACGCTAAATGTCCCGCTAAATGTACAAAATGATCGTTCTTGGCAAGCTTTATATCAAAACATGCTTTTTAAGTGTTTACATGCCCCTTGTGGTATTGTAAGTATGGACAATAGGAGATCGGAAGTGAACTTGTGGAGTGTGATTTGTCAGGCGTGAGGACCTGGGACGATGTTTAAATGAATGGATCTGAACACCAAGCGTCATCATCATCATCATCATCATCCATCGAGGTCGCTCACATTTTCACTCCTCAGGTCTCCTGCCCTGTAAACTGACACTTGTGAGAGGCCACTGAGCAAAGATCAACAGCGTGTCTCAATGGGACTCTCGGCAAAATACATACACTGTTTAACATAAAGAAAAAGAAGCTTATGCTGATTCCTCAAAAAAACCCAACAACAAACATCTCAAAGAGAAAACAATCCATCTGAGATTAAACGTCCTCGTTAAAATATCATTTCATATTTCTCTGACAGTTAAGAACGGCACTCGAAATAAGCTCTTCGCGCGTTGGCAAGGTAAAAGCGAAACAACGAAATGCGTGTCGTTACTGAACATTTAACTCTTTGCTTCACAGAATTTGGTTGAATACTGTCCACCACGTTGTACAGATTCAGATTAAAGGGTCATGCTGTTAGGCTCTAGACATTCCCAAAGAGCTTAGTGCAAAAATAGTTCAAGTCCTCTTTCACTTTCACACAGAAGAGACCGAAACAAAAAGAAAAGAGCGACGTGGCAAACAATGAGTCTATGAAGATAGTATTTACAATCACTGCACAAAACGTACCGCTGAAGAATGACGGATCGAGAGTAATCCCACTGACGGCGCCTCACACACAACGTATGGCCTTTAGAGTTTGGAAAGTCAGAACTAGACGTGACTGTCACAGTCTGTGCAAAACAATTCTGCTACTAGTTATGAAACTGCAGAAATCACATTTCATTAATGTGAACAACAGAGTCTGATTTTGAAGGCCGATACTGACATTTGTGGCAATTTGATAATGATAATATCAGAAAATATTTCTGATAAGGAAAGGAAACGATTCGGAAATAAACACTTATTCGCTTCAGCGAATGACTTCATTTGCCAACGTTTCAGACTGTTTCTTTAAATTTGGTTATTAAAGAGTTCTCTGTACTGCACAATGAAGAAAAATGCAACATAACACTGGAGAAATCAGAGGTATAATAAACTATAATGTATTATAACTCAAGAATAATTTACAAATATATTTTTGATTATTATTATTATTGTTATTGACTACTATATAGCCTTTCATTTTTTATATTGGTCTCGCATTTACTGATACGCTTCAGCACGTCTGAACAAAAATATCTCGTTGCATATTGGCTGACATCTCTGATGAGCGAAAACCAGCTGAAGTCATTTGCTAGACTCCAAAATTAACAAAAAAAAAAAATATATATATATATAGATATAACACTGATATCACAAAATAGATGCAAAATAGCACAAATGTACAAATCAATTCAAAGATATTTACGAAGCAGTTAGAGGAAACAAAATAATGGCACGCACGCTATAGCAGACATGATATGGGACATTTAAAATAGTGAAATAAATTAGCAATATTCACTCTTCACCAAGAACCACAACAAAATTCAGTGTCTGAACAACAAAGAGAGAAATGCTGAGTAATCTAATATGGCCAATAAAGGTGCCACTACAGTGTGTATATTCACTTTTGACAGTCTGTCGTAAAAAAGTTTGTGCTCATAAAGAAACTGAAAATCCCGTCCGATTAGAAAGAGACAAAAACCAAACAGACATTTGTAATAAATTAAGAAAAGTGCACATGTACTGTAATTTGATGGTAAATGCTTGAACTGAAATTCATAGCATTTGCTCATAGAAAACATGACTGTTAAGATGCGGAGGAGAGGTGTGGTTGCACCGAGGTTTCAGTTCTTTGTGAGTGTAGGTAGCAACAGGCGTGAAGGGAAACTGGCCTGAGTCGTGGCACGAGGGCAGCTTCACCCCCGTGTGAAATAATGATTTGATATCGGGTACAGTATGTGCACGAAAACCTCCTTTTGACTGTCCAAAGACCTCTCACAACATTAACCAGACCTCTCAGACCTACGGTTGGAGGGAGAGGACCATTTCCAGTGCCTGGTTCTCCGTTTCAGATTGTTTTGCGAGGGTGATGTGTGTTAGTACAGTAGATGTGCGAGGGGAGTCGGGGTCGATGATGAGGCACTCTTCATGCATCCTCCTGTAGCAGCTCAGTGGGTAACGGCAGCCCTCTCTTCTTCTCTCTCATATACTGCACTTGCACTATGGACTGCTGTTCTTGGCTCCAGCCTTCTTCAAATGAACTCTGGTGGCCCAGGCGTGGCTTAGACGTTAAGGGTCAGGGTGTCGAGAACTGAGGGAGGATTTCAGAGGTGTGTCTCATCCCTCGTCTCTGTGCCGAACTCTTGCTGGTTCCTGGTGGTGCGGGCCTGCCCCACTTGCGAGTCCTCTGGCATGTGTGCCAGCGGGTCGGACCGGATAAGGTACCTGTGAAGACAATAGTCAACATTACCTGCTCATGTAACTGAGCAAGAGGATGAAGATTTACTTCAACTGTAAATTAAAAAGTTCAAATAAATATGGGTTCTGCAGACTAAAGAAGTAAGTGATATTAACCACCCAGCTAAATCTGAAGGATTACAAATATCGACAAGTTTATGAAATAAAAAAGAAAACCGAGCAGTATTCTCAGCTCCAGGACTGTGGGGGCGTGTCCACTGAACAGGATGAAGCCATTCTGAACTTCAGAACGCGGATGTGGCGTCCATATTTGGTATTTGTTATGACACCAAGCAATCCATCGTAGGTGGACGTGCATCTACCGCAAGCTACATAACCAAAATAGCCTTGTTTATCATAAATGTTATTACACAGGATCTTTATGCCAAGTTATTGAATCTTAACAGCACTGCAGTGTTAGTATTTACAGTGTAATTACAGGAGAAGTTCATTTTTTCAGTCTCTCCTGACTATGTTTGAAATATATAGCTAGTCATGAATATGGATGAATCCTCCTCCTCCTCCGGCACACTATACCCAGACGCCCCTTGGGACAGACAATCTCCTGTTGTGTACTTCATGTGAAATACTAATAAATAATATACTTAATTTCGCTCTCCAAATAACCTATAAAAAAAATGATGAATGAAATGTGTGCCTTGGTTTGCTGCTAACATCAATCACAAAATGCACCCTGGTGCTACTCAACTGTAAACTGTGCTTCCAAAAATGTATTAAAAACAGTGAAAAATGAAGTCTGATTACAGCACAGTGTCCTAAAATGACAGAACACAGCTCTCATCGCAGTAAAGTCCACTGGACACAAGGGGAAAAGACAAAGTGGGCTTCTTACACGACGTCGTTGAGCTCCAGCATGGTGTCGGGAGGAGGATTGATGAGGACGTAGGACAATGTGTTCTGGTGGTCGTTCATCTCATCTGCAAAAAGAGACACAGGAGACCTTCAGTGCTTCTCCAGAGCCCTCCCTCGTCCTCCTCCATTATACAGTACATCAGTCAGGAAATGAGCCCTCTAACCACTGAAAATATGAGCCTCCCTCCTTTTCAACCTCTCACTGAGGACAAAGGCAAAGTAACCCACGTACAGTATCGGGGCGAATGGAGAGAAAAGCCTGACACAAATGGTTGTGGGGATGCTCTTTTTCTAGTGTGGCTCTTAATTAAAGAGATGGTTGTTACAACTGTTAATGGCTGCAGTAACCTCTACATGTACAGGTTTATCTATAGACACCAAGCTGTTTTTTTTTAAACAGAGATAAATAGCTGAATTTACCAGTAAATTTAAAGGTCCAGCGTGTAGGATTGAGTCGCACCAAGCGGTGAAGATGCATCACCCTCTACTCCCAAGCATGTAGGAAAAAGGACACACTGAATGTTGCACACTGGACCTTTAATTTGATTTATAGGTTTTTACAAATAAACTATTTTAACAATGCCTTATTTTCATCTAATGCAAAATAAATAATTTAATTTACTATTACTTAGATTTTTGTATTTGGCTGTAAATTATTCCTGCATTAGACACTTATTATATAAACACTAAACATTAACAGCTGTAACAACATTCTTTTATTGCTTTCGCAATATTATTAAGTTAACAGTGGGAACTGTTTTGCACTATGGAGGCCGTATATCTGGTAAAGAATCAATAGAGAAAACTTTAAATCTTCAGATGAGTCATATCACTGTGTGTGTGTGTGTGTGTGTGTGTCAGTTTGTGCTATTTATGTTTGTGTGTGTTGTTGTGCTCTCTGGCGGTGGCTTCTACTTGCGTGATGGACAGAGGAAGGGGAAAGGAGGGCACAAGTGTCTCCATGACAACCCACCTGCTCGTGGCCCTTTATAAAGCCAGGCGGGGTGGAAGAGAGAGAAGGGCTAACTGTTACTGACAGGGCACTTTGTGGAACAAGGGGAGGCCCATGCTGCCTGCTGACTCAAACAGCACCCCCATGCGCAGCTTCAGAACGGAGCCAGCATGCAGACAGCGTCTACGGCTACGCCACAAATCCATCTCCACGGCATTCCTTTTTTTTGTTTTTTTTTTTAATCATTTTTGTCCTGCGCATTCCACACTGGACCAGCAGGCTTGGTAAGGCGGCAAGTTGCCATGCCAACGGACGACAATCAGCCCCAACAACCCAACCAAGAGTCACATCTGAACGCACCCCACAGACACACGGGACATGCTCCAGCATCCGCCAAGACTGGACCAAACGCAGAGCGACTCAAACCAAACTGAGGGTGAAGCAGAACACATTGGGAGTGTGAGAGTGGAAGAGGTCAACCCGCTGCTGCCGCTGTTGCTGCTAGATCAACATCTGGAACATTAATTCTATATTACCTTAAAAAAAAAGTCCCTTGTAAGAGGAGAGAAAATATGCAGCTTTTATGAGATTTAGGATTTCAGGGACCGTACCAATTTGTTTCCCCGCTAATCCACACACTATTGTAGACAACTCCGTGTATTAAATATGGATTATACCATGGCCACAGAAACACTCATTCCTGATTAGTAGGCAGCTGAAAAAAAAAGTGACAAAGTGAGTGACTGAGTGCTGGAGTCACTTTTAGAACACGTCAGCAAATCTTAAACACAGGGTTGAATGGAGGTCAGGTTTTCTGGCCACTTCCTGAAGACCAGAGTGAAGGCAAAACAAACCCAAACAAGCAAGAATAAACTAAAGATGGACTAGACTTTAGTCTTGTCATGTATAAAAACTAAAATTCCCGCACTGTATACCTGGCATAGATTAACATCCTTCAAACATGGAGGTTTCAACCATTTATCAACTGTCCGTTTACATGTTCTGCTCGCAGCAGGTGGCCATACGTCTGACTAAACGGATTGCAAGTGAGGTCAGCCTCTTGTGACTGGTCGTTTTATTTTTATTATTTATTCTGTCAAAATGTTTTCACCAAATCATGATTTCTATATCTTTTTGAAAATGGGTGGAGCTACTCTTTAGATTTTTCCTCATACTCGCCTCACTAACTGCAGAAGCTGGAGAATTACTGCCCTAAAGTGAACTGTTACATCACAGCAGCAAGGTGAGAAGTTCAACCACTGGAGGTCAGCAAAAACAAGCAGATTTAGGTTACTGGTCTGCACCTCGACATCATCTCAGATCTGATTTGCTGGAGTACAGAGCCATTCTGCCCTAACAACAGCACTATTCGAGTCCAATGAGCATAACAGACCCAGTAATGCATTCATCTACAAACACGACAAATATGACACTGCCCGTCTTTTTGCCTGTGGTTAAGTGGCCATGGTATAAGTGTGAAAATGCACTTTGAGGTGTCCTGATGTATGGAAAGACAGAGGTAAAGAACACGTCTCCTCCCTTCCTTCTTTGTCTTCCACATCAGGACACATCCAACACACATTTTTCCTCTATAACGTGACATGTTAATTCTACGTCTAACCTTCCATCCACAGACATAATGCGTTCCGCTCCACCCTTGAAGCCATACTCTGATGCCCTGCGGTACTCTAGCCATTTTGGACGTCACCTCACAGGAACACAATGCAGGAAAGACCAGATAGATGAGTAGAGAGATAGTAGAGCAAGATAGTGAGAGATTGGCTGCTGGTCTACCACTTACTCTGGCAGCAGAAACACAGACGCGCACGCACGCTCACACTCACGCGCACACGTACACCCATGCAGTAAAGTTGCAGTACTGTGATCAACCGGCTAACCTGACGGCCTGGTCCCCTCTGTATACGGGTGCTCTGAAATGTCCTGCAACTCTGAGCAATGGCAGTCACTGTTAATGACCTAATTTGTTCATTTATAATTAACTGAAAATGTGATATGAACCAAAAAATAAATAAATATATATAAAAATGAAAGAGTGGGAAAGAATCAAACATCTTCTACAAATGGATCTAGCTCTCTCTGTGGATAAATTCAATGCACTAATCTTCAGTGGATGCTGGTGAAAGGACAAATTCCTTTCTCCACAAAGATGGAACGTAACCACTCACATGTTGCAAAGGAGTAAGCACACAAATTACCTTGCAAATATCCTAGATTTACTCGATTCATGACATCGCTCGCAGTGAGATTAGAAACATCCTCTACAAGCCAAAAGGAGGGAAGAGTCAGAGAGAGAAAGGAGGAGAGGAACAGAGGAGGGGAAGAAAACAAGAAAAAGGAAATAATTCAGGCAGGCAGCGAAGGCATTTGCAGTTTCAAAAAGAACGTTTCGAAAAAGGTGAGAGCGATGCAAAAAGAAAAAAGAAAAAAGCCATGCATTTGTGTGTGCACAGAATCAATTCCAAATTATTCATCTGTCACATGTTTATGATCCTGTTGTTGCTGTAATCCATACTGACATTCACGGCTCATAAGAAGATCTTGAGCTTCAGGGGTTCTTCCTGAAACGTATTTAATCGACACGTTACATAATATTTAGCAGGCGCAACACATCTGGAGCATGATTCTGCTTTTGTTTTTGAAGCGTGAAGCTGGGAGGAGAGACAAAAAAACAAAAACAACGAAACAGAATGCGATGAACAAAAAAACAAAACAGAGTGAACAGATAAGAGTGCAGGCAACCGCAGTCTGTGAGCCGCAGGTCCGGAGCTCCTGCATCGTCATGCATGACGCGTTCACATCCACGTGTCTGGCATGATCATGACTATGAAGTGGTGTGTCTGTGTGTTGGTGTGGCATGGATCATGGATGAGTGTGAGGCAGATGGGAGAAAATGAGGTTTCATGAAAGTTAATGATGATATGGGGTGATGTTAATGATCTGTTCTATCAAGACCCACGGCGGCACATCGTAAGAGGTAATGGGATGAGATGGAAGTGACTGGGACACAGATTTGAGCTTTTCCAAATACAGCTTTTCTGACAGCCGAAACAATTGAACTGATTGAGAGCAGGTAGAGGCAAAGAATCCCATGGACTCAGCTGTTTCTATCTGGTAGACTTTAGCGCATCCTCGCTTCTGCGATTTCATTTGATGAGACCGTGTTATGAGAACTTTAAATTGAGCTAACATAGCCACTCATCTAAACAACATAACAACAAGTATTAAACCCTTTTTAAAGACTCCGTAGCTGCACAAAATCGCCGCATGAAAGGAAATAGAGTCTCCTGCGCCACCAATTTAGAATTGCGTGACAGATTATCCAAGTTAAGCTCAGCGGAAAGGACAGGCGGTTACACAGCAGCTACAGTCACCGAGGCTGTCGTGCTCAAACATTTGGGAGAGTTCTCAGACTAATGCAAGTTTACTTTCTGTCACTCCGGGTACTAATGGCATCTCTGCCTTATGGGAGAAGACTTAATTCAAAACTTTCTCAAAGAAAGTAGTAAAAAACTGAAAAATCCGCGAAGAAGGGGAACTGCACTGCAATGTGCTTAACACTTGACATGTTGATCATTATTACCATTCATTCATCATTGCTGATTAACTGTAACTCTATAAAATTTGGTAAAAGAACAAAAAGCAGCCTAGGATGACGTCTAAATATCTTTTCTCAGTTTATAAAAAAAGAAAGTATTCACATTTGTGATCCTGGAATCTTGATTTGGGCTCTTTTTTTTGCTTGAAAAGACTTTAATAATTAATTCCTTATGGGAATTATTAATTCAGCACTTACTTCCATACCCCTGCTGCTAAAAGAGGAAATGCAGTCCGGCCAGAATAATGACTTATCAACCTCAAACTGGTCGTACATGCCAGCAGCCGCACTGGTAGTGTTGGCAGCTAGCCTGCTCACCTTCCATGACTGATCTTGAATTTAAAAAAAAAGAAAAAGGGGGACGATGGCATTTTTATTTGGGATTTTCTTAAGTTGTCTCACCTTTGAACAGAGATTCTTAGGCTCTACCTGCTGAGGTTTAACTCAACCAGTTACATTATTTCTGCCTCCAGAGCTGAAATGTTTACAGCACTGAGACTCCAATCTGCAACAAACATTATTATTAGCACCGTTATTCATTTTCAGGTACATTATGATTAATTATCCATTCCATGTGATTAATAAAAAGCCTGAATTGAATAATCTTAATAGCTGCCGATGCTGAGTTTAGTTTAGCCATATCATTATTACTACTTTGTATGTGCTGCGTTACATAACAAAGAGAATACATGGACTGTCTCCTGCTTTGTCTGACTACCATCAGCCGTTCCGCTCACCATATCCCACGGTGGGCAGGCCGAGGTGCTTCATGCGGTTCTTCACCAGCTCAGACAGCTCCTGTCGCTCGGAGCGGCGGTACAGGTTGAGTCTCTGCTGCGAGATGCGCTCCGCTCTGCTGGACGGTTTGGTGCTCTTCCTGCTCAGCCGCCGGGCCCACTGCATGCTCTTCTTCCTCAGCAGCGGGTGCTCCGACTGGTCACTCGTGGTGGAGTTTCTGTGGGCCGTCTTCTCCTTCCAGGACTCCCCGCGCTCGCGATGCTCCATGCCCTGCTCTATGTTGATGGACATTTGAGACTGGGAGGGCAGGGCAGAGGTGTTAACTGCTGCAGAATAATTCCTTCACGCAAAAATGCAAACTTTCAGCTTTGAAGCCTTTCTAGGAGCAATGTCGAGCATTATCGAGCTGCGATGGTTATGAACTTGACATACTGATAAATGCCAGAAAAATGCCAGTGGGGTATTTATCATCTTTAAAAAATAATAAATAAAAAAGCATCCAAAGTAAAAACAAGGACATTTGGATCTTACCTGTGCGTAACTGTCCTTGAACTGAAACAAAAAGACAAACAAACATCCAAACAAAAAGAGATGCAATGAAAGACGGGGGCATCCAAAGCAAAATAAAAATCACAGAGAGCCTCAAAAATCAGCACACAGTAGTAGTAAATATGATGCATTTACTATTTAATCATTCGTTGTTAAAATGCAAGGAAATGAACCCAAGCCAGCAGTGATACATTTCTGGTTCATGGCTGGTGAGTTTGCCTCTTATATAAAGTAGCATAATTGACAGGCTGATTGTGTTTTAAGAAACTTTTTGACAAAACAACTCCAGATTACCATGAAAGAAATGAAACAAAGAGAGAAATGCATAAAGGAGCAGACAATGATGGATGAAAAGAAGAAAAAAAAGTGTTGGGCATTAAACAGCAGCTTGTTAGGAGGATTAAAATGAAGTGAGGAAGAACGGAGAATATTTTGAACAGAGGACAGATGTTTTAGGATGAAAGGAATTAAAGCAGGAAAATGAAAAACTAGGACATCATGAAAATTTAAGAGAGAAGGGACAAAGAATGAAGAAAACACAAACAGAAGTTAATGAATAATGGAAAGGAGCTGTAGCAGGACCTCTGCTGAAGCCAAACCAGAAGCCAAAGCTGTAACCAAACCCAAACCAAGCTTGCATATGTTAAGCATCGAATGAAGGTGGACTTGCCTCTGAGGTCGAGAACATGTGCGACTCGGTGCGGTAGATCCCTATGGGGATCTCGGCGCTGGAGGAGCAGAGCTTCTGGAAGAGTCTGCCGTAGGTCCTGATCCACAGATCTTCCTCTGTGATCTTCATCTGCGGAGGGAGAACGAGATGTCGGGAAAGTGGACGCAGGCGCGCAATCTGCTGGAAGTTACAAATGATTTGCTCTGCAGCGTGAACGTTCCTACTTACAGCACAAAGATACCCAGAGCCAGGTGTGGTGTCCAGACCAAGAAGAAGCCTCGCTATAGCGATCATATAGTCCTTAACGAACGACTGTCAAAACAACACAAATAAAGAGGTCACGTAAGCACAATCTAATCAGAATCAGAGAAATAAAACAGTGCAGCAGCTAAAATGCAGGAATGACATTTGTGAACAGGTTATAGACAGGCACGCACACACTGTGATGGACATGCATCTACCACTAGCTGGTAAAATAAATTTACATACTGAGAGGTAAAGGTTTACAACTATAGTAAAAGTAAAGTCCAGCTACAAACAACCTGTGCAGCAATTAGGGTTTGGCATTTATGTGGATGTGCTTCTCAACATATTTAAATAATGAATTCATCCTAATTAATTATTTAAACCAAACAATCAGATGCTCCCACGCCGTTTCTTTCCATAAATCTGCGTTGTTCGTTGAAAGCTAGGGGCTACTTTGGATTTCTAAAGCACAATTTCTCCTGTTCAGCTTATTTTGATGACTCCCTGTATTTATCTTCACGTACGTATGACATATTCAACCCCAAAAAGTGAGTGTTTACCCACCTGGTAAAGCAGTGTATCCAACATGCTGATGCTGAATACTCTGCCTGCAGCAAACGGCAGCCGGAACATGAAAGCCAAATTGGAGCCCTTATCGCGCTCGATCTGAAGAGAGAAACACACAAAAAAAAATTTGAAAAGAGAGATTTGAAGAACGGAGCAGACGGATATCAAAAATAATATGTTCTCTCGTATGTTTGCTTAACCATGGTTCCATCTCGAAAAATCAAGATACTCGTAAATCTCATGAAATCTTCATCAGCTCTTATGTCTACTTATATCTTATTCTGTCCGTTCACTATCTATGCTTGAAAAATGGACCAAAAATGATCTTCCGCAATCGTCTGGTCTTTCTTTGAAATTACTGATACACCACAGAGTTTCAGTCATGATGATGAAGAAGAGTCTTAACAGTTTTAACATGGTTCCCAGCGGCTCACCTTCTCCAGTTTTGAAAGAGCGAGTGAGTAGCAGTCCTTGGCTCTGAACTGCATGAACCTCATGTTGGACGGGTGTGTGAGCTCGGTGATGATGCTGAGACTGGGGAACAACCTGAGAGAGAGAGAGAGAGAGAGAGAGAGGGATGTATGCTGGGAGACGAAGTGCCTTGTGCTGAAGGAAAGAGACAATGTGGCAGTGATAAACGCGTTTAATTCTGGTTGTTAAATAAAAGAGCGGACTCGGAGGCTTTGGCAAGTGCAGTTCTTCTCTGAGATGAACTCGTTCACCATTCTGGCAAACGCCAGAGAACAAGCGCTTACTCTCCAGCATCTGACGGAGAACAGATAAAGTTTATCAAGTGCAAACTGGCGCACGTTCGATCCAAAGCTAATACAAAAACAGCCACGTGTGTGTTCGTGTGTGTGTGTTCGTGTGTGTGTGTAGGATGCTCTCTCTGGGTTACCTGAACATAGTCTGCACGTTTACGATGGTCTTGGCGTCTGCCATGTAGTCCTCCTCGGCGCTCATTGTGCTCTCCTTGTCCACTACCACCAAGTTGTCAGCGTAGATTATGCCGCACTGGAGCAGGTTGTCCAAGCTGGTCCCATCACAGAGGAGCAGCGTTAGCATTACTTAATGACATGTTGTGACAATGGTAGTGGTCAATGCATGCCATCGATTATCAGTTTCAGGACTCAGGACTCCTCTGAACACCTTGAGAAGATTTCAGGAGCAAGTTGCAGCACCTCTAAGTTCATATAAAAGTGTGCTCAGTAAAGATTTATGCATCACTAAATTAAAACATGTTGCACCGCGGAAACTAGGGCATGATATAAATATTTTAATATTTCCACCTCTAGACTGCTGTATCGCAACTGCCACACAGCATATTTTTCCACGGGTGCAGATAGAAATAAAATTAACTTTAACACATTACCTTGCCTATTTTTTCCTGCCTCATTCCTCAGCAGTTACGTGTTACAACTTTGCAGCGTTACCCTGACTTCCTGTTTACACAGGCAACTGCTTTTTATCAGACAGCACAAACATTGTTTTCAACCGAACTGAACTCTCAATATTTAAAAAAAGGTGGTGACCTGGTTCCGCAAGTTCAGTGATACGCTTGCAAACAGCTGGTGAAATCCAATCCAGGTGCGAAATTAAACGAGCGCTTTCTTTTGTATCCTCAGAGACAGACAGCGATACATAATTTATTGCCGGTGTTTAAGGGAAATTAAAATATATTCTGCTGTCAAACCCTGGTGATGCTGTGCTGCAGCAACATGAGCGAATAAGAACATCAATATAATCCAGTCTAGGAATCCAAAGAACTTCAGCAATAGATGTTTTTATTCCTTTTAATGATGTTTTATGGTGCACCCTGCCAAGATTACATTGTATTTTATTCATGATATGTGTGTAACAGCTGTATCAAAAATTTAAACAGCAAAATACAGCAGAAACGAAGACGGCCATTTAATGAGTTAATCAAATGAGCAGATTTTCAATGAATAAAACACATACTTATCAATAGTGCCAGCCATGAAGTAAACCATTGGAAAGCAGCAGATGGCCTCCAAGAAGTGATTGTCTGGCCTGCGGGAAACAGGAAACATCACGAGTGAGTAGCCCACACTGATTATCTTTGTAAAGCTCCAGTGACACACTTTGACAACGTTTCTGTAATTTCCTGAAACGTGTCGATCAGACCCAGTTTGAGCTGCACTCGTTTCCATTTCACGGAGGCAACAAGAGGGACACATACGTTTTATTCTCCAAAGCAAAGGGAGGATTAAACCGGTTGCTATGGCAACCCCATGGTGGTGTCACTTAGCCAGCGATTTCTTGGCTCTGTGCCTGTGTAGTTTCTGTTTCAGCAACCGCAGAGATTTGAGTGAAGTTAATGAAACCCACGGTGAGTTTGAGCAGAAAAAGGTGTGGATCTCACACACACACACACACAGACACAAATGTATACATAACCCTAACACATAAATGGGCTTTCTTGTGCAGAGAGAACTGCTGTTTATGAATAATGCAAAAGGCAAGTTTTTTTGTTTGTTTGTTTAACTTGAAGCGAAGCTAACCCGCAGCTCCAGCTGCCATGATCAATTCTCCACCGGAAGCAATTTGGCTGTTTTTTTAAATTGCGAATAAAATAAATAAAGCACTGGTGCATTTCAAGCCCACAAACCACACATAAGATCAATTTTTTTGTATCTTTGGTTTAGTTTTATGCAGATTTCTGCAAGAACTCATCGATGTCCGACTAAAGAATTACCATCCAACCATCTGTTATTTGCAACTGCTTGTCCTCATCAGGGTAACAATGGGGCTGGAGCCTATCCCAGGATACACCCTGGACAAGTTGCCAGCTCATCATAGGGCGCATAGAGACAAGCAACCATACACACTTCCATTCGCACCTATGGGTAATTTAAAGTCACCAATTAACTTGTTAGGTTCATATCTTTGGACTGTGGGAGGAACCCACACAGAGGCAACATGCAAACATCCAGAACGACAAATGGAGGCCAAATAAAAGCCTTCTTTATTAGTTTCTATTCCAACTCATATGTATGTGCTATCAAGTACCTATTTAGTATCCTCATTTCATCTTTATTGTGTTAGATTGCGAATCGCAGCACGTATTAGCCTCTACATCAAATGTTTGAAGTGGAAGCATCATGGTTTTACGTCACTGTAGGAGAAAGAACAACAGACAAACAACGATGGATGGTAGGAAGTCTTACGGGTAGTCTAGCAGCAGCACTATGGGGTTGAGCTCCTTCCTTGGCCGATAGTAGGCACGCAGAGGGACGATGAAGTTGTAGAGACCGTTTCCTGCCGTCTCTGCAGACACTATAATCAGCTTGTTCTTGAAGCCGTACGCCTTGGCGTCCTCAAAGCTGCTGTGTGTACAGCCCTGGATGGAGAGAGAAGGTCGGCCAGGTTTTAGTTGTACCGTGTACCGTTAGGAGACACACTGCTCATCCATGGTTTTACAGTGGGGTTTTTTTGTGGTTTATTTCTGCGCTGCCGCATGTAAATTCACCTTGTCGAGGCGAAGGCAGCAGAATGGAGCTTTCTGTGGTAGGAGGTGGCACAGCGTTGGAGAGCTGCCGATGTAGGGCGAGTTGGGAGGGTAGCCCTTCACAAAACTGACGGAAAAGAAACAAGAAATGCTTCTGAGGACAAAGTGTTACCAAAACTCTTTCTTAAATATCAAACCTCTACCAGTAATGCAGCACATCTTAAGCCTTCTTCCACACTTTCTCTGAAGGAACCCATACAAAAGTAGTATTGATTCAAAAATGTATTCATGTATGACGGTGTAAATGTTTCCACCGCAGAAAGAATCCCTCTTACTTGTGCTCATCATTATTTCATCATGCTAAATATCGCTGTGAACGACTGCCAAAAGAATACTGTTTCTGCTTTCCAGTTTATTATTTGATTCTGCAGCTGCTCAAATGAATGTTTATTAGCCTGAAGGGCTCATTCCTGCTTAATACCACCTACACCAACAATTACAATGTTTTTGTAGCTTGTTTAGTTTTAATCGTGTCTCATTTTGTTTTGCACCAAGTGTGCCAATTTGATTCTGTGTTCCCTGATTTGTAATGTGTCAGCTGCAATTACCCTAATCACTTCCCCGTTGCCCTCTAGTTTGCCAATAAAGGAGATTCTGACTTTGTTCAGAGACGCATTTACAACCTGGTCACCACATGATGGCACTGTGGGACTTTGGGTCTGAGGACAATGCAGGAGCCTCCATCTTCCAGACCTCTGTGCCTGACAACTGTTACAGAAGAAAAACTACTCAAGTGTCATGGGGTGCAGTAATAGAGGTGCAGAGGTTAGGAGGACCATGTTATGTCCAACTTTATGAGACCCGCTGATTGTCTGGGTCTAACAGTTGCTGTTCAAAAGGACTTTTGTACGGGCTGAGGTGCAGACTGTGAGGCACAGGCAGCCAATGTATCACAAACTGATCTAATGAAACCACATACAGAGAGAGGGAGAAAACAGAAGAGCAAATCTGCTGAGATAAACTGATTCCCCCAACTTGCTGAGTGCTATCTGTCTGATAGATGAGCACCGAGAGGTGAGGAGCAAGGTAAGGACACACTCAAGAGGGAAAGTGCTGACCTTCCCGTCAACACGAGCACGTCCATCACTGCCATGTTCACACCTTACTGCATTATGACATACAGATTACACGCCTATTCCAAACCCATCCATCTCGCCGGCTACAACCACTGAGACATGACAGGGAGGAGGCCAGGTGATATCAATCAAGTATAGAGCACGGGGTGCTCACATATAAGGACCTTTCTCTGCTTTACTGCCTGCGCTGTACACTACAACACCACTAAATCTCTCTGTGTCAATAAATGTCAAACCCCCTTTTTTCTGACGTTTTAACCACAACCACATCACTTACTCTGACCCCACAGAGCCCTCCTCATCCGATTGGTTGGTCTCGTCCTCTGATTGGTCGCTGAGGAGGTCGCAGGGCAGAATAGCGGAGGAGTCTGCGATCTCTAAGACCGGGGCGATGCTCGGCCTGCGGCTTCCGGCGCCGTTCTCCGTCGGTATGGTCAGTTTTCCACTCTCCTCGGGCGGGTCGGGGTTTTGGAGATCTATGGCTACGGTGCCTGAAAATTGCACGAGGTTACCGTATGGGCAGCAAACCGCACGGCTATTTAGAAACAGCATGCGCAGCACTTTTACTGTGAGGCGTTGTTTAAGTCAACAGTGATTGTTTGCACTGAAGCCCCGGTGCTCCCATTTTATCTCTGAAAATGTTCTGGTCCTGGAAAATCCTTTTTCATATTGGACGTACGGTGATAAGGTCCATGTCTAGCTTACTCAGCATCTTAAGCACGAGCAAACCTAGAAGCTTCCTTATCTCAGCTTGACCCTGAGGAGAAAATGTATTGCTCTTGAGCTATCGCAAACAACATGCACTGCGTTTGTCGATAAATATGGCCATCATATTAGCTGTTGTAATATGATGTGTGATATACGCACGATACATATATCAGACATGTTGGAAACATGATATATGTACAACATACATACAATATATCATTTATGTAATGTAAACTGAAGGTTAGTTATACAACAATGAAATATCAGCATCTTGTACAGTGTGAAACTTGTACGGTTACTCCATCAAACTACGGGACGTGTAAATAAGTGTAAAAAAGTGATGCATCGTGCACAAACTTACCAAATGAAGTGGCCTGATCAACTTTCACAGGTCAAAGAAAAAGCACAACACAACAATGTCAGCCAGGAAAGCAAAAAAGGCATGTGAGAAAAAAAGTCATGCTCAACAGTCAGCGAAAGCGTCCGGCATCACCGCCGAGGCAGCCACGACTAAGAAATATTCAGTGTGAGTGCAGTTTAGAGAGAATAAACATCAAAGCGTCCATTTTCTCTCCTTACGTGGAAACCCTTTCATACAAACAGTGATTGTAAGGTTGTCTACAAACATCTTTCTTTTCAGTATTTTCGGCCTCTGGCTCTCGGTCTCACCCATGCTAGCGATGATGCTGTGCACTGGCAGCCGAGACGGGGCGTCGTAGAGGCCGCTGACGGCCATGCCTTTGTTGTGCTTCTCTTCCTGTTTGAAGATGAAGGCGGAGTTCTCCTCCTTGGTGATGTTGATGTAGTAGCAGGTGTCGGTGGCGGCCATGATGTGGCGGGGGCCTGGGTTCAGGAGGATGCTCTTGTTGTCCTCCCTCTTCACTCCGATCAAACACACGCCATATCTGCAAAGTTAAAAAAAAAAAAACGGGCCTCAGCTCCAAATGTTTTGCTCCATTAACGCATTAAGATTAGATAAATAATGTATGATGAAGTGCATCAATATTAAACCAGTGGATGTTTTTACTTCTTATGGGCGTGGAAGGAGGCGTAGGTGAAGCTCTTTCCATCGTACTCGCCAAAAAACTTGCTGTCACACAAGCGGATGTGGTAGACCTCGTTTCCAGAGCAGCGTCCGTACGTCCTTTGCCACTGCTCCGGTGACAACTGTCCCTCCCTGAAACAGCATTATTAGAATAGTTAGTTATGACACATGACGTTTCAGACATCTACAATGGACTATTACACTGCTGGCACACAGCCGCGTCTTAAACTAAAGAAATCATAACTTTTGCTTGAATACATGTCAGAATATAACTAGGCTGGCATTAATCTTTCAACATTTTTTTTTAACGATGACTCAAGAGTCATTTGGATTCATAGACTGATGCACTTTTAAATCAAATTTGGCTTTATTTGCGACTCCACGGCCCTCACTTCCCCACAGAGAGATAAATCTGTCCGACCTTTCATCACCCTGTTCTCCCCAGCCTCCTAAATTCTGGTCGTAAGGTTATGAACAAAAGAGAAAAGGCTATGAGGTCATTTTATTTAGGCAGTTCGTGTACTTAATCATTTTTAATCAATGTGATGATGTTTAAATTAACGCCTGCCAGACTGATATATATTCATAATCGTGTCACCTTCACAGCCACAACGCAGTACAAGTTCCCATAATGGAAATTAAAATGGATGTGCTGCCTGTGGACAGCAATGAAAATATATATGGTGGTCACCTTGCACAGAATATGAAACACACAGCCAGATTTATTGGCTAACAAGAAGCAGGGTAATGTTTACTGTTTTGACAGTGACAGGTTTCTGCAGTGGCGACAGTACAGTAGTCAGCTCTGCAGACAGAAACCAGGTACAGTCTGTGCGACTGTATAACCTCTGCTATCTGTCCTCCTTCTTCTCTGATATTGACCATGTGGGATTGAACTGTCCACATGATAAACGACACAAAGACATACTAAACAGTAGCAGACCACTCGACGTTCTAAAGATTGAAAGTTTACTTAATGAAAACAGTTCTTTGGAGGCTGAGCTGCTCGGGGAGCAGAAGCAGAGTACGACATCAGGTTTGGATTAGTAAGGTAAGGCTGAGATACGATGAAAGAGGGACAAACAAGGACGATGTCAGGCTCTCTTGAACTACTGTTAAATGTATCAAGCCAACAGGAGCACTCGGTTTATTAAACAACACCATGCAAAATACTGTATGCCATTCATTGTACAGTTTACTACTCTGCTAAATCTCTAAATAGGGCAAACTCTGTCACTGCATATTTCCTAGTTTACCAAATCACACATCCTGTTGCACTACCAGCCTATGTGTCGCTGTAATTATGTACTCTGTACTTATGTACTATGTCATCTGTAGCTGGCTGGATCAAAACATGCCCGTTTGTCCATGTGTCATGACATCTTTGATTCGTGCTAAGCTAGTCCTTTGCCCCTGTTTATATGCTAAGCTAAGATAAGCTAACGGTCATATGTGGTACCGGTCTCCTCGTACAACTCTTGTATTTCCTGAGATGTCAAATTAATCCTTTTGGCCAAAACTGGCCATTAATGTTTAATTCAACCGTTTAATTAAAACATTTTTGTATTTGATACATTACAGTACCCAAAATTCACATCGTGTGTCATCATGTGACACAGAGGCGTGTACTCACTGTCCTCTGGAGGTGTGAACCAGGAGTGTGACTAAGGTCGACGTGGCCGGACACACACAGTTCAGCGCCAACATGGCATACTTGAACTCCTCCTCACACACTACATGATCTGATCGAAACAGATAAGTTACAGTGATGTTAGATGTTAGTCTGTCTTTGTTTTCCTACGTGTCCACCTGCACTGACACTCACCTGCAAACTTGACGTGGAATTTGTTTTCCGGTTTGAGAATCTGGACGTAAAGGGGGCAATTTGGAGCAAAGTCTTTCGCAGCCCAAGCCCTCAAAATAGTCTGGTGATCCTGTGGGAGAAGAAAATTGTTCCATTTCATTCATGCAGGGACTCATTTGTAAATGCAATGTGAATTTCATGGACCATAAAGTTCGCCTCAGTAACTCAATGTGCTCCCAATACTCAATGCCAGTTCCAATAGAATCACAATATCATCTGTAACCCTCTCTGATAATTTATGAGGGAGTGTGAAGGACAAAATTGCTCCAGTGAAATTACTCTTTTTATACCGGAAGAGTTTTATGACCATTTCAACTGATGTTTGTTGATGCGACTCACAGCGGCAGTTCGGTCGACTTCGTTCCTGCTGCTGAGGATGAAGCAGGCCTCTGCGTCATCCATCCTGACGGCCGAACGAGAAACGAGCAAAGAGAGACACACAGAGAGGCGGGTTCACAGGTTGGTGACTGCGAGGAGCACGCTCAACCAAACGGAAAATTAATTCAATGCTTTAAAGAAAGGGTAGGCTGGGACTGAGCGCTAATGTCCCATGACGATGGCTGAAAATGTTCGAGCCCCATTCTAGCATGCAAACAATCTGCAGTTGTTTGACGGAGCGCGTTGCCGGTGCCATATGAGGGGCAGAGATCATTCGCTCATGACAGGAAACTCGCGTTCTGTGAACTTACAGAGAACGGCGGCATGAAATGATTACAAGAAAATCTTTCAGCGCGGCATGGCTGATGTGTCTAAGAGGCTTATCTGGCTGGGTGATTTTATCCATTACATATCAGGGTGTGAAACTGGCACGGTGTTTAATCACCTGCGCAACTTTTGCACATTAGATGGGGCCTAGGGACTGTTGGAACAAAAAAAGGGGGATGTGCTCCTGGACAAATTTAGACTTTAGATTCACCGCAAGAAATAAAAAGTAATAGTAAGAGCACAAATGGCGACGGTGCGGCAATATTTTGCAGGGAGGGAGAAAAAAAAATTAACAGGTCAAACGTATTTCATTGTAATCTATCACTGTTTCTTTTGCTGCCTGTGTGAGTGTGGCTTTGATGTGAGCAGCGGATCAATGTACAGTGAAATCCCATTACACTGAAGTGCAAGCAGAGGGCAGCCAAGTGGATTTGTAAGCAGCTCATTCTCTGACCGAACTTCAAGGTCTTACATCTGGATTCTTATATTCTTAAAACGAATGAAATATAGACTACGTGCCCGACTGAAAAATTAACACATGTAGCCTGAAAATTGGAATAATTTCATTAGCTACAAATCACACATGCGGGCAGCGACTCAGGAGCCTAGACCGGGCTGCACTTGTACTCACTTGGCCCTCATCAGGTCTTGGTCTTTGAGGGCAGATCCTTGAAGGTAGATGACCCTCTGGGACCACAGGGGGATTTGGAGTATGCGGCGAACCTGAATGTCTATCTCTGTTGGACACAGGATCACCACATAGTAGTCCTGGAAAACAAGGGATATTCAAGGGAGAGAGGATTGTAGAAAATCTCCTTCATCACCAACATTTATTCCACGGGAATACAACAAAACTGTCCTAAAATGTGAGAAATCTGAACATTAAAACACAGCGCTATACTCATATTGATATTTTAAGGGCATAAGTGCGGTCATGCTGTCATTTATGACAACATGCGGTGAGTGAATGTGGAACACCGAACACTTATTGCCCTAAATGGTCACCATTCTGGCCACGAAACCGCTGGCACTGCGAAAATAGTCATCGAGAAAGCAGCTGGCGCTGAAGCGCTTTGCGGTACCTGCAGTCTGGGGTGAGCGTAGAACTCGTTGAGGAAATCCATCAGCAGGTCAATCTTCAGCGAGCTGACACACAACACCACATGCTTCTCCGTCTGCGCCCGGTGGCGGCTGTAGTTCCCTCCCAACTTCTGGCTCTCCATCCACAGGTATGCTAGTTCTTCAAACTGACACAGCGTCAAAGAAACATCGACGTGATGTCAAATGCAACAAGAATGAAATAAATAATGAGAGATAGATTTGCTGTCTGGAAGCAGATGGTGGAGAGCAGTGGAGTGAAAAAAACTGCTGATGCGGTAGCTTGCGAGCAGAGGGAGTTCATTTCTTTGTCTCGCTGCGGGGAAGGTAAACACATCAGAACAGATGATGTGGAGAACATGTGTTGGATCTTTAAAAACAACCTAAGCAAGAGTAAGCCAAGTAAGTAAGTAAGAAAGCAACTTATCACATATTTATTTGCTGTCTGAGCTGTAATGGCCGCCAGAAAACGCCATTTAATATCTGATGATAAATCCACAAAGGTCAGCACCAGATAAAAGAACTCCCGATGCATACACAAGCATCCCTCACTGCACTTTGAGAGTTAGCTCACCTGCAACGGGAGCACTACCAGGGCAACGCAGATGAGAATGACCACCAGCAGCTGAGAGGGCCATATCTGTGGCGTGACGTCTCCGTAGCCCACAGTAGAGAAAGTGACGATGCAGAAATAGAACGAGTCAAACAGGTTCAGGTGCTTCCCGGCTCTCTCTAGATGCTGGATCCCACAAGCTCTGCGAGAAAGAAGAGGAACTCGACAACAACTCGACGGTGTCACATCAGACAAGTCTCCCGCGGGTAAAGCTAATTTAAATATTGATGATGAAATATTTTACCAGGGTAATCTGCGTCAGTATTAAGTTTCAGCCCGGTGGATTGGATATTAAATCCAATTTGCTTAAGATCAAAGGGCAGTGGAGTCAATACAGCTTAGGCTCCCGCTCAGTATGTCATTTTAAGTGACGCTATTGATTGGCTGGTTCCCGCCTTACTGCTTGTGTTAATTCATTTGTGTGTTTTTTCACTGAGAGACTTAATGAAACCCAGAGGCAGGAATGAGGAGATGTCTAACTAGACAGAGAGGATTGGAGGAGGTTTGTGCTGAGCGCTGGCCAAGGCGCAAGGCAGCTGCCAAAGAGTTTAAGAGTGACAGCTTTGATTAAAGCAAAGTGCTGCTCTAAAATCAATGAGACAAAGGAAATGAAAAAGGATGGGTTATTTTAACACTGTTCTTCTTGTCTGTCTCTCACCTACTGCCTGCATTTAGATTAGCGTGTGACCCGGTATCAAACAAATGTTTTTGCACATTTCCCTGCTGCTCATCACTATCCTCAGGCTTTTTCTTTTGTCAGTACCAAGAGCCAACTGGCTTCTCTGTATTCACTAACTCCTACCTCCGTATATTTTGCTGCTTTTTTGCTCTCTTTCAACTCAAATTTCACTTTGCCAGAAAAAACTGCACGCCTTTAGCCCCACCACTGTGCCAATAGCAGCTCACTGTCTGTCTGAATAACTTCTTCCAAAGACTCCACCTTGTCCAAGACATGCACACTACCAACTGCGATGGGTTTTTTGGGGGGGGGTTGTGCGGCACGCAGTTTAGGAAATTTTGCAGCGAGGGTCAGGAAACGCTGGCGCCAAAAGACTCGACGATCAGAGATTTCATTTCTGTGACTTTCACTCACCCAGTGAAAACCAGACACAGTAAGGTGCAGATGAGGATGAACACCTGGTTGAACATGGCAGAGTGGGTCCTCTGGATGGCACGGTGGAAGTCATTCTGGAAAGAGATTAGGCATGTGATGGATCTGCTGATTCTTTCATATCCATACCAGTGAGTTCAAACTTAATACATTTTCCATTACCAAATTAAGTTCTCGATTGCCTTGCTGTCCTGTCAGCATTATTGGAACATTTTATTATAATATTGTTTCTCCTACATTAGTATACTGTCTTCGAATGTAGGCGCTCACGACTCATTTTCGTTTGCACCTTGTTAGCATGTTCTGCCTGCCACCGCCTCCCTTCGCCGCCTCTCCAAACTGTCACTGCCTTCTCTCCATGTGCTGGTCTGCTTGGCCTCACATTCTACCATCTGCCCAACTACCGCCTTGGCAATAGGCTCTTACTCTGTCATGTTCTCATTTGAATCACAGTGACAGCACACATACTAGACCAGCTGGATATCGGCTAATTGCTTTCAATTCCATCTACTAGTCACTTTGCACCTATGGCAAATCCTGGACAATATTGATAGTACAACACCAGACTTGGGTGCAGCAGGCATTTTATTCCGTCTCTGTTTGTAAGTTGCACTGCGGTGCTTTGTCCTGTTTGATTTTGCCTACAACCCTTCTTATCCTAACTGCGGGTTCTGCTTATTGCTCCCCCAATAAACTGAATGCACCACCAAATATTTGTACGATATGTAGTCGCATCGCTAACCCTGAGCAACTACAGCTTGTGAGAAGATCAACAGAATGAGAGTGAGAAACAGCTAATGCAGTTCTCTATGTAACCATCTGTACACGATTGTGGGCCTCTTTAGTCAGGAAGTATAAATCCTGATTTAGATTCACTAAATGTTTTAGGCACCTGTGAAAAAATATCGCTAACCTGCTGCTCAGTTAACTCATTGATCTGCTTTAGCAAGTAACTAGTGCAAACTACTAACAATAGCTACAAAGTTAGTCCACATACTATTTTCTGTTTGCAAAAACATAACGCCAGCTAACCAAAAAGAAAGAAATTAGCCTGTTGAATTAAACTCTAAGGCCACTCTGGCCTTATGGTCACCGTTACTCATGAGCTGAGGACCTCCGACACAGCTGCCAAAGGACGGATAATGTACCTCCGAATCCCTCTGTGGCAAAACAAACCAGCAATCTGCATGTGCTCCTTCATGCAAGCCATAAATTCCAAAAGATACTTACAATCATGTTCTCCAGGGCACCTTTGGCTAGCCAGCAGTTAAGAAATACGGGGACAAATATGTTTCTCAACGGTTCCCAGAAGATCTTGGAGAAGAAGGGAAAGGGTGAAACTTATCAGTCAAATACTAATCAGTTAACATACCTGAAACATGAAATCGTTATCCTCAATACAGAGAAAAATATTAAATTAACATGCCCTTGGCAAGATGTTTAGTCTGAGATGAGGAACACAACTCATCGGGGCATTAACGTGAGATTATTGGATTGCACAGAACAATCCAATACCAAAATGACCTCAAGCCTAACAGAAAGTGCCTGTGATAATACATTTTCTGCCGACCAGATCGACTGATCAATTGATTAAGTCCATTACTCACTGTGATTATAAATGGCACTGTGTTGATCATCTCCAATATGAAGGATATCTGGAACATCTGCTCCCAAATGTTCCCCTAGAAAAGGAAATTGACGTGAAATAATTGAATGAACCAATGAGAGTGCAGATTATCTTAAAAAGACTAATTACTGTAAAAACAATACAAGAGAACAACAGTTTCATATACTGTGACTCCATGTTACACTCTAAAGTTGAAGAGTCATGAAATTCATAATTCTTGCTTTGAAATAACGTTTTTTTAGTATTGATCTTAGCTCAGGTAACCAATGTTGGGTCAAGAAAACAGCACATTGACCTGGTTTTGTTGTTAAGGCGTTCAAAGCATGTGCTTGTTGTGGAGCCTGTTAATGATGCCTCGCTACTCTGTAAATGTTTATACACAGATTGTTATCATTATAAGCCTAATCCATTCTAATTAAATATCTTTGTCACAACTACCAGATTTCATAACTTCTTGAACTTTGCATGCTGCGCTCTGTGATCCTGCTTTTAGACATAGTGTTATGTAATTCGTGCATCATTACCTGCTAAAATATGCATTAAATAAGGCCTTGAACAAAGGAGAGCTAAGCTATATCCAAATGGCAGAAGATATTTTAAATAGCATGGACACTGGAAAGATGTAGACAAACATCAAGAATGCAGCAGAGTTTACAAGGTGCAGTTTGCGGGTGGATTCGGTATACGATGGAGATTTATATAGAGCTTTCACCAAATTAACTAAATAAAATCCAGCCATTTGCTCCTCACAAGAGAAGTGCAAAAGAAGTCAAAGCCTCTGAGAAAAGAAAACACCCCATGGCAAGACATAAAGTATCAATAAAAATAAACTTTAGATGATCACCGCTGGGGAGGACCCGGGGAGAACATGAGAAATAATGAGAAGAGGAGAGACAGTCTCAGAGCAGCAATGCCCTGACTCAATGAAGACTTGATATTTAAGCATTCATACAGAAGGTGGCTTCTGCATATTTGGTTCCTATATCCCTAAGGCAGTTCAGCCTTGTGGACATAAAACAGAAAAACCTTGATTGTTTTATATTGCAAGGTCTTTCTATATGACTGTGCGTACAGTGTATGAAGGAGCAAAAATCCCTTGGCTCATCCCGGATCATTGGCAGCAGAGGAACCTTACATAAAGACTGACCTTTTCTACTTGTGGGAACCCGAGTTATTTCCACTGAATACATAATATTATCTTCACTCACTACCTGAATAATCCTCTCTTTAAGTGCATATGAACTTGCGTATGAAAAAGTGCACCTTTAGAAAAAGACACACACAAAAAGGCACTTCAAGCCCTGCAAACCTGTTTATGCAACTTGTTTCTGGGCCAGAGTATGTGATGTCTGAGTCTAAAATTAGTGGCAGAAGCCTTCTGGCCCCGTTTCTTTGACAGGTGCTTTGGCACCGGTGCTTGGACTAGACAGTGAAAGCTGTCAGGCCATGAGAAAGAGTCCAAACGGGCAGTGCTGGACTTTGATCGGGCAGCTGTAAGACATTAGCGAGGATTAAATAGAAAAAACTGGGCATTGTGGATGAGTTCCTTACCTTGTAGCTGAGATATGTGATTAGCATGGTCTCCAAGAAACTGATTAAGGCCACTGTCACCTACAGCAGAGGGGGAAGAGGGAGATAAATGAACCCGGCAACTGGAAACTCATCTCTCCTGGCTGCTCAACCTTCACTGAGGAGCTACAGCTCTCCGCATTGCTTTTATCTAATAAATGGCTGCTATTGTGTTTGGGTTGAATCCTGCATTAAGATTCAGTTCATGCAGAGGAATTTGATTTATGTGCACTTTAACTGGAGTGTTATTTCTCTCACCTGTATCGCCCACACAGGTTCCCGTCTGTTAACCCAGAAAATCAACTTCCTGTCAAAACCCACAAGAAAGTTTTTCCTCACACTTCAGTCCATCTGCGTGTGACCGCGTCACAGGAAATGAGCACGCTGCGTTTGCAGTTTAATAACATTTGGACTGAAACATACCAGTCAATGTCTGTCGGACTTGTAGCATTGGCCTCGCTGTTGTTCCGACACGTTGTGCTGTGGAGAAAGGACAGTATCAAAGGAAACGAGGAGAGGAGGCTTGAAGGTGTGTGGGTATGCATGCACATGAGTGGAAACAGTCCCACTGGGAAACATTTCCATCAGTTGGTGTGTTGCCATAAAGAGCAAACCTAACGCACTAAAAGCTGCTGGACACGAGCACAAACACAGTCTTTAGATTCCACATGGCTGCACAGAGGAGCAACGTGGCTTTGCTCTTTTTAACTTTAGACACACAGACTAAAAATCTCAATTTTAGTAGCGAAGTAAGAGTAATTCTCAATTAGAAAACTCCTTTTGACATATTCATGGAGTTGAAAATAAACAGCACTTTCGTATTAATAAATGTTCTCTGCTGTCGTGATATATTTCATATTTGTTGTTGTATGCAAATGGCTATGGGAACGATTCCTGGAAAAATCCTCTTGCATGCGGCAAGTTCTCTGCTCAGCTTGAAATACGGAGATGGTGTCACGAGCTGCATTTACATACAGTTTCCTATTACATTTACACAGCATCAAATATGCTGCCAAGTACAAAAAACATCAACAACACAGCAGCAAAAAGGCAACTTAAGCATGAGCACATCTGCAATACGAGGCTGACGATGAGTGATGGGTGGGGTGGTAACTGCTGAGTGCGACTCTCACCATGGGTTGTAGTCTTTGGGGTTATCCAGGCTGACTCTCAGTATGTAGAGGGCGCACGTGAGGATCTTCAGCGAGAAGTTGAACAGGCGGATTCTCAGGCCTAAAGCGACAAAAATCACGTGACTCAAAAACTGGTCTGGCTTCAGTCACTCACTCAACTGAAAAGGAGCCCATGCACTTCTATTCTACTACATTTGAACCTCTGCACCTGCACACATTTTCACATTTATCTATCATGTTAAGTTCAGGCCCGACAGCGTTGTGGCCACCTTTGTAATTGACGGTCTAAATACTGATGACAAATGCAGCCCGATTGCTCTTTAATAGCAGTTGTTAAGGCGCATAAAATGCCTTTCGTGGAAGGCCTAAAGAGACAGTCGAGGCACTGAAGTGTGACTGATGCAGTTGCATGCTGCTCTGGCTGACTGTCACAACTGATTTCCTCAGATGCACAACTTTCAAATCCTCCAAGCCTGACACAAAATAACACCAGCACTTTCATGGGCTAAACAGCAAGATAAATATCTGGTGCGGTTGCTCAGAAACAGCCGAGAGGGATAATAATGTTTGTGGAATCACGGGTCTGTGTTTTTGATAAGTGCAGGCATATGCTGATAAGCACACACACACGGCCTGCATCACCAAACGTGCAGGACAGAATCCTGCCTGCAAGTACGCTTGCTAGCCAGAGGGTGGTGCTAGTTGTATTGCCCATTTCCAATCACCATGCAGCTACCTAATCTCTCGTGACGTGACCTCTTCACGTGAAACCAGCATCAATGTTAAAATGATTTCAAACTGGGAAAAACAAACGGCATTGTAATGGAGTAGAACAAGAGACCGCCGGCAGCCAAGTGCGACATTTTTATTAGACTGTGTCGTTTTATGTCAACGGCTGTGGTGGTTTACTGACACTGACAGGTTGAGGGAAAGACAGCAGAGAGCTGTGTCAGTGCTGAGGACATGTTATGTTCACCAATGTGCATTTTTTTTTACAAAGTGGCTGCAAATGAATGGCTTCTAAACACAATGCACCAAGCCGCTGAGCTGCACCAATGTTTCTTCCAGGGATGTCTTATCTGCTATTGAGAAAAACACTGCAGCCATGCCTCATTCTTCAGCAAATGGACCATGCTCTTTCTGTCCTCGCTAGCCCACACGCCCCCAAAATACAGTGTCTTACAGTGAGGCAGCTAATGTAATAATGAAGCCCCAGCTGAGATATAAAACGGATACGCGTTATCACTGACTCCAGTTTCCTTCATTCCGCTTTTATATGTTCATTTAGCCTTGATCGTATCAAGCAGCAGCAAGCCTGCCGCCGTTTGCATTACGGGGAAGAGAGGAGGAGCGCGCCGTGGCGCTCGCTGTCAGCTGTACTTACTTGACCTTTGGTTTTTGATGAAGAAAAGCTTCAGCCTCTCCTTGAAGGTGTTTTCGTTCACATAGAACTCCACCTGCACCCTGAGGAGGGACGGTGACATGGTGTCAATGTAAACGTATAGATGAGCATGTACACAGCAGAAATACACGCAGAAAACATTTGACCAAAATGTTCAATCCATACCGGTTTGTTGAAATCGGTGTCTCTTACAGGAAATGTAACAACATGTGATAGTTGTGGCGGTTCAGACACACTCATTCTGCATTCTGGCTACAGGTGCCAAGAGTTTCAGTACTGATAACAAAACGTACCTTAGTTTCAGGAATATGACATGTTTTGCAACAAAACTCAGATTTACATTTAACAAAATATGCAAATAAACATTAAACACCAAAGCATTGAGACATTTGGCATATGATTACTGATGATGTTCGAGATTTTTCTTCTTCACTCTTCCTGCTTATTACTTATCATTACTGGCTTATTCCTCTGTGCTTATTCCAAGTGTCCAAACTATTAAAAACACACAGCTGAGCCGCACTGTTGCACCGCAGTGCTTACGTTAACATAAGCACTGCAGTTTGTAAGTTGCGTTTGCCAAAATGTATATAGGCTCAGCTGTTTCAGGAAATTACCGGGTCTTTCTTAAAAAATAAAAGTCATGAAAGTAATTAATTCATTATCTGTTTTTAAAGTTTTCCGTCTTACGTAGAAGTGAAATGACTTAGAAGTGCAAAAAAGAAAGAGCTAACAAACACACCGTTTAATTGTGTTGTGTGTTCTCCGGATATTTTTCTTTTACATTAAGAAAAAAGAGAGAATATCATCATTGTTAGCACGAGTCATGACTTGAAGAATAAAACTTTAAAGAATAAAAGACAAGGGGATTTGACCAAGCGTTCAATACCAATTTTCAATACATGACAGTTTAATATCAGAGCCAAAGGTTAGGACATTGAGGTTAGTTTGCATCCTGCTATCGTGCGGCCGTTTCTTGCAATGACACGACTGCAATTTCAGAAGATTGTTATTTAACAGTGTTCCGTTGCCATAATTGTGTTTGAAGAAGGTTTCCAGTAAAAATAAATAAATAAATAAATGGCTGCACTTTGTACAAATCTGGTGCAGGAAAAAGCGTCTTCCTTTTGACTAATGCCGTTATCATCCATTTACCACCAGTCATTATCTACACTTCCCATTCACAATGCAACCAAGTCAGCCACAAATGAATCTGAGTTCGAATCCAAATGGGAAGCACTGGTACTTAATCAATAATGCAGATTATTAAATAAATAAAGCCCTATTTTTTCATACTCTGACATCCTCTTAATAGTGCACTCGCTGCGATGCATATGCAGGCTGTACAGACATGACACATACCGAGTCTGAGCTAAGGGGAAGGGTTTTTTAATTGCTCTACTGAGACAGCCATGCAAATTCACCAATTTAGGCTTGAAACTGGCACCCAGGAGGGTTTCATCATTTCAATTTGCTCCTCATATTTGCTATACACATTTAGTAGCCCACCATAGGATCTGTAATTGTGTTTACAGCGTGTGCGAGTCTGAATCACTTGGGTAAAGACGGATTTCTCCACATTCATAAATAAGGACGTGAGCGAACAATCTGGTTTGTATTGAGCACTAAGACAAAAGTATCCATTAATAATTGACAGCCATCTCCTGTTAAAAGCTAGAGTACACGTTACCTTACCTATGACAGATGCAATGACAAATATAAAGCTAAAGTCTGAGCAGACATAATGGACCTGAGCAGGCTCGGGGTCTCGATGAAATGATCATTTACGCAGAAAATGAGGACGTAGCTACACTAGGTGGGATAGATGAATGCGGGTGGTGAAAAAAAAAAAAAAGACCTATTAACAGTTCCTGTAATGTGGAAACCTGTTGTCACTAATGAGCGTGGAGGGGAAGAAATAATGGTCTTGCAGTTCCAGGAGGGACCCTCGGAGCCTTTTACCTTGTCTGACAAGACGAACGCACGGCGCAAAAAAACACGGGCAAAGAGAGAGCGGGAGGGCAATTACAGCAGGCAAGTCGCAAGGGAGCTATGTATGTGTAGATAAAGAGAGTAGGTGGGAGTAAGAACATAAGATATGCACCATCTTCCAGACACCCACCGCCCTCCCCCCTTTCCTGCTATATTGCCATGGAGACAGCTTCCGAGGCAGGAAACGTTCACTCACGTGTCACAACGTGTGTTGTGCGTTTCCAGCACCAGGAATTCATTGTATACACACACACACACAATAGCATGTTCTTGTCTATAAGCACAAACCTCGTCTTCCCATAGCACTTGACTCAATCCTACCCAGACGGTTATACACAGCTGTATGAAAACCGCGTAAACAGAGCGCATCGATTGCCCTATCAACCCAGAAGCAGTAAAAGACCGTCATAAAGAAGACTAATGGCGGCAAATCAGAGGATCAATGTTCAGACGGTCTCCATTGACACAGCTGTCACATACTGTAAATAGATGGGCTCCGTGTTTACTCAGCTTGTCTGCGGGTACCTGTAATAATACTTCGGAGAGGAAACGTGAGCAGGTCAAAACCTGAAATGCGACCCCAAAATAAACTCACTAATACAATTCCCATTGTGTTGTTTGCCAGGAGAATGGTGCTGGCATTTACTTCATGACACTGATAATAATAAGTTAATATGAGGGATTCCCTGCTCGTTCGAATGCAAGCTGAGACACCCGCAGTGCAGTCTGTGAGTGTTTGGACACATTATTCGCACATATTGGCTCTGTGCGCCATCACATTTAAATTCAAATAAAACACTGACTACAAGGTAGTGACTTTAAGCCATTTATTTTTTGTTATCCATACTTGGGAAGACTAAATAAATATGGCTAATACATTTATTCCATATTATTTGTCTATTTAGGTTTTATTTCTTCTCAGATTGCACAACGTTTACTAGAATGACTTTGATTCTACTACTACCATTGTCTACAGCCCCTCAGCAATCATAAAAGATAAATTAGATGCATATTGATCATCTGGAAAAATAATAAAAGCTCATGATAAAGTTGTGTAGAGCTTTCTGTACATGTTATAGCCATCCAGAAAATGTCACACAGAGTTAGTAGCAAGTTCGTGATCGTAATGAACGTGATGAAGGGTTAAAGTTTAACCACGCAGAGGAAGTTTAGTGGTAATTGTGGTAACTGTGACCAAGATTTCAGTTCTAAAGTGACACACACACTACATCACAGCAGTGAAGTACAAAGATTTTATTTGCTGGAGGACTTTACCCATGTCAGGCACTCATTTGTGGAAGTAAAAACAAAACGGTGTCAGGATGGGCAGCTGCAAACATTAGATTTTGCTGAGCTCCTTCCTAGCTCAAATTTGAGTTTCGATACTAAACTAATTTGCCCAGAGTGATAATGGAGGGCACACTATTATGTTGAATTCGAAATTGTATTTGGCTTAGATAACCAGGCACGACTGTCTTTGTAGCAGCCTGTTTGAGCTTCAGACTGCTCCAGTTTACAGACTTAACACTGCCTGAATCCTCCAACAACACTGCCTTTTACTCTTGCAGCCCGTTATGACAGATGCAAAAGGCCATCAGGGTGGGAAGTCCCTCTGGGTGGGTTTACATTTGTTCCCTTTTACACTCAACAAGGCTTAAACACAGGAAATAATCAACATCATAAACCATGAACATGCAGAAGACCATCAACCACGAAATAAAGCATCCCCGAAGCCCAATGACAGAGTCTGCTCCCATTTCTGCTCCAGAGCTTGGAAACTGGCAATCACAACGCAACACCGTAACGTGCTATCGATAATGGGGTTTTCTTATTTTGCATCTTCATTCACTTCCTAACGCAAATTGTGCAGAGGTGTGTGTGAGAGCGAGCGGTTTACATCTGTCATTTGTTTTGGAGAATTGCTTTTAATGATAGGATCTGTGAATTACTGCATATAGCTCTGTAACCTAGCGCACAGACACATGCAGCACACCATGACCAATGCCAGTGATAGGATTAATATTTCATGCACCCCTGCCTGAAAACACAGAGAGACTACAACTTTTTTGTAGACTCTGTAAATAAACATCAAACAGCTTGTTGACCTCGGGATAATCCGGTTGACAGAACAGAGCTGTTCAAACGCCTGCATTTATTACAGTGTTGGGAGAAAAAACAACAACTATCAGAACAGCTGCCAGATGCTCTGCACCATATGGAATATTTGTCCGGGCGATGCAGGAGCGAGCATAGGTGAACAGAAGAATCATTTAGCCAAGTGCAACATCACATGGGGCTAAAACGATCACGGAAAAGAGAGAAGCGGCAACGCGTGTCAATTCAGAGATGGCACACTGATGCTTCCGCATGCTGTGTTACAGCAGATCAAAAAAGCAATCATTCCCTGTAGTATTGTGTATATTTAGCAACACCGAAATCAACACAAAAGTGTCCATGCCCAAATATTGCCAGTACAAGTGTTGGCATAGCAACAACTTTGAAACTTACAAGCTTATCGCTGACCAATCAGGCTGCTTGAGTTGAAATCCTTGTACTAAACTTGTACTTTGTGGTTTTCGATAAGGTCGAGGCTTTGGAGCACAACATATCAAAAGTGCTGCATCATCTTTATGAGCAGTGTGTTTTTGCCCATCACAGCCTTAATGCACTTCTGTTGTATTTCCCGATCTCAGGTTTGCTCTGTCCCTGCCACTGACAAAGCAAACAGTTGAAAATAGAACATTTGCCACGCGCCACCCTCAGATGTGCCTGATATAAAAGCTTCTAAAAATATTACACTTGGACATGAATATTCAAAAGTTTTACTGGCACCGTGCTGCATCTAAAACTTCCCGTGGTAGAGGTACCTGTCCAATAGCCTCATTACAGCGCAAAAATAGTTGCATGGGCTTCAGGCCACACATGGGCTATAGCAAATGTGAAAGTAAGGATAGTGATGACAGGAACCTGAGGGGGGAACTGTTATAAGTCTCTGGTGGTGGCAGGATAATCACCTTAATGGACCTGAGTGGCCCGTGGACTGACAAGATGTCAAGATGACATGTCTTTTTTACTCTGAGGTGTCCACACACTGATACAAGCTGTATATGTGACAGAGAGTTGTGGAGAGGGTTGTTGCTACCCTGTATGTGCACACGATGTGTTCAGGGACTTAGAGAACCCTGAAGCATTTTGTTCAAAAACACATTATATGAGCTAGCGTAAAAAAACAAAACAAAACACTGCAGCAGAATTTATCATAGCTTCGCCTTGAATCAGCATCTCAAAGACGCTGATCCAAAGCAGCTGTCGTTCAAGGTCAGTCAAGGAGTTCCGACACAATGATGTGCACTTATTAGAAAAAGTGCTGCTCACTTTATTGTTGACTGCACCGTTTGTGCGAAAGCAAATCATCTTCTGGTTGACTGAAGTGAATATTTCAAGAGCACTCAAGCTATAAAGCTGAACAGTTGCAGAACTTGCTAGTCTGTCTCTGAGAAATGGCAAAAAGGCAAATTCACATCAAAGAAACGTTCCTTGTTCCTCAAAATGCCAAAGAGGCAATACCACAACATGTATGAAACTGAAACACACAAAGTAGTATTGGATTATTTTTGCAATCTTTTTACTTCAAAGAATCAGAAGTAGTTTAACAGATCTAAATCATGTCCACTTGATGTTAAGGCTCAGCTCTGTAAAAAAAGGTACAGAGAAATGGGACATTAGACTGGGTAAATTATAGCCAAGAAAGTCCTTGCACTTGTCCTTGTGTAAGAAAATGACAAAGTGTGTGGCAATGTCAGCTGAGAGCTAAAACTCTCCAGGACATTGTCCTGATCTCCAAAAACTTCAGATGACCAAGGACACTTAGTGAGCAAGGATGTTGTTGTAGAGAGAACTTTGACATTTACTACTCCCTCTACAGTCTTCTGCTTTGTAGGCTTATGACAAGGACAGTGATTTCCCCTTGAAAGTGAAAGTACAGTAAAATCATAATCATCTACATAATATCTCATAAAAAGACTAAGGGAGAATCAGCTTTTATCATCCTTTTATGCCAAAACTGTTACCAAATAAGAGTAAAGCATAACTGTTTAATTTCAATTAAAAAAAGTGAAAGAAAGGGCAAGAAGGATGGAGCATTTATCAGATTTCAAAATGAAAACTAAACATGAAAGGACTGTTAAACGAGAAGAGATATTGCAAAAGTATGAATGTGATGTAGTCTGTGTCCTACATATGAGCACGCTTAACCTCGAAATGTTCTGCAACTGCTCAACTGACTTCACTCTCCTATGAACGGTCAAGAAAATGTTTTCTCTTTTGACACAGTACCACCTTCAGAAAAATGCGAAAAGTGCTCATATCACACACACGCACCCACATGTGCACACACACACTATAATAACAGTATGGCATTTGAAAAGACTACAGCAGGCAGCCAGAATTATAACTCGAGGTCACGCAGTGTCACATAAAAATGTCCTTCACAAAGCCACCTTTACATACTTTCCCCGTTGTACAGTATATATCACCATTCAGATGTTCAATGCCTTCCAGGAATTATTTTGATTGCAGTCTGATACCTACCTAGTGGAGCTTCCCAGGGACGCGTCGGTGTTAAGCTCCTCCATACTGAGAGGAACCAGCAGAAGTGGCTCAAGCACCTTTACTGTGCTGAAACCAAATGTTGTGGTTTCCCGAACGAGCAATGATCTGGCTCATTGATACCAACATTTGCCGTTTCCTGTAATATTATAAGGCGGTGTCGTTTTTTTTTCTCCTAACCACAGGAAATACTTCAATGTTATGTCAGAAACTGTTTGGGTACCGTCGAGATGCAGTGCCTTGAGTTCAAAGCCCCGCACGGTAAAATAAGTACTGTATGTATGTGTGTGTATGTGCATAACACAAAACACAGTATGCTCGACATTACATTAGAATCGCCACAAAAGAGGATGCCAGTTGTGAAGGGAACACTTGTCTTGCGTATCATCATGTGTTTATAGCTCTCCATTTAGTTGATCCCCCAGGATCACAATCCATTTTCTAACAGCGTCTCAGTCACTGACAGTCACTTACACTGCAGCAGCAACCCACCACAGCTGAGTGGTGAAACCTCTGCAGCAGGTTTGCCGCTGATATGTACAGCGACTGGCAGCACATATTGATCAGATAACGTTTGAAGAAAGAAAAAAACTCTGAGAAACTCTGAGGATTAACGTTTCAGCCTATCACAGTCAGCCTGAGTTGTTTGTTCTTCTCATGCTGGCTTAATGTATAAATTACATTTTGTAGCTAGATTTACAGATAAGCCATGGACCTGAAATCAATTAAAATGTCCTTGTGAGGGAGGAGATGCTACATTCATTGCATTCACACAACTCATGAACTCCAGAGCATCTAGGGCCTGCCCAATTCTGTCATTAATCAGTTTGCAAGTCATAAAAACTCAAGTATTTGGTACAAAAAACAAAATGGCCACTATAGCAATGATTAACGATCTTTTCTAGTTTCTGTTTGGTTTATTTTATTCTTTAAGTCCTGTGGCACAGATCAAATTGAAACAGCGGAACAACAAGATGAAACACACATTAGATGGGTAGCTACGCAGAACACTTAAAGGTGAAAAATGAATCTCACTTCACCCTTTTTAATGGCTACGTCTCAGCAGCTTTGGTATTTGCAAATATCACACATCGCAGCTCTCCCTCGATTCCCGCTAAACCTTCTGTATGCTCAGTGACTTAGCAGCATACGCGGTGCACAGTAAGTACAGTACAAACAGTTGACATGTTCTCAGCACCTATTTCACCGATATAACCCACGGATTTTAGTGTGTCTGGTGAATGCTCACATGATTGAAGACTGGTGTGCACATTCAGACAAGGGACAGATAATAAAACAACTGCAACAAGTTGAAAGAAACACACAAGCTGCCTTTTCACCATTTCCTGTGGTGTGATCCAATGTGACAAAAATCGGCGCTGAGCTCAATTTCTTTTTACTTTCAGTCTTTGCCACAACAATTGTTGAAAAGGTAGCCACAGATGGATGAGTTACTCCCAGCATTCTGCACCATTACCACAACAGTAACTGCCCACTTCACAGATATGTGTAATGGCACTATAACCTCCAAACTGAATAGTGCTTCGAAAGTGTTCCAATCAGTCCCGTTTACAATTACCACTGCGGACACAATCCATGCCATGCAAGCATGATGCTGCCAGAGACTTACTGGGCATTGGTTGAGTCCATACTGTACTCCTCTTGATACCTGGACGCGGCACACATGGACACAGATAGGCACAGGTTAGGTGAGAGTGGAGTTGGGAGAAAGAGCAAGAAAAGGGTGCTGCTGCAACGTTTTCACTTGCAGAATGCAACCGTTTTCTAACTGTGAGGAAGAATTTAAACACAATTTGTGCAGCAATAATGTCCAAGATGGGATCTAGTGTTATGTTAGCTTGTTAGTATTCCATTACTAAACTAGAACATGCAAAATACTTAGTAGGTTAAACCCATTGTAATTGTCTTCAGATGTTGTAACCGATCCTGAGTTTGAACGTCTGCTTCTTGCTGCACATTTGAGGCCTACTGTCAAGACTTTTCCACCAAGCTTTCAATTGAGTCGCCTTCAAACTACTCATACGGATGGTGTCTGAGCTTGACAGGAAATACAAAATGTATTTCTGAGCTGTTAATTCACAGGGCACATGCACAGAAAACACTCCAAATTAAGTGGATCAAAAACAACGCTTCTAGTTACTGAAGAACAGATGGAACACTGAATGCAAACCACGGGGGATCAGCGGACACACCCTCTGGGTCAATCTCATAGGCTGCCATGTTGAGATGACCATAGAGTAAAGGGAAGTGTGTAACACTGAGGGAAGTGACAGACACGGGGACGTATCCAGATATTGATTTTAATTCCGATGAGCTCGGGGTCGAAGGTTAAACACACAATTTGATTTGCCATAAAACAAATTGACTTGTGCACTATATGGCTATGACCTTCTCTGGAAACCAATTACTGAGGCCGAACAACATTCAACATTCAACAGTCATTTGTTCTGTGACAAGGAATCAAATGGCCGTCAATGCACATTCATCAAATATTCATAATTGCAAATGCAATCAACATCACAGGAACAGACAACATGTCGAAATGTGTGAGTCAGAAGCCCGCAGAGCCACCGTGTTTGAGGCAGAAGGCTCGACTAATACCTCAATTATGGCTTCCCTTTAGGTGCTTCAGTATTGGTACAACACCAGTGAAACGGAGCCAACTTAATGTGCCTTTTCTTCTATTACAAGTCCAGTGTCCACTGGATGTAATGTCAGAAAACAAAGGTGTCCTTATCACCTTAGAGACGTATATCGATATATTCATTGATTTTAGATCAGTGTCATTAATAGTCCATTTGTTTGAAAGTATAATATTTTACAGATGTCATAAATTGTGGTTTGTTTGAGATTGTAACACTCAAAGGGTTTTATAATTAGCTGCCACTAAATGCAGGTCTGGCACCATTAACAACAGACACACCGTTCATTCAAATCTATACCGATGTCATCACTAAAAACTATTCAACATCTACACAATTTTGATTGAATTGAATTAGTAATTAATTTCAGATTACATCTATAGGTCAACTTACATATTGTTCATTTTTGTGATTCATCGACGTGTGTGAGCATACTGGACTGTCTAGAAAAAGGTATTCAATTTCCAGTCCAAAGCTTACCTAAATTTATCCACTTCTGCAAAGGTAGATGGGTAAAAAAATGTAACTGAAGTCGGAGCTTGTGAATAATAAAAGCCTGTCAGTTGGTCTAAAGAGTAAAGAAGAATGGATACTGTGCTGTAAAAAGGTAATTAGTTGGCAGTTCAGGGATAGCTGCAAAGTTTCTGACACAGACAATCGTGGCATATCCATTAAACACAGGAAGTAGCGAGGTCACAAGAGAGTGCCTGTGCGATTCCAGTAATTAATCAAGAACCTTTTGCCAGTTCAGGGGTTCCATTATTATTGTCTCCAGGACCCAATGAAATCATCAGCTGTGGGAGTTCACTACAGTCAAATGGCTTTTTGACAAAATAAAAATGACCGCGATGTTCATTCGTCTGCAGCCTTCTAGTGATGATACCATAAAGCCCGTTTCCCTCACTCACTGAGGAAAACAATCATCACCCAATTAAGTTCTTATCTGCAATTAACTTTAAATGAACAGAAAATCATTTTTATCAAGTTTTAATTATCAGCTGGATTTTATGAAAGAGTTTCACATTTTAAAAAGCCTGATTCAGTTCAATATTAGTTTCACTTTACACATGTAGTGCCTCTTAACTAACTCCAAGGCTTGCATGTCATCAGAAAATATACCCTTCAGTTGCATCTGCATAGAACTGACCAACAGACTGCCAAACTGCACGAGGCGGCGCAACAGTTATTTTACAACTACAAGTGAGATTCACTATGTGCCAAATGAGCCTTAAAAAGGTTAGTTCTATGGTGAAATAAGGCAATTAAGAACCGATTAGTCTGCTTACCAGGGATGTGTTCACAAAAACAGCGTGACCAACTCCTCTACTGTGACCTCACGGACCCATTAGCCCATTTTGACAGCACTTTAATGAGCAATAAAAATGCTATCTTGCTGCTAAAAGCTTTAAAAGCACGGGAAGCCAACATACACAGATGCAACCTTTACATCCATTAGCGTACAACTGATATGCTCAACACACTGACTGTTCTTTCCTCACCTTTTTATGATGAACCAATAGAAATAATAATAAAACAGGAATCCTAACATTCGTGCACTTAGCATCATGTTTCCCTTCATGTCTTACTCCAGTTATAAAATGCATACAGCCAAGAAGCAAATTGAATCTCACCTCTTTTCAGCAGATCTGGAATCACAAGCATGAGCTGAGCTACTGAGGCAAGTGCAAAACGGCCGGCACTTCCGAAGTATGCTTTCAATAGATTCACTCAGAACTGCCTCAAGGACTGACTGATATTGAGAGTGGGAGGGCCTAGCACACTTATCCCATCTCTGCAGCAGTTCCAAGGGGAAATGGGATTTGTAGTTTTCACTCTGTGAGCCTGCGTCAAGGAAGATGGTCAACATTTCATCATATACTACAGTTCCCACACTCCGTGACACATGCAAAAGAGGCAGCTCAAGTTCTCCTTTCCAAAAATATGACTAGTTGGTTCTAGCAGAGTAACCTAACACCTGGTTAAGTGGTAATCCACCAGCAGCACGACATACAACAAAAACAAGATTTCAACGAAACAACAAGATGCTGCCCTGTGGCTTAATTATTCTGGCCATACTGAATACGATGATCAACATCATCCTCTGTATACTCTAATCCAGGGGTGTCCATCCTTTTTTTTTTTTTTTTTTTAATAGAGGTCCAGATTTGACAATGTGAAGATGCCCGGGAGCCGATGCTGACATTTTCAAAATGAAATAAAAGTTACATACAAATGCACTGTTCTCTGACAATGTTATTTTCATTGCCACAAATCTAAGCCAATCAGGCATGAACAAATCTAAAGTTCTTCCTTTCTTTCATATCACATTCAGTGCATTCAAATGCTTCATTACGTCAATCGGTGAAGCTTTGGGCCGCATGAAATCTGACTGAGGGCTGTGATCGGTCCCAGGGCCATACTTTGGAGATCCCTGCTCTAATCTATTATTCTCATATCAAATACCTTTTGTCTGAAAGGCTGGCAAGTGTCCACTGAATCCTTATTTAACCTCACACATAGTCAACAGCTAAACCTCGATTCTATGTCAGTCTGCGGCTATATTGAAATGGAGGTAACCATAGCAACAGGGCCTCTTGTGCTACATTACCAGTTACTGTAACTTTGAAACACTGAAACTGACCTAAAAGTACCACGAGCAACCTCTAAATAAAGTGAAGGACGGAAAAATAATTAAAAAAAAAATATGGATCATGATTTACAAAAGGACTATAGAATATATTGGACTGTACTATGACAACCAACATTATAACAGCTTTAACAGGTTTGTATTTAGTACAGATGAGGTTCAGCAATGTGGCGATATCATGATACAGTAAAACTATTCCTCTGTGGGTGTGTTGGATTATGGACAAGCAGAAATGTCAGTGACTATGCTGGACTTTCTTTTGATTTTTGTAGTTAACAAAAGGTGTTATGTAATTTGTCAGGTATTTAATTCACTGGATGGGTCACAAACTAATTCTGTCCTGTTAAATTGTTGCCTGCATTTGATACAAATTAGTATCATTTGTTTTCCTGTTTGCACTTTCTTTCTATTCCTAAACAGTTTCTCAATAGTGTTTCCAGAAATGTTAATATATCATGACAAAAGGTGGTCATAATATCGTGTCCGCCACCTGCTGATGCTCTAAGCATCTTCTAAAAGGAGTTAATGTGTACAAGTTATTCAGAAATGATGGACTCCACGATAACCACATTCTCAAGAGAGCTGTCTATATGATCCAGAGTGCTCTCCTTCCTCTCCTTGCAAACATCTCCGATCTCGAGGGATCTGTGTTGGTGCTACTCTGCACGGCACAGGTTGCGAGCGTGTTCTGGTGTACAGCTCAGATTAAGTACAGCTGACATCCAAAGCAGCTTGGTTCAAATTATCCCTCATTCTCACATTCTTCGGGCTGTTTAATTGATCCTCTACAAATGAATGTTCACAAGAAGCAGGAGGCGGCAAGTGAGGGGATCGGTGTGATCGATTTTTAGACCCGTGCTTGTACACAAGTGCTACGTGCACTTATATATGTGTGACACAGCCAGGCACACACAGTATTTCAGTGTTACAGAGACTTAATTGTTGACTGTTGTTGATTATTATGACTAGTATCTGTTTAGATGTATCCTCCTGACATCTGAGGTCTTTTAAGTTAATTTTGCATAGCAACCAGCGCTTGTTATTTTCGAATTTCAACTCTCTAATCAACCGCCGAGAGATTTCGTTCTCCCGTTTTAATGAACAATAGTGATGGACAACATGTAATTTACCCCAAGGACCACATTAAAACCCCTCATTAAACCTCGAGTATTCAAATCAAAATGAAAGCGTAATTGTTCCGTGAAAGCAGGGCGCTATAAATAAAAGACAAAAGGGAGGAGGACACATACTGTAGCAGTCTGTGTAATAAAAGAAAATTGTGAAATGCTGCACAATCATTTACCAACATGGTGTAACTGAACAGCGGCAAAATTGA
Source organism: Nibea albiflora (assembly GCA_014281875.1). NCBI lineage: Eukaryota > Metazoa > Chordata > Actinopteri > Sciaenidae > Nibea > Nibea albiflora. The sequence continues at coordinate 13,147,771 of CM024801.1, forward strand.
AAAGAATGTGAAGTGATCAGGCGGAAAGCTGACTGATAAACAAAACACCTAATATTAAAGTGTGAATGATAAACATTAAGCAACCAACCACGAGAAAGCCAAAATCTGATTATGAAGAGAGGATGAAATAGTAGCATCGCTTTTGTTACATCTATACTCATTTTAAACATTTATTAAAATAGTGTACATGTCCATGTTAGCTGTTGTAGATTCATTAAGATCCATTTCCCCTGGAAGCTTCATTATGTTTGAATTAATACCTTACAGGATATTCACAGTCCGTTCTTCTGCTTGATCTATTGGCTAACTGTCCAAAGCACATATTAAGTGGCCATCATAGCTTAGCTTCACATTTGAGAGGGCCTGTCCTCCTGTTTGTTCCTTAATCCATTTAACTGTCAATTAAAGGAAGAAAAAAAAAATCATTCTTTCATCTGCAGACAGCATACAGGTAAGAGGCCAATATCAAGGCCGGCTGTTCAGACATTAGAGCTCTGTAGAGGGTAGTATTGCTGATTAAGTCAATGCTGCACGAGTCAATCAAGTGTCCTGCTTTTTTTTAATCAAGTTGCTACTCTGTTGGCCTACATCCATTAAAAAATACACCATGTGTTATATACTGGTGTAGCCTTAATGAGAATATGAATCAGTTCCCACTGGTCTCTAATATTTAGATTCATTACACACCAGCAGGCCAAACCAAATGCCATTTTCCAGGCAGATTTTTTTTTTCTCCACAGAAAGGCAATGTGGTGACAAAGCTAAATGAAGCCAAAATAAATCTGTACGGGTCTATCTGTTTTGACCACATCCTGCGTTTAAAAGATGGTCAATCCCTCTGTTCTTGAAGATCCTCCAAGTCCCATTTAGTCTCTTAACCGCCCACAGTAATTAGATGTCAATACTGTATAGGGAATCCTGTGCATACAATAAAAAGTGATTCCCGGGAGCTGTAAATTATACCGAAATAGATCAAGTCTTTATAGGATGTGTCGTACAATGGGCCAGATTATTGATCCGGTTTCCTCTCATTTTCGAGCCAGCTGGACACAAATCCCACGCTGATCACATTTCACAAACTCCAAAGCTCTCCAATTGCTGACAACATCCTGTCAGCCTACAGAGGGCATGCAAAAGGGCTCTGCTTGGACTTAGAGAAACACAATGAGAGGTTTTTTCATCGTCTCAAAGCAATGCATTGTGACAATCTAAGGCAAGCATTCATTCACTCATCGAAGATATAAGGATCCTACTGAATGCTTGCCAGTGGCCTAAATATGGTTTCCGAGGGCAACTGGCCAACTAATACATTACTGTAGGTTTTATAGCCTCAGCCTTTTGCCAATCTATTCTCAGTCCAGTTATCAGCGGACTGAGATTTTGATCATTCCAACAGATCTGTATCATTCATCGTCACCACGGCCACCTACTTTACGCCAGCAACACTCGGAGCTTCACCTTCTCCATCACTGTCATCGGTGCACATATTATAGTGCACGCTCATTATTGCTGCAGCAGCAGATATGTGTCACCGTCGTCTTTGCCAGGTTCATCCTCATCTCTTCCATCAGAGTCAGTATCACCCCTGCAGACCACCTATAGGCTGCTCCAATCATAAATGTCAACCTTTAAACCAGTCATCATCACTATGATCCCATTTATCCATGTGATTGTCGGTAGGTTTAAGGGTTATGCTATCTGCTCTATCATCCACCAATGTATACATTCTGCACCTCCTTCTAGTCGACAGCTGATATTAGCCACTAGAAAGCAGATTGTCCTGTCACCTAAACCTCAAACCTTCATTCATCATTACCCTTGGCACAAAACATCAAAGTCAGCAGTCGTGTACAGGTAACTCAATATCATCTTATAGTCATCATCATTTTCTGGCTCCCTTAAAGTGCTACACTATTGAATTTCTTGTTACTGTTATGAAAGACGATCTTCAATCAGTGTCATCTCAAGCCTTAAGTAATCCCGACCCTTCTTTAAAGCCAGTCCATCTCCATTCTCTGAGTACGGGATAACACTGCCAACTCTGTAACACACCGTGACATCTGTCCAGGTCTGTCATCCAAATATATAGCAGCTTAGCTAGACAGAGGAAGTCTTTGCAGAGGCGTACTGCATGTATTCAGCTTACTGGAGGTCTATGTTTCAGTGAGTACAGTACATCCCAGATTACTGACCATACCCAAAAATATTGATGGCCTCAAAAAAAAGAGCCCTGACATGAAAAATGTGTGCTGTAAATACTGAGAGTGAGAACACAATGCACCAGCAGCATATTGGCTGTGCAGTAGTGCCTGAAACACGGCCAAACAAGCACAGTTTTTTTCTTCTATTCTCTGCCAGACCTACCTCACATAACCTGTATGTAACAGTGCCAAATCTGAGTTTGAACGGCAGCATTTCTGAAGATCTCAAGTTCTTTTGCCTCTTTAAAAACACATTTAGTCTCCCTCAGTTGTTACAGGTTCAGCCCATCTCACACAAACCACAATCTAATTTGTCTATCAAATGATATGAGAGTGTTCCTGAGGTGGAGGTCTGCAGGCACATTCAACTGAGTGGTGCAGACATGTGCTGAAATACAAACATGTAGTCCTCCCATTCAAATATAGTTTAAAGAAGCTATGCCAGCATGATCCCCCGTGGTTTGCATTTTTGTTTCATCCATCCATCAATCTGCTTGCATCATGGCAACATTAACTTTGAATGCAGTGGTATAATTAGATTAAAGCACCGTATAAAACATCGGGGTTTCATAAAATTGTAATGGTAATGCAGCATACTCTGAATTATGTAATCACTAGATGCTGCAGCCATGAAATGAACCCAAGTGATGCTGAGAGAAACATGATTGACGGCAGAAACGTTTGCTATCATTCAGCTATTTGTCATGGGACTGACTCATAAAGAGGCGCCCTGCTTGTGTTCATGCTTAGCCCCGATGGAGGAAAATAGAGTCTGAACCAGACGGTGCATAGCGATAATGTCACAATTAACGGCGCAACTTTTGCCTAATTACGAGCTAAGTTATCAGCGAGAGTTTAATGCACCTTGCGCTCGCAGCATCGCACTATTTCTGCTGGATGCTGCATGGCGTGAGAGCGAGCTGCATTCAGAAACATGCGACTCTGATCTGCGGCAGCTACCTTTGGCCGGCATCGCTCCCAAAAGAGCCCATGGTCCGGAGAGGATTGGAAGGGTTGACCCAGGTGGGCTCTGGTGTTTTCTGCACCTCGGTCTTGACGTCTGGGTCGATCTCCGAGGGCGAAGGCGTCAGCTTAGCGCCCGCCATGGCTCTCTGCCTTTCCCGAGTGCTACCTCCAGCAGAGAGCGGCCAATATGTTTCCTCCTCCGGGTGTCAGGAACTGGCAGCTTCTCACTCAGCGACGGACGCCACCGGAGCTAAACCGCATCCCCCGTTCTCACTGGCGCTGCGCGAAGGCGGAGGGGGACTGTCTCCCTACCTGACGCATCACGGGGTCCTCAGTCACACTGAGGCGAGCATCAGCTTGTCTCCTGGATGTCGAGCGCTCCTCCATCCCTGATGGAGCTGCGCGGTCCCCGTGCGTCTTTGAGATCCACGCGTCGTCACGAAGTAACGTCAGCCGCTCGGCCAACCCAACGGGCTCCCCGACCGGTTACATAACCGACGACGGGCAAACGTAAAGATCCGCGACTCCTATTGATCAGACCAAAGTGGCAATCATCCCCTTTGATCACCTGGTCTTCATTCTCTATTTGCACATTTATCTGAATGATTTAGATGGTTCTGAGTGGAAGATGGAGATGTCAGTCAAGCTGCCCTCACTATCGACACATCTTCACATAATCAGTTTATTTAAAACCATCGTGATCGTTTTAACCACAGACACGCATCGCCACAGTAATGAGATGCCATACACAAATGAGCAGGTGGCCCGCACTGACACACCGTGGCACGTTTGCATGGAAACACACGTGACATCTGCAGTACAACATACAAGAAATGCTGGCGGATCGCCCGCCCTGCATGACCAGTGGCCAATGGCAGGAGAAGTGTTCCTTTGCATGCTCCTCTGTTTGACGCCACATGATAAATTACCCTCTATGGTGAGCCAATGTGCAGGATATCAATAAGCCTATCTCATCTCATTATTTCTCAGATAATGAGGATTCTTGGGAAGAGCTGATTAATTAAAGAGGACTTCTATAAGGCAAATGCAAATCTGCAGCACGTGAAGTAAAAGCAACTTGCCCGATCATTCATGAGTCATCTGTTTTTTAATCTGCCTGACTTGCATGAGTTGGGAGGGTGGGAGAAACTGGAGCACTCTAATGAAACATGCAAAGCAGGGAAACATCCCACAGCTTTAACAAGCAGTCAACAGTGCACAAGAGCCATTCTAAAGAACCCTTCCCCAGGACATTACATGCATAAATATGCGTTAAAAGTATCTGTATAATACATTATATTATCTAGAGTGTCTGTACTTTGTCCTCATCACGTGGAACCTTAATTAAAACCCTTAATAGCCTGTCTGCATTCTGTAACACCACTTAACTATAAAATACGGTTAGAATCATTCAGACAATCATCAAACAACAATAATTATTTGCCCTAACCCGTCTGAAGACCACTGATCATATTGCAAGTATGGCAGAGAATGAATCAATGCCAGCTTCAATAAATCACAGATGTTATGATTTTTTGTAAAGAAAGTTTTAAGTGATTTCATGCTATTAGTATTGATGCCATGTGGCTATAATTCATGTATTTGCCAAGTCTATGCCAAAATCTCAGAAAAAAATCTTCCATTTAGAAACCTTGAAAGATGAACCACTGCAAATGTTGAATTATTAAACATGAATAAGGAAGAATGAAGTTTAATTTTGAAAAAATGACACATGCAAATGGACTCAAATTACCGGAAAGCCCCAAGAGCTTAAGAAGTTTCAGATAAATCTTGAATTTAATTCGGAACCTGAGATGCGTCAGAAGCTGTGGAAGTGATCATCAGCTGATTGTAGAGCAGATCAGGCATAGAGGACGGGAGATAATGCAGAGATGATACTCATGTTTCTGACTCTGACTATAAATGACCAGTTTATGGTAATGGTAACAATTTGGTGCCACATGAAATCAGAGCAGGTATTTAATAATGTTCGGTTCTCGTCTCTTGTCCACGACAGGCCTTTTGATAGTCATGTGCTTACAGGATGCTGTTTACTTCTAATGTAGCCCGAGAAGCCACACAGCTGAGCTCTCGTAATGCATTTAGGAAACGCATAATACAATCTGCATTCATTGCACATGGCATTTTGAGTTCAGCCTTCAGGAAACTCATTAAATTATCTGCTAATAGTAACCTTGGGATTAGAGAGGCGGCCCTGTGAACATAGGGTTGCATATTTAATGTCTGGTTGGTATATGAACATTTGGGAGAAATACATAAAAATATGTGTATTGAGTGTATTTTAACAACTACTTAACCCTGACTGTTAGCAGTGCAGCAGCTTAGTGGTTTCTAATTTAAAACTCAGGTTCAACTGATTAACCCCAGTTTTTTGGTGTGTGTACCTACACTCACTGGCCGCGTCATTAGGTACATCGGTTCTACTTCTACAAAGTTCATCGTCGCTCAGTTTTTATTGATGCTGTCAGAAATGTAATAATTCTACTACAGGTTTATTACTGAGGCCTTAGTAGATGTTGTTGTAGTTGTACAGGACTGCATTGCATTAAAACGTCTCAATAAAATGCAGCTCAGTTGAACACCACCACAAACGACAACCTCAATAATAAATAATTAAATGAATCCCTCTCGTATTGACAATAACTTCTTCTCCATCAATGTTAATGGTATTCTCCACCTCCACGCCTTCCTTAATTGCTGAACAGGGTTAATCAGCAGTTAAAAAGGTCCAGCGTGCCTCAGGGGGAATTATTGGCAAAAATGCAATGTAATAAGTATGCTGTGTATAAATGTACGTGTAGAGTCAATTGAAATAATAATAATTGCTGTGCTTTTGTTAAATTAAAATTAGCTCATTTTATCTGAAGAGGTAGCGGGTCCTCTTCTCTGGAGTCTTTCCTCATTAATTCAGAACAGACAAACCAAACAAAAGTTCTCTATAAGGCCATTTTGTTTTCTTTTCTGATGACACAATTGGAAGTGGATGGCGAGTAAGGTGAGGGGTATTCAGTAGGTTTTCAATCTACAATTTCACGACTGCAGCCTACTAAATCCTACACACTGGATCTTTAAAACCGTAATGCATTTTATGGGAAATTAAAATATTAAATGAACAATGTGGCTTTATTTAATCACGTGAAAAAGACAAATCTCCTCTTCAGGAGACTGTCAGCGCTGTAAGTGCTTAGTGGGTGTGTGTGGACTGGTTTCAGATGAGCGCAAGGAAATCAAAGTCATAAAAGAAGAAGAAAATGAATGTATTGAGCACGTCAGGTGACATTTTATATGATGACAGAGAATGATGGGGAAGGGATGCAGACAAGTTCATCATCAGCAGAGATGGGTGTAGAGGCACAGATTTGAGCACAGAGACACTGTGTGGTTAAGTGGAGAACTGCAGACTGCACGAGTCTGATCCGAAAGCAGGAAAAAACAAACAAAAAAACACTGTCGAGAACAGGCACCAGCCAGCGCCGACCTAATGTACTGTAGCCTACATCTAATGACACAGATGGTAGTTCTGCCTTGGGTTTTTATCTCCTGTGAGACGGTAATAATGCAGCACCTTTAAACAAGCTGCTCAACCTCTTTACATGCTTCAGGTACATCACAAAAGCTGGGAAGAACCTGCGCCATCTGAGGGAAGTGATACAAATTATGCTTCATTAACGCATAATAAATAAATACGTGTAAAAAAAACAGATCTAAAAGCAACAATGATCCCTGTTTCTCCATATTTTCGTCATAAATCAAGGATGAAATGATTCAAAACATGATTTAAATTCAAGATTCATTAAAAACTGGTTCTGTATTAGTTGCCAGCTCCTACACCGTCGTGTCAGACACAAATTCAGAATGCTGACAGCCATTTAGGATCTGTTAATATTTAGAATCTCTGGTTAATTATTATGATTTTACAGACCAACTGACAGGCTTGTGTTTACAGGATGCAATTTATTCCTATTGTAACCAGAGATCTTGAATTACTGCAGCGTGATTTACCAGCTGAGTGGCTCCGCACTCACACTGAATAATTTTGAAGTTAAAGCTGGAGCTTGAGGGGGCAGAACAAATGCAGAGAGAGGGAGAGAGAGAGAGAGAGAGAGAGAGCTGCAGTGAAGCATATTAGCTGATGCTAAAGCATTACACTCTGAAATGCTTGGCACATAGATCTGAACAAATTCCAGATTCTGCAAGATGAGTAACTTCCAGAGAGAGAGAGAGAGAGAAAAAAAAAGAGTTCAAGGGACAGAGCTGATAAAAGTAACACCAGGCTGCGTGATATGCCACTGCCGTCACATTTGAAGTTGCAGAGGGCAGTGCTCAAAAATATGTGCTGGATGGAAAAAAGGAAAAGAAAGAACACGATTTACTTAAAGCAACAGTGCGTAGAAATTGGCATTTTGCACTAACAAGATTAGTAGTCAGCGTGGCATGATTTGATTGATGATCTGTAATTTAATGGTAGAAAAGCTCCAAAATGTTGTTTTAATTATCATGTGCTTTATTTGCATAGTTTTGAACCAGAGAACGACGAGTGACACGCACCCTTTTCTTCGTGACTTTAATTTGTTAGCTACATTCACATGTGAGCTGTTGATGGGGCAGTTCATTTAAAAAAAGAAGTATTGCTGAAAAACCAGACCTCCCGTCTAAAGCTCCACAATCACTGGGCGCGCCTCAGCTTCATGCTCTGTGCTGCAGATGGGCGTCAGGAGCTGCGATAAAGCTTCCTCTGTCAAAACATATTAAGGCAGCGAGCTGGCGCTGCTGTGGGCGAGCTGTCTGTCTGTGCACAGCATAGCCAGAGAGAAAGAGAGAGAGAGAGAGAGAGAGAGAGGAGGAAGAAGTCTAGCCAATGCCACTGGCAGGCTTACATACAAGAGTGTACGCACGCACTTAGGCACCGTATGCACAAGCACAGGGATGTTGTTGCACACAAAAGGTTCAAGTCTCCATTTTTGGAGACATAACCTTATATTCTCATCCAAAAATGAAAATGTCTGCAGGAATGTTCACTTCTTAAAAGTGAGTTTGGCCGAGCCAATGGCCCATCCAAAGAAAAAAGAAATACATTTTGTCCTCACATTGTCTGCAGTGGGACCATTAAATAATTTCTTTCAGTCCTGAAAAGACCAGAGTCTCCATTCAAGCGTGAAGAAATAATAATTCATCACGTGCATAAACATGTGCAGCACTTACTCATACGCTATGCCTCCAAATTAGCTCCTTTTCAGAGTTCGGACACGGCTACAGTTTCTCTTTGAAACATCTCTGGAAAAGTGCGGGCACTTTTATTGGGCCCCATTAAAGATAAAGAGGCCGTGTAGAACAGCTTCATGAATAAAAAAACAACTGCTCCCAGCGTGACACTGAGCCAGAAAGCAGCGGTGGTGTTGTTGTCCTTGTCTGCATAAAAGGAGGACAATCCCACTATTATTTTCCCGTTCATGTATACAGAAGTAGCCAAAAACTAACTACAGTGTGTGCGCATCTGCAGCATCTCATAGTTGAATAATGGCAAGAAACTTTTCATTTCTTTTGCAGTGATGACTTACAGTACAGTCTGAACAGTATTGATCCGTATACCTGAACTATTTGAAGAATGGCCTCCTTAGTCATTATCCCCCGTACGATGAGGTGAGGTTTTCTTTCATAAATCAGTCATGCCGACTTGGATCATATTCAGTCTTATTTGCCAATAGCTGTATTTTATCACCGTCTTGTATAAATCTTCTCTTGCATTCTCGTCTTTTTAACCTTTGGGGCCATAAACACGATATTAAACACAGACACACAAATCATCAGTAATGTGGTTAGAATGAGCACTTATTGTTTTGAATTCACTTCCAACAGTCAGATAAGCTGTCGTACAGCTTTAAGGACCAGGAAGACACAATTATAAGCTAAAGCGAGACATGATAACGATGCTGTATGCTGCAACATTGACATTACACATCAATAACGTATACAGTCCAGATACAGCCAGGAATTGGAGGGCCGGTAAATGCATTTCTTGTTGTTTGTGCAAAGGTATTATATCAAAATTAGGCATATTTTATTATGTTTCCAGCTTATATTATTGACATGAGGGATGACAAAGATTGTATTTAAATGAAGAGAGAGACAGTGTTTAAGTAAACAAACAATAGGTGGTGGAAAAACAGTTGACTGGCAGTCAGTTGTGTTATTAGAAAAGGCTAACACTGAGCTCCAAAATAATCCGTGATCAGTGAACCACAACTGCTATGTTGATTATGAAACATTTTCCTGATTGCCTTGGCCAGGAAAAAAATAAAAAATCAAACAGGCAAAGTACAGCAGCGTGGATCTCAAAGCTTTCACGACTCGACGAATGCAAATAAGGGGATTCATTAGCTTATAAATTTATTATAATTAAGGCAAATTCTTAACTCAGTTCAATTCAAATGCAGCTTTAGTGTCAATGCTTTGCATATTTGATTGAATCTTTCAGATGGAAGGGACTGTAATTCCTGAATAATCCTCTATGTGATGCTGTATGTCTCACCCACAACACTGTAACCCCCTCCACACTGTTGACAGACTCATCTAAATGCCTCCATCGTCACAGCTGCTAATTTAAGTCTGACAAGCCATCACGGCCGATGCTAATTGAGTTGGCAACAGGGAGCACGGGGGATAAGCACAAAAGATTTCCGGGCACTAGGTGCAGTGGTCCAGAGGAGAAACAAATTCCGAAGGGTCGAGGGAAATCTAATTTTTCTCTTAACACTCCTCCCTTTGCAGCCTACCTTTAATGGTCTGTCCCCTTTGAGTTATTCCTCGGAGGCCGAGCTACTGAAATGTTTCAAATGATTTCATATGGCGAACCAATAAAAGCGCTCACAGCGAGCTGCGCGCTTGTTCTTTTTCAGCTTAAGCATGTTGTGCCGCTTTCACTAATACCTCCGCGGTGTTGAGGGGAAATAAATCTGAGAGGAAATTACTGAAATGGAGTCCTGTCTAAATTGAGTTTTTCCAGGAATTCAATGCTTCGGCTCTCCCCTCATTTTCACCTTTGATTGTTCACATTCCAGTTTCTGCTCACTGGCTGCACAAATCCTTAGAGAAACTTACCCCCGAAGAATGTGACAAAACAGCCAGGATGCAGACAACATGTTTGGGGCTCCTGCTTCATTGTGACAGCGACAAAAACCCTTAAACCTACTGCATGTCAAAACCGCACAGCCACTCTGCTGCTGATGGGTACAAGTCTAGCAGCCCTTAAGTGTCGGCCACCCACTCGGTGCTGATGGTGACTAATGCCACCTATGGTCTGAAATTACAAGCTACCGTTGCTAAGTGGAAGTGTGCATATCACCAGGAACAACACACTGACTTTCTAGCACATCAAACTTTCAGTGAGATGACATTGGGGAAACTGTAGGGTCACAACTTGTATGTGTAAATGATGTAAATAACAAAATCTCACAATGTGTAGTGAGATGTTGTTACAAACTCTAATAATTTGGACTACGTGAAAATGTGGTATAGAAACACATCAGTTAGTTCTAATCCTAAATGCCTTCAGACTCCAAAGCCACAAACAGTTTTTTTATGTACTGGTCAACTTTGGATTTTGGTCTTTTTCAGGCTAGTGGAAAGAAAACGCATCCCAAAAAAACCTGGGGGTTATTTTACGACAATTTGTCCACCTTACATCTGTAGATTAGATAATGTTCTCATTTGCATATGTGAACAAGATTTCAGAAAACTTGAATTACTAATGGCAAGATAATTTTGGATGGACTAAAGGCAGCAAATGAGTCCTCCATACAAAACATTCCTTCTGTAAAAACCTTTGACGCTAATGAAATAAGAATGCTGACTCTAGCTTCATTTGTATATTTGTATGTAGGCTAATACAAAAAGTTTCATAATGAAACAAACATTGACACCCAAACAGGGAAATCTTTTGCCGCCTAACAAATGACTCTGATCTTACCTTATTGTAGGACTAAGCAGATCTATGCTGCAGTGTGCTGTGAGAGCAATGCGCTTTCATTTTTTCAGAGTTACATCATCAATCGGTGAAGATGCTGACTTTTTTGCCTGAGGCGTGCAGCTTTGGCCTCACGCTTTAAAAATATGGAATATTGTCTGCAGACATTAAGCGCATATCTGAGACGACTTTTGTGAGATTACTGTTTTAAAGTCAGCTGCGCGCCATAAACAGCCAAATGTAGACAGTACATTAACCAATGTAAATTAGCTAGCTAATTAGCTAGCCAGACACAGCTGGTACAATCAATGGTTGCTGCCATCAACAGTAAATTATATAACCTTCAGTTGTTCTAGCAGGTACACACACACACACACACACACATTACTGTACATTTAAAGTCAGCTGATAAATGTGAATTGCTCTCAGGATTTTGGATCTGCAGTGTGAACAGCCTGAGAGCACTTAGACTGCTTTTCTTCCGTGACTTATTGGACCTAATCAGCCTCATTATCGTCTTCTTATCAGCGTCACTCATCACTCGCCTGCCTCCTTTCATTCTGGTCCTTTCTCCTTCTTCTTTCCTCCTGTTTGTCATCTCCTCCATCCTTCCCCCCATCCTCTGGGTGTTTGTACTCCTTCCGCTCCATCTTATCTTCAGCCCCCCCCCCCCAAACTCACTTGGATGGAAATCATCCAGCGATCAAATCCCAGCAGTCACTTCTGCCACCGAATCAGTGCAAACAAACAGCTGCTGCCAGTATCAGTGCACAATTATTGTCTCAGGACACTTCATTCCTCCTCACAGGACACTTCATTCCTCCTGGAGTGTGGTTCTGTGACATCTGTCTGGACAGAAAAAGAGATGCAGCCTCTCTCCGCAAATGAAAACATGACATGTTTTGATTTGAACTGAAGTATACAGTCAGGGAAAAACCTGTGGCATCAACAACTCGGGTTTATGATATGTATCAGAATCCATCTAGATCAACTCAACAAAACAAACAAAAAAAAAAAACAAGACCACGTCTGTGATGCTGCATAACTGTCATATTGGAGATTTTCAAAGCAATACGAGTGAATGCTCCATGACTGAGGCTAGCTGTTTCCTGACAGCAGAACATGCGTCAGTGCTAGGTCACCATTCCGAGTGCCACTATTTGACTCACGAATCGCGTTAAGAGTTGATTCAGTGACCAATTAATGCTCGCTCTGTCCACATTACTCCCATCAGCATCGCGTCTTGATTAGGAGAGAAAAACCTCAGACGACATTTGACACACAGAGGAGAGATGGAAACGGTTTTCTCTCCGCTGCTCTCTCTGTTTTCAACGCTGTCGGCATGTACAAAAGTGTTTGGTGGTTTGTTTCTATTTCTGACGTTGACTGAGGCTGCCGCCCTCCCTCTCTTCCTCTCTCCCCCTCCTCTGGCTGACAGACTGAGAAATAAACCCACGTATGCACACTCGGATATATAATCAGACAGTGTGTCCACAGTCATGCACGAACACCTGCACAGACAATACACACACACACACACACACACACACACACACACAGAACGTTTGTCAGACCAATGACTTCAGCGTGATTGCTCCTCTTCAGCACCCACACAGCCAAGCAGTCATTACGGCCCTCTGACACCCAACCCCGGAGATAATGACAGCTCAGGAGGGAGACCCCCCCCCTCCCTCCCCTCCAACACCACTAGCTCCCCACACTGCACGCCCACATCCACACCACAGACACAAAGAGCTGAGGGGAAATGCAAGGACTCACACACTCAGCACAGAGGGACTTATTGCCTTGATACTGTTGGAGTGACACACGATGAAAATCTTGCATTTGCCCACAGAAACACAATCACACGGACACGCGCTTCTTCGCGGTTAATGGTGAGTGGAGATGTTCTTGATGACGGATTTCACCGCTGATTAAACAGTCATTTAAACGTGGATCGGTCGACCACTCTCTGGCAGTTTACCATATAGACTCGCAAACAGCACACACACAGCCAGGCTTCACAAATGATTCTGTTGAGCCACATAGCCCAATACACCCAGTTACATACATTAGATGTTGTAATGTTGGGATATTACTAAAATGGAAAACACTGTAAATGATCATAAAGAAAATGTGTTGTGTTGCATGATTGTCATTCATGATGCCTTTGCTGTTTTAATTATATATTTTCCCTACCACCTGTGAAATACTGTATAGTTTCACTTCCACTGTGTTTAGTGGTTAGGTAACAACTAACATTGTGTTGGGTTTTTAATTTCCAGCTGCAGGGGCTCCGTTTGATTATCTCATCCATCAACAGTTCCTCAATGGACAGTCTAGAAAATACACTACATCACAGCAGGGAAATATAAAAATGTAATTTGCTGGAGGACTGGATTTTGCTGAGCTCCTTCCTTGTTCAAATTTGAGTTTCGGCACCAAACAAACTTGCCCAGAGTGATAATGGAGGGCACACTTTTATTTTGATTATGAAAATTGTATTTGGTTTAGATAACCAGGTACGACTGTCTTTGTTGCAGCCTGTTTGAGCTTCAGACGGCTCCAGTTTACAGACACTGCCTGAATCCTCCAACCCTTTACTCTTGCAGCTCATTATGACAGATGCAAGGAAACAGATGCAAAAGGCCATCAGGGCGGGAAGTCCCTCTGGGTGGGGTTATATTTGTTCGCTTTTACACTCAACAAGGCTTAAACACAGGAAATAATCAACATCATAAACCATGAACATGCAGAAGACCATCAACCAAGAAAGAGAGTCTGCTCCCATTTCCGCTCCAGAGCTCGGAAACTGGCAATTACAACGCAACACCGTAACGTGCCATCGATAATGGGGTTTTCTTATATTGCACCTTCATTCACTTCCTAACTCGAATTGCTCAGAGGTGCGTGTGAGAGGCAGCTGTTTACAGCTGTTATTTGTTTTGAAGAAACAAAGGCTGCTTTTGTTTCTTTTAATGGCAGGAGCTGTGAATTACTGCATATAGCTCTGCAACAAGACCTAGCATGTGCGTACACATACATGCACACACACACACGTGTTGGTAGCCCAGCAACAAACCCTAATTACCCTTTGCAATAGAATAGTGATCAGCAAAACAAATCCCGGGGGACCTTCAGGATGAAACACGGACACAAAGACACACAACTACATGTGCGCACACGCACACACACACAAACAGTCAAATACTGGACCTGCTGTAGATGTTATGTGTAGACAAAAGGCCCTGCATTGATAGAAAACACACTGGGAGCAATTTGCAGCAAGGAGCCCAAGAGACAGAGGGCAAGTGAACAGAAAGAAAAAAAGATAGCGAGGAAGAGGATCTTGGCGAAACTGAATGTCCTATTTACTCTTGTACAAACATTTCACAAATGATAACATTCGCTGCCCATCCATACAAGATATAGATTAATGAGCTTATTGTAAAACACAAAAGCCATCCATGGAAGGTTATCTACTCATTGCTGAAACATGGCTACTGCTCTGGAAAACCAAAAAGCCTGCAGTGCAGAGATAAAGCACACACACACACATACACAACGTGACGTCTGTCAGATTCAACCACTGATTAACTTATAAATCAGTGGTAGTGTTACAGGCGGAGACAGCTAGGCAAATCGACAACACAGACAATAAAACGTGATGCTTGTTCAGTAACCCTCTGACACTCTGAGTGAGACAATAGGCGAGGTTAAAAAAAGAGGGATGTAACAGTATTGTCTGACCACGGCTCTGTGTTAATAATAATAATAATAATAATAATAATAATAATAATAATAATAGAATGATTTGGGAGGTCTGACTCATGGACATCTAAAAAAAAAATCAATGTACAACAACAGCATTTGCACAGCCGGACATAACATTAGGCAACTTTAGTTTTTTGGGCGGTGAATTGACCCTCTGAGTTGAGGTGAGACCACGGCTTTTTCCTTCATCTTCCTTCAGCGCATCTACAAAGAAGCTTGCTGACCTTTAGGCGTTAGTCTTGGCTGATTATAAATTAACCGTGTCAAATATGTCAAACACCCTCAGGCAGCTGCTGATATTAATGGACTACAACAGTTAGCAGCAAAGTACTAATAAGATTTTTCGACAATAAGACTGAAGTGAATGTGACAATGTGATGAAGCACAAGAAATGAGTCACATGTTATGGGAAAAATAGAAAGCAGTAAGATTGTCACGATACTAGGATATTAAACTTTGATACTTGTCACCTCTTTCCTCAAACAAAATGGATTTTTCTTTCTTTTTCTTAATCAACAACCTGCACCCAGCTCTGGTACAGAGCACACATTGAGGACCAGATGCAGTGCTTCCCACAGAATAACGGCGTAACTAACATTAACCTGTTTCTCGTAAGTTATGTCATTTTAATGCCACACTATTGTAATTCTGCCTCTTATTTTAGTGTTTACTCAAACGCTTTAACCTGCTCACCTTTCCTTTCCTTCCTCGTGATGACAAAGCCTATCACAACAATCAAAAGCTCCAGCCACACCAACCAGGTGTGTTTACTATAGCAGCCTGTGTTTGCATCGTAAATGAAATAACGGAGATCGTCTTTATCGCTTTACCGCTTTTTGTGTTTCTGCAGAGCTGTGCGGTTGTCAGTAGCATGGGAGGAGGGGAGTGGTGGAGAGTGTCCAATAGTTAATCGATCATGGATGCCATTGTTCTGATTGTATATCTGATTTTTTTTTAAATAACTTTGGTGCTTTAGACACAATCAAATGTATATAATTAACGGAGATCGTTTCAAACATGTGTATCACTCTCCAGTTTGCTTTTTGCAAAGCGATACCGTGACTGCTGATCCTTTAGTGAGATGGCTTCATTTCAGCACCACGGAGAGCTCCACAGTACTCAGCCGTGGTTGATGCTCGGCTAATGCCTCCCCTCATGGGCAGCAAACAGCATCTGTTGGTCTGCCTCACCAACCGCAGCAATAATTGAACTCTTAGGAGACTCCAAAACACTCCAGCACTCCAGCGCCAGTGAAGGTGCCGAGGGACAGGCTGTTTCACACTCAGAAGCAAAATGAAAATGCAGTCTCAAACCAACGATAATCTGATTAAAACATAGCACACTTTTACAGTTTCAGTTCCTAAGCTTATTATTTTCTGTGCGCTTCTCATTTCTGTGGATGACTGGCCACACACACACCGCCAAGTTTGGCTGTGAATCCCTTAAAACCAGTTTTTCTGAGGCACACACACCAAGCTGACAGTCGTAGAAATAGTCCAGAGTGCAATGCTGCCACAAGGTCTGAGCGAGTGGCCAGACCAGTACTTTTTTTTCCCACTACAAATCCTCTCACTCCATTGTTTCTATTTCCGTGTCTGCATCCACCTACACATAAAACCCAACAATACAAGTCGCGCCACATCCCTAGGGGGCTGTCGTGATAGGTCATTCTGGCAAATGTAGGAAAACCAAAGTGGAAGTAGATGCAGCAGTTTAGGGGGACGTGACTAAAGCAAAACATTCCACAACACTCTAAGTAAGTAACTCTGTGTGGAGAGAGAGTTGGAGTGTGAGGAATATCAAAAACAGTGTCTCAAGGGTGTTTTGAACATATAGTTGACGTATGCACGTACACACACAAACTCCTCCAGGAATACCCCAGTGCAGCCCCTTATATACTGTAGTACATAAACAGTGTTTTTTTTATGCTACCTGTCATCATTCTGAAATGTCTGGTCCCCGAGCAGCAAGTCCCTGAAGCGATAGCGAGGTGGAAGAGGAGGCACCTCCGTATCCACCTCCGCCATCTTGAGAGCGGAGATATCCAGAATAACGCCAGAGTTGCTGCTGTTGTTCTTCTGCAGGGTCTCAGTGGAGGTCCTGCAGGACGAGAAGGAGAGCAGCACAGGCTCATCAACGTGCCGCCTTTTGCACTGTTCCGCTTAGAGTGCTGATCACATTACAATGGCGACATTCAGCACAATTTAAGTTAACAGATACCAAAGGCGCCTGGGATTGTTTGTATATGCAGGGAATATAAGACAAGGATTGAAAAGTCTATTACTGGGGAGGAGATTTAATGTCATGGGAAATCTGCTGGCAGTTACAGGGTTGCATAATAAGGAACAGATTGTTGGCAAACACAGGAAGCAATGTTCAGGGGACTACAGTATATGTTGTAAAGAAATCCCCAGATGCCAATGAATTCATCTGGGGCAAAGCTGAAATAAACAAATATGCAAAGGAAAAAGGCTAATTTTTCATTCTGCTCCTTGATTACTGATTCAAAGTAAACATGGCATGCAGTTATTGAGGGCGATGTAGTGAGAACAACAGGCACTGTTTCCATCCGAACACTACATCTACTTGAAAATGATTTGATCCATAGAATCAAACGCTGAACGCGGTCCAGAGTCAAAGCAAGTCATGCGTGAAAGTCTGAAGCAGAAGATTTGATGTAACTGTCCTATTTCACACACGTCATGTATTATTGAATGAAATAAAATGTACATACACAAATCACATTCATTATTCAAAAAGAGAAAAGCTAAATTTCACTTGAGCGATAGGTTACCGCAGAGACAAATATGATAATACAACCAACTTACATGCACATAGCACTATGTGTGCACATATTTATGTTATGTTATATGTGTAATATGCATATGTATGCTCCAAACATGTCACTCATGTCAAATGTAGGGGAAAGAAGTGCTTCAGGAGATTACCTGTCACCCTGGGAACTCGATGATCGCCGTGGAGGGCTCATGACTGCCTCTTGTATGGGGGCTTGGGTGATGGATGGATGGAGAGCAAGAGAAAGAGGAGGAGGGGGGCACAACAAGGAGGGAGTTTAAGCACACACTTATTAAAAATTCACCTCTTCAAGCGAGAATGTAATGTGATTACAGCTTAACTCAGAGTTCAGGAAGACCTCTGTAATGTGCTCCTCTTTAAACACAGCAGGATTACACCGACACACTTTAATGCAACCGTTTAACATTTATGTGTCCGCTGTCTTACGCAAACATTTTTATTATTTATAGTATACACTCTAATAAAGTGGAAAGCAGCATTCCAGGCAAGTCAATCAGCCATTATCATCTACCTACCTATGTCTTTATTGAAGGCACCCTAGAGTATGTATGCAGCCATGGTGAGACGCAATCCGGTTATTAAAAGGTGGTGTTAAACCCATTTTATGGCCATGGAGCGACACAGGAAGAGGAAGATTATTTCAGAAATGGAACACAGACAATTCTTCCACACCTACCATAAATGCACAATGTGTGAATGCATGTTATTTCTGGCCAAACAGGATGGGCTTCAGTCGTGTGTGTCTGTGTGTGTGTGTGTGTGTGTGTGTGTGTGTGTGTGTTTCTATTTGAGTGATCAGTGTTGAGTTTATTTCACAAATGGCTTACATGTCCGACGCTCAGTCCTGTTTGATTGCTGAAGACAGCGTTGATTACCCTCGAAAGCCTCTATGATAAGTGGTCGTCATAATACAGTGTGGGCAGCCTCGAGTGGGCCAATAGCACCCAGAGACATACTCTCCCTCATTATCAGTGAAAGCACAGATCCCCAGAAAAAAACGGAGAGAGGGGAAAGAGAATTGGGAGATGATAAATGAGTGTGCTGGAGAGGAGAGGGAGAGGAGAGGAGAGGACTTGTAGGAGGAGATGGCTTACTTAGGGCGAGGAGATTAGAAAAAGGAGGTGATGAGAGAGAGAGAGAGATAGAGATAGATACTAGAGGCATAGAGAGAAGTAGAGGAAAGCGAGAGAAGAGTATAGAGAGAGAGAGCGAGACGAGAGAGCCGAGAGAGAGGAAGAGAGAGAGAGAGAGAGAGATGATGGCCGTGAGACAGTCATGGAAGTTAAAAGCTTCTAGTCCTCTGTTAAAATACTGTCAGTCTGCAATCTTTAGGGCTTAATGGATGATGCAAAGTGACCACAATAATAGGGAACAGGACTGCAGACTAAGAGACTGTCTCACAGATTCAGACCGCGGAAAACAGATGGAGCAGAGAGACTGAGATAAAACTGGTCTATTTATAAAAATAAATAAGAGTGTGAGAATGAAAAAGTATAGAATGAAAACGGACTTGTAAGGTCTTTGAAAACAAGTCATCCTCAAAATTACGGAGCTGTTATTTGAGGCATACTTTAGATTACATCAGAGATATTTAGACCATCAGCAATATCTAAACATTATGCCAGTTCAAGTTTTCATGTGAATACTGACGCTGCCTGCTGCGGTTACACAAAAACAAACTCTGTGAATCACATAGTCATCATATTTAGTGACAACACAGAGCCTAAAAAGTAACTTCACTTCTGATAAAAGGAAATGCATCAACCAAAACACCTGCAATGAAGTGACACTATACAAGAGGGCCACTGCAAAACAAATGAGTACTAGGCTATAGTATGATATCGTATGAAAAATATAGAAACTACAAGCTCAGAACTTAGCAAAGATAATAATAAGACAGTAAGAGTTCCACTGAGAGTAACACAAATACCTTTGACAACGTTACACTAATAGACACACAAGATAAGTTAACTTACAAATGAGCACCACAGCCACTGTAAAGACTTCCTTAAGAAACCAAGGTTAGGTTGGTTTACCTGGATGTGTTCCCGTTGCAGAACGAGGTCCCATCATCGTAAACACAAACTTGGTTTAGATAACCTCCACACGCTGCCCATTAAGCACCGCCCGCGTGATAAAGGACGAGTCTCATCAGTGCGCCCCTGCGAAAGCTCTGTCATCATTGAAAATGGCACTTATAAAGACGGGGGGGTGGAGGCGACTCCAGCGGTCGGGGAGGGGAGGGGGGCAAGAGTCTAACCGAGGTAGCTGACGCGTCCAGGTACACCAACTCGATCACTTGCGGAGTATTTCGGCAAGAAACACTGAACACGCTAGCTATCTCCCCACCTCCGTGGCAGCGGCGGGTTGTTTAGGTTTGCGAGAAATTAGTCCCGGTTCTCACCGCTGATTGGCTGACACTCCCTGGAAGCCGCTTTAATTTATCGCACACCTGACAGTTAATTTAAATATCAATGCGCAAGCACCGGACTGAGGCACTTCGTGTCAGTGTTTGCTAGTGTTGACGAACTACATTGCTTGGCGGAGGGAGGACGAACTGTTATTTTTAGTGCTGTCGATTATAAACTTCTGCGACCCGTTTTTAGCTTCACAATCCCTCGTCTTATCTTCTTCGCTTAGACGTCTCCTGCCATCTAAAATGAAGTCATCATGTCATCATGTCACGGTTTCCATGCTTTCCTTGTCAGCATTAGCATCCTTTCACCCACAGGAGGAGGAGGGCGCTCATTCCTCAACCTGGAGTCACCTACCGGTGCCTCGCCATCTGCCGGACAACTTTGAAATGATTCGGGGTCTGCTGAGGAGACTGACGCCGACAGCAAACTTCTAATTTTTAAAAAAGGAGCTTTTAGTGAAATGAATAAATCTATTTATAGGCACCGCAAATGTGCTTCGTCATTATTTTGCCCTTTCCTGTGTGCCAAAATGGTGTTCCACGTTTGGTGTTTTAAAGATGCAAGACTGTAGACAGATGCTTCTTCTGATTTATTTCCAATGTAATGATGTGATGTGCTAGTATTTATCCAGTGCGTGCACACTGTGTCCTCATCAGTCAGTGTAAGAGGTAGAGAGAACAACTTTCTGCTACAGTATTGCTGTGAATGATGACATAAACCAGCATAGATAGAGCAGTTATCAAGTCAGTGAAGCGCAAGCAGATGCTATCTGACCAAGGCTTTAAATGCTTTGTATCGACATTTGCCAAATAAATAAATAAAACATTTCACTGGAATTAGACTACAACAATCCACGTGAGTTATTTATTCACTTCTCTTATTTCGCACAACAATATCCGGCATCGTCGTTGGAGCACACACAGCACATGCAAAGTCTTGGCAACTTCTAGAAATGAAATCTTTTACTAAGGTACGTATATGTTGTATTTTATCTCTCTCTCTTCAAACGTACCTGGAACAGCTCTCTCTTCTGCTATTTGCCTCACCATGGTCCCCCTCAAATTGAAAAAAATATTCATTCTGTGTGCACAGAGGGACGGATGGGAGACACCGCTGGCTCGTGTCTCCGGAAAAGACGTGTTGCTCTGTACGCGCTCCTTGTACACAGCCTCTCGTTACAGCCCATTATTCTCCAGGGGTATGAGCTCTGAGCGTCATCATTTTAAAGCCCACACATCCACTTATGCTTTCCCATGCCAACAGTCAGAACTCTCTCTCTCTCTCTCTCTCTCTCTCTCTCTCTCTCTCTCTCTCTCTCTCTCTCTCTGTCTGTCTGTCTCTCTCTCTGTCTTATCTCACCGATCTCGATTCCCACAGATTTCTTTTCCATAATTTGATCCGGCTGATTTTTTTTATGATTGCACGACCTGTTCTGTGTTAGCCCGTTCTGGGTTGTTTACACAAGCCAAATGACGAAATATGACGGAGTATTTTGTTTACAGTCAATGCTGACGGGTCATTTGCAATGAGATGGCATCACAGATATTCACAGGATATACACAAAATGTAATAAAAGGATTAACATAACAACAAAAAAAAGGAAAACAAAAAGACTGAACTCAACATAAAATACACCATTAATCCGTATCACTTTGCCATTTTGACAGCTACATTACCAAGTCACTTTGAAAACCCTTTCTCCATTTTTCCATCAGCAACCTAAGTTTCTCACCTTCCAAAGCATCCTTGTACAGTACATCAAGGACATCTCAAGACAGTAAGTGACAAAGGACTGAGTATTTTGCCACTTACAAGTCCTGCACGTTCTTTAACACCCGCATTACTTCCATGTTTACTTTCATAGCTTCGCCTTGTACCTGTTACTCTGCATCACTCAGTACACAAATCACACATTTGCGTAAGTGGCACCAACACTAGATCATGTTTAATGTTTCGTCATGGTTAGAGCTAGACCAATAAACTAGACCGATATATCAGTCCAGTATTAGCTTATTGCAGATATATCAAATGTTTGTTCCTTTATCCTATATGTTTATGTTTATAACTTAATCTGATTTTTAAAACTCCACAATATCAATCTCAGTATTGAACTTAGTCACCCTGGGGATATATCTGTTTAGGTGGAAAGATTCCAACCTGAAATTGATTTGGTGCCGAGTATAAAGGAGATCTGTTTTGTAAGCTAGAGACATAAAAACATCCATAACTTTAACAATAACCCAGCACCTATAATGTGCTTTAATTTAATGCTTGCAAGGATTTTGCACCAGCAGTTGCCAGCTTTGACTAATGCAGCGATGTCTCATTTTGGAGTTGAACTCTTCAATTATTCAGTAATTATGTCGCCTTACTTGAACCATATCACAATGCGCCCTGGTGGATGCTGTACATCCATTAGTCTGTTTCTCTCTAACACCTCTGTCCTGTTCATATAATGCGAGCATTGTCGAGTCTCAGCACAGCACAGCCACTCTGCCTCCTGGATGCTTGCTCTTCATGCTTCCAAAGTGTCTAAAAACAGATGGAGAGGGAAAGACTCAGACAGTGGAGCACTCGGATTCAGTAAGCAGCCCGAAGGCATATATAATACATAGGGGGCTTTACATGGTGCATGAATCACAAAGTGGATGGAAGCAGCGGACTTTATTGTAAGTATTTCTCGCCCTAAGCTTGACATTCATTGTGACAACTGTGTGATAATGAAAAGATAAACAGCAATCCGAACCATTCATTATTATAATGCTATATTTAAATGTTAATGAGTATGAGTAATTACTTTGAATGATCATATTCTCTTTTTACACACGACTTTTACACACGACTTTGGCTCTGTCAAATTCAGTCCAGTTACACATAATACCATTTTTTTCAATCCACTTGCCAGTCTGGTTACATCCAACATATGAGGCTTGGTTTTCCCATTTTGTGTGCGTTGGTAATTAAAGTACAAACTGTTTCCTTGTAAATACATTGTAAACACATTATGGCTCTCTACAGCTGATTGAGCAATTTATAGTCTTTTTTTTTTGTTGTATACAGATGTCATTTCTTTCAGATTTCCTGTAAACCATATTAACAGGGAGCCGAAACAAAAACATGTAATAACCTTGGACATTATTTGAAAGATGAGTAATCTCTGGGAAGAAGAGGTCCAATTACAAAATCCCCCCCAGCAGTAAGCACTAAGCAACATCAGGGGTGACACAGCATTGAATTTCCCCTTACCTCCATGTGTTGGTTTCATGACAGTAAACTTCTATTGTTTTCAGAGTGGTGACACCATCAGAGCCTCCCACAGCAAGCAAGGCGCCATTGAAGACTACAAGAGACATCTGAAGCACAATAAACACAAGTGGATATAAAGTAATTACATAAAACGACATTGACAAATACTTTTAAAGAAAATAGCCAGCACAAAATGTCGGCCTGTTGGCCCACGCTTTTGTTCCAGGCTGAAAGATCTATTGCCATTACATTTTGTACAGATGCTCATGGCACCCAGAGGGCAAATGCACATGATTTCAGTGATCACTAACTTTTCATCTGGTGCCACCAGCAGGTGAAATTTTCCAACAAATCTCTGAAAAATCTGGATGGATTGGAACTAGATTTTGTACATTCCTGGTGCTCAGACTGGTGACTTTTCCTCTAGCACCATCATGAGGTTTGAGTGAATGTCTCAATAACTTTTGGATGGATTGCCCTGAAATTTGGTCATTTAATAAAAATAGTTTTACATTTTACAATATTTGGTTTATGACCAAATATCTGTAGAATAATGGTAGTTAAACTAAGTTACCGGTGTTTCCTCCATTTTTGTGTAGCTAAATCTCAAAGAAACATTTAAGCTATGTGATCTAAAAATAGTCAGTTAAAGAAAATTATGTCTCTCCCTCAGTCCTGTCAGCTTTATCGCTTCTCTCCATCTCTTCTGTTCTTATCACTTGGATATATATATATATATATATATATATATATATATATATATATATATATAAAAGGAAAACAAAACTGGACTTTAAATCAGCAGGGAGGCCTGGCATCTGATGTATCATAGTGACCCATTACTCACGTTGTCCCTCTTGCTTCTCATGCGCTTGACGGGAGTCCACCTCATGGTGTCTGGGTTAAACCTCTCAGCGCTGCAGAGCTCCAGGTTGAGCTCATCTTTGCCCCCAACCACATAGATGTGTCCCAGGTAAACGGCACAGCCGGCGTTCTCCCTTGGACTCAGCATGTGGGCACATATCGACCAGGTACCGTCTACAGGGTTGTATCTTTCCACTGGGGGCACATTTAGAAGATAGCAGAAGTCAGAAGATATAAACAACTACACACAATGTATGAGTAACACCTCGCAGACAGGGAGTGTTTATATTTATATACAAAACTATCCAGGTTTTATTGATCATGTCTGTCAGAAAGATATCTGTGATGGAAATATATTTTCTGCTATTTGTCTTTTGTGTGTGTGTGTGTGTGTGTGTGAAGGACCATTGATGGGAAAGC
This sequence comes from Nibea albiflora, assembly GCA_014281875.1. NCBI lineage: Eukaryota > Metazoa > Chordata > Actinopteri > Sciaenidae > Nibea > Nibea albiflora. The sequence continues at coordinate 13,172,460 of CM024801.1, forward strand.
AGAAATTGTTGTGGGAATTTTACTTATGTGCACTTCTCACAGACTGAAATAGACAAGGGGTAGCACAACATAACCCTTATCTATCTTTGGCAAGGTCAAGGGGCCCAAGAATGTACGTGTGTGCGTGTCAGGCTGTGTGTGCCTGTGTGTGAATGTGGACATGGGCTACTTGCAGAAAATGAAAGGTCATGCTAGCCATTATGTGTGATAAGACGTGCCAAACGCCGAAAGCTGTCAACAAAAAAAAGCTGAGTTTTTCCCAAAAAAAGTGGTGGGAACAAGACAATTCATAAAATTCTTCCTAGCACAAGATAACAGTTGACTGTTTGTGAGCTGCGTTCGCATGTCAATAAGTGATCAGTGCGGCTTTAAACTTCTTTTATTCCTCCCAAAGTTGTGCTACTTTGTGCGAACTGTAAGGGTTCAGGTTAGCACATAAAAACCATCAAACATTATGTTTTTAATCGCATTTTAAATGGAATGAGTGTGACTTTCAATGAATTCAAAGAAGGAGAGTTCAAAGAGAAATGAATTGCTACCAATTTTGAGATTTAGCTTATCCTTTAGGTCATTTATCTTAGCAAAATGCCTGACCTCTGTTATCAAAGCGTCTCAAATGTTGAGGTTTTTTTGTTTTGTTTTGTATCATTATAGACTGAATAAAACAGTTAGGGCTGTTAAAACCTGAGACTGGGCTCTCGAAACTCGTGACAGCAATTCTCCACTATTTTCATACATTCTACAGACAGAAAAATAACATTTAGTTTCAGCCTTTTACGAAACTATGGCTACATTTCAAATGAAACAGCCCGAGGTCTGATGTCCAAAACAGCCTCACCTGAATTCAGGGCCATATCGCCATCATTCCCTCCGATCACATACAGGTTACCCTCCAGCACTGCTGCCACTGCTTTGGTGCGTCGGGTCAGCATTGGTGCCTGCTTGCTCCATGTGTTCATTTTTGGATCATACCTACAGCAATAAAACAAATGTTAGGCGGAGCAGTGTAACAAATTGTCTGACAGTCAGTTTTTGCATAACTCGGTTTATCAGTTCTTCATTCCTTCCTCTGACTCAGACACTTCAGACTGCTTTCAAGGTAATGTGAGATGCCAGGCAAAAGTAAGTACAGTACTTTCATTCTAAATATATGCTACTCATTCCACTTTCATTTAATGCCCTTTTTAAAAGCAGGTACAGTATGTTTTTCTTTCTTCACAGGAGACTTAGCTGAAGCTTTTTTGCTATGCCAGATGGTGTTAGGAGTGAAATGATAATCACAATGTGCTTCATTCTCTTAAAAATGGGGGAAATAATAAAATAATGTTAAAAAATATGTAAATAGATTCCCTGAATGAGTCTGATTTGCTTTCAGTTTGCATTAAGAGGATTCACAGTCTTTGTACCACTCGTGCTGCAGTACCTCTCCACAGTATTTATGGCAGCGATACCGTCATGTCCTCCAATAGCGTACAGGTATCCGTCCATCACCGCCAGACACACTCCGCTGCGGGGGCTGCTCAAGGGTGCTACATCTGTACTCCAGCTGTCAGTGTCTGGGTTGTACCTGCCATGATGGAGGTCACGGAGCAGGGATGTCAAAGTGTGAAAATAAAATCAGGTGCTCGTACTGTAATATCAGCGCAAGTAGAAACGCAGGCACAGGATTTTATAGGAACGTACGCGTTTTAAGCGGTCTGTGTGCCTGTGTTCTGATGAACGCATTCACACTGGGAGAAAGTATTTGAGTCATGTGGAAGTGCAAACATCTACCAGAGTGCTTCCTCTCTGCTGGAAGGCTATTAAAATGATTTTCTCTCCACTGAAGACTATTAGATGGAAACACACATCCCACAAAACAACCCTTTCAAATAATTGGCAAGAGCTCGAGTGGGACATCAGAAACTCTCCTAAAGTGTCACAGCAGCACTGTAACCGCCCCTCGGGAATTAGGTACCCAGGATAAGAGCTTGCTGGTTTAGGCCATTAACAGCTGATTGTACTGAAGCAGGTCTTTTCTCATTGGTGTGCAGCCAGCCCAGGAATGGTCATTGTGGGGTCAGCCGGCTGGCATTCAGTTAAGGAGTGTCTGTCTGGGGGAACTGGGAACAGGGCCAGAGCTCCTTCGAGACATCTGATAGAGTAGGAGGAGGAGAGGAAGTGGGAGAAAATGTGCTACAGTAGGGCAGACCGCACGTGTGTGTGTCTGTGCGTGAAAGACAGATTATTTTGAACTCTGTGCCTATGGGGAATTGATACCCTGGCAACATGAGAAGATTAGGAAAATCCCACAGAGTGAGGATTTTGGGTGGTCCGTAGCTCTCTAATAAAATGTCGCAGGGTTATAATTTGGGTTTAATGTCAAGAGGCCCACGTCTAATTTCTTCCTAAATGCTGACCTCTACTGTCCGATGGCGTAAACAACACCATCAAACACAAACACTTTCTTTCCCAACAAAATCTATGATGAGAGACAGCAGGAAATAATGAGTTCTATATTTTTTTTTTTTTTGATTTGCAGTCATGTCATACAGTTATACAGTCTTTTCGACCACCACACAAGTCTAGTATAGCTCTAGTATAGTTTGGGCCATAACCTCAAGTTGTCACTTGACTTATGTGATCTTATGTCACAGCACATTCATCATCATCCCCCACCCCAGTGTCAGCACTCAGGCCACAAGTTGCCGCTTGGCACCTTCATTACATTCACTGTGAGGAATCCTGCGAAAGACCCAGACTGTCAGAGCCGAACAGCTCTTACTTATTAAGAGATGACTGGTATTTCAAACTGCCGCCATCAGCACCAGCCCGCTGGCTTTCACTTTGTCATGCTGTTATAACCAGCGTGAGGTAATGAAACGTCAGTTTGAATCACCTTATACCAGGAAACTGACACAAACCAAAGGAAACAGTTTCAATTACAGCCTTTCATGAAGGCAGCAGTTTGATGCTTGCATTTAACTGGAACGTGAAATTCGCCGGCGCAGGTGACAAATAAATCAAATCGGCTCAAATAGCGATTTGAAGCTCTCACCACGAGACACGTTTAGAACTTGAAGTGATCACGTAATGGGAGGAAAAAACAGCACCGTCTCTCACCTCTCCACGCTGCCGTAACATCTGACGCTGTCTTCACCACCCACTGTGTAGATCATGCCATCCAGTGTGCCCACAGCCACGCCGCCACGTTTGTTGACCATGCGTGCGGCTGTTCTCCACTCGTTGAACTCGGGACAGAACTGTTCTACCAAACAGGATGGGTCATCCTGGGTCCATCCCCCGACTGCCAAAACAAACAAAAAAAAAAAAACCAGAGCACTCATTGTTTTATTATAATTCTCACCATAATGTAAGTTCTGTCTTAAAGGAAAGCCGATCACCTCTACCTAAAAGTGAATAATTAAAGTTCTGATATAAATGTCACTGATGTCAATCTAAAACAGTAGTAGTAACAAAAAAAAAGAAAAAGATTTTACTTTTGAATTGCAACATCTCTATGCAACTGAAGCAGCAAACAAGGCGCATTTGGGCATGAATCCAAAACTATTGAGCTGTTTTGACAGGTTTCCATGGTGATCTTTTAGCAAATCTCTGAAGTGAACTCAAATGTATGAGTAATTTATGAGATTGCAGTTGCACAGATGGGTGTCAAATTACAAGAAAACCCGACCTGAAGTGTCCTAGTAAAATGTTGGCCCACCACAAGCCTCCAAATAGGTTTAAGTGCTTTCAGGGAAGTGAAAACAAGTCTCTGGTACTCTACTGCGGGGATGAACGTCATTCTTCCAAAACGTACATCCTCATTTTGCGTTTTGATGATAACAGTAGAGAGTGCTGTAAAACACATTAGTCTCAAACCTCCTGTTCTTTTTTCAGAGGGTTTGAGATCTGCTGATTGTAATAATTCTCTTCTCACCATCAACAACAAACATTGAGGTTTGACATTTAATTTGTCACCCGTCCGCATGTTTTAATGGTCTTTGCTTTAGCCTTGAGAGTTCCACCTCTATTACCCTTTAATTTTTTTTTGGTCCCAATCACAGCGGCTTGTGAGCTCGGTTTCTTACACCTGGAGGCTGAGTCATGCTGCCAGTCACGACACGCAGGGGATGTACAGTTGTCCTGTGTATCCTAGATGAAGGCTTCATTTATGAAGACGTTTCATGACTGGCTGAAGTGACACCTATACAGTGATATATTAAATTATAATTATTCATATTATATATGTTTTTAGATTCATATTACTGCTGCATTTTATTGCTGTAGATGTTTATGGTTGAGGTCATTTTGACTAATTTACATACTGTCGCATAGTTCAATCTACAACAATACAACAAAAAAGAAAACAGCTTTGTGACGATGCGCTTTCCAACTTATCCAAGAGTATATCTTAACTATAAATAGTTTATTCAGTTTAACTCAACCAATAAAGGACTGAACTGGCAACTAAAGCTGTCAGACGATTGGTAGTCCAATAAAAAGTTGTTTTTTTTTTGCCTCTGAGATGTAGTGGAAGTATTAAGTTGCAGAGAAAAATACCAAAGTTAAGTACCTCAGATTTACCATACAGTATTTGAGTAAATGTATATAGTTACATTCCACTTCTGGCCTGCCAGTCATTAAATATTAATGGGAAATCCTCTTTAGCACAAGCTGCTGTCCGGAACAGAATACAGCAATTACTGTAAAATGTGACCACAGTAGCAGTCCCTAGACAGTATCCATACAGAGGCTGAATGATCCAGCGTAAATTGGTCTTTTAAGATCACGATGTGAAGAGGTGAAACAGGTTCATTCATTTAATGAGAACCGCATACGCCTTTAAAAAACTACATGTTTATTTAATGAAGAGTAGATTAAAAAAAAGAGTAAAAAATAGATATTTTTCATAATAAACCTTCCATTCAGCTGCCTCAGTTTCAGGGTCCTGGTGCTGAGCTTGCTATCACACTGTTCTGGGGACTCACAGAACAGAGGCATTATTAATGTTATGAGTAACCACTGTGCTTTATGATAAGTGATAAGTGTCTGCTGTTAAAAGAATCTGACAGAAGCTGAAACAAGTCAAGGTGTTTTAAAGGGGCACTTCAACAGTTTAGTATTAGTCTTCCACAAAGTTGGGATAACTTCTGGGAGATGCTTTGTTGACCTACTTCCTAGATTTTGTTATTTTTTAAAGAATGCTGTCAGCTCTCGTGAAACTGCAATAGACATTTTGTTCTTCTTCTGTCCGCGACTCTCAGCAGGAAAAAAAAAGAAAAGCTTAAACCTGCACTTGAAAGTGAAGGTTCAAAGTCGGAAGCTGTACTTGACACCAATGCGGCGACTGACCCACAAACATCATGTCATTGAAGACATCTTTGGGGGGAAGTCTGCTGTGCTGTCTGCGAGGGGAGAGGGGTGTTGCCATGCGACGACGGCGGGGTGACCCTCTTTTGGTCTCCTTGATGATTACGTGGCGGGGCTCTGGTTCCTCCAGGGCTGCCCTAAAACATACAATGATGGGGTAGACATGCACAAAATGCAAGGATTATGTGGTCATGACATGCTCTTAGGGAATCTAGTCAGTAGACGCTATCAATAAGCTAATTCGGAGATTAAAAAAAAGACTATTATGTTAATTAGTAAAGATGGTTAACAAAATCTTAGGTCCCTCATCATTTGTCATCTCATTTAGGACTAACCTGAAACAGAATTTACATAATTTGTTTCGTTGACAACTACAACAATATGTATCACCTCACACTGTGTTCCAGCAGGTAGCAATTACACAAATAGTCGGTGCAAAATATGCCTCACAGTCAACTTTATACCTCTTAAACTGTACCAACACAAAGACAATAAATCAGGATTAATGATCTTACCCTTGTTCATTGTAGACTCCCATGTTTTATCTTTGCTCAGGGTCTGCAGTCAAGATCTGTGCTTCTGCCTCAAAGCAACACCTTCGTGTCAGTCAGGTCTCTGGCCTCCTGTCCTCTATCTACTACGCACTGCTCTGGCTGTCACAGATTTCGGCTCTGAATGACATTGTACTTGACCACTCCAAACCTCCTCCCCTTAGCAACACCACCAACCCCCCAAAGAACTTCCCCAAGTGATTCATCCCACAATCCCTGCAGCCTGAAACCCAAGACTCCTCCTGGTTTAAGCTTCCTTTTGACAACTGTCATACCAAAGGAATCATTGACATGGTCTTAATTTTAGGTTCAGATGTGACTCCATCAGTGTCCTCTGAATTACTGGGTCATTAGTGTAAGTTTAGACCAGAGATAGGCAGCCATGTGTTGTGGAGGGTCAAGATTTGGCTGGTTCCTATGGAGGTTTTCCCCCTCTATTTTAGTTATTTAGAATTGGCAGCAACTTTAGATTTCATCATTTTGCATTTTCACCAGAGGGGTCCAGGTATGTGTTACCAACTGATCTCCCTCCTGTGTATCCACTCACTCATTTCATCACTTCTATAATTTCTTTGACGTCCGCGTGACTACCTATCCTCCGGAACGTCTATATTTACATCTGTGTCCAGTGGAAACACCTCAGATGGTAGAATGATTCATCCCATGTAGGTCAAAGAAGATAGGTCAAAATGCAAATTTTGTGTAGTCACTGCTGTCCTGCTGTCAGTACATGGCTTCCACAGGGCTGACTAACAAATTGCGTTTGACTCATTAGCATTATACAGATGACTCAGATGAATAGATTGATAAATAGAACATGCTTATGGTATATTATGCTTTTACTGCTACAGTTAACTTACCAGATAAAGATTTAACAATTAAAATACATTATCAGCTATAGATAGATAGATAGATAGATAGATAGATAGATAGATAGATAGATAGATAGATAGATAGATAGATAGATAGATAGATAGATAGATAGATAGATAGATAGATAGATAGATAGATAGATAGATAGATAGATAGACGCACCAGGTGAAGCTGCGGTCCTCCTGCTGACAAGGCCTTCAGAGTTAATCCAACAAGAGATGAGGTCTTGAAGTATTAATCCAGGCAATATGCTCTTTCTAATTATCCAGATATGAGTAGCTGAGACTTCCCCAAAGGCCCTACCGAGATGATTAAAGTTTCATCCTCTGAAAAATCCTAAACATACATGCATACCCATCCAGAATAATCAGTGAGACCCGCCCATGCCCACCCATCTGGCTGGTTGAGTCATTCGGCTGTAAAATCCCAAATTTTCAGCAGGTCAAGGGTTTATTTATGTCTGCGAGGATAAAAAAAACTGCTGACAGGCTACCTTCTGGCCATTAACAAGTCGTTCATGTAAAGGGTTAGCGTTTCTTTCTTGACCTGGATCAACATGGAAAATAAAAAAATGAAAAACATCAGTGGATATGGGTTAGTGTGTATAAAATGTTTAACACCCGGCTGGTGAGGTCAGAGAAAAGATATGATGGAGTCTAATACCCTTTTTTTTAAAAACTCCACTGTACAAAATACTTCTTTTCTTTAAAGAAGCCCAAATAAGTATGGGAGCTGTCATGAATCAGGCATTATCTGGGGTGCAGATGGCATTTAAAATGAGGAACCGTGCAGCAAAAGATGTAAAAGGAAGAAAAGTAGTTCTTGTAAAAGCAATTCGTCAAATGAAAGTGACAAAGTAGATGTGGAGGGCACACTAAGCTGTTTATTATGCACAGGAGCCTGTAGAAAATATCTGACGGACATTCTACAGAGGAACAGGTGGTGAGCCAGAACCTTTTCTGCAAACTTTTCAGTATCTGTGTCGTGGCAGCGCTGACATGAAGTCTTACCTAGATTTTAATCAGAGCATATATTCCATCTTTTTGCTGTGAGTACAGAGATAACTCAACCTGAGAAACAATTATTCTCGGCCACTTAAAAAAAAAAAACGCTTTCCAACTGCCCTTTTCATTCATTCCTCATGTACTTCATACATGGAAACAGAAGATGTGATGTTATTTTGAAGCAGTTATGTCACTAATGCACCGGAGCTATTTCTTGACCAGCAGCTGGGTCTAATGAATTCATGCAGCATTTCCTGCGCTCACACTCATAAATCTGAACAAAAGCAGGGCGACACTTCGAAGCCTCGACTGTCTTTGACTTTGAAACTTTGCTACGCGAGCACATCCTGGACTCCAGTGGACGCAGGCAGATGAAAATTGATCCAAATTTCCTCATTAAATAGTGACTTGAATAGCAAACAAGTATAGTCCCCAGAATGCCTGAGTGTTCCTGTAAGTCAGGCTCAGACAATTTGCCAGTGCCCATTTATAAATGGAAGACCTGCCATTTAATCATAAGCCATCTGCCTTTTTTTTTTTTAGGTGTAAACGCAACAAATGTCAAATGTAAAACACACTCATCATTTCAACGAGGCATCGAGGAGGGTGACCCTCATTCATTCATCATTTCAGCGAAACATGACGTAGTTTGCAAGTACAGTACGGTGGTCACATGAGGGGGAGACCTCCTGCAGCTGACTCTCCTGAGTCTATCCTCAGTCTTTGGCCTTCTCACATGCCGGAGAGAGCCTGTCTGCCACCCGATGACATACTAACCCTCCAGCAGCTGTCTCCAGAGACTTCCTGCCAATCACATGTCATAACAATAAGGCGTGCAAGCGATCCTTAACCTTAACACGTCATCCCGCCCCCACCCACAGTAAGAGAAGATACTCTGGAATGTGTCTGAGGTGTTAGTGGCGGAATGTGAACGCCGGTTGGTTTATTTGTGTTGCTGGGTAAGGTTTCGACGATTTCAAGACGTCCTGTCGGAAAATGAAATGAAGAGAAAGCAGAGAAAACGAGGTTTGGATCAGAGACTTGATTTAAGCGCATAATATAGCAAGGATAGAGTATCTGATGCTACCATTTTGATCGGGTTCACAGTGGGAATGAATCTGTGATTTTTTTTTCAAGGCACTGTATAAGCTGTAGCCTTAGATCACCTTGACTGAAAGCCTCACATCAGAACAGTATATTGTGAAAAGTAGGGTAAGTGATGAGAAAAATAAAAGCTGTGTTTGCAGTGCTAAGAATACCTCCTCTGATATTCCCTCAGATTTAAAGTGGTTGGAGAGGCAGACAAAAACTTTCCTGCAACGTCAGTCTAGACAGGTGAGGTTGCTGATTACATCACTGCATAATCACATGGATTATATATGGCACCGAATATAACACACGTTTTCAGTTATTCTTCTGTTGAAACAAGCATGAGTAAGTTGTCCACAGCCGTGTTAAATAAACACAAACCAAGCCAGTGGGACCACCATGACCCTGCACGCCATCTGTGACCTTCATAAAGGTTGTGGAGTCACATGTTGTCACATGTTTTTTGGCTGTTGTAAAATAAAAGTGCAGCAGTTGACACAAAAAACCCAGTTAAGTGGAAAATGATATGGACCCTCGGACGAGGCCCTCGGACACTATAAAGTTAACTGCTGTCAGACCTCAGATGGACATACTTTTGACAGAGGAGCTGGCCTGAGATGGATATTTAAAGGGGTTCCAGTAGAGGGAACACAGAGTATCTTAAAGCAGATTTGTAAATATTTCATTCCTATTTTAGGTTATTTACAACATTTGATTATATTTGCTGCTGAGGAGACCAATTATTTAAAACTGGTGGTGCACAGTATCCTTCTTTTAGTTTGTGTAGATATTGCCTAGATGATGTGTGCAGGAAATACTCAGGGTTTGAAAAATGATATATTGCCTTTATAAAACATTTTAAAAGGCAAGTAAGGCCGGTTTAGTGGCACAGTGTTTCCCTAAACATCTTAGTTTGCTCTGATGTCTTTTTGACAGCTATTGTTGCATTTTTACCGAGTAGCAAGGAGGTCGTAACCTCCAGCTGTTCGCCCGGATCACGGAGGGACAGTCAGCGATAACTCAGTGCCAAGAAATGAAAAGAGTAAAAAAAAAAAAACAACTGACAGCGGTCCACATGGATTACCCTTCTCCTAGGCCTGAGCAATGAAAAAACAGCAATGAAGCCATTTCTGGCTGACAGATTTCGGCCAGCTATACACGAATCGTGTAAAACCATTCAGTATTTTCAAAATAAACAGCAAACATACAGCAAATATCACGGTTAACCATAACCTTCTTGTTAAAATCATAAATACCCTCAATTACGTTTTTTTTTTTTTGCATGTGCATATTGCTGTTATCAACAGTGAGGAAATATTATTATGGATATAATCACGTCATTGCTAATCAAGGAAAACCATTACAGGCAGACTGTTTACAGCAAAGTGTGGGCAGCTCTAACGCTGATCAGGAGTTCATTAGTGTATTCGGGAAACACAGGGGCTTAGTAATCAGATTCACATCTTTATTGACTTCCTAGACAGGTCTCGGCAGAGCTTTACAGCCCACACGTCACTACAAACCTACACGAATCGCTCTGCAAGCCTTGTCTTCGGCTTACATTACACTGGGGTATAAGGAGAAATGAAAAGAAGTGTCTTGTTGATGCACAATTATCATCAAAGTAGAATGCAGAATGCACAATGAATTGTTGGAAGACTTTTTGTTTTGCCCTCTCCCCCTCAACATATGTTCTCCCACGGTTAGCAATTTCTCTACACGTCCCAACTTTGGCTTAGCCGCAGATAATTCCCTTTGAACATGCCAGAGTTTTATTTGCAAATGTAGTAGCAAAGCAACTAAGTTTTTCTTGTTGAGAAGAGTCACTTTAACTGTGCTACATTTTGGTCTAACAGAGCTGCTGTCAGTGGAAAAATTGAGCTCTACGCCTCATAAATGGCACGACTGGTTTCTTCCTATATGTCACACTGTGGTGTCATTTGTCATAGATGACAATATTAATGTTGCCTGTTGTAGCCTCGATATGAGAGATCTGGACTTCCAGAAGGGCAAAAGTAAGTAGGAGGTCTATTCTCAGAGCCTTAAGAAGACGATAATCAAATGTTGCGTCACATTAATGGCACATGCAGACAGCTGTCGTGAGGAGCTAGTTATTCTCTGACAGACTTGAGACTGAGCAAGGAGTTGTCTCAGATGACCTGATACCTGAAGTGCGGTTGGGGAAGCTCACCAAGTACAAGTGAAGACAGTATACAGTATGCAGTGTTAGTGGATGAACCGGTTCCTTTGTCACGGCATAACATATATGTAGTTATCATGTGACCATTTAACAAGTCAGCCTTTTTCATACACCAATATTGTAGTATGCAGCACGGTGACCCCTGTTAATCCCTGTCCTTTATTTGTAGGCGCAATTATTCTTGATGATTGTAACCAAGTGGGTTGCAATAACTTTTGTATTAGACCTTTCAGTGAAACAGAGTGCCATAATGTTAGTACACTAGGGACCTGTGGTGAGGGCCACATTATCCATGCATATGACTAAGCACTGGGGCACGAGTGTAGATCAAACCATTTGTTTTGCTCTGAGAATATTTGGACTGCACTAAAGGTGAGTTAGAGAAGGCAACCCTGGGAACTCTGTGGTACAGTTTGCCGCTCCACAAGTATCATCAGCCTATTTTCCTACGTTATGCATTTTACCTTTTTTTATTTTTATTAAGGGCTTTATATTAAGAATGAATATTTTTATTACCCTTGCTGACTTTAGTAATTTTAACTTAACTATTAATAATCTTTGCTTTCCTGCAGCGCCAGTCCCTTCTTACTTTGTATTATACTTCGTATTCTTAGCATGGAAAGCTCAGTAGCTGTTATGACGTCATCGATAGCAACTTTCTGTCTGTAATGACTTTTTCAAGCTGTAAAGACACCACTGCATCGACAATGATGATTTTTTAAAATCATTATAAATGAACCGGGTCAAGGAATGAAGATCGGAGAAGTTTCACTGTTAGTCAGCTCTTTTTCACTTTCACTGAGCCTGTTTGGAAAAAGAGGGAAGATATTTGTTCAGGACACTGCTGTGTGACAAATTGAGATACAGACCCGAGAGGCACCCCTTCATGTCAGATGCACTAATCTCCTGTCTGAAACACTCTGGCAGGGATTTACAGATGCCTCCACTTCACCTTCCATCAGACAGAAATCATCCAAGAGCTGAAAGGAGTTGCTGGTCTTACCTGTCTAGTGGCTTATATTTCACTTTTTCCATCTTATTTGGGATTTCAGTGCTGACATTTCAGGATTTAAATCTTGATCTCAGTGGGGGGAAGTTGCACAATGGGCTACTGTTTATCTTTAATAAAGATATATATTTTAGGAGAGAATAAAAGCCATGTGTCTTTGCATTTAAAACCAAATAAGCAACAATTGTCTACTGATACATACAACATAATGACTCGTAGTCCCTCTCTGGACTCTTTGTACTCTTGTAATTAGTACCCTTATTGTCTAATTGTCTAATAGGCCAGTGGTTGGTAAGCTACACTGGTGGTTTCTCAGGTGTCTTGGAAACTAAAGGTCAGCCTTGCAGCTGTAACACAATCACCCTTCTATTCTACCTGCAGCAGTCTTTCTCTCACAGCGATAATGTACAGTGTAATGTTACTAACTCCAACACAGATTTAGAATCTGATCTGGGATCAAATTTGTCAACCAGGCAGACAAGTTAAGATAAAAACTGTAACAAAATAAACACATTTAAATGTGCCAGGACACATTCTATATTGCGCTCTTGCAATGTGCTTCTCATTAAGCCTTCAACGTCTTGTGAGGAGGGCTAAAAATAGGTATACTGGCCTGCCCATTGGGAGCGTGCGTGGCTAACACATAGTCAGGCAGACACACTCACATCTAGGGAAAAAAAACTATTCCCCTGAACTGTGAGAGTAAATAAGAGCAAATTGTGGAACATGCACACGGCCAGGTTCAAACTCAGACATTACACTGAGGCAGCAGTGTTAACACCTGAGCATCGCCCCTTATACATGGCACAATGAGGAGAGTAGCAGGTGGTCAGGACCTGAACTGCTGAGTGCTTGTGGGTTATTCATTTCCCACTGAACCCACAAAAAAAACCCAAAAAAAACAAAGTATGTAAAACAGATGCCAAGCTGTAAATTGATCGAATTCACATAGAATAACTACACTGCGCAATATAAAATAAACATGCCGGTCTCTCACATGCAGCCTGTACCATGTCCCGGTCAAGGAGGGAGCCAGATTGCCACATGGCTCTGCCGGTCTCCAGCTAGGACCAGCTCCGGCACCCCTGCTGCTCTGCACAGATGGGACGGGCCACTCGTGCCATCCACTGACACGGTACATGGATGTTCTGTCAACTTAAGATCCCAGATGGGTGATATCACATGAGGTCCTATTGTTAAACCAAATCCACGGTGGGCCCAAAGACTATTGTTATTACTATAAATACCTGAAATGAACACCCAGAGGAGAGACAGTCTGATTTCTAAACATAAGTAAATGTTGAAGATAACCCAAGTGAGTCTTTGTAAATGTTTAAATTGAACAAATGCTCCTTCGTCGGATGGAAAAATGTCCCTACTTATGATAAATAAACTTAAAAGTCAATTTGATTATCTTGAAGAAGACATTATATATAATTATTTAGAGATCCTACGAAAAAACAGCTGAGAAAAGGCATTATAGATGTTGTCATCATCAAAAATAAAGGCAATTTGTCACTGATGTTTGTTTTAATCGGTTTAAATGCATAATTAAATAGTCTATACGACAATATTCTTAATCAATCTACTTGCTAAATATAGTCTAGTGCTTAAAATGCATCCTGGACCCAGGTGTAGCTACTTTGCCCAGTCAGCAATTCAACCCGCTTGCTACTCTAGCAGTTGTAGCACATTCATTATACCTTTGCTTTATATTTATTTGTTCCGGTGCTAATTCCTGCTCTGATATCGGCTAATTCATCGGTCCCACTGTTAGCTATTAGTCTCATCTCCTCCCAGGAGATACGATGCCACAGCAGCGGCAGCGTAAAGGTCACCTGTCAGCAAACTGTGCTTAATACAAAAAAATTAAACCTGACAAAGTTCAACACCGCAAAAGCTGCTGAGAGAGCATGTTTGTACACGTGTGTGTGTGTGTGTGTGTGTGTTTGTGTATGCTGGCATGCTAAGATTAATTCCTAATGTGTGAAATAAGTGTGCAATAAGTGCTGCTTCTCCCATCGGCCAGTTTCCAGCTCTCAGAAAACAGTCGTCCCCCATGTGAAGTGCTGTTGCTTTTTGGTATTAAATGAATTTAACCATAACATGAAATTCGATACAGTGGTGCAACCAGGCAGCAAACTGCTTCTTCCCAGACTGCCTGGCGACAACAGAAGTGTGCTGCAGGTCCAGTATTTTGTGGAAACTCAACTATACCTGCCAGCTAGAAGTCTGAGTGGCCACAATAAGCAGCTTTTGAGTTAGTGTTTCTGACAGCAGGAACAGATGATGCTGTATTTCAGACAGAGAGGTAATTAGCCACAAAGGAAAAACAGACCACCGGGAGAGCTTCAAGACAGTGGGCTGGCAGTGGGCAGTCTCATATGCAATTAAATTAAATGACAGAGAGTTGGATGGCCTAATTGGTCTTCTTGCACCCTCAAGTGGTGCAAAACTGACATGACAGGATGAGAGAAAAAATGGCAGCTGATGTCTGTTCATTACGGCAGGGCTCTGCTTTGCATTCGCAGCACCATGAGCTCCGTGTTTCCTGATCTATCCAATATACCCTGTATAATAACAGAGAGGAAGTCTCTTTGGGGAAACAAACTGCGCATTAAATACCTCAAGGCATGACAAAGTGAGACATTTGAGAGCTGCGACTGTAAATCTGAGACATCAAGATGAACGAGCTAGAGTAGCTCCTTAAACAGTCACTGCACGGCTTGTTAATTATGATTAATAACTGATGCTGCTGCTACTTGAGCATATTTCTTCTACTGCCATGCGATCTTCACTGTGTATCAACAGTGGATCGTGATGACTGAATGATTGAAGGTTTGTTATTGCGTCATGCAAAAAATGTGAAAATCTTATATAAACCGGATCTAGAGAGCCAAGAAGTAATGGAGTAATATCATCAACGTCAACAAAAAGGCCATTTACTTTATATATATATATTTATTAGAGGAATTAAATCATCATAGTACGTAGAGTACAAGAGAAAAGAGGAAAAATAGGACTATTATTTTTGAATCTGTCAACCTCATTGCCTGGAGGAAGAATACCACTTGTCAACTGTGCAACCAAAAGATCTTTGGCTCCTAAATAAGTGACTTGTCAGGTCCAAACCTTAATTTAATCAAGGTAGCTTCACTGACAGCAATGCTCACTTTTTCCAGAAGGTTCCGTTCACACAGTTAAACACACTCATACTTGGAAGCTGCCCTGGGAAAAAAAACCCCCCAAAAAACTGGTGACTGTGCAACTCCACTCACTTCACTGGGGGTTAAAGGTCCTGTTGAAGGGCGACCCAGTGAGGGTAATGAGGGATGGGAAACACTGCTTTCAGTTTCATCCTGCTGGTCCAGAGAATGAACGAATGCCTTTCGGATCACAGACTTGCTTTTCTAACATTAAGGCCAGTACTTCTCAACCTAGAGGTCCTGTAATCCCCGGCTTTACCTCTGCAGCTGCCGGGGGGGTAGCTGGAAACATTGTAAGGCAGCTCAGCTGAATGAAAAAGGTAGAAATTGTGACTCGATGAAAACGAAAAAGAATGTGCCATCGACACGTGGTTTGAGACCGATCTTTGGTCAGATTATGACCAATAAACTACCAGCTACCATTGGCTGACTGCACACTGACACCAACCTGAGCGAAGTGCTGCAACTGAGCGTGTAGAAAACTAGCAATAGAGTGGCAAAATTGAAATGGACGGCTAAAAGAGAAAAAGTTCAAATGCCCCCTCCAAGTGGTCCGTACTTGGCCAAACGTTGCACACTGAGTCCAAATATTGAAATGAATTCCAGAATCATCATGCATTCACACATGTAGTAATGGATCCATCGCACATCTATTAAATGATGAAGGGATGCTTAAGCTCGTCTGATTCATTGGCTAAATGCTTCAGGCCACTTCTGCTTTATATCGGCACAACAGGAAGAATAGAAGGAAATGAAATATATTCAGCATCTTTGTTTCTCGCAATGAGAGGCAGGATGCACGGTCAGTAATCTAAAATGTCCCCTCAGAGCAGGACATTACATAAGCTGTCTATAAAACGCAGTGATGTATGGCTTTAACACAGCTTATACACTCCGACATCAACAATCAATTTGTTTCTCGCTTCCAAAATTCTCTCCGCCGTACAACTTCTATTTCTACATTGCTCATTGATGACTTAAACAAATTTTGGCTCTCAAAAGTTGCTGAGCGGAGGAAAATGACAAATCACCCCTCCTGCAAAGTGACACTCGCGTAATGCGTCACATCATGGACACCGGTGGGTGGAGGTGCGCGGAGGAGCCCGTAATAAACGGACACATTGCTTCAGTGCACATGGCAGGAAGCAAATGCTGAGGCTGCCAAGCCAAATACTCTCAGACCCCCTATCAGTTTATGGATGTAATGAATCCAGCAGGCAGACGGAGCCTGTTGGCCTCCAGCGGCCCCATTGGATGTGCCATGGCGCATAAGAAACTGCGTGGAGCCAGTGCGTGCATGCAAGGAGGCTTTTTGAGAGAGCTGAGGCGTGCACACAGTACGAGCATTCAGAGAGCTCACGGAGGACAGATGAGGAGAGAATGAGCATGGTCTTTATGGGGCAACAGCAGGAAAATGCCTGTTACATAACAATAACACCATATGATGGCAAGGACTGTACAGTCTCTGGATTACTGGTCAAGAGGGATGCATGTCCCTTTTATGGGATAAAGCTTTCTTTACCAGCGTAATGATTGTTTTCATATGCTTTAAATCCACTGGTGGAAATACAAATGATGGCGATCACGTGTCCGATTTTTCTTGATCCCTCAGATGAATGAGATGATTCCTCAATATATCTGTCAGCCAGCTGTGTACAGTCCCAACCTCCATGGTACTAATTATAGGATTACAGCTCTCTTTCAGCAATATAATATTATATGTTGCAAGAAGTTCTCTCTTAGCATTGGAAATTGTTGTTTTGTTAAATCAAAACTTCCTTTTACATTTTTTTTTCCGAGCTTTCATCTGGCCTTTATGTTGGATGTACTTTTAGTTGTCATGTAATGCGCTCACATGTTAACATGAATCCATTTTAGAAGTTCTCGTCCACGTTAGGTTGAAGATTAAACATGTGCTATGCCGCGTGAGACATGACTGAAAGCTGTGTAAAAAAGCCAGTGAGCGCACCATGAGGTGTTGTCAAAAATGTTTGGAAAAAGGACGTCACATACAGTATGACCACAGAGTATAAAGCAATGGTCAGGGCTGATTAAAGATGGATGAGGAACCAGTGTCAGGCGGCGTAGGGAGCTCAGTGCCAGAGGTGTCACTCTGCTCAGGTGTCACTGGCTGGCTGTGTGAAGAGAGAGCAGAGAACAGGAGATCAACAGCTGTGGAGGTATCAGATCACCTGGTGCAAAGACGCATTCAGCTCCCGTACCTGGACAAGACAACAGGTAAGATCTCGGTCCTGTGATGTGGCTAGATAGAAAATTAGTGAGAAAGGAAAAAAAGAGTTTAATTATAAACGTTATTAAAGATGGTCATTAAAAATTTATATTAAAGACATGTGGAGTAATACCAGTAAACCATTTGAAGTGCACTTTTATATTTGTTTTTTTTATTAAGCAGTTAAATAGTTAAGTAACCTCAGATTAGTGTTTTTAATTTCTTTTTCATAGTGTTGGGAATGAACTGAGCACAATGTAAATTACTAGTTAAAAAAATAAAGTTTCTGCTACTTTGTACTTCTAATCCACTAGATGTCAAAAGGAAATTTTCTTGCCAACTATAGTTTCTGCAGATAAGAATGTACTAAAGAAACATTTAATCTATTTAGAAAGTATGATGCATTTTTAAAGATGAAACTATCTAGGTCAAAAAGTTGCTCTACCTGATCCAGCTACATGGAAAAGCTGCATACTGCATTCATTTATCAGAGCTTTCACTTGTATGGGAGTATTTCTGCAGTAAGACGTTGTTATCTTTACTTGAGTAAGTGATTTGAATTTTTCTTTCTGCACTGCTGATGTTCTGGTAGAAAGTGCAAAGGTTTGTTCTATTTACAGCCACTAAAAAGTCCAAGCAAGGGAATGGAAACTGCAGGAAAGTGCTTTAAAGGAACCTTTTGGGGGGGAGACAACCTTTAAGGTTATAAGCTGTAGTGGCCACACAAAACTTACCCTTCACAAGTCCTATATTTCTTGCTATTGGCCATCTGAAGATGAGGTGTGCACTCATGCATATATAGACTGCTAATCTCAGGACATGGCTGTCTGCCTGCTGCCTTCTGTCCCAGAAGCACTCAGCCCAACAGATGACATGGCCGCGGAAGAAGCGATAAGGTTACAGATAGTGTAAGTCACCGGCAGGCTAAGGAAACAAGCGAGGCTTGTTAGCTTACAATGAGAAAGATTAGTGTCATTTTAATTCGGCTTCCTGACAGTGGATTTATCTTGTTTTTAGCACATGGAGCCTAGGTGGTGAGATTTTGCTTCCTGAGTCTGTTCGTTGGGCACACAGTGACCTTACAGTTCTGTGTCAAGTAGAGGACACAGCCCATTTTCACCTGTAAACTCTTACTAAGATTTTAGCCCAGTATTACAAGTTTCATCAATCCTTTTCACCGTAAATGTAAAAGATACTTCAAAGATTGTGTGTCATGTATTTGTTGCTGTCTGTCTGCTGCTTGGTTGCAGCTGTTTCTGTATCCTGCCCTGTATCAGAAGCAATGAGAAGAAGCAGGAGAAACAGCAATACTGTCCTACAGGATCTCTTCTATAGAGGAGGTCATGGAGGAGACAGAGATACTCCTGTAAGTGTCTGACCAGTATTTTTGACTCCTCTTAAATCATTACTCTGAATTTTAATGGTTATGCAATGGACATATTTTTTTGTGGATTAAAAGAGAAGGAACTTTTTTTTTTCTTCAATTTCATCAATAGATCCCGGCTCAGCCTGGCAGAGATGCTAAAATGATCCACTCCATTGCCAGCCTGATAAGAGCAAAGAGCAAACTCCTCCTCCTCGAAAATCCTGACACGGTGGAGATCTACAAGGTCTGTATTCAGCTTTTTGAACACTGTGTCAATTTCTGAAGGGGTACCCCTTTAATTAGGCCTGTTTTTTTTTGTTTTTTTTGTACCCAACATAGCTGGATGATTCACCCGCCCGTTCTATCAGACATGGCAAAGATGATGTTTACCTCCCAGCCATCACAACGAAGGTGTCAGGTCTGAATTCAATCAAAGGGCCGCTGAGTCAGTCCTGCCCTTATCTTTATGACAAAAGAAGAGGATCTTTCTCCTCAGTCGCTTCGCAGAGGACTGGGGTTCAACATAAAAAACAGGTAATCTGACATCTGCTTAACTTCCAGTCTAATGTTTTGATGCTGCTTGTCAGAGTCAAACCTTTTTGCTCTTTCCTCTCTTCATATCAGAGTTACCTAAAGGCACGGAAAGAGGCAAAGAAATCCAACGTCACCTTGACAATGGTCTACCTAGGACAGGGTCATCGCGTGTCAGGGTTGGGGTCGAACCGGGATGAACTCAAGGTACTCCAGCAAGTCAACGGAGGGGAGAATATCTGTGTCTTCAAAGGCCTGGTGACTCCAGGAGGTAGGAGCTGTGAAATAAAGCTTTTCTGACTGGCCAAATGAGGCACGAGAGAACATTTAGCGTTTGAAATACAATTAAAAGAAACCTGTCTTCATACAGCGCGTCTTTGTTATTAGAGTCGTTTTCAAAAACTCTACAGGAAAAAAACGAAGGCGGTGAGGTGTTAAACCCTCTCCCTCTTTTCACACGTTTAATTACTCATCGGCCCTCAAAGCAACATTGTAAAAAGGCTGATGAGGATGCTGGCTCGAGGCAGCATTTGGGCTGAACAATAACAGAAAGCTGATGCGCGACCTGATAGACTACTGTCACATAAAAAAGTCAGCAGACAAGACAGGTTATTTCATCTTTGCAGTTGGCACATGCTGATACACACACACACACTCACACACACGTTGCAGCCATCACTGCGGGGAGGGAATCACAATGTCAGGCAAACGTGAAAGAAAGAGGTTATGGATTTCTGCCTGGAACTGAGGGTGTGATCTGCTTAGCAAACCTTCTGTGACTGTATAAGGTGAAGGAATAAAACAAAGCAGGATACAACGTAGGCAGAAGCACATCCCAAACAGCCAGAGTTCTATTGTACTTTGGATTTAGAGTACTGTACAGTACTGTGCATATATGAATATAAATACTGTGTACATATATTGGCTACAGTAGTATGTAACCTTGGTGTAAGAGTGGTGAGAACATTGGAATGAATTTTTAAAGAAATTGTCACTGAGGGGAAGATTTTGGGCGCTCTGTGGATTGTCCGGTAACAGGAACACGGTCATGTTGCTATTGAATTTTTAAAAATGTATTTTGTTCTATGCTGCGGGCACAGCAAGCAGGATTTTATTCCCTTTTATTGTACTGGGGTGGAAATAAAAAGCTAAGAAAAAAATTGTTGAGACTTAGGCTGTCTTTATGGACAGATACAGTAGTCACAATAGCACTAAAGGTTAATGTGGTTGAATGAGTCCTTTAAACCCATCTGAATTTCATTTTCAGTAACAATGGCGGTTTACGGAAAATGGTCTACGATGGCGGAGTGACGTAACAATCAGTCTCTTAAATTGGTCTCAGATCTCGCTCTTCCTTTGAGTCTTACTCCACTCGATTGCTCCTAAATAGGACTTGAAGAAGTCATGTTGGTATCGTTTGTTAAAATAATGCGACATACTGCATGCCAGTTATTCCCAACTGGGGCTAGTAAGAAAAAAGGAAGAGGGAGAAGAGAGACAAAATTACAGACTGCTACACCAAATTGTGCTTTTCAGGCCTTAAGTGCAGCAATCCTCGAGAAGAATAACTCTTTGGCTGTGCTGCTTGTAGCTTATAGACATAATGCAACGCAGGTTTTCATGTATGAACAATAAATCCTCAAGCTGAACTGACAATTCCGAATTGATCGGATCCAGCTTTGCAGTCAAATGCTGAATGTTGATGTCTGGTTAGCAGCATACTGAAAGATGGCAAAATCTGAATGATGATGCCTCTGTTCCAGAGCTGTTGCCCTAAAATCTGTGCTTTTTATAGGCCTGGTTTTGTAGTCAAGAAAACATAATTCCTCCTCTAATACCTGTGACAAGAGGTTGAAATTCCAATTAAGGGTCATAAGCCTTTAGCAGCTACTGCTGTATGCTATTTCCACCGGTGCTGCCATCCCAGTAATCTCAGAGCAGCATGCGCATAAACAAACAAAAAAAAAAAAAATCAGCCCTGAACCTGTTGACCTTCATGGCTACATCAGCCAAAAAAGAAAGTCACGTGACCACGCTGAATCTTGTTAGATCAAACACAATCATCTTCACCCTTCAAGCAATGTTTTTTTTTCTCCTTGTATCTTTCAGAGCAGTTCCAGTTTGTCTCGCAGAGGCACAGAGGTTTCCCCTTCAGTGCTACCTTGTACGTTAATGGCATCATGGTTGCCAGAATCAGCTCCTGTTGCGAGTACCGCTACGCTCCCGGCTTCCAGCAGGGCAAAACGAGCTGCTTTAGGTTGACTTGGCTGTCTGGTGGTGTACCCTGTTGCAGGTCAGTTTTCATCCCCTGGGAGATGGGCAGCACAGAATTGGCAGAAAAATGAGAAATTAGTTCCAGTCAAAACAGATTGGGTAAAGCCATTGCTCGGCAGATATTATGTATTGTGGGTCAACTTTGGAGGAAAAGGGATGCATGCTGCATGACATGAGGGACTGGTGTTGGTGGTGGTACAAGGGAGGAAATATGAGTCATGATGAAAGTCCATTTTTCATTTTTTCAGATGTACAAGTCTCCGAAACAAATACAGCTCCTGCCAGCAGCTGAACAACGGCACAAAGGAGAACTTAATTCTCCCTCTAGAGCAGAGCGCTGGCAATGGTACAAAGCCTCGAAATGAGTGTCTCCATTTTCCATTTCTTCCTGAAGCTTGTCCAGTCCTTGATTTTAATGGACTAGTTTAAAGACAAAATGTCCCACAAAGCATTTTCTCTTTCTTTCATTTTGTTTCTCCAATGCAGGCACCGTGCAGTCATGCCCATCATCCCCTCTGTTTATCCCAGCCAAACCAGAGAAGAAATCAGTGAGGAGGACAAGAAAACACATCAAGGAAGGTGGTGGAGGATCTACAGACAGCGAGGACCCCACTGTGGCTGGAATTAAAGAGACCTCCAAGAAGAAACGACGCAAGCGTCACGCTAATCAGAAAGAGAGCAAAGGCAAGGCAGCTGAAAATAAGAAGGAAGGTCAAGACGGGAAGGGCTCCGAGGTCTCGCAAATGCCAGCATCGACAGAGAAATGTCAAAGCCAAGCTTCGTCTGCGAGACAAGAGCAAATAACAACCACGAGTGTCGCAGCCCCGCAGACGGAGCAGTCGCAGTCGAACAAGACGAGCAAAGTTCTCGGTGAGCACTGTTTGTTTCATTTCTGTAAGAGAAGACAGAAATCTTGTACTTCTCAGATGGCGATACAGATGACCTTAAGTACATCTGCATATGGTTTTTCCATTCAATAGTCTTTGCAGGGGGAAAAAAAATGGGAAAGAACAAGAGTGTTTCTTTTTAAAGATTCATTGCAGGATGAGGAAGAACTGACTAAGCAGATTGGAGAGAAACAGAAGGACCCGGGATCAAATGAGAAAAACAGAGACGGGGAAAGACTGAAGGACTTCTATGAAGAATGTGTGGAAATGAGCACCGCACTGGAGCAGGGCCCAAACAAACACAACTGGTTCAAGGCAAACAGTGAGTAAAGAAACCACAGCACAGTAGGAACGAACTGGAATCCCCCCGGAGTGCTGTAACTGATTTACATAATACACTTTAGCAGAAAATGTTGAATTTGCAATAAAGTGATGCATTGAACAATGTCTGCTTGAAGGAAGATGGATGACGTATGGCAGAGGTTATGCAGACATCATTCACAAGCACGCACGCACTCACACACACACACACACGCAAGCACGTACGCCTGAATGCATAAATCTCACTGCACCAGATTTGTTTTCTCTATTGAACGCGAATGCTCAAACTGAATTTTAGATTTCATTACTTGCACTCTCACATCAACAGTGGGTATCAATATCACTGTGTGCACTTGGCTTTAGGAGAGACAGTTTTATTGCGACTGAGTTGTTGTCGTTTTTTTTTTTTTTTTTCTCCCTCTCTTTGTATACCAAGTCCTGGAGAGGTGCCGGCTCCAGAAGAGACTGTCATCATCCCCCAAAGCTCCAGACTCAAATGTGGAGCAGAGTGCAGAGAGCGACACAGTCCCACAGCCTGATGAAGAGCCAGAGAAAGAAGAGGACACGGCCAGCCAGAGTGCTGTCAAAGAAGAGCCTATTAAAGAACAAGACCTGCAGGCACAGGTGTGTGTACAACACAAATTGCTGTGGTGAGTGCTGTGGTGTGTGTGTGTGTGTTTTGTTTTTTTTTCCAGAAAACTCACTTGGCACTAAATCACAGGCAAAGGCCCTTGAATTTCCCACACCGCTATATGTGTTTGAACAGGCAATGTAATTGTCAAATAATATGAAAAAAGTGTTAATAGAAAAACTGTCTGATCTGTCTCTGGGTCCGCGTGATGGGGAGATAGGAGAGCAAAGGCCATGTCCACTTACAAGACAAGAAGTGTATACCATACATGTTACTGAGCATCTTTGTTGCAACCCCTTCACATCACCCTGTCCATCAATGCGAAGAAAAAACAACACTAAAGACCCAATCCAGAGCTGGTGTTAGTCTTTTCTTGGCTCATTCTAAGCTATTCTTATTTTCAGGTGATTAAATACTAATAAAAAAAAAAAAAAATATATATATATAATGATGCAGCAGAAACTAAGTGAACCAAAGGGAAAGAATGCAAATGTCATCCATTCAAATACCAGCATTTAAACAGGAACATAGGGTTTATCTATTTTATGTGTATTGATTTTACACTTCACAATGGTAGATAAGAAACTCAACTTCAGTGACAGGAAAAGGGCATCGTGTCATCAGTATGTATGTACTGACTGACTGATAAAAAGTTGATTGATTCACAAAACAATCACTCTAACTTAAATGGATTTTCCATTATCGGGAGGTTAAGACACAAAAGGGTCGTAACAAATGGTCACCGCATTTTATCTAGGACAGGCAGGCTTTTGGCTCGGACATACCCATCACGATGAAAGAGCTTCCAACAGGGCCTGAAAAATTCCTCAAGGTCTAGCAAAGTGGCACAGTGGTTGTGGCCGACAGCCAGACCATATGTCTTTCTGGACTCTCACCCCGTCTCTGTGTTTAGAAAACCTCCAGCACCTGTCCCACTCACGTCTCATTCCCGGCCAACATTTTGGAGCTATGCTGCTCTCACACACAAACAGTAAATACTTAATGTTTGCAATCCTTTATTCTCGGGGCAGTGATGTAAAATGTATTTCTGTATGGGGAGAGAGAGAGGAAAAAAAAGTCTGTGTTACAAAATGGGATTTCTGTATTTCATGAAAACTTGTCTGGCGATTGAGGTGAACTGGAAGTGGGATGAGATATATTTCTTTGTACAGTCTTGCAGCCTCGTGTGGGAGATTTCCCAGCAGAATTATAGAAAAGGAAAAAAAAATCACAGGGAATTAAATAAATAAATATAATGCTGTCGTAAGATGTTTCTAACTCCAACATCATTCTTTCATGGTACAGTCTTTGGCCTTGTAAAATCTCTCTGAAGTCCAGTGGGTAAAACTCTAAAATGCATCTCCATCACTTTCATTGGATTTTTTCCACAGTGAGAAAACAACCTTTTGGATGTCATGAAGCAGCGCTGTGTAGAAATTGGTATTTTTGTGAAGTGCATTACCACTGTTGTAAATATGGACAGATGTACACATGTATTTCTTATGATTATGTTCCTTATGATAAAATTTGGCGAGTCGACCACTTTGCTAACAACAACACGAGACTTAGCAGCAACAGCTAATATTGCTGACTAGTCTAACAGCAAGAGCCCCAGCTTGCTGTCTGTCCAAGATTTACTCTTGTCCGACTTTCTCCTCATTCTTATCTCCATCATCCTCTTTGGTTTCCTCATCATCGGCTATGCCAACAGAAGCTGCTGAGTCAGGTTACGTCGCATGGTTCTGCCCAGCCCTGGCATGGCACCAGTCCTGCTTCTCGTTAACATTACCCCACACCACAAGGAATAAAAGCCTTCTTTTGTGGTCCTAAAGTGTGGCATCGAAATCATTTTAAACCTGTTGTATAATGGTAGAGAAGTTACACAACGTTACTTTGTAAATGATAGTTTCTGCTGACGTCTTGCACAAAGCCAAACCAAATTCCTTCTCTCGGTTTGTAACTGTAGCTTGACGCCATGATGACGGTGCTGAGCACATCTGATGAGGTGGAGCAGCTGATTCTGAGGAACACGGACCTGACAGATGACCTTCTGCTGAGCCTGGCAGGGGCCCTCAAGAGCAGCCAGTCCGAGGTCACACTGCTCAACCTCAACCTCAACCTCATTGGCCCTTATGGTGCACACATCCTGCTGGATGTTCTCAGAGTGAAGCCTCAGATTAAAGGCTTACAGTAAGTCCTAGGAACCACCGGTCCAAGTCACTTTAGGAAGAAGAGCAATCAAATTTGGAAAACACACTGATTAACAAGCTGATCTGGGAACATCAGCCCTTTAAAAGTAATGTGACTTCAGAAAAGAACATAATAAAACTGAAGAGACAGTAAAAAGACGCGGCTAATCCAAGGACAGCCTCGTCATTGCAGTATAAAATCTTACCCTTTCACTGCTGAATTACACAATTCATCTCTTTTATGTGAACAAGAAATGCCTCCAGTGTTGGACCTTTCTGAGTTATTTTCTATTTCCCCACAAAATCTAGTAAATGCTCAGGAGCTTGTCTTTGTGACATTTCTTCAGAGACGTATTGTCAGATGTAGTGCATACTGACAGTCTGAGATACAGCTGGTCATCGCGCACAGGACAAAAGAATAGTGTGGGGCTCAGAGGCATAGTTTGACATTTTTTGGCAGAGGGTATTGATACTGCTCTCTTATGTCCATTAAATATAAGGCTACCACCAGCAGCTGGTTAGCTTCGCTTTAGCCCAACTCCTCTGGGCAGTTGCCAGGCAACTGGTGGAAAATCCAGGAAGTTTCCAGTCTCAGCAAAGAAATAAGTTTGTGCATGGATTCCGTTAAGGGGCACAGCAGATCAAACATGTCCCCGTAAGAGCTGAAAGTATTTACTAAACGATATTGAGAATGCGCGTGTAGGTGACACCCCGAGATGCATAATTCAAAATATCAGATTATTTCAATAAATAATAGGAAAATGTTCAGAAAAAGTATTCATAAGACTGCAGATTTTATTCATTAGATCTAAGGGTCTTGGAGCAGCAGAACAAGCAGACAAAGAACGTAGCTTATTAAGGGAAAACTTAATATAAGGGTTCATGGACCTTTTGAAATGAGCAGTTCATGAAGGACTCAAAGTCTCCATGGTTACCACTCTTTTTTTCTCTCTACAGCTTGTTTGGAAACAAACTACGTGACCATGGCATGCAGACCCTGTTGAATGGAATAGCTGAGCTGCAGGAGCAAACAGCGAGAGCTGCTGCCGTCTTCCAACAGGCCATGCTTTTCCCAACAGAGCAAAATATGCTTCTGCAGCTCCCCACCGGGTGGAGCTCCTTCCGGGTTTTTGCGCTTTCAGAGCTGGATATTGGGGGAAATGGCCTGAAAAGCGATGGGGTAAAGATGTTAGCATCATATATGAGGCACCACTCATATCTCCAGTACTTAGGGCTAGCGCAGACCAGCGGCGCCGATCTGACGGCGTGGAAGGAATTTTTCGACAGCCTCAAAGGAAACACCTCGCTGGTTCAGATCATCCTAGATGAGAACAACCTTGGAGACCCGGGGGTCAGGATGCTGGCCGACATGCTGAAAGAGAACATAAGTGTGCGTCAGGTGGATCTGGACAGGAACAACATCAGCGACGTGGGAGGAAACGACATCATGGCGGCGCTACTGTGCAGGGCGCAGTTCCCGTTGTGGCACCTGAGCCTTCAGGAGAACAACATCAGTGCAGGCCTAATGAGTCGGATACAGGAGGAGGTAAAATAGAGATGAATCCTGCAAAAAGGAGTGGCAGAATCTACTTCTAAACCCAGAGAACCTATGTTACATAATGAACACAGCACTGACTTGAGAACGTCTTTGTTTACATTCTGATGTCAGAGAGGAAAAAACTTGACTCATTTGACTTGGTTGACCTTCAAACACACACACAAAAATCTCTTCCTTCCTATAACTGGGTGGCCCTGCTAACAAATGCTGCATCTGAGTTCAGCCCTGGCAGGTAGTGTAGGAGGCATGTTTGCTTTAGGTCTGGATGCATTTTCAAAGCGAGCTCAATAAACTGAACCTTTCTTCTTTGTGGTGAGGTTATATCTTCACCTTGAGTTTTTTTTTTTTCCCTTCTCCCTACCAGCGTTACCCCTTATGACTCCACACCTCCTACTTTGCTAAACCTGACTCACAAAGCTCACTGATCCTTCTGTCATTTTATTGAATAATTTGCTGTCTCCTGACAAAAAAGAAACCACAGTGATTCATTCCACCCACAGTATTCGCAGGGCACGGATGACTTACTCCTAACTTTTTTTTTTTTGCCATCAGAACATTTCAGTAGCCATCATCAGATCGCCTTTCTCCACTTCTACAAATCAAAAGAGAGTTATGGACAGCTAAGCCATGCCACGTCAACTACCCTCATTTTGTCATTCTTGTCTCTTCATGTGCTAGACAAAGCTTCTTTTCAGAATATAAGCATAAGGGGGAAGGAAAAACTGGGGCAAATCTGAATTTTGAGACCTTCATATCATTGTTCTATCAACACAGACATACTGAGAATAACTGTACCTGTGATCAAAGCTTGTCAAAGTAGTAATTATCTCCTCCTCTCAGGGCTGCCACTAGTGATTCTGCTGAAACCAATCCCTCCATATTTCATCTGCAGTCTTTGCGAATTCCTTTCTGTGGAACCCCGATAAAGACGCTCTTCGAAGCCCCGAGAGGATGACAGATAAATGAGACTGGCGCACCTGAAGATTACATCTGCAGAAGTCATCCTGCTCCGTCGCATCGAACTGAAATAAGCTTCTATTTGTGGTGCTGTGGTGGCGTACATTTAAAACGCTGTACAGCAAAGAAAAGATGTCTGGCTGAGGGTGTCTTATTATGTAAGGTCAATTCTTCATATCAAGCGTTTTGCAGATAAGACGGGAAAGATTTTGCTATCAGCACTATAAACAAGCCACGTTTCTTTCCTTTCCGACTGCTCATCTCCTCATCTCAACAGCCGCATTTGTACTCGACTGAACACAAAACTAAGTGGTACACCATCATGCCCGACTGAGCATAAGCTGGCAAACAAGAGCCAGCTCCTTCACCGACTCCTTTGATAAGGCCTTCATGCTTCTCTGTTACAAGTAAAACTCAGATCAGTGACCCTATTGTCCGCCCGCTAATGTTAGCTGTTTTTGGCCCGAAACGAATCCAGCAGCGTTACAAGCTTCTTTCAACTGTTCTCTCTAGAAACAAGAACTTCAATCAGAGAAGCTCAATCTGTTAGGAATTTACAGATTTGCCTGAGAAACAGTTTCCCCTTTCGGGTCCTTGTAGGTTACTGTATTGTGTCTCTTGGCGTTGCAGAGGCCAGAAATAATCAGGCTAAACGCATCATTTATCAACATTTTGTTGATGAGAACAGATCTATACGACTAATGGGTGATTTACTCTTACTCTACAGCTGAAAGGTAACACAGACACATCTGACGCTCTGCAGGAATTTCGTTTCAGACAACTGATGCAGTGCTGTGGGGAAAATCGAGAGTGGAAAGTCTCGGGAATTGAGTTTCTTGATTGTGACTTAGGGCAAAAACAAAACAAATGACGTGAACAATGGTTACTTTCCCTCATGGGAAGTTCAGTCATTCTTCAGACTTCCTTTAGGTTTCCCAGGCAGGGTGATGATGCAATGTATTTCCACTCACAACAAATGAAGGGCCAGTATCTTTGCAGCTTTCAGGGCATTAACTTTTGATGTCTGTGTAAGTGTTACCTCTAAATACAGTAAAACCTTTATAGTGAATCTGTGGGCACGATGATGTCAGTCTGTGGGTTGTCTGTGGGCTCCAGCATTTTGTTCCAAACTATAATATCAACAACTGTTTGATGGATGCCATGAAAATTTGAACAGGCATTCATGGTCCCCAGAGGATGAAGACGAATGACTTGGTGGTGATGCCCTGACATGTTGCCACCTCAAAGTTGATTTTTTTTTTTTTTTTAACCGTCCACCCATGATATCTGGGACAAAACAGCCTTCACTGAGACAGTGTAGACAAGGTTATTAATGCACTTCCAACAGACTTTGGAGCGTCTATACTGCGTCATTTCCATCACCACCAAAATTAACACCAAAGTCTGCTGGGGCTGACTGGATCCACTTAGAGCATTTGTGTCATGAGAACAGTCTGAGTCAGTGTATGACGTGTGGGAATGGATGGAAATGGGTGTATGTTTGTGTACAGCGGGCCTGTTTCGGTCCAAATGGAGAACGCCAGGTGCTGTGTTTGTGTTTACAGAAGTCCAGGGGCAGCAGATCTCTGTCAGAACAGCAAGCCCTCTGTTGGGCCCATTTAGGTTCACCCTGTGCTAACCACAGGCACTCACAAATTTTGTTTTGTCTAGTCCGGGCAAGTCAGATGTCCAGCTTGACCAGCTGGATGCCTTTTGTTGAAAAAAATGAAAAATAGTTCTTTTCCCATGAAGACTTGATGCAAACCCTGAAACGTGGCCTGACACCTCACATGTGGCTGGCATAAAATCATCAGTTTCTGTGGATTGAAAGCTAAAAAGGTAAGTTACCGTGCTCACAGAAGACTGCGATGTGATTCTGATAAACAGCAGCATTAAAATATTTTTCTTCATCTTTTTCTCAACTGTTGCAGCAAACACTGAGAAGGGAGCAGGAAGTTGATGTTGGCTCATAGCAGTGGATGAATATGGAAAGGCCTGGCTGAGGATGAGAGTGAAGGCATCTACATTTGTGAGATGTGGCACCGCAGTGAGATCTCTTAGTGGGATCATAACAGATCCTCTTTCATTGTCCAGAATAGAAGAGAAATTTATAGACTGGATACTGCTGTGATGTTGACACATGCAACGCTACAGTGACAGTAATATTTTATTCTCTGTTCTATCTTTAGCCTCATGGTAGGACATCCAGCAGCATTTAATCCGCTTGTTCCCAGCCGAGGGTTGCATATTTGATCTGAGGTTTCATGATGATTAACGGGACAGGAAAGTATTTGAAGATATTTTGTTAACAAAATTATGTTTATCTTTCAAACTTTTCTATCAACATTGTTTTTTTCCTGTGAAATATGGATAGTTCTCTCGCCTCTGGCTCATAAAAATCATTAAAATCAAACAATTTGGGACAGGAAACAGAAACACATACCATAATAAATCTACGTTTACATTTTGCTTCAGGTTAAGTGCACACAAAAAGGTTAGGAACATAGAACATTATATATTATGGTCCTATAGCACATCTACATAAATGCATGATAATTATATTATGTGAGAAAATGAGTACAAAGCATCACCAGGATGAGGATGTGACTCCAATACTTCAGCTATTCAGATTATAAATAACTGTATGCTCAGTGCACCCTGAATTGCCATGTTCTCTTGTCTGTGACACAGCATTGTGATGATGGTGAATGAAAAGTTTTGGAGTCCGCTCCTTGAACAATAGCTCCTGCTGCTGTTTGACATTTGGCAGAAAGAGCAGCTTTTCAATATGGATTATTCATCAGCAGTTTGATCCTCTGCTCAAATGTCACCACAACAATGCCTCTGACTTGGCAGCAGCTTCTGTCTTTCTGCAGCTCTGCGGGGTAAGGAATTGGCAATAATTACCACATCTAATGTGGTCTTCAGAAAGATTCAGGCTCAAGTTCAAGCGCTTTTGCTTTTCAAATAATTATTATTACCATTTTATTGAGGAGTAAAAAACAAAAAGAGATGAGAAAAGAAATGAGAATCTCGGCTTACCACATCACTGCAATTTTGTGCTTTCTGCTCTTGACTTATGATGTCTTCTAAATAAAGTTGCAAAGACGCCTAATGCATTAAATGTGTGAACTGCTGCAGCCCAACATGCTGCTGCAGATGACTTATGCTTATAACAGAGCTGTGGCCACAAAGACAATTCAAAAATCTGAATTTGTATGGACAACTCACCAAACTTTGATTTGAGCTGTAAAGTTTCTTTGAAAACTATTTTTTATTAGCGCTGGTCAATTTCCCAGACTGCAGAGTCCCACAGTTGACATAATAAATTTGTGAGAAAATGATGTTTTGTTTTGTCCAGACTGTCCAAATCCCTGAACATACTAAGTTGTAAATCACTAAAAAAAAAAAAAAAAACAAGAACAAAAACACATTTGAGAAGTGAGAACCAGTGAATATTTTTTTGTTCTTCAAAACGAACAATTAATCTCTAATGGACTACTGTTGTAACTAATTTATTCGTTTTTTGAGCTCATAGTGTGTCGAGTGAGATCACTAACTGTTATGTAATCATTAAACTTATTCAAAACATTCCCCTAATTGGAGGTTATACGGTTCCATCCCAGGGCACTACCATAATAGAAGCTATTATTATTGTATCGCTCTAATTTGGACCTATACCCAACAAGAATGAATAGAACTGTTCTCTAAACTTCCTGTTGTAATGTATGGAAAGGGTAAACACAGCACCAGGGTATGCACTTATTGGATCCAGCTGCGCCTGGACAGAGGTTGATGCATTCAGCTGGGCCTAATTCCCTGAGACATGGGAGTAAAACAAAAGGCTCTCTGTTTATCAGACAAGGCTTTCGATCACCAGAGCGTGACATGAAAGGACACATGTACTTTTTTCAAAGTTCATATGCTGGGGCCTTGATAAAAATAGAAAAGCAAGAGGGATAATCTAATATGATCATAATCTCCAGTGTTTTTACTTGAAGTTTTTACGAATCTCAAGAATACAGCCACATTTGATGGAATGAATCACCACTATACTTCCACAATCAGCTGTTGCTCATAACTGATGTAACATCTCCATTATCTATAGATGATTCACATGCATATGGTATAGGGATGGACGCTAGTTACATTGACGCTGTCTGTCTGACTGCAGGAAAATCCTCCAATTTCCTGCACTTCTAATATCCATCGTGATGTCAGGGTACACAGGCCAGCTGACTTCTATTACCCACCATTGGTCTGGGGTAAAAACAGTCACAGCGCCTATCCACACCTGTCAGTGGTTATAGACGTGGTCCATGGATGGCAGTCATATGCGATGAGTGGAAGAAAATCAACTCATAAAACACTAATAGAAAAACTTGCCTCCGGATCTCTCTTTAAAAAAAAAAAAAAAAAAAAAATCGACTTAATTTCTCTTTCCACCAGAGTTCTTTCATGGTTTCCATGAAATGTGCTTTTGGCCTCAATGGAGATTGGAAGAAAGTCTTTGCTCAGATTGGAAAGAGACTCTTGTTGAACTGCTGTCAGGTAGGAAATCGATGATAAAACTGCAGCACTCCTGCCCTCAGGCGCAGTGTTCCATAGGCCGACATGAAAAGTCCTCTCAAACTTTGTTGTGTCAAGGACCACCAGCATTAGTACCAGACCACAAACCCCTGTGTGTCCTGGAGAACCATATCCAGGAAAACCTTACAGGATTCTACATTACATTTCTGCAGCCTACATTAGATGGGAAGGGGTGGATGCTGACCGCCGACTGACCACCCTTCTTCAGTCTTGTGCATTAAAGTATGATATTCTATATTTTTGTTATTGTCAATAAAATCCATGAAAATGGAGTCTGGTGAAGGGTTCTTCTGTTATGTCATAGAGCTCCACTGTTGTCCAAAGACGCTAAGCCACATCTATGCGCTGGATGATATGCTGCTTAATTACCATGAACATAAACATGGTAGTTAATCTTGAGTCTATGTACAGTCATAAAAACTCCCTAGTGCACCAATTCTGCAGTTGAAAATCCCTGACAAATGCCCCGTTGACCCTTGTTTTAGTAACATTTACTAAAAAAATGGTGTCCAGCTGTTTTATAAATGTCTTCAGTCACACTACATTTATGCTTTTATATGGATTTAACAAATGTGCTTCAGAGATGCTATGTTTTGTTTCCTTTGGACAGAGCCAGGCTTAGTTGTTTCTCCATGTGTGCAGTGTTTTTGCTATGCTAAGCTAACCAGCTGCTGGCTGTGGCTTCGTATTTACTATACAGACATGAGACCTACAATGTATCGTATCAATCTTCTCCTCTAACTCTCAGCGACAAGTCAAAGAAACACATTTCCCTAAATGTCCAACTATTCTTTATTCCTCTTCTTACTTGGCACCCAGTGGTATGTGTGCAAGAACACTTGGAGTCCCTAGGCCACAGTGTGAGAACTGCCTCCATAGGCTGCTGCAATAATCATTACAAACCCCATGAAACTTTAGACCCCAGATTGGAGCTCTTCCTCTGCACTCTTCCACAGGCCAACAGGACATTGCCCTTCTTGTCTGTGAACTAAAACTCTTGGTAACAAAAGCTCACATCCGACGTAGCTCAGACAGGTACATGGGAAGTGCTCTTTCAAGGTGGTGAGCTCCCTTCCTTCCTGGCCCTGAGAGGACGAACTGTGAGGGGGCTCTGTGTGAGGAGGAGGGATCCAATTGCAGGCAGCTGAATCGATGCTCTGTTGGGTCTCCCCTGGACACTGTCATAGCGTGTTTGCTGAAGGCGGGTCAATGAGGACTTTCTTTGGCAGAGGAATTTCACAGCACACGACAGCGCGCACGCACACACACATACACACACTGGAACCAGTGCAGCCCTGCAATCCTGTGTTCTGCTACTCTGGTGAGAACGGAAGTGGATGTTGGTGAAGGAAAGCTGTCACAGAAAGCCGGTCTATTGGTTTGACTTTTCACCGATTAAATGAGCTGCGCATTTTTGTTATGGCAAACATAAATCTCTTGTATTATACTGTAATTTGGTGCACCTGCTCTCCAACAGAGCAGTTGTGAGGGCCAGTGTGTGTAGGATTTAGTGGCAACCAGCAGTTAAGCTGCAGCTTGCAACAAACTGTCCCACCCTTCCTTCCAATATAGTGGTGCAGCATAGTTGAGTGTAAAAAGACTTGCTTTCTCTGTAGATAGAAAGCTCATTCTAAAGTAACATATACAATGATTCTTATTTCCAGGTCATTATAAACTCTTTAAACACAGTTATGAATAGAGTTATGCTAATAGATCCTCCCAAACGTTACATGCTGGACCTCCTCTAGGATTTGTCCATGTTGTCTTTGTGTCATGCAGTTGAGGAACAGAATTGGACGTACACTATTGATTTATTTAACAGGGTCCTAAACTTAGCAGTGAACCCATCATTTAGCCATAAGGATATTTTCATCTGTAGTCCCCGGACAGATGATCCACAAAATTGTGACCTATATGTATGTAGGTCACGATTCTTTAGTACCATAATTTAGGGGATCATTTTATCAAATTGTGTTCATTTCATTTCATTGGCAAAGATTATTGTCGAACAGCCTAGCAACAGATTTTCCACTTTTTATTATCAGCCCCAAAAATCCAGCATCAGTATGACTTAGCAATGTGTATGCATTTTTTTAAATTCTGATATAATTAATGTTCAGAATCTTCTATTTGTATTATTTTAGGCCAAAAAGATCTAACTTTGAAAATACACACATGCACGCACACAGAAAAGCAAGTGTGAGCTTCAGTGCAGGTCCAGACGTTTTCAGTCAATGCTAAAATCTGGTGAATAAACCATGGTGTATTGGAGAAGCGATTTCAGTCTCAATACAGCTTTATTTATTCCTGGAGGGTAATTGTATTGACATGTTTTCATTTTGTGTGACCCGTCATGGCAAGACAAGTAACAAAGTGTATCTAATAACATTAATAATAGCTCTGTGATATTTAGTCGGCCCAGTAAGACATGACAGTGAGCCAGCATACAGAATACCAGGAAACTAAAATAAACACTGCATCCCAAAATTCTGCTAGCTCCCACATGGGAAGGACCCAAGGAATCAGTGGCATCGCTGATACAAAGCAATGCCTGCTCAGTGTAGCCATTGACAGGACACAATTGGTGGACGGAGCTTCCGGGGCTGTGAAGTGAAGCCAACATGGAAGTGTCTAAAACCTGCAATATGTCCGATGGCGAGCAGGAGGCAGCTCCTTTGGCTGCAACAATAAGGGTTGAGTCTCACGGGGAAATAACCGCACTTCCCCGATTGATTTATTACTCTAGTAAACAGTTTCTTCATGAGTTTATGGTCTCTGTCACAGATCCTCAAGCCTTATTTCATACAGCACCACAGTCATTTTGTAAATGATGGTTCTATTTAGTGTAAAATAGATAAAAAAAAAAAAAAAAAAAGGAGGAGGATAGGCTTTTTGGCTACATTGTGACTGACAAATCATTCTCAGTTGCCCCTCCAGCACAACACACCATGCTCACAGACAAACTGTAATATTAGACCACGCAGAAATACATACGAGACAGACAAACTCACAGTACGCCTCCCACCAGTCTCTGTTAAGTTTCAGTATGGCTACATAGCGAGCCACTGTGAAACATTCTGGGGCAGCAGCATCGTTTTTGGTAGATCGCAGACAAAGCTATCATTGTCTATTGTAGCTACGATAACATTACTTGTAACGGACTAATTTGTTATCGGTAAATTGTTCACCATCGGAAATGTATACACGTTTAACCAGCTGGTGGCTAGTGCTAGTTTTGCGCCTTGAGGATATTCAACAACATCATTTTGCATTGAAATGTGCAGCAATACTACTACATATTCACATACATTGGATTGGAGGTTCTGGGCCGGGGTTGGGGGGGGCTCTGTGCAATGGCCCCCCAGTAGTTCTAAAATTCTTGCTACGGCCCTGAAAAGCCTCATTCATATTATCACCACCACAAATGATAACCAGCAACACACACACAGACTGAATATTCGTAGACTAACACGTTCAAACCCGAGAAAGTCCTGCTCCTTAAGAAGACACACCTTCAGCAGAAGGAGCACCGCAAACGTCCGTGCTCCAGATTTGTTTCCCTCGATGTCAGCTGAGGGCGACAGAGGGAGGTGTTCCCCCTTCCCGGTTCTCAAGATTTTCCTCAGACCACAATAAACTTTCATTTTGGGAAGTGGAGATACACACATACACACACACACACACACACACGCATAGCCGAGGTCGTCATCTTGTCCTGCAACAGTTCTCTGGGAAAGAAAGCCGGACTAGATTTGACTTGACGTTCATTGTGCTTTTACAAAGCGGGCCAAAGGAAGAAGGAGAAAACATAAGAAGCGCACAGGTGGAGCTCCCCGGAGCGTCTTTTTTTTTTTTTTTTTCATTTGGTGTCATCTTCTGGAAGGAGACTACAGGGATAAGAAGAGACGGGACAATGACAGAAAGCGGCATTTCCACTGCTGCTTTCTTTCACAGTGTTTGATTTGTTTTTTTTATCTCAGCTTCCTGGTACGTTCACTCCTCTCGCTACCCTTAAGGAACACCTGGGAATGGAAAAACTTTATCTGCTTCGTCTGGACTGTAGTAAAAACTCCCAAGAAAGAATGAAGTAACCGCTATGGAGCCGGACAATGCCCCGTACTCCAAACTTAAAACCACTGGAGTCGGGGGGTGAGTCGAGACCTTTTTTTCTTTTTTTTAAAAGTCCAAACTGTTTCTTTTATTTATCTCTGGCTTATCAAGTTCGTGTGTGCTCGTGAACATCACCTGTGTGTGCGCGCGCGTCATGTCCTTTTGATTTGTGGCTTAGAAGCGTTGATAAGTCACCCTTCACACAAGTGGCGTGTTTGAATTTGTCAGCAGTTTTATCCCGAACAGCGCGGTACAGATCTGAAGTTCATATGTTAGGGGGGGAATCTGGCAGTTGCGCACTCGAGCAGGTGGTATAGTTTTAATAGGTTGCAGGATACCTTATGGAAACAATTTGGTCTGCTCTTCAGACAGTTCAGTGGACGCCTGTGCAATCCGCCGTACCGTATCTTGGAGTTGTGTCTTTGCAGTTTGTATCACAATGAGCTGCCAAATGATCTGGGACTGATTTGAGAGAGATGTATGAGAGGAGGAGACAGACCTCTCCTCCTTTTTCTCCTCCTTCCTAGCCCCCCCTTCCCCCCTTTTTTTCTCTCTCTCTCCTCCCTGCTGTGCATCTCACTCAGCTGGTTGGCCAGCTGTCCCTATGGGAGGGGAAATAAAAGTCAAAATGTTGCATCATATAACCCTGCTGGACATATGAGAGAGTCGGTCACAAAACTGCACACCCCGGTTTTTCTTTGGTTTCGGCTAATGTCAGTGTGAGAGCGGGGGCAAAGAGGAGGGAGAGGGGAAGTTTTTAAAAGCTTTTCAAGCAGCAGTCAGTGTGTCAGTGGTTGACCAGTGGCTTTCTGCAGCCCTCTGGAAAACCACAAATGCTAAAGATTTCCTGTAACTGCCTTCATTATAGCACTTGTCACCGAGCCTGGTTCGCTTCAAACACCACTTACTCAAAAGGCGGCCAGATTCTTGCAGCATACTGCTGCACACAACCAAATCACAGCAGTGTAAAAAACCAAATGTTATCTCAACGATAATACAAGTTCATCAAAGATAATTTAAAGGTCCAGTGTGTAAGATTTAGGGGGCTGTATTTACAGAATGTTGGAGTATGTTTAAATATGTTTTCATTAGTATATAATATAATGAAATGAAATAATAATGAAAATAAGAATTATTATGAATCTGTTTTCTTAGAAGGAGCTGAATGTTGCTGCATGCCATGTGTCTACAGTAGCCCAGAAAGGACAAACTAAACCCTGGCTCTAGATAGGGCCTTTAGCATTTTTGGCTTGGTCACACGGGGAAAGAAAGGGTGAGGCGAGGAGGTTGCAGTCAGCATATGCACCACCATACGATGAAAGCCTTTACATCCCTGCCATCTCTATGTGCGATGCTCCTCTTATCACTCGACGTGAGAAATAAACGGCGCGGGAAAATCAGCAGCGTACAATTGTCTGGCTGATATGGCGTGATAAATGCCACTGTTGTCATGTGAAAAGAGTTCAGCGAATGGCCTTTTATGGGCTGAATGCACCTTTTTTTTTTTTTAAACCTGTATCTTTCACTTGGAATTGTAGGTTTTAAGGTGATGGAGGGTTTTTTGAGGTTTGTCATAGACCCGCTTAGCAGTGGCTTATCCGGTCCGGCAGAAAGATAAGACAAAGCTTGTTGACTTGAAACGGATGTTAGACTCTTTGAACAAATCACTGCCGCAGTCTCCTGCAGCAGGTCTGATAACTGTGGGAGGTGGAAGGATGTGTGAGCGTTGATAATCAGTCTCATCTACTGGTTACAGCTTCAAAGACGCAAACTTGATCTCTTTGATATCATTATGAAGACCTGAATGATTGAAGAACTAAAAGATGATTTTTAACTTCTGATCAGATTAAGTCGGAAAATAAAGGACAAAATATTAGGGCTCTGGTGTCCCTTGATCGGAAATGATCATTCTTTTTGACTGGACAAGAAACACATACTTGAACGATGAATAGAATCTAAAGAAGTTTATCTGTAAGACTACTGTCTGCCATAATCATACCTTTTTTTGTCTTTCTCTTTAGGAGAGTTCTGATACTTTGGACTATACTCTGTTGCACCTGCTCTCTAAGGCTAGCACAAGCACAAGGTAAGCAATGTTTAGGTCAAGGATGGGTAAATGTTTGCTTTTAACAAATGAGCCTGACAAAAGTGTGGGGGGGGGAATAAATTCAAATTGATTTACAGGAGGAAAGAGTGACAGTTTCAGGTATGTCCTGTACTCAAGACCTCCGTGGGACTATTCAGATCCTTGATTAGGTAAAGTCATTATTTGATGCTGAGTAGCTATAGGACACAAAGTGGTCTGGAAGGAAGAAAAGTGAAGTGAAAATAAGCATTGTACATTAGGCCAAACTCTGAACTCTGTGTTTACTCTTCGCTGGAAGGCCTATTAAGACTCTGTTGGATATCGGCTGCTCTTCTCTGCCTCTTTCCATAAAGTGGATGTTGTTTAATGGACACTTCAACTAGATTAGTTGGATTCCTGTCCAAGGAATTGCTTCCTGTGCAACTTGAGCAGGAGAGACATACCTAAAGTCGGGTGTTCATTGTACATTCGCCAAAATGTGGGGGAGAAAAAAACAGATGTATTTTATAAAAAAAATATGCAAGTTTTGGACATTTATTTTGCAGTTCAGCAAAATTCATAGCCCAAATCAATCTCATACCCTTCTCTGAAAGGTTTCCAGGGAGTTATGTCACCCGCCACCTCCGATTCCCAAAGTCTGCTTAGTTAAGATGCACTCTGTCTCATCTTGACTCACATTCAGCTGTGTCTTGTTGTGTGATGCAATCCCTTTTCCCGTATATTATCTGGTATTTCTGTCAATCTAAATCTGTTGCACCCCATTCGGCTCTTCCAGGTTTTTTGATGTCTTTTGATAAATGTAAACCGCAGCGCTCAGTGATAGTTGTTTCTGGCAATTGCTGCTTGATATTTTCCTCCAATGATGACTACTATGTGCCTAGAGCCATATTTTCACATGCGATGTGTTCATTTCGCAAAATCTCAAGATACCCAATCAGAGCATAAATCTGCCCGTTAATAATGCACAGAGTGCACTGGTATTAAAACCTGCAGGCTCTTCTTGCATCATTACAGGGAAGGTAAATACTCTTTGTTGTCTACACGATTAATGAGAAGATGACTGGCAGTGAAAGTCCTGCATATGGAAAGTGACCACAATGCGTCCACAAACTAGTGTATTCTTTTCGCTGAGTGAGTGGCACTGGACCCTTTCATCAGCGTTATACCCCATGGACCACTGCTTCTGCGTTTTGACCTCAGACACTAGAAGAAAACTCAACTGTCACTGTGCACAGGATTTTAAATGTAGTATTTTTACAGTCACCACAGCGACACATGCATGAGCTGCCTACACGTTTCCTCAGAAGGGCCTGATCAAGGCCACAGTGCAGCATCCCCGATGTAGAGCAGATTTGGCGGCTCTGAA
The DNA here is from genome assembly GCA_014281875.1 of Nibea albiflora. NCBI lineage: Eukaryota > Metazoa > Chordata > Actinopteri > Sciaenidae > Nibea > Nibea albiflora. The sequence goes on from CM024801.1 coordinate 13,212,840, forward strand.
TATATATATATATATATATTATATATATATATATATATATATATATTCAGAGCGCCAAATCTCCAACCACCTTCCAGATAGTGCTCATCTGTCAGTGCAATCCTGTGATTACTCTCAACTTTGAAGCCATCTCGCAGCATCCTTTTGACAGCAGAGAAAACAGTTTGTACCTTTTGGGAATGCACTCACTGATGTCAGGTATTGTAATATCCCACAGCTCATTTAGACCTTTCAAGACAGAAAATCTTCTATTTTAATGATGATGATCATGATGAACATGTTGTTTTTTTTGGTATTATCTGCTGGCCAGTAGAGGCATTCATGTGCTGAGGCCAGAAATTCACTCCCTGTTTCTTGAGAAACACTTTAACGCAAAACATCTCTGGATGCGCGGTTCTCGAAAGACAACTTTTCTGTAAACGAGAACCAGTTATTTAAGTTGGTTGGACTTTTCAAGAATCTACAAATGAAGTGTTCGTCTGTATTTCTATTCCTTGTCTCCACTAGAATATTTTTTTACTGTGAAGGAACTGCAGGGAAATGTTGCGTCTGCACTGGCGGTGTACTAATAGTGGAAACACATTAGGCTGTGCACTTGTCTGCTTTCTGAGATAGGCTGTGTACTTCAGGGGTACATTGTGCATTGTTTTTTTCATCTCGGCTCATCAGGAGGTCACGAAAAGCCCGAGGCGGGCCAGTCTGACCGCTTGGATTTAGATATGCATGAAAAAGTGCTGAAAGTAGATCACAAATCACAAAATTAAAGAACAATTTTGCTTTCTTCATACCATATTAACAATTCAAAGGAGAGCTGTATGGGAAATTCGGCTGAAGACAGTCTTTGTTCTTTTTTTTTTTCAGTTTCCGTTTGATGTTTCTTTTCCATTTGCGGGTTTTTCAATTGAGCTGACCTCCCACTGCCTGCACACGCTGAGCAGGGTTCCAGCCCCCCAACATGTCTAGTGTCTGTACTTGTTTCTCCTCTGCTGGGCCATTATTCATCATTTAGCAGTTTATTTTAGTCTTGCACACATTTGTTTGGTATTAGCCTGGAGAAAAAAAAGGGCCAGATATTTGAGATCAATATGTAACCTTTTAGTTTCTGTGTCGCAAGTACTGAGAGAATCAACGTGCTGTGCTCAAGATACACTGATTTGTTGGGGATGATCAATTCTTCTTTATTTTCCAACCTAGCTAAATCAAACAAGAAGCTTTTGTTTGACATTACTGATGACTTGCACCGGTGCCTTAACAATAGACAATAGTATTATAATGGGAACATTTCCAGTCAGTTTTGATGTTTGAACCAAAAACAGATTTAACTTAGCGCTGTGTTATGCTTACGTAAGTAATATCCTAGATTTAGTACAACCTTGGTGCTGTTGTTTCAGTGGTTCTTGGGGTTTGGGACCAATGTGTTGGTTTAGGGGTTGCAAAGGACATTCATTTCTAGAGTTGAGAGATGATTTAGAGGTTAAAAGAGTTTTTTTTTCTTTTTTTGTAATTTTAGCTTTGCTTCTTGTAGAACACTAAATAGTGCCAATTCAGTATCACAACCTGCGCATATCGAAAAGGCCAAGAGCCACTCTCAAACAAAGACTTGAAGGCGTGTATCCAATTAGGAGCAATATACAGTACGCACAACACTATAATGTGTGAAAATTACCCACATTTTCCTCCCATGAGATGGAAGTAGCAATTAAAACCTGCAGAAAACACCGCAGTACGTTTTCAGGAGTCTGGGCCCCAGTCAGAACGATCATCTTTAATCAACAGACATTACCAGATGAAGTGAGATGGCTTCTCTGTCTCTGCAGTAATATACCTCTTAAAACCCCCCACCACTGTCCTCTCCGGGGACCCTTTCAGCCTCCATTTCCTGAGATTGTTCTAATTAAGACTGATGTAACCATTACATAATCTGCGGCAATCCCCAAAACTAGATGTTGATGTGTGGCTCAATTGGAAATTTTTATACAGCCTTTTTAAATGGCTTTTGCCGCAGGATTTCCATTAGTCTAACTTTAAACTTGTGAACTCCCAGCTTGGCATTGCAAGATAATTATCACTTATATTACTGCACTTTGGTGAGTTTTTCTTTCCAGTTTATACTTTGATGCATATTAGTGCAGCACAATGGGACATTGTTAATAGCTGTCTTTAAAAAAAAATTAATATGGTATTGGCTTTTAAATAAAAAATTAAGTGCATATATAAAGCGGAATGTGTTATGCAATTATATTTTTCCCTTTTAATTCTGACAATTTTATATTGCAATAGTTTTTCTATGGCTTTTTGTAAAGTGTTGGAACAAAGTTGTTTGATATTGTGAAAAGTTAGTTCAGTATCTCTAGACGCTTGAAGTCTGCAAAGCAAAGAGTCACTGACTTCTCTCTCTTTTGTTTCTCTGAAGATGGAGTGGATGTTCTGCAGCAGCTTGGGCTTTCTGGGCGAAGGACAGGTGGGTCGTCATCTTCAGGTGCTCGATCCATCCCCAACGGCGTCATCCCCTTCAAGTCTGGAGTTATCCTCACCCCGAGGGCACGTATCCAGGTGCCTCTGCGCACTGTTATCCCTGCTACCTACAACTCCATCAATCTCTCCCTGATCTTCAGCCTGTCTGTTCATCGCATCAACAGTGCTTTTCTTTTCTCGGTTCTGTCTAAGAAAAGAAAAGTGCAGCTCGGAGTGCAGTTCACACCGGGAAAGTTGCTGGTGCACGTGGGGCATAGGAGCTCTGTGAGTTTTGACTATGATGTCCACGATGGCCAGTGGCATAGTCTGGCCTTGGATATCCAAGGCCCCAAGGTGTTCTTACACACATCTTGTGGAAAGACAAGTGTACATGCAGATTTGCATTCTAAAAAAGAGGAGGCTCTGGATGCAGAGGGCTCTTTCCTACTGGGCAAAATGAACCACAACTCGGTGCCGTTTGAAGGCGCCATCTGTCAGTTTGACATTTACCCCTCTGCTAAGGCAGCTCATAACTATTGTGATTACATTAAGAAACATTGCAGAGAAGCCGACACGTATCGGCCCGCGTTTCCACCAATGCTACCTCTATTTTCCACAGACCCAAACATTACTGTCACTCATATAACTCCATCAACATCAACGGTGATATACAAAGAGGCCCAGAGACCTACTTTGGCCTTGACTGAGGAAAGCATTAAGACTACAATTCTTGTTCCAACTGAGCGCTCGCTGATGCTGAACAAAACTTCCGTGTATCAGACTGTGAGCGTTCCAAAACAGGGTGCTGCGTCTGTTTCTCCACCGATTCATCCAGGGCTGGAAAGTCCGTTTAAATTTCCGACTCAAACTGCTACTACATCTCTTAGGATCAGCTTGACGCCACCAAACCCCAAACCAACTTCACACGACAGTGCCAGAAAGAACACAAAGCAAGGAAATACTCATTCTCAGAAACCTTCTGTCGAAAATATGGATTTACCTGCTTCCACCAGACCATCAGAGATGAAGCCAAACCTCCAGACCACAGCTGCTTTCACACAGGGGTCCCCTTCAAACGCCTACCATTCCCATAAACAGCAGTTGACCACAGTAGCTTCAAAGAAACCAGAGCCAAAAGTGACCAATGTGCAGGATGTAAAACCCACCTCACTTATTCCAGTCACTCCAGCTGCAACAGATGGCTTCCAAACATTTGACCTGGAACCGACCCAGTTCTCACTGCTAGCTGGACCACCTGGACTAAAGGGAGAACCAGGACCGCCGGTGAGTGTGTGAGCTCTAAACAAACGCAACACACACCTGCCCCTGAAACCCATGCATGAGTACATGCATGTTTATAACCGCTGAACCACAGGAAGTGCTTCTTTGTGCACGCACAGCAGGGATATTTGTTTCTCTCGTGACTTGTTTACAGTATAGTATGCTAGTGTTTATTTTATGAATAAATAGCTTATGAATTAGGGCATTTGAATTGTAATAGATGCATGTTTCAGGTCTTGGCTGCCACATTTCTATGCTTCAGGCCATTTTCCTAATACATCTTTGGATCACAATGATATACAAGTGTGACAGATTGTTGTTTAAAAGTTGGTCTGGCTTTCTTTGATGTCCGGAACTGCTGCTGACGTGGATGCTGACGTGTGTTGGTTATGCGGTTTTGTCAATCTGGCTGTCACTAATCATTCCATCTCTGAACTATTTGCTTATTTGACAATAGCGTTAGTGTATTTCTACAGATTCCAAATTGCTCCATTCCTTGTCCTCAGGTTTTCCTTTCTTTTCTTTTCTTTTTTTTCCCTTTTGTATTAAATACTTGCATGTGCTGCGCTGTCAAATTGTTGGTGATTAATGTGTGATTTCCTTTTTAGCAGCAGTGGTAGAAATAGTCAGGTTCATAGCTGGCCTTTGCCAGTTAGTGTTTGTCTGTGTGTGGGGGCTGGCGGAGAGGTGTTAGATTCCTCTGAGGGGGAATGTGACTGCACAGAGAAAGGATACTTTTAAAGCAGGGTTAAAGGTAATAACGGATTAAAGCAATTGTGCACAATTAACCATTTAGAGCAAAAACCATAGAATATAAAGACAGTCTTTTATTTACAATATTGAGAGCTATAGCAGTTTTCTTTTTTTACGCATGACAGACATTCTTGATAGGTGGAGCGTTAGCATCATTTTATCAGATCGTCTACAAGATCCAGTGTGTAGGATTTAGCGGCATCTAGTGGTGAGACTGAAATGACTATCCCTTTCCCTCCTTGCATAAAAGAGAAACTACAGTGACTGCAAAACTAGAGAAAGGATATAAGGTTCTGTATAGATCCAGTGTTTGGTTTGTCCATTCTGGGCTACTGTACAGTAGAACCATGGTGGTGCAACATGGTGGACTTGTGATTACACGCAAATGAAGACATATTTCTAAATATTATAGAGCCCCCTAAATCTTACACTGGCCCTTTAAGAGTGCAGTATAAGACTGGCCTTTCTAAATTTGGAGAAATATACATAAAAAACATAATCTAATAAAGTATTTCATCTTGCCATTTTTCGACCAGTGTAGTATGTACATTCATATTGACCATGTGGTCCTGTCAAGCGCTGTTTCTCTGTTGAACACCCACATTTTCCATTTTCCATTGTTAGGGGGACTTCTCTGTCTTGTATTAGGTCATGTTTGACCAAAAAAATGTTTTAAGTAAAGCTTTCCTGCTTTGGCAATGAGGGAAAACCACAGCTCTGCATACCCCTGAAGCCACTCAGACTGTTTTTTATGAGAGAGAAGTAACTGATCCCAAGGATTTTCACCATCGTGTTGCTTGCTAATGCTCTGGTCCAAGGTCTAAACAGATTGCTGAGTCAGATATAGAATCAAAATTATTTTCAGGCAATTGTGGAGCAAATTGTTCAGTTTCTGTCCCTCCCTTCCCGCTAAACCAGGATTAAGGTTGATGTAAGTGACTTGTTAAATGGACTATTCAACAAGTAAGTTGAGGGAAGCAGGAATGTCTTCACTGTTGTTACTTTTAAATGTCTAAAAGTGAATGTCATGATTTCAAGTGAAAATCAGAGTCTACTGCAGCTTGTTCGGTTTGATAGATAACATGTAGTACAACAACAAGTAGTAATGAATTCTTCAACAGAACTCTGGAGAAGAATAGGTCAAAACTGATGTCTAGGTAATCAAGTATGGTCTTCTGTCAAGGACTAGAGACTATTTACTGTTCCAAAACATGTTATGTAACCAAAGATAAAGTTTCCTGAGAAACTGCAGCTGGTTCTTGGAAGTTCAGAAAGGAGTGATTCTTGAAAACACCTTTTTGGATCCTGTCAACACATAACCAGGAGCAGAACCGTGTGTAGGGAGGCACTGATCCGATCTGCTGGATCATTATCTTCGTCGGTACTTACCTAATTAGTTGTGATAAACTTTAAGGTTAGGCCTTTGTTCATGAGTTCATAGTGGAGGAGTTCTACAAAACACAGTGGTTCCTGTATTCTGTCAACACATTGTGTAGGGAGGCACTGATCCAATATTTCTGGATTGTTATCTTTGTTGATACTGACCCCATTAACCGAATATGATGTGACCCATCTACAAGTTTGTTTGCAGTATTTCAGTTACATATTTTCAGTCAGGGCTAGCTTGCTCAAACACTGAACTATACAGGCTTTAGATTTAAAAGAGAGCACTTTTTTTTTCTGGAGTTCGGTACCCCCATAATGACGAATATCCTGAGGTATGAGGTCACAACTGGTGGTGCGAGTGGAAAAGTTGGATTGGTGCATCCTTTTTCATACTTCTGAATTATTGTTTTCCTTTTGCAGAGAGGCGCTGCCTTGAAAGTGTTCCGTGTTCAGAGCCCGTACAGTCTGATCTTTAATCTCGCTCGTCGCTGATCTTGAAAAACAGAACGTTTTTGCAGACAGAAAATAGGAGTCACATTTGAAAATATCTGCGCATTTACTTTTCTTTCATTTGAACTGAACAGTTATTTCCCCACCCTGCAGCAGCAGCAACAGCAGCTTTTACTGCTTATCATGTGTGGACAGCCTGATGGTTGCAGTCTAAAGAATCTAAAGGTTGCTGAAAACCCTTTGGCGGAAAGAGTACAATTACAGCTGCTGGTCCTGTTTGAGTCAGTCAAAAGTACTCCATACATCTGACATTATTACAGTAGCCTAATTTCAGCTGGACTGCCTCAAGCCTTTTTCTTTTGCTTTAAACTTGTAGACCTATGGGAAAATACATATCAAATCCTAACATCTCAAGCAAACTCAGGCTCCTCACATTGACCCCTCATTAAATCTGACCTTTCAGAGCTTTGCTAATCCATGTATGAAATTGTTTTAAAGCTAACTCATGCCCATAATTAATGTGATTGGCTGTGGCTGGAACCAGTGCCGACCTCCCTGCCAGCACAATGAGTCATACTTGCAGTCCATGCACTGAAGTGGTTTAGGGCTGAAATCATATTGGCTGCAGAGAGACAGAGCTGCTCTTGCCTCTAACAAGACATCCTCACGCCTGCCAGCGTTTTACTGACTGAGTGCTTTGCAACTCACAGCTAACCTCACTTAGAGTGTAATAAGGAAAAAAAAAAAAGCTTAAGATTTCTTTACTGATTGAACGTTCAAGCTTGAGTGACTTTAACATGATTTTTACTCTTGAACACTTGACACGTTTTAATGAGTCAATACTGACTTGAAAGTGACACGACAGAATCCAGCAACTCACATTCCCTCCTTTGTGTTTATTGACTCTGTCCCTCACATCTTTTATCTTTTCTTTTTAGGGTCTTCAGGGACTTCCAGGGTTGCCAGGAAAGCCAGGCAAGAGGGGCGCAAGGGTGAGTGTCTCCCAACCACCGAGAAGTTTCTTATTTATCTTTCCACAGGTCCTTGCTTTTTTCCATTACCACTTTTCAGTTCCCCTCTAAAATCTTCCATATCTATTACCCTGCATCTAAATGATGCCTTAATCACGTCTGATCAGCATTATAGTGAGATTACACCACTAGCAGCGCTCTGATATGGAAGACCTTTGAGCACTTTGATCACGCACTCAGTGACATCTTTGGATTGTGGAGCATTATTCAGCCAGACATTAGTTTGCTTTGGCTCTGGATTTGATCAAGCTGTGTTTCCCTGCTGCCAAGATCCATTTGTAAAGCTGGAGAGCAAACAACCATAAGCCACAGATCTGTAGATAGCCAATGTCAAATTAATTGAAGGCATACGTTAGGTATTAGATAATCGTGAAAAAATAAGGTGACTTTTGCGTGTGTGTGTGTGTGTGTGTGTGTGTGTGTGTGTGTGTGTGTGTGTGTGTGTGTGTGTGTTTCTGTTTATTTTTATGCCACGAATAAACAATAATGCTACTTAAATTAGGCAGGATTCCATCAGTGAATGCTTCTAGTGTATTGGTCTGAGGGCTACTCCTCCTCCAGTACCATATCTCTCATTCTGAGGCTCAGTGTCAGCCACAACTGTGAGCTCCGGCCACATAGTGAGTGCAGATGTTATTTTAAGCTCATGTTTTCATAAGAAATATAAGACGAGAGAAAACACTGGGAGATGATTTGCCCTGAGGGACGGGTTGTTATTTTGATTTATTTCTAAGACCTTTAAGTGATTGTGTGACATGTAGCGCTGCCCTTTAAATTGCCTTTTTCACCTCGCTCATTTGAAAGTGAACGAAGCAGAAGTTGAACTTGACATCCCCAGTAAGTGCTGAGCTGAAATAAATATGCTAGAACTCGAAAGCAGTGAAAAAGAGCAGATCCTCGTTTCGGTTGCTCTCTTAAGGAGCTCCAGCTGAAGCACTCCTGCAGAGTACTTGTGTCGGTGGGTGTACGTATGAGCTACCTGCCACAGCCTGTGAGTCTGTGCCCTGTGGTCAGGCCTCAGAGGGGTGGGCTGTGTGGGAACCCAATCTCTTTAAACAAGGAAGAAAGAGGGCTTTGTCCCCATCTTATTAAAGGCATTTAAGACCCTGTCTGGAGCTCAGCAGCTCTATCCAGTAGTACACCAACCTCTATAGAGTTCATTCATCATCAAGCTCTTGAGACCCAACTGCAGGCCACACGGACTCAGAGAACCTGAGGGTTAGTTCGGGTTTTAACTGATTGTTTTCTTGAACCAAAAGAGTTTTCCTGGATAGTCCACGTGATTAGAAAAAAAAAAAAAAACAGCTATGCACATGATCTACATAAAATCTACTCTGGTCTGGGCATTGCTTGTACAAACATTAGGAGTAACACATTCATTTTGGTAAAAGATTTCAAACATACCGTACCTGGCTCCCATATCCCAGAGAGCTCCCTTATAATTGGACTTTAAATGGTTGCCCAAAGATACATTCTTGAAGCATATTGGTTGTGTAGATTTTTCTAGGGCGAGGTGTTGAAACTTGAAGCATTTAGTGATAAATCAAGACTTGTTTGCACGAGATTTACAGGAAAGAAGGCTGAATGTGAGCGTCATCCCTTTGGTACTTCTAATAGTAATAGCTAATGTACAAATACCAGATCCGCATTTCGCACTGCACGGATGTTTAGGACGGTACGACAACATATAATCCTCTTTGTCTCAGAGCACTCTTGTACCATTTCTGCCCCAATTTGCGTCTACTTTTCAAAGAAATCATGCAGAAACCTGTGTACATAAAGATGAGAACGGCCTCAAGAAATTGAGGATGCGCTCTTTTCAGAACCGTCTGAATGTCAGCGTGCGACTCTAATCTCTTCTCATTCCACTCCCACCTTTCAAAGTTACATATACAGTAGCGAAAACGCACGAAGTGAACCTGTGTGGGAATTCTTACTCATCAAAAAGGCTTCACAGCAGTTCCGATGACAGCACACCATTAGAGCTTTACCTTTTTGACAGTAAGGTGTCATGGCTGACTGCGCAGATGGTCTCACTGCTGCTACCGCTGAGCAGCGTCTCTTACACGTGAGAGTGTCCATGTTCCTTGACACAGCCACGAGCCCGGCAGAGCGCCGGAGTTCACCCGGCCCTGAAGGCGAGGCTTGAGTGGATCAAAGAGGGCTTTGTGCAGAAAAAAAAAAAATGGACCTGCCAGTGTGCAGTCAGTATGTGACGCCGGGTTTCTGTGAAATTTAAAACATTTGCATAATTGTTTCAAAAATGGTTGACACTATTGTGACACGGAATAAAGAGTCTATGGAGACTCGAGCGAGAGAATCTCTTTTTTTTTTTTTTGCCAGCGGTTGATTGGTGCAGAAAACTGAACTGATTTATGTATGTAGTAAAATTTAGATTATTCTGAAATGAATTACATGTGTAGGCATGAATGGGTAGTCTCACAGAGGCTTGATTAGGTTTTTTTTCTTTTTTAATCTGTCATTGTTAGTTACACAGACGTTTTCAACTATTGCTTGTACTAAGCTAATAGGGAGCACGTTTTGAGAGTTGAAGTGAAGTGGCATGGAGTTCACAGAACATACAAGCAGTCAGTTTGGTCATCACTCTTGAACTAATCCTGACACTAAACCTATGAGCATATGCAAATCTCTAGATTTTGTTGACCTTTAATCTAAAGAACCTTTCATGACTGTAACTTTTATGCTAGTTGCAACACCGGCCGTGCTACTAGCCACAGGAGTTAAGATCGTTTTAATATACATTATATGGAATAATAATCAGAGCGAAGACATAGTGTTTCCTTCCGTGCAGTCCAGTAAAGGTGTTCAGGGGTCTGCTCAGGGTTAATGGCCTATAAAAACAGTAGCACTCTATGTGTCACTCCTGTAAAAGTCACTGGCTCACATCGTAAACCTGGTCGCTGCTCTGACATACAGGTGCCCTTCATCTGCAGGCCTCAGGTGTGTGTGTGTGTGTGTGTGTGTGTGTGTGTGTGTGTGCATGTGCTGACCTGGTTTTATATTAGCCCCCATGAGTATGTTTGTGTTTATTTGCTGGTGGTCTCTAATTGGTTCCTTGTCAGGAACTGTTTTCAATAATTACGCGAAGGTAATTCATTCCTCTTCTCACCCACGCGAAGATCGGCGGACAAAATGACTCATTCTCCCCATTATGCTTGTTTCCATCGGGATAACACCCACCCACTTTGTCATCAGCGCCGTGCCTCCTCACCTTGTGTACTGCAGGCATGCAATTTGTAATATTCTCTCCCGGCCTCCCTTCTTCTCTTTATCTCCTCCTCCCTTTGCTTCCTATCTGGAGATAATGACTTCCATACGTTTTAATATCGAGCGAGTCAAAGGGGGGAATGCTCTGAATAGAGGAGGAGGAGGAAATCTGTAGATGAGCTTCTGTTAAGTGTCTCCATATGCCCAGCAGTGAGTGCCTGTGAGGGGAGAGGTCTGGCCAGTTTGAGGGGAGGGGAACTGCCTGGGCTGTTCGAATCCTCTCCACAGCCTGATAATGGAGTGCAGATAAATAACAGAGACAGGCTGGATCACCCAACCATACACTTACACCTTTTGGCCTCCTCTGTCTGTTTGACTCAGAGTAATCCTATCCTTCACTTTTACCTCCAGCTCTGGGGAAATGGTCTCATAACCCATGGAAAGTCTGAACAACTCAAAAAAAAAAAAAAAAAAAAAAAAAAGAAGAAGAAGAGAAAAAAAAGGCTGAAGATACAGTAGCTTCCTGTTTGGACCATCTGAACATGTTTCAATGCTTTCAGTTTTACTGGGGAAGATTTTCCATGCTCAGCATTTTGAACCCGCTCCACGCAAGTGCGCAAATAAAGACTCCTCACTTGGATGCCTTAAGAAGTTGCGGCTTTATTTTTCCAAACAATCTCTCTTTGCAGCTTGTTTGAATTTATAGTCCCTTTAACCAGGACAAAAAAAATTGTCCCCTCATTCCCTGCTCCTGTACTTGCAGGAGATAGCCCGCTTTGATAAAGCGTTCGGCGCAGATGGTGTGATGGATGAGTGGCCTTCACTTTGTGGGACCCCAGAAATCAGTGGAAAAGTGTAGGGATGAGGGAAATCACATCCATATGTCATAACTTGGACAGGCAGGCAGACAGAAGAGGCAGGAGGGAGACACAGTACGTCTCACAGAGCACCTATACATAAACAGGGACCTCGGGCCACTGCTGACCTGTCCCATAACACAAACAGACAGTGGAAAAGGAACAATGTGTGAATACATCTGTGAATACCTAACATATAGCTCCCCTCCTCCCCTTCACTGCTGAGGCCTCTTCGGTGACCCTGATGATCACCTTTACTCCGTGTCTTCCTTAATCACGTGTGTCTCTGTTTTCAGGGTCCTCCTGGCCCGCATGGAAACCCTGGTCCCCCTGGACCTGCTGGAGCGAAGGTAAGGCATTAATAAACCAATAAAACAGCACTGAAACCTTCTGTACCTTACTGTATATAACACATCACATGAGCTAACAAAAGATGGCAACACAACGTGTATTAATCCTAGGGTGAAAATAGTCCCCAACAAATACACAGTTCACTCCTGCCTGAGTTAGGTATCCAGCTGTTTGAAAAAAATGACTTCAGCAACTTTAGATTTGTGACCTGTTTCTAAGGATTTATGTCTTCAGTAGGAACTAATGGGCTTGGGGCTTGGGAGAACCACAGACTGAGCGGGGAAGTCTGAAAGCACTAAGAGATAGACTACCACACAGTTTGTTTTGGCCTCTTCGTGGGATTTGTTCAGTAAGAAAAATACAGAATAACAGCAGGCTTTTCTGATGCCGATAGTGGTTTGTTTATATCAAGTACAAAGCCGGGAAGCAGGTCTGCATTTTCCGTTACGATGACCTGACGAAGATGTTTTTTCTTCGTAAAAATATACAATCTGTCTTCTCGACACAATCTTTGGTCCTCAAAGCAGACTTTGAGTGGGAAGACCTGGAGACCCTGAAGACCTCTTCAGGGTGCAAATAGTTTCAACCAGCATAAACCGATTACATAAATAAAATATATGGTTGAGCTTTTTATGGCACATACAGCCTCAATACCCTTCCGTGGATTCATCTGATGTAACGAGGGGCATTCAAATAACACTCTGAAGAGCAAGTATTTCTTGTGGTTTCTCTTCGTCATCCATTGTTTGTTTGGGATTTTACTTAGTTTGCATGTCTGAGGTCAGTTCATCTTGGCTCCACGATACAAATCTTCTCATCATCTCGAGAAGCCATTTGTTACCCTTCAGGAGAACGCGGCAGTTTAAAGTCTTTTTGGACTCACTCATTTGCAAGTCCTTGACATCAGTCTGTGCTCCAGCTGATTTGAATTGTCAGCAGAGGGGGTTGCTTAGCTCCATAATATGTCAGTCTGATATCACAAAGGAGTCTGTATGTTAGATCTGGAATGAAATGGAAAGTCACTAGTGTTTCAAGTCTGTACATAATCCGTTTGAATGCATTCAATTTCAGTATTTTCCACACTGTCTTTAAACATTAAAACAACATAATTGATGCCATGCATTGGCCTGCTTTAACCATGGAAAAACCATAACTCTTATATCGTACATATGTGTTAGTAGGGGGAAAAAAAACTATGTCTTATATCGTACATATGTGTTACTGGAGCCTAACCAAACCTGGCCTGGCTCACTTTGACCCATTTGCACACACACTTCAAACAGCAGACAGCCTGGTCTGGCACAGTTCTCTGCTTTAAGAAAAATGAACAAGACGGATGAAAAGATGCTGTGTGTTAGCTGACTTTTGTTTTGAAATTGGATCTAATGATGATGAATTGAGACAAGAAGATGATGAGTTTACCTACAGCTGCAAGTAGCCTACCATTAGACTTTAAAAAAAAATGAAATGAACGAAGACATAAAATACATGGAAGGTACACATGCTTATTACGGTCTCAATTTTTCAGAAAAAAAATGATCTCATTTAGCTTCTCGCTCTGAGTTCAGACGATTTAGTTGAAGTGAAAACCTTTTCGACAGTGAAAAGACACAGTGTTCATGCCTGTATGTAGCTCTTGGCTGGAGTCGCACTCCTTGCTCAGCTAAGAAATCAGTCTGGAGCAAATTCCCACAAAGACTGTTCACTGCCAAGCTGTAGCTGACACGAACATGTAGGTTTAAATGGGCCGATATACTGTAGATGGGAAGCCCTGTCATATTTTCGTCAGTAATTTAGTAAAATAAAACATGCTTCATTGAAGCAGTGTGTGTCTTTTCACTTATGACTAAGCTGTTGCCTTTTGCAAGCGGTTGTGGAAATAAATAACTTCAGTACTAAAGGAAAAGAAGGATTGCACCAAAGTGAGTCATAATATAGGACTTCTCTCCGTGTCCAAACTTCAATTTGTTAAAAGAAATGTGCCTGAGTACTTGTAATGACCTGATTACAAGTTGTCTGATTACAGTCCAAGCAACATGGTGCTGTCACATTTTTCTCCATATTCTTGTTTATCTATATGATAAGGTCTAGTAACGAAGGGAATTATGCATTTCTCCGTGGATGTCTTACATTATAATTGCACAGATAACCGGGCCGCTCTTTCACCAGTGCGATTGAATGTTGAACGCCAACCCAGAATACACTGACAGGATTCCCACTGCCCGAAAAGGGAGAAGAATGTATACGATTACTTTCCCATCACTTCTCGCTGGCTTGGTGTAAACCGAGTCACAAGAGGGCATAAATGGATTGCAAGTTTGTGTAAATACAACTGCAGGACTCACTCATAAGTAGTATGCCCTCGTTACACTTTGGTAGTGTAAATGCAAACTCCTCTGCGCCTTGTGAAGTGGAATGCTTAGGCAATGCAGGAAATATGCAGTGAACGTTGGTACAAAATGAGATATATCTTGTGCCCACCGGGCGAGAAAAGTGTCTCTAAAACATGAAAGAAAATGTTCTGTTTTTATGTTTTAGGGACAAAAAGGAGATCATGGACTGTCCCCTGGTCAAGCCCCGAAAGGACAAAAAGTATGTATATTGTCATCTTTCTTTTCATAGATCTACTTGATTATTATTATTAGGAAGTCATGCAATTATGTTGGCATATGACCTATTTTGTCCTTTTTTGTTAGGGAGAGCCTGGTATCGTGGGCCCCCCTGGACTGCCTGGGCAAGATGGACGAAAGGTAGAAAAACTGATTCGTCACACAAACTGTACAAATCGGTGTATAAAATGTGTTCTTTATCTGTTCTCAAAATGTTTTCAGATGTAAATCTGACACTCTGAATGAATGAGCGACTGAAAGAGTGGAGTCGAGTTTATCGAGGATCACTAAATCAAATGTAAACTCTCGGCCCTGGCCCACTCTGAGCTGCCTTTGAGGGAGGAATCTGTGAAACTGCAGTGTTTGGGGGCTCCAGCCAAACATGGATGTTTGAGCTCTTGTTTGGAAAGCAGCCTCACATAATGCAGGCGTCAAGGAGCACACCTGTGTTCTGGCTCCCTTGTGGGCTGAAACACCAAAGGCTTGAATATCTGGACTGTTACATCATTGGTAGCGCAGGCCTTCCAAATGATGAAGGCAGTTAAAGCGAGCTCAAGTTTGATGGGTGAAACGTAAGTTTTACATGCTCCATTCAAACGCACGATGTCAATGAATCTCCGGGGAACAGTTCTACTTCGCCTTCAAAAAAGTAGGACAAATCATGAATGCGGTTTATGTGATCTGCTCCGACCCTGGATTGTTAGTTTACATTATCTGACTTCTTTACATGCTGCTGAGCTGGGTTATCCTGACAGAGAGTGATGTCTTGCAGCAGAGCGTTTTTCTTCATGGCCTTGTACATTTTATCCTTGGCCTTTTCCCAAAGCCTGTTATCCCGCTCACAGTAATTACACATCTCAAGGGGGCCAGAGCCTGTTGGGTTTCCTACTATGTGGAGTGAAAATGACATAGTACTCTGACTTTGTTTGTTTTAGTTCTTTAAAAAAAAATTTTTTTGTACATATGAATATTTTTTTTTTGTTCACAGCAATGCATTTAAATCATCTATCTTAAAACTATGTGCTTCATTTAGAGAGAATAAAGAATAATCAGGTATCCAACAAAACCCATAGAGAGACCATGTGTAGCAATGAGATAGTCTTGGCTCTCAATACTTTGCAACTTCTCTGGCCTGTCTCTAGCCCATTGGTTCCACTGAAGATGGAAATCATTGACGCAGCTCATAGATACTTTATATCTTTGTATCTTTAAAAAGGCTTAATCCAGTGATCCCTCACTTATCGCGGTTAATGGGGTCCAGAACCGACTGCGGAAAGTGAAAAACCGCGAAGTAGCGTCACCCCCCATACATACGCGGCGAGACTAAGCAACACGAGTGATAAAGAACAATGAATGCGGTCTTCCTTCTCTGGGTATGGGCACTCGGCAGGGAGAGAAGCTGGGTAAAACGTCTCGGCCAATCAGCTTGCGAGATTCCCGAGCCAAGCCAACACGAGAACAAAATCTAGAGTCGGGAGCTATCCTTTTTGAAAAATCTGCGATGCACTGAGTGCGCGAAAGGTGAGGCGCGAAGTAGCGAGGGATCACTGTAATTCTTAAAACGGTTGGGCGATGTAGCTTTAAGCAAACACTTCCCAAATATCAGTAAATAGTGCACTTGTTGTGGACTATTTTAGCTGTGCATTGATGCGCCTTTGACATTTTAGTGAATATCTACAATAGCAGCAGGGTGATTGCAGGACGGCTCGTCAGTGTTGACGTCCATGATACCTTGTCTGAACTTTGTTCGCGGCATCCAGTTTCTCAGAGCTTTTTTTTCTTAAATACATGATGGTTGAACACAACTTGTCACATCTTAAAGAGGATAATGTGATCAGATCTCCCCTCAGAGGGATGGGAGCATGATCTGAGCACGTGGCGTCAGTGAGGAATAACCAGAAGTCACATCCATAATTCACAGACAGTGTTGGTTTTGGTCTTTTCCCGGGATTCGTAAACAGTGAGGAAAATATTACCAGTGTATCCTCAATGATCTTTACTCTGCTACCAAGAAATGTTGATTGAATCCTGTTGAGAACCCCACCAGTGAAGGAGATATGTTTCACACTGTGTTTCTAGTCTTCTATAATCAACAACACAAGTCTAGTAGAACGTGTACTGGCTGTTTTTTTTGTTTTTTTTTAGCCATGGCTGATTCCAATAAACAGCAGGCCTCACAAAATTTTCCACAACAACTCTGCCATCTTTGCTATCACTTACCTCTCAACACTGAAGAGGGTGCAGTTAATTCCCGTGCCAAATATTTCACAGATTTAGCATTTCCCCTCCTGATTCATCTTGTTCGCACGTGGAGTAACCCCATAAACAGCACGTAGGCCACTGTGGGACACAAAATCACTCCGCTGAAACCAAAATGTATTCATTTGTTAGCTTTTCAAGCAGGGAGACCCGCCCTGCTCACTTAGTGGCAGGGAAGCTTTAGAGATTTAGAGCAGGGATATGATTCACAAGGCTTTCAAACAAATGTAAATTTCATTGCAGGTTGCTGTCGATTTTCATTCTGGATGAAATGAGGAAAAAGTTTACAAAGGGAATCAGCGCAGCAGAGTTACCTGACAGCCTGAGTGCTGCAGCAACATCTGTTTAGAAAAACAAAGCCATAAAAAACTTGTGGAAAAACTCCTAAGACAGGCCTTCTTCTAAATTGCACACGGCAGTTTATCATCACACTTCTCCTTCTGTGGTCTGTTGTCAGAATCATCCTCTGGTGGAGATAGAAAGAAACCAAACTCTGCATCAGTACAGTAAAAGGTAAAAGTAGGGTCAGATTTTGAACGCCTGAAGAATGCTAATTAGAAAATGACTGTCACACAATAGAAGGAAATCTTTGTGAGCAACTTTCTCACTGACTTTGTTACACACATACACACACACACACACACACACACACACACACACCACTGTCCTCATTTGGGACACAATAGTTTCAGTGCAATAATGCCTTGGCGGGAGCTCCAACAATCTGTTATGCAATCGGACAGCGCTGACTGTGAAAAACCATCTGGTGCTCTCAAGGTTCCTCCATTCAGTGTAGTAGTGGGGAGGACTCCAGCTCGAGAGAAGGAAGACCTCTTCGCAACTTGTGAGTCATGGAACGTGGAGTCATGGGAAAAACCTGATAGTCTTTCCTGTTGATTTATGGTAATTGAGAAACTTTGCTGGGTGTGGACCCGGCACCCTGGCGGAGGTTGAGGAGTCGTAACAGAGCGCTTTTTAGTTCAGGTGGAATTCTGGTCCCCTGTGATCGAGTCTGTGTTAACTTCATATGCACTCACATCCCCACAAGTAACTGCTGACAGCCATACGAAGTATTAAAATACAGTTTGTATCCAGCTAATAAAGGCAAGGCAAGCTTGGCTCTGCTGAAAGCCACCAGACACCTCATTGCTTGCAGCTGTTCTTAACTCACTCAGTTTTATTTTTTTTTTTTATCATACTCCAGCACTGGAAGCCAAAAAAGTCCTTACAGGGCACTTTTGTATTCAAATTACACTGAAATTCCATCATCTGCCACAGATGAAGCTCAAGGTTCGTTTTCTCTTCTGGTCTTGTCCGACCAGCCAGTAAAACTATGACCTGCCGCTGCTTTATGGACCCTTTCCGCTGAGTTTTGCGCTCAGTGCTTGGCCCGCTGCCAGAGAAAGCCTTTCCCACTGTGGGAAATGTGTAAAGATGTAATGGGGAGGTTGCCTGGGAGTCAGGCAGCGGTCTGCAGTGTAAAGTAAGAAGAGACTCGTGTATGTGTGTGAGTCAAACACTGTAAGGAGTATTACCAGGCTTGGACCAAGTCTGCCTTTTACATAGCCAGCTCTGATCATGGCACACTGGAAGAGCGCTCAACTTTTTATTAGCTGTGCAGCCCTCAAGATTTTCCCTTCTTGCTCCATGGCTTTGTATAAAAACACCCTCTTACCTTTATTCGCTGAGTCTGATTTGTCCAAGAAAGGAGCGTGTGGCTTGCCAGGTGGCAGTGTGTTTTTGTGTTCTAATAAAAATAAATATCTATGGAAAGCGCAACATATTTTTTTGGTCTGCCAAAGAAAGTCTGTTGCTTATTCTGTAAGAGACACGCTGCTGCTGGTGCTGCTGCTGGTGCTGCTGCACTTGGCTGCAGGGTTGATCTGGTGTGAGTTACACTAATTAAAAGTGTTTGCTCTTCATAGAAAGGGAGAACTAATGGAGAATGCGATCCGTTGCCATCTTCGTGTCACACAATGGATTTACAGGGCTTGAGTCCATCTACGATGCACATGCAGATAGACACACTCAGGCGCAGACTTCTTTTCTCTACTTTTACTGTACTCAGCTGTATCGGCCTTGCTGGAAGGCCCAGACACATTCTTTTGTCTTCCCATGGCTGCAGTGCTTTGGCTCTAGCAGGAGACTCCTCTACTCCCCAAAAAAAAAATCCTCTGAAGATATTTCCAACTCGGATCACATTGTTGTCTGCTATTAGATGAGCAGACAAATAATCATCAATGAGGTGTTTGACAGGACTGAAATGTAGTCGTGTGTGATACAATCATTGCGTGGTCCCGGCATCTGGTTTCACTCGTCCAAGCTGCAGGAAATGTGACAGAAAATCAGAAAAATCTTTCAAAAAAAATAGTTTACTTTCAGAGTGTTTTTTTTTTCTCCTGTCTTTCGTCAGGACTTTTTATTTTCTAGACTCAGAACAAGCTCTGACCATTTGTAAAAGACTAGATAGTGAGAGTGTTTTTCACCTCTGTTAAAGTTTAGCTTCCTGTTTCAAGGATCAGCTCTCACATTATGCTGGCATCAGTCCTGAGTGTATGAGACAGTCCTAATATATTTTCTGAAATCTTCCACTCAGTTAAGATGATACATGGGACTGATATCGGCCTTTTTGATAAACACGGGACATCAGCCTGCAAGCATGTCAGTCCCACTCTCTCACTCAGCCTTTCGACCCTGCCTCGGTTCATAATTATTATCTCATGTTATGCGGCTGAACGATTTTAAAATATAGAAACATCTCATTTTAAATTCTTTTATTGATTGTAATCACCAGATCAGCTCAAATTATGTGTTGAAAGTAATAAATGCAGGCAATACTGCGTACGGTATTTAATATTTGAACACATTTTGGAATGTTTTTTTGATTTTATTAAGAGGGTAATATAATGATTTATAGTTTCAATAGCACCAGCCAAGATCAAGTAAGTTATTCACGAGTTAGATCTATATCATTCTCATGTTTGTACATTAAATATGAAGGGAGACAGCTTAGACTAGCATAAAGGCTGGAAACAAGGGAAATAAAAAAGAAACAGTCCCACTCACAACCTCCAGTAAATCCACAAATTACCAATTTTTTTACTGTTTTGTTTTTGTATGGATTGAATAAACAGATGTAACATTAATTACTGACAGTGGCGCAGGTAGGTGGGTTTATTTAAACTTTGGAGCCATGCTAACTGTTTGCCCCTGTTTCCAGTCTTTGTGGTGAGCTAGACTAACAGTTCCCTGGCTGTAGTCCATATTGAACACACAGACACGAGAGTGGTATCCATCTTCGCATTCGACTCTCAGAAAGAAAGATCAATTGTTCAAAAAAATGTGAAACCGTTTCTTTTTAGGAAACTGGAAAGGGAAAGTGGAAAATGTGAATTAATACTTTTTTATTAGTGGTAGAATCGCACTACCCTCTGAATGATGTTTCAGAGGTTTTAACACACTGCCGTGCACCTAAAAAGTGTTTCTTCTGGTATTAGCAGCAGAAATCAAAGTGTTGAAATTTGCAAAAACTCCCCTTCCTCATAACTGTCACCCAGGCACGCATAAACAATGAAATAGCCTTTAAAGTTGAGCCCTGTTTTATATCAGTACCACCAAATGTCTCACAGGACATTTGCAGAAGGAGATTTTAATCCTCGTGTATACACTCTGGACGCCCGTGGTTTACTTGTCCTGCTGCCTACAGTCCAACACAGCTGGCGGCTAATGACTTCACACTTATGGACATGTTCTTCATTCAGAGAAGACTAGGCATGATTTTACCGGCAATACTGTGAGCCTTTATTGTGAGAAGATTTTGTAACCAGTTGGCATGATCATTTGAGAGCGCCGAGCGTTAAGGTGACCATTAATTACCCTGTAGGGTTTCACTTGTTCCTGTCTAATTGGTTTACTGGTTTAATTAGTGCAAGACTGTTCTGAATTGTCTTGTCAGAGTGCAACGGTGGCACCAATTAGACAAACTCATGGCCAGGCAGCTGGGTTGAAACAATAAATAAAAACTGCATTCTTCTTGGGCAGGAATTGTAAAGAAGTGTTTTATTCAAGGTTAACCAGCCAATGCTGCAGATAAATGGTCTATTAGTTTCACAGCTATTAAGTTTGTCTTTGCTGTGAGCCCTTTTAAGATGAGCGCCTTTATTCACTTTATTAACGTTATTTTATTGAACATTTTATAAGGAAACAAAGTCAAGCCCTCTGTAAGGCAATTGGAAAACCGTTTAACATAATTTCAGCCCCTGCGGTGTTGATGGCGATGCTCTTGAACGCAAGGTGATAAACAACAACATTTAGATTCACTTTGACCATTGACCAATGTTTTCTACCCAAGACCAACATAATCGCTTTCTTAAAAGCACATCTTTTAACATTGCACTTCCCTGTGGCTTTGTGATCATAATTTAAACATTATTTATTTATAATAGACTGCTATAGTATTTTCCCACTTATTCTTTGTCTGTCAACAGGGGCAAAAAGGTCATCCTGGTCCTTCTGGTCTCCCCGGTGAACCTGTGAGTACTTTATGGTGACAGTTTCATGTGTGTCATACATTTTTCTCTCTCTCTATATATATGTGTATATATATATAACATCATTTCTTCCTCTGTGTCCTCACCAGCCTACCACTAAGTCATAATGTCACTCCCCTTTGGGTCACTCAGTAATAAATGCATCCGAAAAATTGCAATGTCTGTAATTGTAGTGCCCCCTTTAGGTTATTAACTATAACAGGAATGCCCACAAATGCAATTTATGCTCCTTTAAAAAATGCATACAGTGAGCTGCATTCTTGGCCCCTCGGTGTCTGCATGTGAGTTTCATCGTGCAAGTTAAGGGAAGGATCAACAAGCGAATTGTGATTTTTCTCGTTCCCCTGACACAAACCCTCCTCCGTCTCTTTGAATTGTTATCATGCAGACTAAATCCACCGCATGCAGTTTGTCTGTCTGATGGCTGCGCCGTTTTTTAGAGCTGCATGTCATTGTATGTTTACTCAAATCGAATGGAGGAGCCAAGAGTCCACAGAGGCAGTTCCCATACGACTCCAGCACGTCTCTCCATTTATAGTTACAAAACAGGAGAAAGGGAGGGAATGACGGGGACAGAATATTAACACGGCGTTAAATAAGAAGTGCAGGAGTGGTGGAAGATTACATTGGCGAGACGAGACATTAGACATGAGTTGTTCTGGAATCTTGGCGGGAACAGGAGAGATTTTTGGCAGAGGTACAAGTGGGCTAAATAGTTTGGACACCCCTAGGTCATTCCTCCTCCTCCTCCTCCTCCTCTTCCTCCTCCTCTCCCTTCTTCCTGAGTCCAAATCCTGTGTACTATCTTTGAGAATGTGCTGTGTCACAATGCAAAAAAAAAAAAAGAAAAAAAAAGGAGTCTTTCCTGTGCCCTCTGGTACAATCTGTGTTTTCCGTGGAAAGTAACACAAACAGCACACGGTTTAACGCGCTGAACAGTCAGATATGATTTAACCCTTTTAATTAACTCGGCTCAAGTTAAGGCGTAATAAGATTGTATTTCGATCCGATGAAGATAAAAGGCGACACCTTGTGCCAGAAAGACATTACTTCTGAAGACAATTAACTCGGTAGAACTCACTTATAACACGTAAGTTATAAGTGAGTTGTATGTATTATATGAAACTTGTAACAAACATTTACTTTCAGTTTTTCTTATCAAACTTTGTGCAATAAAAATGTTGCATTTTCTTCCTTACACACTGTTAAATTCCCCTTTTCATTAAGTATTTTATGAAGTATGAAGGGTACGTGCTATGTAGTGACTTCAAAAATACTGTTTCCATGCCATGTACACTCATTTCTGTTAACAGTCCCAGAATTCAAAGCATTGCATTGATATGCCTGTATTTTTCTCTTTTTGTGTTATATATGTGTGTCTGTATATTGTCACTCGTGATGTTTCTGTGTTTGTCAGGGGACTGTAAATTAGCATTCTTGCTAACTCTCGCCAAACATCATTCATACCGATGCTCATTAACCATCAAACAAGTCAATAAATGGAGTTTCTGTTGCGTGAGGAGAATGAATGGGCAAACAAGGGAGTGATTTTGGACGCAGCCCACGTTTACATTGGCCGGCAGTCTTCTTCTCTGCTTTTAACTGGTGAACGTCTGCATTTCCTTACGTGATACTGCCACTTTCTACCAGCGAAAGGCAGTGCACGTGGTTTGCATGCACAAAACAACTGCGTCATCACCCCATGCAGGGGTGCCTACCTCCCTGATGATCTTCCTGCTGTACTCTTATATTATACTGCAAAAGTGCTTCCATTACTACTACGCCTACTACACCACTACTACTATGACTCATGTTTCCTTAGGGCCATTTACAAGACATCGAATTTCTAATTTCTCATAATACATAACATTTTGAACTCTCATAATATATGAATTATCTGGTTTTCCAAGGAGACAGAAAATACAGAAACATAAACTGTCATCAGTGTGTAATGAATGTGGTCAGCTTTCTGTTTAATGTATGAGCAGCCTGTAATTACTTGCATGCCTTCACTAACTAATCCTTTTTTTTTGCTCTTCTGCCTGCCTTACATACATGAAGCATTTAGTTTGGTCTCACCACAAGGAGGGAATGATTCATGTATCACGTTGTACTCTTGATGAGGGATAAATATTAAGTCCAAACTATGCTCACAGTAGTCTTAGCGGCATTCGGCTCGACCGCATTTTAATAACACTTACTGTTGGATTAGTTGAGCGTTGTTGGAGTGGCAATGTCTGCAGTGGCGCCTCTTTCCTTGGGCATCACTGTCTCTAGCAAACAAAAGGTCTTTATTGTGAACATTAGGATAGGACCAATTGAGTGCTGTGTATTTCTTTATAAGTAGTGCTTGTTTTCATTTTTAATTATCTTCTTCTTTATTATCTTCTTCTTCTTATGCAATCAGTGGGACCCCAACAAAAACCATGTGTGCATGAAATAAATCTTTTTTTCCTCCATCCTTCAGTCCTTTATTCTTTCCTTTACTCTTTTAGTCCCTTGCCCTCCTCCAGTGCTGATTTCTCTTCTGTTTTCTCTCCACAGGGTGAACGGGGAGATGATGGAAGCCCTGGGGCCAAAGGCTATCCTGGCAGGCAGGTGCAGTAAATCTAGTGTTGCGGTGCTGGTTGAGCAGGGCCACACACACCTACACACACCTCCACACTCACACCTACACACACATAAAGAAAGATAAAACCATAAAGGGAGGGATTGAGGGTGGAATATCATCTCTACGGTGAACTCAGCTTTTTGAAATATTTTGCACTTTTTAATAAATCAGATTTGAGCATTTGTCATTTTCAAGTGTCAGGATGATGAATAAAAATGGGAATTGTAGGGGAAACATTGAATCCCTGTATGTTTTGTAAAGATATTAAACGGTAGCAAAAGGCCTCAGCCGTCGGCATCTCAAGCATCGGCCTAAAAATAATAATTTGGTATATCCAAATAAAAAGTCTGTAGCAGCTAAAAGAGAGAGGGGGAAAGGCCTCAGAAAGAATGACAAATAGCTCAGAGGCGTTGAGAAGCACCTGTGGTGGAATATCAGCAATGCATGCCCCCGGTCTAGCAAGTAGTAAACACTATTGTGAAGAAAGATGAATGCCACAGCTTCCTCTGCCCTTCCAAAATGTGCGCGTCGTTGCCCCACATTTTAGGAGTAGTGTTAAACTTAAAGAGTCAAAGCTGGGGAGCATTAGGGTTTCTTTACATTTCAAATCTGTTCCCTCTTAGCTTAAAGCAAATTTCAACTCCGAAAACAGCTGGAGAACTCCTCGTCCGCCTTCGCTTCCTGAATGTTTATGATAACGTCGAGTTCAGGCACGGGCCTCGGTGTTTGCCTCTGTGCTAGAGCACACTTACTGTGTCTGAACTCTGATCCCTATAGACACTTAGTGGTGTGTGATGGATTAGGTTTTAGCACCCCCTACCATCTGTGGGCTGTGAATCACTAGTGCTGCCGGTTTATGTCGTTGCACTTGACTGTGGGGAGTCCTCCTGAGCTGTGAGTTGATCTTTATAGTTACAGGGGGAGATTTTCCGCACCGATGAATTTGCTGGCAGCATCTCTGAGAGATTGATGCGAATGCGGCTTAAGTATTAACAACGTAGCAAACGCCAGCCAAGGGGGTGATTAGAATTCTTTTTTTTAAAAGTATGCAAAAGTCTGAACAAAGTTGTTTCTTATCAAGGACTGAAAAGTTTTAATCTGGTTAGATCTACCATAAATTTTTTTTAAATTTGTTATTATGTCTGTCACAGCAACACAAATGAAGTTCTGGTATTGTTTGTAACCGCAGAAATTTGTTTTGTCATGTTGCCTATAGGGTTTACCCGGGCCTGTAGGCAAAATGGGGCCAAAAGGAGTCAGGGTAAGCAGATGTTGGAAAAAAAAAATGACATGCTTGTTTTATTAAATATAAACTCAGTATGCTTGACCTCTGGTAATAATACGCTGTTTTGAAAGTAGATATTGTATATCTCATCGCTGTAAAGTGGTTTGAAGCACCCTCAGAGCGCTTACTTGTATTTCATGTACTTGTCATGAACTCAGCTTTCGCTGAAGGCCACAGGGCTGAGACGCATGACTCTTCTCAACATAGTAAAGATTTGAACTTTCGCTGTTTTAAACGACCAGTAAAATGCCCGCTAAGCGAATTACCTAACCATTGTGGGTACATAAAAAGCCCAGTGCCATAAACGCCACTTGCCTGCCCTTGTTAACTCCATGATGATAATGACAGGCGGTGCTGTTCGTATATATTTAAAGTACTGTAGGAGCAATGAACTGTGGCTCTCTTTAAATCATTTTTGTGCATGCTGTTCTTGTTAGCCAAATACCATAAAAAGTATATTGCACTGCTGCAGACCGTAACGATAATGTATTCAGATGTTATCCTCTCATTAAATGTCATTGTAGTTTCTGTTTCTCGCTCTTTCTTTTTTTTCTTTCTACTCTCCCGCTGAGCAGGTTTGGCCCGAGGTGTCTTCAGAGATCCCTGATGTGAGGGTATGTGCCCTTGGACTACATCGTGGAAGCCAGCACCATGCAGTCCATGGGCATATACACTTGCCTCAAGGCTTGGCTCTCCAAAACTCCACTCCACTGTAGCAAAAAAAAAAAAGGCTGTAACAGATCAATGCATCACAGCTGAAAGAGATTTTTAGACATGTGTTTGTGTTGTTGGCACCTAACAGTTCATCATGATGCCTATCCCTCTCTGCCCAGTCTCATTGTGTACCCTTGTCTACTTTCTTTTGCTTTACCATCTATCTCCGCCTTATCTGTTTTCCCCCTCTGTCTTTCATTCATTTCTCTAGGGTCACATTGGCCTCCCTGGGCTTTTTGGCTTTCCTGGTCCTGATGGTGAGAGAGTGAGTATTAGTGGCTGTGAGAGAAAATGCCTACTAGGCTGCACTTGATGACGATGAAACAGAAATAGATTTCATTTCTGAAGCACTGCAGGCACACTTCACCGAGTCAGTATTATAAGCCTAAAGTAGTGAAAGCTCCTTTATGTTGTATTGGATCAAGACAACCTATAGCTCAAACCTCTCTAGTGTCTTGGATAATGTTAAATGCGGGAGGCAAATTTACTCAAACCAGCTAAGGACTCAAATTCCCATGAACGTCCAAGGCTGTGGATCGAACGGCTAATTACTTAATTTCATGCCGTGTTATTTTGTTTTTAACCATATTAGGTCCACCCTATGAGTAGAACATGTCACTCACATTGAGGTGAATTTCCATCAAATTGGGTACGCGCATTTACAACATTGTCCTAAGAGGAGAAATAATGCAACAGTGCCAATATTGACGGGTCAAAATTTGCACCATGGCAGCAAAGTCTTGAAAATAATGACTGAATACTGACAGCCTCAGCTGTGCTTCAAGATTAATGCTGACATGGCATGCTACGGGACTAAAATGCTGCTCCATATTGGATCTCAGTCGTGGTAGAAAAGTGACATTTAGGTATAAAGTGCACCTTTTTTTCTGCGTTGTTCTTCTCATACTGACCCTGACCTTTCACCTCGTCTGCCAAGCATGTGAGAAGATCCAGACCGTCTCGTCGGAAAGATCACGAGACCGCGTCTCGTTTTTTTGACACGCTAGATGGAGACTGGATTCTGTTGTTTAGATTAGATAGTCAGAAGAGCCTCTATATTTGTGACCTCTTGGGTATAACTAGTCATTTGGAAAGATGGCACGTCAAACAAACTCCATGCCCACACTGCTTTGTGGGGTCTGTGTCCTGATACCAATTACTGTAAATAAATGCAATCGTCCAAAGACGGAAACTAATGACTTGTTCATCAGCAAATTAGCATGCTTATGTAACATTCAGCTGGAAGCACTCGAGTACAGCTGAGGCTGACGCGGTACAGTCAGTCTGATGAAAGTTGAGCAACAGTCCTGTCTGAAATGTCCTAAAATGGCCACCGTACAGGAGATTTATTTTGACTTTGCTGACAAAACAATTTCAGCCCAAGGCCCAGTTCTGTTCTGATCATATTGCATGATCTTTATCAGCAGAGGAAATTTCCGTCTTTCTAAGCATTCAAGGACTCTTCAACCATTTCAGCTTAAAAGTTGATTATCTTCCAATGAAGATCACGGTGTGATAGTTTTGAAAGCTCCGGAACATCTACTAAATGTTTGAATTTGTTTTGTCAGCTCTCAAAAATGAACTCTGAGGCTCATTTTTTTTTGCCTCACTTTGTTGGGTTTCTGCTGCGTAAAAGTGGCTAAAGACTTCACTTGACTGTTTTTACACATGCGCGTGCACTTTTATCTCTCTTTCGGCCTCTTATGCTCTCCATCACTGAACTCTGTTTTCCTTCCTGTTTCCAGGGAATTCCTGGCGTTCATGGGAAGAAGGGCAAGATGGGTAGGCCGGTAAAGTTTTCTCTCAACATACTTCTCAGAGAACATTTATAATGCAACCTCGTGAAAGTGAGGGTGTTTTGTCTTGATCTATGCACTCTCACCGTAGTGCAGAGCTACTTTAAAGTGTATTAAATTACCATTACCCTGACAGAGGCTCTAGTTTAGTTTGAAGCCCCTTGTAGCCTTAGTCGTAAATCTGCAAAGAAGAGTTGTAGCTTCCACACTGGCACAGTGTAGGGGTTGTTATAAGAGGAGAAATATGTACCCTAAAGAGTGTAAGTCAGTGTACTGGAAACACAAACATCCATGTGTTAGCAGCTTACTTAGTCAGTTCCCTTTTTCTTTTTCTTTTTAAATTAGAAGTTTTATTATTTGATATTACAGCCATTGACTCCTCATCTATAAATCTTCTATGATTAATTTCCACTGGTTGAAGATGATTAGGAAACATGGTATGTTATACAGCGTGTTTATTATTGTGCTTGTTTCACATTAGACTGATATGATAATATGATGTGTCAGTTATGGGTTTGGCTCTCTGGAGTCTCTACCCACAGATCAGGGAAGTCTGTCGTCATTGGCGCCTGGAAGTAAATTTCCCATCCTTCCAGGCTTACATGGAAAATCTGAAAGCTGCGCAAAACCACTTTTGTAAAATTTGATATTTTCCCAGGCCTCGTCTGGTTGTGCATGTTTTTTTTTTTTTTTAAATATTATTATGCAGTAACATTCAGTGACATCGACTGAGACCGGAAAATATGCTCATAAAAGCCAAGTCATGAACCATTTCTCTTCCTCTGTGGTGAAAAGTGAGGTCAGTCACTTTACACACAGTTTTTCTTTTTTCGTCTGTCCTGAGTCAGCAGTAATGCAGTTTAACAAAATCTGGAAAACTGCACGAGAGAAAGAGTTTGCACGCCCGATCAAACAGTGATGCATGTGATTAACACATTCCAAAGCCTAACTCGAGCCACAAAAAAAAACAAATTCTAGAAGGGTATTTGCATTTTATTTTATTCCCCCCCTTCCTCTGATGTTCTCACAGATGGAAACGGAAAAAGCCTTTTTGTCTTTTTCTTTATCTAGTAAATGTTATATATTTTGCACATAGCAGACTGGCGGGACCTCTCTTAGACAGATCGTGTGTCTTGCCACCCACCCTGACAGTTGCTCAGTCAATACGAGAACAAAGATTTGCATGTGTTTCTGATCATTTTTTGGCATTTCTGTTAAAAGGGCAAACTTTTCCACATTTCCTGTGGGCTTCATGTTGCCCCAATTACTGCTTATTACTTTTATCCAACATCCACAATGTTCCAAAGCAGTCTGCCACACATACAATCCTATCTCTTCATACTCTGATTCGATCTTTTCCTTTCTGTCTGCTGACAGAGAGTGAGCGATCCCTCCTCTGCTCTCTAGCCACAGCGCCCGTCTTCTGTAGTCGCCTGTGATGTGCGGTGGGTTACGTGTTGACCTTGGCGCATTGACAAGCACACGTTGAGCGTGTGGCCTCGCGGCTGCATCACGTCTCTTGTTCTGCCTTTATAATGGATTTACGAGCACCATGCAAAAAAAAAAAAAAAAAAGCACGCAGTCAGCAGTTCCTGAGCCAAGCAGCTTTATTCAGCCATTTAGGCAAGTCCTGGGGGTTTGGTTCGCGGGCTGCTGAGTGTTCCCTGCCAGCGCGTGCACACGCAGACACTCGGTCGCTCAGAAACACTCAGCCGTGGAATTTCCTGCTGGTCTCCCAGGAATGAAGCGCTGGGAGCGCATTTGATGGGATTTGCTTGGCTTTACTCTGCAAACTCCTGTTTGGGGAAACACTTTGGGGGTCTAAGGATCGAGAGTGTTGTATGCTGAACAGATTGTAAAGCCCCTTGAGGCAGATTTGTGATGTGTGATATTGGGCAATATATGTAAAAGTGAGTTGTCTTTGTTGATCCCCTGTGTTTGGTGTGATAACTTCACTGACAAACAGTGTCATATATCAATAAATTCAACATTAAAATGGCATTTTGACAGTGTAAGCACTGTTTGGTTGCATGACTATCTCGTTTCTTTGTATGCTCAGGGGTTTCCTGGTGACTTTGGAGAGAGGGGAGGTCCTGGCCAAGATGGGAACCCAGTAAGTGACGCAGATAAATGCACCCTTAACTCTCATTTAGCTAAGTGCGGTTTGTCTTTTATGGCCCTAAACCAGTCTATGACATTTCACCAGAGTTCGGGCTTAATACAGCAGATTTCTTATAAAAATGTACTACAGTGTGCTTTACTAGATAAGAAAAATACACTTATGCTCACTCAGGCAAATACAAATAAATAAACACAAGAAAAAGAACTGTTATAACATCACATAACTTTTTCAGAAAAAGTCCAAACTGACAGCGTTGGAGCTTCCATATCGTTTCAAAGCCAGAACATTTTATTCCTGAACAAGAATAACTGAAGCAAATCCACCCAGTAACTCACTCACCCATCATAATCCACACCGTGATGAGGGCAGCATCAGCAGTTTTGCTTGCTTTAGTTTGGCCCTCACTGCTTGTGACGGACAGGGTCACTGTTGAATTGTGATTGGCTGACCTGTGCGAGTCGCCTCCAGGCCTCATTTCCTCTACCCGCAAGGGAGAAGGGGACGTCCCATTTGGCTGAATCCATCTCCTTTCATTCATAGAGAAATAGAGGATCGACAGGAAGGCCGCACTGCGCTGTGTGCCGTCCATCTCTCCATTGGATGCGCAGCTTGGAGAGGATGTAGGCATGGCATGTGGCTGCGGGGTAGATCATTTAGACAACAAGCCTCTCTGTGTGTCAAGCGCCAAGTGCTCACTCTCGCTGTGCTCAAATCAGTGGAGAAACACATTACTTTGGGCGAATAGTGGAGGGAAACACAAGTGAACAAACAAAATATATAAAAACATAGTGTACACTTTCATGTGCATCTTCCCCATACAACTCCATGTGACTTGTGCTTGTGTTTCATCTTTTATTTATCCCTTTCTTTGTCCTCGTAGGGTGAACTGGGAGCTCCTGGCCCTCGTGGAGTCCCTGGTCTTATTGTGAGTGGAGTGGTATTCACCTCACTGATTTTATATCTTCATGTTGTATTCTCTGTCTCTATGAGCCCCCTCTTTGTTTTGTCGTTCTCTGGGGAAACGGCTTGTAACTACCGTGCATTGTATAATATTGGTATTCTTTTAAATCTCTGGCCCTGGATTTAAAAATGCAACATTTTTATACTGCTGATTAAAATATGCCCAAAGCACTGAGCATTAAAACAAAACACGCTGAAAGCTGACATAAAACGTCAAGGCATCTTAGTTAGATTAGGTCATTCTTGATTTAAATCAAGATATGTGCCTTTTTTTTTTTTAAGTAAGGTATAAATAATCATTTTCACATAGGTACTGAGTGCTGCTCTAGTTCTGGGTAATAATAGCAGTTGTAAAATAAATGTAGCCAATGGCAATAATAAGGGAGTAAAAGTTTGATCATGTAAGATTTGAAGGATTTATCTGGACAGTCAGTGTTCTAATATGGTTTTTTTTCTTTCTGTTGTTTGCAGGGAGACATGGGTCCCGTTGGCATTATGGGCTTACCTGGCCCACCAGGGTTTAAGGTAAATGATGCAGCTTTCCAGTTATGTCTTCATCTGGTTTTAGTTATTGATGCAATATGAATGGGGTACGTTTTCGTGATTGTAACCGTCTTCGTATAGCACTTCACTTGCTGCACGTGTTGTTTCGATTGTTGCCTTGCATAATGTAAATCCTAGTGCACAGGAAACGCCGTGACTGCTCAGTAATCATGTTTCCTTTCTAATTGTATTTCGCTCACAAGGGAGTAGCTGGAAACCCAGGGGAGCCAGGACTGAAAGGTGATAAGGTGATCTGCATATGTGTTTCTCAGACTTCTAACCTTCAGCATACGAGAATGTTAGTGACGTGGCAAATCGAAATATACCCGATGCCCGGGAAAGCTAACAGATAACACATTATAACGCACATCTAGCTGAATATGTGTATATAGCTACCATTCTGATTATTTTTTCATGTTTCTTTGTGCTTTCTCAGGGGGACGTTGGCTTATCAGGAGAACCGGGGGAGCGTGGCTTCCAAGGGGACAAGGTAGGAGTGTGTTTGTTTGTGCTCAGCTGATACAGCGTGTCGTTCGTGAAAAGCTTCTCTTATCTGAATGTCAAAGCATCCCTAAGCAAGACACTAAACTGCACATTGCTTCTGATGTGTACACGGGTCAAATGAGACCTTTTGGCAAGCGCCTTATTCTGTTGTCCGAATCAATATAGATGTACAATCAATTGACCTTTTCTGTTATTCCTGTCATACATTTGTAGCTGGTATGTTTCTCTATCTAAACAGCATGTCCATGCATGTGACGTGTTGACTTTTTTAAGCTGAGCTGGGCTTTTATGTTACAGGGTATCCGCGGCTCACCTGGGGTTCCGGGTCCTCGTGGAAAACCTGGACCGCAGGTAACTTCCATGCTCCACGCGAACACCCAAAAAGTTTAATCGCTAGTCTGTTGATTAGCAAAGCTGTTGGCGAATTCAACCCATTAATACAATTCAACTGACTCCTAACATAAGCTGATGTAGAGATTTCTTTTCACGCTGGACTGCTTTAGTGGCTTGTGTGTTTTCAGTATGTAAAGCGCTGTGAGGCTTTTCCCGAGCGATCGAGAAAAGATAAATGAAGCTGTGAGCAGACGCGGCGTCTCTGAAAGTTTGTTGTGAACCCCATTCCCACTTTTTTCTCCTCGGCCTCTTGAGATAAGAGTTCTGAAAGCATAGTGCTGTGTCAAAGAGTACATTAAGTCTTAAGATGCACTAAGCAAAAAGAACCCAACCCCTCAAAGAGCAAGACCCTGCAGATTCCCATGCATTGCGCTTCCCAGTGCATGTGCTGCATTAGCTCTAAGACTAATCCACCTAAGTTGGCACTCGTGCAGTCTTGACTGTTCTTAATATTTTCAGTGCGCTCTGTTCTGAGATGGAAAACACACTCACAATGCTAGACTGGCTAGAGGACATAGCTCTTTCCTCCTACCTCAGCCACAGTGATTCGGTATCTATCATGAGCTCTTCTAGGGTTGCATCAGACCGTTTCAGTGACATATCACATGATATTTTCTGCGTAAACCGTTTATGCAATTTGTTTAAAGTTATTTAGAGGTTTTTTCAGATCATATGTGACATTTCTTAGGGCAAACCTGGTGAAAAAGGTCCTGTTGGTTTACCTGGCCCTCTTGGTCCCGAGGTAGGACAGATATTTACTACATATTATATTTTTGCTTTATATATGTTATATTTATATTATTCTGTAATTGTTCTTAAATATATTACTGTGCTGTGATAAAGCTGTTATTTTTTACAGGGTTTTCCAGGTGACATTGGCCCACCAGGACAAAATGGCCCAGAGGGTCCAAAGGTTAGCAGAGCGACATTATCGCTTTAGATGTTGAGTTGTCTGTGAGTAGAAATGAAGTGAAAGTTCACTCAGTGTTTCATTCACAGGGGAAGCAAGGTCTAAGAGGGTTGCCAGGTCCAAGAGGGACACCTGGACTTCAGGTGAGATTAACTTAATATCTTTTGAAAATGAATAAAAGATTTAGGTTTTGTCTCCTCTTGACCTTTTGTGCCAAATGTTTTTTTTTTTTTTTTTTTGTCAGGGTGATGAAGGGCCAGTTGGGCCAGCTGGATCCGCTGGACTCGAGGTGAGTGCTGATTGGATAAGCCCTGCAACTCAAGACCAGTTAGAAAATACAATAACACAATTATCTTTTAAGAGCCACACACACGACCGCAATACTTGCTTACGCAGTGCACCATGTGTTTCTGCCTAAATTTAACTTTGGAGGAATAACTGTAACCCGTGATGAACACTAAGTACTTTGGCTGACTGATGTCTATTGTTCTGAAGCTGTTTTGAAAGACTTCCTATTGGATGCTGTATAATCTGTACATTACCAGATTGGTCAGCAAATTGCTATTTTCTTTTTTGCCATAAAAAATAAACCAAAACACACAATCACAAACAAAAGAACCTGTCTACGTATAGCTGTATGAGATGATTGATTTCTTTCAAATATCCACGTGACTTTTAACCTAAATCCGGACGGTAATTTGTGATATTGGAATCTGCTCAAGTTTCAGTGAAAGTTATAGAATTAAAGGGGAAACAATGAAACGACTCAAACAGCCTCCTTTGTTATTTGCATGCATAGATTTATTTTCTCAATTAGTAGCATCTGAGCATAGAACGTGAGGGACAAAGAAGCTCTGCAGGACAGATTTAGGGCTGTATAAGAGGCAAATAAGATGCCTTTGAACTGTTCTGCAGTCAGAAGTCTACAATAACCATCTTGTTCCAAAAAAAGAAAAAAAAGAAAAGTGTTTGTTTGGAGTCATCCCAGGCTAAACAATAGAGAAGACTTTTCCAATGAAACTCTATTTTTGCAATGGTTGACTCCAGCCTGCTATCTCCCAAACGTGTAACCCACAAGTGATTGCTGAAAACAAACACAAATGACCCAGTGACTTGTGTGAGTAATAAGAAGCCTTTGATGCTGCAAACGCCTCTTTGTTTTATGGATCATTAAGTTCCTTAAAAGGGTTTTTTTAAAAAAAAAATTTGTTCCAGCATCGGTTGCTGGTTTGTTTTGTGCCGTGGCCTCCTGAGGGACGGCGGGCTCACAGGCTGCACCTTTTACAGGAGATATACAGAGAGTTTATTGTTGTGTTGTGCGGAGCTGCAGCACACTTCTCTGTGTCATTTTTGCTTTCTGTTCAGGGCAGGCCTGGGAGGCAGGGATTCCCTGGACTGACAGGCCCAGATGGACTCAAGGTCAGACCTAATAACACCTAATAACACATCCACTGCCGACACACTGTCATCCTTAACTGAACATTCTCTCGCCGGGTTTCTTTTATGATAATATATCATCTGAATGTGTGTAAATTAGATGTTAATTCTCCGTTACCACAGGGAAACGAGCCTCTGAGCATATTTCAACTGATTTCGACTAAAAAAACGAGAGGCATGAATAAGTTTGTGATATGCTAATTGTCTGCTTTGCTGTAGGGCGAGTCCGGGATAACTGGTGAGGTCGGAAAGCTTGGCGAGAGGGTAAAGGCTTTTTTTTCTTCTACTCTCTCTGTTGATTTCTGTCTGATGCTCGCTGTGTGTCTCTGTGTGTGTCTGTGTTGTCGGAGTCCCAAAGCTGTACAGCCTATTATGAAAAATCTTAGCTTGAACAAAACTATAGAGATCTAAGAGACAGTTAAGACAGCATGTTTTCTCTCCTTTAGGGACTGCCTGGTTTTGTCGGGCCTGTCGGAGAGACGGGCATCGCCGGAGAAAAGGTTACAATTGCTGTCAATATGCCACACTCTGTCAGGATCACAATTTGTCATTGTCCAACGTCCATTCTAATCTGTTAACTGGCTCTCTGTCGATGTAGCACATGATTAGAGTTGAAACAATGCGTCAGCAGCAAGTTTGATAACCAGTGAATTCTTTTAGATCATTTATCAAGGCTGGTACCCGCTTTGCAGCAGATTTGCTGCTTTTCTCTGCATTATGTCACTGTAAATTAAATATGTCTGAGTTTTGACTCCTGGTAAGACAAAACCAGCAACGTGGAGACATTGGGCTCTGTGAAATTGTGTCTTTTTTTTCTGACATTTTGTAGACTGAAGGCTTAATCACTGAACCACTAGTTGCATCCCTGCAGGTTACGTTTCTCTAACTGTGGTTTGTGGTTCTTCAGGGGGATCGAGGGAAAACAGGCGCCCCTGGGCCACCAGGTGAATCTGGGCCGATGGTAAGGAGTAAGTCTGGACCCCATCTCTCGTACCAAGGGGCATTTAATTCTTTATATATGTATATCAGGGATGGGGCTGTGATCTGTTTCGAGAGACTCATTTAAAGGTCCAGTATGTATGATTTAGGATGTATAATCACCTGAATATAAGAAATACTATAGATCTCAAAATGAGCCTCTACCGCAGAGTCCCCATTTTGAACCACCTACAGTAGCCCAGAATGGACTTTTTTTCTTTTTTTTACTTTGTGGAAAATAAATTAGATGACAAAATGTGCAGTCTGCTACTAAACCACCAAATGCCACCAAATCCTACACACTGGCCCTTTAAGTAATTACAGTAATCATTTAACAGTTAGATAATACATGTGCAGTTGAAATGTGAGGTCTAATCTATGATTCCTTCAATAAATCATATAGCTATCATTTGAGTAATATTGTATCCACCAGGGTCACACTGGAATACCTGGAGAAACTGGGACACCTGGACCACAAGGGATCCCAGTAAGTTTACTCTTATCAGTGTCATAGAGATTACACTGTCCTGTTGTTTGGGCTTTATAACTGGACCATACTTAATACAGACTGATGTACTGATACCGATACAAGGCTCAAAAGCAGTGTTTTATACTGTTTTCACCAAGCATCGGTGATACATGTGGTCAGAAATGTGCCTTTTTGCAATTGTTGACCACACCCATCAGTGATGTCACAATGTCCTGACACACCCAGTAGTACACATCTACATCACTACAGCGAAGAAAGAAGTTAAACCACCTGAGTTCATAAAAAAAAAGCAAGATCAGCTAAGTCACTTGCTATAAAGCCACTAAATAGTCGCCTTTGATAATTAGTGTGATTTCAGTGCACACAGGTTGCTGGCACACACAAAAAAGTTCTATAAGAAATTAGTTTACATTATATTAAAACACTGAACTTCTGTTAAAATATGTTTTATAGGTGTTGTTTAATAGTTGGCTATTGTAATTGACAGATGTTCTAACTATGCTCTACGTGCCTTCACTCAACTTTGAGTGAAACTCAAAGAACATTTTTTTCATACACATTCAGGGGCCCCCAGGTTCGCGGGGATCCTTCGGCATCAGAGGACCTAAAGGCAGGAGTGTAAGTAACTTAAATAAATATTATAGGATTATATAACCATTAGGTGATGCATACATATTGTTTGTTATCAAAAAAAATATGACAAAACAATTCACTTTATACTCTCTGAACTATAGTAGGTCTGTGGAATGCAAAGTTTTTTTGTGTTCTCATCAGCTTCAACTGTAGTTTTTGTTTGGTTCTAATTGTGTTACTGTAATTAAAATGGTAAACTTGACACCACGGCAGCACTGTCATTGTGAGCATATTGCATATTGTAATACTAGCTTTGGTTATATTTGGTGTTTTGAGCCTTGTTTTATATTTGCTTGTCGCTCTTACCCAAGAAATAAATGTTTTGCTGCCTTAGAAATCATGTATTTTACATCTCTAGCAGCAGGAATAAATAAATTGAAGAGAAACTGTGTACCATTATAGTAGTTATAGGGAGTGATGGTCCAGTTCTCTGAGCAGACCTTGGAAGACCACAACGTATAGATCCACCTCTAACTTTCCACAGATAATTGAATCTTTTAGAAGTGGAGTGCAGCGATGCCACCCCAAGATTGCTTAGCATCAAAGAAAAAAAAAACATCTGTTTGTATCAATTACTGTATATCTCTACAAAGATGCAACAAGATGGATATGTCTTAGTAAAGCACATGAATTATAATATTCACAGAGGTCTTCCCAACATCTTGCTACATGCAGTAAGGAGTTTCTGTACATGGAAATTTGTGTGTGTTGCTTTTTCTGCCAACTCAGGATAATTCCAGTGTTCATTGGGTTTTCCATAATTGAGTTTTCTACTTTGGGAGAATAGCACTTGGTTGCACAGCAGGATCATTGGACTGAAATGAACAATTGATCTAACATGAATAAGTGGTATAATTAAGGCATTTCATTCTGTGGATTGCTTTTACACGGCTCCCCTGATATCACAAGCAGTCACAAATGTAACATTTAATAACTTTAATAGCAGAAAATTACATCAAGGCCTTGGAATATAGAATTAAGATCAGTGCAATTAAACAGCAATGTTCTTATTAGACTGTCACACAGTAATTCTCGGGCAACAAGAAAAGGGAAAACCAGTAACAACCTTAATGTGCCCAATGTTTTGCATTTAAAATTGGGCTATTACATCCAAAAAAAGAAGTTAATAGCTTCATTCTGCTAGACGTACATCTGCTTTTAAAATGTAGTCTATGTGTATCTCAGAAAGGAGTGAAAGCATTATGTGTAGCACAGTAAATGAATCATAGGGTTCCAAGAAAAGTGATGACAGTAATTTAGAGGATGTAACCAATCCTGTTACTTTACTTTTGCTCTCACATCTTGAACGGGTCTTATAAAATAACATTTTCAGCTCTGCTACACTTATATTTGTCTATTCAAGGTGCATACCAACCCCCCAATTGTTAAGTTTTACTTCTAAAGTGTAGTCGTACTTCAATATCATGCCACTCTATCGTTTCATTTCGTTTGAAATTTGAACATTTTATGCCCCCATCGAGCGTGACTCCACTCAATTCAAGCAGCTTTTCAATCTTAATGTGATACTTTTCTCAGATATGTAAGCAAGCCGTTACCATACCATTTTGTGGAAGGGGTTTCGAGTGAAAAACCCTAAGAAATTCATGCACTTTAAAAGAAAGCCAAGGAAAATTAGGTGAGCCTTAAGTTAATGTGCCTTTTCAGGTTGAATGGATCTGAAAAACTAAACTATTGAGGGAGGGGTGGATGGTAAACGTCTGCACATAAAACATTTCAATCTTAATAAGTCGTTCAGTCAATATTGCTTGACCATCCAAAAGCTTTTTTTGATATAGTTTCAGCTGTAGCTGTGTGCTTTTTCAAAATTATTTTTAAAAAAGTGACAATAACTTAAAACAAGACAGATCATTTCACCAGTACTGTGGTGCCTTTATATAGGTACAAGCTGTATTCTGGTCTGGCTCTGTTTAGATTAACTTTTATAGAAGATGCTTACATGGACAACCAACAGAGGACACAGACAGTCTTTTAAAATTTAACAGCAGTAAATAGTTTAGTTCAATTTGGTAAGGATGAATCAGCTACGGGATTTGTGACCTTTCCCCAAGGCTTCTTTACAATAACTCCAGTGTGCAGATGGTACCACTGTGTGTGATCGTGGAAAGACGGGGACAAAGTCTACACAGTGTGGATTGGGCATGCTTTGTAGCTATTTCGCAGATGCCAAGTATTTGCAAAATCGCCTCAATCTTTGATGGTGTCTCGACAGTTTGGGCTAAACCACAGTGCACAATTAGAAACCTTAGAGAAGTGCCTCCAAGTCTCCAACAAACAGGGATGACAAACACGGAGATTAATTTCCCTAATGCATTGACTTAATATGTCAAACAACATGCGCTTTAGGTTGGTTAAAGGCCAAATTATCCAAAGCTACCGAACAATGACAAGTTTTATTTCTTTCTATAGGGTCTGAGGGGTCCTGATGGTCCAGTGGGGGACCAAGGGTCCACTGGAGTAAAGGTGAGCATGTGGTCAGAAGGTCAAAGCTGATGATTAATAAACCTTTTTCTCTGTGAATAAGTTCAGGTTTGAGGCTCTTTGTTAATAATGTGACTTTATATGCCACGCTGCCTTAGAGCAATGCCTGGCCTTCAATTTCCTAATTGCACACATCAAATCCTCCCCACTGAAAGCAAGGGTCAACAAAATATCCCAAGTTTCTGTAACGTTGGGTGGAAAAATCGTGAGAACTTTTACAAGCAGCTTTGTTCTGCAGACTGTAATTATTAGCTATTTTTAACATCTAAAGAATCTTTAGAGGACACTGTTAGCTACAAATCTAACAACAGAACCTTAAATCAAAGAGTCCTAAAATATTGATGGTGCTGGGAGTGTTTGGCAGTCGGGAACATTTTAACTCTGGGGGATTTCAGAAAGCTCAGTTAACTGAGTTGAATGTTTTCTTTGCAGGGCCCTGATGGTCCACCAGGAAAAGTGGGCCTCCCTGGGGAGATGGTAAGGATAACTATGCTTTAGTTTTCCCTTGTAACAGTACTGAAAAAGTATTCAAACAATTGTAAAATAGCAATTTGGGAAAAAAAAGAAGTTCCATTACAAGTTAAAGTCCTGCATGTCGGGTCAGGGAAGCAATCTTATGACCAGGAGGTCATGATTCAATCCCCCGGGCAAGCATTATTAATTTGGGTTGGGAAAGTGAAGGGCAGCACTTTCCCCTCTCTCATTACCGTCACTGAGGTGCCCTTGAGTGCTCCAGTTGAGCTGCTGGAGCTCAGTGGCCAGCAGGTCAGACTATGGTTGTACTGGACATCTTCCAGGTGTGAAGCTCTCAGTGAACCCCCCTGAATAAATATAGCTGAAGAAAAAAACAAGTAGTACACAAGCATCAGTAAACATCAGCAATTGTTAAAAGAATTGTATACTTTGTGTTTTAGTTCATTGAGATTGAGATAATGTTAAATATTTTATATACTATTAGTTTAATCTACAATAGTACATCATATTTGCACATCTAAAATTCTATTCGAGTAGCTAGTAAGTGTTACAGCTGTCACAAAGAATAGAAATATTTGAAGTCTATGTAAAATTAGAATAAATATGTATTTTGTGTTTGTCAGAACAAAGAAGGAAGCGTTATTAACCACCCAGCCAAATTTTAATGATTAAAAATATCAACAGATTTATGAAATTAGGTGACAAAATGGGGGCGTGTCCACTGAAGCCACGCCCACTGGTGGGAGCAGTCAAGCAGCCATTTTGAAACGACTGAAACGTGTCAGATGAGTTCAGAAAATGACATGACTAACAGTGAATGAGATGAATTCATCTCTATCTCTCTGCTAGGGGTGCAGGGGTATGCTCAGGGTGGCCTTAGTGTGTCATCGTGCCACCCTTTAGGACCGACAGAGTCTTTCTGTTCCCGGCTACCGTAAAAACAACATGGCAAACAAAACACTGGCTCTAAATAGTCTTTCATGTTTTCTGTGTTACGTGGCCACTGTTTCTCCTTCACGTTGGGGAAGAGACACCACTAGATACTGTTACATCCCACATAATGGAACTTCAGATATAGTACTTGAGTAAATGTATTTAATTTCTTTCACCTTCCGTTTTTTTTATGTTTTACTTCCATTATCAAGCTGGAAGGCCAAACATTCACTCTGCCCAGACTCTCAGGTTCGGGTCTCTCAAATGCAATTAGCTGATGTTTGGGAATTTGAAGATACGTACATAAATCTATAATTTGAAGAATCCTTGAAAGAAACATTTTGTGATTGTTTATTTATTGTTTGTGTCCTTTTGTTCTCATGAAAGTGAACCGAGCCCTAGTCATGTGCTAAATATGCCTATATAACTTCAAAAATTTGACATGGTCAGCAACATCAGCGCCACGACTCTACTGTTAGAGTGAAAACGTATTTATTTCTCTTATTCGTCTTGCTGCAGGGAAAGCTCGGCGAACCAGGTGAAGCTGGGCCCAAGGGATTTCCAGTAAGTGATTGGGGTTAACAGAGGTCTCATGTAGGTCAGTGTTGATTTTTGGGGTGGACTTTGGGTGGATTTTGGGAAACAATGGTGGACCAGAGAGGCTTGAGTGGCACATTTAGTTATTTTAGTAGATTTTGTAACATTTCAACATGTGTATGAATACTAGTAGTGTGTGTTATATAAACAGCTGTATAATCTTTCAGGGTGTTCAAGGAGCCTCCGGACCACCAGGAGCCAAAGGAATCACAGGAGAGCCAGTGAGTTTATTATTTCCCTACTTGAATATATCTTATTTTGTGTTTTCTCAGTGTCTATAAGAAGAAACCATAATGTCTCATTATCTATAATGACCTGTGGTCCTCCAGCCCCTGCTGCGCTCCTTTCTTTTGCATATAAACTCAGAATTAACACTTTGACACCTTTTTATTCAGTGCTTCCTAGAAATCCATATCCTGGTCAAAAAGCCCTGAACAACCTAATCCTCTTTCTTTCATTCTGCCCAAGTCTCACAGACACGAGCAGAGACGTAGTGAGTCTGAGACAATTTGATTTACGCCATCTCTTTCCTGGAGAGGCAGCTTTATTGTAGCTTGAATGTGTCTCTATAACAGCTGGCCTGTTTCCATCACTTGCAGAAACTTTGGCTCCCGTGTCCTGAAGGCTCTTAGCCCGACAGATTAACTTATCTCCACAAATCCACACTTTTTGCCTGGTTCTTATTTCTTTTCACATTTCTTTTCTCCTTTACTGTCACTTTCAAGGGTGTTTGTCCAGGATTAGAAAGCACTCTTAACCTTTTTATGGGTGACTCTGCTTTTCCGCAGGGACCAGCAGGACCACCAGGAACGATTGGACCACTGGGAGAGATGGGGCCAAGGGTGAGTTTGATCAAACAGCTGGTGTAAGAGCTACCAGCTGACTTTTACGTTAGCCCTGAATGCTAAAGCCTGGGACTGTTTTTTTTGACAGGGGCTGCCGGGCAAGGCTGGAGAGAGAGGACTGCCTGGTGAACCTGGAGAGAAGGTGAAGCTGCTCATATGCTGTTGACACTTAGATTGATTAATGAGACACTGGACTGGTGTACTCCCTGTATGTTCGTGTTTTATATGGACATTACAAAAGCCTTTGCTGCAGTAACAGTTTATGGCCATAGGGGGAGCACCTCCTACTCTATGGAACTATATTTGGGCCTCAATCCTAAAAAGCATGAAATGTTATATTATTATCACTATATTTAGTAGATAAATAACTAAATAAGAAAAATAACTAAGCTGATTAGTTTAGAAGTTACCTAGCTAGCTATGTTGATGTCAGTGTAGAGACTTAAACATTGATATGTGACCAAACTACTGACTCATCGATAATCCTACTAACAACCAGTAATCAGAAATCACCTCTGGATTTCAATTGGCAGATTGAGTGTTATGAAGGTAGCAAACATGTGAAAGCAAAGGTTGTATCTCAGTAGGTACAGCATATCACCAATGACTTACCAATCACATTTGTTCTCCTGACAGGGCGACATTGGTCTACCTGGCAACATCGGGGAGCAGGGTTTGATTGGCCAGAGAGTGAGTATCCCACGTTGTTTTTTCTATGCTAGACTTATTATGGCCAAACTTCATAAATCCTCAAAAGTGGGCACTTCATTTGCAACAAGAGTAAACGGAGTGATACATTTGTTTTCGATATGCACTCAAATATAGTTTTGCCAATGTTTGGCTTGTTACACATCTGTTTTTGATTCCTATGATTACTGATCTACTGTAACACCGAAACGCATCGCAAGCATAACATTTTTTATGATTTGTCTCTCAGGGTGAGCCAGGCATTGATGGGGAGGCTGGAATGAGTGGACCTGATGGAGCCAAGGCAAGTTCAAGAATACATTTGATTTATTCATCACTTAAAAAAAAAAAAATGGAGCAAAAGGAAAATGGTTGCTTGAAGAATATGGACAGTAATCAAATTGCTGTCAATAGCTTAAATACGGATTAATACTTTCCTGAAGTTTTATTTCTGTGAACCAAGCGAACTCTCCTGTTTAGCGTAGCGGCTTATTGTAATCGGGACAAGTTGAGCATTGTTTGTGAAATATTGGCCTTTGTACCATTGGAGCTGTGTTGTGTTGACGCTCAGTGAAAACAGATAGTGGGGCTATTTTAAGAGCTCTTAAGTCTGGCAAATATTGTGACAGAAAAAAAAAAAAGATGGAAAACACAAAAAGGCCTGCTGTTTCAGCAGAGCCAAACTGCTGGAAGTTGAAGCTGACAGGCCCACAAAAAAAA
Source organism: Nibea albiflora (assembly GCA_014281875.1). NCBI lineage: Eukaryota > Metazoa > Chordata > Actinopteri > Sciaenidae > Nibea > Nibea albiflora. The sequence continues at coordinate 13,256,180 of CM024801.1, forward strand.
GAAAACCTTTGGCTTAGAGAAGGTGGTAAAATGTGAGTGCAGAGAACACAGAGGACTAGAATCAAGTCAACCTGTGAGTGCTTTCAGCTCCATGTTGTACAGGATGTTTTCTGTTAGTCAGGAGAGTAAACTACTTTGAGCGGTTCTTGGCCACAGTGTAGCTCCTGGATGGAAAACAGCAGCTCCAAATGGATTTGCAACTCGTGCTATTAACTGTAAACTGTTAAATCACTGCATTGCCATGGTTCGTTGTTGTATTACTTATACAATATAGCAAATAATTAGAGGATTCGAACAATTATTTACTGCCTCACTCCAGCCGCCTGTAGCAAAGTGAATGTCTGATTCTTGTTTACAGGTGTTTTATATCGTGTGTGTCTGAATTACTGCACAGCGTCAGCATCGGCCACTTTAGAGAGGAGCTATATTTGTATCTTAATAAAGCTCCATTAGGCTGAGTCAGGAAGAGTGTAAGAAACATGGTAGAAACACTTCAGTTGAAATTTAGTAGAAGACATCAAAATCCAGACTTAGGACTGCAGGTTTTTCAGTGTGTTAAGAGGAGGAGAGCGGCATGTTGGGAAAGGCGTTTAAAAGACTATAAATAATTTTGGAAAAAAAATATGTTCATTTTATTTTCAAGCACTTTTTGTCGACGCTAAAGAATTTTAAGTCAGTGTGACATTCTTCTTTTTTTCCCCCCATCTTAGAAATATTTCCAACTTACTCATGCTTTTGTGTCATTCTAGCTTAACTACTGTAACTCTGTTTACATGCCTAAGCGGTCAGAGTAGAAACGGCAGCTGTTTCAGAATGCTGCATCAACATTTTAATGTAGAACGGCTTGTAGGGCTCCGGTTTCCCTTCTCCTGGCCTCATGTCTTTGTTGGGGGTAAATACTGGACACAATTTAAGATTTATTTGCAACTTTGAATGCTCACAGAATTAAACTCCTACTCTGAGACTCTTAGCGCTGTCAGGCCTTACTGTCAAATTCATTAATATGGTTGACCAAGCTTTTGTTGTTGTGTTCCCCTCCTGCCCCCGGGCTTTGCAATAGGCTTTCTGGTCAATTGACAATGTGGAATATCATTACTGCCATAAGAAACCTGTAACCACAGAATAAAATAAAGATATTTATGTATTTTTGTTTATTCATTTTCATTTTAGACTAATGTTTTTATTGTATATAATACTTTTTCAACCCTGAATATTTTATTCAAATGTATGTATGTAAACTGCAACAGCCCAAACTCCTGACTAAGGCTGCATGTGACTACATCAAAAAATAGTATATTATAAATCAGTTGAATGACAACTTGCACTTCTCTTCTCAGGGTGAAAAGGGGGATGCTGGTCCAGAAGGCGCTAAAGGAGACAGGGGTGAAATCGGTATGAAAGGAACGGAAGGACCCCTTGGGCCTCCTGGATTGGTGGGTGTAAGGGTAAGTGTAAGGGTGAGCAAACTCCAAACTTCATTCAAGTCCGATGAAAAGACAGCTCTTTCTGTCCACTTTCAACCAGTTTCGATTTTCTTTTACTAGGGTCCAGAGGGTAAACCTGGCAAAATTGGTGAAAGAGGAAAACCAGGAGAAAAGGTTTGTCAGTTCACTTACTCGTGGTAAAAATACACCTTTCATTCTTGGATGTCTGTCAGTTTGCTCCCCTGTAAAAGGCTTGAATAGTTCTCGGCTGTAGTGGTAAACAGGAAGGTCAGTGACTTCTGGAAGCGTGACACTTGTCAAATAGACTTTTCAGTATTAAATATTTGCAAATGATTGGTGAAGTTTGTACACTCACCGCATACCTGCTCATTGATGACATCTCTCCAGGGGAGCAAGGGTCACCAAGGTCACCTGGGTGAAACTGGGCCAAACGGCGACCGGGGAGAAATGGGGTTTGTCGGACAGAAGGGAGCAAGGGGCACAATTGGGCCAGTGGTAAGACATCCACAGATGGTTTGAAGGACTTGCTCAGTGGTTGGTGGATGTGGGCTAAATTTAAGCATTTCCCTAGGGAGCTCCGGGGAGAATGGGCCAACAAGGAGATCCAGGCATATCAGGTTACGAGGTAAGCACTTCTTCATAAGCAGACATAGCATGCTTTAGTCTGATGTCAATTCATAAATGTTAAAAACGGTGACAGTCAGCATTGTTAAATCTCTAAATTAAAGGCTTTTGAGCTTATTTTAGGAAGTTTTCTGTCTATTTCTATTTAGTATATTGTATGGTAAGAAGGCTTCTATTCATTTCTATTAGATATTTATTTGCTATACAAACCATAATGGCAGGCTTGTGGGTTAAAAGACAGAAACAGCTAGGTTACAGGTGACATTTGGTAAGAGGAGGCCCTTCCATTATTTCTAAATGTTATATTGCAAAGCACTTCTTTTCCTCACTGACCTGTGTTTAGAAAGCCTGGATTGATTTTTGGAAGGCGTTTCATCTGGGTTTATATCTCATACAGCACATTATTGAATAACACTATTGACTTGTGAGTAGATAAAACGCTTGTATTGTTGCAACGCTGATGAATCACAGGCTCATTTCCTGGTGGAGAGAATCCTCTACAGTACTCAGCCCCTTTGTGTAGTTTTAGTTGGTTTTATTTGTTATGGAGGTCACATCACTGATCTGTCTCCAGCCATTGACTTAATTATGATAAACCATGTTTGACATCTTATCTTGACTAATGCCATTGTGGACCAATTGAAATCATCTTTTTTCCTCTCTCTTAACCTGATACGGACAAATCATGCAAAGCAAAAACAAAAAAAAGGAATTACAGTAGCACAACAGTGTGTGTGTTGTTTACTGGTAAGCTAGTAAGTCTGCTTGCATCTAGCTAAATGTACTCATCTCTCATTTATATAACCATACCAATGAAAAGGACACTTTATGTTTGCCAGTTGATAGATTGTAGTGAATTTTTATTTTGCTGTGAACAACAAACTTTCTCCTGTTTCTCATACAAAAGAAATGAAAATAGTAATTTTACTGCTCCGCACCTGTGTATGCACATAATAGCTTCAGGGTGAGATTGGAAGTGAGGAAATCAATCACTGCATTGATTTAAGAGTACAGATTGTTGACATGCACAACCACAACTTGACTGATGAATCACAAAATTGCAATCTCTATGGCAACGAAAGGTTGATTGATGACTCTGTTGCATTCTCAGTTTACAGAAGTTTTATACCATGCTGTCTCAATAAAACCCAATGTTTCACACAGTAGCTCGGAGTAAAAGTGAGGAGGTTAGTCGTGAGATAAGCCACAGACTCTTTTTCTTGTCACAGGGTCACATGGGACCACAGGGCCCCTTGGGACCTCCGGGGCCAAAAGGTGAAAAGGTAAATTCCCACTGTCTCTGATCGCTGTCTTCACATTGATTATGTCTAATGAGCTTTGGAGGCCTGTGATGGTTGCATTACTTAACAATTTAAAACCGTCTTGCAGCTCGATGTCTTTGAGAGCATGGTCAGGATTTTCCCGATGTATAGCAACTTCAGTTGTGTCCTTAATTAATGCTTCCTCTGTCTTGTTGTCCTTGCAATATTCCTGAACTCATCCCTAATTTGATCAATGATACGAACTAGGACACATCCAATTAACTCAGTGCTGTCAAATGTATATAATTAACCAAGCACCTGGACTCCTCTGCTCGTGATTTTGGGGTTATTAGCGCCATAATTTGCGTTTATGGTGACAAGAGCAGCACGCAATTGAACACACTGCACCAGAGTTTAGTGAGATGCTAATTTGCATTTTTTTAGTCTCTGGGCAGGAGCCATCTGGATATGGTTATTTGTTATTTTGTCTTTGCCAATATCCACAAAATAATGGCCGTGCTTGTTCTCTAATTAAATCAGTATCATGCTATCACACGGGTCATTGCAAAATGTATGACTGTCAATTGAGAGAGCCAGGTAACCGGCACTAAAACATGCCGCAGAATCTGCTAAATACAGATCTGTCACAGTTACGTCAAAAGCACTAATGCCACAATATGCTGCCTCATTCACGGACATGCTGTGTTTTTTTTGCTCGGCCCACGGCCATCACTAATTATTCTCCCACTTTTAAACGCCTTTTAGGGCTCTTCGTTTATTTATGTAAATTCACACGTGCACAACACACGATTATTAAAATCATACTCACATCCGCAGATTATTTAATGAATCCCATAAAGACCCTGGAGCAGACATTGGCTCCCTTTATGTGAAATGGGATCATTGTGGGTAATAGCGCGTGTAATGATTTGCCATTCATATGAAGGGTGTGGGCAATGTGTTTCCATTGTTATACTCTTTCAAACAAAACATGCATTGATTTTGCACAGACTATTGACTTTAGAGAGAAATTTCATTGACTGCGGTTGTTTGTCTGTCTCTATATTGCTTGTTTAGGGTGAACAAGGAGACGACAGCAAGACAGAAGGTCCTATAGGTCCCCAAGGTGACAGAGTGAGTTTCTTACCTGTACCTGTTATTTGTGTGCTATTTATTAATGCTGGTCTTGATTGGTTAACTCACTTTTTTTCTCCATACAAACCTAGGGTCGTCCTGGAGATCGAGGAGAAAGGGGAGAGCCAGGTGACCCCGGATACATTGTAAGTGAAATCATTTCTGTTGTCTTCGGGTAAAGTGTGAGTTAGGCTTAAGTTTTGTTCTGTGCATTAAGTTTGCAGAAAATTCTGTTTTCTCAGGGTCAAATAGGTGTCGATGGAAAAAGAGGTGAAGCCGGCGCCCCGGGGCTTCCTGTAAGTATCTAATTCACCTCTCTTACAAACTCGCACACACATAGGCAATTTGTCAGATTGTACAAAAACAATCAGTGTAATTCAAATCAAACAGTAATTATCATTTTAGGGACATCCCGGGCCAAAGGGACAACAGGGGATGAAAGGATCCAAAGGTGATCAAGTAAGGACATAAAGAATAGTGGCACGATTTGAGAAAGCTCAATTATTCCATGCATCGTTATTGAATTGTATTTTCTGTCATGCTACCATGTCAGAACTGTAGAACATGAACTCTTTATGCTCCAGGGTCAGAAAGGAAAATCAGGGCCAAGAGGTGCATCTGGTACCAAAGGACCACCAGTGAGTTGGATGCAGTTCCTGCCTTACTGTATAATCAGACATAACTCACAGTCCAGCTACATGTTACTGTTCAAAGCAGTCATAAACATTTACGATGTCTTCTCTAAGGGTCCTGAGGGTCCTCCTGGCCCACGGGGAGTTGTGGGCAGGGAGGGACTTGAAGGTCCGCCTGGTATGGATGGACTGCTTGGTAAAGACGGAGCTAAAGGAGTTAAGGTGAGGACATGTACTGTGGTGTACGTTTCAAGTCTCTGGTTATTGGTTATTGTTCACTAAATGTATCTTCTTTGGATAGGGGGAGCAAGGGGAAGATGGACAAGTGGGCTTAATTGGCAAACCTGGACAGCTGGGTAAACCTGGTGCGATAGGGCTTCCAGGAAGTCAAGGCTCCTTTGGACCAAAGGTGAGAATGATGGGCAGACAGTTTGTATTTTTTTCCTTTATTAAAAGTGTTTTGTTCTCATTCGCAAAGAACTTCATGTTAAGTTATGGCACGTTTTTTTTATAGCTCACAATGCAGGCAATTTTTATTGCCAATATCAACTGGAATCTGCCAACTCAGCTTTGATCTGCCATGGTTACCTCCCTTGGCACAATAATTCTGCGTTTATACGTGTTCTGATTTTAAAGGCCAAACTCTTTATATCATTTCTCAGAATACCTCATATTCACAGTAATACTTTCGGGAAGTTAATGTTGCAAATGTTAATGATTTGGCACAATCTTGATTTACATTGCCTTGCCAATAGTACATCAGATTTACATAGGCTTGACTGTGAGAAACGCAAAGAGGCTTTATTTGTTGGACCTGGCAACTTTCATCTCATTAATAATAAAAAAAAAAGTTGCATTCTGATTTGGTCATACATCGGTGATCTGCATGCACATTTTGTTGAATATGGAAAAATTGTTAAAGAGGAAAACACAATGAAATATTCCAAACTGACTTGAAGAGAAACTAAAGTGATACAGGGGGAAAGGCAGCAGTGTAATGTAGTGCCGCAGCAGTGCTATGTGTGCTGTTTTGTCTGGGTGTCTGTTCAGTGGTTATTGGGAGGGATGTGAGGAGGGTGTTTATGCGTGTTTGTGTGTGTACTCCAGGGTGAGAGAGGTCTTCCAGGCCAAACTGGTGCATCAGGAAAAAGAGGCTCTGTTGGCGGGATGGGATTGCCAGGAAAACAGGGAGACCTCGGACCTAAGGGGCAACTAGTGAGCACTTATTTTGTCAAATAACTTTCTTGGACACTTCTTTGCCTGTTCAGTTATGATACTTTCACTTCTCTTTGTTTACTAGGGGGATAGTGGTGAACAAGGATTTCCAGGGGTGTTTGGTCTGTTTGGACCAAAGGTATGTGCTCCCAACAAGCTCAGTCAATAACCATGATATCCTCAGGTCAATCACACCTATACACTTTTAGTTTTCCACTCTGAACTGAGTTCTGAACTCCTCGGCCAGACTTATGACATGACTCTGAGACAGTAAAATAACCCTAAAAGTGATTTCTAGGGTTTAACAACCCATTTGGTTGAAGTGCTTTTGTGAAGCTTCAACATCCAGAATTCTCTGGAGGTGCATTCCATTATATTGTCTTGAGTAAAAATTGGTATGAAAGCTGTTGGGTGTTACTGTAACATGCCCCAAGATGACATCTGCTGCAACATAAGTCTTCTTTACTCACAGCGCTGCTCCAGTGCAGATTTTCGCCAAGTGAAACAGAACAGACTTTATTGGACTCTCACTCTTTAATTTAAAACCCTGAGAGGGATGTTGGATATTTTCCTAGTGTGGGAGGTAAATAGGAGTGTGAAGCAGATGAGCTTTGTGTTTGGTATTGTTTATAATAATTGTTCTAACTAAACGAGTAAAGATAATTGGAGTCGCTAGATAAAAGTGCTGAAATAAAGGCCCTGGAACAAAATGTTTAAACATGTCAAGTCCTGGAGTGATGTTCGACGTCTTTTAATTACGTGACAACAATATTGACTTTCATTTAAATATGGGGAGAGATTAAGCTGTTTACACCAAGTTCTTCTAAAACTTATCCATTTCCTACAAATTGTTATTATAATCAAACTCAAGCTGTTATTTTCTTTCCCCGTAATGGTACTAATATGACAAATTTAGCCAAAACGCTGTGCTGCAAAGCATTTATTTTAACAGCTATATTACAGTAGATTAAATCTGGTAGCATGTATCGTTAAGCAGTCGGATAGCTGTTTGGTGGTGTGTGAAAATGTTACATCTCGTGGCGTGGGAGCATTATGCCACATGGAAACATTTCTTGCACCACCCGCAAGTTTCTGAAGGGGCATCGTGGACATGAAGTTGTTTGGGTGCACGTGTCACAAAGAGCAGGGAGGACGTGGGTGGAAGTGACTCTCATCACCTCTTGAGAGTCATACAACAATAATCTTGTTTGTAATATGTACGTTATCTGGAAACAGGCAACTGTTTGAGCATTTAACATGGTGGCTGCCATTTGTTAGCCACATTTTTAGTAGCTGTAGCAAATTCTACTTGGGTCAACAAAGACTAAATACTGGTTTAACCCTCCCAATACCTAATCCACTGTTATAACAAATATGTGTCATTCTAGGGACCCCCAGGAGACATTGGCCCAGCAGGAATCCAGGGACCCAAAGGACCACGTGGTCTGATGGTAAGATAAAGATAAATGACAGTTTGGTAACTCAGTGCAGTATTTCGGCCAATGCCAACCAGCTAAACTCTCACAAACGGGCACACCTGTGATGACAAATAAGCAGTGGTCCATCAGATGCTCCATCATATATGTCCTCAGTCACTAACATGCCTCCGCTTTGCAGGGTATGGAGGGAGCTTTGGGCCCCGTTGGCATCATTGGCCCCAGCGGTCATCCTGTATGTACCTCATATCTCATTCTATCTGCCAAGCTTTATGTGACTTCTCTCTGCTTTTTGGCAGTGATGGAGTGATCCTCTGTCTCCTTTCTCTCCATCAGGGACCCCAGGGTGACAAAGGAAGTCGGGGGGAGACGGTGCGTGGCGCTGTTTTGATGAATCCTTTTCTGTCTGTACTGTGAGCACAGAATAGTATACTTAGTATGGAGACGGCACACCGCTCGGCCTCCTTCGCCCTCAGCACTTTTCATTTCCTGTTGTGCTCCGCTGTTTGTTGTTACACTCACAGTGACACTTAGCTGCTGTAGAATTCCTGTCAGGGTGACAAATGTTGGCTGCTTGCACATCTCAAGCTCTTTAAGAGGTTTGTTGAGTGCTCATACACAGGCATAATTCAGAAGTCACTAACATGCCAGCATTCATGTACAGTATGGCTCTGCTGCATGGAAATAGGATTTGTTGTGTAGAAATAAGATTTCGGAGTCCAAAGAAACCGGAGGGCAATTCAATGTATAGTACATAAAGACTTGAACTGGCAGAAGACAGAATAATATCTAGGCTGCTCTCAAACTCGTTCTCTTATTGTGAATTGTCCAATTATGAATATTGATTTATTTTTCTTTCATCTCCAACAGGGGTTGCAAGGACCAATGGTGAGTAATTATTCACTCCTCTAGCTTAATCATTATTCTTTGCACAGGCCCGTGGCCTGCTTAATACGAGAGGAAATGAATGAACTACTTTCCTTTATAAAGGCCAAGTTGTAAATAATTTGAAGGCTAATGCAGCTCTGAACATTTTTCAGGGCTCTCCTGGTCCTCGCGGACCACCTGGACCGCCAGTAAGTCTTTAATTTTGTATCTTATGTGTGATCTTATATGTTTGCTTGGTTAAAAAGGAGTTCTTCGTGCACTTTAGAAGAGACGTGCAGCTGGATTAGGTGCGTCTCAGATCAAATAGAGGCTGGAGAACATTGATTTGCTATCTTATATTCTGATGTTTGGACTCTGTGCGTCTTCATAAGAGTCAAAAATGCGAAAAGGAATACATATACGGGAGTGTTAAAACCTTCTTACTCCCAAAAGATTGACTCATTTCCAAATCAAACACTATTTTTTTTTTTTTAAATGAAAGAAGAAACCACCCAAGTCACGTCTCTCTAAAAGTACCAAGTTACTCTTGCAAGAACAAGAAACTTTGTCAAATGTGATAATCAAAATGAGCTGATCTGCACTGAGATGATGTTACACCACTGGCAATATTTTCCAGCTGGTATTAATCCTGAAAAGTCTCTTGGCGGATGTGATGACACCTGAGGGGGTTGCGCTGCATTTTCATAATTCAGATCCCAAAGTTGCAATAAAAGCAAAAATAGCAGCACATAGCCTGCTGGAAAATCAAGAATGAACATTTGATGAAGAAAAACTAATTTGTGCAAATACGCCCTTGCTAAACTATGAGCATATCAGGTGTGTCATTTAGAGAATAATCTGAGCAGTTATAGACGTGCGTGTTTTCCACTGAGATCTGGCTCAAATAGCTATTAGCCAGTGATGCTCCTTTACTGCATCTGACATGGCTCATTTCCTGTGCGTTCATGATTGTTTCTATGCATAGCGGATGAAAATAGCGGATGAAAACAAAATATGTGACTATAATACATGTTTTACTGTTTGGTTTTCAGGGACTTCACAGCTCTGCACGCACGCTTGTAAGTTTCTCTTTCATGTCAGTTCAAGGTTTTACGAAGGATGATGTTATTGTACGAGTGAAAAGCAAAAATGACCTGATCTTGTTGTTTTGCCATCTTCTTTGGTAGACAAATGAGGCTCTTGGTGCTGCTTTTCAAGTCATCATCAATTCCCATGTTGCACAGCGGCCAGAGGTAAGAGTGGTATCACTGTTGATGATTCAATCTGAATCTGAGTCTGTATAAATTTTAATTAAAAAAAAAAAATAAAAAAAAAGTTATTTAGTCTAATCAAATACATATTTGACATTTTCATGTCCAATTATCAGAGCATGGACCTGCCCATGTTAGACCAGGGCACAGAGATCTTCAAGACCTTGCAGCATCTCAGCACTCTGATCCAGAGCCTGAAGAACCCGCTGGGAACCCGCGACAACCCTGCACGAATCTGCCGAGACCTCTACAACTGTGAACAGAGGCTGTACGATGGTGAGGAGACATTTAAACCGGTCATTTCTGTGCATGTATCCATTCTGCTCTTGTTAATGACAAGTTTTTTTTTCCCCCCTCCCCTGCTGGTACTCTTTGACAGGCACTTACTGGATTGACCCAAACCTTGGCTGCTCTGCTGACACTATAGAAGTGACATGCAACTTCACCAGTGGAGGACAAACTTGCCTGAAACCTATCACAGTATCCAAGGTTTGAATCACTTCCGTACTTTACCGTTTGCTTCAGTTAGACCAAGCAGCTCGGTAAAATGCAAACTCCCATCACTTAGGTGCAGAGAAGATCACTTCGGGAGCTTGTTATGCAGACGGGGGATGAATATCAAATCCAGGATCGCTTGCGGGCATATGGAGAATGCTCTCTGTTAAATGTTCATGTGATAAATGAAGATGCACAGCCGGTTATGTTCTGGCTCCATACCATAAGTTGTAGCTCTTTTTCAGTAGATCATTCTCACAGTGAATCTCAAGGCTTCCCATTTAGTCCTTTTGGCTTCATCAAAAGCACGCTCAGTTGGCAAGCAAACCTCTAGAAACCAAAACTCTTATTCTTTGTTTTGGGGTTACACGTCACCCATGAGATATTGCAACAACACAGAAACGCACAAATAGAGACCAAAAAAAAATCATATTTAGAGGCACAATATGTGATCCAGATGTATCTCATTCTAAATAATGACAGAACTCTTGAATTGATTTTTCTCTTCTATTATAGAGATAAATAATTTGCAGTAGGATTAACTGGGAACAAATTATTGTTCAAGTAATTCATCAAATTGCGCTCTATAATCCGCTTTATAGTTGGAGATAGGAGTGGGTCGTATCCAGATGAACTTCATCCACCTATTGAGCACTGAGGCGGTGCAGCACGTCACCATTCACTGCCTCAACGTACCTGTGTGGGCAGCGGGACCCTCCCTGCAACCTTCATCCAGGGCTGTGAGCTTCAAGGCCTGGACAGGGGAGAAGATCCAGGCAGGAGACCTCCTGGAGCCGCTTATACCCAGGGATGACTGCTGGGTATGCACGCGTGTTACTTCTCTGGCATGGATTTAAATTAGAAAGTCATTGTGGGCTGAACTCAGCTGTTTGGTTTATGTAAACATCCTTGAAGGAATGGTTCAACATTTTGGGAAATGCACTTTTTCGCTAGCTTACTGAGAGATGAGATCATCTATTTTGTTCCATGCCAACACGGCATCTTGACCTTGCGTAGTTTTCTTCTAAGTCTTAAGAGTAAGACTTAAGTTTACTCCCTAAAACTATTTATATAGTGTTTATCATGTTTACTTCGCTGACTGCCACCTATAGATCAGTAAAATAGTGTGAAATCTTCAGGCGCCCACTCACAGAAAAACAGCTCTGTGGTGGTACTAGAGGTCAGAAACTCCACAGGCAACCTGCAAATATGGAGCTGAAGCCAGGAGGCAGTTAGCTTAGCTTAGCATAAAGACTGGAAGTAAGGGGAAATGGCTAACTCACACCTCTAAAGCTCAGGAACACATTATATCTGGTTTAATTCATACACAGTAGGGCGGGCACAATATTATATTTTCACTACATGGTTATGTTAATGATGCAACTGAATGGCTGAGCTGTCAACCAAAAACTATATAATACTATTGTACAATACATTGTTAAACTCTAAACTACGCTCTTCTCTGCATCCAGTATTTATGATAAGCTAGGCTAATTGCCTTCCTGTGCTAGCTCCATATTTAGCCCACAATAAAACGTGTCTCTTCTCTCTTGCTTCGTGTGGTATTGGGCCGTGCAGATAGTTTTGGTTTCATTGTCTAGGTTTTGAGACATCTGTTTCCAATAGTTCTGCCTCCAAACCCTGATCCTTTGATGCGATTTTGTTTCACACATCCTCACATCATGTGACATACTGCAACCTTTCACTCTCAGATCACAGATGGCCGCTGGCGTCAGACCCACTTCATCTTCCAGTCCCAGGATCCAAACTTACTCCCCATCGTGGATGTGTACGACCTACTGGTCACAGAACCTGGTGCACGCTATCACTTAGAGGTTGGACCCGTGTGCTTCTTATAGGGCCCTGTGGAGGGGCCAGGAATACTCCTCATGGGAGTGAATGCATGGAGGAGGGTGGAAAGGGGTAGACTAACGCTTCTGTGGTTTTCAGAACAGCTAACCGTCCCCCGTTTTCTCTCCATAAAATATGCTTGGACTGCAGAAACAGGAGGGGGCACCAGAGAAAGAAGGCCCATTGAAAATGCAGATAAGACTTCTAGCACTAATCAGCCTATGGAAAACAATAATAAGCTTCTTTTTCAGAGACTTGTTTGTGTGACACAAGACCTGAAGGCCGCTTTTGGAAGGAAGTAATATGAACGTCTCATTCTGTCATCTCTCGGACCATGTTGTATCATATTTTCTCCACGGTCAGATACCTGATGTAGCGAAAACCTAAGTTTTGGTTTATTTTTAAAAAAAAAGGTCTGTGCAGAAATATGGAACTGCTGCAAATGCAATAATTCCTATTTTAATGTTTAAGTATTATTTATACATGTATATGTACTGTATATTGTAATATAAAGTGCAATAGTTATTGTTTCACAGCCTTTAGGCATATACAGTATCAACATCATATCACTCATTCAGGTATACAGTGTGCCTCAGACACACGGACGTACTGTCTCCAGGTAAGTCTTTTTGAGCCTCTTATAACTGTCCAATGCTGAGAGACCCCGGCCGATATTTTCACACAAACAACTGCTGTGTGGTACTTTCCATGTTAAAGTGGATCCGAGCTTTTCCACAGTGTGAACCGAGAAAAAAGTGTGTCAAGATGCTACCTCGTACCGCACCTCTTATCTCGCAGCAAACAAGACGTTACCGGATATAATCCGCGATGACACAGAGGTGACACCCGGTGCTGCAACAGTTGACACTCGTATGATAAACTCATGTCAGTTCTCAGCAAAGCTATGTCTTTACGAAAAAGAAAAAAAAAAGGGAATATTGTAAAATACACACAGGCCAAATTGATTAAATTATATTTTCAAGGTAGTATTTTAACGTTTTCAATACTCTTTGTACTATCTGATACTGAGTCTGACACTATAAGTTAAGTTTTTTTTATCTCTCTAAATGTAAATGTCTATAATTATGCAACCTTTATTATCTACAGTGGATTCTATTTAAATTTTATTTAAATTCTGATCAGCTTTCCAGTTCAAAACTAGGCATCAATGGAGCTTTAAGGTTTCTGCAGTCTGTTTCTCTGTGTTCTTTTTTTACATTTTTTTTTTTTATTGAAGCTGTCCAAAACAATCAACTGTATTTTACGACATTGCAATCATTGTATTGTTTTGTTTTGTTTCTTTTCCTTTCTTCCTGTTCATTAATTTGTCAATCTCAACGGTGCAGCAATGACGGTTGGTCCCACCAATCTATAAACTCAGAGGATTTCTTACAATACACAACACTAAACTACACATGGTACATGAGCTTACAGTGTTTGGTCTTTACAGACATTTTATGCTGCGTAAATGAAGTCTAATGACTCAACAGGTAATTCAATAAATGTCTGAAACCTTTGTTTGATGAGCAACTTTAATTCCCCCCCCCATCAAAAGAAAACCTCGTAACAAAGGGAGGAAACAAAATGCATTTAAACTGCCTGCTTGTGGCAGCGCGTTTTAGCCGCCTTCTATTAATTTCACACATGGACCTGTCGAATCCTGACAGCTGCTGCCACTGTAAACATGTGAGAAAAATTGTGTCCTTGAGGTAATGCCTTGTTTGTTTATGGTGATAGGGAGATAGTTTCACCTGCAGCCTTATTTGATACAAAAAAAACGCAGGCAAACTCGAGAAGGGGATGCCACTATTTTATCTCGGCACACACGACTATTTTATCTTGGGCACATGGCATGGCGGCCACCGTCAATAGGTAGGTTGACTCCAGTAATGAAGCTGGCAGCGTCGGACGCCAGGAAAGCGATGCTCTGGGCCACTTCCTCCACCTCCCCTGGTCTGCCGAGGGCATGGGTTTGCTTGGACTTTGCAAGGAACTGAAAGAGATTCACAGGATGAGCTGAAAGTTGGAGTTATGTGTGCCTGGATTTAATGACACACAGGAACCTAAAGAGCGAGCGGGAGGATTGGGGAGACTTACAGCACACAGGCCAAGCCAATGCTGAGCTGCCACCCAAATACTAAATACTACTGCGCAATACATGCTAAAAGCGCATCTCTGATTCACATTTACAATATTCTGTGGTATCAGATGTCAGGACTCCAAAACTTGTGCAAAGAACGCCTTAATGAATTAATTTCAAGTTTTATTTGCAGTTAACAAACAGCATTTACATGATGTGTTACCTGGGCATACTGTTCCTCATCTAGTCCTGCTCTCTTGTGGACATCTGTGATGATCACACCAGGGCTGAAGAGATGCGGCAGGAAGAGAACATATGCTACATCATGGAAGTATTTCTAACAGAAACAACTCATATCAATGCTTTTTTTTTTTTTAAATAAAATTGATAGAGCGCTTCTGACTCTTTTATTCAAACACTCACCAGACAGAGTTCACTCTGACTTGCTTACATGCCAGTTCTGAAATTGAAAGAATCATGTTATTAATAATAACTTTTACAATACTGAACACAGCGGGAGAAGAGAAGAAAAATGGCTCACTCACCGAGAGCTGTGCAACGTGTGAACTGATCAATGGCGGACTTGGACATGCAATAGGCCAGCACACCAGGAAACTACGAGAGAGAAGACAATGTGTCACGCTTCTATAGATATAAATGGAACACACGCAGCCAGCTGCTTAATACCCACCGATCTCTGTCCATTGACACTGGACACATTGACGATGGATCCCTTGGTCTTGATCAGGTGGGGCACGCAGAGTTGGGTCAGGTGGTACACAGATCTGGAGTGTGAAACATAAGTTAGGTTAGCTAACAGACACTGTGCAACTTGTAGACTGAGCATTAATGCGTTTCTAGGTTGCCATCACGCCAGCTGTTTGAAATCTTACCTGACATTGATGTTCATGATCTTGTCATACTGAGCAAGGTCTGTTGTCTCAATGCTGCCCATGGCCAGGATACCGGCACTGTTGACCAGGACATCGAGTCGGCCGAAGCAAGCGATGGTTTGGTCTACAGTCTTCCTCACCGTCTCCTCATCAGTGAGGTCTCCAGAACAAGCAAAGGCTAGACACGCAGGCACTCGATGTTTATGTTCTGACTGAATACTGAACGAATCACTGTGTTATGCTTGGATTATAAAGCTGTGATTGTCTGCATGTCTTTTACATGTAACTGTCAAAAAATCCTTTAGGTACAGTGTTTCTCTGCCTGAAGAGACACAATTAAATATGCTCAGTGAAATAAATCAGAGCTCATTATTTTGTTTGCAGGTCTTCTTAATACTTCTTATAAGTCGTGTCAGCTTCATGTGTCAGGCTTTGCTGTTTACAGGTTTGTCATGCAGACAGTCTGTCACACCAGACAGACTGTCTGCATGACAATCCTGTCCAACAACTATACATTAAACGAGCCTTTGTCACAGTGTCAACATGTTTGTGCTCTCTGGTTGTGTAAGTCACGGTGTCCTCGGTGAATGGGTTACCTCAGCAGCTCCACAGTCGGTGCACTGTTTGGCTACTTTGTTCAGGTTTTCCACGTCGCGGCCGTTCAGAGCCAGCAGGGCTCCGAGTTTGGCGAACAGGACGCTTGTGCCGGCCCCGATGCCCGAGCTGGCACCCGTTATCAGGGCCACTTTCCCCTTCAGGGAAGACACCTATAATTCACATGATAACGGCGAGTCTATCAGGTGTCCACTTTGTATCTTACCATCAAAACATTAACTGTAATTTAACTTTAAAATGACTAAAAAACACAAGGGAACGACGTGCAAGAAGGTGAACTCACTTTAAATGCATCGTCTGAGGCCATAATTGTTTGCAAGCAGTTTGCATGAACTCTCACACGAGCCGTCCACTATTGATGACGCAGTTTGACGAAGTCCACACTGTACTATAGGACACGCCCTCGAAACGTTCACAGTTTAGTTTAGTTTACTTTAGTTTAAGGACCCTGAACTAGTTTATGTTTCATCTTACGGTCACGCATGCGCAAATTCGCCTGTTTTTATTTTGGCTTCACCAACTTTGACTGGTCAAGTCGCAACTACAACCATGAACAAAGTGTGTGCATTGCACGCACTTGTTTTTATTACTGAATTATTCATTATTAAATTGGTGTGTAACAATAAACGCAGTTATACGAGTTGAAGTAAACTGTCTGTCTTCTTCTGTGCACACACAATGTTAATTTATCTGACAGGTGTGGCACATCAAGCATCACCCCTAAGTGGAATGCAGTTATGATTAATACGCCTGGTATCTGATGCTCTGCCATGCTGACTGCAGGAATGCAGAAGCTCCCTGCTCAAAAACAGGAAGTGGTTTGATTAAAATGTACTGAATCTGATAACATAACAAACTACAGTGATCTCCAACAACTGGAAGAAGACTGTAACAACAAAAGAGAGCAGCAAACTTATTTCACCACCTATTGCTGAATAACCTTGTTGAATATGAGGAAAGCCAAAATTTTTTTCAGCATGTGAGCCGTCAAGAATTTGCACATATCAAGTGGCCGACATTTGCCACAGAGTCGTCTCACATCTCTTCGCTTCTGTTTGTGAAAAAATAAGCGCAAAGCCAAAAAGTTAAGAATCTCGTCTTTTGAAGTGGAGACATTTGATAGCCGTTTTTCAATGCAGAAAATATTTTGATTGGATACCAAGGACACATTTATTAGAAAAGTTTTATTCAGTACAAATCATCAGCATTTATTTACATAGACTGTCAAGACCAGTAGCTGTGTAGCAGTGTTACACAAAGTCAAGCGTATTTTTGTTTTTGGACCAAACTGTGAATGCATGAAGATGAAGAGGTGGAAAATAACACACACTTCTTCATTACAAAGGCTTTGTCACATCAAACCATTTCTGAAATGTCATACACAGGGAGAAACTGGAGAAGGTGTACCCCCGAGTTTTGCTTTGGGACTCTATGGACAGTGATTAAGGTGGAAAAAGTATGAAAACTTCATTTTGTTAGGAAAACACAGCCTTTTACATGTTGTCATTGTTGATGTCTGGAGGTTGCCTCTCCAATTTCTAGCCTCGGGCAAGTTATTCACTTGAACTTTGGCAATGTACTATACACTGTATCAAAAGGGCCATCAGAGCCCATGTCTGTGTTAACGTTTTTTTGATCATCTATCCAGCAAAAGGGTTGGCATGTAGGGTCACATCCTTTATCCGGGTTTCAGTCAGCGGTCGGAACGTCTTTTCATTGACGGGCAGTTTCTCCAGCTCATCCAGCGTTTCCAGGCCATCGATAATTCTACATGTTAAAGATGTCAGCAGCAATTATAAATTATATTTCGATCAAACAATAACATCAATCATACTCTAAACAGCTGTTTATCTCCTTATCATTATTTCCATTTATCAGTATGTCACATACTTTCCAAACACTGTGTACTTCATGTCCAGGTGGGGCTGTTTGGCATAAGTGAAGAAAAACTGGGAGCCGTTTGTGTTGGGGCCATTGTTTGCCATTGAGACGACTCCTCTCACATTATGCTGAAACAAAATAAAGCCGAAGAACACAAACGTGACAAGACTGGCCAAAGTCTGACGTTGGATAAAACATCGTTGTGATATAGGAAACACAAACTAGAGTTAATAGATACTCACTTTTAGGTGTTCACTGTACTCGTCTTCAAATTTGCGGCCCCATATACTCGTTCCTCCTTTACCTGTGCCTGAATGGTTTTCAATCAAAATACGGGGAAACAACAAAACAGGACGTGAGGATGTGAATTCTGACGTCTCAGTGCCAAAATGCAGCAGGTGCTGCAGCGATGTCGTACCTGTTGGATCTCCAGTCTGTACCATGAAACCTTTAATATTTCGGTGGAAGACGCAGCCATTGTAGAACCCGCTGGCACACAAAGCGAGGAAGTTCTGTGAATGATAAAGCACGTTAGGGGACTTCATAAGTTAAATTGGGGAAAAGTTGTATACGTCTGTGTTTTACATTACGATCTCAATGGGAGTTCTACTAGACTTTGACAGACTTTATTGTCATTCACAATTCACAAAAATCTCGTTGCAAGGCTCAGAATAAAAACAGAAGACAGGGTAATAACAGTATAAACATGAAATCACCACAGTTAAAAAGAAAAGTAAAATGATATGTAGCAGCAAGGGTGTATTATACAGTAAAGGCTGACCTAAACTCTTAAACTGTGAAGCGATCATATAAAAGAAAGGGATGTTAACAGATGTGGTAGAATTCATAATAATGTAGCAGCACGATGTATTCACGTAGCACTTCGTGTAACGCTAACCAGTCAACTTACTGCAGCTGACTCACCTCACATGTTTTCGGCGTGCGCTCGCAAAACAATTCAATTTTAACGTCTCCCAGATCTGTGTGGAGGGTGACAGCCTGTAACATTTACAAGAGAAAGGAGTTAGTTAAACTTTTAGGAGTCACAGGGATGTCCATTCATTGATGTTTGCTGCCTAGCTTAGCCCGCTAACCAGACTGCTAAAAGAAGCTAGTTCTCGTTACCAAAGGAACAAACGCACACGCTCATCTGTATCAAAACATCCCATTCTTCCGTATATATACATATTCTTTAAAGTGTTTGTTGTTTTAATGTTTGCAGATACCCGCTGGAAATGTTTACAACATCACTTGCCATTTCAAACGTCGCGTCTACGGAGAGGTGTGCCGGAGAAACATGTCCGTCTAGGTACAGTTGCACAGCGCTCAATGGTTCCGTACGTAAATTATAGTTTTAACACATTAACAGAACACGGGCACATTAAACTGCAATTATTGAGCTATTCATAAATATTATGGCTATGTGATCTCAACGTGCTGTTTTGTTCTATGGGTGAAGCTCAATGGAACGAGAACAAGCAGTGAATAAATAGAGTATAAGATGCGGTTAAATACAAGGCTGCACTGACTGTTTACTGTACATTATGCGGTTCTAAGTGCTGCTGGGTGTTCCCCTTCTTTTTGTAATGTATGCAGTGTTATTATTACCATGTTGGGTAATTTGATTTCAAAATTACCCAACATGGGGGGGTGGCACGTCGGGGGGGACACAGGCCTGACACCAGGCAGAAAACATGTGAGCCGTATCTTTGAGAGCCGAGAACCGCGAAAACCCAACCAAATTCTTTTTGTTACCTAACTTCACATATTTGAAACTCGGAACACAGACCTCGAGGTACGTTTGTCACTTTACATGATCTCCAGAGACAAAATACATCCTGTCAGTTATTTTCAGCAGAGACTGTTTTTCGTGTTTAACTGAGGTGAACAACAGACATTAGTAACAAACAAGCAGCGATGTACACAGAGTATACTTGAAATAACATATCTGTATGAGGACGTTCAGTGTTAGAGGTTTGAATTTAATGTGGGCTGCTGGATGAGCAGAGGGTAACACCCTCAGCACAGGAAACAGTTATGATACACTGCCAGTTTGGGGAAACACTCCATCTTCTGCAGAGAGAGAGATGATGCACACTTTGAAGAGCATGTCAGGCAACACATCATCCAAACGTACTGACAGGCCACATAAATACCTTTGTGTGCACTTGAACAGCCTCTACAGGTCGCCTCATGTTCTGTCTTCCATGTCTATCACACACATCTGTCAGTCCAAAGGTGGACCACGAGCCACCATTCAGGAACCAGTACTTTAAAGTATCTGACCCAAGAGCCTCAGTTTGTGTTTGTCCTCTCTGACTGACAGCACAGTGACTCTGCGGTTGAATAAAGTTCATCAACCCTGAAGACCAGGAGACCCCCGAGGACCAGATCAGAGTCACAGAGACAAACCTGACAAACAGAAGAACACTTCAAACCTGAACTGACGGTAAGAACTGTGATCTGCTGGTTCACTACAAGTAGACAGGACTCGGGGTCTCCTGGGGTTGGCCCTTTTTGTTCTTCATCGTAAACAGCTGTGGAATTTGTCTCAAGCTGTATTTCAGGTTTTAAACTGATGGATGTTTGCTCATTTTATAAGAAATCAGTGCATAGTTGTGTCTGCCTTTTTATACTTTAGATTAAATGTATTTCAGGTTTAAACTGTTTAATTTGACACCTGGATGAATGTAACGTGTGGTAAAAGTGCATCCAGAAAAATGTTTTATAAATACAAGCTGAGTATGGGAGCATGAAGCGAATTGGACACAAATGGAAGAAAACTTTGAATGATGGCTGGAATGTTTCAGACTGAATAAAACTGGTCAGAGGAGAGAAGTCCATCACAGGTGAACCAAATCAGGGCTGTGCAGACGATCAAACCTGACAGGAGACAACAACAATGCAATACAACTTCAATGTCTTTCACACACATCTGTCAGTCCACAGGAAGACCACAAACCACCATTTTGCCACCATTATACAGTACTTATCAGTTTGTATTTGTCCTCTCTGACTGACAGCACAGTGACAGACACAAACCAACAACAGACGGTGAAGGTCTGGTTCTGATGATGCTGGACATGGATCACATGTTGATGGTTCTCCTGGTGTTGGTCTGGAGCTCAGGTACGACTCAGACAGAACCTGAAAGGTGGTGTTGCTGTTCATCTGTATGGATCTGTAAACGCAGCAGTCATAGTTGCTAAAATGTAGCCAAACACGTTCATCTGTATCCTCATGTATCGCTGTAAAAAGGTCATGAAGCAGGTTTGAGCGTCCATGTAATAAGACACGTTGTATTGAAATGACTTCCTCAGACCAAATGAGGATTTTCCATGAATTTGAGATGAGCAAAAGAACTGGATATGAAACATGAACAGGGATTGGTGGATGGGAATGGTGGAGCAGGATGATAGCTGCAGTGTGGGCAAGGCCTTGGGAAGAATCTCCCTTAGATTCCAGGTTCAGCAGACCCCTGAAAGCTTCCTTGAGGATGCAGAGACAACTGACTATTGCAAAGGTTCAAATGTTCTCAGCAACATGTTGACTGTTCTTAAGCATGTGAAGTTGAAACAGTTTAAAGTCGGTCCATACCATTTTTAGATGAGTTTGTTGTTGCCCATCACTTCCAGCTTGTCTTAATTGGTTATCAAACTTCTGAAGGTCTGGCCTGATGTACTTATTGGACCAGAACTCTTCACTGCTTCATTGGATCCCAACCAAATTTGGGCTTCACCTTGTGTCCTTTGGTAGAACACCTCCATATGTTCTGAATTCTGGGTAGCATCTTCATGTTGTCGTGACATGAGTCACCAGCACTTCTTGTTGGGGCTCTTGCAGGAACTGTGTCAGCGAGCAGCAGCAGATGCAGCAGTTTGTGTTGATGTTTATTTTCTACTTTTCTAAATCAGGTTTTCAGGCAGAAGAAGTCCACGATGACGCTGGTATGTAGAAAAATCTATAAATGTTGAATTACATTAGAGAAAGTGACTTTATGATGGACTCACTGATGACTCTCTTGTTTCTGTTCAGAACTTGTCAGGTTGGTGGGAGGAGGCAGTCGCTGTGCAGGAACACTGGAGGTCAAACATCTGGGAGAATGGAGACCAGCGGATGGCTATGTCTGGACCCTGAAGGCAGCAGCTGTTGTCTGCAGAGATCTGGACTGTGGCTCTGCTGTTTCTATAGAATGGATAAAAGAGTCTTCATACAGATCTGTGTGGAAGATCAAATCTGACTGTGTTCACTCTGGATCTGCTCTGAAGGACTGTGTAACGCCAGCATATGAGTCTCGCGACACCTTGAATCTCACCTGCTCAGGTAAGTCCATCAGTGATCTCTGACAGTAATGTTTGCAGTGTGTTCCTTCCTCTGTCTCACTGACAGTCAGTGGTTTCCATTGGACTGAACTGTAAAGTTATCCAGGACAAGAACATCCTAAAGGTGAAGAGCTGGTCTTGTTGCCAGGTCACTGCTTCAAACCTCGCATAGACTGCTGACCTTCACCTGACAGGACACACCTGGAGCAGCGTGTGCTTCTTTCTTTATTGACGTGTTGTATTCGTTCAGCTTCAGTGATATCTCAGTGGTCTTGTTGCTGGAAGCTCAGTGCTTCTCTGTCTAAAGCTCAAATTCAAATTAGCATAATTAGCATGAATGTCACAGTTAAATTACTGCCAAAGATAAATTACAGGTGACTGAAGTAAACACAGACACTGATTGGCTCGTGAGCACAAAACATCCAATGAGCAAACGAGTTAGAAAGCCTCTGAATGTGAACGATAACTATTCACCGTCACACGGCAATGTGATGCCTTCAAGGACCACAGTGAGAGAATGATGCCTCAGCGCTGTCACTGTCCTGAATCCAGGTAAATCCACATTAGAGTCCGGAGTGTTCTGAGTGAGCCCAGTTTCAGAGAGGCACAGTAAACTGTCCTCACAGGAGCAGCCAGCTCAGACGGTTCGCATTCCCCATGACTGTTCATGAAACTGAGGGCTTGTACCTCCACCGTTTACTCTGAATTATTGTGATCAGACACCTTCAATAAACTGATGACTCTCTCTGCAGACTCTATCAGGCTGGTGAATGGGACTAGTCTGTGTTCAGGCAGACTGGAGGTGAAGTCTGCCCAGTCTGACCAGCGGTGGTCCTCAGTGTGTGAAGCTGACTTTGACCAGCAGGATGCAGAGGTGGTCTGTAGGGAGCTCAGCTGTGGGGCTCCTTCAGTCCTCCAGGGGGCGCTCTATGGAGAAGTGGAGGCTCCAACATGGACCAAAGAGTTCCAGTGTGGAGGCAACGAGTCTGCTCTCCTGGACTGTAGAAGCTCAGGATCAACTAGAAACACCTGCTCACCTGGAAAAGCTGTTGGACTCACCTGCTCAGGTAGAAGAGGAGCTGCAGCTTTGATTTGGTTCATTTCTGTTCTAATGAAACTCACTTTGTTCTCTGACTGATGACTCTCTTGTTTCTGTTCAGAACCTGTCAGGTTGGTGGGAGGAGACAGTCGCTGTGCAGGAACACTGGAGCTGAAACATCTGGGAGAATGGAGACCAGTGGGTGGCTATCACTTCACCCTGAAGGCAGCAGCTGTTGTCTGCAGTGATCTGGACTGTGGCTCTGCTGTTTCTGTAGAATGGATAGATGAGCCTTCAGACAGATCTGTGTGGATGATCAAATCTGACTGTGTTCAGTCTGGATCTGCTCTGAAGGACTGTGTAATGCCAGCATATGGGTCTCTCTACCCCTTGAATCTCACCTGCTCAGGTAAGCCCATCAGTGATCTCTGACAGTAATGTTTGCAGTGTGTTCCTTCCTCTGTCTCACTGACAGTCAGTGGTTTCCATTGGACTGAACTGTAAAGTTATCCAGGACAAGAACATCCTAAAGGTGAAGAGCTGGTCTTGTTGCCAGAAGGTCACTGCTTCAAACCTCGCATAGACTGCTGACCTTCACCTGACAGGACACACCTGGAGCAGCGTGCTTATTTCTTTATTGACGTGTTGTATTTGTTCAGCTTCAGTGATATCTCAGTGGTCTTGTTGCTGGAAGCTCAGTGCTTCTCTGTCTAAAGCTCAAATTCAAATTAGCATTATTAGCATGAATGTCACAGTTAAATTACTGCCAAAGATAAATTACAGGTGACTGAAGTAAACACAGACACTGATTGGCTCGTGAGCACAAAACATCCAATGAGCAAACACGAGGTCCAAACGAGTTAGAAAGCCTCAGAATGTGAACGATAACTATTCACCGTAACACGGCAATGTGATGCCTTCAAGGACCACAGTGAGAGAATGATGCCTCAGCGCTGTCACTGTCCTGAATCCAGGTAAATCCACATTAGTGTCAGGAGTGTTCTGAGTGAGCCCAGTTTCAGAGAGGCACAGTAAACTGTCCTCACAGGAGCAGCCAGCTCAGACGGTTCGCATTCCCCATGACTGTTCATGAAACTGAGGGCTTGTACCTCCACCGTTTAGCCACTAGCCTAGCCTTAACTTCAGTCCGGCTCTGTGGCTTCGGTATCTCAGGTATGGGGGAACAGTGCCGGCCCGTCCCATTGTTTGGAGGCAAAGCGGCTTCTCTCTTGAATAAACAAGTTGTGCATCACTACGTTGACAGTAAAAAGACATGGTATCCACAGGATATATGAAGTTCTACACAGTGAGTGTAGGATGAAACAAACACACTTTAAACACTAAAAATAACAAAAAAGAACATCTCAAATTCTAAAACCTCTCAATAATAAAACAGAAGGTTTTACTCTGAATTATTGGGATCAGACACCTTCAATAAACTGATGACTCTCTCTGCAGACTCTGTCAGGCTGCTGGATGGGACTAGTCTGTGTTCAGGCAGACTGGAGGTGAAGTCTGCCCAGTCTGACCAGCGGTGGTCCTCAGTGTGTGAAGCTGACTTTGACCAGCAGGATGCAGAGGTGGTCTGTAGGGAGCTCAGCTGTGGGGCTCCTTCAGTCCTCCAGGGGGCGCTCTATGGAGAAGTGGAGGCTCCAACATGGACCAAAGAGTTCCGGTGTGGAGGCAACGAGTCTGCTCTCCTTGACTGTAGAAGCTCAGGATCAACTAGAAACACCTGCTCACCTGGAAAAGCTGTTGGACTCACCTGCTCAGGTAGAAGAGGAGCTGCAGCTTTGATTTGGTTCATTTCTGTTCTGATGAAACTCACTTTGTTCTCTGACTGATGACTCTCTTGTTTCTGTTCAGAACCTGTCAGGTTGGTGGGAGGAGACAGTCGCTGTGCAGGAACACTGGAGCTGAAACATCTGGGAGAATGGAGACCAGTGGATGGCAGTGACTGGACCCTGAAGGAAGCAGCTGTTGTCTGCAGAGATCTGGACTGTGGCTCTGCTGTTTCTATAGAATGGATAAAGGAGCCTTCAGACAGATCTGTGTGGTGGATCACATCTGACTGTGTTCAGTCTGGATCTGCTCTGAAGGACTGTGTAAAACCATCATATGGGTCTCTCTTCCCCTTGAATCTCACCTGCTCAGGTAAGTCCACCAGTGATCTCTGACAGTAATGTTAGCAGGGTGTTCCTTCCTCTGTCTCACTGACAGTCAGTGGTTTCCATTGGACTGAACTGTAAAGTTATCCAGGACAAGAACATCCTAAAGGTGAAGAGCTGGTCTTGTTGCCAGAAGGTCACTGCTTCAAACCTCGCATAGACTGCTGACCTTCACCTGACAGGACACACCTGGAGCAGCGTGTGCTTCTTTCTTTATTGACGTGTTGTATTCGTTCAGCTTCAGTGATATCTCTCGCAGCATGCAGCATGTTTGTTTCTCAAACTCCCAAACAAAAGAATTAGTAATATGTTTCATTACATCTCATACCTGATAGTATCTTCAGAAATATAGTTTACTGTTTACCTCTGCGGAGCCACTGAGGCCTTGAGAGGCATGCAAATCATGGACACAACCCTCCACCCTGTGGGTCGTTGAGGTCACCTGTGGGTCGTTGAGGTCACCTGTGGGTCGTTGAGCTCACCTGTGGGTCTGGTAGTTTCACCCTCTTCTGTTTTCACAGACCTGCTGGTTCAGCCAAACATCTCTGTGTCCTCCATGGACGTCTCCAAGGACCAGCAGGTGACCAGAGGCTGCAACTTCACCATCAGCTGCTCCATCCAGCCACAGTACCCAGGAGGCTCCTTCCTGCTCACCTTCACCTCAGCACACAACTACACCCAGCCAGCTGTCTATCACTCTGCCCACTTCCTGTTTCCTGCTGCAGATCCCGCCCACACAGGAAGCTACAGCTGTGTCTATCACGTCTATGTTTCTTCTCATAAGTTCTCCTCTGAGAGCCGACTGCTGACGCTCACTGTCTCAGATGTGTTGTTGGAGAAAGTGAGTCCAAGAGGTAAATGTTCACCATCTGTCTGGACTGATCAGGGTCAAGTTGAACTGAAAAAGCAGGTGCACAGGTTCTTCAGGAACGTTAAGAAGAACGTTACAGTCCTGATGCTGATCTGTGATCTGATGTCATGATCTGGTTCTTTTTCAGGGTTTCCACCAGTTTACATCTTCACTGTTGTTCTGGTCCTGACTTTGACTCTGTGCATCACTGCCATTTATTCAGCTTCATTTCACACATGATTAAACACTTAGCCTGTAGAAATTCAGCTTGAGGAGTGACCGTCAGTGACTGTGCTGTCATGTCTCTGCAGGCCAACAGGGGGCAGACGTCACAAACACAGATGGACCCTGAACTGTCGACTGTTGACAGGAGGACACCTGAATCAGATGGAATGAAGGGAACGGAAAAATAAATCCTGAATTTCTCCTGGAGACCCTGCAGAGGCTTTGATTTAACCTTGGATGATTCATTGGATAAAATCTTTTCTGAAGAACATTTGGTATCATATTCCTGTAAAACATTCAAATATAGAATATTTTAATTAAATGTGATTTCAGTATTCAAAGACTGATTACAGAAAACATCAATCAGTTATTAATCAGTTAATTAGTTAATCAGTCTAACATGTTTAATGGTAAAAACTTATGTATACTTTACATCAGGGGTGCCCACACTTACACACCTCGTGAGCTACTTTTAAATGACCGGGGGGGGGGGGGGTACGTACCAGCTAATTTTCAAATTACCAAGCCAAAACAATCGCTAATAATATATATATGCACACACATAATATTGTAGCCAAGTAAGAAACCAGGTGTCATGGACGGCCCACCATACTGGCAGCAGCGGCTGCGGGCGTGCACAAGCGTGAGCGCGTGCATGGGTGGACGGCTCTGCGATCGACTGGATCATGTCTGGCGATCGGCCGGTAGCTCGCGATCAACGTATTGGGCACCCCTGCTTTACATTATCATGTGCTATGAGGATTTAAGTTGAGGGTGTTGATTGTAACATATTTGAATTAATACCTAAAATCACCCCCAACTCTATTATACATTCAATTAAAGGACTCTGATCAGTTTGTGTCTCTATTGTGACTTTAATGAAGTCAAACTCCCAAACAAAAGAATTAGAAATATGTTTCATGACATCTCATACCTGATAGTATCCTCCTGTGGGTCGTTAAGGGCCGTCAAAGCCACGCCCTCTGATGAAAAGTTGAAATTATTTCTCAGATGTCAACACCAAAGCCTCGACAACATCCACACCTAGTTTGAGGTAGATATACTCAAACCCTTTGGAGGAGGCTATCGTCAAGTAAAATATGACACTTCCTGTCGCCAACAGGTGGCGCTGTATCTATAACTGAATATTGTTGTTTAAATTTGTTCAATTCTACAATGTATGTGTGAGTTACAGCCAAATTACTCCCACTTCCTGTTCCCTGGCGAAACATCAAAATTTAAAACGCCGCCACGAAAAATTCCTTTGATGAAACGTTAAAAGCTTCGCAATTTAACATCGCCCATGTCTGTAGATCGTACGGTCCAAATTTGACAACGATCAAAACAAAGCTCTAGGAGGAGTTCGTCTTAGTACGAGGTGTGGAAATCCAAAATCGTGGCAAAATATGATCTTTGATTCAAAATGGCGGACTTCCTGTTGGAGTTAGACCATGGCTGCAAGAGGCTTTTTTGTGTGTCTCTGTATGTTACAGACTCCCGCTAAATTTCATACACATGGATGAAACCGTGTCGAGGGGCTCCTCCGAAAACGAAGGTGGCACTGTAGAGCCATTTTTGTACGTCCATGTGAGACCCCCAAAATACGTAATTTTACGCCCGACTTTGGGGGGGTACGCAAAGAGTTTTCGAGTACATATAGGCCGTCAAAAATGCGATTTACTTTTAGGAAGAAAAAAATAAAATAAAATAAAATAAATAAACATTCGAAATACAATAGGGCTTCGCACACTCTGTGTGCTCGGGCCCTAATAAATAGCTTTTTAATTTAAATACAGGGACCCTCTTTGAGACGGGGCCTCATTAAGCAGTCAAGTGGGATGTGCTCATCATGTCACTTGTTATTATGCTTTAGTGGCGCGTAATCCAGTTTTATGTTAACGTGCTTTGTGTTCATAAAGATTGTCACAACCAGAGCGCCCTGTTTTTCCTGTTTCACCAATACAGCGCTCATCGATGTGTTCAACGTTTGCCCTGCACAGGAGTCAAACACACGGCAGAAGCCAAGGCAAATTTGGTCGACCAAGTTTATTTCATTTGACCTCTAGTGGATGGTGTGCAGGAAAGGATGGGACACATATTTAAACAAAATGCTCACGGTCACATCATTCATGTCAATACTGATGCACTGATGATTTCCATATTCATGGAAAAAAACAACAACAAACAAAAAAAAACAACCAAACACTGCATGAAGCCAAACTTGTACATCACATGTGATTGGATGATAGTTGGGAAACATGAAAGGGACCCCCCCCCCCAAAAAAAACAGATTTTGTACCCAAAAATAGTGAATTCAAGAGGAGAAAGATGAACATCAAGGGGTGAGAAAGAGGTGAGAAAGTCTCATCATGCCAGCATACTCGCACACAGATAACACACACACACACACACACACTCTTCATCTGTGCTAATTACAATGCAGACAACAACGCCGCTCAGATTATACATGGTCATTGACAAAAAAAAAACAACGCAGAATCAAGGTTAAACCAAGTAGGTTTTTCATTTCTTTTTTTCTTAAAAACACAAACACATCTTGTTTTAAACCAGCAGTCAATATTAAATACACCAAACTAGAAAAGAATGTATAGAAATGCATATAAAACTGTAACTGTATAAAACAACTGTTTAAATTAATAAAAATACCAGGTGTAATAGAAAAAAAAAATAGGCAATCAACTCAAAATTAAAGTAGTGAGTACTAGCTGGCTTCCTGAGAAATTTAGTTATATTTCAATAATACTAATAGCTGTCAAAATGAAAAAAAAAGAAAAGAAGGGAAAATAGCTGAGACCTAGAGCTATCTAGTTACTGACACCTCTTTACTAGTGGTCACTGCAACGCTTTACATTTGACATAAGGTTTTCTGATGTCACTCTTAACTAGAATATAGTTGATTGTCTTAATCGTCAGTGTATTGCTGAGGCGTCCTGGACGTTATTCAAAATGTTCCAGTTTGGACTTAAAGGGCCGAAATTATTATTATTTTTTTTTTCTATGACTAGTTCCGAAAGACAACTAAAATACTAATCTAATACCATTTTAATCTCATGACTGCCAGTCATTCAGCTGAACTTTCCCATACCGGAAAACATACACAACATGTGTTGTATACCATTATTTGCATTCACCTAAATGTTACTCGTGGGAGAGGTGCCATAGTGCAAAAGCATTCTGTAGGACCGAGAAAAAAAAAAGAGCATCACCTCTAATCTACTCAAGCTACTGAATCCTCACCATCACATCAGTAAAATGAATGTGACAAAAAGAATGCCCATGCACATTAGAAGACTACGTCACTGTCAACCTTTACATAGTTTAAATAAAGGCAATATTGCACAATATAGCATAGTTAAACGTGTTATTGAAATAAATGTACATAGCTTAAACTATCCCTATGCTTTTCAACCCAGTTACTGCACTGTATATTGCTACTGTCCAAGTTTTTTTTCTTCTTTTTTTTTTTGCAGTTATTA
This sequence comes from Nibea albiflora, assembly GCA_014281875.1. Classification (NCBI taxonomy): domain Eukaryota; kingdom Metazoa; phylum Chordata; class Actinopteri; family Sciaenidae; genus Nibea; species Nibea albiflora. Next base: position 13,285,982 of record CM024801.1, read on the forward strand.
AAACATAAAGTGATCTTTTTTTTCCGCTCTCAGGGCAAACACAAGGACCCCTATTGTGTGTTGTGCTGTGTCAGAGGTGTGCATTGATCTTAAATTCCTTTTTTTTTTTTTCTCTTTCTTTTTTTTTTAAGCATCACACTGCTTACTGTGGCAAAACACAAGTGCAGAAAAGCCACTCTCGGGCAAAAAGTATTCGACATTTCTCTCCAAATGAGCGCACTTTGAAGGCAGAAACACACGGCAGCATCTCACTCAACAGGAAGGTGTTCACTGCCCGGTGGGGTTGAACCAATGACCTGCATGCTGTGAGATTAAACTATCTCATACTTAATACTTAGTTTGAAGAACATATTACTCTAATTTTGAATTTGCATTTTTAAAACAATTCTGTTTTTGTGTCTATTTGGCTTTTTCTCTCTCCCATTCCTCTGGCAGGGTGGAGTTTCCACACGTACATGAAGTCACACAGATCAATAAAAAAAAATAAAAAAAATAAAAAAAAAGCTTTCATTTTCCATTCAAATCTAAAAGAAAAAAGAGAAAAGAATATGAATAAGTCATAAGCCTGGTGGACATTTTGCTGGGTAGTTTAAATCATAATTCCCTTCTGGCTTTAACACTAGAAGTTGTCAGCGGTGCACAGCAACCCTGGGTGACAAAATTAAAGCTGCACTATTGGAGATTTTGATGTCTCATTAATCATATTTGAGACACCGTGTGTCTCTTTTTTTTCCACTCGTCAAAAGTCCACAGGAAGCGAAGACATGAAATATTAGAGCAAACTATTAAACAAACAGCAAAACTGTCCCGTTAGTCCCTTTAGCATTTGGGGCTGGGTAGTTCAGTGCAGCTTTAAAGACATTTATCTGCATCTAAATCTGAGAAGATGAAGTTTGTTTTCAACTCCTCGAATGTCTCTAGAAAAATAACAGAAAGGGTACATAACATAGGAGTGAGTTACAGTTAAGGCAACTGTCCTGAAAGCCACGGCTCTTTCCAAAAGTGGCTCTGAATCTTTCTTGTCAATAACAAAGGGATTTTGACAAACACATTTTCTGTTTTCATTAACTGGAATGTTTTTTTTGTTTTTAGTTTCTTTGTTGCTTATTTTCTTTTTTAAAATTTACTTTAATAAATCTAATAAAGCAATTTAAATCATTTAAATATTTTAGATTAAAGGTGGCTGTAATCTCAAACTACCCTATCAAGGTATTGTATTAATGACTACAAACTAATAAACGATGTTAATAAAATAAAATAAAAAAGATCTTGAACACAAGGCCAGGTGCTTACAAAACATATTTGAAGAAATGTCTGGTTCTTTTAGTTCTTATTTTCAGACAATTACACTCAACTATCAGGACAAACAAGTAGACCAGTACTTCATATCCACCACAGAAAGAGTAATAAACCATTCTAGTGTTTCAGGTGAGTGTACATTTCAGACAATTATGATTATGAACGCTTTTGACTCATCTCATTCAAACCCTTTTCATCATTTCCCCCAGATTTTTCTTAGTTTTGTGCAATTTGTTACAAACAAACAACGTAGAGGCAGCATGACCATGAAATAAGATTAACAGAATGCCCACTGAGTTGTATACTGGCAGTAAGGGTTGGGTATCTGCTTGCTGAGAAGATGCTTCACTGGTGTAATTGTATGGGGTGATGTCTTATACTAGTCCACTCAGAATTCAGAAGACTGACCGCTTTTCCTCAAGTGTACTGTGGGTCAAACACACCGCACATCTTCCCCCCCTCCACTCTGCCAAACTAGCTCCATTATAATATCACAGGTTGCAATGCTGAGAACTGAGGCCAACCAAAGACAACTTCTCTGCCTCGGCAACACTACAGCAGCCTCTTCGGTGGCCTTCTCGAGACAACTCGTAATTAGTTATCCCTGATTTCATGTTATACTTTCATGATTTTCCAATCCATTTCAAACTGAGCTCACATGAACGTATTCCCGCCGTGATTATCCCTCTAAAGCAGAAGAGACAATGACCACCACAGGTCAGTGCTGGACAACAGGAGAGTTAAAAACTTTGGGATAACCACTGTTGTCGCTTCAATTTATAGAATTGCTAATCTGACAGTGCACTGCTCATGATCGGTGTTGTCATTCCCTCTGTATGTACACATATAAAATATTTAGTGAAACAATCAATGACTTGTCAGATATTATAAGTGATCTCTATCATTTTTCTTAAAAGAAAAAAAAATGGAAAAAGCAGCTTTGTCTGTCGTTGGACAACTTAAAATATGTAGAAGGAGTGATAGTTGCAGTTCAAAAATCACCTTGCTATCTTAGTAGTAAAACAAACAATACTACAAGATTCTTGTAATAATGTTTTTTTATACTGATAATACCGGATGTGTTGGTAAATCAGTGGAAACGTCTTGCAAATATTTGCTCGGCCCGCAGTTTTGCATACTTAAACTTCACCACCACCACTGAGAAGCACCAAATGTAAACACTCGCTGCTGATCACAATGGCACTGCTACATTATTGCTAAAAAGCATCACTACTGGGATATAACGGGAAGGCCTGAGTAGTTGTTTGTAAAGGAAGGAAAATCAAGTTAAAGATTAAGAGAACAACCTGAAATGATCTGTATTTTGGTTCTGCCAAACTGGCACTGATTCTTGATACCCAACCTTACTAGCAGTACACTGCAGCAGGACAACTACCTGCTTCAACAAGCCCTATCTGAGTATAGGCGTTCCCTCCTGTGTCGGGGCCAAGTCGAGCCAGTATGTGTTTCTTTCACAGACCTGGTCAAGCCTGTTCTTTGTCAACTTTCCATAATTGTTCCTTGACCTCCGTGGGCAGGGTGTTGAAAAGATCCTCCTCCACCACGAGGCCGGTCCTCTTTAGCTGTCGGCACTCGCCCAGCTCCACGGGCAGACACTCCAGACGGTTTCCTCTCAGCTCTAGCTGTGTCAGCCCAGTCAGCTCTCCAAACCGTGACGGCAGAGACTGCAAGCAATTGTTTCCCAAGTTCAAAGTGCGGAGCTTCTTGCACTGGAACAGCTCATTAGGCAGACTCTCAATCTTTATTTCAAAGCGGAGGAGGGGGATGTGACGGGACAGGAACAGAGAGAAATTAGAATTTGTAAGTTTAAAACGTTTCCAGCAGCAGACAAACAAAGCATAAAGTGCAATATGCACTCAACACAAATTACACCAGTTGGAAAATGTTGATTAAGTACTTACTCTGTTGGCTGTCACTGCGAGGTACTGAAGATTCTGGAGGAAGCCGATGTCCGTAGGGATATATGTTAGGTTGTTATGGCTCAGGTCCAGGAAGCGCAGCTTGCGGCAATAAAACAACTGGCTGGGGATCTTCTCAATCTTGTTCCTGTTCAGATACAGTTTCTCCAGGTTGGTCAATGTGCCAATCTGGATGGGAATATAGGCGATCTGGTTGTACCAGAGCTTAAGGCAGACCAGCCGATGCAGGTGCTGGAAGCTGATTATCTCCTCGATGGTCTTCAGGTTGTTGTCCTTCAGATCAATCTCCTGCAAGTTGTGCAAGCTAAAGATCGAGTGCGGTATGCGCTCCAAATCGCAGCGGATGAGCTCCAGTTCTGTCAGGTTCACCATCTTCTTCAGACTGTTCAGCACCATCAGCTTAGTGCCTTCATTATTGATGGAAAGCTTCTGGAGGTGCATGCCGACATCAGTCACCACCTGAGGTAGCTTGGTGAGATTGCTCTTCAGACGAAGAACTTTGAGCCTCTTGAGCTCCCGGAGCCCATCAATGACAATGTAACGGTTGTTTTCCGCGCTGAGATTCCCTGTCAGGTGAAGTTCACTAAGATTCTTCAAACTGTAGATCCACAAGGGAATCTCTTTGATGTCCGTGAACTTGATGTGCAGAGACTTCAGGTTCTCGCGCAAAAAAGCCAGCGCGGGAGCTTCGATTTTGGCCGGCGTGTGGTAGAGCCACATCTCTCGCAGGTTGATCAGCTGGGCGATGATCGGGGGGATGGTGACATCGGGGATCAGCTCCAGTTTGAGAACCTCCAGCTCCATCAGGTCAAATACTGTATCTGGAATGCCACTCAGCATGAAAAGGTGCAACTCCAACTTCTCCTGAGAGTTCTTGGTAATCCTCTGCCTGAGCTTGTCCAGTGTCCACTCGTTGTTGAGGTTGAGCTGCCTCAGCTTATTTTCACTCACTTCTGAGAGGAACACCGCGAAGCGCTTCGAGTACAGAGGGTCATACTGGTCGATCATGTGCATCATGAACGCAAAGTCATTCTTTACATCGGGTATGTCGCTGTAGCTGCTCTCTTCCCGTATCGACTCAAAGGAGTACTTCTTTAGAGAGCGCCGGAGCATCCAGCAGAGGGTGTACATGCAGATCAGTCCATACACCACCACTAAGCTAATGTAGAAACAGGCTAAGATTTTAAAAAGTGTAGCAAGCGGGTGAGCGCAACGGTACACGCTGTAGCCTGTCAGGCTCTCTATGTTTACCGAACAGTCAACACTGAATTGAATATCGTGCACGTAATACCCTGTGTAGCAGATTATCAAAATGAACTTGATGACTTTGATGATAGTCTGACGGATGTACAGTCTGTACACAATGTCTCCTTCTTCGACGTGTATGCGGAACTTCTTCACTTTTTCAAACAGGGCTTTTGCCTGTTCGCCCTCTTTCTTGTCCAGAACCCCGGTTTCTGTTCTATCGACAATGCCCTGCTCAAAGCGTGTCTTTGTTCTCTGGAGCATAGGAACACTCGCTTCGACGTCCTCGCTGATGACAGACTCCTTGTGGTCCGTCGAACCGTTCATTTTCATTGGTTTTGGGTCGCTCTCCTCGACCACCGTCTCCGACAGTGCCCTGGTTGTCCACGGGGAGTCGAAGCATTTCAGCAAGATGGATACAAAGTGCTCTAATTTGGAACTAGTCCGCGGGAACTTGAACCAAAAGTTACTGCAAGCTAGGAAAATAAGGGTGTGGAGTAATACTAGGTAGGGAAAATACTTGGCAAACCAGTGCAATCTATTCTCATAGCACACAGCATCCACATAATTGTACTGGTGGCGATCCAGATCATACTGGATCCCTTTGGGCTCCAAGAACATTGATGCTGAGAGGGTAGAATTGAAGTTCTTCTTGCAGGTCTGATTGACCACCCATTTGCAAGGCAGGCAGATCATTTTGTCCTGGGTGACCTGCAGTGTCCCTCCAAACACAGAAATCATAAGCATAACAATGGAGATGTAGTCTGTGAACACGTCCCACCATGGTTTCAGGATGCGGTATGCTGGCTGTGTGTCCACAAAGTACCGCAGCTCAGTGATGGGGATCATGGTTTATCTGTGAAGAGAGAGAGAAAAAAAAAAAAAAAAAGAGGTCATATCAATCAACCATAAGTGATATACAAAGTTTTATAGCCTCATCAAACATAGAAAAATACAACAGATGTGACTTTGTACAAAATCTCACTTATGCCTTAACAGCCTTTAGTTGAACCACAACACAATACCAAGACGATAAATCAATACTGGAACGCTAACTAACAAGGTCATACATCAGAACTTTGCAGACACTTAATCTGAAGTCTGCCACGAGTAATGAGATAGAGATTCCCGCTTGTTGTGACAAAGAATTGCCTGATTGACTTCACCGGGTGGGCTACCATGTTATTGATTTAACTATACAGACACAATTAATCTTGCTTTCAAAAGGGGGTGTCATAGTCGACGTAGGACTTCAAATGTTTCAGCTAAATGGCAAAGCAGCCATCAATAAAACATTAGGATCATTTGTCTGTATTTTCATTTAGTCCCAAGCAAGATTTAGGTGAAGAATTGATGAGTTCCTAAAGAAAAAAACAAAAAATAAATACCACACGGAAAATGTGACAGCTCCCTTGAACGTGTATGCAGACTATAAACAGAATAAACGAGTGCATTAACAGAGCAATCATTTCAGATTGGCTTCATCAAGAAAAACCTATGCACGCGGTTTTCATTGTAATTAGCAGGAAATTAGGAAAAGCTGAAATATGTCTGTAAAATTACATTGTAACAACCAGTAACACAATCCAATCATTATTGGCAAATGCCCTGCGTGTCAGTACAGGTGCTGGATACTGATCCACGGTATTATATCTAGGTAGAAAAGCCCTAGAAGGCCCTATGAGGTGCAAATCTGTAAGCACAACCTCTGTATGTCTGTATTATAACAGACCTACAACTGCTATGTTAATGAAAGAGAAAGTTGTAATTTGTGCGTGACGATCAGGATCCACTCCAAAATTTAATATGGCTGTTCCTTGGCCCATGCTACACTCTTCTGGCATGTTTTATGAAAATCAGGTGAGTACTGATTACTTCCATAATCCTGCTGACAGACAAATGGCAGAGGTAAGAAGAGCTAAATGTGGGCACTGTAATCATACACACTTGTTAACTGTTATACCTCGGCATCTCTTCTTTTAATACTGGACCAAAACAATGTAACTTTGCATTCTGCAAATCAATAATTAGATCAGTATGGTTATTTTAACCATTAACATTTTGAATGTATGTATTGTATCACGATATTAGATACTGTATAATAAAATTACAGTATTTTATCGGCTTCAATATCATCTGTCCCTATAATTAAAGAGTAAATCTTTAATGTATCCATAAAACCTCATATCTACATCAGGCACACAGGCAGCAAGACCCAGTCAAGTTATTACTCCACATTTTTGGTATGAATGATAACCAAACTAAAAGAGAAAAAAAAGCACAGATAAACAACATAACTTGGGTCAGGATATATACACAAATGATCCTAACACGTTTGAAAAATGTTTTCTACTTACAAATCCAAACCGTAAAACACAACAACTCCATACATAAACAACCAAGAGCAATCCAGAACTGTTCCTCTGTCGCCGCTGTACATCGGAGCCAGATAAAGCCATCCAAATCAACCTCTAGCCTTGTGCGAGTGCGACACACCCAGCGTGTAAGCTTGAGAAGTCACTCTTCTAAAGATGATGTTCCGTTTTGGCTTGTTTAACTCAAACAACACGAGCGCCAGTGGAGCCACCTTGCTCCGCTGCTCTCTATTCTTAGCCGTTTCCGTTAATAATACCCAGAGTATTGTCTGTGGGGGCCTTGAGAAGCACCTCCCTTGACCTTCAGGAGGAGATCCTGTTTACCTTATAGAAGCTGCTGTCTCCAAACAGTGTCTCCCTGGAATACTCCCACCGTCACCTTTTGCACCCCCACCGCCCCCAAAAAACACACACCTACACATACACAAACAAGAGTCGGGAGTTGGCATTCGTCACGGCTTGCACTTTGTTAGGAAACAGTAAAGGCGAGGAGTCAAGACGCCTAGTCTGATCCTTGGCCAAATCAGCATATTTAGACTGGCCCCAGTTCAGAGGAACTTTTTGCTCACACAACAGTTATTCCACTGAAGTAGTCTGGAGTGCGTAGAAGGTGTGACAGCAACAAGTGTAGCCTGTGAATAAAACACTCACCGGTTTGAAGGTGTTATCTGTGCTCCAGTGACTGGTGGTTTCTCTGGTGGACAAGCCACTCTCTGTGTATCCAAACTTCTTCATGGACCATCGCCTCTCTCATCGCCATGGGGTTGAGTTAAAAACCTGAGGAACATTTTTTTGAAAGATGGACATATACATATTTATATATATGGTTTCATATTTTTCTAGCATGCTTTACCAAAAAGCGTCAAGAAAGTTGCCTGAATGGTCCAAGTTTTAACAGCAATACTACAACAAACGATGTTTGCCTTTAAGAGTCATGGCTTTAATTAAGCACTACGTGATATATGGTGGCAGATATGCTTTGTGTTGTCAGATACATGTGTTTATTTAGATGCTTGTAGAGACTATCCATCTGTCGGCGCTACTTACGTTAGCATCGCATGTCTTTGTCATCTGGCTAGGTAGCTAAGCAGGCGCTTCTTATCAGAAAGTTGAAGCTGGGTGTCTGTTTATTATTATTATTTATTTAATATACACCATTACATGATGTGACAGATTAAATGTCAAGTCATACGCTGACATCTAACAGGAAGCTACTTATCAGCGCCGACCAGAAGCGAGCACATTTCTTGCTATCAAAACACGTTAGCAAACTAGGCTAGGCTAGCTGCAGAGCTAATCTAAGCTAGCTACACCGGCTCTCGTCGGAAGTTTACACCCTGAGTCAAACCCTGAACTTAACATGACAGTGATACGTCGCCGACGCGTGTTGAAAGTGCTGTGGTGTTCAACTCACTACGTCTGATGTCCCGCGGTCAAATCCAAGTACTTTAACATAGATAGTTGCTAACAAAATGCGCTCACTGGTGCTAGCAGCTCAGTTGTTTTTTTTCCCCAGCACCTCCGGGACTGCTCTCCTCTTACACCGCCCAGACGACGGGTGGCGCTGTGACGCTTTAACGGACATAAACACTGTTTCCCCTCCTCTTGTCTTCCTTTCTGGAAGAGAGAGGTGTTCATGTTTTGAGGGAGAGAGGAGCTTATGTTTTGACTGACTCCACAGCAGAGCCAAACAGTGTGTTTTAAAACCCCGAAATGCTGTCACTGAACTATACGCGGATTGTGTGCTCAGCCCGGGCTTTGCTGCACCCAAACTGGCTCCTGACGAACCGAGAGTCAGTTTATAAAGCTGTTACATGTTCAGCACATTGTATAACTACCAGCTTACCACTGAGGGGCACATGGCACAGCAGCAGGAGCCTCAAAGCACTGGGGGATGAGGGAAGAAGTTACCACAGTAATCTATTACCCAGGAAGTACAGCACAGGTCAAGTCAAGCTAAACTGCTGGAACTGCAAACAGCCTTTAGAGCAAAGCCCTGCTTTCTTCTGCATGTCATGCAAAGTAGTCCAGCCTCCTGAAGAAGGGACATCCTTCTTCAAAATTATGGACTGGTGAGTGTCTTGTTTCATATATCTCACTCATGAATATTTTTAACTTATATAAGTCAGCGGTTATTAGGTCAAACCCATTTCACGTTGCCATGTGTTGCCTCTTTTCAGTGACTGCACATTCACTCTGGACACACAAAAGCTGCAGAAAAGATACTTGCAGCTCCAGCGGTCGCTACATCCAGACAACTTCAGCCACAAATCCGTGGTACGGAAGGGAGGGGAGGGGGATCAGTTGGGTAACATGGTTTATGAGTCAGCTAAGGCTGGCCTATCTATTAGTACAAATGTGACACAAGAAACTGTGTTTGACCCTTTGTCCCTATTATGCCACTTGACTGTGCATTTTCGTTTTGTTAGTATGATTCATTGTGATTTGGCCAGGGAAATATCTCTGGGTAAAGTTGAGAGATGGGTTTGTTAAAAGACATTGACAAGTTTAGGCCCTTGTAAGCAGCACTGAATATATTAAGCTACTGAGCAAACAAGGTCAAAGGCAGGCAAGCTCAAGGAATCAAAAACTAAACAAGAGAGAAGACGGTAGAGCGTCGGTTCATGAAAGAACGGAGGAAAGTAAGTGGAAAACGTCTTTTCAAAAATGCAAATTCATCAACAGTGTTTTGACTTGCAGTATATCTGGAAAAGCACAAGTATGATGGCTTAGTTCCAGTAATCATATTATGAGGCAATTACAGTGTGTTTGATCTTAATAATACTCGTGCTGTTCCTGCTATGACATATCAAAATGTCTACTGTAGAAAAAAGCGTCTCATACAGCCTCCTGCACATTGTAACTTAGAAACCTAAAAGGATAAAAAACATGCACGATTTATTGTTGAAATGCCTTCATTTCAACAATTTAAACATTTAAACACACATGAAAGGCCAAAGGTGTGTTACAAATACAGTTTTACATATGTAGGGCAGATCTTTACGATTGATTCATCCCCTTATTATTTTCTTGATTAATTGATTAATCATTTAGTTTATGAAAATGGTCAGAATACATATGGGATTGTGTGTGTATGTTAACTAGATTGTAAAGGGGCACTCCATTGATTTTGCACAAGGGTCAGTTACCAGTCAGAGAAAATTAGACCGTTATTGAATTTTTCAGGCTGATGGGGATAGGGAGCACGAAATTCCAATCTGGAAAATTTCCATATTGATTCCAATATGGAAAATTGGCTAATATTCTTTTTACAGCATATAATAAACAGGCTTTGCAATGATCCCTCAAATGTGGTTAAAAATCAAAACAAACATAATTCATAGATCTAAATTATCCCAAGCATATTTTTCTGCATGATGTCATGTATAAAACAAAAAAAACAAAAGTGATGTCAGTGTATTTCAGTGTATTTGATAGACTAATATCAGCCGATAAAGTCAGAGTACCAATATATCTAAATACACAAATCTATAGAAATAATCCTGATTGTGACTTAGTGATGTCATCCTGGTTATTTCATCTTGGGTTACGAAGCTGTGACAGATAGCTGGGCAAGAATAAAGACATGGGTGTTAACCTAGCAGGGAATGAAAGCTGCTCTGAAGTTGCATTATATGAAAATGGTTGATGCAGTTTTTTGGAGATTGACCCACAATAGGAATAAAATTCAGGCTAAATTATATAAACATATTATATATAGAATATCGTCAGTGAAATGCACACAGCAACACTCGTAGTGCTCATACTGAAAAACACTAACGGAGAAAGGCAGGAGATAAAGTCACTCGTCTTTGGATGGAGCACTCACTCTCCACCATTTAAGAAATAAATTTGGTCTTTTCTTCCTCTTCACTTTTGATTTGTCACTTATGACAGGCAGTCAAGTGAACTTTTCCTGCCGCAGGAATTGTGTGTGGAAAAATAGGCTTGATGTACTTGGTAAATCACTTTGAGCCCAGAGCACAGTTAGGCTGATGAGACAGGTAGGCCTATATTTTACATAAAAGCCTCGACTCGTGCAGCTTTAAAAACGTCACGGAAAGAAATAAGGCTCGCCCCGATGCATCTGAGCGGTTTAAACTGGAACGTGTTTATAGATTATTTTACAAAGAGGTAAACAGTTGACAAAATCTTCACATTATCCAGTTTCCCCCCTCGTGGATCATTAAAAAAAAATTGCATGGCAGTTTAGAAGAATAAGCATTATGAGCACGAGGAGGAGCGGAGGTGTGTTGCCTCGCCCGTAATTTATTCTGTACACTCAGGTGGAAACGCACACTGCAGAATGTTGTCATGATACGATATGAAAGCTAAACTTCTATTCAGCAGACTGTGAGAGGGGAGGGGTAGCCTAAATGGTTTCTCCACACACAGCCTGTCCAATATTGTACTGACTCTGTTTTATTTATCAGCACCTCTGGCCATTTTTTTCTTAATTAGACATCTTCCAGCCTCAGGGGTTTTAATCATATATAGAAAACTTATTACTTATACAAGGCTACAAGGCAGCCACCTACTGCACTGGTTGTTATTACAGAAACAGCTCCACACGATGGGCCCATGGGCCAGAGCTTGAGACTATTGATTTTCACAAGAGCTGACAGACCTGATAGCTGCAAAATGTACTCGGATCTGCCAGCCATTTCCAAGATATTTTCCTCCCCGGCTTGTTTCCACACATCTGTCGTGTCAAACTTACACCTGCATCCCTTGAAGGGTCCCAAACTGTTCGACTACAAAAGAGTAGCTGTATGTCACACACCTAATTGTCAGTATCACTAAGGATTTGGTGTTTAAAAAAGTGACAGTGCTATAGATTGGAATGGCACGGTGTAAAATAGCTCAGATGCTATTCCTTTTTGTGACCGTTTGATGTTGTTGTTGTTCCAAATGCACAGCAGGCTAGTTAGAAATCACAGCAATACAAATTTTCTTTCTCTTTTTAATGAATGAATATAGACTGAACTTTCCATCATTAGGAGCAAACCTTAACAGTGCCTTTTTTTTTTTTTTGCAGAAAGAACAGGAGTATTCGGAGACCCATTCAGCCCTTGTGAACAAAGCATACAGGACTCTGCTTAAGCCTTTGAGTCGTGGTCTTTATATGGTGAGTTTGAAATCCCCGACTTAACTTGTGATGGTTTATATTCATAACTGCAAGCTGCCTGCCTGATGGCTTGTTCTAGACAAACATCTTCAGCATCTGACAGTCAAGAGTAGTGGCATGCATTTAAAAGAGCGGCCGAGTTTGATGAACTCTCGTCCCGTGTTGCAGCTGGAGCTGAAGGGGATGAGGATAGAAGAGGGCACTGACTCAGGGGCTGATCCAGAGTTTCTAATGGAACTAATGGAGATCAATGAAGCCCTTCATGGAGCTCGGACTTCAGAACAAGCCAATAAGATTGGCCAAGATGCAAAAGGTAAACAAATATGTCTGTCCAGTTTATTGAGTGAAAGTTATTGAGTGATTGGAGCTGAATGTTGACACGGTGGCTCTCTAAGCCCTAAAAAATGAAACAATGTAAGAAATGCAAATTAAGTTTTGGCTCCACTGGCGGAGGCATGCTTTGTAGTCCTCAAGATCTCAGTTCTAGTGGATTTGACGAAACCCGTGGTTACCATGGAAACAGCAAGTGCGATTTAATGCTATATCCGATACTTGTTGAACAGCTACTTTCCTCGAAACACAACAGAAGAGCAACTGGCGTGTTAGAGTGCAAGCAAACAAACTCATTCTGTAGGTATAGATATGCACATGTGCGTGAATCCAGAGCGGGAATGACGGACTCCGCCTCTAACGAGGAAAACTACAAAATTGATAGAAAGTAGAGGTATTTACAGAATGTCAATACATTGGATGGCTAATGCAAATTAATAGAGACATAAATGGTGTCAGAAATGGGACATATGTTCATGTTAAAGCTTGAAAACCTCTGACCAGTGAATGGTGCATAAATGACGTGAGTTTTATCTCTGTGTGTGTATGGTCTGTTCAATTTTGTAAATGAAAAACATTTCACTGTGTCCATGTGCTTGATTATGTCTTAACACACAGTATGTCTCCTGGAATTCTTTTTTTTATGTGGCTTGTTGAATTGAAATCCTCACTTGCAGGCCAAACTGGCAGACCTGACAAAGGAGATAGATGCTGCCCTGCTTAAAGGTATTATATTCAGACATCGCATTGAAACATTTTCTCATCCTCCCACTCGTTCCTTTGTTTGTTTTGTGATCTATGCTGAAACATTTCCTTTAAGTCGCTGAGTGAGCCATTGATTGAACTTCTTTTGCACTCTCTCTCTCTCTCTCTTTTTCTTTTATTTATTTTTTTTGTTTTCAGGAGAGCTTCAGGCTGCCAAAGCGCTGCTTGCCCAAATGAAATACTATGCAAACATCGAAGAGAGAGTAAAGGAAAAACTTTCTGAATTGATGTAACGTTTGCCCCCATTATGTGTCACTTTATTTGATATGTCTAGCTACTTTTTTTTTTTTTTTTTTTTTTACAGAAGCGCACAAATTATTGCACAATTATCTTGAGATTATGTAAGCATTGCTCAAATTAAATAATAAATCTTTACGACATAATTAATAGTCAGTGGTGTTTTATTCGCTATTTATTCTTTATTCGCCTTTTTTTTTCATAGGAGGGTGTATATGTGAGTATAGATATGGGGGTGTAACTGGATGCATACAGTATCCCACTTAAATTCCGCTAATTTCACAAGCATAATCAAATCTACTTGTACCTAATGCATCATTAAATATCAGAGACAAAGATCTATAATAGGCTCTGATTAAAATGCTGCTCAGAGTGTTTATATGATTATCCTGCCTATCAGTTCAGCATTTGTCATGTGGGGACTCAAACACAGACGCTGAACTCTCAGTCAGTTCCTCGGGCTACCTTTAGGTGGAGACATAACACCTTGACAGTTACCATGCAGAAGAGCAGCACATGTTGTACAAACTGGATATGAGACTAGAAGGAAGTCCTTTTATTGAGGTAGACAGCCTATTTAATTATTTATTTTGGCCTCATATGTAGCATTAATACCATGATAATCAGGAAGGGCCAGCTGAATGACGATGACTTGGTGAGCTAAAGGTGTGCGATCTGTGCTATTTCTACTTTATAAATTGATGTGCACTGACCCAGTGCGCCTGTGTCTGCAACACTGATAGGTGCATCAGAATGTAAGTTCATCCATTTCTCTCATCTCATTTTTCAGTTTTTTGTCCAACGCATAAGAAAAAAAAAAATTATATATATATATATATATATATATATATATATATATATATATATATCTGTAATTACTTTGAAAATTGGAGCTCCGGTCACATGATGGCTTTTGATCCATGAAACTGATAGAGGCGCAATCACGCTGAAATATGGTAGATTTCACTTAATCTGATCGCAGAATGTGAACCTGCATATCACATGTCATATGAGAAATGTTATTTGAGACCCACTTGCATCACGACCCGCGCCCGTGGTCTTACACTACCATTTCTCTGTGCCCCACAGCCAGCTGGTGCATCCACTGTAACACATCCTGACTGGTTGTTTATTAAGTCTGGAACAACAATGTCATGTGTCTGAATCTCTTTCGGGTTTTTTTTTTTTACTGTGGAGAAGCAGTTTCCCTTAATACACATGGATAGACAGTGAATTAAACAGGGTTTCTCCCACCCACAAGGAGACTAACAGGCCTATTTATTATTCATGTCGTAATCGGAAGGCATCTACAACGACTTTAGATTAATGAGAAAATGTGATCGACCAACGCCGAGGCCACTGCTGTCTCCCAGAACTCTTTGAAATTGAGTTTGAAAGAGACGAAAGGGAGAAAAAAAGGCACCACAGCCGGGCTGTGAAATTGACTTGGATGGGAAATCTTGGCAAAATGAACTAGGTACATGGGACTACCATGCAGCCTTTGGAATGAGTTAGGTCAACATCTGGCGCACTATACAATTTACTGCTGCTGCTGGAGTGTTTACTTAGATTTACTGCTCATGTTTCATTAATTCAAATAGTCTGAACAAGTCTACATGACCCAGTAAATGGAATTCCTCTTAGTTATGTGATTACTGCAGTTTAAAATTGTAGAAAATAGCATTTAAATTTCCCGTTGAGAGTTAGATGCGAAGGTTGATACCGCTCTCATAGTTGTTTGCTAAATATACAGTGACCAGATGTCCCAGTTTGTCCAAGAGTGTCCCGGTTTCAGGCTGGGTGTCCCGGTCCTGGCAAATGTCTGTAAAACACTAAAATGTCCCTGTTCTTGACATTTACTACCAATTTGTCCCAGCTTTTACCACAATTAAAATCTCTTACATAGACGTTTATCATGTTCTGACCGGGGTCTGACTGACCCCATATTACCAGGTACCAGGTGTCTAAACTCAATGCTGACTTGTGTATGTGCATCAGTAAGGTTGTTGTCAAGGCTGTTGCTATAGCCTATGAGTCACAGGGCATGATGACGCTTGCAGCTCTTCGTGACAGAACTTAATACATCAATATGCTAACGGTTGGTGGTTGCTCAAAGAGAAAGCCGGTCCTCTAAAGAACTCCAGGAGAGTTACTCCTTCTTTGTTAAAACATGCCACAACAAAAACACTGCAGTCATGTCATCCATTTGTTGAAAGGTGTTCTTGGTAAATGCTCTAAGTGCCAAAACTATTTTCCCACATGAAAACGCACGTGCACATGCATGAACGTGCAGTACACCTTCGAGCTGCGGTCTGAAAATATAGTCACCCTAACTGAATATAAAGCCACACCCGGCAGCTGGTTAGCTTAGCTTAGCATGAAGATTGGAAATGGGGAAGTAGCTTACATGGCCCAAGATAATTAAATTAGCTCACCAGCAGCTCTACATTAATTAATCTGTACAAAACCCAAAGGGGTTAATATTGAACTTTTTCTTGGCTGGTGCAGTGGCAGCACGGTGATTTTGTTACCCTTAAAAGTGAACCAACACTAGCTGTGTCCTTTTAATTTAAAACCGTTCCTTGAACACTGAGAGCAACAATGAGACTACGGGACTTTCTTTTCAGCGATTTGAAATTGTACAATGCACGGGGCTTATTTTGTGCTCCACTTTCCATCCTCCCTTTGTGTTATACGTAGATGTTGTTTTCCCGCAACCCATGTTGAGACCTGTGAAAAATCGAATTATTTGAGGCATGTCGGGCAAATGTTGCAATGGGAAAAATCACTGGAGAACAACTCTACCTGGATTAAGGTGTCTAAATAAGCCTCCAACAACGTGACTAATAGTGAATGTCATAATTGCGGCATTAATCATCTCCATACGGCCTTAACATAAATATCATAATAAGATTAATGCGTTCCTGTGACCCGTGTCTTGATTATGATGTTCTTTTAATCACATTACGACAACACAATTGCAGTACTATTGGCAGAGACCTAATGGGAAAATGACTATTTGGCACAGAATGATGGAGTGTGAACATGATATAAACTTAAACAAACAGTAGCCAATGAGAGGTCTGCATGATAAAGGTCTGAGCCGGTGGAGGGTGACTCACTGAAGCTGAGCAGCAGTTCTTTATGATCCTCACCTCACCCCACTGCTCAGCTGCTGTGTGATTCAGCCGTCGAGTGTCAGTCCCATCATCCCACAGACACCTCAAGCCTGCTGTGTGTACTCGTGTCTCACCAGGTAGTAATGCCATTATAATCTACCTCTATTAGGCTTTCTTCCCGCCCCATAATCCGTGTTTTATGTTGTTTGCCTCGTCTCCTTACCATTTCTTTGCCTCCCCGTAAAGCTCCTGAACTATAGCCTGCGTTGAAACCTTTTAGTCTACAAATGTGCTCTCTGAATAGTTTGACTCTAGTTTGACTTTTTTTCATATGTTCTTATATGTTTTTTTTTTAGTCTGAATCCATTTATGTAATGCCGTGTACACATTCTTCTACACAGAACAAGATCAGGAACACAGTAGTAATTTATACTGATTTATACCGGTGACAGCAACACAACACCTGGCATGTCCCATATCACATGTCTGCTAATGTGATATAATACAATGAACATATTGGAAAATGGAAGCTGACAGCATGGAGCATACAGTGTTGCTTTTCAAACAGATTTCTCATGCATTTTCTCAGAGCTCGTCTCATTTCCGCTCATTGTCAACATCTTATCGTCGCCTTTAGCTGGGGAATCAGTTCATTTAAGCTATAGATGCGATCTCCCGAGCACTCCACACTGCATTGTGTTGTTTTCCCTCAATGATTGTAATTATGAGTCAAATCAAAACACACTTTTATAATAACCGCCTTTCTTCTTGGCTGCATGCTTGCGGGATAATTCCCAGAGGTGGGAGCCTCACTGCGGCAGGCGAGCTGCTCCTCTAAGCTTTTGATATAGGCCCTGCTGAGACATTTCTGGGGGGAATCTCTTCCCTCCTCAGCAATACGAGGCAAAAGGCCTGTGTTTTTAGACACAGCACATTTGTCTATTTGTGCAGACTGGAAACAAGAGCTGCCCTATCTTCAAATCCCTTTGACTTCTCATGGCAGGGGGAATCGGCCCACCAAAAACCAGTTGTCAAGTAATCCCCTTATCAATTGCTTTCCTGCGAACCTCTTGTCACATGTATTCCTCCAAATGATATTGGATTTGATCTGGTACACGGCACCAATCAAATGCATTTGCTGTTGTGTAGCAATCATAGCCCGCATCATGTCACTGTGTATTCCAGGATTTTCATAATTCAGATCAGTCAGATTTTGTACCACTGCTGCAGAGCAGGTCTCTCTTGTTTGCTAGCTAAACAAAGTCATGATCCAGCTACTGGCTGCTGGCTGGTGTGTTCCTTGTAGAAGTCGACATATTCAGTGTCACGAATTCCTGATAATCGGGTCAGTAATGTAACTCAACTTTCCACCATTCCACTGCTTGTACAAGAAACTAATTTCAAACTGAGCAAGATCCAACCCCCCTCCTTTTTTTTTTTTTTTTTTTACAGCTGGATCTCACCTGGATGTGTGGTTATGCAAAAATCGGAGACCCAGTGGTGGAAAATTGATCAAATTGAAATAGTCCAATAAAAATAAATATATTAGGGCCCTCTGAGAGCACAGACCTCTGCCAAGGTCGATATTCCAGTCTCCTATGTTAACCAAATCCACAAGCACAGCCACTATATGTCTATATTACAACTGTCCTAACAAAAAATTCTCAAATTTGTGTATTTGTTCAGTAATTTGGAGACGCTCCACAATTGCATGGGTTCGTCCTTGGATCATGCTCCAGCCTTGCACCAAGTTTTCATAAAAATCAGGCCAGTAGTTTTTCCGTAATGTCGCTAACAGATGAACAGACAAACAAACACCATGATAAACATAACCTCCTTGGCAGAGGTAAATATCTGAAATGTTTACAAAATCCCTGAGTATAAACTTCAAGGAAAAAGAGGAGTCCACTTTTAATTAAACATCTGTGAAGCAGCCGGCTGCGGGTGGGTGTGTAAGTTTAGAGGATTTTTTTTTTTTTTTGGCACTTGGCTGTCCCATTGAAACACCAAGAGGGATTGCTTCAAAAGCCTCCTTTGTGGTTCTCAAGTTTGGAAAGCTTTTGAAGGTAAAAAAAAAAAAAGAAAATCGTGGGTTTTAAACAAGGTGTATGCGTATGGAAACGCAGATCAGCCGCTCACTTTCAGCTGAGCTCAGTGCAAAACGCCTCGCCTCTGGTGAGACTGCTCTCCTCACCTTATCTCCTCTGCTACGCCGCAGACGCTCCCTGCTGCCTATCTCCCAGCAATCACGTTGTCCGCGGTTCAGATCTGTTTGTTTCTCGTCTCATCTGAATGCCTCGCGCAGCACTTGAAACACTAGACTCGGATTCCGCTTTGACGTTGCGTCTCTCGGAAGGCTCAAAGCAAAAATGTTTGTAGTCCCCACACTTCTTAAGTGCATCTTCCTGTCTGTCTGAATAGTAATCCAGCCATCAGCACCAAGTGCAAACTGCGACACGGCCTGAAGAAACAGAGAGGAACATTTTACCATGCCACCTCTATGGTGTGAAATATGTTCGAATATGTTTATTGTTATATCTGTCTATATGTAATGTCATGTCTCTGTGTAATTCTACTGTGAACTGAGCCTTGTTTAAAAAAAAAAAAAACACATTCTACCAACCCTAACTACCGACTCTTTCTATTTTAGTATTTTTATTCACATTTTAATCTCCCCATTTATACTCTTTGGTGCAATATTACACTGTTTAATTGCTATTATTTTTATGATCTTACCGTAATTATTTTGCCAGACACCTGCAAAGCACTTGTCTCACCTATATGATCAATATAATCATTGATTTGGTCTGCCTGTCTGCTGTTTGGTGCTGGGTAATTGGGGTTGCAGTTGGATTTTAGAGCTTTTTTTTAATTTTGCTTAAATCAGCTGCTAAAAAAAGTATGATGATGATGATGATGATGATGATGAGGGCGGTGAGAGTGAAGCAAAGCGGTGAAACTGCTCGAAAACAGAAACAATGAGCTGAAAGACGCTAAAGACCGCAAAGGAAGGAACCACAGAATCAGGTGATAATTCCCTGCGGGTTCATCTATGGGCGGAGAATTGTAATTTAATCTGTTGCTATGTCATCAAAATATTGATGATAGCAGCTTTGACTCCTCAAAAAATCCAAACCGAAACTGTTAGTCTACTACATAGAACTCCCGCGGAGATGATACATGAAATCCAAAATGACCTCTCTTGCCTGGATAAATTCACCGGGCCATAATGTGGTTTCCATGTGTGAAAATGTCTCTACACATGGCAGATCTCTCACTATCACATCCTTGTAAAATGGAATTGAAACTTGGAACACTCGCTACATACGGCTTAATGTCCCGGAGATTGTAAGCAGTATTGAGGTTCAAGTTCAATAAGTTTACCAGCTGGTGTGAATGCTAATGTGCAATCCTCAAGTAAAGAGATGTCGCACAGCGCTCTCAGCTTTACTGCAGGTGGGCCAGACAGGTTTCATTTCTGAAGGATGGCTAAGGCAAGATGATTGCATTGGTGGTGCAGGCACAAACCAACTGTGAGCTCTCAAAACAAAAATTCTATCACCCAGTTTTATTACTATGCAGGAATTCAACCAGATTCCTGCACCTGTGGCAATATTATTGCCTTGACTCAATATTGTCCACGAGCCCTGCCATGTTGTGCGTTTCATGCCGGGGGGGGGATTTTGCAGTCGGTGCCGCACATTAATTTGTGAGGCCTCGCTTTTCAAGAAAACAAAAGAGGCAACAGTTCCTTCCCCGTTTGCGCTGCTGATATCTCACATAATGATGACTCTCATTACTCCATGCATCCTACCAAGTTCAGCAACAATCTAACCTTTTTCTACTGCAGCTGTTTCTATGACAACGTAAGCCCCAGCTGCAACTTTGAAGCGTGATAAACAAAAAAAAAAAAAAAAAAAAGGCAGGAAAATGGATTTGATTGAACTTCTCTCCACAGGACTGATATCAAGACTGATAGGGGTGTTTAGGCTAACAGACAAAGATCAAAAGGTGATAATGCATTTTCCTCCACTCGCACATTTGCCGCAGTTAAATATTTCTGAACAGCGTGTCAGAATTATGATTTCTTAAGCTGCTGTATTGAGTGCTTGTTTTCAGGGAGAACACTTATGTATTATCCTCTTTCTAAGGAAAAGATGCAGACCCGTCTTCCCACGATATGAAAACGGCCGCATTATTGCCTGCAGCAGGTATTGGATCTGTGTGTTATATGAAGCTCCAGTCACAAGGAAGAGAACATTGGGCTTTTCTCTGCCTTGCTTTCCTTATTGCATCTGACAGGACAGTGACCACATAAGTCAGTCCTGTCACCGGCTCAAATTGAGGCCTTTGAGAAAGCGTGGTGTCGTTGACCCATGGGCTCCACTCAGTGTCTCAGCTAAAAAAAAAAAAGACACACACACACACACACACACAAGAATATGTTGTCCTCCTCACCACTGCCCCAGCTCACAAAGTAATAGGATTTCTACTGTAATCCAGATTCAGAAAAAAACAGACAAAAAACAAGCAACATGTGATGATGTGTAGCACGGCCATGATGCACCAGCCTCAGTTTGAATCTCTTGCCAATCACCAAAGTGGAGTGAAATTAATCACTCTCTGGCCTGTCAGCTGGCGTCAGCCAGGAGACATTTATCTTTGAACCCATGTCAGTAATTTGGCAATAACGGTTCCTTTGATTAATTCACTGCCTGAATCTCTGCCAGGAGAGCAGGAGTTCACAGACAGTGACAGATTGATGATGCTTGTATGCTGTAATTCCGTGGCCCTCACTCTTTGCCGTGATTAGGATGGTGTAAAAAAAGACAATACAGATAACGGCACGCTGCTAAAGGTGGTGATATATGTGGATTGTTGTTTGAGTGCAGACCCCTTTCCCGAGGTGCCTCGTCAGCGTCGGGGCGAATGCTCGCTGCATCCGCTGCGTTGTCAGGAAGTTGCGGGCAAGTTGCGCAGCGTCACTGACGACTGTTTGCCTGCGCTAGCGCACAGCGTCCTCAGATCAGCTTCAGTCGTGCTGCTCAAGCAAAACTGTTGACACATCTCAAGCTAACAAAGTTTATGCATTCCAAAAAACAGTTCCAGCCAGGAAGAGAAATACATCGCAATATTTTGTCAAAGCTGCAGCAGAAAAAGCTCATTCAGCAGATGTCGTCCCACATATCGCCACCTCCCCTTGATTTATTTTATTTATTTATTTATTTTTTGGACAAACTTGATGTTTACTTCAAGGCCTCTCAAGGGACTTGCCTGTGAGGTAAACAACACACTTGGAATATCTTATTCTTTTTTTTTTTCATTTGACAGCCCAGAATGCAGTCGGATTTCCACGAAACACCTTCACACAAAGCTAAATGGAAATTAATGACTGTTATCTTCCACACAATTGAATCTATTACTGGGAAGCATTGGAATCTTAATTTGAAAATCACTGGTGTTATTATTTTAATTTTACCATATGTCAAGATGAAAAATCGCCATCATTACTACGTTTAATTGGTATTCGGAATTTAAATTTTTGTTTTGGGCCACAAGTCTAACTGATTCATATTCCTCTTCCAAAATAGATTAAGAAAAAACCCAAAAACATAGAAATAATAAAAAAAAACACACCCTCTTTAAGCTTCTTGTCAAAATTAATAACGTGTTAACCTCAGTGTTTGCAAACTGTCTTATATAATTGGTCTCAAAGAGCAGTGTGGTAGCATTGTTTTGAAACTGGACACCCACATATTGTTGGAATGGAAGTCATGTAGCAAAGAGTGAAGGAAGAAAGCTCATTGTCAACAAATAATGTAGCCAGCTATATCTGACTTGTTTGTCAGTGTGTTTTCACCAGGTCCTATGTGAGATCTTATTCGCAGATCTTTTGACAGTGGAGGTCAGGGGAAATATATATATATATATATATATATATATATATATATATATATATATTTTCCCCAGTAGATGGTCTCATCTGGCTAATCAGAGTTTCCCACCTAAGTATGGATCTTTCCCCATCTCTCTTCCCCCCTCCACCAGAAGATTTCTTTTATTTCTTTTATCTTACCTTTTCATTGACTGCCCCGACAAATATCATCTTCGATTATGTGGACGCTGTGGGTTTTTGCGCAACTCAACCCGTTTTCTCTGCCTGACAAATACTTGTCAGTTGATGGGAGGAAATATTTTTGAAGTCTTGAAGCCGTGTAGCGTGCGTGGGTGTTATATTCCACTCTATATTTCATTTGACTGTAGGTTTCTGACTGTAGCCATGGAAACCTAGCCGTACTGTGACCCCTCCCATGGTAATACCTTATTAAAGTGATTTTTTTGTAATTTAATGTAATGGGATAGCTGTAATTGGATTAGTATACTATTACAGCCATTATACTTATCTCCACAGCCTTCCTTGAAATCTCTTAAATGTTCCAGTCACTGATGTACTTTCTAACACTGCTTAGTCCCCTGGCAAATTCAAGTGTTCTAGCAAGCATATCATTTCTGAATATTCTTGAATAGATGTGTAATAGCCATTAAAATCACTGACAGTGACCTCTTCTACATTACTGCTCTGAACAGAGAACACTTTATGAAAAGAAAATGACAAGAATAGGTTTTTATTTTCAGACTGGTGACTTTTTAAAAGATCTATAAAAGAGTTTTGAATGGCTGCAAGGCTACCACCTGAATCTTCATTTCTGGCATGTCCCCTCCACTGATTCCAGATGCCTGCTGAAGGAATTAAGAAGGAGATTTGGAGAGGCTCGGCAGATGTAACAGCTGAGTTGACATTAGCTTGCATGGGGCAACATGCTGTTCAGATAGAGAGAAATGCTCTGCACTGGTAACTGGGAGGCTTAAGGATGTTGCTTGCTTCATTATGTCCCAGACAAGCTTTCTGACTTGCTAGCCAAAGTGTATTTTCTGCCCACTGCCCACGCATATTCTAAGGGAGATAGAGGTTTGGTTTGTCAAGGTGTGAAAATTTGCTAGACCTGCAAAATTTGACTACCCGGGATGACCTCAGGAAAAACAGCTGTCAACTTAGCAGCGCCCAGCAGGGATTCTGATAAATCGAAGCTTTGGTGACTTGGGATATGAAAAAAAAACTTTGCTTCAAATGTCAGACAAGGGATGTTGGGATGCCTCGTCAAAGTCTGGAAATGAATAATACATGGAATATGTTGCCCAACTGAGAAATAAGCCACAAAGTCAACATGGTGACATTTAATAAACTATTTAATACTTGTTGGCAGGTCTGAGGGCTATGCTTCATGTTAAGGGTATGACTGACACATACTGTCTATCAGGATGAAGATTCGCTGTCCAAGCGGATCGGCCTTCCTGTCTTTATTCATTCCAGTGGCAAGACATGCAGCCCTGTAAAATACGCCGAGCAGATCTTATAATAAACAATAAAATGACCAGCGCCTAATGCTAATTTATTTTTCCCCTCTGTATATGAAATGACTACAAATGCTAACGTTACTCATTCCATCTGCAAGCGGTCCAGTTTGAAGGACGCAATTATTCTCATCCTCTCTTAACTGTTCATTTCTCTTTTACCCATAACAGATCTACTCATTTTCTGTATTTTGTGACCACGCAAGGGCAAGTTGTAGTGCTCCAACTTTGCCAATATATCTGAACAGAAAAATTAAAAATTCATCAAGGTTAAGGGGGCCCTATGTCTCAATGTGAGAAGGCAAGAGAATTAAATTTGTACCAGTTTATAGACTCAAAATGTTTGCTCTCTGCTCTTTCAGCCCTATGGGACGCTATCTCTCCACCTACGCTCTATTAGGATTTAAATGATCAAACATATCTGTGCAAACCTCCCTGCTCTGCCACGTATGTGACGTCACCGTCACCGAGCGTCACCGAAGCAACCCGAGCAGGTCCGAGAGTAAACTACACAGCGCGGCAGCAGTTACGTTACCTGTCGAGTGCAGCACACATCCTCGAAGTTGTGACGGTGTCAGTCGGAGCCAGACCGGGACTATCAGTGTCGTCGCTTTGTGCGTGAATGCCGAGTGAGTTGGAATCGGACATTTGTTGTTTGTTATCTGCTGTTTTGCAGTGTTAATTGAGGTCGGAACGGCCGCCATGTTGTAATGCGTGCTCACCTGTTCGGAGCTCCTTTATGCGAAACTATGGCAAAGGGAGTGTTAATGTGCTCGTATTTAGTGTATATATGTTCTTGGCATGTAGCCATATTCAGCTTGTGTTGCTGGTATTGTGGATGGACTTTGATTCTGCTAATGTTCATACCTACTAGGCTACAATTAATATGTTTACTTTGTAATGTAACGATGGAGCGCCTCATGTGACCATAGCGGGTACTGTTTCAGTTCATTACTACACTCTGCATTTGTTGAATGATAGATCATCATTATTATTATTAACATTTTATTATTTCTTTGTTTGTGTACTCAGAAAAACCACAACAACACACAACACCCGACAATTCCTGTTCATGTGGAATAAAGAGGGATAAAGTCACACTGAAGTAGCTGCAGTTCTTCTGATAGAGAACTAAGACCAGACTTGTGTACGCCAGCATACAAAATAATAATAATAATTAACAAGTGGTCCTTCGAGCCGGATGTACACAAGCTGCGCCATGGCTACAAGCAAGGGATATTATGAGCCGCCACAGTGTCCCCGTCCCAGCAGGATGCGACGCATTCCCGGACATCTGGAGGACTACGAGCTCAGCTATCCACTCCAACCTCTTCATCCCACCACAACAAGGGCAGCGTCACTGACGACATCAACATACGCAGCATCGCCCAGCATAGGAGGATTTTCATCATATCCAGTGCCCCCATATTCGTTATATGAGAGCCCTGATGATAGACTTGAACGCCTAGAGGCACGCTGGCAGACCGTGAGACACCAAATGAAAGAGCTGGAAGCTGAAATGGACAATGTAAGAATGAATCCTCACTCTCAGGTTGGCTACACTCACCCCACATATCGCCCACAACGATATGCCGCAGAAATGTTTCAGTATAGCAGCTTTCCCCATCTAGAGAGGATCCCCACCAGTCCAGCTAGGATGATGCAGCATCCACCCGCATCCCATATCCTGACTACTACTGTGGAGCCCCTCTCTCAGGATCAGGACAAAGCCGCTGCTTCATCAAAGGATGCTGAACACTCTGCTGTACAGACCGAGGCTGTGGATCAACCTTCTTCTGCAGTGCAGGCTGACGATTTGGCTCAAGCTTCAAAGACTGAATCTGCAAAATCTGCTCCTGTTTCACAGATGGACAGTGTGGATTCAATAGCCTCTGTTTCATCAGCAATACCAACGTCTTCGCTGGTGCCACCTGCAGTCTCCGCAGTTCCTGTCCTGCCGATCCAGACTGCACCTCCCTCATCACAACCAGCATACAGTGCACCCAATCATAGGCAGCCTCCTCCTCAGCAATACCCATATCCTCCTGCACATTACCCTGTTCCTCCTCCTGTCCAACACTATTATCCTCAGCAGCCCATTGCACCTGTGCAGCCACCAGACAACTCTAATGCACCAGGTGTTTTAGAGATGGTTATTGCATCATCATTTGGCATCCCCAAGCCCAAACTGACTGTTTTCACCTCAGGGAGGGAAACTGACTTTCTGCTGCTTAAAAAGGGACTGGACAGTGTTCTTGGGCCCCACAGACATTTAAGTGAAGACTACAAGTATCAAGTCCTTCTTGACCATCTCAGATTCCCTGCTGCGCTTCAAATAGCCAAGCGGTTCATCAACAGTGCAACGCCATACACTACTGCCATGCAAGCCCTCATGCAGAGATATGGTCAGCCCAGACAGCTTGTCCAAGGAGAACTCAATGCCATCCTGAACGCTCCACCAGTGAAGGCTGGAGACTATCAAGGTATTGAAGATTTTGCAGCATCAGTTGGCACACTAGTGGGCATGTTAAGCACGATGCAAGGTCCTTCATATTCAGAACTGATGTGTGGTTCTCATGTGGATACACTGCTCACTAAGCTGCCTGTTAACTTCAGAGACGCCTTCGTCGAATACTGCTTTTCCAGGGGAATAATCCAGAGTGGCAGCGACAGAACATATACTCTTCCAGATCTGGCAGATTGGCTCGAGAGGAAGGTCCAGACTCTGCAGGTATCCCGTCGGATCAGCGCCTGCCCAGTAGAATCTACACCATGCCGACAGCCGGGAGCGCAGATCAGTGAAGCAGCCAAGAGTGAAGTCTGCAACTATTCTGCTAGGTAACCACCAAGGGGCCCAGCAACCTAAACCAGCTCCTGTATCCAGTATCCCCTCACAGTCTAAGAAGCGTGACAGGTTTAAGCCCTATTGCCCCTACTGTAATAACCAAGAACATTACCTCAACGCCTGTGATGACTTTGCTAAACTCACACACAATGCAAAGGTTGACTGGATAAAGGAAAAGAGAAGATGCTGGAGGTGTGGGAGAGGACACACACCTGACAACTGTACGCTGAAGAAGCCATGCTCAACCTGTGGAGAACAACACCTCACTGTGCTCCATGATGTGGCTCAACAGACACTATCCTGACCGTGAGTACGTCCCCCAGCATGATTTACATGGACCAAGTAAGCCATTCAGGTCGAGTGATGCTGAAGGTTGTCCCAGTACGTCTGCACAATGGGAAGAAAACACTCAATACCTACGCTGTTCTGGATGATGGATCCGAAAGAACGATCATACTACCAGCTGCTGTGCGTCACCTGGGCCTCAAGTGTAAGGAAGAAATCCTGTCCCTGAGGACGATTAGGACAGGACAAGGTGCAATTAAAGGGAGCCACAGTCTCACTCAAAGTGTCACCCCATGATGAAGAAAGGGATGAAACATGACATTCGACACGCTTTCACAGCAGCAGATCTGAATCTGGCCGAAACAATCATGTGCAGCTGAAACTCTGAAGCGAAGCTACCAACACATGAGAGACATTCCATTGCACTCCTACAGGCAGAGTCAAGCCCATGCTACTCATTGGTTCTGACAATCCTCACCTGATAAACACCAGTATTCCCAGTCCGGTCTGGCCCGATCGGTGGACCTGTAGCTGTGTGTACGGCCCTGGGATGGGCTGTGCAGGGACCCGCCACCTTCCTGCAGCAGTCATCAGGTGAGAACAGCTGTCTGCATTTCTTCATTCCTCTCACCTTCAGAAGAGCTACATCAGAATGTGGAAAGGCTCTGGAAGCTAGACACACTACCATTCAGAAACAGCAAGGAGGTGATCCGCTCCGGTGGCGATAAAGCAGCTATGGAACAACTGGAGCAGAAGACCATCAGAGTCACAGTTGAAGGTGCGTCCCGCTATGCTACTCCATTGCTGCGTAAACCAAATGCACCCAAACTCCATGCTCCACCCACGGCAGTTGATGGCTCTTCTCAGGGCAACAGAGCATCGCCTTGCTACCAACCCTGAACAAGCTGCAGTGTACAATGAGGAGATACACAAGTTGGTGAGAGCTGGATACGTCGTCAAGATCAACGCTGATGAGGTGAGCAGATCAGAGGAATCATGGTTTCTCCCTCACCATCTTGTTTATCATAATGGTAAAGCCAGAGTTGTTTTCAACTGCTCATTCAACTATCAACAAGCCTGCCTCAATAACCAACCTGCTTCCTGGTCCTACACTGAGTGCATCACTGCTCGGTGTGCTGTTGAGGTTCAGAGAACACACCGTGGCCATCAGCGGAGATATACGCGGCATGTTTCATCAGGTGCGTCTCCTACCTGAAGACCAACCACTCCTCCGCTTCCTGTGGCGTGATGGAGAGAAAGAGCGCAGCCCAGATGTCTACGAGTGGCGTGTTTTGCCGTTTGGGGACTACCTGCAGCCCATGCTGTGCATCTTATGCTTTACAGCATCACGTGCAAGAACACCGTGAGGGTAATGAAGATGTGGTACATCTGTGTTGCAAGCATTTTACGTTGATAACTGTCTCCAGTCCCTGCAGTCTCAAGATCAAGCCAGACAGCTCATCGACAAGATGAGAGCTCTTCTTGCCAGCGGAGGCTTTGACATGAGGCAGTGGTCCAGCAACATCCCCGCAGTTATTGCCTCACCTACCACCTGAAGCCAAATCAGCAGGATGTGAGTTATGGCTGACTGCAAATAAGACCGACCCACAGGAGTCAACACTCGGTCTCCTGTGGCGCTGCAGCCCTGACACTCTTGGATACAAACACAGAGCCATCCCAGCGACAGAACCGACCATGAGGTATGTGTATCGGGTCCTAGCCAGTCAATACGACCCACTAGGTTACATCACAACCATACACCACGCGTGCCAAGGTCCTGGTTCAAGCCCTGTGGAGAAAAGAGAGAGGATGGGATGAGCCCATTGTGGACAGTCTCCTCCATGTGTGGACAACATGGGAGGACGAACTCCCACAACTTCAACACATCACACTGCACGTTGTTACACTGCTAATGTCCCTACTGACACTCCTGTTGAACTACATGTTTTCTGCGACGCCTCAGAAAGGGCCTACGGTGCTGTAGCATACATGAGGGTTGAAGACAGTGAAGGAAAGGTACAGGTGGCATTTGTGATGGCAAGGTCTCGCGTAGCACCGAAGAAACAACTCTCCATACCCCGCTTGGAGCTGTGTGCAGCCCTGTCAGGTGCACAATTAGCCAAGGTCCTGCACACAGAGCTGACTCTTCCAGTGAAAGCAACAACAATGTGGACAGACTCCACAACTGTCCTGCACTGGAACCAGTCTGAATCTCAGCAGTACAAAGTGTTTGTGGGGACACGGATCGCCGAGATTCAAGAGCTGGTTGGGGCAGAAAGCTGGAGATATGTTCCCTCAAAAGAGAATCCTGCTGACGATATCACGCGGGGGAAAGCACTGGCGGATTTAGTGAAGCCCAACCGCTGGACTTGTGGCCCGCTTTCCTCCATCAGCCTCCAGTCGAGTGGCCAACTAATCCTGCTGTAAGTACTACACCCCACACCAGCAGAAGAAACACGTGATACTATCTTCTGTGGCAACATTACAGTTAACAGCTCTTCAGTCCCAGATGTGACTCAGGTCAAATCATGGTCAGAACTGGTCGACGCCACATTCCAGTACCAGCACGGGGCGGCTTCTCCTCCATGACTGCAGCCGACAGAGTCAACACAGAAGTTGCCATCCTGAAGAGAGCACAACAGGAGAGTTTCCCGGCGGAGTTTACTGCATTGCAAGCAGGTAAACCTCTCAGTTCCAATAGCGGCCTGTTGTCTCTATCCCCCATCTATGACAAAGACGTGGAGCTGATAAGGGTCGGAGGTCGACTCCGAAAGGCAGTGACCCCTAGAAGAGGAAACCATCCATCCTATCATCCTGTCACCAAACCACCGTGTCACAGAGTTGCTCATCCGGGACTATGACAACCGGTTGCTTCATGCAGGTCCTGATCGTGTATTTGCAGAAATACGGAGGACATACTGGATCATCCGCGGCCGCCAAGCTGTCAAGAAACACCAGCATAGCTGCACAGAGTGTCGTAAATGGCGCAGCAAGCCCGTCATTCCCCAGATGGCTGACCTGCCAGCCGCACGGTTGCGTATCAACCAGCCAGCGTACTGGTCTACTGGAGTAGATTGTTTTGGCCCATACACCATCAAATAGGCCGCAGACACGAGAAAAGGTGGGGCATTATCTTTAAATGCCTCACCACTCGGTGTGTGCACCTGGATCTTTTGTGCAGCATGGACACTGACTCCTTTTTGCTCGCCTTACGACGCTTCGTGGCAAGAAGAGGGAAGCCATTTGAGATTCTCTGTGACCGTGGCACTAATTTCCGAGGAGGCGACAGAGAGCTGCAAGAAGCTTTCGCTGCACTGGAGCCAGCATTAAAGGACCAGCTTGCTGAGCAGAGCATCAGTTTCAGATTTAATCCACCACTTGCACCGCATTTCGGCGGTGTATGGGAGAGAGAGATCAAATCTGTTAAAGCTTCCCTGCAAGTCGTGCTGAAAGACCAAATGCTCCCAGAGGAAGTCCTCATGACGGTCCTGATAGAAGTTGAGGGGATTCTCAACTCTAAGCCCCTGGGCTATGCTACATCTGACATTGCAGATCCCGACCCCATAACACCAAACCTCCTCCTCATGGGGCGGCGGGATTCATCACTACCACAAGCTGTCTATCACAACAGTGACCTGCTTGGACGTCGCCACTGGAAACACAGCCAGGTGCTGGCAGATCACTTCTGGCTTCAGTTCACCAAGAACTATCTCCCCAATCTTCAACATCGTCGGAAGTGGCATAGTTCTACTGTGGACCTCACTCCAGATCAGGTGGTCATGATCATTGACTCACAGCTGCCCAGAGCGCTGTGGCCGGTTGGACGAGTCACCAAAGTGATCCCCAGTGATGACGGCCGGATACGCACAGCTGAAGTAAACATTAAAGGGTCTACATACACACGGCCAGTGGCTAAACTCATCCCCCTGCCAGAAATGCCAGAGGACAGAGACTGATCTGACGGCCCAGCAGGGATCTTTGTGGTTCTGCGAATTCACTATGTGAATTCGGGGGCGGCTGTGCAAACCTCCCTGCTCTGCCACGTATGTGACGTCACCGTCACCGAGCGTCACCGAAGCAACCCGAGCAGGTCCGAGAGTAAACTACACAGCGCGGCAGCAGTTACGTTACCTGTCGAGTGCAGCACACATCCTCGAAGTTGTGACGGTGTCAGTCGGAGCCAGACCGGGACTATCAGTGTCGTCGCTTTGTGCGTGAATGCCGAGTGAGTTGGAATCGGACATTTGTTGTTTGTTATCTGCTGTTTTGCAGTGTTAATTGAGGTCGGAACGGCCGCCATGTTGTAATGCGTGCTCACCTGTTCGGAGCTCCTTTATGCGAAACTATGGCAAAGGGAGTGTTAATGTGCTCGTATTTAGTGTATATATGTTCTTGGCATGTAGCCATATTCAGCTTGTGTTGCTGGTATTGTGGATGGACTTTGATTCTGCTAATGTTCATACCTACTAGGCTACAATTAATATGTTTACTTTGTAATGTAACGATGGAGCGCCTCATGTGACCATAGCGGGTACTGTTTCAGTTCATTACTACACTCTGCATTTGTTGAATGATAGATCATCATTATTATTATTAACATTTTATTATTCTTTGTTTGTGTACTCAGAAAACCACAACAACACACAACACCCGACAATTCCTGTTCATGTGGAATAAAGAGGGATAAAGTCACACTGAAGTAGCTGCAGTTCTTCTGATAGAGAACTAAGACCAGACTTGTGTACGCCAGCATACAAAATAATAATAATAATTAACAATA
This sequence comes from Nibea albiflora, assembly GCA_014281875.1. Taxonomy (NCBI): domain Eukaryota; kingdom Metazoa; phylum Chordata; class Actinopteri; family Sciaenidae; genus Nibea; species Nibea albiflora. Next base: position 13,317,743 of record CM024801.1, read on the forward strand.
TCTTTATTAATTTCATCCCCAATGGACTTTTGCATGTATGGAAAGTACATAAATTAGCGTTTTCCCACTGCAAACGGGCAGAGATCCTCAATTTTATTGCACGATTACACACATCCGCTAAAACCACATAATTGCTTTTATTTAGTTTTTACATTCTGCAGCATAATAGAGTGCAGGAGATGCACAGGGACTCAAACATTTCTAATGGCCCGACTAATGGCAAGCCAACAGATTTACAAGACTCCTGTTCATGTGGTTGTTGGAGTCACAAGAGGTTTGATACACAATCTCCCTGCGTTATTAAATTTTAACATTTCCTCTCACAAAACGGATTGATGAGATCTCTGGCGCAGAGCAGCATCTGTAACATCTATTCCGTCTGAGCTCGCAGATGCAAACTAGTGTTATTGACCCAGTTGCAGGTTGATAGAGCTTTGACTGTCTCCCCTCTGCATCCCAAACATTCATTTCATCAGACCCCAAAAGCTGCTTAAGAACTTAAAGATACGTCGAGTACTTGATGACTTAAATCCACGTCTGGAGGCGAGCTGTGGGAATTTCAGCACCGGTGAAAAATCTCGGCAGAGCACTCGAAACAAACTCGGCCGATTGGAATAGACAAACAATAAAGTCACCTTTTCCCATTGGAGAGGCGTGAGCCAGGTTGTTAACGCAGAGATCCCACAGAAACATCAGACTAAGATGGAATAATGATCCCAGTGATGAGAATTAATAACTGACATAAATTACGCTTTATCATTGACAGTTCTGCCTTGTGAAGAATAAACATTAGGGTACCGAAAGACCAGTGGACTTTTGGGAATTCAAAGTTTTTTCTTTTGAAACAGAGTATGAGGCTGAAATGAGTTTTTAAACCATAACCCTATCAAGCCTCTGCAGATATATTATGGTCGTTTTGTGCTATGGGGCAGTAAAAACCATTCTTATTGCTCCCTTAAAGGGATAGTTGGGGGTCTCTAATGAGTCACTGAGTTTTTTTTTTTTTTTTGGAAGTCTTTTCTATCTGTCCAAAAAAAAGATGAGGCACACGTGCTTTCAGTTCAGTACAGCCGACGAATGCTGCTGCTTCCAGCATTAACTGATCCAGTTTAATTGGACTGCGAGGACTTTTGTGATTGATCTGATTTGCCTCTTAAAACTCCAATCTCCCCCCCTAAAATGATTCTTCATTTCCTTTTATGTTCAAATTACACAAAAAGATCCGCCAAAAAAATAAATATATATATATATATTTAAAGCTAATTGAAAGATCAAACGCAATGTTTCAACACCAGCCCTCGTAATCTGACACGAAGGCAAAAATCAGACTGCAGTTGTCGCATAATCATTGCTGGTGAGATCCCTGCAGACTGAGATGTTTAATCATAGAAACAAAACATCTGCTTTGCCTGCACTTTTTTTTTTTCATCTGTTCTCACACCTCTCGCGTCTCTAACGCTGTTTTATTCACATAACCCAAATGTTTAGTCACATCATTTTTATCCGCCTCTCGGCATCTGTGATTAGGACTGTGCGGCGACGGTGTCCGTGGCTGCCGCCGCTGACCTTAACGTCATTGTTTGCTGGATTAATCTCAGGGAGGTCACGCTCTCTGCCTTCCCTTTTTTGCTCCGGCTACAACTGTTGTTAATGACGCGTCAGCTTCGGCAGCACTGTCGCCGTTTCTTTAAGGCTGTGTGTTTGCGATGATTCACATGAGTGAGCCATTAGGAAATGGACGTTTTTCCTGACCCTGTGAGGAGGAAGAGCGAGTGGGTTGAAAGTGCAGGCTTTCTGGAAGGCGGGCGCCCTAATAGCGCGGGCTCTCTCTCGGCGCGGCTGAGGCAGGCGTCGTGCACCAAACACATTTACAGATCCATCTTCTTAATTGTCTTCAGGCTTCATTAAAACCCATTAAAGAGTTCAAGTCTTTAGTGTGACTGGTAAAAATGTCATCATCTGTTTGATATAACTAAGACCACAAGAGCTGTTAGGAGCGTGTTGATGCCTTCACTTTTCGTGAATAGACCCTCCGACGAGGATTGAGGGATTGAATTCTCCATCTCTTGTTTGGACGCCCCTGTTAGGCATTCAGCTTGTTAAAAGCACTGTGAAAACATGAGAAACCACTTAGTCCTTGAGAGGAAGGATCCGCTGTTTACAGAACACCTCCGCTTTTACGGATGCCGCGTGTTTTTCTCCCCTTTGACTCAGAAAAGCTTTTTTTGGGGGAAAAAAAAAGGGTCCAAGGAGCTAAGAGCACAGCTCTCTGATCTCCATTTAAATACTTAAAAAAAAGGGCATCTTTAGCTCAATGTGTTTAATTCACTACAGCCTTCCTTTATGTCTGTCTTTCCGGCATCTTCTCCCTTTTCCCTCCTGCTGCCTTGTGGCGGTGGCTTTCCCGGGCAAGGCAGCAATAACACACAGTCGATGAATTCGCAGTCAGAGCCACATCTCTGGGCTGCTATCCCTCCCACTAAGAGCTGAGGCTGACCCATCACACTCTCGAGGAGAAGCAGCAGGGCCAAAGAGTTTATAGAGGTCCACATGGGAGATGCCTGCGGGGAAATTACCCCTCCTACTTCTCCTCTGCGCTTTTGTACACGCTGCCTATCTTCTCTTTCCCCGCTCTGTCCTGCACTGTAAAGGTGTGGCCGGGCCACCCTCAGGGACCCATTTGCCTTCTATAAGCCCATTGCTATGGAAATTGTATGTAATTTCAGGGCCCGTTAACGGTGATAGCGCGGGCATGCATATGGAGCGCCGCTATCATCACACTGGAGCAGAGAGAGCGCCCAGGGCAGAATCGCATATTCGTCGCTCCTTTGCCCATCTTTGCCCCTAGAACATGAGATGCATCACCTGATGCTGACAGGAATAAGGAATGGACAGGACTGGGAGAGAGGGCAGCACAGGAGATGAAGGGAGATGAGAGGTGGACGGGACTGAGAGGGAAAATTGAGGATGAGGCAGCAGTGCTGAGATGGTCAGAGAGAGAGAGAGAGGGAGAGAGAGAGAGAGGGGATGTTTAAGAAAGAGATCGGAATGCTATACAAGAGAGGTGGAAGCCGCAGCATAAGAAGAAGTGAAAGGGATAGTGGAAGGGAATTTGAGGAGAGAGAGAGAAGCCTGAATCAATATTTATACTGTGAGGCGAGACAATTTTGAAGCAGTAATTAAATTGGTGTGTCATATTTCATTCCATTACTAGGCCGAGCTTGCATGCAAATGATCCAAAAGGCCTCCTTTTCAAGTGGATTTCATTTCTTTCTTTATGACAGTGAATAGAATCGAGGCAGGCAGAGAAAAAAATAAAATACTACTTCAGTATTCATGAGCTTATTGTTAGGAACTTGGAACCATTCAACTACAATTCGGGAGGGTGGGGGGCGGCGGCGGCGGCAGTTGGGGTGGGGGTACAAATCCCCCTTGGAGGCACTCGGCTCCGCTATAAACCATTTTGCACTCAAACGAGGTGCAGGGGTGGGGAAGCAAATCAATCTCATTTGAATAATGATTAGCGAAATGAGGCAACGCTGTCGCTGATTGGAAACACGGTCTGATTCCTCGACACGGCCTCCCCTCGCTGGAGTCAAGGAGAATGAATAAACATATCAAAGTAAAATGTTAAACACTGGCCCAAAATATCTGCACAGGTAATGTTCCCAGACACAGCCTTCTCCAAACATGCAGTACTAGTTAAATACCATCTGTCATTTTTTACAAATATGATCCTGTTATTGCACTAGCTAGTTAGCATACACAGGAAATCGGATGGATGACTGCAGAAGGTGACCGCCCTTCTGTAAATCCTGTCACCAGTGTTTACAGTAAGTATTAGTTTCAGGTGTTGCCTCCCTATTACAGCGCTCTGCACTTCTGACAAATGGAATTCGGGTGGTGTGGTGTGGGGGGGGGGGGGGGGGTGCGACAAAACCCAGCTGTGCACTGTGTAGCCAATTAAAGTTTCCCTTCCACCTCTTTGCTTCTCAGTATTGGCTGTTCTTTTTTTTCAGTTTCAACTCAACTGTGCAAGAAAAAAAGGGATCAAAAGATAGAGGAGGGCGTCACAGCATCAGTGATTTTTTTTTTTTTTTTTTTTTTTTTTTTAACTAACTCAAATTGCCTCGCCGTACCTTTTTCTACTTCTTACCCCCGCGCAGTCGATCTCTGCGAAGGAAAAATGACCCCCGACCCGAGAGTGCAGGTGGAGACACTAAATGGCAAGGGATGGAAAGCCTCTGGAGTGGTGCCATGTTCAGAGCGCAGGTTTCTGCCAATGGCATCTGAAGTGCTGCCAATGGGGAACTCGACATTAACGTCTATAGCAGTGGAAGAACAACAGCTGCTTATACTGTGTGTTCTAGTGCCAGCGCCCATAGGGAAAAAGGTTGCCAGATATGTGTGTCTCTGAAAGCTCCTGGAATTTAAGTGTTTGTGTGCGCTCCTGCGTGCACCTATTGACTACTGGCTGCAGAAAATAACAGTTAAAAGAGCACAAAGGTACCAAAATGTACAGTTAAAAAAGAAAAAAAAAATCCACTCCAAGTAAAAGTGCTGCATTCAAAAAGTACTTGAATGAAAGTTGCATAAGTATATCATTTGCAGCGTTAAAGTGGTCATTATGCAAAGTAACACGCTTAAAAGTTTTGCATTATTGTATTATATCATCGGATTGCTAGTACAAAAGCAGTGCAAATGCGAGCAGTATCTCCATGGCTGAAGTGAAGCTAATTAATTTATATGTTGTTTTATATGTTGCTAAAATGATGACCAAGCCATAGCTGTCAAATAAATGAGCTGACAGATATATTTCACTAACAAAGTGTAGAACAAGTGCCTCACATTTCTACTGAGGTGCAGTACAGGCAAATAAACACTTCATAAACAAAAAAAATGAATAATGATGTGATCTGTTGATTATAATGGAGTTCAGTTTGAAATGCCTTTTGATTAGACACCTCCAGGATGTTTTCTCACAGAGAAGTGAGACAGACACAGCCTGCAGTCACTGCAAACCGGTGCTAGCAGAAGCTGTTACCATGCTCAGAAAACGAAGAGAAAAGTCAAGTCATGTGACAACACCAATGCACAGAGGGATAATCACTCTGCTGGTGTTGACAAGCAGATAAAACTTCATGCATGGCTTCTCGCTTTGTCAGGAGCGGCCAGCCGGAAAGAATGACATATCTACTTGTTATTACGGAGAGCATATGGGGAGACCACACAGCTGCCAGACGCAGGAACCTGTACATGATGGCCCTCGGCTTCCCCTCTGCTGTTACGCCACAGCTGAGGGTACAGCATAGAAGTCTTCATTTCCCCCATAACAGCCTTTAATCACATGCAGCCCAAAGATATTCAGTCATTTACTGCCTTTCTGTACCTGCTTCTTTCTTTTCAGGGTCATGGAGGGCTGCAGCTCCATTGAGTGGAAGACAAAGAAACAGTGGCAATGAACGCCCAATGGCGACGAGGAGGACTTGGTGAAAGCGTGCAATCGCCCGAACTCTATTCTTGCTTTGAACCACTGTGTCTGCCAAAAAAAAAGAGACCAAAGTCATAATCCTAATATTTGCATTTTTTTCATGCACCTTTTCTGCGCACCAACTCTAGATGGCACTAGAGACCCAGTGGACTATCCACCCCCCTGGTGAGCATGTGGTGCATGTGGATGTGCGCGCATACACGCACGTCTGTGTCGCAGTTTGTGTGTATGCCTCCAGATTCAATTATTCATTCATTTCCAGTGCAAATATGGTTTGGCTTCTTCTATGTCTCTTCTTTTTCTCCTGGTTTTGTTTATTATTTATTATGCTGAGCCTCACAGTGTTTGGGTAGAATAGAAAGGTGGGTAGCAATAATGTCACTGCGTGGGGTGTCATAATTATGTTCTGCTACAAAACACAGGGAAAGGTATGGCCGTTGTGCTGGAGAACCCAGTGCTGCCGAGTCAGAGACATTGTTTGCCTTGTGTCTTGGCCTGATAGCCAGCGTCTGCAGACTGCATTATTTCACCAATAACGACAGACGTGATTTTTCAAATACTGTCTGTCTGTCTCTGGCTGGAATGGATATCTGTCAATATATTATCCAACATGCACCCACAGTCCACCATGCCAACGATTCATTTTGCTTTCTCCATTCATGTTTTTTTTTTTTGTGAGGGAGATTTCCTATACAAAGAATTATTCATAATGACATATTGACTTTGGAAAGAGACTTTCTATCTATGTTAAATTCATGAGTCGTTCAGCACCCATTGGTAAATACATTTTATCGATCATCGCAGCCCACCATGGATCTTCAGGGCAGCTGCGATTTATGATCCTTCCCAAACACAACATGAAGAATATTTCTCACCGTTATGAATATTGATTAGGATTTTTTTTTTTTGCAGCAATATTCATAAACATTATGAGAAAAAAACTTGCAAGAAGCTCACAACATTGCCTCTGAAAAAAAGAAAAAAAAAATCCTAGCAGGGTGCCTCAGCGTAGGAGGTGATTTAGGATTGTTCTCACAGTGACTCGGAGCAAGAGTTTCTGTGAGCGAGGTGGGTATTTTGTTCTTTTTCAGTCACTGTCACCGGTTGATCGAGAGCTCTCGGCGGCAACCTTTCTCAGTCATTCATGAACGCTTACATGAATCCGTTATAACACAATTTAATCCACGCTGAATTGTGGTTTTGTGATTCCCTCACAATCCATCTTCATCAATATTTAGAATCATTAAATATTTCAAATGTCTTGAACTCGGCTCTCTACCATAGTCAAAGGGCTACATAAGCTAATAAAAGCAGGCTAGCCGATGATGCAAATGTGTCCCATCAGTGGACCTCCACAGCGCTAGCAGCAGGGATGTGCCATGGATCTTGCTATCAGATGAAGCGTAGTCACTATAGTAATCTTCCTTGTCATGGATGTTCAGTCTAAGTAACCCAGATACATCTCTAATGAATTCTCTAACTTCCAGCTGTTCAGAGTTTGGAATTACTTTGCTCCCGTCTTGCTTCCTGTTGCTTAAAGCTCCATTAGAAACCTCCTTCCTACCTTAGTTTTCCACCTTATCACAGCTAATATGTTTTGTGTTTGCTTTTAATCTTGCTGGGTTTTATTCTAATGAAATTCTTAAAGGCTTACAGTAGCTTCTAACTGGATGATTTAGAAGTAAATCAGTCAGTTCTTGTGTTAAGACTCCTAAATCTTTGGTCTGAAAGTGCCCCACGTCTAGTTCCTTAATCTGTGAAAAGTGAGAGGCAATCAAAAAGACTTCTAAATCACCGCGATTGAAGCTCAAACTGTCCCAAATGTGACTTCTGCTGGTAAAGTATTTCAAAATTGGGCCAACTTGTTACTATTTTATGTTATGTTGTAATTTAAGACATCAGTTAAAGCTGCAGTCCATGCTCACATAGGCCCCACCCACGAAAAACCACAAGTTCAACCTCAGCAGAAGGAGCTGGTTGCCCTGCAAAACCTCACCCCTCGTGTTCTCTGTCCATGGCCTGAACTTTGCCAAGAACCCGGTCCCCTTTCCACCATGCCTCATCTCAAAGACACCCCTCAAGCGCTTTGTGGCCCTAGGGCAGAGCGCCCCAGGCTTCAGAGACGCTTGGACCCTGTCTTAAACAGCGGGATGAGAGGCTAATACATGACACAGATACACACACATACCATTGTCCCACCTTAAAAGTTAATCCCCCTGATTGTCATTATACCCTCTGCCACTGATAGGGTATAGTTTGATAGGAACACTGTCACATCGAACATAATGAGCTGTTGTTTTTGTTCAGATGCAGTGGATTCTTCGATTTGTTTTCTCTTTAGCCATGCACGCTCGCAATGTGGCTCTTGGGACGGCAGTGTTGTTTGTTCGCGGTTGATCCGCCATCCAACCACGTCTAGACTGAACTCAATAACTACTCAATGGGTTGCAATGAGATTTTGCACAGGTATGAATGCTACCCCCCCAAAGGACAAACCTACAGAGTGAAAACCTACCCCCTCTCAAAATTTCAGTTTTTGAGCAAAGCATTCCCATCATACAGCCTCAGCTGTATTAGAGTTTTGTGCTAACAAGCACATCTTAGCAAAATAAACACAATGACATTAGCATTTAGCTCCAAGCACTGCGGTACCCCAGCGCGTTGTTAAGTCTTCGACGGATGGTTGAACAGCATCTGAAAACCCCCCTCGGGGTCTGCCTCTGAAACCAGCAATCCGCCATCACGCCCAACTGTACATAATGTTGTCAAAAAGTTGTGAGGTGAGAAAGTAAGCGGCGCTTGATCTCTCCTTTTTCATTCTCCCTCACAATTCCTTAATTTAGCGCGGCCATTCAGAGCAGCTATACACAGGTTTTGCCTTGAAACGTGGTTGAACAAAGCTTCATTTTGACCATAACCTTGAGTAGAGCTGAGTGTGCCTTTAGTCTCTTTTTTAATTTATATAGCAACAATACATGTTACCCTTCTGCTATTGTGTTTGCCTGATAAATCACTCTTGATCCCCCTATCAAGCCGTTACTCGGCCAAATGCATATTACTAGCACAATGTCATTCATAGCAAGGTCCAACCGTCTGTCTATTCTCTCAGATTTGGATTCTGACCTATTCTGAGGGAATTGCTTTTGTCAGGTCTATAAATAGAGAAATCTCTTTCTTTCTCAGTTTTAGTGTCGTTTGAAGAACTCTTGAGGGTGACAAAATACTTTTTTTTTTTTTTGGAACTTGTCCCTCAGGTCACTCAAAAACCGAGTTGTCCCTTTCTATACAACTCTTCACACACTTTGTATAGACACGTACACGTGTGATAGCCGAGTCGACTGCTTAAAACTTCCGAAGAGATAAGGCTGTTAAAGGTGCTAATCTGCCAACTCAAGACGAGGGTAAAGCAGACCCGTTTTTTCTTTTTTTCTCCCTCCCTGCAACTCTCTGCTTGCTGGCAGGCAGATACATGACCAGCTGAAGCCGTGGGAAGGCAGAGAGGCAGTGAAGATGGCAACCAGCCAAGGAATGTAAGTCCTCACTGTGTTTTGGTCATGGTTGGCGTCACTACATGGAAGGCTGAAGATAAGATGGAGCCACGGATTTTTTTTTTTTTTTTTTTTTTTTTTGCTTAAGACTAAAAGAAAGAGGGATCGAAGGGAGAGATAGACAGGAAAAGGCAAGTGGAAGGAGAAGGGAGAGAAGACAACAGGAGATAACGGAAGAAGGAGAGACAGATGGAGGGAGCAGGAGGAAACAGCAAAACAAGCCAGGAAAAATTGACTTAGGGGACAGAGGAGATAAAGCAGAGGGATGGGATGGAGAAAGAGGCAGAGTTAGAAAGAAGAAAGGAAAAAAGGATGCGTAAGCCAGCTGCTCCGTGTGAAGACCCAGAGGATTTCAGTGAAAGACATGATTGACATACATTGAAATAGACTGTTTCACAAGTTTCTCACATTAGACTATGCTATGGTTTCCATTTTTTTAGTGGTACATAAGCCTCTGTATGTTTTATTTTACACCAGAATGTATGTATTGACATTAATACCTAATGTTTAAAATTGCAGATTTTTCAAATACAAAATTGCACCATACTTCCTCGCAGTTAATATTTAAACAGGAACTCAACAAACAGTTTTGACTAGTGTCTCGTGCCCGAGGAATAACAGCAGACAAAAGAAATTAGGAGACAGTGAGGAAAAATGTTGCACCGCTGATTCACTCTCTCCGAGGAGCCGTTGGGACAGAGAATTTCAATGAAGATTAGATACAAGATCTTACTGCGGAAGCTCACAGCAAGGCTCCCTGGGTAGGAGAGAGTTTACTTCGAATCATGCTCATTAAAATACCACCCACAAAAAAAATGTAAGCATTTACTAGACTTCTTTTTTTTTTTCTTTTTTTTTTTTGCCCTGGAAATCTCAGTGTTATACTTAAATAACAAAATTCCACAGCGAAAGTGCTAAAGCCTGGAGGAGGTGGGAAATACAAAGAGGGGAGAACCGCTGTATTGAGGTTTGAAATATGTCATCTCATTGCCCTAGGAGAGTTCAGCCTGTATTAGTGAACAGTGAGTGCTGTCTGCCATAGACAGAAACAAGAGAAAAGAGTTTGTTCCTCCCTGTTATCATAGTTAATGGAGCAGCTCCAGGCTGTACATCGATGTGTGACAATGCAGATTAGAGTTTCAGCACTCGGGTTTTGAAGCTTTTGGATGGAAAGTTTTTTCCAAAAACCCCGCATGAACTTTCCAGGGCCAAAAGAATAACACACACAAAAATTCTCAGAATGAGTCTTATTTCCATTTAAGAGGGCTCCTGCATGCGAAGAGGGGGGGGTATGACTCTTTATAGCGTTGTTATCTGGGTGTGCAAAGTAGCAGCGCTGCTGGTTGTTAAGGCATGCGGAGAGCGAGAAAAAAAACCCTGACAATATTTTGCAATTCCTCTGACACTCATCAGTGTACCCTGAGACTGTACTATCACTGCTGACATTCTTTACTGACACTCTGACATGTGTTGCAGTGTTGACAGGAAATGTCATTTGCTCCCATCTATCCTCTGTGGGGGTCCAGGCATATCTAGCACCGCCTGTATAAGCCACAGCGGGGAACACTGCAGGGACCAAAATGCGTGGAAGATGTATGTTTTCTATGTATGTTTGATGCCTTTTTTCTCCCAGCATGATGGCTTTAACATGACCTACGTGTAACGATGTTTTCACAGATAAGCACAAGAGCTACTTAGCTGTCTGCTTCTATCCATTAAATTTTGCAGATGAGGGGTCATTCCGTCATCTCCATTGATGACAGCCATCCGAGGCAATAAAAATCAAAATAATCGGCTAACGCAATCAAGTTCACTTATTGGATCGACTGCTATCCGTTGCAGCTGATTTTAATCTAATTTGTCAACAACAAATAACCTTACCGTCTCCACCTTGAGCGCTCCGATTAAACGCCCCGATCCTTTCTGTTAGCTGTGGCAGAAATAAAATGTCATCCTGTCCTGTCCTCCTCTCATACGGCATGAATGGAACATAACAATAATGTTATATTGGTGTTATTAGTGGAAGAATCACCCCAATTTCGACAACAAGCAGAAGTCAGGGAGAAGGAAATTTGTTGCTCACAGAGAAAATCATATCGCACATCGAGCCATTGTTCATTTAGTATGTCATTATTATTAACCGCACTCTTGTCAGGTATTGTGCTGTTGTGTGTGTTTTTTTGTTTTGTTTGTCAGAGTGGACAAGCACAGATTTATGGTTAGATCACTTGCAAGCCTCAATGACGGGTTGTGTCATCTCAGACCATCCATCCGTACCCACCTGTCTACCAATTCCTCCGTCATCCTTATTGCCTCAATTCGTGTAACTGGCCCAAAGGCGGTTCATCATTACTGGCTTGATATAACTGATATCCACACCTGTGATTGGAAAATTGTAATTCCCCAAGAAATACAGAACGTTACATATAATTTAATTTAACAGCATAATGGATGTTTTAATTGATCGTTGGCCGCAATTACATACACACGATAATGACTGTTATCAACACTACAAGCAAAGCAACAGTCTAATTAAGTTGTTAAAATAATCCTTCACGCTGACAGCTCCCTATAATAATCCAGTGTATGAGAGTGAAGTGCATATCTTGAGAGACAGCTGCAGGAATTGGAGAGCTTTTTTGTCAAAAGAAAAAAAGAAACAAAAAAAATGGATTCTAATCCTGCTGCTATCGAGTTTACCCAACAACAAAACAAAAATAATTACAGCAATGACTCTGCAGAAGCACAGGAGCTTTTAATTCCTGTGGTTTTCCAACAAAGCTGCTCTGACATTGTGTCTACCTTCCTTATTCTTGTTAAAATGCCACCAGCGTGGCATTTACACTTGTTTAAAAGCTGCATCACAACCATTGTTTGCACCATCTGTAATGTAAACCGCATGAGTCTAACATCTGTCCCTACCCCTGTGAAGCTCACAATGCTTTGGTTGAGGCTGTTGATTACTCGGGTTAATGTTCTGCTCATAATTATTCTCTGTGTTTGATGGATCAAGTTTATACTTTAATAGGGAATGTGAAAGGAGTCACACATCATGATGAACCAGTTGAGACCGTCCCCTAACATTGCAGGAAAAGTTTGTTAGTTTTTTTGCCTCTTTTAGCTAATTGTTTTTTGCTTTTATGACCCACAGACTCACTCTTATCAAACCCATTTCCCGCAGGCGGAACGCAGCAAAATTTCCTGTATACTTACTCTATCAAATGGCAGAAAAAGTCGCATCTCACTTGTAAGTAATGTTGAACAGCCACATATTGAACACCAAAACAGAGCAAAAATATTGGACTTAGGAAACACAATTACACATAAATATTAATGTTGTTTGACAAAAGAAATCTTTCTCAACTTAATCTTAACACAAGGTCCAAGTTGAAGTTTTTTTATTTATTTGTCATATGCAAAACTATTACAGTGAAGCGGTCGCTGGCAATGAAATTCCAATCTCTCCCTCTTACGATATGTTTATAAGGAAATCACAAAAAAGAGGTATAAGAAAAAACAACACATGGAAGACATAAGACATATGAGTATTGCAATATAATTTCACTGTCTGTATTTGAATGCCTGTGTGCACAAGGACAATTTGAATCTGGAAATTGATGAATACCAAATGAATCGTCCCCGCCCAACATGAGAGCCTGTGAGAAATCACACAGTTGTCAAGAGGTACTGCCACATGACTGAACCTGGTGTTCTGACAGTGAATGTTGGTGTTATGTTTAATCCTACCCTCAGTTTCAATCAGCATATGCACCAAGATTGCCCTTTTCCACATTGCGATTGTATTTTGTGGTCTGGTCTGTCACTAAAAATCTTCAAATGGTTCAAAATGCTGCAGCAAGAAGACTTAACTAAGACCAGAAAAATGGATCATCTTACTACATTCTTTGCTTCACTTCACTGGCCTCCTATTCATGTCAGATCAGACTTCAATGTGCTTGATTGCTAACAAAACTGTAAAATGGGCACGCCCCTTCTATCTCTCTCTCTGATATCATTAAACCTTATGCCCCATCTCATGCTCCCTGCTCTTAAAATATTGAGTCTCCAGAGTCCTATCCAAGAAGTTCGCTTGCTGCAGGCTCTTTTCCTATGGTGCCCCCTTCTTCTGCTGACATCAGACAATCCGACTCACTTGAGGCCTTAAAAACCAAATTTAATACTCCCTTAACTGTCAATTAGGGCTTATTCTCAGATTAATTCAGAGCTTGCACTTGATACCGTCATTCTTACGGTGGGTCAAGTCTCAGAGTCTCTTAATCCTAGTTCTTGCCGTGTTTGTACAACGTGTGTACTACTATGTTTGCCTGCTGACGAGAATAAAACTGTCAACTTCTAATAACGTTTCTATAACCTTTTTTTTTTTTTCTTTTTTTGAGTTTCTGTTCCCACATGCCTCCGGGCTGTGTGCATTTCTCTACTACACTATTTTAGCTCTTTCTTTTTCTTAGTGTAGCCCGTCCTCCTTCAGGTCTCCATGGCGGAGAGGAGGTTGTACGGTCCAGGTCCCACTTAGTAACTTTGTGGTGGGGGGGGGCTCTTTCCTACCTTAAAGTCTAAGGACAAAAGGTGTTGCATGCTGTACAGATTGCGAAGCTCCCACTGAGGCAAATTATGATTGTGATCTTAGGCTACATAAACAAAATTTGACTTGACCGTGTCAGTTTTGGTCAGTTCTGTGCAGCCCACCTTCTTTCCTGCCGCCTCCATCCTGCTCCTCGAAAGTGCCTTGCAGAAAACACGCAGCACCTGTTCTGCCCTGCATGCACGGGGGGGCTGAGGGGCCTGAAGGTCTGGAGTCTGGGGGCCTGCCACTCTAGACCTCCCCGGCAGAGAGGAGAGGGAGGGTGAGGCGAGCGAGGCGAGCGAGTACCGCGCAGCAGGTGCCAGGATCAGTGATCTCCTGACTGCTGGCGAGGAGTGAACAGCCTGCTGTGGGAGTAGATCTCCCTCCGTGTCTGGGGTCTCTCTCTGTCTCTGCTTTTCTTTCTCCGGCTTGTCTCCGCGGCGTAATGAGCACTGCCGGCTGAGAGAGCAAGGGAGGGAGAAAGATCGAGAGAGAGAGTCAATGTGGTTGTGTATGTGCATGTGTCTCTGTGAGCGATTACTGATTGCTTGAATATAAATGGGTATTGTGCTCATTCACCTAAATCAAGGCCACATGCTTGGGCCCAGAGTAAAGTGCTCTGAGTGCAATGAAGCGTTGTACTGTATCTGCCACTCAGCTCAGGAAATAAGCTGGGCACTTCTCTGCCCTACATGAAATACTCAGGGTAACCTTCAGAGAGTCTGTTGTTATAAACTGACTTCATGACTGACCTGATTGTAAAAGATTTTGCCATTTTCATGTGCATGATATTTTTGTGGTGAATGGAAAAGTGGCGACATTTGGCCTCATTTAAGTTTGTCCTATGTATGTTCTACAATAAAAAATTTTTGCCTCTTTCATGGCTTCACTTTTTTTTTATATGTTTAGGGAAGAACCCTCAATGGCAGGCCATGTCTTGTTCAGCTGCAGTGGCATTTCTTTAAGCCTCGCAACGATCTGCATTTTCTTTCCTGTTCATTTGTTAATTGAACTGTTGGGCCCCCATTTGTATCTAAAACCTCCTAATAACACATCAGTGAGCCACATTGTTTCACTGTGACCTTCATTAAGATGAAGATAGACACTGCAGCTTATTCTGGGTCAATCCCGCATACTCCTAAATACTGACTAGCACAACACATGTATATTATTATTCCATGCCTGAAAATAGTCCTCTACAAAAAGTCTGTGTGCCCCTGGGGAAGATTTGTTTGCTTAAAACTACAGTGCCTAGTTGTCTCAAGAAATTACTTGAAGGTGAAGCTATGTACTTATGATCCCTCTTCAGTAGGAATTAGTGCCACAAGGAGGATAGAGTCAGAAGGAGTTGAGAGACAGCTGAGATGTTGTTATTTCATGATGCGCGGCACAATATGAAAAAATACATAATGCCGCTAGCTTCGTCCTTTGAGAGCTTAGTGCCAAATAAATGCTTTTTCAGTTGGCAGTCTATGGCAAGTACTCGCTGACCTCAATCGATTCCTTTATTGGATAAAATTAAAGATTTAACCTCCCCTTCTAACACAAATTACAAGCTTTTGACGGAGCAAATTGAGCACTTCGTGTCTGTGAACCTGCCAGCAATTATCAATGACACAAAAAAGGTCCAGGAAACATCTCCGGAGACTAAATCATTGGCACCGGCTTTACACTGATGTACTGACAAAGTTGTGATATCGATAGCGCAACTGTGTCAAACTGAATCAGCTTCTACAAACGGCGAAGGGTAAGGTGACTTTGAATAATACATTACAACATGTTCCGTCCACTAACAACTCAAGACGGGTGTGATGTAGTGGCAAAATGATATAAGATAAGTAAATCTGCACCACAGTGTCATTTTTCTTTGCATAAAGAAACTGCAGTTTTTTTTCCCCCCTCATGTCTCTCTTCTAAGGATATCTGTTGAAATAAGCCATGCCACAAATATTACAAGCTCCACTCCAGTTTTTTTGCATAACTCAGCACATTTCTGGCATGGTTAAATATTGGACTCTGCATGCATAATACAGACACACAGTGGAGAGAAATGTAGATCAGTCATGTATCTCTTTCTTCCTTATTCCGCTTCTTTTTCGGCTGACAGATTGTCTGCCTATGGAACTGAATACCTCTGAGAATGATAGGCCACATATTTTATCTGAGCTAGCGTCATTTGAAGTTATAGTTTCCAAACAAGCCGCCCAAATCAATATCATGGCAGCTATCAGTACTGCTGTAGTAAATACCGTCTGACCACAGAGCAGGACTAAAAAGTGCAAGAGAAACATTTCCTTTATTTATTTATGGTAACATGAGCAGAATCTGTAAGAATTAATGTAGGAATAAGTACATAAACATTGTATGTTTGTATTCCAAATGTGGAACCACACACGATTGTATTCTTTTATTTACTTATTGATGTGTTTATTTGTTTATTTATGCTAAAACATGCCATACTGTAAAATGATATGTGTTGAGCCCCCGTGAACTTTCCTGGCTGTTTAAAATGATATATTTCTCGTAGAGGTGGACACATCAGCTACCCCTGAGAGCCTCCTAGCTGAAATAAAAACAGAGGTCGTCTGATGCTTATTATATAACTTTAATGAGATTTTAATCAAACTTAATAGACATATTGTGTGGTGGATACCCAACAAATCGGTAATTTGGTGAATCACGATTCTTTTCAAGCCTAATTATGTCAGCCTGGATCCAGACCACTGAATCTCTGGCCATAATGTGCCTCAGATTAGTTCAATTATTCAAATTGGTCAGTTGTTCTCGATGACTGGAGAAACACACCTATTCAAGCTCAGTAGAGACGATGACGAACCGGGGGTGTCATCTTTCCAGCTACTTAGCGACATCCATTAAAATTACTGACAGAAACAAAAAAGGGGAAAGCAAGTAATTGATGCAGTGGTGCAAAATTTTGTACGTTTTGCGTATCTTTCAAACAAACCCTGGGTTCAAATCATTAGCTTCATTCATGCAAATTAAATGAAGTTAAACAATTTTTGCAGATAGTTGCTGTGATTTATTCTCATAGTCCTCCCCCTTGTAGGTTTCAGTGTATTGAGCTGAAGTTGGACTACTAACCATATGAGCCAACAAGGTTGAGATAATGTCCATAAAGCTGAAGTCATTTTTTTGACCTTTAACAGGCTGACTTTCCTCTGAGTTCTGTAGGTCAACGTAACTTTAATGAAATGACGTTCCGGCAATAAAGCCGACCACCTTTTCCACATGAAGTCACGTCATTTGGCATAGACCATTTGGCTCGGACAGAGTTGGCCCCGGATCACAAAAAGAACGTTTTCTACATCTCCAGAAGGCTCTCTCCAATTATGATCAAAATTGCTCAGTGGGCAAATGTGTCCTCGTTGTACAGTATCTGCGTGTAATGTACGCCGCTTGAACTTTTGCTTGCCTCCTGATATATTTAATTCATTTCATTTGCATGAAGTGGCTTGTATTATTCATGGGGAAATTATTTTATAAAAGGCTTTTAAACACATTTTGTATTCACCAGAAAATCAAAGCTGCGGTGTGATCTGTGAAAAATTGAGCTCGATATCAAAACAAGCTGTTATTTTCCTCCTATATAACGATGGGAAAGAAACACAAACCTGTTCTTCTCTATCTTTCTATATCCTGTCTCCTCTAAAACAAATTCACCGTTACAGGTAAGAAATCTGAATATCACTGTCTTATCCCTACATATACAATGGCTTTAGGAGACATCTGCAGACAGATATTCATAATTACTCATCCATATCTCTGTTGTAAAACAATACCACAATGCATGCATTCGTCAAATCGGAATAACCCCCTTAATAAATCAAATAACTCCCTGGTTGAATATAATAAATCTTGATTGGATTTCCAGCAGGTATCCATCGCTAAGAGATAAACTGTACTGCAACTCTGTGTACTGCAAGTTGGTTTATTTCCTGTCTAATATAAGACATCTAGTACACTGATCACAGGGCAGTAATGAGTGATAAGACAGAGAAAGCCACTGAAATACTGCCTTTACAATGGTCCTAAAGCAGCTGAAGTGACACTCTGAATTGGTATTCTGTCTTCCAATCGCTCTCTGCATCTTGGCCTGGTGTAACATTTTCAAAAGGACAGCGAGAGGAGGGGTGAGCGCTGACCTATTCTGTAGGCCAGCTGCTTGTAAATAGACACACTGCTGTTGTCCTTCAGAAGAGAGACTTTCTCACCAGCGTAATTCATCCACGCCGTTCTCTGATTTACGAAGTGTCGCTCGCAGACAGTTGGGGTGGCGCCTTATCTCTACCTTGTCTTGCTAAATGAATTCCAAATGGCACGCTGCCCAGTTATTTGTCAGTGCATTTGTTATTGCTGACAACCGCAACCCCCCTTTAAACAAATATAAATCTGCGGAAAACAATCGCTGAGCAAGATGCAGCGTAACCTTTTGAAATATCACACTGGCCATCAGTTTCCCGAGCAGATCATTTCCCCTCCACGCATGAAACATGAAAGCCGTGGCCGCATAAGTCGGCGTAGAAAATACTCCGTCTCGTCTCTTTTTGTAATGTCAGTAACTGGAAATGTGACAGGATAAGTATGCCAGTATCATTAGACTGTGGGAGCTGCTCAGGGGTCCGATGACAAGCTCTGCAGCCGTAGTAATAAAGTAGTACATAGTCACATGCTACCTCCACATGACATAGGCTGACATGTGACGGCTGAACATTTAATATGCAAAAGATTGAACTGAGGAAAACGACATTTCATTTAGAGGCCTTGAAAAAAAATGACAACCTCAGTTCATTTTCATACATATTGTTGTGTACAGTTACACATGGTTGATGGGGAGCCGAGCTGCCTGCACGCCTGTAATTGTTTGTTGGTTTACAGTGAATGTAATAACCTGAAACATGCTCACAGGGGGCAAAACAAACCATAAGAAAGAAAAAAAAAAAGAAAAGAAAAGGAAATCTTATCATTAGCTTAGGCATCCGCTGACAGACAAACAGGACGGAGTAAGTAAAGTTTTAGCCTTTTTCAAAAACAGGACTTACAGAGAGTTATAAAAAATTTAGAATTAAACACAGTAATAAGCGCAGAATATAAAATGGACGCAATGTAATGGGCACAACAACAACAACAATAATAAAACATGCATGGTCCCCAGAAGAGTAAACTTACTGCCGTTTATTATCTGCTGACTTTTGGGGAAAAAAAAGAAAAAAAAAGTTTTTTCAAGTGAATTATCTGAACAGTTGCATGTATTACTATTAATTTTGCTACACTCACACCATGGTTCTCCTAATACCTGGTGACTTTTCATCATATGCAAATCTTCTCACATCCAGTGAAATATTTCATCATCTACTAAGACTGCTACAGATATTCAGGATCGCCTGCCGCTTTTTCTCCCTCATCATGAGGTTGATATTTGTGATGATGTAATTTGGAGCGAAATGTTTCAGTCCAGTGGTGGACAGGATGGCCTGAAATATGCTATAAATGCCCCGGAGGATGAACTGTAACACTTCAGTATCAGGTAAAAAAAAAAATAATTCAGCAATTTGGTTGATGACTAAATACCTCCAATGAATGACATTCTTATCATGACTCACTTGTACTGGCTGGCAGACCTAAGATCGATACCTGGTAAATATTAGTGTGTTAGCATGCTGATGTTAGCATCACACGCCCTGAGTCTTGTTTAACTGTTGTTCAGACAGAATGGTCAATTGAAAACTTAGGATAGGTGCATATCGTCTGATCTGTAATGAACCATCGCTTATTCGAGCACCCAGGCAACATTCGACCCCCCTCAGAGCTGCTGATGATGCAGGTCTTTGCTGATACTTACATTAGCCGACAGGTGGAAGAAGGAGTACATCCAACATGGCGGCGACCATCGTTGCATATTTTCGGCTTCAAAACAGTGCTTCAGAGACCTATGGATGGCATCAATCAGGCTCGGCCCATTCTTTATATTGTCATTGGTTGCAACATTGCTACTGAGCAATGAAAACAACAGCAAGGCCCAACTCCTGGCTCCTAAGGCATGAAGATACACCACCCCAGTTTTTGCTGGAATTGGGGTCCCAGTTTTTACCAACAAACCAGCCAGCTGAGGGCTTTCATCCGAAGTGGGCCAAGTTAAAAGTATTAGTCTCAGTCAAAGGCAGCATGTCCAGCCGCTGCGGGACTACAAAATCATGTAGAATAAAAGTCTTATTTGTCATGGATTTTACATTTATTAGTGCCACTTTAGGTGGCCATCATCAAGGATAACAATATTCTGGAGATTCTTGAACACCTTCAGGATTTAATAACAAGTGCTGATGGGTCAGCAGACCCCAAACTTGCGGGTATAAATAAACACAGGGGAGATAGGCAGCTCAAGCCCTTTAGAGGAACACTTCAGGGAGAGAGAGGAGGTGGAACTAATCCTGTGGTCAGGAGGGGGCTCGGTCTAAGGGGACATCATTTACTGGCAAACGCAGAGGACACAGAGGCGCGTGGAGAGCAGGGGCTTAGAGACAGGTTTGCAGATAACAGTCTGGAGGGCAGATGCCATGACATTTGTTGTTGGTGGTGTGCCACTCTTTAAGCCACGGGCTAGAACGTCATCTGCTTTCTTGGTGATTGCATCATACAGAACCCTGGCGATGGCAGCGAGTGATCAAACACAACAACATCAATAGCGCACTCACCAGCTCGAGCTGCCTTGATATGTTGAGTATAGAAGCCCGCAACATGTTATATAAGCATCAGTTCTTTTCTCTCTCCTCCCATCCTCTCATCATTATCAAAGAATCTGGATTCCGTCTATTTAAATATGCATAAGAGACTGAAAAACGGCTCAGGCTGATTGATGGGACCACACTCAAACAGATACAATTAGGCGTAATTAAATCTTGTAAAGCCTGTGCTGTTTGCCAGTCGCTCATTGGGAGATCATTCTATTTGCCGAGGAGCTTTGGTAATGTTGCACAAAACTCCCACTCAAACAAAAGAAACACATAATCCCCCTCTTCTTACGGGCCATTCGTCTGAATTCCATCTGCGGCTCAAACAGATTTCATTTACAGCAAAACCAAACGGCAGGAACAAATTGACAGTAGAGCAGAGCTGATAAATAATTCACCAACTTCTTGATAGGCATTTATCAGTTTTTTTTTTTTTCAAGAAGCCCCCTAGTCTCTTTGGGTGATCTCTCGCCCGATGAGCGTTATTGTTGAGTTTCATAAAGATATGGGATTCATGCCCCCGTCCCCCCCCATGAGACTACACCTTGACCTTGCCTAACGTGCAAGAAAACAGAGCTGACGCCGAGCATTTTTTGGAGTTGGGTGTTTGGACATTCATGTATTCATCTCCAGAGGAGTTCAAATGCTGAGATGCTGAGGTTTTTGTGAAAACGACTTCATGCAGGGAACAGACAGGGGCCAGCTGGTACTCATTCTAATCCGAGGCAACTAAAAAGAGAGTAAACAAGCTGACAGAAAAGGCCCGATGAGAAAAGGGTTACTTCTAACAACACCGCTCGAAACACAACAGGCACCAGAGCCACAACCGAGAGTCTGAACTCGCTGGTTCGCAGCTGTTTTGAAGTCTCCTTGGGTCAAGTTTTCCCTTTTAAAGAGTGTGACTTTCTGTGGCAATAAATCAAATCTGTAAAATTCAGCCATGGTGCTGAAAAGCAGCAATTCCTAACCAGGGGTACTTCGCCTGGAGCTACTTGGAAAGACAGCTCAAATGATTTGAGAAAATAGAAATTCCAGTTTGATTAAATCATATAACCATATATTGATTCGGCAATAACACTGGAACTCTACATGTAGTGACTCAGAGTGCATACGGAGTAGTTGAGCTAAGAAGTCTATGATTAAATTGAAATTAAATTAAACTTCAAGTGCTTGTGCAAACCAAAATACCGACAGTTCAGTTGTTAACAGAAGATTGGCATAAAAATATCAATTTTTTATAATTAATAGTGTTAGATAACATCCACTTCAATCATTCAAATGAACACATAGTGCTGTTACTGCTGTAAGAGTTGTTTCAAATGACTAATAACCGCTCTTGATTCGTCTGATTGGCTCTTAAACCGTTGATTGATGCACCAATCAGGTCACCCTCGCCTCACACCCCTGAGGACTAAGGTAGTGGTACTCTAAATCTCTTCTGTCAGCGCAGACCACACTCAGCCTGAGAATATTCGTGACTATCTGAATTGGTTTTTAACCTCTGGTCCTGGAGAGGAGCATTTATTCCAAACAAGCCCTCCAAGCTGTCTTCACTGGCACTCGCAGAAAACTGCCACCACTAATCAGGACACAAGCACTGTGTGGATGGCCGCACTTCCTGCTGTGTCTGTTGGTGCAGTGTGAGAATGTGATATATGGAGACGCGGACACAGTTTCTATGTAAATGTGTCCTTGACTTGCTGTGCATGCTGTCCCCGTGAGCACATACAGCAACGTGCTTCTTGTTTGTGGTCATATGAACTGAAAGTTCCTTTTCATCAGTAGTTATAGGAAGTTAAACAGAGACAGAGGCAACACTCCACAGACTCATTTTTTTTTTTTAAAGACATGTCTCCTAATTATGCGGCTATCCCTCAGGCCAGATTCCATCAAACTGGCTCATTGAACTGCAAGTGAAGTCAAGACTTATTTCTCATCTTTTGCAAGAACGCAATACTTATTGCATGTATTGGGTGGGAGTATCTTTACCACATGAAGCAAACAATCCATTTACCTGCTTTCAAAGCTGGCCCAGAGTAGTGCTCAAACTTGCTTGGAGCGCTGGTCTATTGTTGATGGCAATTTTGTGGGAGGCGATTAAAGCAAGGCCCGACACAAATTAAAGTTTAGAGTCTATTGTTGATTGTATTTTGACTTCTAACAAGGCACGGGCTTTCCAATGGCCGGGCATTTTCATTAAGTCTGTTTTTGAACAGAATGAAAATGGGGGAGTCTTTAACACTCGGCCCACATAATTGACTGGAAAGGAGTTGAACGTTTAAGAATTGTCCCTTTGCCCCCACAGACCGAATATCTTTCCGCAATGCCTAGTAATTAAGCAACACTGATTGCCGTTTTAATGACTTCCTTCCAGTGCTCAATATATTGGCAGTAAGTGAGGGCAGTGTGTGTGTGTGTGTGTGTGTGTGTGTGTTTGGGGGGGAGGTCTGAGTATAAAACGGCCATTGTGACAGGCACTCTGGGGAGTTGAGGTGTCATTCTCAACCCATTATCAGACTGGATCCTTTTCATTCTCCATCCAAACACACACACACACACACACACACACACCTACCCACACCCCTACACACTCACACAGATGCATGGTCCACATGCCACTTCTCCAGGACCATTACCAAGACCAATGTATTCTGAAAAAATCCAGCTCATTTTGAATACAAACAACATGAATAAAACAGGATTTTGTTATCTTTCCAAATTACTGTGTCTACTTTCATGTGACAGAAGTTGTGTAAAAACCTAAAAAAACTGGAAAACCTAACTCTCCAACTAGGACACCCCTGGGTGCTGAGCCAGTGCAACTTTCAGATGCAACACCACTGTGTCTGATAATTGCTGTCAGACTGGCAACATCGCTTTTGTAAGGTAGCAGGAAAGTAAGTGTTAAGCTAGAGGTAACCCAAATCCAGTACTTTGCTGCATTCTAAGTCTGAACATTTGGAAGTTGACTCACATTTGAATTCATATATAATTCATATATATATATATAATATTTCATCAGAATTATATTACAGGTGGTATAACACAATATAGTGGCTATTGTAATATACATTACAATGGCCTCTTCTAGGGAGATCTTTCCAGAATGAACCAGAAATGATGCATGATGCGAGTTTGTTTGTAGCTCCACGTGCTAGCAGAAGTACTGATATCACGAAGGAACACAAAAAAAGTGCAAACAGCATATGGAAAATCAAACTTTATGACTAATCATCCATGTATGAGACAGATTGTTTGACAAGTGAGAAGTGACATTTCAAAGTCACGGATTTTACCGTTTTCCGCCACAGTTGTCACCAAAATAATGTTTCAAATGTTGCTCATTTGACATAAAATGTATAAAAATAGATGAAGAGACACCTGAATGGACGCTTAGTTTTACACATCTTAGATCACCATTGACAATGCGTTTTAAAAGCAGCTGTTTAAGCCGTCACATGCCACGAGACTGTAGGACAATAACATGCAGTTTGTTGATGCAGACTGTGAGATGCTATTTTCACTTGGAAGAATTAGAATGTTTGTTTTTTTCATCTTTCATCTTTGTACATCTGTGCTCATTTATATCAGAAAAATCCCTTTATGAACCATCTGCAAAGTAGTTTACTCAAAATGAGTAAACAGTGTAATGCCGCGCTGATGTTGAACCGCGGCTCCCAGCCAGATGTTTTGCCGGAAATAATCGCGTTAGCTGGCTTTAAGCAATATCTTACACCGTTAAACACGCTCACACCTTTTACCTTCATTTCACATCCATCGTGCATGGACTGAAACAAGGATGAAGTTACAATGAAATCATTAGGGCCTCACGTTGAATCATAGGAACCTACTGATTTTCAACACTTTCATATAGTCAGAGAACAAATTTAATGGAGCTTTAAATAACTACTTCGCTCTCAAACAGCTGGTGACACAGAGGTGGAACATTAATGTTGGCGATTGTGCCTCTCTTTTTGCATCTATGCTGTTACCGGAGCAGCGCAGCTCAAATCTCTCTGGCTTCCTCTGCAAAGTAGCAGGAGCTATTTATCCACACTAGAGCAGTGCTAACAATCCGGAGACAGGTTGTTCTACTCCCCGCTCGGTACATTACATTAGTCTTGATGAGGGAGCGTTGGTAGAGGAGGCACCAGTCGGATCAGGCACAATTTACAGGAATTATTCGCCACTGTTTTACTTTCATTATCACACCTCTATCGTTGGTGTTTGCTAGTTAGCACTGGGCTGGCTTCTTCAAATAAATGTGAAGCTGAGGCAGATGACGCTGCAGCTCTGCTGAAAATTAACTACCTCCTGTAGTCTGCGGTCTAACCTAATCAGAGAATATAATGCACTGTGCCGTATCGTCTGTCATCTCTTCTGTGTGGGTCCTTCTGCTGGTGACAGGTCTTAGGAGCTGGGATGTTGGAGATTTACTGGACTTTATCAGCCTGAAGGTACTCAAATATAGGTAGTGATAACAGAATGTAAAGAGCACTAAAACTTCTGCAATCTGACCTGAGAAAATGCACTTATAGCTGCACTGATGAATATTTTTTATATCGATGATGCATCAAATGACTATGTTTTCACTAATTAGTATAGTTTCACGGGCCACAACATTTCTACTGTATATTCATTCAGCCTTAGTTGAACATTGATTCCAAGAGAAATATATGTATTTTTTAAGAAGCGCTGATAAAACTTTATGGTTTGACCCAACACTAAATGGCAGACAGACAAAGTTAGTGACTGGCTGGTGAACCTAGCAAACATTGCAATTAAGAGGTAAAGAGGGAGAAGATCCCACAGATGTTGTTGGAGACCGAAACTGAAAGGAAAGGGAATATTACATCCATCCAGGTTGCCAGAAACACGACCGAAAATGAACGTTGTAACCGCCGGATGTGTAAATTGTTTGCCAAAGTTCACAACTTCATAAGGTGATAATACGCTGGTGTTGTGTTTACAGCTTGTTCCCATGTTCTGATAGACTGTTACCATAATTGTCAACAACAACAACAAAAAAAAGTATAAATCACATGGAATCATTTTAGTGTTATAATCTTACATAAATAGGTCAGGTTGTTTATGCATGTGGAGGCACTTTAAAACTGTAGCTGGTTGACGTGAAGTCGATTTAAACTACTGTATGTCTACCCAAAGTAATAAAAAGTGTAGTCAAAGTTTAATTTGCAATAGTGGCCACAGCTGTCAAATAAATGTAGTGGAGTAAAAGTATAAAAGCAGCAATAAATGGAAGTAATGGTGCCTCGAAAATGTACAGAACTGAAATCTACTTTTCAGGCTGAGACGGTGCACAATCATAATCACCGATGCATGCGGGCTGTAAACACTTGGTTACTCTTCTGCACTGTAAAACAATACACTAAATAAACACAGGATGATCTGAAAACTGTTACATTTGAGACAGCTGAGAGTTTGAGACAGAAAATATAAAATAGTTTGTTTTATTGAGTCAGATATCCAGTTGCTGTAACATGAGTCAGGGTTATGATCAAATAGCAGTTTGGATACACGGATCGAGAGTCAGGGCTTTCACCGCTTCTTTTGTAGCGTTTCAGTCATAGCGTTATTAGTGTCAGAGGTTATTTGCCCCTGAGTCATACACAAGTGCGCTCTTTCCCCGAAAGAACACTATCTTCACTCCACGTAACAGCAAACTAAGAAGACAGCACAACACACCCGACTGCTGGAGTGTTACTACCCTTAAGCAAAGTTTGCACTAAACTCCATTAGTCTCGGCTGCATGCTTGAAGAGGCGCTGTGCAATGAGATCTATTAGGACAGGTTAGCATCATAGTCATCGCATTTTTCAGTCGCCCGGAGTGATAGTCATTATGCCGTATTGTCACTGAATCATGTATCCTCGACGAGTGCTAAAAGATGCGTTTCCTAGGTAGCAGCAGCGCGTTCCTCAGGGCTAGCGGCAGCTGTAATTTGCCAGAGTCTTAACAGGATTCTCCTCGACTATCTGAATTCCCAGGGGAGTCAGAAGTCTTGTGAGTCTGATCTATCTCTTTATAATGTCTGTGTTTTTTCCTTAGCAGCCATGAATCAGTGGAATTAACCAAGCCCAACCCCTGTAACACTTGTCCTCCATTTATCTGGGTCAGGCTGATAAGCTCAATCGGCTCTTTGTAGATCTCAGAGAAGTGAAAATTTGTCATGTGTTGTGAACACAGCCGACAACAAGACGCTGTGAATCTCGCAGCCCGTATACGCTGTTATTGAAACACGCAAACAGCCAAACAAAGGACTAAATAACACACTGAACACCTCATTCGTCTTGCTCATTTTCAAAGCAGTAGATGCTCCCTTCAAGTCGCCATTCACCCCTGAAATGCACCATAAGGAGGCTTGATGTAAACCCCCTTCTAAGGGAAACCTCTGGAGGTATCCATTTTTCACACCAGAATTATGCTACCACCTAATCCAATATGAACAAATTAGAAGACTAATGATTCATATTGGATGTAATTGAAAATCAGTACTTTCTCTTGCCTCTTTCTCAAAATCTAATTAGCAAAGCTTTCATTTCAGTGATTGAACAAGTATCTTTGCCTGAAACAACAGCCTTCACTCTCCTGGGCTGATTTTCACAACAGACTGTCTTCTCTGACCTGGGACAGGCAGAGGGAAAAGTGTAATAGAGCTAAGGAAGGAGAATAAAGAACCAGAGAAAAGGAGAAAGGGAACAAAGCAAGAGAGTGAACACCGGGGTAGAGACTGCAGCACAAGCTTCTCCTGAGGGAGCCACAGAGATGGGCTGGAAGACAAATCAGGGCCACAGAGGTGATTTTGCAGCTGCACTCCTTTCCTTCTCCTCTAGCCACGGACACCTCACCCGCTCTGTTCCAGCTCCACCATTTGTGTATGGAATTAAATCAAGAGAAATAGTCACTTGTTTATTTACAGAATCACTATTCATGACATACCTACAACCCCGGGTATGCCGCAACTTTCATATCTTGATGAAGGGCAGAATCAGTCAGCCATGGTGCATTCCTTATGGAGCTGATCGAACAATGACATCAAGCTGCGCTGGATAAATTGGTATCCTACTGGGTCTACGCTGGAGACCAGCTCACACACTGTTCAGAGGAAAAATACACAACCTTACAACTAGGCCAGTATCTCGTTAGGGTATGTCCATCACAAACCTATTCCGGGAACAATAGTTAGGCTTACTTGCTGCTAAAAATACACATGATCACCTCGGGGAATCGTGTATGTGGCGACGTTACTTCGGGATAGATTTAAGAAAAGAGTACAAATGTGTCTGAGAAGTGAAGCTGATGAAAGGTAAACGTCCGCCGGTTAATCTGTCCCGATGTCACCGCAAGAGATATTGGATGGTTCACTCCAAGGCGTCCTCTCCCCTCTGCAGAGGATGATATGCTGCAGTTGTCAGTAATCACAACAGAAGCCGGTGGCGCAGAAACGGGGACGCTGCAAGCTAACAATAAGACGGAAGAGGCTGTTAGCAAACGGTTAGTAGTCTTGACTGATATGATCATGTGGGTCTAAAAGACACCGACGGTGCCCGTGTGGACAGGAAGAACGCTGATGCTGCTCCGCGGCTATAATGTTCGTCTGAAAAAAAGCACAGATCGGATGTCATCGTGAATCTTTGCTTCACCACTGCTGAAATTCTGATTGCTAGCTTCTACCCTCTGTTTTCTCGGGGTGTGTGATACATCACTAACAAGAAACACAGAGCCGTGGCGTCCGCATCAACAACAACAAAGGCGACACTGAGTCAAAGAACTAAGTTACGTCATTTTGAAGCCTTTGTTTGAGAACCGGTCTGATCATGTGTAGTGTGCTTTTTTTTTTTTCTCTTTTGCTTGGGAGGGGAAAAAAAAAAAGAAAAGCGTTAGAGGGCCTCAGCTCATAGCACAAGTTGAAAGGGTGGAGAAGAAGGCAAGGAAGAGAGAGGGGAGGCGTAGCGAAGACGGGGCTCTCACTGGCGCATGGTGGGGAAGGATGCTGGCCCTCAGGGAGATATGGTGGTGCCGCGATGACATTTTTAGGGCAGCTGTGAGAGTTATAGATGAGTATCAGATGTTATTCATTACTCCATGGGAATAAATGATGACACGGAAGAAAAAAAAAAAACACAACAAAGGACAATGAGGAAATAAGAGGTGAAGAGAAATCAAAAAAATGTAATCCAGGATCATACTACAACAACAACACGCAGGGTGCTGATTACTGTTTGCAAGGGTCTGCAGAGATGTGCGTGATTCCAATCAAAATATATTTGTTAATAAAAATTGGAGATTAGAGATTTTTTTCAATCCATGTATTCACCGCGGAGTGTTAAGGCACTGCGGGATGTTTCTCTTTCCTCCTTTGTCTTCTTGTTTTTATGGCCCCTTGAATATTGGTGGAGTGATGCTCACTTGCATGAATAAACAATGGAGGTGAACGAGCAAACATTTTCACTGCACCCCGCTGCTAAAAGTTGAGAATGAACGCGGAGCCAGGCGGCTGTCTTGTTTATGTGCTGCACGCTCCTTCACCCCCAAAACTCTTCAGCGCATAACCTCCTCTGCAGCTTTCGCCTCCGTGTAACATGTAAACTGATATTGTGCTTTCACCCCTGTTATTATTTTATGACTCAGGGATGTGAGACCTATTTTCACTTTTAACGTGTATTAGTCCTGAAGAGTGACCTCCTCGTAGCTGTGTTTTTTCAAACTAAACTTTTTTTTTTTTTTCAGTTAGGCGGATTAATATTTTCTCTACCTCGTACTTTGGTCGCTCACACTCTTTCATGTTCTCGGCTGTGTCAAACAAATCAACTGTCATCAAATAGCGAAGTGCAGCACAGCAATATCAGTGTAATATTCATGCTCAAACACAAACTTCAATAAAGTCCAAAACCCAGTGGGAGATAAAGAAAGCGCCATTTCTCTTTAAAAATGCAAGTAATTCTGGCTTCCTATTCTGACACATTTCGACTTCAATCCCTTGCCGGTTACCGTGACTCAAACAGCCGCCGTCGCCATGCAGACGAGCAATATCGGAGCAGAGTGACGGTTCTCCAGCATGAACCATTAACTCCCTCGGCTCTCAGGCCCCTGGTAGGGCGCCCAAAAAAGGCAAGAAACATGACCGCCAAGACGATGGACAGTTTTAATACAGCAGCACGAGCCCTCTGGGGAGTCGAGCGGTTACCCCTGCAGATATTATGGGCAGCGAAATGAAGCACATCCATTTCCTGCTGCCTCAACGATGACATGTGGCATCTGGGGCCTCTGATGGGCGTTCGCTTGTTGCCTTGCCTTGTCACACAAAGTGCCACTGATTAAGAGAGCAAAATGAATGCTCAAATCCACAACCCCTGCATCCCAGCCAGTGAAGAGTATTGATTTCATCCTTAACAGTCGTCGCGACTTTGATTATTTTCGCTTACAGCACAGCGGATAATGCCTTAGCTATCCAGGAAGAAAGCAGTGCTGTTAAAGTGAAATAACATTCCATGGGAGAGATGTTGTGACTGCATGCCATTACAGGCTTCTGCTGTGTTTACACGCTGAACAGAGGGGATGGACATTTGGACAGGTAACTGATGAAAATTAGTTGCTGGAGGACTGGTAGCAGCTATCAGTGGAGGCGCAAAGAAAGCACTTCACAGGGCACAGCCATAATGAGTCTTTCCCAAAACTGCCTTTCAGTCCTGAGGCTGATCCCTCAGGGTTCGAGGGAAAGGCGCCCGCGCAACTGCACACACATATAACACCCGAACTCAGCGCAACACACCCACGTGAAAAAAAGTCGGGGCTGCATTTAGAGCGTTTCTTTAAACACAGCCTCCTCCTGCTGCAGCCGCCGTCTCCCGGAGGATCAGACGATGCATAATCAATGCCCCGCTGCGGTCCACAGCCGTCACATAGCCACTGCTCCTCCCGCGGCAGCGGCTCCCTGGCTCTAACACTCAGAGAGTGGTAAAGAAGTACACAGATGTATCCAATTAACACCTGCTCTGATGGTTCACCGCCTTTATCCCCGCTATGCTCTCAGATTTCCCGTTTGCATATTCCATCTCCGAGCCTCATCTGCAACTTGCCAACACCTCTCCCGTTTCTGCCGACCCTCAGCCGAACAGTTCTGGTACCTCAGTGGATTTGAGGTAAGCGTGGGAGGAAAGTGTGCTGCGGTGCATTGTCTGTTCACGTAGGCTTCGGGAATAAATACGGAAAGGAAATAGAGGCCTTTGCAGCGTGGGATCTCCTCTGTAGTTATTTTAGTAATCACCCTTGATTAGCATCTTTCTTGGTTAATTATAATAGCCCAGAATATGCCGTTCTTGTGTAACATACTCACTGTATACAGAATATTCCTTTTTTTTTTTAATCGATCCATATTTTCTCAAAGATTAAACATCCCTCTCTAAATTGTCTGGCTTCCTTTTGCATCAACCTGCTTCTTGAATAAGGGGAGATCAATAACGGGCAATGTTTTTGTGCTCATTAGTGCACTACATGAGAGTTTTACCTTCGCTGTAGATCTTTTTGCCACCAATCTCACATCAAACAGAAACACAGCGTTTTCTTCCACGAACGAGCCCGAGGCGAGCAGACAACTTTCGGGCACGGCGTGCACCTACGCCAGGCATTGTTTGCATCACGTTGCCTCTCATGTGCTCTGCATCGCTTGGTTGTGGTTTCTTTCACAGTAGACCGGTCTTACGCAACTGCGAGAAAAGGGCACTATGCTCCTTTTCTTATCTTAGATCGCTGACATCTTAATCTTAATAGAACAGCAGAAAATGTGGTTTTGTTGGCCTTTATTGTTTAACCTACACACAGCTGACTCAGATAGGATTCGCATCTGTCTGGTAGACAACACTCATTTAAAAGTTGATGATAAGGACTACATCTTTTCAGCGAACATCACTTATAACTTTTAATATTTAACGCGAACCGCGCCAAGGTCATTTTGTATAAGTATGAGGCATGGAACTAATGAATGTTTACATTAATCATTAATCTGTCCATTACTTTTTCAATTGCTAAATGAATCTTTCAGCTTGTCAAATGTCAGGAAATCTTGATTCTAATTCTCAGAGCCCAAGGTGGCTGTGAAGCCAAGAATGTAAAACTAAAGCAGTCCAAGTTAGAAAAAAAAAAGAGAAAACACAGCAAATCATCCTCACATTTGAGATGCTAGCATGTTACTTGTTAAATAACTCAACATGAGGCTCACTTACCAGCTTTCCTGAAGCTTTACACTTGTTATTTCAAGACATAGTTATGTTTCAACACTGGGGGTATACATGAAGCGGGTTGGGGAATATTTCCGAAACAATTTGTGGCTTTTCTGCATCATTTTAAATCTCTTTATTTATGTGATGGAAACGCTGACGCGGACGAATGAATTACTATGAATGCAGTAAGTAGGACAAGCAGTTCGTCTTCATACTTTTCATACATATTTTTATTGGGTTGATGCAAATAATCAAAATAACCAGGGGTGCATGTCCCCTGCAAGTATCTTGTATATGGATATCAATATCCACATTAGATTTATTTACACTTTGCCTCAATCGTCTTTATTAGCCAGCTCATACTGTAGGTCCGGGCTACGTGTGCATAAGGGTTGACTTTAGTCCAGCTGAGAGGGTTGTAGTTATACCTTAAGCTGCTTAGTAAAACTGTTGACAAATATGCACTTCACAAGAATTTCAAGTATTGTAACTAGCTAACAACCATCCATCATCTTGCACTACAAGCAAGACAAACTGATCGGAGATGCTTTTATATGGTTCGTATGTTCTCTTGAAATCGGGAGGACGGCAGCTTATTCAAGCAGCTTATTCAAGCTGCAACTTCAGCTGCTGTGACCACAAAGGCGACCTCATGTGCGTGTCTGTTTGCAGATTGAGGAGTAAAACGCGGTCTCAGAAAGATGGGTACATTTGCACCTGTGCACGTGGCTAGAATGCGGTTGGATTTCAATAGGGCTCAGATACATTTATGCCTAACACTCTGTTTATTTATTTTTTGATATCTGATAGCTATCCACCGTAGCAACTTCGAGAGAGTAAGCATAAATGTGAAAAGGGGTCCACAACTCACTTAAGCTACTGTTTCCAAGGTCAAGAATGAACCTTCACATTGAAGATGAATCTATCGATCGATAGAGAGGCGCTAAATAATCACTTATAGGTATTATGTTATAATGAAATATCCCCAAAAAAGTCAATATGTGTGTATTGTACAATGGTGTGCAGTTTAATTCTTAAACCTTGACGGCCTTATGGTTTTATCCTTTTCTTTCACATATACTTCAATTACATTTTTCTTGAGTTTCATGACTTGAATTAATAAAGTGAAAAACATTCAGCGAGCGCACAGAACTGTGAATTCGCATGCTGCCAGTGTCCTGTCATTTTCCCTCATGCTGGTTTTCAATTAAGACCTGTCAATGACTCATATCAGCGGTAATCCCTTTAACATGCAATTGACTGAATATACCCAGCCGATAGCTTCATTCCTAAGTCACTGCGTCTATTCGAAGGACGGCCAAAGTCTCCTGTGTTTACTTCCCAAAGCAGATTGGCCTCTGATCTTCAAATCCCTTGTTTAGCTAAAGTGGCCCTCTTGGGACTGCAGCAAGCAGGGCACGAGGAGACAGAGAGTGATGGAGCGACAGAGGGAAGCCAAGTGAAAAGAGCGTGGCGTTGTAAAAGATAGTTGAGAAAGATAGATAAATGAGCGAAAGAGAAAGGAGGATTGAGAAAAAAAGAGACATTCAGAGAGAAAAACAGGAGCGGCAGGAGGGATAAAACCTTTCAGGATGAGACGGCCTTGTCCTTCCCTCCACTGCCTCCTCTCCTTCTCCTCTCCCGGGCCTGATTGAACCTCCTTGGTTGAACTCATCAGGTATTCACAAAGCCCCCTCTCTGACGCCCACCTCTCCAGCGCTCTCTGTCATGGATGGAATGAGAGGCTTAGGTCCTTTGTGGATCACTATCCCTGTCATATTTTGTGACGACACCGCCTCCCACTTGAGCTGGGGGTGGTTAGAATAAACTAGGGGACGGGGCTTTGATCCTTGTTTCTTCCTTCATCCCACCCCTGTAATGTGTGCATTCTCGTGGCAGAGGTAAGTCAGCTGGATACACACCTGAGTTTCAGTGATGTGGGGGAACGGCGGCGGAGTGACAAGGATTTGAGGTCTGGTCGTGAACAAACAGGCGCACGCACAGAGCAAGGTGCGATGAGACTTGACAGCATCTCTTCTTTGTTTTGTTTTTTGACGGATGAATATTGTTTTTGTTTGTATTTCTCCTGCTTATCTGCTCCGACGTCAACCGTTTCCTTGACGCATTCCCTCCGCCAGCCTGCGCACACACACACACGCGCGCACCCACTGCGTCCGACCATTCTCTTCTGATTGGTAAGGAGATAGCAGCACCTGCACATCATTTCGGTTTCTAAATGAAAAGAGATGGTATTGACAGGCGCTATCGTATACAGACACTGCTGCGACAGAGCAGGCAGGGGAGGACGAGGAAGAAAAGCACTGGGGGCGATCAATAAGCTAGTAATGAGGGCTCAGAGAAGGATGGTCATGTGAGGGGAAACAATGTATTGTGCGAGGACCAGAGGGAAGAGAGACAGGCGAATGGGAGAGAGAGAGAGAGAGAGAGACAGAAGGCGGAAGAAGATACCAAGCCACGTATGATATATGGTGGGAAAAAATTGTGCATTCATACGTGTGCATCCTCGCGTCCCACCAGTGACACATGATAGCTGGGGTATTGATTGCTGTTTACACTGTGACCCTGCACAGCCTGGCAGTCACCACAGATGCACTGTACTGCACAGTTGTCACTGCTCCTCAATGCCCCGAGGTACAGCGACACACATGCACAATATCGACACAGCGAATCCCTCATGGGATTCGCAAGATAGTCTTACCTCAGTCAACAGCCAGTCAAGTGAACTCAGTGCATCCATGTCACGAAGCAAATCGGCCTGTGCAACCGAACAGATTCAAGAGTCAGTTGAGAAGAAGTTGAAGTTTTTTTACTCATTATTCTAGGAACAAATGTCAAAAAAAAAAAAAAAAAGTTTAAATGGTCAACAGTGTGTTTTGTAAAGTATCTGGACATTTTTCAAATTTAGGTTACCTGTATTGTATTTAGTTGGAGGCGGCCATTTGAGCCGATCTGATTAAAACAGAGCCGCGTTTCATCATTTTCCCCAACTTACATTCATCACTCACAACACGAAATTGCACATTTATCATTTAAAGAAAGTGGCCTCAAGGGTGGGAGTGAAAATAATTGAATAAATTGAAGCGGTGCTTACAAAATAATGTGTATGTTAGTCCACGTGAGTTGAAAAATAGCATGATAAATTGTCAGTTGATGCATTTTATTTGCAACAGTGTTGCTCTGATAACCTAAACTGGGCTGCATTCGTATCTACTGTATACAGATCATAAAACAAAACTTGCAAAGACAATATAACTAAATATATATATATATATATATATATATATATATATATATATATATATATATATATATTCTCCTGTAACAAAGAAAAGCCCTTGTTGCCATTGGTTGGTCACTGTGATCCTCTGGGCATCTGAAGGAGAGCCCCCTGATTGACTCAGTGTCCCCTGATTGACTCACCACAACTGAAATTAACTGAGAAGAAATGATGTATGAACTAATTACAAAGGACATAGATTAAGCAAATATTTCATTCAACGCCAGAGTAATAATTGGTTATTCACTGTCTGTTTATGAAATTTCAGTGTGCACATATGTGTAGATAGTCACTACTGGAATAAAGCCAAGGTGTTGTGTTACTTATTACAGTAACAAGCCATTAGGAGAATTTCTTCCATTCTGTTAAGCTTCTCAGGAGCACAATCAATCCAAGTTTGCGATAAAGGGACAAAAATCAACGTTAACTTTGGGTCGATAGTTGACCAGAATGACCGTTTAACGTGAGCCAGAGTATATAATTACATTCAGCGTGCTGCTAAGGTAAACAAAAATACAAGCGTGTGTCTTCTATCGGCCCTCAGTTCAGTAGGTCATGAATCAGTCTATGGTGAATTGGATTGCAAGCACTAATTAGGTTCCTGTTTCATTGAACATTGGGACAATGATGAGTCACAGTTCTAAAGCAATGCAGTAATGATGTACCATAAACAACTTGAATCCCCAGAGTTGGGTAGACTATAGTGTAAATCACGTTAAAAATATAAATAAAACTATATGTGGCTATAAAGCTTGATTCTCTAGGGAACCACGCAGCACGCCACAGAGGTGTCATAGCATGGAAAACACAGCTGCATCTAATAATAATAAATATGACTTCTTTACATAAGCAAATTGGCACACTTTGGCAATAGTAATCCTTAAGACAGATACTGACACTTCAGTCATACAGCACTTGCTTCACCAGGCTACAGAAGATGTGTTCAGTCCTTGGAAACAAGAGACTGAATAGAAAGTAATAAGGTTCGGAAAATCGCTGTAATTCCTTTAGGGGGATTCTGAACCTTTGTTGGTCAAAGAGTCAAATGTAATTCATTCACTGAGAGACTTTTTCTTTGGGCATTGCAAGTGTCAGTGGCAGTCTCCGGGAGTATTCTAATGAGGGCAATAGTGACACCTCTGCATACCTGTACAGGCCACCTGTACTTCTCTGGAGGGAAAGTTAAAAATACACTGCCCTTATCCCCTCTTAGAGTTTGACTTCTGGTTCATTAGACCTGCTTACACTACCTGACTCTTCCAAAGTCCGCTTTAGTGTGTAACACAGTGACATTGATGTCAAAATTAAATTGTACAGTTTTATTTAAGTTATTTTTATGAATCCAAAATTTTATGACGTGAACCACTTTGTGGCCTTCCAGGTGTTAAGGGAATTTGCGTCAGTTCGGTCTCCATGAGGAAACCAGTTTGGGTCGTGTTAGTTCGATTTAGAGGTTGAATGTGGGAGGACGGTGGCTGGCCTCTGCCAAAAGAGGTGGGTAGGTGTGTTTTGTAAATTCTGCCAGTTGAATGGCTACTTCAGTTCAGGCTGAAATATCTTTATTATATTATATCAGATAGATTATATTAGTATTGACATTATGATTATATTAGAGTACTGACAGGATTTAAAAGCTAACCTGACAGCAATGGATAGTTTGGTACACACAACCATCTGGGAGGTTATTGTTGGGAACTGTATGGAAAGGAGCAGACACCTTACAGGTGACTGAATGAACTATCTGTCACTGTCCATAATGGGCGAAGTTCAACCAATCAGATCAACAAAAATATAACAGTCAATCTCTTACTCAAGCCAGTCTGGAGAAAAGCAAGCGATCGAGAAGCAGAACTCTCTAGTTCTGATATAACTGAGTCGCCATTGTTGTTTTGGGCAAACAGTCATCTATCTCAAATGTCATTACACATGTTAAACTACACCCGTAGGTGATGACGTAGCACCCCTTACTTCCTCATATGATGCAGATTGGTCCAATGTCAAGGCTGAACGTAAGCGGACCCAAATTGCAAACAACAGCCAAAGACCAAGAACAGTTTATTGGTAACGGTGGGGAATGTGCAGTGGCAGGTGAATCCAAGGGCGGGTGCTGAGCTGATGTTGGCAGAAATCCAAAAGCAGGAAGGGAGACGATTTAGGGCTAGACGTGGCTGGTGGATGGCAGGGAGATTTTCCTGAAGCACAGAGAGATCGAAGTTAAACCAAGCAATGGAGCAATAGATTCCAAAAACTAGTGAAGAGTTGGCCGTCTGCATGGGAACTATCAGGCAGGCAGCCTCCTCATAACATCCAAATTACTGCAGTTCTGACATATGCTCGAAGCCTAGCAAGATGGTGACTGTATTTTTCAACCCAATGGGAATTGTGAGTTTGCGCGTTGATCCTTTGGGGTTGCTGTAAGCTCTTCAGTGTTGAAGCGAAGTTGAAGTTTTGAAGTCAGAGTAGCAGATTTACTGTAACAGTAAAATTAGTAGGCAGAGCTTGTGGCGTTACTGCTTTGCCTATTTCTCAACTGAGATGTTTTGAGAAACATGTTGTTATGTGCTGTAATATGAAAAGGCTGTGACCAGGCTAGCCATTTTTGCTACTTGGAGACAGACGCTAACGAAACACAAATCAAACTGTAAAACTAGGCCGTGCTGATAAAATATGCATCGGGATTTTGTCAATGCATTGCCTATTTCTCTTACATATTTTCAGAAATATTGGCCACTTTACTGTACTGGTTTGCTGGTAATTAGACCGACTTCCTATTTCTTTGTCAAAACCAAACACAGACCAACTCATCCAACTACTATGTCACCAAACCAAGGCACCAGGAAGAGCCCTGGACTTTGAAACCGGTTGGAAACAGTATCCAAACCATTTAATAACAATGATCATAGGTGTACATTTGGCTGCGGCATTAGCTGAGAGCTCACAGCTCAGAGAGGCTATGTCTCGTAGCAGGCCAACCAATAGAGGAAGGTCGCTCTGCATATTCATAGCACAATACATAGAATTCAAATACTTTGGACTAAAATGTCATGGTTTGGACCGGAATACATCAACATCACTACTAAACCCATATGCAATGTTTTTCAGCTGAAACTAAGTGGTTTTGAGGGTTTACTTAACACTTTAAGTGAATTGATTTTTTTCCCCCACCCCTAGTAATTACGGTTTGAACGATAAGATGTGAATGCGGTACAGCCTCACACAGATGCGAGCGTGGCAGGAGACTCTCAGCTTTGCTAATGAGTAATGAGTAATTGATTACAGCGAGACACATCAGCCTGTTTTCTTCCCTTTACAAGAGGCATAGCGCATTTACACATTTACAGAATACAGTCCAGACAGCAACAGCCTTTGAAAATCTGTCCTGAACAATAACCCAGTCGAATCAACATCCTCTCTACAAAAAAAATCTGAAGATAAAATTCAGAAAAATGGTGGCATTTGTCTCAGAGATGTTTTGTTAGATTGCATTAGATTGGACAGGTGGTCATGTCGTGTCCACCCCCCCACATCTTCGACATGATGTTTTGCAAATAACTGTTGTTTAGTTAAAAGTCCGTCTCTTGAAAGAATTTGAAGTCTTCACAGGCAGCACTGTCACAATAATGGACCCTGACTGGCACAAAGCGGCAGCTAGTCTTATTCAAATGAGGCAAACCCGCTGAGTGAAGGAAAGTAGGGTGTCAGTTCAAAAGCTGCAAGATCTGCTTTTGGATGCATTTTAGAAATTGTTTGTGTTTTTTTTTTTTTTTTTTAACTGCTTGATGGGAGATGTTTCCAAAGAAAACATAATCATTTAGCATGGAGTTATTTTAATTTGATTAATAACTCAGCATGAAAGAACTTTAACAATATACATGGTGTGTATTAGATCTTATATAATACGGCTTCTTTCATTTATGTCTACAAGTTGAGTGTTTTACCTTCTTATATTTAATGATCGGTGTGAATAAAGCAGTTATTTGTTGCCAGTGAAGTGGAAAAGATCGACATCTATATAAAAAAATATACATCTACATATACCTTAAAGAGCTATGTATTGAACCGCCTGTCATTGAAGTTCAAGTTCATTTATTATAAGTATTAGTCCTGTCATCACAAGACATTTTCAAAAGACACAGATAAAAGTCAGAACTTGGCATAAACTTCACATAAACTAGTTATTTTGTGTTTCATGGCTTCAGACTAGACAGACGAGCACAAAGCCTGCTTTCAAACATCACCCGCATTCACCTAAATACACTAAAGGAAAATGAAGTCAAGGAAAGGTATGCACATAAGAGTTGAAGTCGGGGACACAGCAAATTCAGGAACTGCTTTGAACACTGTGCTTTCACTGGAAATTGTGTATTTGTACTAAACTGACAAAAAAACTGTATCTACATTCACGGCAAAATGTAGATACAGATACTCGTTACAGATGTCGTGTGTCACCAGAATGTTGAAAATGCACTACCCCACCAACATACGCCCAGCTACAGGTGTGTGCTGGCTTCTTACAGACTAATTACCACAATAGTAACACCACTGCCACTAATGACGGCAACTTTATGTTACATAGCAGCTTTTGTAAAGGAAATAATTACTTTAAAAGAAGAATTTAGAGTACATCAATATATTTAGAATATTTGAGAGAAATTCTAACATTTCATAATTCGCAATTGAACTAAAGTTGACGGTATCGTTTTTATTTTAATTTTCGAGTACTTTGATCGAATCTCTGAGGAGAAAATGAAATATTGACCTGATTTGAAAGGAATCACAAACGTAATTACAGTTTAAACTAAGGGGAAGAGGACCTCCATCTTATTTCAGTATTTCATTTCATACCACAACCTTATGATGGCACAAGGGGTGTAAGGGATGCGCCACTGTTTCACGATAAGCGATGACTTCATTTAAAAAGAAAAAGAAAAAAAAGGAATTGATATTGATATCCTGTTAATAATACACATATTATCATATTGAATGGTTGCTGAACCAAAATGAAAATACTAACTGGAGACCACAATCAGGGAGGAGATCAGGGCAGGGCTGATGGTGACAGAATACTTCAGGAGCAGAACGAGACAGAGGTGAGCATGGCATAGGAATGATGGGCAGGAGTTCCTGGAGCGCAGGGAAAGCACAGTGAAACAGGATTTACAAAGAAGTACTCATTAGGTCTGAGGGTTGGTCGTTACGTAGTTACCACTAAGAAAAGTCTTTTGTACAGCAGGGATTGATTGGATAATGAGCCGCAGGTGGGGAGGTGACAATGAGCAGGAGGCCTTGCTCAGCAACACACACACACACAGAGAACAACATACTCAGAAGGCAGGGTAAAAACAAACAGGAAACACTAGGCAGAAAGGAGGCAAGGAGCCTTTGTTAGGCCACAATAATTGTGTAGTGAAAATATGTGGCAGGTCCTGTGGAAAACAGGAAAAGAGGATCATTATGATTCATCATCTAGGGACCATGAATGTGGATACAAACCCATCTTGTAGATGTTGACATTATAGTTGTAATGGTTGACATGTAGAGCAGTACGGTGGTGCAGCCGTTAGCATCGCTGGCTCCTATGGTAGCTCCTGGTTTGAACCTTGTCCGGGGCCTTTTGTTTTTGAATGTTCTCCCCATGTCTGCACGGGTTCTCTCAAGGGTACTCTGGCTTCCTCTCACAGTCCAAAGACGTGCACTTAACAGGTTAACCGGTGAATGGTTGTTTGTCTCTTGCTGTGTCTCAATTCAGGGGCCTTCGAAGGCGACTCCTTCTGAGGGTCCCTCGAAGGCCGCATCAACTGTTGTCAAATGAGACAGTCTAGCGCGAAGGATCTGTGAGGCCGCGATATAGTTGCGGAGCACCCTCGAAAAAGAGGGAAAAGAAGGCCGCATTTGAAG
Organism: Nibea albiflora; assembly: GCA_014281875.1. NCBI lineage: Eukaryota > Metazoa > Chordata > Actinopteri > Sciaenidae > Nibea > Nibea albiflora. The sequence goes on from CM024801.1 coordinate 13,358,548, forward strand.
GAGCCTTCAAATGGGGACAGCCTTCGCGCAGCGTTGTGACGTAATCGGCCTTCAAATGCGCTCTTCGAAGGACGCAGCCCCTGAATTGGGACACACCTCTATGTGCCCTGTGTTGAAGTGGTGACTTATCCAGGGTGTACCCTGCCTCTCACCCTCAGTCAGCTGGGACGGGCTCCAGTCCCACTGTGACCCCGATGAGGTCAAGCAGTTACAGATAATGGATGGATGATAGAAGTGTCACCGGTGGTCATGGTCTAGTACATGCAGGAGCATAGAGTCCACAGTGTATGATACGTGTAACGTAGAGCCAAAGTTTGCAGCACAAGTTCTGCCTGGAGTCTTTTAGCTGTACACCATCAGCAACATACTGTATGTTTCGGATAACACAGCAAGCTGATTGTTGTGCAAATCCTTCATGCTAGGCCTGTATGAATGGAAACACTCAACATGTTGAGAATGTTTAAATGCACAGTAGTCAGGTTTTATGTTTTATTATTATTTTGTATTCTCAGCTTCATAGCATAGAGATGTTTTTCAGTTTCAAGCTGATTGGGGCTGATTGCCTTTTGTTTGTTCAGTGTTTATAAAGTGCAATACAGGAACGTTTGAAATCTTCCTTATTTTTATAATGAAAGTTGCCAGTGGGGAAAATGCTACCTCAGCCAAATAATTTTGTCTGTCTTGCATTACTTTAAAGTCAGTGTGGGAAATAATTTTTACCTGTAAGAATCAGAATATGTACAATCAATATGACAATCAATGTAATAAGCATATCCTCATACGCTGAAGATGTTTTTGTTTGTTTGTTTTTTTGCAGATGGTAGCGCAGTCAGAAAATAATGGTGTCAGGGAAAGGAGAGTGTGTTGTGTTTATCGGTGCATGCAAGGTCAAGGCTGAGGAATGTGGGCACAATTAGATCCAGAAAGGCGGGAAAGCTCCTGTGAGGAAGGTTAGGTTGACACTATTTGATATAAGGAGTGGCTGGAGAGTGCCCAAAGGAAGAAATAATGATGTATAGAGTAAGAGTAAAATTGGGGACAGAGGCGATATGAGGGGAATCACAACTGGGACCTGCAATAGGAGGAGAATGTAAATGGCATGCAAGTGAACGCACTGTGGGATGGAGTTGGTTTGCATGTACTCTGCTTTTAAATTAAACTAAATTTAAACTTGTCTATCTTTTTTTTTTTTGCTGGACTGAATTTGTGCTGGAGCGTGACTCCTAAACTCGGCTATGAACTGAACTGTGACTTCTGTGTACCTTCTGTACCTTCTCCTATGCACAGGATTTAACAGTCGCCTTTGAACCTCACCAGGCATTTTGATTGGATGGCAAGTAAGTAAATGAGAGTTAGCAGCATGCAAAGGGGATAAAAAAAAAGAGGAATGTGAGTTAATAGCCATGAAATACCAAATGAGCAAAGTGAAAAAGTGAAATACCAAATGAGCAAAGTGAAAAAGTGACTGATAGGTTGATAAAATGTTGCCAGACAAATTAAGGCTATAATTATATCCATTATTGTCCATCATTTTTCTTTATTGCTTGTTAATGTAGTCTGGTCATGTTTGCCTTGTGTGAGTGTGTTTAAGTCAGTAGTTCAAAGACTGTGTGTGGTGTGTTCCACCCAAAAAAACGGTTAGTCATTAAAGCATTTTTAATGAAGCTGTCATAACTGCCTCTGTTGTTTCTTCTACTGTTTTGATGCACCCACATACGGAGACTTGAAAAACAAGAGTCAATCGTCCATGTAAGTCATCAGAAAGTACTGTTACGCTTGATGCTATGCAATAGTCTGAAGTCTCGAACTCACAGCTATCACAAATTATTAAAAAAATCACAAATTGTCTTCCCACCAACAGAGACGCAATCACGACTAATCTTCCACCGAATCCTCTCTATGGTACTAATAGTGTGGCGTATTGACTTTTTATCCCCCCCCCCCCGCTGTCTGCAGCTCCAGCAAGATGACTCACATCAAATCAAACCCTATCAAACGTCAAGCTCATAAATGAATGGAGGTGTCATGAGTCAGATTCTTTATTATCAGGAAAGTATTACCTTTTCCCATCTGTTTCACTTGTGCACACTCTCTCTTCGACCAGCTCCCTGACTCACATTCGGCAGTTCACTTCGGATCAACAGAGAGACTCTGACAGGGGTCATCCAATCATCAGGTACAAAAACATCTTCCGCTTCTTTCTTTGGAGGCACAGATTTGATGATTTTGGGCAGTCTAAAGTGGTAGTGGTAGTTTGAACCATGCTGTTGATTAAGCGTAACTGAGTGCCTACGATTGCTTAAATAAATGTCATCTAAGACTTCAGGTATCACCGACTGCCTCTGTATTTTCTCATCAGCCGTGTTCTTCACTTTCCAGTAAATGTTCCCTCCTCTCAAACCACTTAATCCATTATCAGAAGATGTTACAAAACACCAAAAGAAATGGAAACATGACCGGAGCCTTATGTACTACCATTAACAGAGAACACTGGAGAATCACCCGCATGTTATGCAACCTCTGCACCACTTAGCACCTAGATCCATCATCCCATTCAATCACCAGGGGCATCTTTCATCTTTCTACCTGCTTTTATTTTCTGATCTGCTTCCTATATGGACAAGTTTAGGTGAGTAAAAGCACAATCACCTTTAGGTTAAAAGTTTCTAACCCAGGCTGTGGGTAGTCGACAGGACAGGAGCTGTGGTCTCCGGTGTCTAATTGATGTCAGCCATCAACCCCAACCACCTCCGTAAGACTTTTTTATAACCACATGCTACTTATGCCTTTACTAAAGAGAGAGGAATATCTACAAAAGGTCACTTGTCAAAAAATTAAAAATATGTTATTTCAAGCATTTTGAGTGGGAAATGTTTCTGATATGGACAGTATCTTCTAGCAGCCAAACGGTGTGGGCTAAGACAGGAAATAATGGGTGCGAGTGATTCAGCGCACCTTACCTGGAAGAGCTGAAGCCGCAGTGTGTGGTATAAGGTGAAGCTTTTAGCAATGAATGCATGAAACCATCACATCACATGTCAAATGGCACCTTTTAACATTACACCCGTGGGCAAAGGACACAAAGCCTTAGAGCAAAAGCCGGTAAGCCACACATGTTAAGTGAGCGACTGTGTCTACTGTTAGAGATGAGAGAGATGACTCACATCATGTGTGGGGAGAAGCCTGCCAAAGTTGGTGCCACTTTCAAAGGACACTGTGTCACAGAGAATAAATGACATGTCAGATTACGTTACAACATGCTGATTATTGCATTAAAAGCAGTCACTATTATTCCCTCCAGCAAGATGAGAGTACAGATGTTTGTGTATGTCAAATATGAATATGATGGTGCAGCTAAGGACGACTTTCTGTTCTGTCAGTCACTGGAGGCCAGAACTAGCACATATTTTAGCTACTGGACACGTTTGTCCAAGAGAATGGACTCTGAGTTGAGGTCTGCACAGACGGCGCCAGAGCTGTGACAGGTTGCCACAGTGGAGTAGCAGCCCGGATTCGTGACTATGGACACACTGCAGCATCCATCGTGAGGCAGTGACGGTGAAGGAGATGCCTGACAAACTGAAGTCTTCGCTGGACTTTTGCATGAGAGTGAACTTCACAAAGGGCCAACTGATGCATTTTCATTTCTTTCACATGCTCTGCAATGAGACTGGCAGCGAGCATGTCCAACTGTTGCATCATACAGAAGTAAGGTGGTTATCAAGAGGGATGGTGCTTCTTTGCTCTTTTATTGCACATATCCATTTGACTTGTTGGTAATGGAAACATTTTAAAGGTAAATAGATTTATTTAGGGAAATTGTTTTGTTATGATTTGCTGCATGTTTTTAGAAAGTCTCCGGTTAAGTTGTGAATGTTAAACTAGCGGTCTGAAAGCTAGTGCCCATTTGTTAACACTTGGGTTGATATATGTGTGCTGTAAGTCTTCGATCTTTCATTTGGAGTCTTTCTTTTCATGTATACAATTACAGATGTGTTAAAAACAAATTTAAAAAAAACCCATAATTAGTATGTTTCAATTGGAAAACTATGTTAAAAAAGCTAAAAAAAAAAGAAGCTAAAGCTAAAAAAGATCATTTGGTTTCAAAGGATATAAATTATGTAATAGAGATTAGAGAGATGCGGTCCTGAGACTGTTCAGACTGGAGAGTTTGTATGTTATATGTCTGTTTGAAATTACTGAATACAGATGAATGAAGACACGAGCTGCGTCTTTCTTCCTCTTCCCCTTATATCAGGGCACAACACATACATAGCACAAAACAGGTATTGTATGCAGAAATATATAAAATACAGTTAGACACTTAATTAATTTATTATTAGGGACACATAACAAAGACACAAACATGGCTTTACCACTCTACACACAGCATACTATTTCTAAAGACTGAAACTGAAAGAGTGTCACTTGTTTAAAGCTTGTACGGGCATATGAACAGAGCTCTTGCTATAATGAGCCTTTCTGTACATAGGTAGTCCATCCCAATGGTTCTCAACCTGTGGGTCAGGGCCCCCATGGGGTTCCCAAATGGTTGTGGAGAACTGTTCGCCATATTGTGACAAGCAGTGCGGAAAGAGAGACAGGAAGCTGGTCTCAGCGGTGTCAACCCTTTCACATTCAAGAAAGGGGACAAGAACTCAGAAACACTATATACTGTAGGTTATATACTCTCCTTTAATACAATGTTATCAGGCCCAGTTGCCTTAGTAATATGATAAATATGCTTGTAGGCCTAAAGCAGATGTGTTAAGGTGCAATGCGTAAAAACTAATTCAATCCAGGACAGGTGATTTAGCTGACAAGGCTTGTAGATGTCCATGACATGCTTATTGAAGCTGAGGTAATTGTTCATTGTAATGCCAAGGCATCTGAAATACCACCTCTGCCATCTCTCATTTGATGGTAAGGCTGCGAAGGAGGAGAAAGTTAAAGTTGCACCATGTACTGAAGTGCCATATGGAATGCTGATGAAAGGAACCGCACTGGGATGTCTTTGCATGCACACATAGCACGTTCTAATTATAGGCCAGTATCTGAACAGTAAAGCAGCTAAATTTAGTTCGGATGCGTTTTTCTACATAAACACTGAACCATATAATTTATTAATACTTTTTTCACAAGAGTGTCATGCATTAAATGTGTACACGAGATTGAAGCACTGAAATGTTGCTCTTTTGAACTGATCCCATTGTGTGAGTTATTAAACCACAAAACATTGATTTCCTCTTGGAGCATGTGCAGTATTTAGCGCCTGGAGGGGGGGTAAAAAAAAAAGGGAGATTGAGTTCTTGACATTATTAACAAATGTGGATTGTGCACAGAAACTGACTGATAAATTCATATCTGACAGGTCAGTCCAATCTATTTAAAAAGAAGTAGGAGGCGCAGGAAATATGTGCGTAAAATATGTATCAGTAAAGCTTGACCCGAATTCTGACTGCTTAGAATTCTGAATCAGAGCCGAATAATTCAAGTGCAATGAATGTGAAGGTTTTTTTTTTTTTTCTGTGAATGACTCTTGGGCAAGATATAACAACAACTCACAGAGGTACAAAAACACATGTTGGTGCGGGGACATTGGGATTTATTCATAAAAGATATATTCACCATTCAGCGAAAAGTTCAGACCAGATGTTTTTACAATGCACTTTAGAGCTACACTAATGTGACTAACAACACCTCATGGTGCCATATTACAATGTGCATGTTCACTGTAATTTAAACCTACATTACTAATTTTTGGTCAGCTTGGGGGCAACATAAATATGCAGCAACGTATTGGTATTGCAGTTGCTTATCTACACACGCAGCATATATAGAGCGAATACTCAATATCATTTGTGTAGCGTGTTTGGCTTCCCGATGAATGCAAGTCCAATACTCATTGTCCTTTTAGGACCGTCTTCACCAGTTCCTGAGGGAAATCTATGACTTTTTAGCAGTCCAATGCTACACAGTTTGCAATGACCAGACTAACTGTCCAAACCAGATCGGCGGTTCGATCCCCTCATGTCGAAGTGTCCTCGGGCAAGATACTGAACCCCAAATTGCTCCCGAAGGCTGTGCCATCGGTGTGTGTATGTGTATGAATGTTTAGCTCCTCAAACTGTTGGTACCTTGCATGGCAGACAATGCCATCAGTGTGTGAATGGGTGAATGAGATACGTACTGTAAAGCCCTTTGAGTGGTCGTAAGACTAGAAAGACGTTATAAATACAGTCCGTTTACCATTTACCGAAGCCCTTAGGGACTGAAATGATAATTATCTGTCGGTTTGTCACAATGAGGAACCTCCTTAACATACATGTTGTCACTTGATCAATTGTCAATATAATAATATTGATTATAGGGGTGTTGTTTAGCTCAGTCGGTAAAGCATGCACCCCATGTACAAAGGCTCAGTCCTTGCCGCGGTGGCCCAGGGTTCAAATCCGACCTGTGGCTCTTTCCTGCATGTCATTCGCTTTCTCTCTCCCCACATTTGCTGTCACTCTGTCACCATATTAACATAATTTTATCCTGGTTGTCACTTTTTCATTTAGTACTTTCTGGAATTCACCGTTTTTGAACCCACACTCTATATCGGCATTGTTGTTTCAATTTAAATGTAAATTAACCCACATCATGAGCCTTTTTAAAGCAAGTTTCCAAAAGACTGTGTTTACAAAGGCAACAGAATAACATGATCTTGGGAAGTATAAGAGCAGCAGCTAATTGAAACAATGAATCAAAGTGTGACTGAATGACATTTGTGTTTTACTGCACTGTAGCGCAGGAGGATGAATGCAAAGGCACAGAGTCAGAGGGTAATGTGACACAGTTAATAATGACCTCATTATTATTCAACATTTATATTATTAGCAACACAGAGACCGAGCGCTAGTCAAGGCTTATGGCTTCACTGAAGTATAGTTGAACAGAAAAAGCACATTACTCAGCGTGCTTGTTTTTGACGCGAGAATGTAAATGACAGCTCGGTAATTCAAACTCCCTCAGTCCTCAGTCATATTTTGTACTGACTCATGTTCTTTGCTATATGCTAATGCTGTGCTAAGTTTCCTCCACAAGCTTCTGGGGGGTTGTGATAAAGAAGCTCGGCTGTGTGAGGGGTGCTTGGATTTTTCTGCTCCGTTGACCAGAATGTTGTTCTGTTAACTAACCTCAAGTAAATGGCAAATGTTCTCTTGTGCACTCTTTTGCTGTAGTCTCTCGCTGAGAATAATCCGCCATTATACATCTATAAAAAAAAAAATGCACGCCGCGTGTGCCAAGCTGGAGACTCTCAGAAGTGGCTGTCATCATATCCCACTTGATCTTGGAGGGTAATTTAGCTACATTTGATATTTTCACTGACAAAGTGTCTTGCTGATTGGCTTTTGGAAACATTTTGTTTGAGATTAAGTATTTTAAAGTCCCATTTGGTCAGTCATTTAGGATATGGAACTGGAGTGAAATGTATTTTTATGAAGTGTCTGCTTAAAAAAAAAGATCTGCTCTATGTCAGATTTGTGAAGTTTCAATTCAGACTTAAAATAGTCCAAAGTTTCTTTGATTAACATTCCTCAAATGACTACTGGTACAGGACTAACATTTTTAACAGCCTCATTTCCAGCTGCAGCAGACAGCTGTTTTAAGTGACAAAACTTGGATAAACCCACTGTGTGCAACCTGGCCTGTACCAAACTACAAAGGAAACCAACCATAGGCCCAAGTATAAGCTGTTGTGGGCTGTGATCTTCTGTTTTGCTGTTCATTATCCTCTTGAAGAATGATTAATTGGCCAGCAAATCATTTCAATTCCACTGATGGCAGTGGCTGTCCATTTCAGGCACTCGGAGAAGTGACTGCTGATTGAGGATAGAAACTGACCCCTGATCACTCGATTTGCCATGCTTCAGTGAGAAAAGCAATCTCCTCATTACTCCTAAGTTGTCAGTGACATCAAAGAGGCTTTCCAGGCTTTCCCTTTAAACAGGAAAAGATTTGGGTTTGGGGGTAGTGCTAGTTTGTACTTTCATAAGGCAAAATTAAAATGAAAACCTACTGCAAATATCTTCTTCCCCCGCTCGGAAGAAAATTAAATTTCAGATTACACACGTATCATATCTTCCTTTGTCATTACTGTGTTCAAACATTTCCTTTGTCTTCATCTGTCATCATATTCTTTGTCAGGAAGGCAAACAGACATTGTGTGTACTTGATAAATATTCACCCCCGAAATGTGTATGTTCCGGGTTTATTGTCATTCCGATGCAAATCTGTGCGCAGATCTGAAAAAAGTTAGGATCAATTGCATCATTGTCTGTTTTCAGAGCAGCTGAGGTGCAGCTTTGTATTCATTGCCTGAGCCTTTCAGATTCCACCGAGACCGAGTTAGTGTTAAAGCACAGCAGCGGCATGAAGTTGTGAGCTTTTACTTGTCATTGAACCATTCTCTGAAACTACTGTTGCTCTCAGCAGGGGAACAGAGGTAAAAGGAGGTGAGGAGAACAGTAACAGCTTTCAGTTTCAGATTTGAGCTACGAGCTTCGTAAACAATCCCCCAAAAGGTCGGAGTGTGACATTTGCACGCCACTGAGATACATGCAGGGCAGTAAAGTGTCCTGTGTTGACCCTTGCTTATCTGTCTGTGACCATGATGCAGCGAAAAGTCCTGTTTGTCATCCAAAAACATTTTTTTTTTTTTTTTTTTTGCGATTTTCTCTGCCCCATGGCGCACAATGGCGATATTGCATCTGCAGGTGTTTGATAGGGTTGTTGATCATTGACCACAAGTTAATGTTTATTAGTTTATTTGACATTTTTCTTCAAAAGTCAATATAACTCCTTTCCTTAAATATTTTTAAAACCCCCAAACCCTCCTACACAGCACTTCCAAGAACTTCATAATGGTTTGTCACGACACATATAAAGCTGAAACAGCAAAGAGCAAAGCAGTTTTATTATGGAATATTCCTGAGATACACTAGCCCATATTATCCCTTGATTAGGCATTTTTGTTGTGTTTCCGCTCGGTAATTAGCTCACTTATTTGTCACAGTTGCTTAGTCATATCTGGGGAGGAAATGTGACTCTAATGTTTGTGTCATTACGGGAGACTGTAACTCAGGAGGTGATCGGTTCTGTCAGAGCCGTCGTGAGTCACCAACAGAGGCCCATTAAGGTAATAAATTATATAATATCCCTTTAGCTTACCACTAAAAATCATGACCGTGGCAAAACCGGACAGGAATTTATTTTCTCCTCACAAAGTTATTATGCTTTGAAAGTTATTTCAGTTTAAAGCCCTGTGGATCTGATGCAGTCCCACAGCCTAAATATTACCCATTTAGCAACGTGACTTCCTCTGCGCAAAGTACTTTACTGTGTCACTGAGGCCAAAATCTTACTCATGAGTGTTTTCTTCTGCTCCTCTGGGGAAAAAAAAACCCTGTCTACCCACATCTGCACAACTGTCACTGAGCTAAGGGGTGAGCTAGAAGAGAAGAACAAAAGTCGGAGGTAAGCAAATACAAAGGTCAAAATGAGTTTGTTTCAAAATCAAGGCAGGACATGCTGACATTACGTGCCCCGAGGAGGTTACCTCGATTGAATTAAAGATCTCTCATAACGCCGGCTAAAAATCTTCGGATCTCGCTGCACTTTCAGAGTAACACAGTAGCTTCATTGTGTGCTTTACTTTAACATTACACTTTAACCACATGGACATTTCTCTTATTAATATCACACCCTATTATCTCTTTAAATATTTAATGAAAACGGCCCTTCGTTTTGTGTGTGCTCTGTAAAAATGTCACATGTTGATTTATGAAAGGAAACAGGTGTCTGAGCAGAGGGCAAAGGAGAAAACAATCATGCACCATGTTTCCAGTCCTCTCAGGAGAAGCCAGAGGTGATATTGCTTGCATCTCTCACCATCCATTCTCTTCAATATAAAAGGTATATTTCATACAAAAGACCCGGCATTCTGAAGTCTAAAGGTGTCAGAGTTGTATACAGGGTCGGGGGGTTGGGGGGGTATTTCTTTCAGTTATCACTTTTATGTAGGACTGCACCGATAACCTCATAACAGAGTTAACACCACAGCAAACATCCGAGGTGTTAGAGTGCGATTTATTAACAGCCTGGTTTAAAATTGGCATTACTATTTTTTTTCTTTTTTTTTTTTTCTGTCGCGTTTCGACTTGTCATACCAAAAGCTGAAGTGTGAAATGCAGTTTCAAAGGAAAAGACACACCTTATTGAGCCATAACCCCACCCGCACAGGTGTTTTCACTTACTGTATGTTGCATGATTAGTCCTCTTCTCAGGACTGTGTGGGCATGCTGCACTTGATTGGCGTCTCCTTTACCATTCCGTTGGTTTTATTGAACCTGTTAGGCTAGAACAACTTACAACCTTTATTTATTATTATTTTTATTAGTACATAGAGTTGGGGGCTTTGTAAGATTCCTAGCATCTCTGCAGCTCAGCCTAGCTTCTGCTTGACTAGAGGTCTAATCAGGCAGGGTAACCGAAAACACCTGTGTAAGTGTGCTGGACTATGAAAGGAGGAGAAACACTTATTGTCAAGAGGCATTCTAGACCCACAAGAACAATTTTCCCAAACAAATAAATAGAACAAAAAATAAAAAAGATTGTGTTATTTAAATAACTGAATAAAAAAAAAATGTTTCTCTATATTCAACCCACTGGTTGGGTTGGGCAACAGATGAATGGAAGGATTCTCAAAGGTGGGTTGCAATGGGCGCTAAACAAGGAAACAATACCCTGGGTCTATCCAGTGGTAGTTGGCGCATTTTGCACATTGTTAATAGAGGTCACTGCAAAATAAGCAAACAATATCTAGGCAAACCAAGCAAAATATAAATGTTTATTCACAGGTATTGGCTCCTGGCTTTCTGCTGTTGGTATACACTTCCAGTGTCCATTTCAGTGCCTCCAGCGTCATCTGGCTGCTGTTCTTGCAGGGCACTGTCTTGCTTGGTCACACCTTCTAGAGGAGGGCTCCAACAGCCGCTTCTTTCCAGACTTCTGGTGCGTTCCTCTGCACATCCAGTTGGCTGTCTTTTTTTTAGTCAAAGCTCCCGAAAACGTACTGCTTTCAAATCTTCAGCATTTCACTTTTAACACTCATGACTCAAGAAGCAGGACGTATTTTTAGTTCACACTAAGAGCTAATCTGCTTCATCGGGGCTGTGCGGGTGTGATCTGAACAAATTTTTGACGGTGATTGCCAACAAAGGAGAAAACTCAGCCAAATCTGCCATCCTGTTTTGATTCAAATGTTGCCAAGCTCTGACTGGTGCATGGCAATACCTGACTTCATCTTGTGTCACCTTCACCAGTGAGAAAAGCAAAGAAAATAAAGATATCTCTCTTGTGAAATAACCTAAACTGTTTAAACGTTGGCGGTGTGTTCATGAGAAAATAAGTTTTCAGGGTCTGTAAGGCAAGGTAAAAAAAAAAAAAATAAAGCACCCCTGGTTAACCCGGCTAAACAGATGTTGAAAAAAGAGAACTAGGGATATATAACACCACCTGTCATCCCATGAGATCATATAATATATCACTTACTTACACCACTTTTAATAGATTAGCAGTGTGTTTTTAGTGTGTTTAGTGTCAGATTAGCTTTTGCCTTATGGAAAACACAATACAAATGACTGCTGGAGTGTGTGACCTGATTGCAGAGGCCTGTGCTGCAGAGTGCACTGTGTAAATAGCTCAAGTGGTTAAAATGGACACAGAAAGGAAGGAAGAGGGCAGCATCACGGGGTGCTTTGTAGCATTTCCGCCTCCTGTGTGTCCCTGGCATCACTCTCTATACTTGAAGGGAGGCCTACATCTATTTCCCTTTGGGGAACATCTCAATCTCAGGGGCTAAGGCTTCCCCACTTGGATAGCGCCACCACCATAACTAATCACACACAATCACACAGCACCTGCCACCCTGTGACATTGATACTTCTGCTTCCAACCTTCTTGGCACTGTGGCTTTCTCAGTGGTGAGATGCTCGCATTGTGAAATTGCCTCTTCCTTGGGGAGCTATTCAATCACTCCAGGCTCCAGCCCACAACAAAACGGGCAGTCCACCCAGGGAGAAAACTAATGTGTGATTCCGCCTATTTGCCATACGGGCCAGAGAAAGAAAAATATCCCTTTCAGAGACAATGAATTGGCTGCTTCCCGGGTTATGGGTGCGCCAATGAGTTGATTAACTTCACAAGGACAAAATGAAACTTTTTGCTGACCAATTTATGTGATTGGTCGTGAGCCAAATGATGTGTTAGAGGAGCGATGGGTTTCGGGGCATCACTCATCTCTTCAAATGAGACTTGTGAATTCAATCAAATTGAGGACATGCATAGGAATAACTGACTACCACTTTGGGAGGCCATGTACACAGACAACTCGACTTAGTACCTTCATTAGGTGGGCTGTCTCAAAAACACTGCAGATTGGCGCTGTGTGCTCTTGCATAGTGACTCTGTCATTAATTATGGATATACTTGCTGGTGTTGCCACACCATGTCCGACTGACCAGAGCTGAGATAATGACAGCTGAGGTCAAAATATCAAGCTGTACCTGCCCACATTTGTATTCTGGTCACTAACTTAAGGCTGGGCTCAAAGGCGTAAGGCTACACTAATATCTGTATTGAGCGGTTTAATATTATCCAACTGGTGTGCGTGTGTGTGTGTGTCTGTAGGTAGGGTCATATTTTTCTGTTTGTGCAAAGACTCACATTTATAACATTTGCATGTATGTAATTTAGTTTGATCTTGAAATAAAAAATTCTGAATCTGCGACCAAAAAGCAATCTTTATCCTGTCAGACGAATATATGAAAGGAGGCATTTCCAAGACCTCAATTTAACCGAACCTTTCAGCAGTTTCAGCAGAGTGCTATGCTCAGGTAGACCTCGAACTATGTTGGCTGAAAACTTTGCAATGTGACGTGATCTTTCATTTGGCCTTTGATTAAAAGTTTTGAAATGCCTAAGAAAGGAAAGTGTTTTGCTTAAGATTCACATCTGCTTTTGTTTTTGTTTTTTTAATAATACGGGTCTCACTCTTTCAGTGTGCGGTTTTATTTCACACAGATTTTCTTTTAGGCTTGATTATTTTCTTTAGTTTGTGTCCTGACAGTTGCGTCACATGCTCAAACAATTACTTCAAATTCTTCTCTTTTTTTTCCAGACGACCTTTGTCAAGTAACTCTGTCAACTCGGCCTGATAGCCACCACCGCCGGCGCTGAAACCCGCTCCACCTCCTGAACCCCATAAGGAGGGTTACATGGAAGACACGCTGCATGGCAGTGATTCGGAGGGGAGGCTTTGTCATCTGTTCGGCTTTTTCAGTCCCACCCCTCTTGTCAGTGAGTCACAACCTAAAGGTAGTAAAGAGTGTTAGGTCTACTGTTGGCTGTCTGCCTATGTCTCCTGAGACAGCGGGGAGGCGATAGTTCCCCCCTGCTTCTCTGGAGCTAAAGAGCAAAGTTTCTGCAAAGGCCAGGCCTCTGCCCTTGTCCTCTGGGGAAATGGGATGACAGTGGCAGCCTGTCACAAAAGAGAAAAAGTTCTATCTAAAACCAAAAAATTACTGTCTCTCTGCCCCCTGACTCTGTCTTCCGAGATGATGGCTGCCTCAACAAGTATTATATTCTTCGGCATTGTTTCTGCCTTGTGTCTTGCCGTCTAACATTGGCTTCCATGATGACGGCGCAGGAGAGTTGAACAAAGTTCAACAGTAAAGATTTGCACGTAGCTCCATTTATACTACAATTGAGCGTTCCACACACAAACATTTCCTGAACCACATTCCAAATAACAACATTTTTATAGTCTGCATTTTGTATTCTTCCAAGGACGAGCCATATAAAGTAAATGTGGGTAATGAGAGATCTCCTCGCACAACCTCTCTTCAAAGAAGCATCCATTTTATTATCTGAAGCAGGCACAGTTGGCGCTGTGCATGGATGTCCTTAAAACCAAAGTGGAGCACGGGTGTAAGAAAGTAAGGCTTACGCGGGTCCCCCTCTTCTTTAGTTTCAGCCATACCGCTACGTTAAGGTGGGCCACTTTTGGCGAATTTCCTGCTGTTCTTACCAGGCAGGCGAATCCAAGAAAGAAAGTCTGACAGAAATCCTGGCTGGATCTTCAAGCCTTTTGTTATTGATCACCTGCTGTAAGAAGGGTGTTGAAGATACCGGCTGACATGATTTTATCTCTCCTTGGATCTGTGTTTTGCAGGAGGGAGAAATGTTAGCGCACGAGAGACGGATGTGTTTACTGAGACTTGCCTTGTATGACTTAATCTACCCTCCTCCTTTGCTCAGCATCAAGAACGGATGGGGCAGTTTTACACGTCCTTAACAGCTGGTTTCATGTGTTTCAGAACAATTCCCAGGTCCACGGATAATACTGAATAGCAGCGCTGCATAAGACCCCCACACATGTTCCCTGACTTTCATAGTTTACCGCCCTGTTATGTCAGATGGATAAGGTGTGGCAATCAGTCAATCTGGCATATGTCTGAGGCTTAAAGGATGAAGCCTTGTATACTGTAACCATAGTTCAGTGAACACAGATAGGGCTCTTTAACCTTCTCATTGTTGTTGAGGGATTAATGCATCAGGGATAGAGTCAAGCTCTCATTGTATGGAGTCAGCCGCAATCTCATTGGTCTGAACTGGTTTTCACCCACGGATAGGCACACATCATCAACAATGTTGTGTCATGATTTCTTAGCTATGGGTAATTTCTGATAAATATAGCTTACGGCATTTATTAATTAATTATAATACGGGTTCAGAAAACAGTTGTGATTACTGTGATCTGTACCTCCTCTGATACTGTCAGTCTAGCTATTGCAGCTAACAACTATGCCTTGTTAGTACGTGACGAGCAGACATCAAGAAGCCCAAACTATGCAAATCTTATGCATATCTCAACAAATGCATAAACTTCTGGCAACCCTATAAGCTTGTTGTTGTTTCACAGCCCTAAAGCATCCACATTGTTTAATAGGAAGTGAGGAGCGAGAGGGAGGGAGGGAGAGAGAGAGAGAGAGAGAGAGAGAGAGAGAGAGAGAGAGAGAGAGAGAGAGAGAGGACGGACTAATCCGCCTCAGCGACTTTGGGACAGGCTTGCTTCTCCTTCAGGGGTGGTGAACATGGCTGAGAGCTGCCAGACTGCATGCACAAAGAGAGACTGATCCCGCATGAGCAGAAGAGACAAAAATGGAAGGAAAAGCAGAGCAGTGATAGTGACAGTGTAGTACAGCGCCACGTCAGGACTGAAAGGTCATATGAGCAGGGTAGGTCTTGTGCAGTCGTAACAAATACGGCTTCAGAGTAGGAGACTCGGTGAAGAACCGCAACAGTTAAATGCAAATCGTCTTTTTTCCTTCCCATCTACAAAGTGCATCAAAAGCTGACATTAATCATTTTCGTAGTTATTTGAAGTTCAATCACCACTAAACTAACGCTAAAAGCTTAATTAGTGTTGATTTCTCACATCTCCTAAAAGACTACACTTTGAGCATGCAGAGAAAACTTTTAGAAATGTTCAATCACGCTTGCTACTTTGACTTTAACTCACGCTTATTAGTCATTCTTTCCACATTTTTGGTAGATACTCCTCTCCACAAGAAAAGGAAATTCCTCTGAGTTGCACGAGTTGTTACTTTGCTAAAGGCCGTTAATGAGAACACAGACATCACCGAAACACACTGGCTCTTTTTTTCGATTAGACGCTGAACATGATTGTTTGATGCGGAGACTTTATGAGCAGCCTGAAGTGCAACTCCGAGAAGAAGAGCTGCTAGCTTTCAAGCAGGTAGGTTATAAGAATTTTAGTCATGCAAGTTTTTAAAGAAGTTGAAGGACACAGCAGCTAATTAATGAACGCGAATAGTCAATTAAATGTTTTGCAACTCTTCAGATTTTTTAACTTTATAAACACCAAAGAGACCTTCAGCGATGGTTTTGCATAGTAAAACCTGTTAGCTGAATTTGCATTTATTAGATTTTTCTTCAAGCGTAGGTCACTGATACAGCGCGTGTCCTGCTGTTAATTGCTCCCGTGAGATTTCTGAAGATATAGTTCAAGATTCTGAATCAAAAAAGCACTCACATTTGGCGTCATTACGATGATGAGATGGAACTGGATTCATCTCCTCCGGTCATAGTGAGAAAATCCAAGTAGAAGGAAGAGGGGGGCGGGACATGGTTTGCATTCATAGTCAGCTGTAAAATAATCTAAAAAAAAACAGGTGTGATTACATCAGCAATGAACCAGATATACACTCAACATTCTGTATGAGGAAAACAATTCAACAATTAGTCCTGCCAGAATTCTCAATGAGAGGTCGACTGTAGTGATGATTTTGCTCGCTGCTGAGCACACTCTTTATGACTTTATGTCACTATTTTCCACTGGCTATATTCTATTTATTAATGTCAGGGTAATATCTTGTGACATTGTGGTCAGTTCATTCAGTTTATTGTCATGCTAAATCCCGTGCAAACATGGTCGGAGATTACGTTCATTCCAAATTACTTTTGTTTTTCTTCCAATCTTTCTGTTTACATTCGGCCGCATATAGTCTTAGATTGCTTTTGGATACTACACCCTGTTTATCTCCTTGCACTGTCTTAACTTGTGTGTGTGTGTGTGTGTGTGTGTGTGTGTGTGTGTGTGTGTGTGTGGGAGTGGGGGAGCTGCATGTGCTTGCGTGTTCATTCATGCAAGCGCACACATGCCATCTGTTTGGGCTAGATATGCCACCTTTTACTGATCCTGTGTGGTCAAACCTCAGTGCTTGAATCCAGCCTCAGCAAAGCGCAGAGTTGTGTGGATAACTGGAACCATGTTACCAAATTAAATCCAAACCGTCAGTCTCTCGCAAAGTTTGAAGTTTGAAGTAGGATAAGTCCTAATTTAGTATTATGGAATTAGAAATGGTGAAACAGGGATATTCAACCTGTCATCAGGCAAAAACAAACACCATAACCTTGAGTTACTGAGTTACTTTGTTAAGTGAAAACAAAATGTTTTGCCTTCTCCCTCTCACAAATTATTAATATGATCCCGAGGCTCCTTTTCAACAGGAAATGCACCTGCTGTGATATACATGCGTTCTGCAGATTTGTATTGACTGCAATTCAGCCTCGCCACGTTGCTGCTCATTCTTTGAAATAATTCAAAGACACAAAATGTGAGTTTATGCTTCAGCCCAGGGCGTTATCTTCACCTGCACGGTTAGTTGTGTGTTTGTTTCTACAAGCTGAGAGAGCAGATAAGCTTGTTGTCATCATGATGACGGGTGTGTTGTCTGGCAAAGTCTGTCAAGTATCCCTGGATGTAACTGTACAGCTTCGATGGATACGATTAAAACAGCCACTTAATATTATTACAGTGCACTATACATGTCTTTGTGTGTGTGAGCATGCGCGTTTGTGTGTGTGTTCCACTGTGAATAAGATTAAAGTAATACAAACAGACTTCTCTCTTCAGACACAGAACTGAGGAGTCTTCTGCTCCCCTACTCCCCTTCCTCTCTACTTCTTCAGCTGCCAGTGTCAACGTTCTGGATCAGTGAACGGGCCAGATGGCTGCAGAACACAGTCCCCCCTCTCTCTCTCTCTCTCCCTTCATTCCTCCCTCCTACCCACCAATACTCAGACTACCGTTCTTTTTAAGCCCCCCCTTACCAACACTTCTCCATCTCTCTTTTTCATCTCTTCTCACTCCTCTGTACTCACACTCTTCTGTCGCTCTCATGGTGCTGTGACAGAGGATACACTCCTCTCAGTTGCCCAGGGCTCTGCTGTCAAGCCTTTCCCAAGCTCAACTTCCCAAGCCTGACGGCTGTGTGTCTCCTGCATCATCTCCCTGAGAAATGAAAGGAGCCTATGCCGGCAAATTCCTCGCTCCCCTCCTCCTCCTCCTCCTCCCCTTGATCTTCCAAACAGCTAGACACAGATGCTTTAGCATTTTCTTAAGAAATGAAGAAGGGAACCAGTGGGACTATAAACGAGCCAAAACCAACAAACCTCCCCTTTTTTTACTCTCTGTAAAACATTTGGAGGTTTCTACTCAAAGACTGTTCAGTTCAAGTAATTAGAGTAGCTGAAAACGACTTTATTTCAATCTGGATGTACATCAAGTAACCGCTGTGACATCAAATGAACTTGCAGGTTGCAGGTCTCTGCAACGACCTGCTACAATAGCCTACTTTGGGGTCCATTAGAGGAACCAACTAGGACACAATTAACGGCATTAAGAATAGTGAAATGGCTAGTATTTATTTACTTGAGGAATGCATCATTGGCATTTGATCCATTTTTTTTATCACTGCCCAGATATAAAGAAAGTTAACTTTTTGCTACTCTGTGGCTGAAATCACAAGAGGAAGTGAACTTTGGATTGTTGATTAAAGCGCCTTTATTTTTTGGACACAACTCTATTGCAACCCCATTGACAGAAAACAATGTCAATATTGAATGATCGTCCAGTGCCAAAGTTTTAGAAATGCTTTACTTTCTACAATATCTGCTGCTATGGTATAGCCATGGTTAGTTAAAGGTGTGGATCTGTAAACTGCATGTACAAGGCGGATAGAGGTGAGTAAGCTGAAGATAAATCCTATCAAAACCACTCTGAAAGATGTTGCCATACCCAACATTGTAACCGTCGTCAGCGCCCGTGCTCCCAAAGGTGAAAATAGAGCTAGATTGCATAGTAATCAGTGAGCTGATACAGTCAGTTGAAGAACCAATGAAGTGTTGTTCTCCTACAGTATGGTTGCTGCGTCTAAGAAGACAAAGACAGTCCAGGATATGTGTTGTGTCATATCCGCTGAATAAAGCTGCAAAAAAGGGGAAAACACATTTTTCCCACTATAGTTGACATCTTACCCAAACTCTGGGTTCCAGGGTGTTTGTTTTCTCTTTTTGGACACAGTAAGTGGATTCTGGCAGATATCACCAGGCAGTGATACTCTTTGGTTTGCTTTGGTTGGTACTATTTCTACTGACTGACACACAATATGTGTGACAGATCTCCTCGGAGATCTATTCAGACACTCCAGGAAAACCCAAGACACACTAAAGAATGCATGTTAAACAGTGAGGAATTTCTCCTCTAAAAGTGATGACTCAGCTACGTAGGACACTGCATCAATATGCACAGCGTTCAACCAGATACGGCCAAGGTCAAGGATCTCAATGAGCTTGTGCTCTCAAACAATGTTACCGACCTGAGAAGAATCCTGAGAATCATCCGTTAACTTGGCAAACCTTTCTGAGGTCGTCAATGGCCATTGATGGCAATGCTAGTTAGTTATGGCTTAGAAGAAGTCCTGCGGTGAGTCTGCAGATACTGCTTGCCTCATCATTTCCTTCCTAGTGTCAAGGAGAAGGTACAGCTAACATATTTTGCCAACTTCCTGTGCTGGGAAATGAAGCCAATGCGGAATTGCTAACTGTAATTCCTTGAGCAGCCGCTTGAGACAGGCCTTTGCAAGCTTTATTTGATAGAGACAGCTGGAGAGTGACAGGAATGTGGGGAGAAAGAGACGGGGAATGGCATGCAGCAAAGGGCCACAGGTCGGACTTGAACCCTGGGCCATTGCGGCAAGGACTGAGCCTTCGTACATGGGGCGGATGCTCCACCTACTGAGCTAACCGACACCCCACAGATTGCTTATTTGAGCATTCAGATTAAAGTAAAGTAACATGCGGCCATTGCCATGAACATGCAAACGGTGCAGCGGAAACCTACGGGTGACGTCACTCAGGCTCTGTCCATTCTTCATACTGCCACTGGGGCCAACATGCTTACAATAATAATGCTTACAATAGGCAGGAAGGGAGCTAACACTCCAAAGTGTGGCTGGGCTTCAACAAAAACAGTAAATTAACAACAAAAAAAAAGTTTGGTGAAAATATAAATTTTTTGTTTTAGACATTTTGGTATCTTTATCTATGATAACAAATGTGCTGTTTATCATGAACTCCAATCAGTAGTCGTTTTCCTCTCTGAGCTATCATAAAGTCTTTCCAAGTTCGTTACCTCACAGCACTTTCACGTGCCACGTCGTCAGGATGCTTTATTATCCCTGGCCTATGTAAAGCAATAAAAAGCAATTGCATTCCACATTACAAGGAGGGGCAATCAATAAATCATAGGTGATCATGTGGTGCACACTGCAGCACAATGAATTCTCGCAGCCGCTCCTAAGCAGCATGATGCATGCATTGTTTATCTTTTTTTGCCTGTATTTGACTGTAATTATCTCAATTATTACCCCTGCTTGTTCAAACCTGACCCCCTACACGAGGTCACGGTTGAATATGAGAGTAATACTATAGTGACGGCCTTGAGGGAATTCATGCCCGTGGACACCGTGCGCGCAGTGCTGCATAAACCGTCCAATCAATACTCATCATACAGTGAAACGCGTGTGAAAGGCGAAAATGTAATTTTTGCCTCCATTTGGCGGGTGCCGCCTAACAGCCTCGATCGTGGCCAGAACACATGCTGCAGAGTGCGGCGATTAAAGTCATCTATCCTCATAAAGAGTCGCGGCACTTTGAGAACAGTGCAACAACGATCCTTCGCTTGCTTTCTTTTGATCTCTGTCTCTTTTCTCCAGCGGAAGAGTGAGCGAAAGCTGGTTTTGTTTGCGTGTACGTGTGCGCGCACGCCGTGCACGCAGACATTCTCATGTCTTAAAAGGATGTGGGTGTATATGAGAAAGCCAATTACAGTGTTGCGGCTCTGACAATATGACAGCTTTTCCACCATGACATTGCAGGAAAGCCGCTGTTTGGTGGAAACTTTT
The DNA here is from genome assembly GCA_014281875.1 of Nibea albiflora. Classification (NCBI taxonomy): domain Eukaryota; kingdom Metazoa; phylum Chordata; class Actinopteri; family Sciaenidae; genus Nibea; species Nibea albiflora. The sequence continues at coordinate 13,379,424 of CM024801.1, forward strand.
TTATCCAGATCAATACCCTTCGAGGTGTAATAGCTTATTGCCCGGAATAAATGATGAATATGTGTGTGTGTTGTGTGTGTGTGTGTGTGTGTGTGTGTGTGTGTGTGTGTGTGTGTATGTGCGTGTAACAATTCAGACAAGTGTATCCCTGAGGCCTATCTCTCTGGAGCTAATTACAACATAACCATTAGGCACAAGGCATGCTGGTCTCAGCTGGAATTGGGTTTTAATTGGACTGCTTTAATTGGTTTATTGCACTTAGAGGTAAAATTGAATGTGGCGGCAAAATCTTGCTGTGAGGTGGTGAAATAGGATCTGAAATGCAACAGCTAGCGAACCGTCCTGGAGATTTTCAGTTCACCTCAGCCTGACAGATATTCTGTATTATTCATAACTTGAGTTGGGTTGTGTACTTGTTGGCTTAGTGTCTTTTCACAAACGCGAGTGTTTCAAACGAATCCCTGCCTCCGCACTGAAACTCAAATTAATATATTGGTGCAAAGAGCCAAAGCTGTAATTTGTTAAATAGAGGCTAATTGTAGGGGTGTGTTCCCTCCTGACTGGGTTCACACTTATGTTAAGTGGGTAATTTAAACAATTTCCGCAGATAGCAATGGAAACATGGCATTAGAAACCCAGCTGCTCTTCCTCCAGTGACTTCTTACCTCTCATTATGTATTACAAGTAGGTTTCTGTCTCCTCTCTGTGACATCTTGTTTCATCTACCCCTGCTCTCGTTACATTTTCTTTATTAATATCAGTGATAATAGTTCAAATAACAAACTCTACGATCGCATTCAGAAATTCTTACTGGGGCACAATTTGGGGGGGGGCATTTTGTGAGGACAGTGGAGAGAAAGGCAGGAGAGAGACGGGGGATAACATGCAACAAATGACACAGATAAGTATAGAAGTATATGCTAGCTGGCTAAAGGGCGCTCAAGAATGTATTACTCTTATTGTTTTTACCATTGTGTGCACTTAAAAATCAGATAAGTATTCATAATGGATAAGCTAACCCTCAGAAGAAAAAGGTCAAATTAGATTTTGTTGACATCGACCTAAATATATTTGTGCTACAGCGTGACCACTGCTCTTTGTAAGTTCTACTCTTTCACACCTGATCCAGATAAGGACTTAATGTTGATTGGTTTGGATCAGGTGTGCAATGGGCAGCATTTTCACAGTCAGCCAGGGGCATTGATCTCATTTTAGGTGTAATAAAATCATAATATGACATCTATCTTCTCTGTCTAAATAGAACACATAACCTTAGTTAAACATCTTCAGGAAAGGAAATCCTTTATAACTACAGAGGTTTCTGTTCTTGCTTATTTTTACAAAATGCTGTCATATACATATCCCGACAAGGTAAATTTTAGGGTGTACAAAGTAGTATAATATAATTATATACAGTAGTATAATCTATTAAGTACAAGCATGTGTTTTGGGTATGCTGTTAATGAAGAATGGAGGACACACTTACAGTTGGAACCTTCATGGGGCATGACAGTTCAGTGATGAATTCATTTGAAACCCTTTTTCTCCCTATTGTTTGTTGTAACCTGTAACTCAGTACAGTAGTATATTTGTCAGCTGCTTACTTTTATTTATTGGTTCATTTATTTCATTCCGGCAGCGCGGTGGGGCAGTGTTAGCTGTCACCTCACAGCAAGAATTCTCAGACTTCGAACCTGGCAGCCGGCTGGGACCTTTCTACGTGCAGTTTGCGTGTTCTCCCTTTGTCCGCATGGGTTCTCTCAGGGTGCTCCGGCTTCCCCCCATAGGTGTGAATGTGAGCCTGTGTACCCCACCTCTTGCCCAGTGTCAGCTGGGATCTGCTCCAGCCCTACGTGACCCTGATAAGGATAAGCAGTTATGGAAAATGAATGAATGGATTATTTTATTCTGCAGTACAGTGACTTGGCGGACCAAAACTTGTAGTGGTGTGGTCTCGGTGTTAACAGACTGCAACGAGGATGGATAATAACTGGTTGTAAGAGCTGTTCAGAAGTTTCACATCATTATATCAATTAACTTTTTAAGTAATTTTGGCAGATATAATGTCTATTGAAATTGTCATTATACAGCAAAGATACAACGGCTCATTTTCAACTGCATATACAGTGTTTTCGCCTCATTTCACAAGTTAATTTAAAGTACTAGAAATTCACTTCATGTGAATAATTACTAAAATCTCTCAGTCTCTAAATTCTACAACTCTTTGTGCCTTACATTTGTGGGTACACTTTGTTGTTTTTTTTGGTGTATTTTTCATCATGTGACATCATTTCATGCTGGTTTAACTGTCAAGAAGACACAATGCATGGCCTTTCTTTCTCTAAACTCACTGTTTGAGCTGATGTTCAACAACCAAGACGAATCCTTTGTGTCAAAGTCAGAGATACTAATTTCTCCCCTCACACAGGCCCCCGTAGACAACAATGCAATGTAGCTACTGAATGTCGTGTTAAGGACAAAACTCACTTCATCCTGACAAGGAAACTACAGAGTTGCTTTTTTTCCCCTTGCATCATGTTCTCCTCACTTATTGCTGTACGACCAACCCACAGCTTAATGTTACAAGTCGAAGTCTGCTTCCTCGAAGCTGTCAAAAGTCACTGTGGGAACTGAAATGAGGAAGAAGTGGTTGAGAAAGTAGACAAAGCAGAAAGTGAGTGTACCAGGAAGTAAATTACAACACTTAATCACAATACATCTTCTGAAATGCACTGCACAACAGAGATTGATGAAGTGTAACCCCGCTGAATCTGATTTTTTTCCTGAAATCCCAAAGAAAATAGACAAAAAGTTCCAATGTCCAGACACCCTCTATCTTCCTCGGTCTGTTTATTTCTTTTTTTGGCTTTGAACACATCAGGTACCAGCCTTTTACCTGTGCCTGCTGCTGCTGCTGCTGCTTCTTATAGAACATCTGCATCTCTTTCCCTAGGTATTTCTGTACGTTATAATGAGCTGCAGTATGTCCTGGCTTTTCTGCATGCAGGCATATCGCTGCAGCAAATACCTACATATGAATACCTAAGACAAAAAGCTACTGTATATGTGTGTGTGTGTGTGGAAATGAGGATGGACAGGGGCGCCAGAAATAAATCCAAAATGCTGCTGTTACAATCAATATGCAGAACCTACTGGGAGATGTGAAAGGCTGCAGGATCAGAAAATGTCACGACAAAACAGAAATATACATCAAAAATCGAAGCAGAGAGGGCTCGAAGCAAGGAGGTTTTCTGAAACCAATCCGCAATCCGTGTAACCCATGTTGCAGGACTGAAAACCACTTCCAGTGTGGAATGTGACTCATAGTGTATGTGGGAAGTGCTCACAAGAAGATTTTTAAAAATCCACTTGTAGCATTCATAAACAACTCTAGAAATACACTGTGCCCTTGCAGGGGTTGTAACAAAGGCGAGAGAGAAACAGAAAACCGGTGTCACTCCGCTGTTAATGGAAAAGCAATCCCTTTGGCTTTCAGGGGTGATTCCAGCTGTATTTTGGAACTTCTGAGGACATAGAAGACAAGGTCACGCATCAGCTTGTGAATAGACCATTAAGTTGTTTTGCTCAAGGATGCCATGTCCACACCAAACCTGCCGCTCAGAGCTCTTCAAGTGTTTCCAATGCATGTCAAGGCTAACTGGCCTCAATGAATACGGAGAAAAATGGAAAGACAGCATTCTGCTGCAAGCAGTTTTCCATCCTAAATAGATTTTTCAGAATTAATAAATGTCCTATAGCACTGTTTGGGTCTTTGACGGGTAAGGATCTTACTCTCTGGCTTCATTTCTACTGTGCCTGTGATAAACGGTTGTAACCTTGTGGTTTTGCTTACATATATGATACATTTTAAAAGAGATCATCTCAATAGGCACACATCATGGGCAAATTACCTCTGATATTTTATAGTGTTACACAGCTCCATTTATACTCTGCAGTACTCAGAAAACATCAGAATCCAATGCAGCCACAGAGCAGAGAAATAGCTTGCAATCTCACAAGGTACAGTATTCTTGCTCATGGTTTATGGTTAGGGCTAATCTGTTTACACTGTGTAGCCATTGTGTTTGAGGTATTAAATCATAGCTGAAGTTAAACTGTGGTGACATTACCAGATTAAACAAAAAAGACAGAATACTGACAGCCATTGTTGTTGGTGCCATTCAGCAATGTCTGTGGTTCTTTCCCAACATTGTACCTACTCACTCACATCACGGTTGAAAATATAATGATGCACTGAATATATTGGAGTTTTAAATCCAACATTATGTCAATTCGTACAGTATATACCTTCCCTTTAGGGTTGTGTTTACTCTCCCTGCATTTAGGCTTCAGAATTAAGGTTTGCAAGGAAAGTATTCCTCATTGTATGTCTTTAAAGTGTGCAAGTAAAGCACTAGTGAGTAGGCACTGCTATTTCATAATGAGAAGTGTGACTGCAGGCTCCACTGAGAGATCATTAGAGACTCGCTGCTTGGTGAAGGACATGCTCCCTGCTGAATAAGAGAAATCCCTGTTCAAACCGAAGGGATAACCAAAGGAATAACATCAGCTCTACATAAGAACAGCTGTTGTACCAAAAAAATCAGCGTAGCCATCTTAATTTATCATTTCAATGTCGGACGAACAAGAGTGACAATTATCTGCTTAAGACACATCTTAAACTGATAATAAATGGCCGTTGTGTGTAAAACCTTGGATCTCCAGTGCCAATTTATCAGGATCTGGGAAAACAATCTTGTTTTTACTGTATCTTGACCATCTCACTTTTCTGTTTGAGTTCATCCATCATTTTGAAAGGTCTTCATATGACAGCAGCAATATATTGTTGGGCTGACAGTTGCCTTGAATGTCCTAGTTTTCGTTCCCCCTAGCATTCCCTATGCTATATAAAAGCAGTTAAAATCTGCAATATAATTCAGATATGAGTCTTACTTGCCTATTTGTATTTAGTGTGGTTGTTTTATGAGGCCCCCTTGCAAAAGGCTCATACTGTATTAGTCAGAAGCTCTAAAAATAATTTAGCATTCAGCTCCCTCTCCGTTGTAATGTGATTTATATGGCATTTCAGTGGAGTGACAAAGGCCCTTAGTTTTTATCAAACCAACCCAATTTGTCTACTTAACAAACACAGACACAATATGCAGAGGATTTAATGCTTCTCTTGAGGACTCCTATGGGATTTAAGGGTTAATTGTGAGGATGCTTTTTTTTTTAATGAGCATCCGAATTAGTAATGCTGTTGCTCATTAAGAAAATTAACTGGCACCGAGGCAAGCATTCAGTAAGTAGGCATGAAACTGCAGGGCTATTGATCCCAGCCCTCTCATCTTTGTGGCAAACATTGCAGTATTCAATGACAATGTCGGCAAGGAAATTAAACACACTTACTGTGAACATTATTGGATTGGATTTATGACAGAGTTTGCCCAGTTTCCTCTGTTGTGTGAGATTACATTTATTTGATATGTTCTGCTCGGCTTAGTCACATGGACGGGAACATTAATTTACAAGTACAAGCTTGTGTAGAACTCCCGTGACAACGCATGAGTTTTTTTTTTTGACACCTGAAATCAAAATATCTCTCTCTTTATTGCTATTTTTGTTACGCTCCCAGGTGAGTACACCTCAAGAACGATATTCTTAAAGGCATACTGTAGAACTTGATCATCAAAAATTCACAAAACAAAACGACTTTACCGTTGGAAGTGGACAGCGAATACGTTTTTCAATCGCGGGACGTCAAGCGCTACCCAAAAATAGATGCCACTTCAAACGGAATACAACCTTCCTTTATGCAGCTTGTGAACCCTGTACGTTTTAAGGATCAAAGTGCAGATGTGCTGTCTAATAAAAAAAAAAGCGCTCCATTTTTTGATTTGAGAAAACTTTGCCGGGTGAATTTAGGACACAATGGCAAGGGGATTGCAATGTCAAGTTGTATTGGCCAAGCTATGCGTTATACTGTCGCTTACCCTCATAGCCATGAGTCTGAAATATATAAATGTCACACACTTTTCTCCGAAAGGATTACTGTGGAAGAAATGGATGTTTTCAGACACCGATGACACTTAATCGTTTCTCTGGACACTCAAAAAAATAGAGTCCATTAAAGGTGCATTGTGTAACGTACAAACGTTTTTCTTACGTTTTATGTTATTGTTAGACTTCCATTAATCTTTATGTACATTGCAGCTAGGTTGTAAAAGAAAACAGCCTATAGCTGCCTGTTTTTGCAGTCATCTGATATAAATAAGAGTCAATGATAGAGAGTTCAAGGAAAGTGTAACTGACTTTTTCCCTCTAGATTCCTTGCAAAGCCAAATTGCAGACAGTTTGAACCACTTACTAAACATTTTATAACCATTTACCCAAGGCTCTTTCCGCATGTCCCACCATTAGCACAAAATGCTTCAGAATAAAGGAATCAACTGTGGTGGATAAGTGCTTTACCCTGTCATGATTATCTTTTGTGGGAGCAGGGAAAAAGAAAAAGAAAAAGAAAAAGAAAGGCTCCTCTGAGTAATTTAAGACCTGTGTCCTAGAAGTGTGAGACTGGATATATGATGTCGATTACACAAACTGAGACCCTTTTATGTGACCCTCGTAGAGCTGGCGAGACGCCACTTTATCACCATGCAGCACACATGGGGCTGGTGGGCACTGCTGGCAAATTTACAGTCAGTGCCAGTGTATGCCTTGCTATTTCATTAAGCTAATATATTCCGCCATGCCTGTGAGGAGAGATGCTGCAAGCTGGCCCTGATGTGCCTGACCTGAATCTCTGCTCCACCTCTGCCTGACACATCCATTACACTTCCCTCACTGGTTCAGCCATCAACTCTGCCAACATATGGCGTGGGTATGCATCATGGCGTTGTTTACCAGAAGGTTGTTGGGTGATGCCGGCGGTGTTACACTGCAGGGAGACGTTTGCAATCTGGAACGTGCCAGGATTAGCTGTTAATTTATGTGCAACATTTTGCACTTTCACGTGTAAGAAGCTGTTTATAACCAACAAACAATCCAAACGACAGTGACTGGCTGGTATAGGCTCGCTGAAAATAGTCTCGGAATATATTTTGAATTAGTTACATTCTTGAAAACGTATTTCACCACAATATTTAGAATCGGGGTGAGCTTTTTTCTCTTGGTTCTCTGGCACTTTCCTTCTCAATCCTCCTGCGGATTGCCTCACAGTGTTTTCTCACCAATTATTTATGAATCCCAATTCATAATGCATTCTTAGGTGACAGTTCTCAGTTGGATTCCCATAGAGAGATGGATGCATTGGTTTACAGGCTGGTCATATTCACCAGGAAAGTCCCAGCGCTGGCTTGGACAGCCGGGGAGATAGAATGATGGCCGGACAAACTGGAGCTGAGGCCGGGGAAAAACCTGTGCAAGAATCTTGATCTGACTGATGTGCGGTATTACTGCAGATTATGATATTTCTTTCACAACATCCTCAGAGGTATTGAGTAATATGCAGTAAAAATCCATAAAAGCTGATTTAAGCCGATAAGAAGTTTGTTTGATTTATATTAAAGATACTGGGGTTGATGACATGGTTACTCTTTGGAGCCATTAACAAGCCAGTGCCCAGGTCCCACAAATCACCGGCATCATCTTTTCATGTAGAAGAGATTTTCTGCAAGCCTATTGGCTGTGTGTGTGTGTTTGTATAAGACATAGGGCTTAGTGTAACTGATCATGAATGTATGCTGCTGCAATGCATCAGAGGGCCATTATACATGGCGTGTTTGTTGTATGTTTCTCTTTGGTTATTGCATGTTTATATGTATACGTATTCCACTGCGTGAAAAAAAAAAAAAAAAAAAAAAAAATATATATATATATATATATATATCTTTGACAACATTGAAATTCAAATTTCCATCTCAGCAAAGAACCTCTATTACTTCTCCAGCCTTGGTCTTGACAATACAGCCGACAGCTTAGTGCTGTGGGTGGAATTTACAAGATTAATTTCATACACTTACTAATGCAAAGATAGTGTAACGGCAATGCGTCTTCTTCACATTAATGCACTTTTTAAGATATTGCTGGTGCGCAGCAGATTTCTGAGTGTAAAGAGTTTGATTAGACTCACACAAACACAGGCAATATCTCTTTGAACACTCACAGTTAAAGGAGTGTAACCGTGTTTTAACCCATTTATTATTTCTGACCATTTACCAAGCCGTGCTATATATATATTTTTATGGATTAATACAGTTTTTTCTTCTTTTCACACAGCCCTTAGTTTCAGTTCATACATACACTTGATGACACTGGCTTGAGCTTTTATCTGTCAACAAGCAAACATGTTAACTGGGTCAGCCTTTATGACTTTTGACTGGTAGTTGTGGTTGTATTGAGTATCAACACTTTTTTGTTCATATTCAGAGTACATAGGTAGAATATTGAACCGCATGTACTGATGTAATATGGGTCATATGGCTGTGGGGCCCTGAGGCCTCCTGCGCAGACATCTGCTTTAAAAATCACAGTAACCCCACATTGAATGTTTGATCTTGTTGAGGAAATGTACAGCTAGGGAATGCAATTTCACACCATGACAGCTTTGTGGAAGACGATAAGAAGTAATTAATTCAACTTTTTTTTTTTTTTAAGGTCAATAAACCAGCAATCATGTAAACTGCGTGCAGCATGGATGCTGGGCTGTGGTTCCTTTAAGGGAGATCACTCAGTCCCTCAATTAACTGTAACCTACTTTCAGGTCATGGTTTGTCAGCAAGTGAGCAGAAAAGCGAGAGTGTACATTTCCAAAAAACAAAAATTAATTTGGAAATATTGGGCAACTCTCAATATGACGTCTTTGTCTAGACAACGTCTTTTCTGCACTGTTGTCCACATGCTGTTAGTCTTGCAGAAATCTTCAGTTTTGCCTTTGATTTATTTCATGTCATGAACTGCAGTTACTCACTTCTCTTGTATTTTATTCATTTATTTGGTAAACACAACACACTAGTACTAAATGGACACGAGAACAGAAAAAAAAAAAAAAAGACATGAAACGAAATGTTAATGGTCATACTGTAACACTTTGGGAAATCTTTGGCACCAGTTGACCCATTTACACAGAGCCCAAGTGGCCCTGTTAAATAGAATTCTAAATTAATCTGATGACATGGTACAGTAACTAGCTCTAGTAGGGGCAGTTAATATTCATGTCTTTTTATATATACGATTTTGCTTGTCCACATCCATATCCTCGCTTCACAAGTCAGCTTTTGGCAACGAGCTTCGCTTCTGTACTTGCTCTTTGCAGCAGCCTCATCACTTGTGCTCCTATAATTGAAATTCAAAGCTAGACCTCCAGCATAATCACATACTCCCTGATTTGTTTTTAGATTAAGTTCAGGAGTCATATGGTGTTTGTGCAGTGACTCTATTGTTATGATTTCAATGCAGTCAAGCTGGTGATTAAGTTTCCTTCTAGTATTGTGTCGCGCAATGCGTTAAGTTCATATAGCGTTGCGCTCATTATTTTGACACATTATGTAAAGCCAAGTTGCAGTGACAACAATCACTGGAGAAGAGTGACAAAAACAAAAAGTAAAACCTGCTTGTTTCATCGTGGGATTCATTTAATTATTATTTAAATCAATATGTACATTCACACGCACACTACTTTTGGATCTTTCGGATCTAAACTCGCTTACCACTGAGTTGGATTTAGCTTCTCCGCCTGAGCACCAATCGAAAACAAGTGTGACAGTATGTTTTAAGATTTGCATTATATTTCTTTTTGTGAGCGTTTAGTCATTTTAATGCCAGTGCTCACCTCAACAAGTGCAAATGTTTCACCAAAACAAGTCCCCCTAGACCTTATTTTGCAGTGACACTGTTACTGCACCCTGGGTTTAGTGTTGCCCAAGACGGCTGGGATAGGTTTAAAAGAATACAAATAAGCCAGAGCATTTTCTCCCTATACCAGGACAATAATGGGTTTAGCAAGACCTTCCACCAGCATGGGCTCAGTGCTAAAACAAAGTGTGGAGATGCACGACTACTATTATGGAAACTCACTCAGTTGTTGGTGGATTATCTATGGAGGACGTGTTGCCATGTTTAAAAATTACTGCAGCTGTTTTGGGTTATTGTCCTCCGTGGACCTCTAGAGTAATCCATATCTTTTTCAAATAATAACTATTCACAACATACTTGGCCTTTGGACAAACAATAGCAAGTGTGGCTTCAGTTTAGTTTTGATACCTTTTTTCAGCATGGAAATTGAAATCCATTGCAATCGAAAGGTGCTCAAACAGCTGTACTCCATGAAGGACGATACTACAAACGTTTTTATAGCTACCTTTAAACTTGAAGCGGTTGAGTATCTCAAAAGATAGATTTTGGTAAATATAAGTATTCAGATTGCAGAGGCAATGTATTCAAAATCTGTGTTATCTCTGGGTAACCTTGTTGCTCTACACGACAGAGGACGGAATTATTCGTCCGGGAAAGTTATATGTCCTATTTCAGTGGGAAAGACCTTTATTCACTTGCATTGCTGGTGTCTGAAATGAAAACAAGACTAGACCAGAGAGCAATGCAGAAGTCTTTATGAAATGTTTTGGCTGCCCTGACATTTCCAGTGAATGGGCTCGCACACAGGCCAGTTGTTCTGAATACTGGAATATGCCAAGAGTATTAGACCCTACAGATAAGTGAACCCAGTCAGCAGTGTTTTATATCTGCACATTATTGTCTACCCAGTGTGAGGTGTGATATATTGAGAAATCAATTGTGTGCACAACCCAGTACTTGCATTCGGGAGGCAGATTACTGGAAAATTGTTGCTGAGTAGCATTCCCTTTCTGATCAGGCAGACTGACAACCACCACCCACTAAAAGCATAAAAAAAAAAAAAAACCACTAATTGCTCATGAGGAAATACGAGTTGCTGTGCATGACCTTTCTTATTGTTCGCCGGTGTGTTTCACGTTCATTCAAAAGTGCCACAGCCGGGGGCTTCGAGCTATATATGCTCTAGTAGATTCTGCAGCCATCCTCTTACACCTCGGTAAAAGTTATTATGAGTTGTCAAACATGCTAAATGAAAGTGACAGTTTGTTGGATGTTTGCCGTTCAGACTACAGCCTGTAAGCACTCTGTCTCCTCCAGGTGAAGGTTATACTCTCCTCAGAGGAGATCAGCAGGGGAGGTTGGGGCACAGCAGGCAACAGTGCCAGGCCAGTTTATACCATTCTGAGCCACGCTCCCTAATTAGTGCACAGCTGTGATGCTCCTGGGAAACCACACATCTATTTCCTGGTTTGCTCCTGCAGACTGCCACTGAGAGACCATTAGGGTGGACTATAGTGTTACGGCTGACCAGATTCCTCTAAAGCCGTTATCACAGAAGTCAGAATAATATGATTAGCCTACTTTCATAAAATATCTCATTTTTACAAACAATTGTTCACGGGGCTGTTCGAGTTTTCACGACAGTTACCATTATGTGTGAGGCAAATTTAGTGTGATTACAATGGCATGAAAATGGCATGAGCGTGTGCTGTGACCATGAACTAGAGATGCATCAGATGTAGTTCCAGTGGGATACCCTTTTGAAAAGAGTAGTAAATCCCCGTAACTTGGCAAATTTAGCAAAATTGGGAGAGAATTAACTTCAAGCATGAATGGTGGGGCTTAATGATTTTCAGGCACCGCGGACATCTTGTGTGGTGTGATAAGTGAGGGCTGTTGTTTGACTTTGTCCCCCCCCCCTATCTACACAGCTTGCATTATCCTCCTGTGTTCACAAGACAATTCAATCAGCTATTTCTTTGAAGGAAAGCAAAGCGTCATCAACATAAAAGGCTAATTTCAGGGTTGAAAAAATATGGCACTAAAGTAGGGTTAAGCAGCTGGCAAAGACAGCATGATTGAAGGAGTAATTTAAAGGTTCCTGATGGAGTTTTGGATCTCCACTAGTCGTAACTAGTAAGTGTAGAAACTGTAGAAAATGTAAGAAACGTGGCCGTGGCTCAGGTGGTGTAGCGGGTCATCTAGTAATCAGGGGGTTGTTGGTTAAATGCCCGGCTTCCCCAGTCCAGTTGAAGTGTTCTTGGGCAAGATGCTGAACCCTAAATTGCTTCTGATGGCTGTTTTGTTGGTGTTTGTGTGTGTGTGTGTGTAAGCGCTTTGGATAGGAAGTGCTGCATTGCTCCCGATGAGCAGGTTGGCACTTTGCATGACAGCCTCTGCCATCAGTGTGCAAATGTGGCAAACGTTGTAAAGCAGTTGGAGTGGCTGGTAGACCAAGTCCATTTAAACAATTCTGGATACATTTAACAACCTGCAAATATTTTATGAGAAAGGAAATGCACTGAACACTTTACTCAGACCTCTCTTTAGACCGCAAGGATACACACAGTTTGGTAAATAACACTAAATGTAAACACAACTTTTGCTTGTTTGTAAGTGAACTCCGCGGGGCACCTTTGACACAATGACTGGAAAGCAGTATTTTTCTACCTTCTTTCTCCGTTTGAAAGTTGGAAGTCTATTTCACTTCTGACAAGTGTGGTTGGCTGAGATCAGAAGTGTTCTTTGTCGTACCTAACACCTATGTGTATTGACACACCCCGGAGTGCACTTCACACACACACACACACACACACACTGCGTCACTGCAGCAAGATGAGAAGTCAAACCACTTGAGGTCAACAAAAACAAGACCCGTTAAGTTGCTCTTTAAAGTACAGAAAACAGCAAACATCTTAGATTATACTAAGTTTCTTGTTTTCCCCTTATTTTCTATGTAAAACATGTTAATAATTTACACCAATATTATTGTTTCAACACTTTATCAAAGCAATATGTTCATTTTCGACGGTTTATTGGATAAAGTATTGCATCCAATGGGAATATTATACACATACTCTACATAAACTCCACGTAAATGCTTTTTATATGAGTTTTAACAAAGCTCAGTCCCACAACGTGAGTTTGAGGTTGATCTAATGGTTCAGCAGACTTTAACAAGAGAACCATCAACATCCCAACACCCCTGAGAAGCATCTACCTGCTGCTGCTGCTGCTGCGGGTCAAGTGCATCAATAAGCTGCGCACACAACAACAGCAACGCATTTAAATAATTAAATTATTGTAGACGGACAGCGAGAAATCCGATTCTCCCACACTTTGCATTGCCAGAATGCCTTGGGAATTTATCCTTTGTCTGCATGTTTCCAAATCCATATCTGAGCTATCAAATGTTCCTAGATCAAGCTCTTGATACGGCACCTTGTTTATCAAAAGATGTCTACACAATGCCTGTTGCTAGGCAACTGGGTGTGTCCCGAATGTTGACGGCAGCATCATACAGTGTTTTCTATGAAGAGTAAAAGTGACCTTCGAATCAGTTCGAGGTAAAAATGATCTTTATATTCCATATCCTCACATATTTCACTAGATGATTGATAAATAAGCCATGAACTGACAGTTATAGTTTTTTTTTTTTTTTCATAGATAGTTAGATGCATTTTAAATCACAAGGGGGGTAAAAATGATTTCTTGGTAGCTCTTGCGTTAAGAAACTTGTTGCTACATACGGTGAAACTTTTGCATGTGTTTCAAGGACAATGAAAGGCAAAGCTCCACTTGAATTATTCATTGTTATTATTGAATTCTAACAAACAAATCATGGATTTGCCCTCTTTCTAACATTGGTGGTTTCTGCACATACCCCCATACCTCCTCTCTGCCCCATCACACACAATGATCTTTGATTTACTAATCTAAATGGGAAAGGCAGCAGAACGGCTGAGTAGATCTGATGACATTCAATGACCTTCTATCACCTATTCATCATTTCCCACACTCACCAACTCCATCTTTCCCTTTACCCATCTCGACTAACCCATTAATTCTCTCGCATCATCCCTCCCAGTCTATCACTAAATCAACCCAAAAAGGTTGCTGTAGGCACAATGTAAGTGTGCGGCTGTCCACACATTGTGAATGCCCTGTAGGAGACTGAAGACATTTGAGCCGGATAATACCTTTTGAGGACACGGTATCGACTCAAGCGTGAAAAACGAATACATTCCTCAAAGAGGTCTCTGACGTCTAAAATGCAATAAGTTATTAAGATCAAAATCTGAGAAATACATATTAAAAGACATTTATTTAAATGATATTAACCAGTGTGTTTGTTATTGACTCAAATAAATTGATGTGAAATGTAATGCAGATATTTTTTTCTAAAGTAATCTACAAATTCAGACTAATGGATTCTATTAAAATATGGTGACTTATAGCAACTGAGCAAAAACCACAGATAAATTACAGAGTCTGAAATAATTAAAAAGTAACAGTTCACAATAGGCCACTAATTTACAGTAATTCCTTTACCCATGCACTCATTAATCTCACCAATCTGCCCACTCTATGATATCTGTGTTTAGACCATTATATAATTGTATTACATTTATTTTATTTTTCATTAAAACAGTATTAAATATTTATATCCAACCATTGCTACTCCTGTCTGATGAGCTTACACGTAGAATAAAAAGATTTAAATACGTCCCTTTCACTTCATCCCTTTGGGTCAGGGTTTAACTTGGCCAAGTGTCAATAAAAAGGCATCTTTCATGGTTGTAAAATCCAATATGTGTGTGTCAGAGGCCAGCGAGAAATAAGTCCTGACATCAGGAAAGTGGAGAATAAGCCGAGCTGTCAGTATCTCTGTTAAGGATAGTCAGTTGGTGTGTAGAAACCCTGTTGTGCAGAAGCCTCCTGGATTCTCTTCAGGGATATGCATTTGACATATGCTTGTAAAACGGTGAAAATACTGTATCCCTTGGATGAATACTGTTGTGGGAGGTCCAGAGGCTGTACTCTAAAATAGCCCTATTTGTCCTTTTCTCACCTACCTTTAAAAATCTACCAAACCCATTTGTTTTCATAGATACCGCATTCGTCCTTCTCTTTTCTGTGCACGTGTGAGTACATGGTTCATCGTGCAAGCACTCTGTGTACACGCCCCCCCCTCCCATGAGTAATCACTGACAATAACTGTTTGCAGATTCGGGGGGGAGATGCACATTGGCATGCTGTAGACGTTGTATTCCAATCTATAGAGACCATATTATGAAACAGGCTTCGGGGATTGTACTCATCATCAACCTTTTCACACTCTTATAAAAGATTCATGGAGCTCCTTGTTTTGCTGTGGCAACGCAACAGGAGTCAGCGCTGCAGGTGAGGTACCACTGAGAGGCAAATGGTGGCCTGAATAATGCAAATATCATAGTTGCCATGCATTGCTAAATAATGAAGTGGATGCAGAAAACCTGTGCATTCATTTAGGTCTACAATTGACCGGATAGCAGTCAATTTATCCTCCTTACTTATACATAACAAACATTCATCCACAATCATCGGTTTATAAAGAATGTCCTTTAATAAACTGAAGCTTCAAAGCTGCGTGCTGTTCATATAAATTGACTAGGCATTGATTCATCAATTGCTACAGTCAGAACTGCGTCACTATTGACTTTGAATTTAATAGGTAAGGACTGCAGGTTGATAATATGACATCGTCATGTTAATTTAATGATAATATGGCAGACTTTAAATGGCACATACAAACGGAGTATGATGGAGGTGCCGAAGCTGAGCTAAAGAAAATAAGTAGCCAATTGTGAGGCATTGCACTCACTGAATGCTAAACAGATTCACCTGACGCTGGTGGAATGATGTAAAAACTGTTGATACGGTGTCACTGCCGCTAACCTACTGAGGAGGGATCATCGCAGTGAGCCGCTGCTTTGTTCAATTTTGTGCATGAAAACAAACAAAGCAGATGTTAGGCGAAATATATAGCATCTGCGATGATTCCAACAATCTCTTTTACCTTGTATGAATTATTGATTAGCCTGAGACAAGAACACAGACAATCGCGAGTCAATATTTAATCAAGGATCCAGCCTTTCTCTACTGATGAGGGAAAAATATGTCTTCATTATTATTGCACTGGAGCCAGCCTTTCGTTTGGGCTGGGTTTCATCACACTTACAGCAAATGACAAAAGGGAAAACTTATTTTATTATACCTCCTCTGAATTATAGATGGGGTTTGGAGCCCCTGGACAGCTGTTTCCTTCCTGTCTCATGCTGACTGCCATGCTCTTTTGTCATTTCCTGTTTCCTCCTGGGAAAGTGGTGAGTCAATCCTCGGAGAAGCCTTCTACCAGAAATCAGATCTCAGACAGATCTTAGAGATTCCTCCCTCATGGGGGCGCGGATGACTATTCAAAAACCCATTGCAATTGTGATTCAGAGAGGAAACTGACAGTTTGTGAATTGCCTGTTCAGTTACTTTTGGCAGCACGGCAAGGCAATAAAAGAGACATTTTCATGATTCCAAGCAGGCAGTTGGAAAACACGATAAACGTGAGAGAAGCGACGGAGCTATCTCGGCCAACAAACAACAAGGCATGACACTCATTTAATGGTACATGCACAAGTTGGCCTGTGGCTTTTGTTGAGAAGTGCAGCATTCCCATGTTTAGTAGGAAGTACATGCAGGAGGGCAATTGCGCAAGCAGCCAAGAGGAATACGAAGTATGCCAGAATGTGCCTGACAGCAGCAGCAATGCATGACCTCCCCTGATCTGCCTGCAGATGAAACCCTGCTTCAGTGAAGGTTGGATGAGGTTTAGAGTGAATTAGCAGTCCGCTAATTGAGAAAGAGAGAGGAGCTATATCACTGCAGTTTACGGGGTAACCTTTACTTTCATGAAAGGAATATACACAAAGAAAACAAGGGGGGAAAAAAAAACAGAAGCACAGAAAGGCGTGCTTTAATGCTCAGACAATCAATACTGATTTGACTAAATTTCCCTTTTTGCAAATAACTTTGTCCTTTCATAAAATAATTATGCAGTGTCACACATCAAATTGATTAACAGTAATAGGTATTTAGCACAAAAGTGCTCCAGTGCTTGGGAGAAACACGATCAAACATTTATTTGTGTGAAGCGTTCCTCATTTGATGAAGATGGAAGACAACAATTGCTTTTGTTTTCTGCTCTGCGGTATCATTAATATATTCAGTTAGACGCCTCTGGTCAACTTTGTCTTTTTAAAGTTATTATTATTTATTAAAATGCAGATGGTGTTTAATTTCCCCTACAAGGGTAGATACTTACCCAAAATAAACACAGTACACTGTTTAAGTCCACTTAGGAAAAAAAAAAAAAGTTCCACGCTGTGATGCAGTGATTCCTGTAACTACAACCTCCAGGCTGACACCGTCTTTGAGGTTGATTTATGAAACACTCTACACTCTTAAATTTAACTCACCTCGCTCTCAGTTTTGTTTATTCTGGTGAGGCTCTCGAAAACGGGCCTGACTACACCGATTTGCCTCTTCTCTGAATACCGTTTCATGTATCCTTGGTGCAAGATTTACTAAAGAATGGATTTTGAAGATTTAGGGGGAGGTGCTTCTCCTGCAATCTTGCAAATAACTCACATAACACCAGGAGCACTCGGAAATACCACTGTTTTTCTAGTTTTAAAATATGATCCGCCTTCTATCCTGCCATAGCGCTTTGACACAGGCGACTGTGTTTTTTTTTTTGTTTTTTTTGACAGTGCAGACACTGTAGGGTATTTGTCCCAGCAGAGGTTTCCTGCGGCTTGCACAGTCAGGGCAGGCATGACAGCGAGTCCAGCTTTCAGTGTGCTCATCCTGTTTTCTGGTCTTGTATTTGGTCCACATGAATAATAAAGCTCCTGGCAAGGCTGACTGGGGTTACATTTGTGGTTGTGAGCAGGAGGGGTTTGAGCCAGCACTGAGCGACAGCGGCTATTGATCAGAGACAGGCAGGAGACGGTACTGAATACAATCATGGCACACCATTCAGACCATGTTCATTCTTTCCCTCTTCCTTTCTATACCACCCACCTTCTTTTAGTTACCCTCTTCTATTCCAGGTCTTTACTCTATTCTAAATTTCTCACTTACAAACATTCTGCTAAACTTACATTCGCACACACACACAGATTTTCTTTTTGTCTCTTATTCTCTTTACTGCCTCTCTTGCTTCTCGCCTCTCTCCATCTGTCTCTCCTCCTCCCTTCATCTCCTCTCTCCTGCACACACATCCATCCCATCTATCACACATTTATTTTACCGCCTTGATTGAATCGCAGATAATTCAAAATCCACACCCGCATTGCACGCCATTGTGCAAAAAAAAACAAAACAACAAAAAAAAAAACATCTGTACAGACTATATTTAAACTTCATCTTATAACATCTGTCCCACCAGGGGGACGAAGAAAAGGTAAAAGTAGGTCATATATGGCCCTGCAGCGGCTTCTCAAAGGAAACAAGAGAGACACGCTGTATTCATGTAACATGCTGTCTTGACAGAAACACATCAGTGTTGTAAGAGGGATGTTTAGATACCGGCTGTCTATTCTTTGCCTCTTCAGTCATGAATTGCCTCAAAATCACAAAATGTGTTTGTTGGAACAAAGAGTGGTATTGATTAAATGAGACCTACAGTCTCTGCTCGCCGCTGTTCTGCCAATTGCAAGAGGTTTCCTCTTCAGGCAGCTCAAAGAGCTGACACACTATCCTGACGAGTTGCAGTCTCGATTGTATAAGTTATGGTAATGCATTAAGGCGAGTATGTAAACAGCATTTCATGCATATTACACAATTATTGAGGCACAAATAACTTGCTTTCATGCATTATGTAGATTAATACTGTCATTTAAAAGCCTTATGTTCCACAAAGACAACCTCCACCTCCCAGTTGGGACTCGCTGTCATAATTACAACAACAAATACATTCATGGCAGCCCGGCTATCGAAAACATATTTCAAATTAGCTTGGAAATCTAGGGCTCGGGGCATAACTCTTGACATTGCAGGTTTTTTTGTATCTGATTTGTATGCAGCCGCACTCCCACTCCCCTAATGTCACACTAAAACTATGGAATTAAAGTATTTTGTAGCAAGAAATTCCCTTAGGCTGGTCCTTCGCAACAGCTTTAAGGCGACGACGCTGCTCCCTTTTGTGTGTCTCAGTCTATTGATGCTAATGAGATGGTAATCTGAATGAGGGTCAGCTCTGCTAAATGCCACTCACAGACATCAATCACGTCCCTTGAGTAACTGGCAGGCACAGTGCCACATTTTCAAAACTCTATCCCTTTCCTAATTGAATTCCCCCAACCGTTTAGGAGTCCATCAAATGACATAGTGTTTGGAGGCCAGTGTTCATAAATTTGGAATTCGCTCTGTTTTCTTTGCAATCTGAGTGGCAGAAATAATGACTGTGATCCAGAGAAACTGTTGTTGTGTTACAAATGGACATGGCGAGTTGCAGTACAGCCTGTAGTCATGGAGGAGGCTCTCTATCCATGATGATAAACTTTCCCTGCCACGGAGAACCAATACCCAAGGATACAAGAGAAGGTATCCACCACTGGTGTCACCCGAGATTGATCCCTTCTCCCAGTGGGGCAGACACTGGTAATTACACTGCAGAGCGGCCAACATGGCATCCATTCCCAACAAACAACCAGGAACAATGAGGCTGGCAGTTCAATTAGAGGGAGCTATGTTTATTAGCTACACGTTTGGGCTGTTAATTAACAGCGGCAGAAGAATGCCACCCATGCTGCCCTGTTGTCCTCGTGTGGTGTTTGAATTAAGAGCAGTGAATGGTGGAAATATGTGAGGTCCTTAAAGGGCCACATTGGCACAAAGAGGGCCGTGGCGGTTTCCGCAAAGAATGGCTTTCCCGTTTCAGAAACAAAGAGAGGAGTTGTGTGACATTGTTATCCTGCTGCATGTTTAGAGAGGACATATTGTGGATATTAGGGAAGATAAATAGAACTGTGAAAATACCAAATGTGCCCGATCTCCTGCTAGCAGTCAATATTTATATCATTTAGCCGTGAAAGCAATCCTCTCTGACCTTACCAAGGAATATATAACACAGTACATGTAGTTATTTTTAAGTATGTAGATGTCCATTATAATATAGTGAGTCATCAACTTTTATTTAGCCTGTCTGAGCCTTTTACTCACTTCAGTCTTAAACTGCAATCAGGATGTTTTGGGAAACAACTTTCTGCGTTGGCTCTCAAAATACTGACTGGCTTTTGGCAGGGATTAGAGTTGAGTGCGCAAGATGTGCCAACTGACAATGTCCATGGATTTGGCAAAGATGTACACTACATGATGTTCTTTGTCAGGGCTGCATACACAGAGCAATAATTTGAACCATGGCTGTGTTTGTAGAGAGCAGCTTGCAAAAGCTTGATAAATCCTATAAGTATCCGATCACATCTAAATCCAGAGCAATCTATTGCTAGTCCCAGCCAGGATCAAAGTGAAATACGTGGGCATCCTGGAATCCCCTGAAACAGCAAAAAGCATGAGGAATCACACCACACAACATGGTTTGGATAGGATTTTAGATTGGGGGGGGGGGCTGATACATTTAAATGTGTTTTTGCCGGACATTTAAATGAGTGGGAGATTAAATCGCCGGCTTACTGACATAGATGGTTGAATTTTGAGATGGTGACACAGTTGGGTGTCTCTTGCTGCAGTGAGTTCCTGAACTACTGTGTCTGAGCCGTTATTTCATAGCTGAAATGTCCCAGAGCAAAACAGCATCAAGCGACTGCCTCAGCCAGAGAACTGAGAGTCGCTCCAAAGACTTAAACATCAAGGCTTCAGATCCTTTTCTCCGACTTTAAGAGAATTTCAAATAAGAGAATTGGTTTGTCAAAGTTACGAGAGAAAGACTCCAAAGGAACCCACATAAGGCTCTGTGTGTGGACTCCAGCACGAAGAACAAACACACACAAAAGAATCCGTCGGCAGCAGACGCTATTTTTCATGTTATACTTTGGACAAAGCCAAATTCTCAAGAGGGAACGGAGAAAGGGAGATAAAATGCGAGGCATGATCCTGAAAACATGCCAAGAAGCAGAGCCCATTAAGCAGAACTCTGCAAGTGTCCTGTCTCAGCACTTGATTTTGTGCTACAATATCTCCACTGCTAATATTCTGGATGATCAAGGCCTTTATTTTTTTTTCCCGCACACATACACACTGAAATCTGTTTCCTTCCATAGGAGGTCAGAAACTTTTTTTATCTGATACCCTTTAAAGTACATATACTCAGTGCCCATTAATCTCAACCTACAGGACTACGGTGTCAAACGTTGTGCAACTGCCGCCTTGTCACAACCGCAAGACCTGAAGAAGGACTGGTATCCTTCACATTGCCTGTGACTTTGCCCGTGATTGATTGCATGTCTGTTTCTTGACAGCCAATATTCTGCAGGACAGCAAGGCGGGATCGGTACCCCCCACCACCACCACCCCCACCCCCTCATGGTTGTTCACCATTGACTGCCGAAGCATGGGAGGGAGTGAGAGCGGTTTGTATTTTAACCTTCACAAAGTCGAGCAGAACTATTGTTAAATCACCCCATGTGGATTAACACAGCGCTGCTCCATTGTTCTGATTTGCAAACATATATTCCACAGTGACTTCCTGTAACGGGTGGTTCTGCACACATTATGCACAACTGTATAGCAAAGCGATATACAACACAAATGAATATGGAAAGTAAATGAAGGGGGAAAAAAAGATTTTGTTGCGGCAATTAGGAGACGATTGGGAGTTTGATCTTCAGAACATGCGGCCCATGAGATGCAGACAGCTGTTGAGAAGCGTATGTCAGAAATGAATACCTTCTGAGGTGTGAGGACAGAATGTATATTAAGTTCTTAGTATTGTCAACAACACTTGTTAATCCTTTAATCAAACCAACCCCTGTTGGAACACATCAGCGCTTTGTTAGCAAATACTCCTGATCTTATTTACCTTTATTAGTGTTCTCGTCTGTGGAAGTCGAAGTCTAAATCTTTTAGCGCTTAAGAGCTGATTTAAAAGTAACTCCTTCTGCACTATGGTTTTATTTGGATGTATTGACTCAAGAAATAAAACTCAAGATGTCTCTTACTGGTTTGTGGCAATCTACCTAGTACATGCCCATGAACAGCACCACAATGAAACCCAATAAAAGAGCGATTATTTATTTTGGCTGCTTTGTATTTAGAGTGCCGCAGATACATTATGCATAAGATCAATTTTCTTAGAATTCATCACAATAATATTATTTACTTAGTGTTAAGTTCTAAAAATGTCAAAAGGGCATTAGATATTCTATTACCTCATTAAATAGCACCTCATTCTTTATTCTTAAACAAGTCTCTGCCACCCGGGCGAGAGTTAATTAGTGAATGGTAGATTCTAAGCGACTCAAGTCATATTTATTTTTATAGCAATTTAAAGGGGAACTCCAACAATTTTTCACCTCGAGATCCGTTCACCATTAAGTCCCGCTCTGTAAAGGCAAATGAACCTTGAATTTTTGTTTTTGTACTCGGCCTGCGAGAAGAGCGTTCTCTGTAGTCCTGGAGCAGCTTTGTTAAGTCAGAAAAAATAACTCCTGATGTTGTCGTTGGGGTTATGTGGGCTTGGATTTTAGCACTGTAAATTTATGAAACAAAGCCTGTATTACAAACTGGGCTGCATTTGTGTTCACCAGGCAGGGAATTTCTCATGAAAAGATGCTGTTGGCTGCATTACAGGAATTGTAGGATCCAGCGATTTTGGAGCTTGACCTATAGTAAAGACAAAATGTCAGGATAATGCCGCCTCTGCTACTTTGATTTTGACACATTTTTTTCCATCTGTATCCTAGTCCCCCAGCTTTATAGAAGAGCAATACAACATTATTGGATCGCCACTTTAATGGCGTGGTATAATCACATTTGACTGACAAACAATCCACCAAATGTCACCAGATTCTGGTTTGTACGGGTGACTTTTTCTAAATCAGCTCAGCTGACTTCAAACCAGTGCGGAGAACACAAACAGAAATGTCCTATATGCAATACTCATATACTCCCTATACTAATAACAGTTTGGCAGGAATGAGTGTGTTCACGTAAGAGCCCATACTGGAAGAAGCTGTTTAAAAAAAGAGTTTGAAGACAACTTGAAGACAGTTGTCTGTTCTATAGTGCTTTGCAATGCCGGGAGTAAAAAAAACAATCCCATTAAATGGGCAAAAGAAGCAAACAGACATGAAGAATAAAGTGACAATTTACAGAAGGGAAGAAGAAGGCGGTGAATCAGCTCAGAGATCCAACACAAATGTTTTTTAAAAAATACCATAATAAGAGCAGATTGTCTGCTGTGAGTGAGTGAGTGAGTGAGTGAGCAGAGAAATACACTTTCCTTTCATTGATGACTTTTTTGGAAATCTAAAAAAGAAAACCCTCTAAACTTGGCAGTGTAATCACTGAGTTATTGGTATTGATCAGCGACATAACAACCCCTTGTAGATGATACATTTTGGTCAATTTGCGCTATGGAACGCTGAAATTGCCCTTTCATTCCGCAGATTAATACACTTCAGTATAGTAATTGTGAAGTGTGAAGTACAGCCACTTTTATTACCTCAGAGAAACAGCTAGCAATGCAGACATCCACACCACCACCTCCCCTCCTCTCTTTGAAATCTTCTTCCATCAACACTTCCTCTGCAGTAGGGGGCAGAAGAGACGAAGCTGTCAGCACTTCTCACAACACAACAACTCTTTCCCTGATATAGCCCTTCCCTGAGAGATTACAGACACAAGCGGTGGGTGGGAAGCTTTGGCAAGCTGCATTCCCGCTTCCTCTCTCCTCCCTCTCTCTCTCTCTCTCTCTCTCTCCATCTACTTACCGACTCTCTCCTCATGCATTCCTATTTCTTTTCCATCTCCTACATCAACTCCCCGGGGTAGCAGCTCTGCTGAGGGGACATCCCTCTAAGTTCCTACACAGGCCCTGCAGCAGTTAATTGCAATGCGAAGATATATTATGTGCGGAGGCACCAAAGGGACCATGATCACACTAACAAGCAGAAGGTGGCGGAGTTAAGATGGTGGAAACAGTGGCGGTCCTCATGTGACTACAGCCTCTTTTCTAATACCTTTAAGAACAAAAAAAAATACATATATATATATATTGTTGGCCTATTGTTGGCATTTCTCAACATCCCTTTAAGGAGAAAGACAGTGAAACAGAGGTGGTCTAATATTACTCCTTAAAGGTGCAATACTCCTCTAAGAGCTTTCCTTTGCAAACACTTTTAAAAAAAAACCTACATCACTTATCTCCCTATCTCTCTCCGCATCTAGCTTTCTTCCTCCCTCCCTCACGGAAACACAGAGCTTTCTCTCTCACGTGTTCTTGGCTCATGTTGTGGTGGAAAAAGCTGCGGCTGCTAACTGTGGCCTGATGCCACTCTGTTGTCAGGCTCTGGATCCTGCTCCTGCTGCCCTGCCCAGACGGGTGGCGGCCTGGGGAGGTGAAAGAGTCTAGAAGACCTTTGGCCAGTCTTTTTAGGGTTTATGCAGGAATCCTGAGCTTAAATTTAATACTTTTTAATGCCTTCTGAATATACTTTTTTTTAAACGTCAACGTGACTTGCTTCTGGTCATATAGCAAAAACAGGATCAATAAATGGGAGGGACCTTGCACTGTTACTGTCAATCCCTTAGTTACTTAAATTTAGTCATTTAGCTGGCGCTTTTATCCAAAGTGGCTTTCAGAGAAGATGCAATAGCTGCTGTGGAAGTTTGACTGGTGGTAGGACTCAGTTGGAGCGGTATACTGGACATACTAGCAGCACAGAAATCTAATATTAATGGCTGCTCTCCCATCAAGCTGTCAGTCAACTGAACACTGTAGATAGATCCGACCACATAATTTGAGTTACGCTACTTGACATCTGCTAAAGAAATGACACAATGCCTAAGAGTTCAGCATCAGTCCACACATGAACAGCTGTTCTACTGACGCATTTCTTTTTTGTCTTTTCCGTGTAATTTTCAGTCAACAAAACTTTTTTGTGCAACGCTTGTTTCAAGTTTTACAAGTTTACAATCAACCATGTACAGAACTTTTCAGCATTCGGAGAGAACCACAAACTTCTTGAGAATCATTACAATCATCATTCTAACTACTTTTTAATATCCCGCAGACGCCCTGCTCTTTGTTGACTGCGCAGACCCCCTGTTCAAAGGAGTGTTATCAGCTGGCTGCTGAAAACACCCACCGCTGCCATCTCTCTGCATCGCTTCCTGGTGTTAATTAAAGAGGGATATGGCACGGGCACCACAGTAAATACCGTCCTCTCTGAGAGGGGTCGCATTCCCTTCGCTGTGTGTCTCTGGATCCATGATGTGAATCTATATATTGGTTTATAGGATTAGTCTGCATTTTAATTGACCAGAGGGGGTCTACTGCTTAGATGACTTAATAAGTATGATCAGAACCCGAGGAGCAAATCTGGATTCATGTCTTTTAATTTAAGTGGCCAAACAAACTTTAATGAGTATTTTAATGCAGTGGTGGCGTGCTATATTTGAGGATGCTAACAGCCATCACTGCCTCTGACTTTTTGCAGAATTGATTTTAACTGCAAGCGATCATCACACACGGCCAAACATTCACATACTCGTGCATCTATGACTCTCCTTAGCCCCAACACAAACACACCCAGCACACACTCACACAGCTTAAGAGTTACATGAAACCACCTATCAACCCATTATGCACATGGCAGGGTAAAGTGATCCAGTATAAGTGCATTGATCCTCCTGGCCTCATTCAGTCTGATGAAGACCCAGGCCTAGTGGTAACATTTCACAGCCAGACAAACCGCTGCTACAATACAGCACGGGGCTGAATACACAGCGAGGAGCAGACTCTTAGAGTTGATAGGAAAAACATCAGATCATGGTCTGATTGAGCCGAACATCTTAACTCGACTGAAGAGAGCTTCAATGGGCCCTTAAAGAAATGTTACTATGTAGCAAATCCATTGTTTCTCCGGGAGATGATTACAAGCTTGGCTGCATTGTGAAGTGCATTAAGCCACACAAAATGTAAATCTCAGCATCTCTCGATACGTCTCCCACATTGAGGAACACCACTCCAGATTCAAGAGGTACAAGAGCGTGAGATTGAAAATGGTAAGGATACCCACTGAAGGTGTCTGGAGGCGAGGCCTGAGTAAATCTGGATGATGTTTGCCTTTTATCAAAGTTGACTTTTTACTAATGCCACGGGGAGGCGGCCACATCAAAATGGCTCTATTCTTAGGGGAAATGTGCACTGAACTTGTCTGGCATCTCACCATAGGAAGTTATGCTGCCCTTTGAAGGAGCCACATTTATATAGTTTTTAAAAAAAAAGAAAACCACGGCAAAGAAGATGTAAATAGCCAAGCAGACATAGTTGCTGTCATACTGCCCTTGGATGAAGAATATCTGTCTGGCAGACAGTGGCCCCTGGGTGAACCTGGCATTTGATGCAATTTGTCTGTTCCCAGGGCTGAATACACAATAAAGACGGCCTGTTTCTTGGTCAGCGCTCCATCAGAGTGTCAGATTTTTATTCTTTTTGTATAGTGTTAGTTTTCTCTGGAAAATACTGTACTTTAGCATAGAATGGTTTCATTTGGCGTCTCAAGATGAATAAGTGTCTGAAGTATATGAGTGAAATAAGTTTCAAAAGAAAAAAAAAAAAGAAATGCAAAAAAAAAAAAAAAGAGTACAGTCTGTGGTACAGCAAGCACCATAACTACCACTGTAAAATGCTGTCAGGGTTTTTTTAAATATATATATCAGGCTGTAGAAGAGTTTTTATCTTCAAAGACTAAGAACCTGCTCCATTGCATGGTATGTTGAACTTAAGAGGGTATTTTCTCCAGCACAAACATAGCAAAAAGAATGGCTTGAACAGTTTGTAGACTATCATACTGAAAAGGTCTTATTTTTAAATATTTTATCCAATTAACCAAATATTTTATTTAAAAAACAAAAAAAAACAAAAAAACAAACAACGTACCTGCTGATGCACAGAGTAATTAAAATGGACTTTACACATACAGCAAAACAGAGGTGTGGGAGAAATTTAACCTCATAACCTGAATGATTTTTTCTTTTCTTTTTTTTTTTTTTAACCATTTTACAGAGCTTCTCTCTGTGGCATTATTCCCCTGTGATCAAAAGTGCTTTGTCAGCAGTGTAGACAGCTGACACCAGGTCAGTGCGAATCAGAGTATGAAGGTAGCAATAATACATAACACATGTCTCAGTAGACATCACTCCCCCAAAGTTCCTGCACGCCAATTAGATTAAAGCTGTATATTACTTGTGGATAGAGCACAGGGAGGAAATCAATACCACGTCTCCAAGCAGGAGCCCTGAAACAACAGCCACTGTCAGTTTGAGACTTATGTCATGAGGGCCCACTAAAGTGGGTTGCAGTGTCCATATAGGCTGTCCTGTCTCAGCCAATGTAGGTTTTTGAAGAAGCAATTACAGCTGGACTGTGGGGGGCTATAATCATTTATGAGACCGTTTTCTTTTCAAGATGACAATGACAGTTATTGCGAGACTGGATCCAGTCTTCTGATATCTTTTCTTGAGCCACACCCTTTGACCAAGAAAAAAATCCACACAAAAGGAATTATTACAGTTTTTGGGAGATATGCTTTTTCAATTTTCAATACAATTCTTATGCAGGCACTCTAAGTATAAGGCTTCAACCAGGAGCTGGTAATCTTAAATTAGATTAGGGTTAGGGTTACCAGAAGCAGAAGCAAGCCTAGCCTAGCAAGTCTAAAGTTAACTAAATCCGGCTACCAGCACCTCTAAAGCTCACCAATATTTGTGGTTTAATGGGAGGTTTGTAACCCATTTAAAATCGAGTGTCTACTCTGTAGATTAGAAGAAAAAAAAACAGATATAAGGTGTCAAATAAACATATTTCCTAAAATGTCAAACTATTCCTTTAGTTAAGATGAGAATTATGTGAAGTATTACAGTATTACACAACACAGATGTGATTCAGTATAAAAGGGAAACTGGAGAGCAATGGAGACCATTAAGCCAGATAATGGGTTCTGAGTACAACAGCATCATAATTTAAACAGTAATTTGTGTAGATACATGGCCGTATTCAGAGTAAACAATGTAAATATCTGATTAATAAAGACCTAATGTTATGCAAGATTAATAACACCAACCCCATGCAATTATTCACCCTTCCTTTGCAGCCTTTGGAGCATGTGACACATAATCAACTACAAGGTCAATGGAGAGCTCAGGTCAGGATACGATGCAGGCATAATAGGTCTTTTATACACAGAGATTAATCAGAAACGAAGATGTGGTGACACTGCTTTATGAGTGTGTCTGCACTCAAGGAGCGGCCGAAACACATCTGTAGTCCTCAAAGGTCGGCCCGCAGTTTAAGGAATCTTTCACTGCTGCTCATAAATTATCCTGATGAGCACTGTGATGGTCTGAGCCAAAGGGGTGGCTCTAGGAACCTTATCAAATCTATTATGCACAATGAAACAGGTAGGGGCCATCATTAAAGCCAAGTCATGCTGCAGAAAAATTATAACATGATTAGGTCTTGGGGTAAAAAAAAAAGAAAAAAAAGAGAGATCAACAGTCGCAGAGGCTGGCCATGATGCATCACAGGAGGTGGTAGAATTGGATTTAATCAGCTCTGGGTGGAGAGAGGAAGAAAAAGTGCAATCATTCCTTCAAACGCAGACGACGTTTAGTTACACGGGCCCTGCTTGACACAGAAAAGGTAAACGGCCTCTTTAAGGAGTGACGTGGATGATGGATTTGATAATGCAGGGAAGCCTGCTCACTTGATGGATTTCACTTTGTCTATATAATGTATAATAAATAAGGCAGACAATTATCATGCTAAAGATAATAACAGGAAATGACTGGGTCAGTGAGCAGACAAGAAAGTTGATAAGAGGAGGATGTTGTGGAGACAGTGGCGGTGAGATTGACTGACGTTGATGGAAGTTTGCCTCAGAGTGCGAACACAGGATGCGGTGCGTGTCTGGGCTCGGTGGCACAAAATGGTTAAATGATCAATAAACATTGTTTAATTGGAGGAAATCAAATATTTCCTACCTCCTGTCTCCCAAAACTCATTACAAGTCAGGCCTTGTGGCATCCCTTACTTGAAAGTGAAAAATCTCAATTGAACAAGTGAAGAGGCGTTTTAGCACTCAATTGGGTGAAATAAACTCCCTCGCTTTCATGACTGAATCAGCTTTTATTGGGTTTTGCCTGAGGAACAAAAACAAATTCAAATCTTGTACCCTAGCATGGTGTGCCGGCTGTGGCTTCACCTCAATGACAGATTGAGGGTTATGCATGAGACAAACAAAGGACAATACCAAAGGGAGTGAGGCGGTGCTGGTAGTGGCTTGTTCTTCAGGGTCTCCAGACAGCTTTACAGGATCTGCCCTGGATAAACAAATGAGCACATTTACAGACTGACTTAGTTGTTTCTCCGGGAAACATCATGTCGGGTCATTCTGCCTTTAACAACAGTTGGCCCCTTCAACAAGTCTATGAACCACATTAAATCTTACCACATCTTTGATGCTTGTGTACTTTTTTTTCTGTATCTGTACTATGCAGTGTTCATATTTAGATGCTTGTATTGTATATATATTTAAAATGGCCTCATATATACTGTGTGCATCATCTGGCTGCCACACTTTTCTTTTTATCTTACATCAAAAGCTCTCGTGTCTTAAATGGACTTGCTTGCATCATGTCTGGAAGTTTTAGTTGATCAACAGCAGAGCCACTGCAGCATGCAGACATGCCAAAACCTTCACGTGTCTGCAGCTGTTGTGAAGGTTTTGGGGTTTTTTTTATTATTATTATTATATTCTGTCTGGGGCAGACACAAAGTTGGATACAGCCTCCAGACATCAGATTTCTTTTCAGCATCACATGCTGTAAAATCAGCTACTTTCTATGCAATGAATCAACAGCACACAAGGACACAAGTCTGGTGGTGAAACAAAAAGCTAGTCAGCCATCCCACATGACAACGAAATAGATCAAAGCTGTAGAGAAGAATGGTGCTCATAAAATGGTTGGAGTAATGAAACTTTAAGGATCGGGGCCTATCAGCATACCCTGACCTGATTATCTTGAATGCACTGCATCTGTTGGGTAGATCTCAATGCTCTAAACACCAGCGTTGTTGAAAATTTATATGCAGAAAGGAACAGTGAGAGTATTCCCAGCAGTGTGTCTAGAGTCTGAAATTTATTTCAGATCCACCAGAACTGTAATGTGCTTCAATGGGATTACAAGTGATTTGCAGCCATGAAATATTTTAGCGTGGCACTTTCAAACAGTCGAGGCTGTGTTAAAACAAATGTTCACAATTCTCTTGCTAGAAGCAAGACAAGGATTTTGCATTTCATAAGCAAATTTTGACATTAGGTATTTATAGGACATGTTGAGGTGAAACACAGATTAGATTTTTTACAAACTGTTGAGTAATTGTTCAAACTGACATTTTTTGTCACAACCACATGGTATTATTACCAAAATGCCCGTTTAATTAAACTAATAAATGAGTTTACATTTACTGTCCATTGGTAAGGTTGTGTTAGCAAGTCAGTAAACCCATAAAGCCCCATGCAACATCAAATGAATTATCCAGCCCATATAAGATGTTTTTGCTGCTCTTTTGTTCTCAATAATTCTCTGTGTTAGAAATCTGTGGCTCCATTAGTTTCAAACTAAATGTCCCCCTTCTTTTCATGTTGGTTAAAGATTTAATAAATACCTTGATCTATAATTTCAATGACCCACCAACTAAATCCCACTGCCAGATGCACTTTATTTATTTGTTCATCATTTGGGCCTCTGGAAATGCAGTGGCCATATTCTGGAAGAAAATGTATTTAAATATCCATGAGGTGGGTCGAACCTGGCCTTTCAGGATCAGCCAGGATGGAGCATCAATAATATATTATCAGTCATCAACGTTGCATATTATATGGAAGATCGGAGACAGGCTACACTACTAAGGTGATTACCATCTGTAACCCTTGCCCGCTTTTTAACTGGACCTTGAATGGAATTATGAATTTTCTTGGCAGACCACAACACTGACGGGAAGGTTTGGGAGTTTTAAGAGTTGTCTGTTATCCATCACTAAGCTTAAATCTTTAAAAGGGTTCACTTCAATGATTTGGTTTCTGAGAGATTGGAAGCAGCCTGCTGTAAGAATTTGTTAACAAGTAGTGCAGTCAATATGATGTGAGTCATTAGTTCGAACAGCATATGACATTACATACTAATGTATTCTCAAAGGAATGAGATTAAGAACACTTTGAATTTTACTTCATGTTGCTGCACTGCAAAATAAAATTGATATAATTACATTTTTTCTACCTAAGATCTCCAGAGACTTAAGAAGACATCAAAGTGAAAAGAGTAACATTAAAACATTGCAAGCAGAATACAAAATTACAAATAAATAACAATTAAATAACAAATCACGGTGTAATATACTGGCTAAAATGCCTCTTTACAATATAGCTGTACATATAATGTGGAATATGGAACCTCAGAGCATGTAGTACCAAGAATGAAACTGTGATTTCTTTAATACTACAGTCTTAGCAACTTTAATTTCTCATTGGAAAGAAAAAGGTGTCTTGTGTACATCTTAACTAACTGTACTTGAGGAAGAAAAATGCCTGCCTAGTCTGGTAACAGCATGACAGAAGAAAGAAATACAAAAAAAACTAAGTAGTGAGATGTTACCTTAAATGAGGGTTTGATTATTGATCAGTAGGAAACAGCATTAAAGATCCAAAAGCTTAAGGTGTTAGATTCACTGTTGAGAATGTAGGATGTGAACGTCTATTCATCAAGGCGGACGGTGACATTAAAAATCAGACATACGTGGGAGTTCTTGCAAAGCTTTGAATTTAGACATAAAAGAGAAACGTTGATGTATGAAATACTGAAGAAGGTGTTTGATCTTGTGATTTATTCACCCCATATGTGGATTATTTGAGGAAATTAAACTGCATTCTTTATATAAATGGTTTCTTCCTGATGAAGTATACTACAATACATTATACATACATTGTTTATTTATTTGACAGGGACAGCGCACAGCTTCTTGTACCAGAATAAGCTAGGTTAATTTAGATGTTGTGCCTTGACAGGAGACAGACAATAACAGAAAATGAATGCTGTAGTCTAAAAACACACAACAAGATAGACAAGGTACATATTAACTATAAGAACACTAATCACACCAAGTAGAATTAAAGATGGTGGTTCATGGTTCAGCCTTTAATTTTATCAGTAAAGCAGCAACACACTGTTATAGTTTGGTTCTGAGTATAAAGTATTGAGTTTTTCTGCAATAAGGGGTAACTGGTTTTATATAAAAACTAAATATCCTAAAAGGCTAGACTCTAAGCCGATCAGACATTTAGATTGATAATAGATTTGGCTGCCATTTCATGTCTGTATTTGCCATGTGCAATAATGACTGTGTCATCTGCATACATTTGATTTCGACTAAAAGACATATGAGTGACAGGTCGTTAACAAATAAACTGAATAAAAGAGATCCTATAATTGAGCCTTGCAGGACGCCAAAGGAACAAATATCAGTGCACTCCAACTATAGTGTTTCTGAAAGTGAACTGTATGGGAAGAAAGAGAGTGTATAAGTGTATTATTATAGTATTCTTATTCTTATTATTAAAAAACAAGGTCTATGCTGGGTCAGATTCCAAATCAAAAAGGATGTGTTAAATGCAATGCCATTCCATTACAATCATTAGTTAAAATTCTCTGTATTTTCAGTCCCTTTTTCTGATTCTCCCTGCAGTCCTTGTTAATTTATTATTATGTTCTTCAATATCAATTTGCTACTTCCTTCCCCCTCTTTGATAATATCTATAAATAATCGGCCTGTGCCTTAATTCATTAATTACTTTGTTACGCAGGGTTTAATGATTGTTAGAGATTATTATTGTCTTTTTTGATGCTTTTTTTTTAAAAAAAGAAAAAGTTCTGCCTGTGAAGGCTCACATGAGGTCTCTAGGTCATCCATACAGTAAGTAGAACATCACTCCAAACATTTGCGTCTTTAAGTTAAGTAGGTCACAGTGGCTCCCTTTATGAAACATGCGAGCAGAACGGATGATGTCGCTGCACACCCACCCCCAACCCACTTACTCTGCAGAAATCACAGTTTTTCCAGGTCCAAGTAAACTCCCCCTTTATATGCACCCACAAATATATGTTAGATAATCAGTCTGTGCACTTGAAAAAAAAACTTTTTCTGTATGTGGGTGTTTTCCTGCACAGCCTACTGCAGTTAAACTAGCAATAGACCGTACCCAGAGGATGGAATTAAGTGCCATAGCTGGTGGCTGCCACTAACACCTTAAATGCGTGCTGTTTTATAAAGGCACAACGGGCTACAGCGGCAGATGACTCCCATTAAACAGAACGCCTATAAACTGAGCTCCGTGTTTGAATGTTTATGACAATGGGAGATTGAGGAAGGATATGAGGAGCTTGTCGTACTGTGCCCTCTCAGATGCCCTTAACTGAAACCTCTTTGGCAAATAGTTTTATGGATGAATGCTTATCCATATTCCAGTGAGGGAAGTGATGTGATTTCACTGTTGATTACCTCTGCTGATCAGTCTGATTGGTTTAGTGTTAGATAAATATAGGAGACTTCTGAATGGAATGAAAAATACATACGGACCCCTGCACCATATCAAGGCAAACAATGCATGGATTATGATGGTAAAATCACAGGGATAAGCCAAGGGGGCTGATTTTAATAATCCTGATGAGCTCTCAAACAACTTTTGCAGCAGTACCGCGCAAGGTCAGTGCGTGACATTAATTGAAGCTAATCTCAAGTTGGTTCAGATTGAAGTTTGACCTCGGCAGATGGGTTATTCGGAGCATGTAATTTTGCAGGATTAACATGATATCAATCTCCTGCTTTTAATATCTTAGTAATTTGAACCCAAAATTGATCCATATGCCTAAATGGACATTTTTCTTTTTTTTTTAAACTGCAACATATCAGATGTATTACCTCGGTGAGGCACTTCATCAGAACAACTCAGAGTCAAAGTGACATCTTAGGCAGCATTGCAATATCTGGGCCAGCCCTGAAAGGCTCTTTTCCTTCTCAGTGTTTCAGGGGTACTGACAGGGCAACCCTTCTCCAGCAAGGCTGGCGGCCAGGCAGTCCAGGCTGTGATACATAAAGAATCAGATTGCACATGAGCACCAATCCAAACAACTTGTCATGGAGAGATATTTACTCCTCAGTTCAGACATTATTCACACACAACTATGCCCTTGGTGGATAAGGAGCCGTCTTGGGCTGAAAGAAGAGCGGTCCTGTTCACCTCATCTGTCCTGGAGAGAAGGAGAGACAGACAAAGGCGGTGAGGGAGAGAGAGAGAGAGGTGAGTGTAGTGAGGATATAGTGGTGAAGTGGAGGGAGGGAAGACATACTTGAGAAGCAGGGAAGCAAAGACAGAAAAAGTAAGTGAAGTAAGGGAGTAGACACATAGAGGGCACGTGGCCCTACACGCAGCATCCATTGCATCTCTTTCCATCCTGAAAGAGGAATCACTCCTCTTCGTTTTTTTCCCCGTTAAGGGTTTTTCCTCATCCCAATCAAGTTTTAAGGACAGAGGGTATTGTATGTACTGTTAGTACATATTTTATCTTTCTCTGAGCTTGAAAATGCAGGCATCTAGAAAGACTTAGAGTAGTTCAAACCCCATTGATAATGCAGGAGAGACAACCGTTTATGCTAAAGCCCCTTTTAACGCTCAACCCACCACTGACCGGTGGTCAGTTTGCTTTCAGGCTTTAACGTGGAGCGAGTGCTAGCTAGGGCTGTTAAATGCGAGACTGGCTGTGCACGCGTGTGTCCACCGCACTAGCTCCCATACATGTTATGCTCCCCGCCTGCATGTCTGTGACAGCAGCTCAGTGGTAAGACGGATATTTCCCTCGAGTTGACCGTCTATCCTGCTGGCGTAAATCATCTCTGTCACTCAACAACAGTCGTCTATACGGGGCCTCATTAGTCCAAACCACACACGAGCTCTCTCTCTCTCTCTCTCTCTCTCTTTCTCACATGCAGTCAGGCATCCCGGCTATCTGCAGTGCACAACTCCCAGCTGGTGCTACTGGTTTCGCCCCACGTATGCACACTCAGGCACTTAAGCGAGCAGTTGCACACACATAGCATGTAGAGTAATCCACAAATGTGCAATACACTCCCAAATGCGCCTGAGGGGACAAAAGTAAAATCAACGTATGAACATAGATGTTAGGTCAATGAGGTTTAGCCTCATACCCAACTTTACTGTGGACTTCCGTATAATAGCCACAGTTGAAAAGCTCTCTAAAGCAAAGTCCAATATAGGGCGGCCTCACCTAATGCACATGTAATGGGGCCCATTAAAGGGGCCATAAACACTGCCTGGCATGTGGAAAAAGACTGTAGAGGGTCTTATTGTTTGTGGAAGTTAAAGGAAGAGGCAATATTTATGAGCCAATCGGCTGCCTGGTCTCCACTTAATGTTACTCTGCTTCAAGTGAAAAAACCTGCAGGGTACCTTTTAAAAACCGAGGCCTAATCTTTCTGCCGTGGCCGCATCACCCTCAACAGTCATTGTGGTTCTCTTCATTTTCATTTTACAGACGTGCACACACGTTTGGTGTAGCCGAATGGACGAGCGAAGAGCAAAGTGCGTAAGCCGATGAGTTCTGGAAACTGCCCAGACAGCTTGTGAATGTCAGTTACTTTTGGCTAACTCCGACTGTTACTTCGTTTAGCATCAGCTAGATAATTCTTGATGCCAAAGACATCCGCTCCAGGCTTGGAAGTGATTTGCTTGTATAGTTTGGTCATGATGCTGAAAATAATATAGCTGAGAGAGCCAAGGCAGACCTTCTGCTATGAGACTCAGCTTAGGGACTAGTGGGCACAGGAAGGGAAGGGACAACCAAATAGCACGAAAGAAAAATTGTGTCGCTGTACTTCTTTCTCAACCTCAGGAAACCTGCTCACAGCAGGGACTGCAGATTTGAGCATAATCTAAACAAAAAAAGAAACACCTTTAGGTGTTTTAAATGATATCTGAGTGCCATATTTACGTCTATGGATCGATGTGAGGATAGCACCTAAGCTATCTGTGTAAAATGAGCACACATTTTGAGTCATTAGTTTGGATTTGAATATGTCTGAAGGTCTGTGTGTATTTTTCTCCATCTGCCCTCAGCTATGCAGCAAGCTCGGGGAAACTCCCATCACACCAGCTGCACTATTCCCCGCAGCCTTCGTTCCATGCAGTAGACAATGCGAGGAGGAGATGTGACTCATCCTGGGATGAAGCCTTTTTTTCTCTCTCATCCCTCCCACTTTCTCGCTTTTCTTCCCGCGCCCTCTCCCTCCGTACCAGTTTTCTGTTTGTGTGCCTGGTTTTCTAGCCTTGACTGGCTGACTTGAGAGTCACAGTGGCACCATTGCCCCGAGGCCAAAACAAGGCTTGATGAGCAAAGACACACTTTTCTCCCCCCTTTCCCTTCCCAGATGGGAAAACCACCCGCGTGTGGTCACGTCTCTTTTACCTATCAGTGGAGATACTGATTGGGCGTCTGCAGCCGAGGATTGTTTCTTCACTTAGATCATACAAAGGCACCTTTGGAACATCATTAATTCTTTTCTTTTTTTTTCTCTCTACAGCCTGAGAACGCACCTGAGATTTCCTTTTCATTTGTAGAATGCTTGAAGCCTCAGATGCTCTTGCACTGTTATACACCAACACCGATGTTTAAAAAAAAAAAAAAAAGCTGGAGTTGTGTTGTATTAAAATATTGTAATTTACCTCCTTGTTATGCATACTTTTCTTCAGCCTTATTCATATACAACATGTTGATATTTTTGCATTTTGGAATTGAAATGAAAAATACTTTGGCTTCCTTGACACTCGATACTTGAATGTTTTCCAGAAAATAACAATAACATATAAATACCACAGGTTGGAGATGCAAATTAAATAATTCATATTCAGGACTGTTAATTTAAAAGACAGCTTTGTAAAAGACAACAAGAGTCTACAACCAAAAATGTGTTCAGAAGTGATCATGCCAGGTTGTCACACTGGACCCAAATTCATATTGAGCTTGACCAATACCATATTAATCACTTCAGATGTCGGGTATTAGTAAGTGTTTATCTACAACAAGTCGATTTAGCATTTGAGTTTGGATTCTAGGTTCAATTTTAATGACGGTACGTGAGAAGTTTCCAGCCTCGTGTTTATTATTATAATCCAAACTGTCAAATCTGGGGGATCCTGTCTGTGGCTTTTGGAAGGGGAAAACACTGCTACTGTTTTTCACTATTTTTAGCAAGAAGGAAAGAGTAGATGTAAGCAGGAGGAGACAAAACTAGACTAAGACAGCAAATGAGTTGAAAACCAGCTTGTCACATCTTGTGCGAGGAAAGAGAAGGAGATTGGAAATGAAGCTCAATCAGGATGTGAAAATCACGTGGAACGCACGCACTGTATGCCAAATAATGTTCTTGTTTCCAAACCATAATTAAATACATTAGGTCACAGAGGTGCCGGAGCTGTCACATCAATGGTGCTTATAGTGTCACACTGAATCACGTTAACCCTGAAGGAGCTTTAAAGGCAGGCCATTACATGTCAATGGACTATGTAATGTCAGGCTAGGTAATTGGCCTTTAAGGACAGAGGATTGACGGTCTAATTGTTTAATGGTCAGTCAATGAGGCCTCCAACATGTTCGTATCTCACAGAGACAATTCGGTCTATTACGCCACGCCACGAGTGCCGAGATTGTTATCGCGCCGGAGCTGTTGGTCGCATAAAGCACTCGCTGTCTCCGCGTGCTGTAAAGGGCCTCATGCAGCATAGCACTCTTCACCGCTAATTCTCTCCATTAAGAGCCTCCAGCACATCTCTTGCTCTTTGTACACAAATCCCCTTTAATTATGGGATTTATACACCAGCAGAGTGTGAACATGAATAAGTAACTATAGAGCAGCAGAGGCAAACACAGCCAGTTAATGCTGCTATGAAGCATGAGATTCTGCAAGGTCACCACAGATAAGGGCCCCAGTTCATGGCGTGCATCTCAAGTAGAGCAAAAATATTTTCTCCCAAGAGGCAGTTAAG
This sequence comes from Nibea albiflora, assembly GCA_014281875.1. Classification (NCBI taxonomy): domain Eukaryota; kingdom Metazoa; phylum Chordata; class Actinopteri; family Sciaenidae; genus Nibea; species Nibea albiflora. Next base: position 13,417,667 of record CM024801.1, read on the forward strand.
TGTGTGGAGTATCCTACGCTGGGAAAGGAGGCGCAGTGGCAAAATTCCTATTGTGATTTAAAAAAAAAAAATGCATATACTGTATGTGATGCAGTTTTTGTTAGAATAATGATGAGAAGCAACGCAGTATAAGCTGGTGGCCAGAGAATAAAATAAATTTGTTACGTCTCATAACAGCAGCTCGAGGTAATCATATGACGAAGGGCGTTCTCTGTACAGTCTGTGTGCCGCATAACTTGCCTCCTTTTGCATTGCGCCACTGGGGAAGACTATTTAAGATTCGAGGAGTGTGTTAGACAGAGAATAGGAAAAGCCTTTTTGTGTCCATGAATACCCAGGCAATCAAGGCATCAATTATTCAAGCCGCATGCAGAGTGAAACCATCGCATGCTGTCCATTGGTGCTTCGTCCCAAGACTCCTAATGTTGCTCAGACAGCGGAGGAACAATACAAATGTAACAGAGCCATTAGAAAGAGCGCAATGCAGGAAGACTTCTGCACGACTAGAGATAAGGCGGCCCAAACATGTTAATGTGTTAATCAATTGCGACCAGCTTTAATCACAGTATGTAAACAAGTAGGCAGTGAATAGGCGAGTGTTAAGGAAACAAATCTTATATTGACCTGAAGCCCATGTCTCGATAAATCCACAGTGCACAGTGAGAGTTATGAGTGTAAATACCGTAGTCCCAATAATGTCATCTAAACAACTGCTTCATGAACAGCAGTCCAAACAGCCATAGTGGGACATTTGCAACATCTTCAAGAAGAGCGTGACAGTGACTGGTGTGCTAATTTGTGCGAGTTCATATCCTATAAACGCAGGTCAGGACAGGAAAATCAATACAGCGTTGTCGATATACAAATGGGTGTTATTAGCTGTCGTTTGTCATTAAAAACACCCTGTATATAAATCTGCCTCCAGAATTTTACAAGATGGAGCTTTACTGTTCCTTTTTTTAATTTAACGGGGGTGGATTATTTACATTTTTGTCAGTGCCCATGTCGGCCAAGATCCAACTGGACACCGTGCAGACATGTACGGGCCAAAATTTATGACTGAAGGGACGGCATTGTATACACAGCCTGCGCATATGCAAACAATGACGGTAGCATAAACAAAATAGCTAAATAACTGAACTATGTGGACTTTCTGAGCTACCTCAGCTCTCACACAGGGAAATGTTCATTGGGATCAATTATCTGTATATTTGACATTTTAGTTATGGTAGATGAATTTATCCATTTATTTCTGCATATGCAGTAGGGGAGTTTGCGAATGGATTTTCTGCAGATCCTCGTCTGCTATTCCTCCCTGTCTTGGTTCATGTTCATCAGCAGTCGAGATAGTGTAACGTTAAAAAAAAAGAAAAAAAAGAAAGACAACTGCAGAAGAGCACTGAGCAGGTCTAAAAAAATTGAGATCAGTTTCCAAAGGTGATAAAAAGAATCTAACAAACACACGAGGTGACTGCAGACTGCAGAAGGGACCCAAACACAGAAACAGACAGGTGACAGGCGGGTGCGGTTTCTTGCAAACAACAATGACCAAACTTTATGATTTTTCCACTTGTAAACTGTAGCAGCAGCAACAGCAGCAAAACAGCAGCACCTTGTGAACATAGAAAAATCCCATCGTGCATTCTACTTTGTCTGCAGCCAACCACCATGGTTTACTAACCTGTAACTGATGAATCTTTTATCTCCCTATACTCACCGCATTATGTAACCTTCAAGCCCTTCAAGAACGCTTCAGAGGTGCACGCAGAAGGTGACCTCCCAGTATGGTTCCCAAATAGACCCTGTATTCCACTCTGCTGTGCAGACTGTACTGTATATGTGCAGAACAAGCCAATTATTTATTTACAGCACTGCCTTTATGTCACACTTTTTGGAGCTGCCTCCAGGAGACAAACAGCATACTAGACGGATCTCCAGGGAAACACACTCGAACTCTATCCCCACCCATTCCATATTAGGCTGCAAAAATGTCAACCTGATTTTATATCCATGCCTTAAGGTTAATTCACCTTTGACTGCCTGATGTCATTTTTTTTTTTTGAATCCTCGCTATGATGCCATGCAACAACTTTTTATATTTACAGCAAAGCTCTACCATAAAACTGGAATATAAATGTCCGAAAGATGATTTGAATTGTGCAGCCATTTATACCACTCTCTGTCTCCACCTGGGGCGAAATATCCTGCAGGCTGGGAGTTCATTTGGTGAGCTGCAAAAGATGATTTATGTAAATGGTGAACACATTTTTAATGCTCTTTTACGGCTTGTGATAAATTACTTTTCTTGTCAAAAAACTAATTTGATGAGCACTATTTGCTAATTACACTGATAATTGATGATTAATTGTTTCTTGAATATTTTATAATAGTAGTGTTGTGTGAGAGATATTCTCCCTATAATTAATAATGTAATTAATGGTTAGACCTATTTTTTAAGATGTTTACAAAGTTGAATTTAGATTTTTATTTTTGACATAAGTTTTTATTTGACATCTACTTTATATGCCATATTTTCCAGACAGTGATTGATTGGTTGGTTTTATTTATATGGGCCTGATCCTCTTTAAAGTAGTTTGGACCATGAAAATCATTGAGCCTGCACGATGAGAAATGAAACAAATGAGATGACTTTTCTCCTGCAGCGTAAATGATATAACGCTTGCTTGTATTGCGCATGAGCGTGTTTATTAAATGGTTAAGTGGTACACAGCTTTAGTGAATAAAAAAAAAAGTGCTGCCATTATTCAGTCACTGTTCAGTTGCCATTTTAAGTCCTTGTCCCTCATACACGAATGACATCTGGGCATTGTGCTCCAGTAAGTGAAAAAAAACGCCCAAGTAATTTTCGCTTTCGGATTTATCTCCGCTGCTGTGATGCTGTAAGCTGGCACTCTAACCTCATATATCCGGCCCAAAATGCACCCGGCATGCAAACAAATTGGCAGTATTGGAGATCAGAGTTCAACTATTTGAATAGAATGAACAGAGTTTTGCAGTTTTTACCACAAAGTCAACACACTACAAACATCAGACATAAAGATACAGTACACAACCACATATTGTTATCCATCGTAATCATTACAACCAGCATACTGGAATTATTTAAGGTTACATATGACATATGAAATAAATGACTTACAAAAACTATTATCATTACGTGTGTTAGGGATTATTGTAGACTACCACAAAGAAATTGTGTTTATTTCCTGTACCATTCAAATGTTTGAAAGAGAGAATGCCCGGAGTGTGCACAGCGGTCATCAAAGTTATATAAAACATATTTTGCTTTGCTTGCACTCTTTATGTTCACCACATAATTGCGTCTCTATTTGTCAGCCCAATGATAAACTGTGATTTGTCCAGGGTGTACCCTGCCTTTTGCCCAATGCCAGCTAGGACTGGCTCCAGCCTGATAAGGATAAGTGGTTATAGAAAATGTCTGGATGGATGGCGTGGTACTCCACATTAGACTAGACTCAGATTAGCCTCTATCAAAAAGCTTGTGATATAAAAGTTTAGAATCTCTGAATTGCTTGCTTAGAGCTGTGTTTTTGTGTCTCCTTTTGCTGATAAAACGGATCAAAGTGTCTTTCGTAACGTGCTGTTGTACAAAACTTCATGCAAATGACATATTCCAAGTCTGACGTGAACCGAAATCCGCCTCCGTGTCGCGCTGCTGCACTGCACACACACACAAAAAAAACCTTGAATAGGCTATTACAACTTTGAAGACTCATATCACATACTCCTCTCTTTCACAGCATTGTGCCGTGATGAACTTTTCCCCAGGTGTAATAATCTGTCTTGATTAAAACTGCAGTGCTGCCGTAGGTGGGAACACCATCACGTACTGCTCTCACTTTGACGTGCCGCACCACTTCACTCTGATGAACAAGATGGAGCCTGGAGAAGCAAATTGGTTTCAAAATTGAATTTTTATTTTATTATTTTTTATTTTTTTTAACTGCCAGACTCTCAAAATGTCTGACAAATATCACTGAACCAATTAAAGCACACATCTGTTTCATTAGGGGGGCCTCATATCCATCCATCTTATCTGTCAATCTTATCTCTCAGTACCTTCATGCACCTCATCAGATGTCGGCGTGCGTGCGTGTGACCGTGGAGATTAATTGAGCCAATTTGACTTCATTTCGGGGGAAGAGAAAAACGTCACGCTCTGGATTTCTAATTCAATACTTGGTTTTATTACATCTTAAAGTCACATTTGCTGAACAAATTCTTATTCAATTACGAACGTGTGAAATACGAAATAAAACCGGGGCAGGGATAAGTGAGTATACGGTGATCTGCATCCACAGGCCTACAATGAGTCAAAGAATGACTGAATGCTTTATTTCAGTGTCACGGTGCTTCAGTGAAATCTGAAAAGTAATTCTGCTCTACAAATGAAATTTTAGGAGACATACGATTATTTGATCCAACTATGAAATAGCAAAACAGTGCATGTCACCCTTAAAACAGATGAAGATTAAACACGTATTCATCGCTACAAACATACAAAAGGATTGTGTTTTCTTTCCCGCAAGTCAGGGTAGACTGTTTTTTTTTTTTTTTTTTTTAAATTGGATTTCTGTTGGTCTAGAAGTTTACATGAAACGTAGGTAAAGAAACTATTAACTGGGGGATTGTTTCCTTGTCTTTTTTTTTTTAAGCCAACTGGCAAGATGTGAGGAAATTGTCTGTGGTCGACTCTGTCGGCTGTCAGTCTCGGGGAGATGCGTTTTTTTTTTTTTTCAAGCAGACTGGCTGCAGGCGCTTATTCTGCCTTGCTTTATTTAATCTGACTATTAAATCAGCTGTGCTAACCAAAAACAGATTCACAAAGCAGTTGCCTGCCATATTAATTGCTTGACTCTGAAGGATAGCGAACAGCTGCACTAAGCCATTTGTGGTGTACAGTTTACTTGCCGTAGACACACATTTTTGCAGCTGATCAAGGCAAAGAGAACAAGGTATTTCTAGTACGCATGTCGCCGTTCTGCCACTGGTTGTGCATTGTGATCCCATGCATACTGTTGTACCACAAAATGGTTGTTGAAAAAGGTGCAGACTGCATCCTCTCTGACCAGACATATCAGGAGAGAGTGCCAAGTTAGTGCATCAAATGGATTTTTATACATTTTAAAACCAAGGCGACTGTGTTAGAGGCCTTTACACTGTGTTCATATTCTTTGGTGTTGCTTTATTATGGCATCATCCTTCCAAGCGTGCTCGCTCTGACAAAGGTCACAGAAGTAAAAATAAAGATGGAGGAAAGCAGTATTTTGTCTTGTTGAGAGAGAGAATAAAAGTTTCTGTGGTGCAGAAAGAGCTAGGGGTCTTTCTCTTTTTTTATATATATTTAAGACTACTTTCATACCACATTATCAGAAGTGTCCATCATCTCTTGGCCAGTGGAGCCGACTAGCACCACCAGTGGCACTGATGGAGTGACGCTCAATACTCAACAGAATAGCAGAGCATGAAAGCAGACTCTGGGTTCGGGCTGTAGTGCAGTTCTAGTTTAATATTCATACAAGATGTTTTACTGTGTTTTACTAATGCATGTCTCCACCTTTGGTCGTTTTTTCCGTACACGTACAAAGCCAAGGTAGTGATCCAAGCATCCAGACACTTTTGATGGCTTCAGTCTGTCACTAACAGTTGGAAGGTGTGATATTTTGTCTTTTTTGCCATCACAACAAGATGCTTTTCAATGCAAAATGTTTTGGGATGGAAACTTAGAGCAAAACAAGGGAATAGAAATCCGCATCAGACACAACCATTCTCATTTAAATATAGTTATATGCAGGATATGCCAGTTTGTACAGCACGGCAGCCTAATGGAGATACCACATATGACTGCCTGGATAACCAGTGATTTAACTCCGCCCTGTGCCATTTTGTCTTCAAACAGCATTTGAAACTGTGGACACGTAAAAGGAGAAAATAAATAGTGAAGAAGTGTGAGTGCAGTAAAAATACAGTAGGTAAATGTACCCAAAGTGCAAAGTGCCCCGTTCCTCTCTCGCATTTTTGCAAGCAACAGTAAAGTGCTGGCAGATTATAACAACTTGTGTCATCGTTTTGCTTTTGTTTTGTTTTTTTCTTCTTCTTTTTTTTTTTTTAAATCCTGTCATTTCTCGGGCTGCTGTGTATTGAGATTCACGATTCTCCGCAAAAATTATTTCAGCTGACTGTCAGCAGAAGTTGACTTTTAAGGAAGCTATATTGTTCTTTTGTGCTGTTTAACTTCAGTTCCCAGTCAAACTCAAGGAGCCACACATAATCTCCCACTCCAGAGCAGCCTCCATCATCTGTGGCAAGAAATGCGTAAATTTATGACTAAAGACATTCAAAATATGGGAAATGACAGCGCCCCGGGTACCAAAGTCATTTTCTGATGTTTCCCTAGCGCATTGATCAGTGTTTGTGAGAGTGCCCGTGCCTCCATTAATACAGCCTTGGTGCAAATGAAGTTATCTTCCTGTCATCATTAGAGAAATACCATTGATTAGGTTAGATGAAAGGCATTTGCAGAGAAATGGATGGCCACCATCCTCTCTGAGAATCAAAGGCCAAGGACTCAGGAAATAGTCTATATAGAAGCTCTGTGTTCTTTCACTGGTGCAGTCATTCACATGCAACGCGTAGCGTACAGCAGCACCACTTGCACTCAATTATCGGAATTATCCTGTATACTGACACGGTGCAGCTTTGATGTCGAATCGTCGAGTTGAGCACTGCGTCGGAGTGTGTTCTGCGTTTGCACTGCATGACCACGGCTGTGAAACCTTTAAGTTCGCAGATACAGTATGTCACAGATTGCGTCACCATCTCAGTTTTCTGTGGTGTGAAGGGATGATGATGAAACTTTCCCATTTTTTTACCCTCTAAGAGCAAACCGATATTTCTACAAATGGAGAGACATCAAAGGTAACTCTGGACCATCTTTGACACTGCTGATGTGTAAAAATCTGAGTCTGATGACTATTTAAGACAATATATGAACTTTAATTGATCCCCAGCAGGGAAATTCAGTTGTTGCAGCAGTGCATTGACATAAATATGTACAGAACAGAAGTTAGAAAGATAGAAAAAAGGGAATAAATAATATATAGAGGTGAATAGTATAAAACCAATAAAATATAATACTAACAACACAAAATAGAAATTATAAGTATATAATAACTATATAATATATAACTTACAAAATGACATTTTTGCTGCAGGCTGATCTTAATTGTAAATATCACAGTGAGCATTAGAGACACCCCTCTTTCAACATTTGAAATATTTAAAACATCATCATATCTTTTTCTACATAATTCATAACTAAACCAACCACCATATTAAACTGTATAAGGTTAGACTAAGAATAACATGATTCAAGGATTAGGCAGTAAGCCATACATTAGTATTAATCAGTATGAACCTGCAAGAGCCCTTGTAGTTGAGAGCTGGGTGAGCACATACAGTACTTGACACGATGAATATAAAGTGAATATTCCACTCTGAACATGGGAAATCAGAGTATGGCATGAATGGCGGTGAACATCTTAAATGTTGCAACATGTCAATATTTCAGGGATGTTCTGTTAGTATTTTAAAGTGCAAGTACTGCACCTGTCAGACATGATGGACACAGACAGCAAAACTAATCTCTGTGCTCAGTGAGGGGAACATACACATGAAAATGCCAAACGCTGTTCGTAGAAAGTTTATTTTTTTGTTCCCTGGGAAAAAAAAGAAAGAAAAAAAGACAGTTAAGTACACAAAATGGTTTGAAATTTCAGATGCAACGGCATGCTTTGGTATTCAAGAATCACATTAACCATTTCTGCGAAGTCTGTTTGTTTGTTTGTTTGTAATGGGTATGACCCCTTCACTGACCCGAGCTCCAGTTTCAAAGTGTCCTGCAGGATGACTGAGTCTAATGCTGCTATTTGGCTATTATTCACATTGAGGCAACCTTGCGCCAAGGGTAAGACCCTCTTTGCGAAACCCATTATTGTGCAGGCCAGTGGTATCTGTTTCTACACGCTGGGACCAGTGCTTGTGTGTACTCTCATTTTATCATTGACATCTTCTCTGGAAGGTAATTCAAGAATGTTCAATTCAAAAACATCTTGTCGGGCTCTTATTTCGGCTGATAAATAGCAGAGAAAGGGGAAGTGGATTCCAAATTTAGAGGAGTTTTGACTGGAAGATCTGTTTACTGTTGATTATTATGTCTGTTTCGGTCATGAACGATCATTAGATTTGTATCACTTTTCTCATCATTGAACAAGAGCTCATTGTATCTTGTTTCTATTTAATGAAATTACAAAAAAAATATATACAGTTTTCTTAGAGAATTTAAGCCATTAAAACGTTAATTTCCCTTGTTTATATTCTCTGATCACAATTGAGTCAGACTATTGATCATCTATATTCTGTCCAGACAGCCAAATCAAATTATTTGGCATAACAATCCCAATTTAAGGTCCGGTTAATAGCCTGGAAAAAGTGTAAACGAGCTTTATACTTAAATGACATTTAAAATACAGAAATAGTATTTTGACATTTGCTTTAAATTCTTATTTTTATAATTACAACATGGAAACTGTTGGTGTAGTCATCCTGCATGACATGCTGCTGCCGTCAACACATCCAGATGCATGTCAATCCAGAACCATATCAGTGTGTCAGGAAACGCCACTGTCCTATTTCCAGCCGTTAATGTGTATAACTCTCCAGAAACGCAGCACATGGAGGCAGCTCTAACTTCACTACTTTTTTTTCCCTCTCTTTAAGGGTGTGTGTTAATTTAAACATGCCGCTAATAAAGTCGCTACAAGTACACAGTGGGGTAAAAACATCGGACGTGAAAAGATGTGTCCACGTGCGTCGTTTACGCCGCTGCGCCAATAAATCAAACCAACCCCGAGAAACAGAACAAACATTTTCTTGCCGGGCCTAAGCGCTTAGCGGACAGTTACAAAGTGGGCAGTGTGTTTTTAATCGCTTCATGCCACACTCCTCCCTTTGGAGGCGGAGAACAAGCTTGTCGATCTGTTCCAGTGAACATCAGGAGAGAACACCTTGAAGCCCGGAGCTGCTATCTGCCATGGTGCAGTGGTGGTAATGATTAAGTATCAGTCCAGCACCCTCCTCTCATTTCCAAACTATCAGTTTCACCTTCTCCACTACATCACATTTGTGGAGCAGAAGGTAATGATCCAGCTGGGTGACTGCCAAGTCATTTTCTTTCCGATGCTCTCTCACTCTCCATTTCACTCTCTCTGTGTCTGCTTCTGTCTCCCGCTCTGTCTCTTTCACCAGCTCTGATTTTCATCCTCAGTCTTTCGGTTTTTGGTATTCATTTCTCAAGGTTGCCTGTGGAGATAAAATAGCCATGCCCACTAGGTGAGGGAGTCAGCCCCGTGAACTGTCTCCGGCAGGAGGTCACAGAGACCGGCGGTTGTTTTACAGACTTCTTTATGGTTGTCGCGGAGCATCCAAAAGAGGCAGAAGGGTGAGAAAGGTTGTGCATGCTGCGATTATTGGCTGTGCACTTTACTCTGCTGTTTAACTTTGGATATCAATCAATTCCACAGGGAGAGGAAAAAAGGGTTTGACTGAACCAGTGGGCTGTAAAACCGATTATATTAAGATGCTGTATAGACAATACGTCTATAGCGTGATAGATTTACAAATATGATTGGCTATTGCTGAGACAGACTGAACAATAAACGTATTTTATCCCACTTAGATCTCTAGTTGTCATCCGCACAATAAAAGCAGAGAGTGAAAACGGTCTGTGATGTTTCTATCTGTTAATCTGTCTGTCATACATCATATTTACTGGAAGTCATATCTTTTGCAACACGGTTCTGATTTTAACAAAACATGGATGGATGGATGATGCATTTGCACTACGTCCTGGAAAAAAAAAAGCATTAAAACACATTCAAAAATGATGAATCTGCTTATACAGACCTAATATTTTTTGTTTGTATTTACAAGAGTGCTGCATAAAAAAGTCGTTATCCTCAAGGTTTAGGGCTACTGACAACATATCCACAATATTTTCACCTTCGTATCTTGTCAGTACTCTGTTGTTAAAAAAAATGGTGACCTGCCTGCTGCTGCTCCAAAAAGATGAAACGCATTTCCATTTATTAATTTGGTAAAATACAATTCAAGGAGTCCAACTTGATTAATAGCTCTATGGGACTGAAGACTTCTCAGATACCAAAATGCTACTCGACGGTTTAAACTCCTCTGAGACAGGAGACTTTGTAGCGTGGGAAAGTTTTCACATTTCACAATCATTTTAATGCTCGATGATCAGTGATTAATGCCTAAAAAAGTTATGCTGTACAAGTCAAAAGGTATTCCACAATGACTGCGGCCGTGCCCTTATTTGATCATCGATTGACGTGCGTTGGGTTCATCCGGTTCAAACTCTCACCCTTCATGTTAGAAACACAATGTGCCGGTACAGTGGTCATATTGACATGAATAAGGCTATGCATCAGAGGCCAATAATGTAAGTTTTGCTAATTGGTTCGACACAGCTGTATTGTCAGTGCTTTAGTTCTAAGCAAAATGGAAAATTTGATTCTTGATCACACATCGGTACCGCCTTTGAGCAATGATGCTCTGTTGCGATGCACAAACACTGACCTTCCTGAACAAAAGTTCAAGCAATTCATCTCTGGAAATAAAAAAAAAAAAAGGCTTCAAACGAGGTCAAAAGAGCTGGTTGATTCTAGTACATCCTGCAGTCTTTCCACAGAGATGCCTCTCAGGAGTGGAAATCCTGAGTGAAGCTCACAGAGTATGTGGTGTGAATTTAAAGATGATCTGATGATCTGATGTGCTGACATGGGGGAAACCTGCACCGCTGCAGAAACTGAATCTGCGCCCTGAGATTCACATATACAAGAACTCAAGTCACTCAAAATGGACGATGAGGGGGGGGGGGCGTAATCTCCCCATCGCCTCCACTGACCACATCTCCACGACTTAGCGTGCGAGTTAACTTGTGAGCCTCGAAAATCTATATGCCGCGTACACGCCGCGCGGCTGCATTATTGGAGTGCACATCAAAAAGGAAGGGCAAGTTCCCTCCGCAGATGAAAAGAATAGTTGGGGGGGGGGGATTACGTTTCCCTGCCAGTTCAACCCGGTTTACACAGTGCAATGACCCTTTTTGGAGGTTTGCCCACGCATTTCAATTAAAAATGACGAGACGGTTTCATAATCAAAGTGAAAGTATGCTTTTAAATGACAGGTGCTAAAGCACATGGATTGAATACATTTCATGTTGCGGCAGATAAGCTCGCCACATCCCTCGAGCCTATCTCCTCAGCGCTGATAATCCTCTTAATGTGGTAATATATGAAACACCTTGCCTGGATGTCTTTGAGTCATCTTTACCCATGTTCATATTTCTGAGGCTCGGCCTCATTTTCCTTTACGTAGTGAGATTTGAAATAGGATTTGGGATTTCCTTTGATGGGTTTTAGCAAGTTGGACAATGGCACTGAATTACAGCAGCCATGCCACATTTCTCTAAGTTATTACATGACAGTTCATTGACGCCCTGGCTATTGCCCAGCATACCACCGTTGCTGCATCCAGGGCCCAAAACACAAAAGAACTGAGGAGAATCATAAACAGGTTGAGTAATGAGACCGAGATAATTATCTTGGCGCTACAGCGCAGTATGTAACTGTGTCGCGTCCCTCTGCGCAATTACTTCATTTAAGACCCATTACCAACAAACGTCCCAACATTATTGTCGTAATTGTTTGTTTGATTGCATTCTTTATTAATCAAAGTGTATCTGTGACCCCTACTAATTACTTAATCAAATAGGGTGTAAATTCCATTATGGATTAGAAGGGAAAGGAGGATTTGCCAACCTTAATTGTTGCACGTTTCAGTTCGGTTTGTATGATTGTCCTTGGTTTTATTCCGGCATTAGTGTCCAGCCTCTTTTATTGTTTCATGCTGCTCCGCTTTGCACAGTCAAATAAACTAATTACATGCCTCTAAAAACCTTTCCACTGGTGTCTTTTTAGGCAGCAAAGACCACCTGTTACTGAATGAGGCAGAATAGAGGTTTATTCACTCACCAACAAAGAAATATTGATGTGTCATGGTTGAGGTTTCTGCAATTTCCACCTGTGAAATGCAAATGCGGCCAGGGCAGGGTCCGACATGGCCAGCATGCAAATGAGCTTATCGAATGGCCACGGGGTACACAGCACTTCTGACCCGCTGCTGCTTGCATCCACAATGTTGCCGTGCTGTTTCCTTCCCTCGGCCAGTGAGTGGGAAGAAGAATTCAAAGAGAAAGCCTTGAAATCACCTATTGTGAACAGCTGCATGTTCGGCAGGAGGCAATTGAATAGTTAGAGACCTTAATCTTGTTTTAAGCTTTCTCGTTTCTGGTAGTTTTAAGGTTAATTACATATTTTTTTTAAAGATAATAACAAAATACAACGTTTTCCAGTGAAAAGAATCTCACAATTATCAGAGTGTATTTATAAGTGATTGGGAAAAAAAAAAACGACCTTTTTTCAGTCTAGGACACAGCAGCAGATACAAACCTCCGTGCAGCTGTTTAAAGAAGGCAGCGAGGCAAGGCAGAGTTTAAATATTATTCATTGGTTCAAGAGTGAACAAGCCTCACTGGCCCATAAAGCAAGAATTTAGGCTGTAGAGGGTGGGAGGGGGGATCTTTCATAGATCATGACCATGACAGCTCTCCCTGGACTGTAATTTAAGAAAAGAAAAATCAAGAAAAATGACAGACATAATAATATTCGGAGAATCAAGCAAGACATATGTTAAATTTATGATGTTATATCATTATATTTAAAACACAGTTACTCATCCTCATCATCTATCTATCTATCTATCTATCTATCTATCTATCTATCTATCTATCTATCTATCTATCTATCTATCTATCTATCTATCTGTCTGTCTATCTATCTATCTATCTATCTATCTATCTATCTATCTATCTATCTATCTATCTATCTATCTTAAAGTGTGCATCAATCAATCAATACGATTTACCAACTTGCGTTTTGTTTTTGAGCTTTCACCAACATGAGTCAGTCTACACAGGGGTTTTAAAAGATACACATTGTGTACGGTGCTCTATTTTATTAATGAATTGAGTTTACACATGTCAATATGTGGTATATATATATGTAGTATAGAACATATATATAGTATATATGTAGTAACCCTGAAAAACTGCTTGGCGTGTCTCACGTTGCGGACACAATGCAGTTTTGGTTCTTCCTCCATGCAACTTTAAACCCCACCAAGCAGAAGCAGAGCAGTTTGCCCGTCAGACTTTGTTTACTTGCTCAAATTGTGTCTTTTCTCTTGGTTTAGGTGTTTCTAAATACGCCTTTAAAAATGTAAATATGCCACATAGTTAATTTGTTTGGCTTATGGCTGTTACGTCCGGCAGTTTGCACGGGGTGTTTTATTGTGAAAATCCGCTGGATTTTCCATCCCTTTGTCTGCCTTCTGGCCAGCTCGGGCTGCTCTGTGTAGATTGACGCGGGCTGCTCGCAGTGTCAGTCAAAAATGGAACAGCCACGTATTCCCTGCCGAGCCGAGCTGAGCTGAGGCCCGCTTCTGGGAGTCTTGAACAGTACATTGACTAGAACGGCAGCGTATACCTCAGGCAACCACCGGATTAGTTTTTCACATTATTCATCTCAGACTATTGGCTATTGATTGTTGTTGGTTGAAATGACAATTACCTTTTGTTGTTAGTAAGTTAATTAGGCTAACATTAGCTCTGTGAATTGATTGAAGATAAAGATAAAGATAACTGATTGCTGAGTTACATTTCCAGGTTGTAAAATACTAATATTTTGGGAGTATCACTGAACCCACCTTTAAATTTGCACTTAATGGCTACATACATGATATCACGCTGATGACCGAGGCTAAAGCTGCATCACTAGTGCTCACTAGTTGATAATCAAGATGTTAAAGAAACAATCACAACAACTTTGTGCTATCTTAGGTTAGTTGGTTTGTTGGACTGTAAACTTTCTCAAATTCAGTAGAGGGCAGGACAGAGCCTTTAGCTTTCAGCCTTAACATTAACATAGCATTGGCCAGGATTGCCTTCTACACAGTGAAGTGTTACCAATACTTCTCGTTATGAACATTTTAATGTTGCTACAATAGAAGGCCAGTTAGCCGGTTATGCTAACAGTTACAGCTACATTCGACAACACAGCAACACGACACGCTCTGAACACTTTCAATGCCAAGTATTATATATATATATATATACACACACACTTCTAAAGATGACTCAGCATCAATAAAAGCTCCAATTATTTTGTGGGAGTAGGCGTTAGGCTTTTCAAGTGTATCTTTCATTTTGGAATGTAACTCTTCACCTCATGTCGGTCTCACCTATCTTTATTATTACACGCCATTTGATTAACCTGGTAGCAAGAGTCTCATTCACTTATCACTGTGTTCACTGAGGTCAATTGAAATGTCTGTTGTTTGAAGAATATTACATTCCAGCTGACACTGTGAGTTAATTCAGTATTTTGTTTTCATTCAGTGGCTACTACTGCATTATTGCAAAAGACACGCAGCGCGTCCATTTTGTAATTGTAAACGGAAAACAACAGCCGTATGGCTGTCCTAACAAACTTTGCAAAGAGTTTGTTTATATGGTGTATATCTATAGCATTAGTGTATAATTACTGTGAATCACTGGAGGAATAGTAAAGTCAAAAACATAACACAACATAATTCTAACATTTCTTATTCGTATCTCAAAAGGCTTGTATGCTTCTTATGGAAGCCTTTAATTATGCATGAAGTAATTTAACAATATAGTGAAATTACTTTTTGTACAGTAAAGATTTACGCCCCGGTGTGAGTCCTCTAAGTGACAAGCTTCTCTATTCAAGATGAACGTCATGGCTGCTGCTGATGAAGTGACACTTCCAGATTGTTTTGATCGAAGTTTCTGCACTATATCTTTTAAACCTCAATATCCAGAAATCCTGTAACAAAAATATCAGCACATTGTATGGTATGCCACACGACTATCAATGTGGCTGATGTTTGATACCAAAGGACACTCGAGGCCTTTAAGATGAAAGGATGCTCTAGAAAACTGCTTAAAACAAAGTTTTAAATCACAAGTTTCAGCGTGTTTTCCTTGTCGAGAAAGAAGTAATGTACAACATCAGAATTTCATTTTGGCAAATAAAAAGAATATATTGTCTCAAAATGGAGGGAGGAGAATCTGCAGCCCCAGGCTTGTTTTCTTGAGGCTGATAAGACGTATGCATTTTTAAATAAAGTGTTGCCTTAGGCTGGAGGTTCACTGGCCACGGTTGCATTGGAAGACATATCATATTTCCTGACTGTATATTTTTCGTCTTAAGGTGTGCACACCCAAAAAGTCAAGGTAGCACAAAGAGAACACTGAGAAGAATATGTGGCGTGTCTGATAATGATTGACATGTTCAAGACAATAGCAGAATCAAGGTAGGGAAATGCTCTAAGAGGGAAAATGAATGGTAATTTCCCTCTTAGAGCAGTATGACCAGGCTTCGAATAAAGTGCAAACATGGAACTCATGTGGGACCAGTCCCCATCATCTAATGAAGTCTTGATGCGGGAAATATTTGAAGCTGAATGCTGTCTGTTAAATGCGCAGGCACTGGATACTTTGACAAAAATCAACAACTCTTCTATCCTGTCCACAACCCAGCCACAGTATTTTACAAAACCTGACGTGTTTGCTGTGATATAATGCAGCAGTCAGCAACTACAGACATCTGAGAAACAAAGAAGCTGCTTCTGGACTCGGGATTTAGACAGGTTTCATGCAATTGTACACATTTCATGCATTATTAATGTGCCTGTGCCGGAGAAACTTTTGGCTCCGTTTTGTTAACAGTTACTGAATGCATGTTGTTCTTGTTGAATTCCAAAAGCTAGTTCACAAAATCCTTGGAGCTGGCTCAGACACATAAAATATTCAGTTAGGTGCCCTTGATCAGAGGCATATTCGGAAGCAGCGGGCACAGTTGGATGCGGGGTCCGAAGCCAAAACTCATCACTTAAAAAGGTGGCACTCCCAGCACTCTTGCCAAAGACTCTTAAGATAGCACGGGGTCTAATTCACTGAAATTTTCTGCATCAACCAGATTTGTTTACAAGTTGACCAAAGAGCCGTGAACCCGAGGCTTGAAGGAAAATATATCACATGACCCAGTTTCCCTAGTTTACAGTATAGTGCAGGTCAATGCAACCACCTAGGACTGCCATCACGGAGCACTGTCTTATAAAACATTCATGCTCTATTTTCTTTAGCAAGAACCCCAGGCGCAAAAGGTCTAGACAACACACTTTGCTATGTGATTAGTTATTACATAGATTTTGAGGGTACTCTGCAGTGCCTTGCCCACATTATTTCATTAAATATAATTTTCATGAGATTTTTAAAATTGCTTTATTTGACTTAATTCGATGTCTTGGCTCTCTATGCTTTACTTACAAATTCACAAAAGAAACCACACAATATCGATGGAATAGCTCCACCACGCCTCATCTCTTCGGTTTTGTTGATTCAAATCCCCTCCATCCGCCTCTTCATATATATATAGTCCAATCCAATCAACCTCAGCTACAGGTCTCTGTCAAGGAAGGCGGCATTCTATTTTGTTCAAGGGAAAAGAGAGCGCTTCAATTTCAAAGAAGTTGTTATTTGCCCTCTGTCAGTGTGTCGTCCTTGAACCAAAACATCATCCCTCAAAGGCCGCTTACCTCCGTGGGTCATTACCTTCTTTCTCATACCTCCCTGTGTTTCATTAACCTTTATAACCGGATTCTGTTCGAACAAATACTCACATTCCTAAAAGGTGTTTGGACGCCGTTACGGTACATGTACGTAGTATGTGCTATCTCAGAGTGTCCCAAAAAAAAAAAAAAAAAATGGACATGAATGAACGACGGACGATTCAGAACGGGATATGTTCCAATATTTATAACTGCTAACTCGTTTTTGATGACCCGCAGGAAAGCAAATAAACACTCCGGATAGATAAATGGATAGAGAGGTAGATAGAGAGACAAAGTCATGCACTTTTGGCCTATCATTAACCTCCCCCTTTTCTTCCAAGATCATTTGCTGGTAAATGAGCTAATATCTATTCAATCATTGGCGGTCTCTCTTACTATCAGTGGGTTTTCCTTTTTCTTTTTTCTTATTTGAAGGGGAGCAAATTGCTTGAAAAAATGTGAAGATAAAAGTCAACGAGCTTGAAGGACCACCTGAAGATAATTATTTGTGTCAAGGGGAACATATTGTTTTACTGCAGTCTCGGAGATGACTTCACTCATCAGGTGGGCAGACACAAACGGGTAAAAGAACAAAAGTGCTTGACAGCGGCGCTCACGTCTCTCATCTGTGGAGAATCTCATTAGTACCACTGGATGCCTCCCGCACTATGTCATCACAGCCTTAGGCCTAACTCTTAATCAAAATTCATCAGTAAATATTCATGACAGCATGAGCAAACATAAGGTCTTGATTACTCCAACATGAGGATGACCTCTATCAATATGTAAATCATTTAAATGGAAGAATTTTTCCACGCAGGGGCATCAGGACTTGGTGCAATGTTCTGGCTCACAGAAAGGGTGATCCTGTTTGGCGAAGCCTCGAGTCCCCTCTGTCTCTCTCTGTCTCCCTCCACAACAAGCCCTCTCAGCCAGAGTGCCTTGCATTATTTACATGTTTATGATTAGTTAAGCCTCACATGGAGCCGCCATCTGCTGGAAAGTGGCATGTAGGATTGGAGTGCCATTAGGCCTATTTATTTTATTTTTTTTTTACCAAAGGAAAGAGAAAAATAAGCCGAAATAGCCAGACAGCCTCCAATACACACTCTCACTGTCCATTGCCATGAGTACCCTAAAGTTATAAAAATGTGGTATTTATGCCACATTAAGTGCTCTATTGCTCAACATTAGTGTTTAAAAATTAACCCTAAACCAAAATAAATAACTGTTCAGACAGTGCTCACCAACTACCTGGAGACACATTTAGATTCAAAACATAAATATTTAGCACACGTTGCATGTGTTTAAAGCAAAAAGGGGACCATTGTTTGCTTCTCAAATACATTTTAAGAATCGACTCGACTCTCTTTACAACAATGATCCTCCTCTATTTACATTTTCTCAGGAACACACGTGAAATGCTCCAAAATGCTTGTCAGTGTTGGCCACACTGGTGGCAGCTAGTTTTCCATTTGCTGACAGACCGACACGCGACGGACAAAAGCGCTTTCTTGTAAAAACATGTTTGCACATTTGTATGAGCCTGCTCCACAGCTAGTGTTCAAGTCGCTCGGCTTTAGCCAGCCACTCTGACTTGGCACGTGGCCTGCTTGGCTGTCTAGAGGCTATAGACTAGCTGAAAGAAGCTGAAAGGGACAGTGAACCGGTAGCGTTTGTGTCCAGTTGACCACCAGTGCCAAATGAAAGCAAATGATTTATGTGCTTCGGTTTGATTTTGGACTGTTTTTGTTGTGTCCTTTTGTCCACAGCAGCTCGGAGAAGGTGTTGTATGTATGGCAGTGGAACTTTTCACAAAGCTGCCCCACTTTTTCAATACAAATTTGTTATATTCCTCCTTAGCATCTTTTCGGCTCATTGCTTTAGCTTTGTGGCCCACGTGATCGGTTCTTGTTTTGCCCCTTGTCAAACTTGTTTTCCAGTCTTCGGCAGGCATGCTGTTTTCCTTGAAAAAGCTCTGATGAACCCACTCACCACCAACAACCTAAGCAGCATGACACAACACACAGCCAAGTGTTGTGCTCATGTTTTTTTCTCTTCTGCTTATAGGCAAGAGGAAGGATAGGAGTGTTGTGTGTGTGTGTGTGTGTGTGCGCGTGTGTGGCTGGATTTCATGGGATGATGGGTTCCTAGACAGTCACTAATGTAACACGGGTGCCTTTAAACTGTGCGAACCACAACGATCATGTATGATTATTGCACTGACAGATATGGTTCTAATGAATTCTTGGTTGCACTTTATGTCACGCTGTACATTATCAATTAGAGGCATGTCAAATTGTGAAATGAATGCATGGTGAATCATAGCACTAAATAGAAGAGAAAAAAAAATAATCTCTTCCAGCCTCGTCCTTTTGGTTTCAAAAGAGAAAGACGTTTGCGTGTGTGTGTGTGTCCTGCCTAAACTTTATCCAAAAATGGTGATTACAAGATTTTACCCCCACCAATGAATTCTGCTTCATCTCGTCATATTCTAATGCTCGGTTTGTAGCCGTCGGTTTTAGGAGCAGTCACAATGTGAGAACTTGGTCCCACCGTCAGAATTTTGCCCCAGGCAATGCTCCACATCAGCTGTTGGGAGTTTCTTTCTATTTTTGGACTGATCAGCAAAGATTATGCCACATTTTTTTTTCTCATATTTATCAACTTTTGTCTTTACAGTGTAAAGGGGCCTCAGTGATTATAGATCACTGCTAATTTTAGGTCCAACATGAGGCCTGTGTCCCAAATGCAAATCATATTTTCCTTGATGGCTCTAAAGGAGGACAGACAGTGACAGACAGACATCCTGACCATTCCCTGTGTGTGTGTGTGTGTGTGTGTGTGTGTGTTTTTTTGGGGTTTTTTTTCTTAGTTGCTGTCAGTCTGCAACATTCTTGACTGAAAGCAGTTGTCACTAGATTGTGACGGCAGCGTACCTCCTGTAAGTGAATCAGATCAGATTGTTCCAGCACTTTGTCTTTTCATTGCGGGAGGTGGAGCTCCTCCTGTCAGAGACAGGTGCGCTAACAGAATGATGTAATCAGCTGTAGACGATACGCTTCACTCACCCACCGAGGTAGATAACCCCAATAATACATTTGTTCATTCCTGGTGTTTTTGACAAGGGGGAGTAATACAGCCAAAATGAAAGAGTTGACAGGAACCACGAGTAGACAGATTGCACTTCCACACTATCTTGAAGAGGAATGTGTTGTCTGTTGTCAAGTGTTGTTCTTTCTGCACAGCGGGTAAAAATGAAAACAGCGGGACAGATTTGACTGTATTTTATTGTGAGTCGCATTTACAGGAAGCGTTTTTAAGGAATAACGTATAACATCTATCAGTAGGACACAACAGTTGGTATTTCAATGTTGTTTTTTGTAATTGGAGTTTTTTTTTTTTTTTTTTAATTTGAAAGCTTTTAATCCTTTCAGACCCGGGACAAAAATTCTGTTTTTGTACATCTTCCATTTATCTGCTTCTCAAGGTGTGTTATTGGCTTCAAATGTGTGTGGATTTCTGAACAAAAGCTATTTGAAAATGAAGAAACATTTGATGTGAATAGATGTGCTTTCAAGATTTATGATGAATCCCATATGCAGGCTCAGAAGCTAAGAAAATCTGGTTATAAAATGAACTGATTATAACGCTTGACAGAAAATTTAGGCTTTCAATAGCACCAAAACTGATGTTGGAATGCGTGATGTATATTGTCACAGCAAAATGTCAGATGAGTGGAACAGAAGAAAAATCAAACAAACAATAACAATGTTTCCATCCCCATTATTCCTAATTGGATGTCCCATCACTTGTAGGTAACACTTACTGTGGTCAGTCACAGTCAATCCATTAAAAAGCAACCATTCACTCAACCTTTCAGGGAAGACCGCTTCCTCCAGAAAGCCTTGGGGGTGAAATGTGACGCAGCCTCAGCACAGGTCCTTTGGGTGTCATCTGGGAGCTGTTCACATTGATTAGTAATTGTCCTTCCCTTCCTGAGAGGCTGTTTGTCCCATAGGGAGGCAGCCATTACACCACAGCCAGCCACAGGGACCATTCAAGGGCAATGAGAGCAAGAAAGACTCAGGATAACCACTTAGATGGCAGTGCATTGGCCTGGATTGGTAACATTGAGTCCGGAGACATAGCTCGATTGAGTGTATCCTGTGTGAAAATGTCTCATGGAGCAGCGGTAGCGGCGCATTGAGGGGCTTTTTAAAAGCTCTTTGGTAAGTGACAGGGGTTTGGTTGCTTTTACGAAGGGATGTACAGTGGCTATTGTGGTTCAAGCCTCTGACCCTTCATCCTCTTTGGCTGAAGTGACTTTCAGGACAAATACTAACAAGCATTGACTGCGTAGCCAAAGGCCGATGTAGCTTATCCCTCTGTGCCCAGACCTCCAAGAGCGATCAAAAACAAGAGCCACACCGTTTGGCCCAAATGTACCCCACAATGTTTGGGCTATAAATACTCAGTGACACAGTAAATGCGCAGGTTAAAAATAGCCCTTAACAAATGCACTTCTTGCTAAAAACTACAGTGTCCAGCTGTTTCAGGAAATTATTTAAATTGGACGAATTAAATATTCATATTTGGGACCCATTTTTAAAGATTCATGTCTTAAGTGGGGACAAATGAGCTAAGGGGCTAAGAGTTCCACACATACAGACAGGGGAAGCCACGAGTATTGAGAGATAGACCAACACATTTCTGGACTTTTCTTGGGATTTGTTTACCACAAATACAGAATAAAGCCAGCCTTCTTCTTTAATGGCGTACTCACTTTTTTTTTCCAGTTCAGGATGAAGTTTATACTTTACCCCTCTTACCCTTCGTGCACAAATGAGCATGATGAAAGTTTTTTTTGTGGCAACTTCTCTCACAGTTATGGTTGGCTTGGCTGAAACTAATTTCATGTGACAATTTCTGCTTTAAAATGGTTCTCATTAATCAGTTAATTAGCATAGAGTTCATTCGGCTCGCAGTGGCTGTAATTGTGTTTGGTTGTATGTTAGTAATGTGTTCGTGAAGTAATATGACGGCACACCATGTTAGTTAACTATAAATTCTTCTGTGTGTAAACACTGAAAATCTGGAGGAAGTTTGCAGTGCTTATATAATCTTAAAGAAATAATTCATGCGTGTGCACGGGAAACTGTTTATTACTGATTTGATCAGATTGCATTAGACATGTTGGCACTTGTGGCTGCTTAGTACAGTGCTAATTGTTGATTGCGGCTGGCTAAGGTTAATGTGGCTTTATAAATGAAGCTTCATGCTGGCTGGTGCACATTTTTAGTTACAGTCACAGTGCCCACTAAAAAAAGAGAAGCGACAGAGGGTAAGACGGAAAGAGTTGAGGGAGAAAACTCAAGGAAGAACTTTTCTGTGAAGCTGATTTCAAAGCAGCAGCCAGCCAAAAGCTCAGTCATTAAGACTGAAGTATTTCTGCCTCCATACCTTTCTGTTAAAGCTGGAAGAAACGCTGTTTCCGTGGTCTTTAACACTGATGTTTAATGTAATATGGTCATTATAGTCTTTGTAAAAGCTGCTGTTAAGTGAAACATTCTGTTCTTTATTCTTCTGATCTGGGGTTTTCATTCAAATACATAGTTAAAAGATGCATTTCTCTGTGTGTGTGTGTGTGTGTGCCCACGCTTGTGAGTGTGTATGTATGGACGTGGACATATTATTATCAAAGTTGGCAACGCCAAGATGCAACAGAAGACACTGAGCCCCTTCAATGCTTTCACCATGCTGTCCTGCATTTTTACTGCACTACACTGCTTGCAGTAAATATTCGTAGAGTTGTTATACGGTATTACACTGCAATATAAAACCCATCAAACTACTTTCTGATTGTTCCTATAGCAAGGGAGAGAGCAGCACACGGATCTCTGAGATAATACGTTTTGGGATGAAGCAACAGTACAGAGCGTAGAGTAAAATGTTTTAACATTTGGAACATGGCTGTGGTTAGACACTATCAATCAGCTTCGATTGTACTATGAATCATTTTAAGGCAAGCTACGGTTTGATTATGACGGCAGGCCTCGTTGATACTACCTCAGGATCGACAAATTATAAATTTATGGATTAGGGTGAACCATTTCTTAATAATTCCAGCATCTGAAGGATTCCTGCCACCTCCTTCTTGACGTGATGAGCCCCACGCAGCTCACTTTAAAATGAATATCCATTATCCCCTCCCAATGAATCATCACAGGGGGCTTCGTAAAGACCAACTAAAGATTGGAGAATACCCAACAAAACAAAGAGAATAATTTAATGGATTTTCTTGAAAAGTGCCTCGCGCAGCAAGAGGAAATGGAAACATTAAAAGGCTGTCGCAATAACAAGACTATAATATATAGAATAATATATCTATGGGAAGTACATAACATTGTGTTATAGCCATTTCTACAGCGATCAAGCGAAGGAGATTGCTGGCATTATCATGAACGAGCTGTAAATAGCATGTCAGTCTGTATATCTGTCGTTCCAGCTCCGCTGGGGCCGCCATTATTTAGCTAACCTGCTGCAGGAGATGTGCTCTCCCTAGAGGAGGGCAATGGGGTGAAAACTTCCGCACACAATGAATCAAGCATCAAGTGATCATTAAACACAGGGTCGGGACCAGGGGTGGATGAGAAGGGACGGAGAGAGTGAACATGGTTTGGTCCCTCAGGCCTGTTCAGTTGTGCCTTGTTTGCTCTTCTCCTGCAGGTTCATGTAATTGGTAGGCGAGGTCATCCACCTGGGCTGACTGGGAGCATCAGGTAATTCTCCCAGTCATTATGAAAACCGCCACCATAGTCCATAGTCCAAACTGTGTACATGGAGAGACTCTCTCCATGCGCATAATTTGGTTCCTACATCACGCTTCCCACCACATCTCCCCACATCCACTCACTTACCGTACACCACTGACTTTGCTGCAGTCCACATCTCATTTCTTTTTCCAATTTAGTTTGTGCTTTTGTAAATAAATCACTTAATTAAGTGTATTTTTTGGTGTCCTCGCTTTATTTACCACGTCGCCATCCCATTAACTTACTGTTCTGGACCACACTGCAGTCAGCTAATTTTGCTGCAGAAAGAGGATCTCAGAAGTTGTGTCGTGACTTAGAATAAAAATGATGGGAAAGGGAAAAAAAAAAAAAAAAAAATGCTATAACACTGTCGACTTGTGGCAAGCGAGAAACCAGCCCTGCTTGAGCAGTATATTGATCATCTTTCTGCAAAGCGTTGACACACTGCGTAACTCCACAGAGCGGGTTCACCTGCTCTGCACCAAACCAAATCATTGGAGACTCTTCATGTTTACTGCCCCTCGGCAACAAAACAATGAGCCAAAAAAAAAACAAAAAAAAACAGCTACGTTCGAAAAGAGACGGGGAGATGGTGTATGTGTGGGAATATCGTGAGGATTTATTTTAAATGAAGCACAATGGCTTAATTTCCCTTCACTCATCGCCTGAAAAAGTGACACGTCTAGCCCTTTAGATTTTTCTTCTCTGTGCTGTTGCAGATGAAAGCAGGGCAGGAATCACGCAGCTTCAACATTCTCGCTTGCAAATTCAGGGATGACAGGGTTCCTCCGCCAGCTTCAATTATGAATGACAGCCTTTTATCTCCTGCCTGCTAATTAGGTGAGATGGTGCTATATGCTCGCGCCACATTCTCTTCCCCCTTTTTTGTTCTCTAAGATACCTGGATTCCAGTGAAACACATGAGTGTGGAGAGAAATGGGTCAGGACGAATTATCTTTGAGTTCAAAGAGTGAAGTTTAAATTCATACAATGGAGGAACCGCAGGAATAAACTCACTGTATATCAAACAGAGTGAAAAATTTTAACTGCAGTGCCTATGGAAAGTTGACAGCTACTGGAACATCCAAGAGATTCTTGATAGACGCATTTTAATAATTTGGCTTTATGGTGAATATATTAATATAGAACAATGCTCAAATACCCTTGATCCTTCAGCTGCTGTCCTTTTTTGTCGACACTTGCAGCGACATCCTCGTCCAACGTCACAGAGGCTGATTCGAGACTGCTACTCAGAACTTTAACAAGTCATTCTTAGTGTAATATAGAACCATAGCATTTAAGTATATGTCAAAGGGGGACCTCAAAAGGATTAGGTCACGGTTGAGATAGGGAAAAGATCCGGGGTCAATCTGACTGGCTCCAATTAGCTGCCTTTGACAGGAGGCCATGACAAGCCTAATGCCGCCGCAACATCTTATTTTTTGAGCCCCCACTTACGGAGGGATGGAGGGATAGAGGACTCAGGGAATAATAGAAGAACAAACAAGTCACGACTCCAGGAGAACACCCACCAGATACTCATTAGTAGAGAGTCCCTGCCTCTTCCCCTCCCCTTCCTCTGCTCACAAACCCCCATCCCTCAGCTTCCCCTCCCCTCCTCTCACTGTGTGCTTGTCAGATTGGATGAGAAGAGAGAAATATTCTCTTCTCTTGGACACTGACAGAATTTTTTTTTCACCCCTTTGCAGAATATACAGTGAGCAATATTGACGGCACTTTTGATAGCATTCAATTAAAGTTTTTTTTTTTTTTTTTTTGAAATCTGCCTGAGGTGACAACATTTCCTGTTTCAAAAGAGAGCTTTAGATAAGACGTTTTTGTTCTGTGGAAGAATCACTTCCATGGAGTTTTCCTCGCTTTCCTCTTTTCTTAAAGTGATGTCAATTATTCATTCTTAAACTTAAAAAAAAAAACGTCTTTTTGATGTGGGTCATTAAATAGGGAAACAGTGTGAATGTTTAATGAGTGGTGTCAGTGTTTGCAAAGAGCTTAGCAGACTACAAAACTCTGCAAGACACTGGATTTTAAACGAGCTCACCTCCACATGAGAAAAGTTTGGGTTATTTTACTGCACTCAGACTTTTTTTTTTTTCTTTTTAGGATCATCCTACATTTATTCATATTAAGTGGTTGCTTAATGAAGTGTTCTTTGCCCAAAACTCCACATAGTAATCCGTGGCCCCCTTAAGACCTAAATAGTTCATTTCAAATGCATGAATTTAAACCTTGGAGAGAAGGAAGGTGATCAAAATGCAATCTTTTAAAAATGGCATGTTCATTATTGAATGAAAAAAAAAAGAAGAAACCATTTTCGACAGATAAAAGTAATTACTCACATAGAACACAGCTCCCAGGGACTAAACTCTTTTTCGTTGTCAAGACAGTAAACAAGTGGTGGAAATTAAGCTGAGGGGATCAGTGGTTCTTTGAAGTATTCTCTCCTTGTTTAAATAGGCACAGAAGCTTCCCTATTCCCTTCCATGGTCATGGAAAGAAGCAGCAGCTTAGACAGGAAGCTCTGTGGCCTTGGCACCCCATTTCAGGGACCCTGGACTGCAGCCTTGAAGCAGGAAGCACTGGGTGATGGACTAATCGTATTCAGGTTCCTGAACAAGTGCCTTCTAGGCCGATTCCCGCACAGCTGTGTGTGCCTCTGAACCATCACCAGCTGGGCTGAACAGGCCATCCAGCTAAGGTTATACAAAGGGCAGGAGAGGTGGAGCGAGGTCTAGATTCCTCCAACATTAACAACATCCATCGGATTCTCAGTAAGTAATTGTGTTTAACGAATGATAAGATGTCAACATAAGGCCTATATATGCCTTTTATCGCCAAGAATACAATTAGTCACAGTTATATTAGTCATTTGTAGGCAAGGCCACGCAAAGTGAGGCTGCGTCCAATTCATTCTGCGATACTAACCTTCTATATTTGAAAGGTCACATACTGTACAGTCTGCTAATAGAAATTTGCCATTAACGCAGGCAGTGTGTGCATGCAATTAGTGTTTGAAAGGGCTATTTGCTAGTGCAGTGCTCTGAAGGAAGTTCATAGCAAGTAAGACCAAAACGTTACGCTTTTAGGTTAAGCAACCGAAGCACAAAGATGCTCAGATGCCCTTGGAAGGGAATAGCGAAAGTGAACCTCGGTACAAGGGCATCCCAAGAACACATGTTAAGGAATGGAAGACAAGCAGCAGAATACATGTTGTTCGCTGCGTGTTGACTTTACAGATTTATATTTTAAACCACTGGGCACGCACTGTAAGTACTGAAAATAGCTGTCTTAAGTATCTTCAGGCACCTCTGTTTGGGAATTCTTTTCCTCTTACAGTACAAGGTCTGCAGCTTCACCAAAACAAATAGTCTCAGATGAAAAGTACTCAGGGTCATAGCAGGGAAAAAAAGAGAAAAAAATAGTTGACATTATTTAGTAGGAAAAAAAACAAACTTTGCAAGGTAACAAAAGTTTTTTTTTGTGAAGAAGAAAAATGACCTCCCCAAACGTGTGTCGTATGTCAGCGTGCTAAGATAACACACATTGGAGTCTCAAAATCAGCTTTAAAGTCTGTGGATTTAAAAATTATTACCTAACTGATCATCCACTGCAGAAACACCTCTCCTACATATTTTGCGTGTGGAGTATAATACTAATTTATTTTCCATACTGGGAAATGTAATTACTGCCTGTATCTTCAAATCAATCCCTTTGCAAATGAGGAAAATCAATCATGTGCTACATGGTAATGAAACCGTCAAAATTCACTGTGGTTAAGGTTAGAAAAAGTGTCTGCTTTAAGAAATAAGTATGTTGTCTTTTGTGCATTAAATCATTTAATCTGTATTAAAAGAATAATCTTTTCCTGACCATACCTGAGTATTTTCTTCTTTCTTGGCTGCCTTAGATTAAATAAAAGGCACCACTTACACTTTTACATGTATAAATTGCTTCATAAATGCTTAATAATATTTACTAATGCTTCAGTTGGTCCATGTTCAGCATGATACTGGTCTGTGTTTTGAGTTAGTTCTTTAGCTGATCTGGACTGTGGGAGGAAAGAAAATAATATTTGAATGATACCTAAAGGATAAAATAGAATTGAATGAAATCTTCAGCAAAATGCTACTCCAGGTGCTAATTCTTCATGGCTAACAAAGATAATACACTTTCGAGCTATGACTGAACAAAAACATTCAGAACAACTTGTATTAAAATGTTCAGCTTAAGAGGTATGGAAACTGGAATTCCTGGGCGTAGCCTCATGGAGGCTAAAACCATGGGATATGAAACTACAGACGGCTCTGTACCTGAAACCAATTCAGTTGCCATATTTAAACATTTAATGAGACAAACTCAAGAATAATAGACAGAAGCTGTGATACTTACATGAAAAGAACGAGGGGAAAGCACTGAGAATATGAAATAAGTCATAACCCGCTTAGCTACCACTGACAGCGAAGCTTCCCCCCCATTACAAGACCGGGGCTTGTTATGCTAATTGCAGTGTATATATCCGAGTGAGAATTCAAGAGCTGGAGTCAAAGCCCAAGTGTGACTATGCAAAGTAGATTTAAATCTTCATTATACTCGTTGTCACATTTGTCACATCATTACAATATTCTACGTCTGAACTTTACAGCTCATTGTCAGATGAAGATTATTGCTGGATGTCAGCTTCAGACCAACATGTGGCTTTAGAGGTCGGAAAAATCTAACTTTAATTTAAGGTGGTTGTGGTTGACGGCGGGTGGGGGGGGGGCAGAGTCATTGCTGATGGACACAATTTTCTGTGTCCATGCCGAGGATTGCCGGGCCTTCAGAGGAGGAGGAGATTGGAACAGTGTTCTCATCATCCCTGAGCCACTGGGTCATGGTTTAAACACTAATCCTGAAGGATGAGCGAGGTGGAAACATCCAACACAGCATGCTCCAAAGATTGCACCCCTTCCGTCTGATCACATGCTCACGAAATTAAAAAAAAAAAAGCACTCATGGTTGGGAAAAGGGCAGCTGCAGCTGTCAGCCACCTTTGCTCTGCCGTCCTCAGCGGGGGACCAAACAGAAGAGTTTATCCAGCGGCTCTGACAAATATGTGACAGAGGTTGAAGGTAAATGTTGGTTAAAGCTTGCCAGACACAACTTGGTCTGACATTAAGTTGTGGACCCAAACAAATACCTCTACAATGTCCCATCGCAGAAATCAATAACGCGCACTTGTAGACAAACCATGGCTTGACATTCACTGAGCGGGGATACTGTACGACTGAAATGAAACCCAACAGGTGTAGTTGTCAATAGGTATGAGAAGGCATTACAACAGCTCTGCCTGCCTGCAGGCATCACTGCCAGTTTAATTATTGTTTTGTTGTCACAGAGATAATTCATTGAAATTACGGAGCTGTTGTGAAGCATTCGGAGGCTTGCCAGCTTAACTCGGTGCGCGGTGCAGACAGGTACAGCGATGCTTTGATTAAAAAAAGTGCACCCTGTTGTTGGCTGATCCCTTCCTTCTGTATCAAAGCCACCATTATGACTGGGCTGAGTTGTACTTAATGGTTCAATTATGGAACAACTGCTGTCCTTGTATTTAATTGCAGAGGAATCAATTAAGGATTTTTTTCCTGCCACCCCACTAAAAAAGAAAGAGATCCTCAATAAAAAAGTGGCCAATCTGGGATTCAGTTACTGGAGTATTGAACAGACAATCGGCATTAAACCACAAGGAATGGATACACCCTAAAAGAACCTTTCGACTGAGTTTAAAAAACCCTAGTGAGGCAATTATAGAGGCAAAGCGTGGCGAAAAAAAAGAACAAACCCAATATCTTATTCTTGAAATGATTAAATATCAAAATCTCTTTAAAGCTTATTGGGATTTCAATGCTGGATTTTAAGGTGAGAAGAAAAGAACCAAACATACTAGATGTTTTACCCACTATTGGATTTACATTTAAATATCAATGCTCCCCTTTTAGTGGGCTGAGTTCTGCCGCATTAAAACATCCGTTGTGATCCAAAAATGTTCATTGTGCAGCGTGACTCTTCCCCTTTGAGTGTGCGCTTGCATTTCAGTCATGCAGCAACTAAGGGCTTAATGTATACAGCAGAAGAAGTGAGGCCCTAGGACTGGAATTGATCTTTTCACTCCTTTCTCTGCTTCTGCTTATGGAAAAAAGGCTGTTACATCACACGGCTGCGAGCACAACATCGCTGATGCATTATGGGAGATATTCCCAGGGCTGACGAACCTTGGACCTGTAAGAAAGGCGTGAGTCACTTACTGCCAGGCACACTGTCGCCTGTCCCTGGAGGACCAATTATTCTGTATGTTTGCCCTAAAGTCTCACCATTAAACACAGAAAATGTTTGAATAAAATATCAGGTGAGACAGAAAATGTGGTTCACACTATTGATGGCCTCACAGTTGCATCAGCCTGTAGGCCGACTGGTTGAACAACAGTATTGTTTGTTTTGTGCAAACACACACTTTGATAAGAACATTTTCTAAAGTAGTAAATAGATGAAACGCTGCACATTTAAAGGATAAGGCCGGAGATATTCTATGTTTTTTTCTGAGTGTCAACAAACAAAGACTAAAACCAATAAATACTTGTCTGTCTCAGTGCACCGAACCGTGTGAACTATGACCATCACAAACACTATGAGGATCCAAAAACCTTTCATTTCTATTTGATGAAAATAATGAAAGATTGAAAATACCCTTAAGGGTGCTTGGCCACGTGGACAGATGGCAAACAATTGGAATTTCTATCAAGTGAAGGCAGGTGTGCATTTGCTCAAGGTAAAATGCCATGGCAATCCCCTGGAGTCAAAGCTGTCTGGCCCTTGGCAACCTCACAGCCTTGAAGGTCAGCTTCTCAAAGGCAACTGATACCCCTGACTGCAGCTCTTTTTGCTCGTCATCCATTTTGGCAAATGGCAAGACTAGGCTGATCAATCAAGCGCCGTCAAAAGGCCAAATAGGAAAAAAAAAGGCCAAACAGCAGTCCTGATCCTCTGTATCGACTGCTTGGATTATAGAGGATCACCCTCTAGGCACTCTACATGATTTGGCCATAACTCCAATACTATCTTATGATGATAACTGCAAACTTCAGAAAGCCAACAGCGTGCATCTGTCCTCCTGCTTGTCTGCCAATCTGTAAAGCGATCGACCTGTTTGAATGAACAAATGCATCTGTTCTGCATTGTACCTGCAGGAAATGTGCCGTTGAAAGTTGTATTGTTGACCCAAATCTATGTATTTCAACGTCCTATGTATTTCCAACACCACATATATTCCAAGAATTTCCTCCTGCAAAAAGAACCAAAGCTGGAGTACCTAAGCATGTGTTCGATAATGGCTAATCTAACAGCTAAATTTCGAAATCAAATAGTGTGCATCTGTTTGTGAATGAATTCAAGCATCTGAGTACCACTACAAAGATGTTGATGCAGTAAACAGATGATCACGAAATCAAACCTTCAGCTCGAAAACAATGTCTTTGTGGGTTTGAAAGGATAGATTAGCAGCAGTGACTCAAGAGTTACCAGATTTTAGCCTGTCATCACGGTTTCTATATTCCAGGTGCTACGCTACATCCAAATCAATTGGAATTTAAATTCCACTTGACACTTGTCTCTCGGTTGTCTCACAGCAACCTGTGGAGTTTGATAAGAGCGCAGTTTTGACATACAATGAAAAGTTTAGTTTGGCTAGAAAATCGTGACAACTCTGTCGCTCTTGTCATCCCAAAATCCCGCAGTCTGCTCTTGATTATCGTAGTGTTACAGAGTGATGTTTCTTGTCTCACACAAAGGATCTTTGTAGACTTTGGCTTGCTTACTTTGGCTTGCTTGCTGTAGCTGTCAAGGAATTAATATTAAATAGCGCTTACATTCATTCTGCTCCGCTGCTGGTGATGTTTGTCATTTTTAATTGGCAACAATCAGCACCAAGAAATTTACCAATACAAACAAAAAGCGGGACGAAAGAAAAAAATGGGATGATGGGATGCAGAAGAGGAAGGAAATATAGTCTCTCTGTGTGTAAGGCCTGATGGATACAATCCACAGCGTATCTTTAATGTTCTATCAGCGCATTTTTTGTATTTGCAGAATCCATAGAGCTTGAAAGCAGCCTGAAATAGATGATAGCTGCATATGGAAATCCCCAAACTGAGCAAACATGAGTACACCAGTTCAGGATAATACCGCCACACTCTCCCACCAAGTGCCCCTTTTCATTCTCTGGTGGTTGAAGTATCACTGCAGTCAGGTTTAGGTCCCTAAAATGACAACAGACTGCAGTAACTTGTCAGCTGAGAGGCAATTTCATCATGATCTGCATTAGGAATGAAGGGTCTGTGGAAGATAAGTGCACGGAGGATTTCTGCAGTAGTTACCACTGTGCGTGGACATTTTGGAAACCTTCAAGATCAAACGTCGCGCTAACTCTTCGGAGTGTCAGACCTCTGTGGATCTTTCAGCCATGTCGTGTAAAAGCTTTGTGATCAATACAGTCAAGAATTCTCCTTGAAACAGAAATTTCTGTTTTTGGACGTTTCACAAAATTACATCATGGATCAGAATATACACGGTGAAAAAACATGTGGAGTTTTCTCGGTAAATCACTGCATTCGTTCTGAAGGCTTTTAATACAGCTCGTGCATTTTCCAATTACACTTCAGTGTCAGGCTGCTGAATTGTAAATGCATAGTTAGCAGTCATCCATTTTGTTTCTCGAAGGTTTAATGAAGTAATGAATCAACATAGGACTTCATTATTTCTCTGCCTACAGTAAATCCAGAAGTACAACATACTGTGCGCTTTTGGCACAGGTTAAATTACTGAAGCTCAGATGGCCAATGATTTTACTCCATAACAATTTATCCTCCGAGGGTTGTGTAGATATGTGATATTAATTAAAAACAAATAAACATGACAACCTAACCTGAGAGTTATTGCTGAACAAATACAAGTATGAAGTGTCATGAGAATTCAGTGAGTTATAAATTGACATTCTATTAAATTAAATCAGTTAATGCGTTAATAGATATATTTTTTTAATAATTTAGTATGTTTTCAAAAAAGGCCGTATTAGGTAGCCAGTATGTCAGTTGCAAAGAGTTCCATATGGAGGCTTATAGTCTCTTTGAGCAACTGAAAGCACGCATGAAATATTGAGTGTCGTACCCAGACATGTGCAGCACAAGAAATGCCTAAATGTGCTTCCATGCATGCATGTATTGATGGGAACATAAAAGACATGAAAAACATACAGCATATAATATGCATGATGCCAAAAAGGCAGTTGCTGGCGCTATAAGCACTATTAGATAACTGTAATTTGTAGGGTGTGCTAGTTTCCATGTACAACCGCTTTTCCCTAAAAGTCCAGTGGTTATTCTGCTTCTCATACACTATCCTCTGTTTGGAAATACACATATAATTAGACTTCAGCGCGGTGTGGACACAGTCCAATTCATATACTAAAAAGTCAACGCTGCATTATTTATGATAGTGTAAATTCCTAAGATATAATTCTCAGTGCTTGATTCAGAAAAAAACAGGGGTATTTTATGAGAGTCGGGCTGTGTTGCAGTATTGATCCAAATTGTTGGATAACTACAGGCAATTTGTGTAATGAAGAACTTCTCCTGCCACAATCTGTAGTCCTATAATCACAACTCCATTCACTGGCATGCCATTTTCCTCCATCAACTCAACGGCGCTCAAATGCACTGATACACTAAACCCTACGCAGCTTTGAGATTTCTTGGCATTTGCCAAGCTTTGGCCGTGCCTCGTCTCAGCAAATGCACAATCAATTCCACCTCCTTGTCTCCTGTTTCTAATCCCCCAACTACCTTTGTTCCTTGCTCGATACAGTCCGGGTTTGGTACATTCACTCTGCTCGATGGTTTTTGCCCTATCAGGTGCGCTGGGGATCGAATGTCGGCACTGTCAGGCGGCTTGTCTCAGTGCCTGGAGATGAATACCAGACAGTTACTCCTCTTCTTCTCTTGCCTCTTATTATCCTTCACCTTGTCTCGTATGTGGTGATTGCTGCCTTACATTTATGGTGTGCTCTACAATGAAGAGAAATCAAAGCTATTATACACAAAAAACTATTTCCAATGACTTAATCATGCATAAAAGATCCCATTACATTATTTTTATGCTCATTATCAGTTGAATACAAAGGCATATTAGAGGCCTTAGACCTTTCACTAATCAAAAGCACTTAAGGGTGAAAGCTCTATATCTGATACCTTTGAACAAATGTGTCCAATTTTGCACAGAGTTATTAATTTTGATGGCTACAGCGGAGTATCTTATTCATTCTGTTCTTTAGATTCTGCAACAATGTCTCCTCCATATAGTCTTCTGCTTTAGCATAGACTGTGAGTCTCCTTCAGCTCTAATAAAGACGTCTCACAGTTGGGAATCTGGGAAATCATACTGTACAGTCTGAATAAATAAAAACTCGTCAATCATTGCCAAGCTGACGTGTTGTAAAATGCCTCATTAATGGCTTAATGAATCACAATATAAAGGTGTTGCCACCGCTCCCGCCTAGCCATAGCTATATATGTGCATGTCACTTTTATTGATCTAGCCTGTACGTGTTGATATATAGTATCAATCTAATTGCACTCAGTGAAGGTTTTTATGGGTGTTTGCTGGGAAGGACATAAATATGGCGTTGCTTAGGCTCACCACCAGTCATGTGATTTTGTCGTCAGGTTTCCTGGGACAAAACTGCACCTGTCATTAAAAATAATCACTGGTTAGGGAGAGAACTGAAAGAAAGAAAAAAAAATGAAAGGGCACTGTATGTTTTATTAATAAATCCTGCAACAATCAGTCCGTAGCTGCACAATGCACTGAAAAGAACAGCTTTAGAGCTGGAATACAGATGAGACAATTTATGAGTTTGTACTGATATTTGCAGACAAAATCACTGTTATTATGAGCGTGATATAAATTCCCAGTTGGTGAAAGGGCTAATTTCTTTTCTTCTTTTTTTCCCCCCCTTTAACTTTACCTCATGTGACTTTGGTGTAATGTAAAAAAAAAAAGATCGATACTTTATCCCTCAGGGAAAATACCAAGCAAATTGTTTACAAAATACTGTATGTGAAATAGTCTGGAGCCAACAGCTGGAAGAAAATACAAGCCCTAAAGGGGTGTTTCCAAACGTTACCTTCCCAAGGTCATCCATAGAACAACACAATATTGTCCTCGGGGCCACAAAGAAGATAACAGGTAGTTGTGGACTAAATGTCCTGCCCCATACAGCCATTATGCCTCTGTCAGCCAGGCTCCCCACAGAAACTGTACACAGAAATAACTTAGAATTGAACAGTCGTTGAACTGGCAGTAATATAAATGTACTATATTTTTTTTCCTTAGAATACAAGCGACATTACACTCATTTCTCAAAAAAACTCATTCAAACAATGTAGGTGGCTACTTGCAGCAGAAGCGATATCCCAGTTGCACTTGTGATATATAAATGACAGGCTGAAGACATGTGCTATCGTATATGAAAAGGTGCTCAGAAGAGTGTTAGGAACATTTACATGTCATAGTCTTGGATATAAATTGCAGAGTTACTATCAGTTTTGTGAAATTAGGTCATAAAATATAATGGACAATTTACCCTTTTCATTGCTTTGTAATTAGTGCAGGGAGATTCTTTTTTTTTTTTAATGCATCAGTTTGAAATGTCTAGATGACAGCCCCATTTATGTTCACCTTTTCTCAGTGAAAAGCAAAAGAAAAGTGCAAGTGATGTATTAAAATGATGCACTAAATTTAGTAATGTGAATCATCAAGCATGTACTGTCAAAGAATCAAAGTTGTATATATATATATATATATATATATATATATATATATATATATATATATACACACACAAAGTCTGAAATGTGAGTTTTTCCTCTGTGTTTAAGATGTTAAGTCCAAAAACAACATGTAAGTTCTAACTTCTAAAAAGGACTGCAGTAAAGACTTTGATAACCTTGATAAACCTTGATACATGGGGCGCATGCTCTACCAGGTGCTGCAAGTTCTGTGTGCTGATGTATTGTAGGCTAAAAATGAAAGTTGAATCATCTAGGGTTGTAAGTTTATATAAACCATGCAACACTGGAAGAGTTACATTTTCCCCCAAATTGAGCATATTATATTATATCTGATTGATGTTCATATAAATGCAGGATACATGTGACATAGATCTCTTAACTGAAAATGATTGCTGCTATTTGGTGTTATTCCTTTCAAAGCTCTCCGATTGGGTCTAGGGCATTGCACACATTGTGGCTTTTAAATGGAAATACCATTTGCTGCTCTTCCATTTCAGCACCTTAATGTCAGTGCATCTTACCTAGTGCAAGATTGACAGATACATACAAACACACACACACGCACACACCTACACACTAGGATGGTGTTTAACATCTGATACTGACAACTTAACATTGATCCGGGTGTGTTTTTGAGATCAGACAGGTCACCGAGGCAGAACATCCGGACCATGGAGAGTTACATTCAAAATGGGAAAGAAATTTTTGATTCTTTCACACTCACACACACACACACACACACACACACACACACACACACACACAGTGATTTATTCATTAGTCATTTATTTTCATTTGATAAAGTAAAGGGTTTAAAGATTTATTAGCAGGAAAAAAGTAGACAGTTAAAACATAAAAAGTAGACAGACAAACACACAAAGTAGAGTCCTTCCTTGGCAAGATTGAAGCAATCAAGATCAATAGGAACAGGCCGTAATTATCCATCAGGCAAAACTCAACATTTCATTCTTAAAGATACTCTTTTTCAACCAAGACAGAATTCATCTTAATTTCATACAGGAAGACGACAGAGCTGAGGCCAGTTATTGAGCAGCTGGCCACAGTTCTCTCCCGATCGAGGTCAATCGGCCTTGCGCATGAGGGCCTCAAGCCAGATTATGTGATGATAGTCAACCACATTCAACATCCCCTCAAAGTCAGGCTACTTGAGTCTGGCCTGGTTCGACCAGTGGCTGCAGTTCAGCCTGGTCTCTGCGTACAGACCATTTGGTACAGGGTACCAGAGGTGATGCTCCATACACCCTCCAGTGAGGCCATAGACATGCAGTCTCTGGGAATCACAGTTTCAGAGCTAGCTACAGGATACCCCATCCTTAATCATGGATTATAACATGCTGCGATTCATTTTCAAAACACACATTTGTGTGACCATGTATTGAACCATGTATTGGGTTAGGCACTGGCTACTATTTCAATAACGCAACGAAATGGCCAACAGCATTGGACATTTAAGTCACCAGAGCCCTTTGCTTATGAAACAGGGTTCTTTGCTGAGGAGGCAAGAGCCGACAGGCTCATCAACATGGATGCCCTCATATATCTGATGATGAAGGAAAGAGAGGAGATTCATCTGCAACTGCTGCCGGATATCATTAAAAGAATGTGTCACCTTGATCCGGATCAACGTATAAAACCTGTGGAGGTGCTGCAGCATCCCTCCTTTCACTACGTCACAAGTTCCTCTGCCAACCCCTGTATCAATACAACGGATAATACACAAGCGGCACCTGAAGACAGACAGCAGCCTTCCTGTCTTCAAGCAACAGGAGTAAGAAACAGCCGTCTGACTCCAGCTGACCTGAGGAAGAACGCTGACAGCACCGAAAACACAGACAACAACGACACAGAGAATACTGAAAACGCAGAGAACACAGAGAACACCTTGGAGGTCTAGCTTGACACCCATGTGAAGAATGACAGCTGGGTATGGAGATTCTTCTGCAGGATGGAGAACACTATCCAACTGGAACAGAAGAGCAGCTATCAGCATCCACCCTTGCACTCCTTAACCCCTCTCTCCCTTCTCTCGCCCCCTCTTTCTAGGTTGTTTCTGCCTCCAAAGTGTTGTCCACTGTCGCCAGGTGCTGGCTCATGGTGGGAATTTAATCATTTTATAAAGGAGGGCAGCTTAGACCTGCTCCATGTGAATAGTGTCCTGAGATTATCACTCTGTTATGATTTAGCACTATGTAAATAACTTAAAAATATCATTTGGAAATGATGTTCACACTCCATATGTGTCCTGAGAATATGACTCTCTGACAATTTGGCACTGTATGAAAATTAAAGAGGTTTCCTCGGGGTGCTCCAGTTCACCTGCTATGTATCTAAATGAATGTTATTTATTTATAATTTAATATACCTGTATGTCTCTGGGTTTTCCCACAGTCTAACAACTGTGACACTTTTCTCTTACAGAGGTGAGGGGCTAATTATTTTTGTCCATCCACAATGACGGCACAAATATAACACTGGATATCAGAAGGTGTAAATCTTCTGATCATTGTTATTTAGATCATTGGTTCTCAATATAATGGTCCCTGACTTGAAGTGGGTTGAAAAAAAAAGATGCACGCGAAGATACATGCGTCAGAATTTTTTTTAAAGTTTAAAGTTTATTCATTGTATTACATTTCTATTTTTCATTCCAACCAACTCTGTATCTTAACCAGCTAGTCGCTAACCTGCAGGTAGCTGGCAGCGTACAGTTGGTTTATTGAAGGATTTTACTAAAAATCTCTAGCTACTGTTACTGTACCTGAGAGCTATTATTAATTAGAAACAGCGCTAATGAGAGAGCACCAAAACAGAAAAGCTGGTATCCGTAAAAACCAAAGCAATGACCTGACAGATGCTTAAGCACCCCGAGTGACACAATCACCAGTGGGTTCAGCGATACAAGCAACCTCTCACACATACACGCAGTCATTTCATACATTGTTCGTGTCATGGGGTCCGTTTCACAAAGAAGGTTCAACAAACTCTGAGTCAAATCCTTAACTCTGAGTTGATCTACTCTGAGATAGGAAACTCCGAGTTTCTGTGATTCCAGGGTTAACAGACTCTAAGTTTTCAATAAACCTGCTTTGTGAAACGGACCCATGGTCATTGTTTAAAGTGGTGTTTATACTGGAATTATCATCTTGTGACAAACTACCCTAGAATCAAGCCATCACTGCATATGCAGCACATACGACCAGCTAGTGCTGTTTGAACAATAACAATAATTGCGTTATTTTTCTAGTATTAGGACTCAAAACATGGACATCACATCAAATTTTGAATGACCATGAATGAGCGTATGGAACATTTAGTTATGTGACTTAACCTATATCCAATGAGTAGCATCGATAAGACGTTTCTTACCATATATTGCATCTGTCGTGACAGCCAACCTTTCGTTACCAAATGCACTTTTTCTGAGACGGCCACTGAAACAACATACCACAAACTACTGTAAATTATAACTGCAGCAGCTCTCTGTGCTCGGTAGACAATAAACCACTGAGTCATTCAGCAATCAACCCTCACACAGGAAATGTGGTAAAACTCGCCCCATACATGGGTTTCATCCAATACTGTACATTTAATCATGGTAGGAGGATATACAGTACACCTAAAATAGATCACAATATTGTAGTCGGTTTCAAGGTTCTCTCTCCTGGTCCATCTATGGTTCCTCCAGGGATGTGTAGGAGGCTGCCTCTGCCCTGTACTGAGCCAACACATAATGTACTCTTCTTAATGTTGTTCCATCATTTCGTAACAAGTTGTGAAAGCGGAAAGACGACAGATACTAACCTGGTAATGGGATGGGAGTGGATGGGAAGTTCACGCTGCTCACCCTGTCCTGTGGAAAACTGAGGCCACAGCAGTCGTTCGTGTTGTGGTTTATGGGAATTACAGCTAACAAAGCCACTTTTATACGATGACAGACGAATGCCAAGATATTGTGAGCTTTGTAAAAATGTCTCTGAGGGGCTGTCGCTGCCTCAACTGTCCTATCAAAGCAAGAACAAAGCCCTGCTTGATCTGTGGCTGTAAACAACACAAATATCTTAATCCAGACCTACAAAGATGTTCTAATTTTCAAAATCCATGAATTCATAGGGTTTTTTTTTTCTTGGAGGCCATATGGCTTGTCTTGCTACAATGATGGCTATTTTAGGCAGACTTGATTAAATCATTATATGGTGGCCAGGTACAGATTGAGCGCATATGAGATGATGCAGATGCTGCGCTGTCCCATGACGCTACTGCAAGAAAGCAAGCGCCCAGGCATGAAGAGGAACACCTGACATCTGAAGAATGGGCTGCTTTGTTTTAGCATTGGTTGTCCTACACTTTATACAGGGAGGACGCAGGTGATTGAATCTGAACAGACTTTACATTGTGTATCTATGAATACACAAAGGGGCTTTTTGTGTCCATCAAATCTAAAATTAAACAGTCCTTTGCTATGTTACACGCATCTCTGTAAATCATTTTCACCTGTTTACAGTAAGTTGTCTATGTGTCACAGCTCTACTATAAAATACAGTTTACTTCCTCTATGTTATAAAATACACAGCAGTGGTTTATCAGAGTCAAAGATGAGGCCAAGGCCCAGAGCGCAGAAATATAAACATATCTTTCAAAATCACGTTATTATGTTTGCGATTAGCGCAGCTGCTTAGCGACAGTCATGTCTGGCATGTAGCTTCCTCACTAATTTGATGAAAAGTTGGAAGGGAGTATGCACCGCAGCAAACATCACTTGGGAAAGGAATTCAGCTCAGCTTAGACGGCTTCCAATCAGTGCAGCTCAAGGTGGTAATTATGACAAGTGGGCATGGACAACCAGAGACCGCTAACAAGGTGTTGGAGCGGTTCTTTTTTGTCATTGAAATGTGCACATGTTGACATCTGAATAATTGGCCACACTTCTTGAAGACTCTGCATCACCTCAGAGGACCACATACAAATCTAACCTTCCTGCATCAGACCTTTGAAGGATCTGATGATTTTATACATGAAAAGGAGGGAAAGCAGCGCTATTTCATGATTCATGCTCATGGAAAATAATTTATTAGGTATCGCCGTTTGAATTGTTTAGATATTCTGATCCAAAAATCCCAACCGTGTTCATGCTGAGCTAAATATAACAGAACACTTCGTCACACCTCTTGAACGTGTTGCAGGAGCTGTGCGTGCGAGTCTGACTGTCACGTGTTTGTCACACTCTACACGGAGTGCTGAAAATGAGGAGCATATTGTACCAAAACATTTAATCCTCCAAAATATCATGGTGCATAGCTTTTTCAGTAATCAAAGAGATGATTTGCACATGGTACCGCATGCATGATGAGGCACTGAGTTAAAAAAAAAAAAAAAGCCACCTGAGAGAGATTCACTGTGGGTGTAATCAAGGTGTGAAGATTCAATGTGATGAACCTTGATTTGTCAGATATCTTATTTGCTTTGTACAACATTGTACAACAATGTTTTCAAAAGTGTATAATCAATCAATCAATAAGAAGAAGATTTTTCACAAATGTTGCAGCCACCATAGTTTCTCCTTCACACTAGAAAGGAGAGGTGAAGAAAATATTTTATCTTGATCAGTGTCAAAAAACCCTAATTGCACCCGCTGTGATTTCATGCAAAAAGAATAAAACATGAAAAGTCCAGCAGGGTTGAATACTATTCATATAGTCACTGTGGAACATTAAATCAAACAGTATATATAAAAACATGTATATGGAGAGCTATTATGAAATATTCAACCCTAAAACATTATATATAATTTTGTTTTTTTTATTTTTGTTTTTGTTTTGTTTTTTTGTTTTTCTAGTGCTGTGGATCATTAATGACACCATGTTAGATTATCCATGTTGGATTTTATGAAGTTTACTCCAAAATCATTGTTTGTGCAACCATGAATATGAAGAATCTTTGCTCCCTTTGCACCAGAGAGATTTTTCCTGATAAAAAATCTACTCCACAAGAGCACCACCACAACAAATGTTTCATTAGATTTTTATCATTGTGGACCTGAAACACTTATTTTATTACTAGGCCACAGAGTTGCAACACATGTATTTAGATGACACTGGAGGACTTTGTTAAAGTGCAAAGATATTGCTTATAGATAGGCTTATTACTGAAAAAGGAAATGTAAATCTGGTGTTATGTGAGATTTGGCAGTTTCTTAAAGTATACATCAGATACAATCCTAATCAAAAAAAGTATCATATGTAGGATATTTAAGATTTCCTTCGAGGCAGGCATTCAGCAGAGAATGGGCCTGGATATCGATTTTAAATGCAACAGCTCTTCTGGTCCATCTGAAGTTAATGCCAACGTAAGTATTTTTTACATCAGGTAACAACTTGTGTGACACCAAAGTGGTCTCTGTGCCGACACTCTAAGAAGGCTTCTCTCTTTGGGCATCCTAAATGTCACATCTTGACTGACTGACCTGTTAAATACCACAATGACCTCAAGATTCTGCTTCTTACCTATAAGGCCTTTTCATAACCTAGCCCCCTTTGTATCTTTAGGAACTCCTTCACATCTTCTGCTATCCAACTCACCACACTGGCTGTTTGAGTGTAGAGTCTTAAGCCGCTGTAATATTGACTGTCTTCCAACCATCTCTTAAAACACACCTCTTTGAACTGGCATACTGTATTCCATCTGACTTTGCCTCAAATGGCTACAACCACATCGTATTGATTTTTATACCTAGTTATCATTTTTACATTGTATACTTATTTGTTTGATTTTGATGCCTTGTGATATTGCTGCTTTTTAAATGTACCCGTAAAGAGCCCTTGAGTGCTTTGAAAAGTGCCTGTAATAGAATAAAACCAATCCATCTAGAGCAGGCCTGGGCAAACTGTTCCACAAAGGGCCGGTGTGGCTGCAGGTTTTTGTTCCAACCAACCAAGAGCTCACAGTTTGACCAATCAACTCTCTGAAGACTGAGATCAGTTGATTAAATGAGTCAAGTCTGGTGTGTTGCTGCTTGGTTGGAAAGAAAACCTGCAGCCACACCGGCCCTTTGTGGAACAGTTTGCCCAGGTCTGATCTAGAGGATCAACAATACAAGCAGCAGTGACCAATCAGAGG
Organism: Nibea albiflora; assembly: GCA_014281875.1. Lineage (NCBI taxonomy): Eukaryota > Metazoa > Chordata > Actinopteri > Sciaenidae > Nibea > Nibea albiflora. The sequence continues at coordinate 13,460,388 of CM024801.1, forward strand.
AAGGTAAATGAGAGGCGTAACATGTCATCATTTAGGTGTGTGCAGCCAAAAGGCAGTAGCGTGCTTCTTGTATTTTTCAGGCAGATATTACCTAAGTGAGATTTTTTTGTAGACTTTATCTTGATTTTCTGCATGCTGCCTTTGTGCTTCTTTTTCTTGAAACTGTTCATAAAAGGTAAGAAGGATTTAAATTAAGCAAATCCAGTCGACTGCCTAACTGGCCGCACACAACTAATTTCAATTCAGATAGGCTGGCAAAAATTATTTACAGGTGTGAAATATTAGTCACCATGTGACAAAGGCAGGGTCCAAAACACTGACTGGGCCAAAGTGCTATATAACACCCAGCTGCTGACATAACGATGTGAATTTATTCCACCTCACCAATTTATGATTTAAAAAAAAATGGAATGTGCCAGTTTAAGTCTCTGCATTAATACCAACTAACAATCACAGAACTTCAATTCAGCAGTGCACCATACTACGTCCTTAAAACAAATGAAAAATACAATTGCAATTGTGAAAAAAAAAACAGCTACGAGTTGAATGACTGCAAATATTTCAGACTGCAGTCGCCTGCAGCTGTGTTCCATTGCTTTCATTTGCACTAACAGGTGTACTCAACATCAAATCAACAGAGAAACAGTGCAAATGACTTCCTACTGGCCTACAGCAGTTAGCACACAAAACACCTGATAGGTGGGCACATAATTACAGGAGCCAGGCTATGTATTTTCACAAATAGCAACAACAGCCACATTGCAATAGGAGACAAACTGTTGTGTGAAAAAAAAAACAAAGCCATTAGATATAACATGTCAGCTGCAATACCTCTTTTAAAGCACTGCAATGTAACATCTTAAGGTACAGAAATAGCTCTATAGATTTAAGTTACAGCACAGCCCCCCCATTGCCACATAGCTTTCATAAGAAAGGAGCTTCAATAATCTGGCTATAAGGTGTATGTGTGGAAATGTATGCAGTGTATCAAATACGATGTCATTCTCTCAGAGCGAACCAATTGACTGGATTCGGTTTTTTGATTGCCTCGCCATCCTCTGGTCTGAGACCTTTTCGCTGGGCTTCTCATTTCACTCTCCCGTTTTACTTGCACCTCATTGGATTAAAGACTGCTTTCCCAAATGCTGCGAGGCTCCCACTAATATAATGTCAAATTGATCTGTCAGCCAGCCGCCATCTGAATCTGGGACACTTTTCCCCCCATCCCAGCGGCGCTATTAGTGATTAAAATGCTTCGCTACATCTGTGGAGCAACTGGTGGCTGCTCCCGGTTGATTGTAAGAAAAGAAGCAACATCAGGGGTTCACTGGTCTGTGCGTGTCACGGCTCCAACATCGTCTTGCATTTGTTCTGTCCGACACATTAGCCACTTTACACTTCTAAACTATCAGATGGGCTGTAAACCTCATCCTTGATTTGCTGCCTTGCCCTTAAAACATAACTCTGGCACCATTGATGAATTCTAAATCTTTCTCCCCCCCGGCTATAGCTGCATAGCATTTATCTTGTGTGAATGTTACCAACAGATGAAGTGTGTTTATCATTTTGATGCAGTTACTTGACAGAGAAAGGTATTGTGGTCTAAAGTGCGTGGCAGGAGTGTGACACGCATCCCCCGCAAGCGCCCGATATGACTGTCAGAGGTAACATAACAATGTTTGTTGCTTTGACAAAGGTGTGAATCAACTGACGCCTTTGAGCGTATCCTGTGAGATTTTTCATACCTCGCGCGCCGCACGCATTTCCAGTCACAAAGGCCAGAGGGAGAGAGAACTTTACAGAACTGAGCGGTGATCATTGGGAACGTCGAGAGTGATGGATTCAAAGACATTCCCTGGCACATTTATGCACTCATGGGAGAGTCGGTTAATGACGTGTGGCATATGGACAATTTCTCTTATGGCATTGATCATTTCCTAATCGGAATAATGCCCCTTAAAGCCAAGCTGCTGGATGGTTTTCAGCCCCTTGCAGAGATGTCAAGGGTGAAAGAAGCCCAGTACAGAGAGGCGAATATTGAGCTCCACAATGCTAGTTTTTTTTAAATTCACTTTCTTCTTGATAGACACTATAGTTAAATATAGTTTAAAAATCAATGCATGCCTAATTCCATTGCCTTTGTAACACTTCTTCATAAACTAATCACGGACAGTTTACACTATACTAGCTGCAGACAACAAATACATCAACACACCTTACTGTGACATATTAATGCTGACATTCACGGTAATATACTTTGTGCGCTCAAAGAACCATGGGTAAAAATGATCAATTAAAAGGAGACAAAACCATCATTTACTTTAATTATTGCAGAAATTTGTCAGTTTTCCTTCAAGGCAAGACACTGTAGGATCATAAATCATAGGCACACAAAATATTCCCCAGGGAGAGTTGCACTCTTAGAATGGAAAATGGCTCTTCAGTGATATAAAGACGTGCCTCCAGGAGGAACAACACACAGCTACTGTACACCTCTCCCAAATGGAATTTATATAACATTTATGTGAATATAAATAGATATATAAAAAAGGTTTATAGTTTGGAAGAGCCCTTTGTCACCGGAGTTGCTCGTTTATCAGTCGAGCAGCTGCAGTTGTGTTCATTGTGTACTGTAAAAATCACACATACTGTACTGTGCTGTTTGTTTTGTTCTTTTAACTTATTAGACTCAACAATACATTTGTTTTTATAATTTTAGCAAGATCAATAATGCCTTAATTTTGCCAAATTATAGTGTTTATTCATCATAACTTAATCATTATCTAAAGTAAATAAGATGTGTATGTCTGCAATTGAAAGGCGATTTGTAAGTTCTTACATGACTACCGCTGATGAAAACAAAACATAGCTTTAAAAATACGTAATGGAAATGTGTATCGTGTCCTACACAGTCTAATCTACAGTGTCACACCAGTGACAAAGTTCATTTAGCAAGCTCAAACTTTGCACTAATCACAGTACATTTGAACAACAACATTTAAATAAGAATTCATTAAAAATGCCAGATGCTGTGCAGCCGCTCAACAGCCACACGCTAAACATTGATGTTCCCTACCTCCACGTGCCACTGTGAATGCAGCACACCAGGACAACCTGCTAGTGCCAGCACACACGTAAGAAACTTTATCAATTTCTTCAATATCTTTCTTTTGGTAGAAAATGTTTGATAGATGGGGACTTTTTTTTTTGCATAGAGGTGAGTCATACCTGTTGCATTACCTGTGATTGAGCCTCAGCCTTCCTTGATGTGTGGTCACTCATGATGGCCGTCTTGTTACCAAGAACCAATACAAAAACTGGGCCAAGAATCTGCAACTGAAAAAGTAAGACCCCAGATATCAAGATAAATATATATGAAAATAGTTTAACCAAAATGATTCTTGAATTGAGTAAAATTAAAAACTTAAGTGTGACAAAGTGGTGACACCATTTGTCTCATTTGTATTTACTGCCTGTGTGAAATTATATTTGTTTGTTTTCTGCCATTTTACTATTACTAATCATCATCATACAGAGACAGACTATCCCGGGTTTGTTTGTGTTTTGTATTATGTTTGGTTATATTTCATAGTTTAACATCTTTGGTGAAAATAAACTCTTACACGTGTTGTTAAATTCAGTTATAGTTTATTGATTTAGTTCTCATCAAAATAAGTTAAATTAACATTAATTTGTGTTACTTACCATACTCACCATATGGTCAGAAGCAAAAGGAGGAAGTAGGCACTATTTCCTGCTTTTATACTCTAAGTGACATGATTGGGGGAGGTCTTTGGACTAGTCCAAATGAGGGTAGGTAAGATTCATTAGTTCAAGGTATTATTTAGATGTATTTGTTATTTCATATAGGTAGGAGTAAAGTGTGGGTTTTGGGTAAAACAGGTAAGGGTGTTTTACTGTAAAGGAATGTGATTTTAACATAAAACTAGCTAATTAGGAATTAGGGAAGTCACCTCCATTATTGGTATGACCATGGAGGTAGGGCCAGGGAGAGAGACTATTTAGTCAGTGGCTTTTTGTCGGTCGAGGGGGGAACAGAGTGGAAATTTAGTGCCAATCCAGTGTAGCGATTTACACTTGATTTATGTTGACTTTTGCATTGTTATAAGTTGAGTTATATTTAGTTCAACTCAGTTAACTGTTCAGTTACTCCTTTTTTTTTTGTTGTATATACTTTTTTCTATTTTTCATGACACTGGAAGCACTTGAGAATAAACACCTTGTGGTGATTTTTGTACAAACTGCCTTGAATCTGCCTCCTACTTATGCCGCTCTGGTCAGCTTCTCAACATTAAGTAAGTGTTTTTTTGTTTGTTTGTTTGTTTTGGATAGAGTTTGTGTCTCCACTGCCCTGTTTACTTAGTGACCCAGTGAACAAGTCGAACACATCCCCAAGTGATGTTAAATGGCTGCTGTTTACCACGAGTCAAACGATGAATTTTTAAATCACACGAATAAAAATAAACTGCACACAGCTTCGTCTTGGCTGGGGGTGATTGCACACTTTGGGGCAAATCACTTCATTAGCTGGATGGTAAATAAAAAGAAAACAAAGTGTTGCATCACGTTTAGCTCCACTCCTTTGCGGAGGAGGTAAGTAGCTTATCTGTCTTGCAATTAAAGGGATTTTCTTTTTCATGGGCCACGTTATTTAACGCAGTTAATAAGCAACTTTGGAGTGGCATCGGAGGAGTGATTTGGATTAAATGAAAATTGATGAAAAGTCCTACTATTATGGTTGCGCTGCAGGAATTGTGAGGTGCGGCTAATTCAGTGGGATCTGATTTTCAAAGGTCTGTTTCAAGTACTTTAGTGGTTTGAATCAACCCATCTACTGCTCCCCAACCTCACCACCCGCCCTAAATCAATATCACTCTCATTCAACAAGTTAAAGCCCCTGTTAAAGGATTTAGTGGGTAATGGAACTGGTAACTCCTGACAGCTCCTCCTGTGTGTTAGCTTGCGGTATAATGAATCCTGGGAATACAGCAGAAGGGCAAGGTATTTACCCTGGCTGCAAGGCAACTGCCGTCCATCCTGCAAACAGCTTTGCTGCCACACTGAAGCCCCAGTAATGAGCTGACAGGTGCAATGTTTACACTCGGATTGCCACTCAAGTTTGAGGGGCTGACTCTCGGTTTAGTCTCTTTTGACATTAATGATGCCAGCCAAAATGGCTCACCTCTCCATTGATTGTCACACTTCTTGAAAGGATCTTCATGCCCGCGCTTCCCTATATATCCTTTGATTTAAATCCACGAAGGCCAACCGATGCTGCATATTTTCCAGCGCTTGTGAATAAGATTTTTTAACACTGTGGTACAAGACTTATGTTGAAATACATCTTACGCCTTATCACTGTAAATCTCAAAGTAGCCCAGCGATAAAAAAAGAACTATCCTATTCCCACTAAACTGAGGCCTTGTAGATTTGCACGATTTGTTCTATTGTTGGGTGTGTGCTCTTCCCAGCCCACAGAAAATTACAGTATAACTTCAGGGTGGTGCTCAAAACTATTAATCAACAACTGCACATAGGGACTCACATGCTTGTCTCTCATCTCTTATCGTTTTGGCAAGTTAACAGCAAAATTGTGTCGTATTAAGGCTTGCCTTTATCACCAAATACTTAAACCTAACCGTGCAGAGCTTTCTTGTGATATTTCTTAACCTGGTTCTGTGAATTTAAAGGTAGTTCAGTCAAAGTGAAAAAAAGACCTATACAAATACAGCCATTAGCCAATTTCTATTATGGATGGTCTCAAAGATTTACCTTGAACAGGGTAGACATTAGTCTGGAGCACATTAACTGCTTTAAAAAAGCAGTCATTATCCATTTTGTTGCCTTTCTGAGGTCAGCTCAGTCTATGGTTAACCCGCAGAGAGAAATCACCTGAAAAGCTTGTTTCCTGAAGGCACCTCAGCAGCCAGCCCACTAACAGTGTGCCACAAAATGGTTCTCAGCTCCTCTGTGGCTGGTGAGTGGGCTAATGCTCCTCATTAGAGAGGTGACCTTTCCGGAAATTGCCGTTGTGCACTTCTCACCACCCTCTGATTACCACAGTTAGTGTGGCTAAAATCAAATACCCCGGTCATTCGCACAAGTCAGGGAAACATGTTTCATGGGCAGGCTAACCGGAAGAAGAAGGGGCCACTGAGGAATGGACTGGACATGATGATTGTGCTCATGTGTTTTGAAAGAATCTTTGGTAATAGTGATATGCAGTTGACGTGAACCCAGGGTGCTGGGTTTATTGTGACAGCAACATAATATAATAGCTTTTGTCCACTACTTTTAGAATATCAGTCCATCTATTATCTGTAACTACTTATCCTCATCAGGGCCACGGTGGGGCTTGAACCTATCCCAGCCGACTTTGGGTGAGAAGAGATGTACATCCTGGACAAGCTCATCGCAGAGCATGATAGAGACAAACAACTGTTTACACTCACAACTTCTATACCAATAATTTTGGTGGATTATGCAGCACTGGTACAGGGTATGCTGCTGAGATGCCAGGTGTTATGAAGTGCTATAAGGTGCTATGAATGATTGGAAATTCCAATATAGACAACAAAGTCACAATCCTAAGTTCTTCTGACCTGCCCGTGCAGGTTCCCTGTTAATGGAAATGCATTTGGCTTATAAAGCAAATGTCGATTACATTTCTTCTTTGGGTGATGGGACTTCCTTAGCCTTCACCCACAGCGATCGCTGTTGTTCCGCAATGCTGGTAAACACACAGAGATGACAAATGAGACATCACTAAAATGCAGATGTATTTGACATCCTCACGGGCACGCCGGTACCTTAGTGGATTCTTTTATCACTGACATATTTTCCATCTGGAATGAAATCGGAAAGACTGAACTGCATCTCCGACTACTGTGGAGGGTAAGTGGAGTGGCATAAACAGACGCTATCTTTGGTTGGGCAGAAGTGCTGCAGGATTTCAGTGCATTACTTTTGTGAGCGGTTAAAGAGTTTATCCTGATTCCTGCTAGAGAGAACCATCAAATATCAGGTTGGGTTTTTTTTCCTACTTCCTACAGATTTAGGGAAGGTCTTCCCTGTTCATATGTATCTGCTTCACCCTGAAAAGCTCTCACTAGAGTCAAGAGTAGCAAGCTTTTTTTTCCAGTTCCATTTGCTCTATATACAGAGTGTTGCTATTTTTGTTATGTTACTTTTTTTTTTTTTTTAAGCACATTGCAAAACATTGCAGAATTATATGATGTGCTGACTGCGCGTGTTGATTGTAAGCAAAATGAGTCGAATTTTAAACTCTTTCAGTATTGTACATCATCATCTTAGACATTTCAGTCTCCTGATCAAATCACGGAGAAAATGCAAATAAACGTAGGAAAACATTTAGTTCTGAATCAATACTCTGAAGGAGACAGTGCGGCAGAACAGATTGGAGACACTTCTTTTGAAAACGGCATAAAATAAGGTTTCATAACAATGTGCTGAGGGAGACGGTAGCTGCAGTACCTGGCAGCTTTCACAGTTTTCTCCATAATCACACAAGACTCCCTGTTCCAGGTGGCATTTCTGGCAACACACCTTGCATTCCTGGAGGAGCCAAAACAAACTGACGTTAAACACAATGTTAATCTTCACATTCTGTACGAAGAAAACCTTTTCACACAAACACACAAACTCTCTGTGAGCTCGCCACATAAAGAAGTCTAAAGTTTTGTCAATGGCCCCCGATGAGTTTTACCTGCACTGAGCCAGAGTTGAGCGTCAGTATCCTGCCTATCACTCATCACCGGAGGAAGCTTTCATCAGGCTCCTCCAGGAAGTCATTTAGAGCCTTCAAAACGCAGCTTCTTAAACACACAGAGGGAATCAGAATACATTATGAATGCTGAATGACTGCAAAAGTGCTAGATTGTTTGAAATGGTAACAACCAGTCGGGTAAAGCATTCTAAAAGCAGCAGAGATTATATTAGTGCTAAAAGGCAGCCATCGTGAATCTGTTATTCTAGTATGATGTGATGAGGCATCTGAAGCAGCACTAGAGCTAGTATGTTTCTTTTTCTTTTTTTTTTTTTGTCTGAATTTAAATGTAGCACTAAGCTTTTCCAAAAAAAAAAAAAAGCCATGTCTAAAAGCTCAACAGAGCTAACATTCATTCCATGCATATCCTTCTCGAAACACGGTAATCTGCTATAAAGTACGCAAACGCAATTACACTCACTAAGGCAATTTATGCTTTCCATCCCCGCAATGTTTTAACCAATTTCCAAAGTCATTTTGTGCATTTCAGTTGATCAGCTTGGATTTTTATGTGCCATCATAAAGTTACATCAAACTTTGTGAGCCAGAGTCACAAGGCGTCTGAGAGGCTGCGACACAAATAATGTGTCATGTGGTACAGGTGTTTTGCTGCATGGCGGTTGTAACGGCATTCCAAATGATCAAGAATCTGTTACACGGAAATCTCTTACACATTCATTGCGAAGCCGTGAAATATGTTACACGCACCCTTATGTATTTGCCCATATGTCTAGGCCATAATTAGCATTCATGAATGTCACCAGTAATCCCATCAGGATAAACAGACTGTGAAGAATATGTTGTTAAAGAAATAAAAGCAGCAGAATGTATCCAGTATAGGTGAGTTCTGCTTGCTAGTGACAGGGGTTAAAGCTGCGCTGATCAATATTCTTTTGCAGCATGGAAAATAGATGGAATTATGTGTAATGTGAAAGATGGTTATCATCCAAATGTGTAGCTCCAGTGGGTGCTTTCAAACACAGTGGAGCATCTAACAGCCGAAGAAGCAGATATTTTCCACTCGGGAGTGAATATTGGACTGACATTCATCAGGTGACCCCCCCCCCCCCCGAAACACAACTCCGAATAAATGCTATCCAAATGCCAATACACTTTGCTGTGTGTCAGCTGGATATGCACTTGTTGGCTAACAGGTTCACCAATTTAAGGTTATGTGTCAGACATTGTTGTGTGTTTTCAGCTTGTTTCTCTGTACCCGAGTGGCCAAAAACAAAATCAATTAATGCAGCGTTAGACTAACTGAGGCTTCATGTTTTACAGTGACATAATATATGGAGTGCTAAATATACTGTCCAGATTACTTTACTTCATTTGTGGCTGTATGCATTTTATCAAACGTTTCACCACACATTTCACCTAATTAATGCCGTCGTATGACACCTTAGCGCCTTGTCATTTAATTAAAAACATCACCGTGTCGACTAACTGACAGAAGGTGGCTTGAAGGCAATATTTTATTGGTTGCAAAGATGCCTTTTGTCATCTCTGGACAAATCAGAGATCACTATTGCGCTGACATACAGTGATGTTTCAGCCGCAGTACGGAAAAACAGCAAACCTCTTCCCCCGAGTGGAGGCTCATCCCTCTTAATGTGTTCTATTCCAAGAAGGGCTCGTAGGGCGGATGCCTCTCGGATGACCTTCCCCTGCTGATGAATTCCCCTGCAAAATCACCCCGTGGTGTTGCGACAGCACTCGGAGCGCTCATATTGAAAAGTCATGTTCATGTTTAAAAAAAAAAACGACCCCTGTCTTAGGGTTTAGGTGTAGGAAGGAATGCAGGAATAGGAATCAGGCACAATAATATGCTTATTTCTGTAGTAGTGGATTGTTGATTCCTTCCTTCAGAATGATTTGAGGGGCCACGACCGTTTACACTGTGCATCCTATGCAGTGGGGCGCACTGAAAGAATAACTTTCACCCCAAGCTTTACATAAAGCATGGGATGGGATGTAGCAAACACATAACAGACTTCTTGGAATGGATCAGGGATGCAAGCTTATTCAATGGCTATGAAATGGAATTTTCCACACTCTGACACTCTGATCTTTTGCAGGTGTGCATATGCTACAGTAAGTCATTCAAGGGGGGAGGGGGAGGGGAGGCAATTCTGATCTGGCATGCATGGCATTGATGTGGCGAGCGCATCCAAATGGTTTGTTTTTATCAGTGTACCAAAGTAGTAGATGGAGCTTGGCAGAATGTAATAGAACTCCCACTGTACCCCTCATCCCAGGGGTTGAGCTCCGTCTGATACTATTAATAATGACATTCTGCTCTCAAGCCAATTAATCTGCAGTTGCAAGAGAAAATAGATGTACTTCACTGAAACAAGGGAGGAGGAGAGGAGTTGCTTATGTTGCACAATGCACTCATAGATTCAATATAGAACTGGCAGTACAGATGAGGAGGAGACAAGTGGAGGCTGTATAGTCCCACGGCGCTGCTGCTTGAAAAATTGCAACCAGGACAAGAGAAATTCTAGCTGCAGTAGAGAGATGATGTTCGATGCGTGATCTATTAATTAACTGTAAATAAGATAATGCTGTGATTACGCCTTAAATGTCCGAAAATGGTGAGAAATACATTAAATGAGGGTTATGTTTTCAGATTCTAAAAACTTAGTGAAACTCAATTTACAGTAATAAGAAACAAAATCAAGACAGTAAATTGTCAAATTTGAGAACCAGAAGCCAGTTACTTTTGGGAATTATCAACATTTACTAAAATAGTATATGTGTGTGTGTATTTAAGGGCCTTAAAGATTTAATCCCAAATAACTTTGACGTAGCTATGTCAACACTAATCACCATTACTGAAACAACTTGAGTGATAAAGGATTCATTAATCCCTTTATACATATTAACATCCATCACATCCCCATGTGTCCGTTTTGTACTGAACATGCCTCCTTTTGGTTAGTACAGTCATAATGGATGTCATCATTTCTGAGATAATAACCCCTCAACCAATTTTAAACTAATTTCTCCACAATGAAGGGAGACTTGAGGTGATGAGGTCTGAAGTTACACTGAGTCTGTCTGCTCACCAGAATAGCCTGTGAATTTTTGGCAAATGACTTTAATTGGCTTCTTTAGTTTTCCTTTTGATTTATGTTTGCCAAAGTGATAAATAAATTGCTAGAATTAAAAAAAAAAAAAAAAAAAAAAACAGAATTAGCTGGCTATCTTATTTTCTAATCCTGTAGCAGATCTGGCTGCAGCTGTTTCTATGGTTACCACATGTAGAGCTTGGGTCTTCCTCCTTACATGAGCTGCAGTGAAAACATTCTTTAGACAGCACCTCAGATGCAAAGTTTCCAGTAACCACTTTGTAATTGCCATAATGTTTGTTTGGTAACACAGATGCACGACTCCTCTAATTGCAGAGTAGAGTTGAGGTGATACGAGAAGGTTCACAAAGCCTTTTATGTGCAGGATGCTTGTTTATTTCACACTCCGGAATTTTATTGAACCAAAATTATATATATATATATATATATATATATATAAACATTTCTTATAGCACAAAACACAACTTAAAGGTAAATAACCCATGAACTTTAGTGTCCTTTTTGGCAATCAGCAGGATTTACCACATCAATACAACTAACCCCCTCCAGACTCTGATCCATTACATTCACTACAGTCAGTCAATTGACATGTTCACGACAGAACAAGCCAGCAAGAAAGATGAAAATGTGGCACTGCATTACATTTATAGAGACTTTCACATATTTAAAAACAAAACAAAACTGCTGCACGCGTGGGAGTGGAGTGGAGAGTCGGGGTGGGGGGTGGAAGTGCCTTGACATCCCACTGGGCGCAGGCTTTTGATTTCTGTTTCTGAAGGCCATACAACTCAGCACCTGTAATCACTGAGTCATTGGTATTGATCAACAACCCCATTAATAGCAAACCCTTACGTACATTTGGTGCAACGGGGCTGTAAAAATCATACTTATTACTGCTAGTTTCCACGTGTCTGAAAGGAGCCTTTTACTTCTGACAAAGCTTACATGTTAAATAACCTCCTTGAGATTATGTTCTCTGTAAAATAAAAAATAAAAAATCAAATATGGTCTCAGTCCTCAGCAGTGTCAATTTGGCCAGTCAACACCCTATGCATGGTATTAACAGAGATGCTTTCTTTTCCTTTGAACTCTGAGGTCATGTTAAACGATGGAGATGACGATGGCTGTGGTATTTTCAGTCTTTTTGCTGTCAGCTTTCCGTCGGTAACATTTCTGATGAAAGGAAAACGTCGCAGCTGTTCTTTTTGTTTTGGCCCCTGACAAACTATTCTGTCATGCATATCGTTTGAGCACGGCTCGGGACATTTAACATCGTGTCTGTCATATAGAAAGACTTGTGCATTTTGTACAAACTGTCTCTCAATGCCTGCTTCCCCCTGTATAAAGACATCTACTGATCTATCCATGTTTTCCTGTAAAATAGCTTCGATATGAGACCGGCTTGTATTCCCTCAGCTGTCTGTGTGTAATAGCTCGGGCTCAAATAGGGGTAATATATGCATGCCTCTGAAACAATCAGTCTTGTTTATCCAGAGCCCTTGAACCTCCAGGATCAGAAAGTTTCTGCAATGAATTCTGATTTGCTAAATCCCTGTCCAATTTATTGCCTCAACTCTGCACAAACATCAAAACAAACTCTCTCTCCCTTTTTGTGCCACCAGCTGTTAGATTTGGGCGAGAATAACAGAAAAAAGCAGTCGGATGATAGAGACATGGAGGATTCACAATTTGTTAATTAATGTCTCGTTCGTTTTCACCCTGTCCCTGCCTCCCTCCCCTTCATTTCCTCTTTCCTGAAGAGTCTTTGCATCTGCACTGCGGCGCCTGCTCACTGTGAAGGAACAGTAAAATTTTGATCGAGACCTTGAAGGCTGCCTTAGCAGGTGGATTCATTTGAAAGTTTCCTTAGTTGAGTCTCCTGCCACACTCACAAGAGTTATATTTGGTGTTCGTGAAATTCTGGTTCCTGAATGTCTATGAAGTTGTTATAAGGAGACTGGAGCAGTGTGGGCTGAGGGCACAGATGCATAATTTGTGTTTCAGGTGCTCATTGAAGTACACTCACTTGGCTGGAGCCAAGTTTTGCCCAAAGTGTAAAATCTCAGTTTATGGTGCATCTGTCCTTTTTCAGCCTTGATGAAAGTGGATGGAAAATTGAAGAGTCAGATTTGGTCCTCTGGAGTGATTAATAGCTGAAAGCCACAGTTGCTGTTTGGACATCTGCTTACTTGTTGTTGTCTCTAATTGAAACGATAAACAATTAGTAATGCAAATCTGCATGCCTTTTGGATTTTGGGGGGAAATATAAAAAATATTTAATTGGCTAAGATGTAGCCTGATTGTGATCTGCATATAATGAAGAATACAATTAATTATTCCCCCAACTGGGAATGTTTATTATTCTTTTAGCTGTTTGGTATTATCTTCTTTTTTCTTTTTTTTTTTAATGATTTGACCCACAGGAGGACCTACAGCGACCCTGTGTGTTAAATGCTAACACGTTCACCTTGAAACTGCTGACAATATGCTGATGCTATGCAGCTGTGATGTTTACTATGGTCATCGTTGTAGCTGAGCATGTTAGCATGCTAAGATTTAGCACTAAATGCAAAGTACAGCTGAGGCTGACGGGAATATCATTAGTTTGCAGGTATTCAATCATAAACCAAAGTGCTGGACAAATCTGACTTGGTGCTAGATGGAAGGAGTAACAATTCTTCACAGAGTGGAACGTGACTTCACACTTATCCATCCAGTAGTTGTTAAGATATTTCACTAGAAAAGTGAACACTGTTGCTGGTGAAGTCATCATGAGTCATCTGTTGGGGAAGAAGAAAAAAATGACTGTCACAGTTTCTGAAATATTTCAGTCTGAATCAAAGCAGTGAACCAACTGAATGACATTGCTATAGGCTAAAAAGACCTAGTCTAAACTGTACCTACGATGTACAGTACAGGGTGGGCTATAGAGCTATGCATTGGATTGGATTGAATTTGGGTTCATATGTATTTTAGTGCGTTATATGTTTGAAAAGGAAGATCAAACAATAAATTGGTGGTCCCCCTGCAGGAACTCTGAGGAACCCCAAGGAGTTGCAGACCTGTTAAACACCCATTTTCTACAGGATTAAGATTTAAATGTTAACATTTAGTACACGGGCTGAAATGTAAACTGTATTAATCTTCTCTTCGACGTTCAAGTATAGCCCAGCCCTGCGAGAACTTTATAACAAGCTTCAATTCTCCATTTGGTGCTTGGTTTGATCATTTGCCAGGCCCTGCCTGTCAGATGTTTTGGATGTGATTCAACAATCTTTTTTTGATCTACAGATAGTAATGGCTGTATATAGACTAGAAAATGCACAAGTAAAATATCATTCTTTTTCTCATCACACATTTCAGTGTTTTTTTTTTCTTAAACATCCAGGAGCATTTTTTTTCCCCCTCATTTTATTTTTTCACTAAGCCACCTAGATACATTTGACACCCCAGTAGACTAGATAACTGTGAAGAAGAGATGCAGCACAGAGGAGAAACTCTGGCTGCGAAGTGATATACTGCATATCAGTCTATACAAACCTCTCAGATTACGCTTTTTAATCACATATCCACACCAGCAGGGCATTAGGTGGTGGATCGCATTGCAATGACGAAGCATTACATTAGGGCCTTGGTTGTGCGGGTTATTCCATCACTAAATTTCCCCGTGGTTGTCCAGAAGCCCTCTCTGCTGCCGAGTTTATCATAACAGCTTGAGAGTAGATGACCCGCCAGATGTTTGTAATCTCACACTGAGAAGCTTGCGGCTGGGGTCGCAATCAGATAAAGGAACATAGGAAGGGATTATAAATGGTGACAGTGGGGGGAAAAAAAAGGCTATAGATTCCATCATAATCACTGATAGATTGCAAATGTCCCCCCTCAATCCCATAACCGTCTACTGTTTATACATCAATCCAATATTTGATAATGTGTGCCTGTTTATTTTCCTGTGTATCTAACAAAAATAAGAAGAAAAATCTCCCTCCGTGATAATGTTGGTGCAACTGTGAATAAAGCGAGTGAATTGAGAGCTCACACACAAGGCGCGAGCTCATTCCTTCTTGCTAGTTTGTAAGGCTCCATTGAGAGTGTATGGTTGTGTGGGCAGGTTAATGATATCAGCTTGAGAGTAGTTTTTAATCACAAACAGACTAATGAGATAGGTTGGGCTGGAGTCACTCCAGCAATAAACAGCATCACAAGTCACTCCCTGCCTGCCTGCCTGCCCCATTCCATTTCTCTCTTTCTCCGTTTTTTTTCTCATTCTCTTTCCGCTTTCTTCACTGTCTAAACCCAATGAATGAGGAGATTTAGAAGAACCTAAGCTAAGAATGAGTACACAATGGTGCGGATTAAAAGGAATCCGTCATATTTACAGGAGTGAACAGCAGGACAGATTCAGCCTGTGGTGAGGAACAAGCAGGTTATTGGCAGCAGAGCAACCCGATCCCGGTGAAAGGTAGAAAAAAAAAAGAGTTACAAACATGTCCCGACTGCATTTGACAGGAATAGGTCTTTGTTTGTTTACATATCCTGGAAATACATACATATTAATGAGAGCATTAGCGGGATTTAAGAGTGGAAAAAATAAAGTAAAGCTCCAGTCAAATGGCTTTAAAGGAACACTGTCATTTATTCATAGAATTGTTCATTGTAAATCAACAGAAGAAAATAGATCCATTTGTGTTTTTTACTGTTTTGCTCCTCTGAAGCCCCACAGTGCTGTAGGGACTTTTTTTTTTTTCTTTTCGAACTCCTTAGTACCGAAACATGTTTCACTCCATTAGAGAGTGAAAATTGGAGGCATGGGAGTGTAAAGAATTGGACATCAGTCCTCCTAAGCCCCTGAGGTACATCAAGAAATGTTGCCTTGCCAAGCTTTCCCAGTTAAGAGCATGTTCTGCCCGTGAAGATGGCTTCACAGAAGAGAGTACATTAATGCAACATGTTACCCCACACCAGCTGAGTACTGTGTTATATTTTATGCTGTAACTCACGGGTTTGGTTGGTCCTGATAAAAAAAAAAAAAAAAAAGACTCACAGCTTCTAATCCAGCAGTCCTATTTAAAGAGAGAGATTCATGATGTTTTCATAGAAATACAAAAGAAAACTTCAGGCAATTATCTTTCTAAATATAGGGGGTGTGTTTTGTTTACTCGTCGATATCAACATGCACTTTTTTGACTGTACTGACAGTCCAATCTAAAGTTTGGGTAAATCAGCATATCCATCATCTGTAGAGAAGTCACCTACAAGGTGACGGTAGTCTGTTGCTGTCAGTCACTTACCCTCCATTTGAATGATTGATTTCTTGTCTCTGTCACTTCATAAATGCTCCAGGTTGTGCACATTCAGTTTAACTCCAGAGGCTGTGTTTGTTGCAATCTATCAGTGTTTTCGTCTAAATTAATATTTCTTTTAAGACAAGGTTGGTTTTTAATTTTCATCAATATACTGTTCTTCAAGCTGTCTCAGGTGCTTCTGTTAGATAGATGCTGGTTTGATTTGCGGTTGATGCTAAAAAAAGAAAGAAGCCAGCCTTAGAAATTGCTAACCTAGTATGGGCCGGATAAACAGGAAGTGCTGATCTCAGGGATCTCCTGTGAAAGATGCAATCATCCTCACTGTGCCCTGCTGCAGAAACATGCACCTATGAAATTATGCACTTAGACATTGAAGGCAGCTCCTTTTTCCAGGAACGAAAGACGCTTCAGAGAAGCAGATTGCAGAACGAATGAAAAAGAAACAAATGAGGAATTCATAAAGTACACGAATTTGCAGATTATCACTTTGCCTTCATCCTGGTTGGTTTGTGTGTTATGTCACAGTGGATTAGCCGCTCAGAGTGCTGGTGGGCGTTTGTCAGTAGGCGTGGTGTGAGTCCTGCTCTCAGATTGTGGTCATTTGGTTCGGAGCAGATTATGGGGCTATGCGTGCGCTGTTGGCCTTGTGAGGATAACCACACATCAGCACACATTGCCACACACGCTGGCATGTAACTGGGTATTGTGAAGGCCTCCGGGTAATACATTGTGCGTGTGTGCATGGGCGTTAGTGGAAAGAGAGAGGGCATGTGTAAATAGGTAGCTTTATTCTTTTTAATCATATTAAGTTGGATCATTAGATGGGCCCATTTACACACTGCTTTCATGAGGTGTACAGGACCAAATCCTATTGGATATCAGCCTAATCTACTGAAAAAAAAGCTCTGCAGCCTCCAGTCGCAGCTTTGGTGAGGACTCTGTGTTCCTCAGTGCAGGCCTGGGTATGAACATACGTGCGGCATTAATTTGGCTGAATTAGGATTGAGAACAAATTGCCTTTCCATATTCCCAAATCCAGGCATGATTGAGAAATAATGAGCAGCTCAGCTCGCATAAATGGTTCATGAGATCATCCTCCTCTGAATTGACAGCTCACCTCTCCCCGGGCCTAGAAGTCCAATCGTTTCATAACGTACAGACTTATCACAGAAACAACATGTCTTTGTGTGAGACAGATAGGCCTGTCCTAATCAGGCAAATGTCCTCGGTATTGATGTCAAACAATCTTTTTTTTTTTTTCCCTCTCTTGTGATATTTTGGGTTTTTCCAACCTTGTGCCCAACACATCATGTTCTGCATCATTTCCAGTGTGCTGCAAATGCTGTGATAGTTCTGTAGACTGTGACCTTCCCTGGATGGTTAAAGCCTCAGACCACTCCCATCTAAAATGCTCAAAGATTATCCCTTAGCAGCATTTCATGCTATGATAGCACTAATGGCTAAAATAGAATCATGATCCTCCATCGTTTAAAAGAGGATCAGGATCAAGGTCCTGCTGATGTGACCTTTCGAGCGGGCTGAAGCCAACGCAGTCACAAATCTGGGGCCCAAGAGACCATTGACATTGGTGATGGTTCGTGGAATAACAAGATTTTAGCCACTGTGTTTATAATGTGGGTGAACCGCTCACTTGAAGTGTGAAATACCTGGATAGCATGAATGCACAAAGTTCAAACTGTGGTTTGAGCTCTGCTGTGTAATCAGCATTTTGCCAGCATTTTGTGAACAATAGCAGAAAGAACTAGAGTTCGTGGTGACTTCTAAGATCACTCAGAGTCTGGGAGTCTTTGTACTGAGTTATCTGGCTCATATTTAGACATGCAAGAGAATGGTATCAGTTTTCTTATTTAACCCAACGCCAGAGAGCAAATAAGTCAAAAATAATAAATGAGCCAGTTTAAGGACAGCAGCATACTGTAGCCACATATATGTACGATTTTTTCAAACTTTTCTGAACTCTTAATCATCACGCAGTGTTTACAAAATGTTAAACAGCCTAAAAACACACCCAACATTTGTTTGAGTGGCTGTATCTTTATAGATGTTATTCAGATTTCCAAGCATAGTAAGGAGGAATGTAGAGAGTGACAGAAATACATAGACAGAGATAGAGACAGAATCGGATTGAGATTTGATATAAAGAAAGCATGATAGTGTCGGAGCTTTTAGTATGCAGAACGGAAGGCAAACACTTTTAGCCCTTCTGTCGAAGTCTGGGACTCCTCTGCAGTGAGCGGTCTAAACTTTCTCATATAAGCCTTTGCCTCAAGCCATGAACTCAAATATTTCAGTCACATTCACTGAAGCCAAGGAAAAAAAATGCCTTATTACTTATGATCAAAGGTTGGTGTTTTCTGGAGGAGACATGGAGCGTCTGCTAGAATTTGCATTAGGAGTTGAAGGCGGGTCATTTTCAGTGAATAGAGAGACATTCAGAAACAGGCAAGGATTCGTTGTTTTCCTTGCTTTTAACTCTCTTCCTTTTGAAGAAAGTTTACATGGGTAAACAGAGCTACATGAAATCTAGATATTTGTATGAGGAACAGAGTATTACATTTCTTTCTCGCAGTTAAGTTACATGACGGCTTAAGCTGCAGAGAAAAAGCCTGGTTGACCTTTATTTCTTAAATAAATGTATTTCTAAGTAAGTTCTATTTTTTTAGGGGGGGGGCAACTGTGCTCAGTGTTGTCTTTTAAAGTCCCTCTGGCATTGAGAACACATAACACAGCATAAAACTATGATGATGTCATGAAATGTATGGCAGAAATGGCCAATATTAAACAAATAAATGATGGCATTATTAAAGGTTTTACTTTAAAAAAAAAAACAATTGCAAATCTGTATTTTTATGACAAATGTTAATATACAAAATGTACTGTAGGTGCAGTGTATGGTGTACATTTACTGTTGTCAAGGTTGCAATTTGGACAAAGACAACAACACGGATAATGCAACACATGCTTTGGGATTATGTGATAAACAAACAAGTGTGAAGGAAGCAAAAATGTGTTTTATATTTTAGATTCACAGCCAGTAGTCATACTTTTGGCATTCTCTTAATCAGCTTCATGGTGTAGTCATCTGAAAATTATTTTCCAACACTCAGAGTTGAGTACCTTTTGGCTGCTTTTGCTTCACTGTGGAGACCATTTCATCTGATGCAGCACTCTGTCATGCTCCTCCTTTCTCGCAAAGTACTCCCATACCATCAGACCTCCTTCTTCATGCTTCGCAGTGGGAACCACGCATGCAGATGCCATCCGTTCACCGTTGTGTCTCTAAAATACACAGCAGTTTTTCTCATCAGACCAAAGTATTCAGATTTCCACTGGTCCAAAGTCCATTCCTTGTGTTTCTTGACCCAAGAGATTCTCTTCTCTGTCAATAATGATTTCTTCCCAGGAATCAACCACGAATTCCAGGTTCATGCAATCTCCTCCCAAACAGCGGAAGCTGAAATATGTCTGTTACTTAAACTCTGCAGCAAAGCTGCTCCCATGGCTCTCTCAAACTGGCTCTCATGGGGACCATTGCGGGAAAGGAAGACCAAGAGTTGTCTTCCTTTCCTGAAATGGCCCCCATGAGAGCCAGTTTCATTATAGCATTTGATGGTTTTTGCGACTGCATAGTAATGACGGCTAAGTACCTATGGGTTGGAATGACAACATGTCGATAGGCATACCTTGTTCACCATTAGCATTTTTAGAGAATTCCCCCGACGTTTTGTACTGTGCTTGATATTGGTCCTGGTTTGTGCCACTCAAGACCTTTTATAAGGGGACTCTCCATCCCCCAAAAAGTCACAGCATCAGTCATATTGGCAAATGCCCCAAATCAACATTCTCTTACAGCCAAGAACCAGAGCCTTTTAGCAGCTGTCGTAATAATGATTATGGTCCATCAGGAGCAAAAATGGAAGTCAGGTTACATTACTACAGAGCCACAATGTCTATGAAGGGAAGAGGCCAAGGTGGATTAATGGAGACATGGGACAGGAAACCGCTGTTAATTTCCCACTTCCTACTGACAGTCAACGTAGGTTTCTTTTAACAATGACCACAATAGTTCTCTAGCTTCAACCAAGTGGTTATTAATGTTAACCATAAGAACTAAGAAGGTTCCATAACTTAACTCAAGACATGCTCTTTCCCAATCCAAGCCATGCTCTTTACTGAATTTATAACAGTGAGACACTGACAAATTAAGTTGTCCTAAAAATTGGTGTCTCAGACCAGAAAACGCTATATGTCCTTTTGAAGGAAGTTACAAATTACTTATACAGTGATTCAGTTTGGAGGACTTGTTAGAGGGAGCTGGCCCATCAGGCAGATCTATCTGACTGCCCTGAAAGATCAGAAGCTATAGTATGAGATGGTGCATTGTTATTTCATACAGGCATGTTGCCCATTACAGATATAGTTTGCCTATAGTTTGTATGAGTTTGTTGTCATCATTCTTCTTCCTGTTTTACAGTGTTTTGGCACTTCTTGTTACATTGAAGATAATCAAGAAATAACATTTGATGTAACTGTGATGCAACTTTGTGCTCTGATTACCTGCCATGGTCACGGCACACACCACCAACTACTTAACTGATTTTGGTGCAACCTGATCACATTTAATGGAGATTATATTTTCCCTTCTGCCTTCCCTCTGATGTCCTCCAGCTGTGATTTGCAGAGTTTCCTGATAGACAGCAAAGCAAACTGCTGCTAACTATAGCTGCTGTTTTATTAACTGGGCTATCATGCCAGAACTGGAGCTGGGCAAGCGGGCAATGTAACTGGGCGCCACAGCCGCTACAGTCATAATGACAGATGTGAAAAGACTGAAGGGGACATTGACAAAGGAAGCTAAGAAGTGGAGGAGAGAGTAAGTGAACAAGGAGCCACTGGAGAAGAATAAATCTAGGACTGCACTTTTTGTTAGTGAGAGCTTTGTGATATAAAAGGCTGAAAGACTGGCCCTTTTGCTGTTGGACTAGTAAGTAATATTAGCTGGCTGTTATATGTTATTTGTTGCACTTGCTTGATGTTGGCTACTGTAAGTCATGTGAAAATCTCCAATACATATTTACTGCTGTCCTATTGAACCCTGAAACTGTTTAAATGTTTTTCCCCCAATAACAAAAAGTACTATAAAATAAATTGGCAATATATATATATATATTTAATACTTGCTACTTTGGAGATTCAGCAGGGCTGTGCTCTCTGGAAGTATAATTGCATGGTTTCTGAGCAAATTATTAAGATTGTTGAGTTTAGTGAAGAGCTTTGGTGCGTCGTGAGGTCCATAGTTTCTAAAGAAAAAAAATGTATACTCTGTAACAATTAAAATGATGCATTTTCTGGCATTAATATGATTAGTTTGGTAAGACCAAACACTGGCTTATTTTATTCAAAAGGATTCACATCCAAACCCATAGCTGTTTAACTAGAGGTCTCAACAATGGCTGTTGAAAGCATGATTACATGCGTGTCAGCTGCAGCGTGCAGAAAAACAGTGAAATACAACATTTTGCTATGCTGATTATTTTCCTTTACCAGAGTTTCTTCCATAGCCTGTAGTTATTTTGATTCGCTGCCAAGATGTTAATGCATGTTGCATCCGGACCCTCACTGCAGATGGAGGGCCCATAATTAGCTTCATTTCCCTTCATCAGTGCAAAAGGAGGGTAAATCTGTTTCTGAGACGAAAAAACTACACTCTGACTAAGGGGTGGGTTTCGGTTGTTGCACCGTCTGCTGAGAAAGTTCTTGACGTCCGGCAGGAGCCCGTGGGCTGAGGTCAACGTGTTTCTAGGCACTGTTAAATGGAGCTACGGCCCCAGCATGGCACTGCTGTCAGACCTCACAGCCTCTGTCGACAACTTAGGGGGCTTGTAAAGAGGCCAGGGCTGATGGGTTTTTAGTCTCCTTGGGCGGCCAGCTGGAAGAAAATTGGAATGATCCTGCGGTGTGTGAGTTGGTGTGTGTTGCAGCAAGACACACTTTGAAAGTCCAGAAATAAGGACGTGTGTGTGTGTGTGTATAAAAATACCTCCTTCTGGCTGGGTTGGGAATCAAAACTAACACAATTTGGCAGCATATACCTTTGGAGAGCCAGTGAGGGATTGTGTCCGTGTCATTGTTCTAGTGAGTCCAAATGGTCAGTCAGAGCACTTGAAGGGAGAGAAACCTGAACCTCCATATGCATTGCTCTGAAAATAGCACTGTATTAAAGAGAAGCTAAAGGCTAAAGATCTAGAGTTCCTATTCAGTTGCATAATGGTGTTGCCTATAGTTACAGGTTGCACATATACTGTATTGTTTAACACTACGGTCACAAAAATCTGTTTTGATAGCAGCCAGTGTTAATCTCATTGATAAACTTTTGGGGTTTCCTGTGATTTCATAATAAAAGTCATCCTCTCTTTCACCATATAAATGATTTTATTTTGAAGCTTCAGCATAAGGAAATGTTCGCTTTGCATTAGCAGGAAAAGGAATACATCTCTTCTGAGAATGAGCAGTAGCCGATTTGAATGAGCAGTTGGCTGTTTGGCTGCCGCTTATGGAAATCTCTGATGTGGGTATTAAATAATTTAATAATGCAGGCATGTCGGTAAAGACGTTCTGCCATCAGATGGCCTTATCACAAAAGAGGGATGGCTCTGATAAACAATTGCACTACTGCTTCATCAGTCACCAACACAGGAAAAGAAAACTTCTTTTCAACCAATGAAATGACACCTACGGTTGTGCGATTCCTTTGCTTCAAATGACGTTCACACCAGAAATGAACTGAACAAGAGATCACTTTACAGTAGTTTGAGACCATCCCTTTGGTCTCGAACAACCACTTTCTGGTCTCCCTCAGAGTCACCCCAACCCAAACAAACTGCAGCAAGGGAATGAAATGTAGACGAAGATGACATAAAATCTATGGAGTCCAGTTTAGGTTACATCTCTGAGTTTAAAGGTTTGTCAAACTGCACAGTTATAATCATACTGTTAGACATTTCTACAACTTTGGAAAGTTGTGCTTATAACACCAATCATTTTGTCTTTGATGTATTGTGATAATTTACATCCTTAAGGAGCTGTATGCTGTGCTATGACATGGGCACAGACAGTTGCACTGCACGGTGCTCTGTTTATTCTAAATAAGGTATCCAAGTGCGTGTGTTTACACATTTTCCTCAATGTCTGAAAAAAAATCTTGATAGTGGTACTTCACTCTGAAACTGGGGGTGCTAATTCATGAAAATACCATTTTTTCCACCCAGTGTTGCTTTAAAGAAATCACACTGGAAAATACACAGAGCTGCATGAAAACCAGGAGACTGCTGAGAGAATAGATGAGGAAGGTTGAGAGAGCTCTGAGTCTGAATATTAAGTATGTGTGAATGCAGAGCCAGAATATACTGTATCCTTCGATGTGTGAATGAGATGTGATGTCCTCGTCAGGGCGGATCCTTGTATCTTGTCCAATGTTCCAAATGGTATTCATGCTAGGAGGAACTCTAGCTTCTTCCCAGCGTGAGTCTCTCTTTCAAAGGCGCAGATCCGCAGGCCCTGCGTTCGCCAGCGTGGAAATGCTTCTGATGATCAAGCTAATTTAAAACTGCACTCTTGAAATCTTGGCAAGTCAAGACACTTCATAACATTTTCATAGAAGAAGTGCCTTTTAAGTAATAATCCAGAACAAGGATTTCTATCCCAGTGATTCCTCCCAGTTCATGTTTGCAAAAGCATCAGCGGTGAACAATATAGACTGTAGCATGAGCCACGGCAGCTACCACAGCTGGACCACTGACAGTAGAAAAATCTGCAAACAGCATTTAAATCCTTTAAGTTTTCATGTGATGGGAACAGAGCATATTGTTAACACAAGACACATGTGATCACAGGAAAGGTTATAATCTTTCTCAGTGTCCCACTGATATGCCAAAGAGTTAGTATGAAAAAAATATGTATTCTAGATGTTTTCCACATGTATCACAGCTTTACCAGGCTCCTTTACACAGTGTGCAGTGTGGTTGCAGGGTAAATGGGGCCTTTATGCAGTCATTTTTACAGTCATTTAACATTGGACTCAGATAGGGAATGCTTTTCCTGAGCAAGAGAGAGATATACACGAAAAGTTTGACTGAGTAAGACAGAGTTACTGGCATTCTCTCAGCCTGCAGCATCTTGTCCACAGCAGAGAGTGGTGGGACTCTGTTGGAGGTGCCTTGTTGATTTTCCCCGTTGATTCCTACTTAAGATCAATATCTTCTCAGGTCCCCTTCAGTCCTCTTACTTTCCAGGGTTAATCGACAGCAATGGAAAGCTCCAGGGACTTGTGGAGACCCTGCCTTCTAATCCTTTCACTTTGTGCGAGATAAATTGAGGACTGTTGACAAGATCTTGACTTAATTTGGTGCAGAATATCTTTTATCCCTGCCCGTGGACATGTCCACATGGACCCACCACTGGGAACTCACCCCAGCAGAACTGTATGACAAAGTGACATCACAAAGCTTACATTATTATTTTGTATTAAAAAAGTTTGATGCTGTAATTTCCATGTCAGGAAAGCAAAACAGTACTTAATATGATGCCTTGAGGGTCTTGCTTTGCTTCTCAAAGTCAAGTTTGTGATGTGAGGAGTCACCTTTTGAATATTCCCACAATATTTCCATACATTGGTTAATAATTCACCCAAATTTACAGGGAATGTGGCAGTGTTTGTAATATACATAACTAGA
This sequence comes from Nibea albiflora, assembly GCA_014281875.1. NCBI lineage: Eukaryota > Metazoa > Chordata > Actinopteri > Sciaenidae > Nibea > Nibea albiflora. The sequence continues at coordinate 13,485,349 of CM024801.1, forward strand.
CCTAATCATATGCTGAATTTTGTTAAGCTGCCTGAGGCATTTCACTCAACATCATCATACTGCATGTGCAGCAGTCACTTAAGAGTTGTAAATAAGCTACATGGATGGATGTTGACGTTGGATGCTGACCTTGTTTTAAATTGCATATTATGGTCTCATCATTGATTTGTTTGATCTTTCAGAACGCCTTAGGAGATTCTACTAAGAACAGAAGTTGCAACGCATAAAGATCAAACAGAGGCTTGCTAATTTAAGTTCAATATGAGTTATTCTTAGAACAATGGTTCCTTGACCAAAATAAGATCAAAATTAAAATAGGGGGTGACATCAGTTGAAAAATAGAGGTGAAAAGTTCAAAATGCATATCAATGAGAGGGTAATTCATGCCTTCCCTTCATTTCTGCTCTTTATTTCACTGCAACTGAGCTCACACTGGTCTTCTCTGGAGCGTGTCGAGCACTGCGATGCCAAAGTCCTGAAGAGGCTGTGGAGAAAACAAACAAAATCTGGACGCCTGAGGTTTGGGATGAGGCCAGATTTGACAAAGCAGTCAGTCATCACTCTCCCAACAATCCTGAAAACAATGAACACGCCACAGTGGGCTCACCATCTGTTTGGGGGGGGTTGGAATGTTGTTTGGCTCTCAATATGGTTAGTGAGACATTATATGCTGCTGTTTTTGCTCAATTCGAATGCATTTTGTAAATTCGAATGCATTTTGGTACTCGTTTAGAACAGTTTTGCTGACGCATTCTTAGGACACAGTCCCCTCTAATGTAGCTTTTCTTCAGCTCATTAAAATAGTGCACCAGCAGCGGAGTACAAAAGATCCTCACAAGCTGCAAGAACAAAAAGTACAGGACAAGGTACAGTCCTTTTTTTCTCCCTTCTTCTTCTTGGGGTTATTGGGCAGCAAAGACTGACTCTTTTAATAGTAATAAAAAAGTTAGTACTTGATTGATCTATACTTTTTTGGATTATTTAGATAAAATGAAATGCCATACACGGAAATACCACACGATATCAAAAGATCTACGAAATAAGAACTTTTATTCATAATATATTCATACTTGTACACAAGTAAAATAAAATGCATATCTATGGTTCCATTGCAATCTCCATAAACAAATCGACAGCATTCTTTTGGTAAATGCTACCCATATACCCTTTCTGTCATGAAAATAGAACTAAAATTGGGGGAGGTAAAACATTTGCCTTTATAAACATAAAAAAACATAACATTACCCAACAAATGCATCACTTTGAATAAATAATGGGGGGGTGTGGGGGGTTATTTTCATTAAACTGACCCAACATTCTTTGTCTGCGCTCTGTATCTGATTCCTGTATTTGTTTTTTTGTTTGTTTGTTTGTTTTTATTTTGTCTTTTTTTTTTTTTTTATTTCTTCCAGTGGTCTGTCTAAGCAGTAAAAGCTTTTGAGAGGGAAAGGGGGATGAGTCTCCGAAGTGTAGCTTAGACACAGTACAGTAAGTACATAGAGAACAAACAATTTTGGGCACCAATTCATTATATACATTAGATCTGTAGTGTTCTGTAAAGGCATCCATTTTGTTAAATGTACTCTAATGTCCTCATCATTGTTTGTCCTCACCCGTGATGGGTTAAATGTGACTCCTCTATTTTCAGTCACTGTCTGTTGTGGATGTCACTGCATCTTCTGTTATCATTGTCATGAGCATCAACAATCTTGAGTCCTGTGTTCAGAGTAAGATCAGGAGTCCTAAGACATGGCTAGAGATATCCAGATCATGGGAATGAAGAGAAAGCGCAGCACTTGCAAAGTAGATCCCCGGCCTTTGATGCACTGTGTGTCTGATTTGGGCTTTTTGGAACACTTCTTTTTCTTTTTGTTTGATGCTGTAGATGATTCCAGATTGTCTATAAGGTCAGGGTTTAGGTTTTCCAAAGATTTATCAAGGGTGTTGGACAAGGTTCCAAGTGGTCCATCATTCTGCTTGTTCTGGGTCTCGTTTTTCGTTCGTTCTGGCTCCTTATGTTTAGTCTTTGACATGTTCTCCTTTTCCTTCAGGGGGTTGTTGGTGATTTGACGGCTCTTACCAGACAGGATAGAGGACTTGTCATTATCTCCAAGGCAACACCTGGGAATGGTGTCCCCAAGAGGATTTTCAGTGGAGGGAAATTTCCCGGACTGTGCCTTGGAGCTGAAGAGATTGGTCTGGATTTGAGGCGTTTCTACGCACCCCTCCAAGTCTTCACTTTTCAGTCGTTTCAGGTCCTTCCCTGCCAGGAACTCAGGAACATTGCACTCCAGTTCAGAGCTGGAACCCTTGAAACGTTTGAACCAGTCCCACAAGGTCCTCGCCCGGCAGTCACAGATCCACTGGTTCCCATTTAAACGCAAATATTGAAGAGTCATCAGCGGGTCCATGGTCTCTCCCGTCAAGACAGTAAGATTGTTGAAGAACAAGAAGAGGGATTTGAGCTTACCAAGATCACTAAAAGCCCTTGGTTGGACATAGATAACTCGGTTCTGGTGTAACAGCAGCCGGTCCAGATTGATTAAGCCTCGAAACATGTTGTCTGTTACTATCTTGATTTTGTTGTTGTGCAGGTAAAGATAGGTGAGATTGGCAAGGTCCAGAAAAGTGTCATCATGCAGGGTTAGAATGTTATTGTCCTGCAGATAAAGGTACTGTAGGGAGAACATTCCTCGGAAAACCCCAACGGGGAGCTCTGATAGGCCGCACCTGTGCAGGTGAAGGGTGTGCAGCTTAGTTAGGCCCCGGAAGGCTGTAGGACTGATGGTGCGGAGGTTGCTGTTGTCTCCGATGTCCAGTTCCTCCAGTTTTTCCAAGCCGTAGAAGGCTCCAGCCTCGATGTAGGTGATGTTGTTGGAGTAGAGCCAGAGAACAGTAAGATTGTGGCAAGAGCTAAAGCTGGTAGACCTCACCACCGTTAACTTGTTGCTCTGGAGGAATATCCGCTGGCTCCGCACGGGGATCTCAGTAGGGATGGAAAACAGTCCTTGTTGTTGGCAGGCCACAGTGGGCCTGGGCTCACTATAGCACACACACTTGGCAGGGCAGCTGTCAGTTTGAGGCACGAGGTTCAGCCACATCACCAGAAACAGGAGTCGCCCCCCTACAGAGACAGAAAAAAAAAAACATCAGTCGATTAGTAAATAATGTATGTAAATATTATAAGTCAGTTCTAATATAGCCGCAGAAATCTGTACAAATACACAGATTCAGGACAAAGTGTAATATGCATAAACCTTTGAAAGAACACCCTACATTTGAATCAGACAACCTAATTGGAGAATCAGTTTGATACAAAGCATGGGGGTAGTTCTCATGAAGAGTAGATGAAATAGATTTTAAATGTTTTGTTTTTTTTTTATATTCAAATGCCTGAAAATACATTTTTGAAAACATCAGGGATGCCACTGTATGACCAATATTTGATGTGCACAGTTTAAGTCAATGATACTGCACACACCATTAAATTACATAACCAACAAAATCCAAAACATTTTTTTTTGCATAAAGTGTAACATTCAGCAAATTACTCGGAGAATAGGGAATCCTCTTTTTAAGTGATTCAGCAAGTATTTTAACAGAGATGTTATTTGAATCTGGGGACACATCTCCCTGCTGGCTCTGCTGACATGAAGACTTAAACAGCCGAAGAAGAGTCCTGTTAAGGCAGACTCATTTGAAATTGAGTGTGTGTGTTTTTTTTGGGGTTTTTTTTATATGGAATTAGCTCGCTCTAATAAGGCGGACATAACTAATGGTGTTTCAGCGTTCCTGAGGTTGACATTTAGCCTGACGCTGGGAGATAAGCTTTCATGCCAGGCTAAGAGATTGATGCCTGGGTAAAGAAGGCTACAGAGACCCTGCTAGAGTTTCTACTGTGCAGCCATGACTGAAGAATTTTTTTTTCCTAAGTGCAGCATGAAGATGAGATACGCAAGAGGTGTGGTAGCACTCAGAGCACGGCTTGTAAAGATTCTCGTATGTGTTTGCCCCGAAGGCATCCATGTTTAAAATAAAGCGTATTCCGCATTTGCTTGTATTAATTATTTCTGCTAGTCCTCTGACATGGTTCAGATCAGGTTGCAGCTCAGTACCATAAGTGTAATGGGCTGGATTACCACGTGAATAATTACTTCTGACGTTACACTCTTGTAGTTAAAAAAAAAAAAAGTGCATATATCGGTTCTTCCGTATTCTTTCATGTAGAGATGATAGTGTCACAGGCATGTAGTATCAGCATATAATGGCAGGTACACCTCCAAATCTCTGAGTCTTCTTCAGCGCCTGTTCCGACTGAGGATTTCCAATCTCTGCTCCTATGCACACGTGAGGAATCCCAAGCTTGCGGGCATGACAGGTAGTGAGGCTCTGGAAAAATGCATGAGACTCTGCCCTCCCTCCATTCCTACTCTCCCTCTCCTCATTCCCTTGCAATGTATTGTGGTGCAGCCCATCTCTGGACCTTGTTAAACGGAGCTCTGGTGTGGCCTGACAGCAGCCCTCTGCTGCACTTTCCCTCCAATCTCCCTGCTCAGCCGTCAGACTGCCACCGGAAAGCTGTCAAGACTTTCCACTCTTTCTGCATCGCAGCACTTTTCCCTCAGCACTGCCTAACAATAGCAATATTTTATCGCACAGCACGCTTCGTGTATCTCCTCTGCCGTCTTCATTTTTTCCCCCTGTGCTGTCTATTCATTAACAGGCTATTTCCACCCACGCGTTGCATGTCAAAGCCTGCTTTCCTCAGCTCTCGGCATAATATTTCTTGTCTTTGTTAGCATCTGTTGAATGACAGCGCAAGCCCCATAATGTCATCAACTCCGTCCCAATTATTTTTTGCTCACTAACAGCATCTTCACATCTGCACCACAGTGATTACATTACCATATGATACAAACATAATACCCAGTCATGGCTTCCTTCACTCTTTCATAACCCCATTTCTTAATAACCTCTGCATGACTTCACAGTTAGACCTCTCACCTTTCACTCTAGAGACTCATATGCTGTGTTTCCACTATTGATCGGTCAACAATGCCGGTCTTTCCCCTTCTATTTCCATCACTACTTTGTTGTCTTTGCTTTAAATCTAAATGGTAGCAAAACAAAAAAAGGAGCTAATGTTTCGCTGTTTGTCCGCACAACTGTTGACACAAACCCTAATATCTTAAAATACAGCATCAAGGTTCTGGGTGAAAAAAAGAAGAAAAAAAAATCCATTCCTTATCGTCTTTTGCCAGCTTTAGTTTCAACACTTAATCTTCCCCTATCTGCTGTGTCAAAACAAGGCCCCGAGCACTGCCTTCCTGTTTCAGACCCTGCCAGTGGCCTCTCTTCTGAGAGCTATATTATTGTACAGTAGCAATCATCACTCTGTTTAAGAGCAGACAAGCCTCTTTGTTTCCTCCTGACTGACACTATTGCCCCTTCAGCTTTGAGTAGAGTACAGCACTTCACCTGCTCCCTCTCCTCCAGGACAAGCACTTCTGTTTGCAATATGAGCCTGACAATATCTGGCAGGTTAAAAAACTGAGGGCAACCTGTGTTTCTTTGCGATGTGATGTTCCTTGCTTGACTAATTAAATTGCATGTCAAAACAAACTCTGCAAAATCATGCAATGTTGCTGTTTTGGACATTAAATTAGACAGATATTGGGCACTCCTTGTCTCCTGCTTCGATTGAATTAGCGAGCTTCAAGCGTGACGATCTGAAAGACCTGCAGTTTGTAGTTTTTTTTAAAAAAAGTGGTCAGTGATGTAAAAATAAGGCTAAGTCCAAAAATAAGGTGTCAGTTTTCAGCTGGAAGATTCACATTCAGAACAGAGAGATGCCCACAGGAGTGGGATGATAGACACTTATTGTATAAGTGCATCACTTAGCCAGACTCCTCGCTCTTTTCCATGTGTCTCTGTCATGTTTGAGCCTCCAAACAAACTCTCAGCGCTCATTTGTCTTACTGCGAAAACACAACATGCATTTTAACCCTTCCTCACGCTCTGAAACCCGCAATGAGCACGCCGGGCATGTCGGGACAGCGCACATTCAGAGGGACTCCGATTCATCACGGTGGCTTTACTTTGAAGGGCTGGGGATTGGGCTGGGACGGCTAACATGACAGTCTTATCCCCTTGGCCTGGAGTGGAAGTGATGTCTCTGTCAGAGATGAATCACAGTAATTCTCCAGAGGGACCTCCTGGCCTCTTTCTGAAATCATACATTATTGTATTGCTCAGAGGCAGGCCTGCATTTAATATAGTCATGATCCCTTACTCTAAGGTCGTGTATCTTGTGTGAATCCATCCATGCATGCATAAATTGTTTTTATATCATGTTGAAAGAAATAACTTCAAGTAGCTATATAGGGTATGGCATTTGTATGAGCTGAGAGTAATAAATACCAGTAACTCTGTGCATCTTATGAGCAGTGAATACAAAAATATGAAGATTGTTTTCCTCCACTAAGATTACAGAACATTTAAACACTTTGACACTTCATTACTTTCAGAGATCAGAATTCGAGAGTAATGCAGTGACCTACAGCGGAGAAGTTTGGATACAAGACAGATCCAAATTATCAGAAAAATGTGGTTTGATGTCACACCTCGGCTTCCAGTCAGCCTGAAATGTCTATGAAACTGAAGAAATCCAGGGGAATTCATGAACTAAACTATGATACTCTACCCATTGTTCTCTGGCTTTGTTCGTTTATGTACCCAGCTTCTATCGGTCTGAATGCGCCACATATCTGACATGTGGTCAATTTGGCTATTTAGCCATATTTAATATTTTAAAATTGTGCACGAAGCAGGTAGTTAGCTAATTAAAAAAATGTTCCTTAATCAAACTCATTGAGGACATCAGCAAGTTCATGGCCACCCTTGATGATTATGATGGCTTTCTGAGTTTAAGTGATGCTGTCCCGAACTAATTACATGCACTCTCGTAACTGTAAATTAATCCTTTTTTTGCGTGTGTGTCTACTTGGAGGGTAGCTTCTGAATCAGTCCTCCCACTCCTGCAGAGTTTTTGATAAAGCACTTTTGGAAGAGCCAGAATTACACAGTAGCCTACAGTTATACTGTCATGGCTGACCAGGAGAATATTCCATTTAAGTTTGCTTTGAACCACTTTTTTTTCCCTTCATAAGCCTGTGAAAAAAAAGTTTTATTAAAGAGAAGAAATGGTCTTCGCTTTCAAGAGCATCTGTGAATTGCAGAGGTATTGGTTCGTAGGGCATATTCATATGGAAAGGTTGTGATCAGAAGGCCACATTGGCCCTTTTATGGATACCACATTTACCCTGTCACCGAGTGCACTGTTCAAAAGAGCTACTTTTCTTCTTTTACTCAGTTTTCAATACAATTATTCTTACTTCTAGGGCAAGTGGTGTTTCTTCACATGGACATTCAAGTACTTTTTCAACCTTGAGGCAGCTAATCGTGGTTCCTATTTGTGTCATAATGTAAATGCAGCAATGTGATTCTGGTTGGAATAAAGCGTGTGCAAGCATTTACCTTTTACATAAAATATTAAGTGGACTTGATTGTGGAATGATTGTCGTTGTCAAAAAAAGGTTTCCTGTGTTTCTGTATCTCCCACTTTTTCTAGTAGAGCACACATGCGTGCATGGCAAACAGACAGGCACGCACACCAAGGCAGATTTGTGCTTGCCCTTGCACCATTGATAAACCAGATGCCGTGATCTTAAATAAAGATGCACACATCAGATTAAGCAGGTTATTTAGGGCATGATGGACCAGAGAGTCGAGCTGGAGTCCCTTGGCTAAGTGTGGAGTGTTGCACAGGCATCAGTAGCAGCTTCAGCATGCAGACGAGGACACAATTAGAAGATGAACAGGGGGGACAGATGAGGTCCTGTTTGACACACATCTGACACAGCACTTGCCCAAGCAGATGGCTCATGAATAACTGAGGGAACCGGAGGTCGGCATGCAGAAGGAAAACCAGAGCCAGAGCCATAATGTGCGTGTGTTTGTGTGTGCGTGTCTATACATATACATAGATGTGTGAACATGTGCGCACATACATGGAAGTCTCTCCTTGTCTCTTAGAAAGATAAAATCAATAGCAGTGCCCATCAGGTAAATACTTCTGTTCTGGCATAACTGCAGTAGACAGACAGGTTGTCGTATGACAACTGAGAAGTGACAGCAGTAACAATAGACAGGCAGCTGGCAATGGCCTGACAGTGCGAGAATGAGCTTGCAATCAGAGGGCTGTCGGATCGAATCCCCGCTCAGCTGGCGAACAATTGGAAGATAAAGTGGGAGAGAAGAGTTCTTCCTTTCAACGACTGCCATCAAATTACCATCGACCCTTGAGTGACGCACTGACCTCCCAGCTGCTTGTATCCTCGCTCAGTGGGAAATCAGTCCGGACTGTGTTGTGCTGAACATTCACAAACTTTTGTTGCTGTCAGCAGTGATGGAAACTTACTCGATTCAGTAACTTTACTCAAGTACTGTACTATACCCACGTACAGTTCATTGAAAGTGAAAGAAAACGTTGTTCTTTAATAGCTATCAGCTGTCTGCTTACATGGTTGTGTAGAGTTGTCTAATATAGGGATGTTCTAAAGCATTCTTACTCTGTGAAATTGAAGACAGTGGCATGCCTCCAAACCACTGTGTCTCTTCAGCCAAATAGCATAGTGTTCTATGGTATTGCTACCTTTACTTGAGATTACACTGATTTAGTGTTTGCGTTCCAGTCAAATTTGCAAAGGGGGAGCTGAGGAAAACATAAGACATGGTCAAAATCGATGCAGCGGAGGCTGAGATATTCTGACTTTTAGTCCCTAGGTCAAGCTCCAGGCACGATTGATCCCACGGCTACTAGTGCGAATCAATAACCATCCTTTATTTGCCCTTCTGCCTGGTAAATGCCCATGTCTTTCAAACTACATAACCGTTTCTATTGAGGGTTTTCCATTATAAATGTGTAGTCCACAAGCCAAGGTTGAGATACTCTTGAGATGCAAGGGCTGCCTGAATAATTCTCTCAACACAACAAAGCTTCACATCACATGCTGTGTAATACATCTCATGATTAGTCTATCGCGTGTGCATTGGTGGAATGTCCCTCTGAGTACAGGATGGATACTTCTCACACCACTATTGGAATATATGGGAAACACTCCTCTGACTATCTATAAAATGAGTTGCTAAAACGACGACACTTTTTCTTCTAAATTGCATTTAAAGATGGCTGAAATAGAGTCAGGTATGCTTAAATACCACTACAGTGGATTAATTGTAGTGTGGTGGCACAGAGCCACTGGATTAGGGGGCAAAAATGGCACATTCCTCATGACTCTATTGTGTAGTTGGCAGCAAACCAAGTCGCCCTCAGTGCTGCTACAGCTTACTATGAAATGTACCACAGAAGGCGTTGGGAGTCAAGTCTACCCGTGAGGTTTTGCAGAATGGCTCAAATCCATCTTTTGTGCCCTCCTCCACATGTCACAGACTTGGGCAATTTTCACATGTGAAGCCATGTAAAATGCATAATTCAAGTAACGTAAGCTGAAAATAATGCAGGCATCCACCGAGCATGAGTGTGTGGGGGTGTCCAGATGCACTTCTCAAGCCACAGAGGAGCAAGAAATTCCGAATGCCCTACTTTAGGTTTTGTGCCGTGCGGTCTGCCAGTAGTGCAGCCAAGCATTTTTGCTTAACAGAGTGTATAAGGCTTTATCTTATCTACACATGGCTGGAGAGAAAATAAATGAGGGTAGCTGCTACAGCACATGCCCCATGTGTCTTGGTGTTGCTTAGCTCTCAGGCAGACTTTAGCACAGGTGTTAACAACATTTTAGCAGGCATCTTTTTTTTTTCTTGTTTAAAACAGTGTATGTCATCTTCTTCAAGTACTAAGAGGATTTGTGCAAAAGTCCATCCTGCAAAGAAATACACAAGAATGACGTAACAGCATTATACCAGCTGAGACTTTTAAACTCATGATATGAAGCAGTTTTCACCAAACTCGAAGCTGTGCTGGCTCGATCATGTCTTATAGTTTTTACAGCACATTCTCCTATATGCGTGAGAAAAATAACAGTCTTCCCTCTTTTTTTCACTTATATTTGTTTACACTCTGGCCTTAGTGACTCCAGTGGATTTAATAAGTAGCATTGCTGAATAGTGATTCCAGCAGTGCAACATGTGCATGTGTTCCTCCGTTCATTTGAGTAAACTATGACGCCTAAAAGAGAAGAATCGTATTTTATATGAGGTCCTTATGGTTTCAGGTACTTTAAACAAAGCATGATTCACCACTGCCAAAACTGCTCTATCATGCAGCTCGGGGGCTCTCACTGTGTCAACAGTTTGAAATTGATGAGGATTGCGAGCCCTCACAGTTAATGTACCACACTGGCATGAAAGCAAATGAGGCCTAATGAATCACCGGTGTACTGTCTAAAAAGGATAACGGCCCCTGTACATACTCGATGATGGCTTCAGATAATGCTAACACCTCCTCATGTGAAGTGTCAGCTGGAGAGGGGAAGAGCGGCGACAGTACCCACAGGCAGCCTCATATATTTGGGCATGTGAAGATGAGAAAACACAATGAGGTGGTCCGAGCAGAGGACATGCTGTAATGAGTGGTTACACAGTTTGATGCTAGTTTGATGCCGTTGTATGCTATGCCTACTTTGCTGTAGGCAAAAGAATGGTCTGTTCTGTTTTTTTTTTCCCAGGCATGGAAGTAGAGCGACTGCAAACATTACACACTCCACATCCTTCTGACAGCTTCATTACTACAAAATTCCTGTGTTTGGCAGTAGCCCTCTTAGACTGGCACTTGTTGTGCTTGTCGGAGAGAAACTAGCTCTGGATAAAGTGTTGTGTTTGTGTGACTTACAATTGGGCAAAAAATACATCAAACAAGCACTTAATCTTTGACCAGTCTGAACTAAACCAAAGTCATTCTCTGAGTAATCTATTTAGTTGGTTTGGAAAATTGCTGTGTAGGAAAGTGTAGCTGTAGGGGAAACCAAAAAAAGATTTCTAAATTGCCAGAACCTTTGCTGCTTTGTTCTTGACATGGACTCTCTACTTAACCTTGTGAAGCCCTTGCGCCCAGGATAGAAACAATCGCAAGCACACGCATTAGTCATCCCAAGGTTATGCATAGGTGAATGTACTGTACAGCACAGATTGGTCATTTGAGTAGGCGGATTTGTCATTCAGGTGAAAATGCAATGAATGATACAGGTAGGCCCACTTGCCTTAGGCGAGAGGTGGTGAAAATGAGCCTGAGAATGCTTCACAAGACAAACCATTATTGACACCCTTTTTACTGCCATAATGTGTCATCTAACCTTCCTCGGTCTTCTCCAGTTTCGCAATATTGCACTCTGCCGGATTGGCGAGCTGACTATGCAGACTGGCTGCAAATGTGTCATATGCAATCACCTCAGACTGACTGAGACTGGGCAAGCCCAGGAGGACATGCTTTAACCAGCCGCAGACATCACTGAGGTGGATACAATGCATAATCTGTCCATAATGTCACTGGACACACACACACACATAAAAAAGAAAGAAAAAAAAGAACTCCACATGCACACAGATTCATATGGTTCAAAAGATTTGTGCATGCAATTGCATCTGTGATGGCTGAAATTTATGGGGCATGGAGGTGATGCGTTATGCAAGCAGGGCTTTTTTTTTATATGCTTCACAGGCTCCATCTTTGTAGTGTGAGGTTACAGCTTCATCAGATCTGGAAGCATAACTGGGACTTAATCAATTAACTAGATCGTTTTAACAACAGGATCATGGATATATGTCGACCTATTTTAATGTGAAATGTAAAAAAAAAAACACACACACAGAAGGTTGCTCTGGTACATTGCCTCTAGTGCAATACAGAACAAATTGTACTTGTTTTTTTTTTTTTTTAAACTGTGTATTTTTTAACTGTTGGAGGCCCACAAAGTTGAACATGGAGAAAAAAAATAGATCAGCTGCATAAAAATAGAGAGAAACATAGAGAGCCATGATGCCCATGCAGGTGGTCAGTGTAGCAGCTTCAGCTGATTATAATGGACGTGCTCTGCTGCAGGCATACAGTACTGAGGCTGGTGTGTCAAGCTGCATCCGTGCCGTATGCGTTTCAGCTGCTATAACAATATTCACACATGTAATTAGACATATGTATGTTTATGACATTTTCTAACGCTGACCAGAGGACATTTCTATCCTCAATTGGAGCAGTCGCTACATAAGTCAAGGGGGTACTTAAATCTGCTAAAATAGTTTTATCGTAAAGTAACATTGTGTAACTTTTCTACTTAGAAAAATTATTTACTGTAGAAATAACTTCTGGCATGTAATCAGGTGAATGGGTAACTCTTTCATTCTCACTCTGCTTCCCATGCACGTGCATGATGCAACTCTATGCTCCGAGGACAATCCCCCGCGAGAATTTTGTAACACTTTACGGCACTAAGTCACACACCACCAACTATTTCTCCCGTTTTGGTGAAATTGGATCATATTTTATGGAGAAAATGTTCTGTTCTCCTTTCGGCCGCCCTGCCTCAACTCTCGCTGATCTACAGAGTTTTCTGATGGACAGCAAAGTTAACTGCTGCAAACTATAGCCGCTGTTAGCTAATGTTGGACCACCGGGAAGTTTTTAAAGCCCATCGTGCAGGGGAATGCTGATGGGGAGCAGATTTGGTGTCATGCCAGAACCGGAACTGGGCATGCGGGCACGGTACACCTGCATCAGCTTCCTCTATGGACATAATGGGGAAGAGTCTGAAGGGAATGTTTTGACTTTTAGTTGAGTAGAGCTTTGCGCTGGTTGATGATTCAAACATTACGTAACTTGTTCCAGTTATTGAATAAAGTACACTTTAAAGAGTTTTTGTTAAAAAAACAAAAAAAAACAATTTGTTTTCTTTTACAATTATATTATTTTTTGTGTTTTTTTAAATGTCTATGCTGCAGCTGGCCATCTCTATCTAGTCCTAACTTGAAAATTAGCTGACGCTTACAGGGAACAATTTGGGACACTACTTTTACTTCAACATGCAGACTGGAGGAGCCAGGGATCGAACCGCCGATCAGCTGCTTAGTAGAGGACTCGCTCTACCGCTACCTCCTGAGCCACAACCACTAATAAGCTCATATTAGTATTATGTGGTATTCATTAAAACTCCCTCTGCAAAAACACATTGGTTGAATACAGTGCAGACTCTTCCAGTCAGTCAGATGGTACTGAAGAGTTGTTGTTTTTTTTTTTCCCACATTAATATGCAGACAGACATACAGACAAAACGGCATAGCTCTCCATGGGATGACATGTCATGTAGCACAGTGCTCATCAAGCTGTTATTTGTGATGCTAGCTGCAAAGCAGCTCAGCTATGCCATGTGACATATGGGAGAGTGTTCATTTCAAAGAGATGAAAGGGGAATGACGGGATATATACGGCCAGTGCCTTCTAGGAGAGCGGGACATTTTAATGATGTGTGAATGACAGAGAGCGACTGCATTGCCGTCTAAGAAAGGGAAGTCAATGAGATCTCCGGAGGAAGAAGATGAATGAGGCGGATAACTGGGAAGAGGCGGGCAGGTGGCGCCCAGTTTGCAGTCTGTGGTGACTGACCGGTTTATTGTTGTGCGGGTGGTATTTACATGGTCTATTTCATCACATCAAAATGTCCGCATGTTTAATCTCTCAATTCACATTTACAGCATATTAATATTCTCTATCTCACACGACACATGCTCTCATGCACCATCTCATAAGGTGGCCATTATTTATCCATTATCTCTAACAATGACTGTTTAATTCCTTTTTGGTCCCTGTGCATGACTCATCAGACACACAGTGGAAGGAACACACAGGCACAACAAGCCCGTGCTCATCTGTAAGAAAGAAATGGCTAGAGGAGAAATACACCCTGAGAGTAGCAGAAAATGAAATTAATAAAATAAATAAATTAGGTAGATCATTTTGCAAGTGCTAACTAATTCCGTCCAGCTTCCTTGTAGATCCATCTATTTTGGATGTGTAGGCAGCCCTGGAGGCATGTTGACCTGAAAAAGACAAACCTCTCCCTTCCTTTCATCTTCTGAGTCAGTTCCTGCAAGCAAATGTATTAGGGCCAATAACACAAGGCCTACTTCTGCTGTTCTGCCCTGTAACAGGGCGCAGTGCTCTCAGCAGTGTTTTGCACCCATCACATCGGATTCTTTAAAGGTCTTTCTTTTTCCAAAATAGCACTGTCAAAGGGATATGTTGGGATTTGTTGCGCAATGAAAACTATTGAAATCCGGTAAATATTTGTGGAGGCTGCGAACACTCTCTGTGAGTGTATGTAGGTGGGTTTTTTGACATTAGTGAGGTATAGGATCTCATATCTCCCACTGCCTCCGCATACATCTGATTCATTCTCTGTCCTGGACCTTCCACTTAAACCCAACGCATGTGAAAACTGCAGCTTTGAAACTGAATTTAGCTGCCTCTATTGACTCAAAGCAGTATTGACTGTATATATTAAAGCACAGACGGGAATAAAGGCCTTCAAGCACATCATAAGGTCTCTATTCTCCGCTGTACTTTGAAGACAAATGACAAACAATTGCAGCGTTTTGGCTGAAAACGAAACACCACTGGGGTGGAGTTAAAATATTAAGGAGGTGAAAAACGCTATTGCTCTATTTATTTGTAGAGCACATATTGAAAAAAAAAGAAACAAACTAAACCAGATAAAAAAAATAAAGTAAAAGATAAGCCATGTTGATACTCAGAAGCGGGAGAGCCAAAAGCCAAAAAGGGACTTTCCAGAGTAAGCCTTCACTACATTCATTTCAAGGTTGTGGTGCTGCTTGAAGGCGAAGGTGAACGAGCTTACCAAAGTTGACTTTCAACCCCCCCCCCCATATTTTCTGTTGTAAATGTCAGCGAATCCATAAACAAGTTGGCAGTCTTATCTTTCGGCTAGCGATCAGGCACAACCTGACTGCAGGATCTCTGCAGTGCACCACAGCAAAGACACACTCAGTGACTTGGGGAGCATTTGGATTCCTCTTTTTAGTTTGAATGGGTAAAGGTGTGATAATGGGCCCTTGCGGCAGACATTTTCTTTGGGGACATTCTCACTTGTACCTCAACTCGTCCCTCCCGAAAAAGGAATAGAAACAGCTGGGGCCTGGTTAGTTTAATAAGCCCACTTCAGAGAGGGTCTTATACTGAGCGCTCTCTCCTTTGGAAGACTTGTGCATTATTTACCGCCCGCCACAGTACTGCCGCACCCTGTGCAGACAAAGCAGCCTACTGCGGGGGAGATAAGAAGGATAGACGGATGAGAGGATAGAAAACAGAAAAGGAGGCAATGAAGACAGAAAGACATTAGGAACACCACCACCCAGCAAAGCCCAGAATCAGTTAAATTCCTTCCCTTCAGCCTATCTCCTACTCCTCGTCCCTGTTGGCTCGATAAGGGCAGTTCTTTACATCAGAGGTCTCCACGGATCAGTCACCTTTTTCACTCGAAAGGTCAAGCACTGGCCCAAAGCTCAGATCAAGCTGGGAAGTCATCATTCCTGCTCTTTATCTCCCAGATGAGGGATGATCCGGGGCTGAGTGCCATGCCAGTCTGCCCCCATGTGCCCTCTAACCCGTTCGACATCTCCCCCCACACACCTCCTTGGGCTGCATCCAGAGAGATAGGAGAAGAGCTGGTGATACGTCAGCACCAGTTTCACAACCGCTCACGGCAGAGCAGCCATCAGATAAGACCGGAGTAAAGATCCAATGATGACAGTCGTCACTGTGGCACGACAGTATCTGAGCGACTGGGTCGGTCAGGCTATCCCGCTCACTACTGAACAAGTAAGCCACGAGATGAGAAGAAGGGATAAGCATGTCAGCATATGGCAGCCATTTGAGACTTTACCCTTTGCCTCCTAGAAAACATGAATCTCCAGCAATCTGCACACATCACCTCCCTGGATTCAACACAGGTGTACTCGCATTTGTCTTAAATTTTTGTACAAGCATATGCGTGTAATGCCGTTGTTGTCTCAGTCCCAAGACGGCTGTAGCACTGTAAGTGATGCGCTGGCGCAATTTGCGTGTCACTGTACTGTGGGACGACCCAACTGACAAGACTTCCTGCTTTGCTGCCTGGGTAATGAGTCATTCCAGCCCTGGAGAAAAACAATCTGGTATTTTTAAACTGCATCCTTCAGCTGTTCCTTTTTCCCTGGAGCTCCAGCTTGTGAGCTCTTGGTGGCTTGTAATACGAATGCCATTTCTAGCGCTCGTGCTAATGGGCCTGATATGTCTGAATAATACAAATGCATTTCACTGCTCTTAATGGCACTTTTGGTCCATCCATGCCCTGCTGATCAAGACTTAATGCTCTGCACGGTGCAACCTAATACCATATGTGTACGGGTTAAAAAATTAACCAGTAGACAGTTGGTAATATTGTGTTGTCAGGTTATAACACTGGTGTTTTGTATGATGAAAAGGGCAGGGGCACTATTAGTATGTGTTCCACCTACCCAAGTGCTAAACAGTACAAGTCAAGCGTGTGAATACTGCTTCAGAGGACAAATGTGGGCAAAAATGAATAAAACTAAAGACATTATGCTCCTGAATTACACAGCACCTCAGGAGTAGCAGGTAATTGACAAAGTGCTCAGGCTCTTAACTAAAAGTCGCTGTGTTCTACAAGCCTTGTTTTGCCCGTCTAAAAACGCAACATCTAGGATGTATTCAGTTATCTGAGTGAGAATAATGATGATGCTAGTGTTCTGATTTGTAATGGTTCCCTTTGCGTGCATAGAAAACAAATATATATCAATCTCCAGTTACCACACTAATAAAGGGTGTCTATAATTAAGAGCCACTCACCAGATGTCCTGTGAGCCAATGCCACCACTATGGGAGGTTTTTTTTCTTGTATTAGGACATTTATTTAAGTCAAAACACAGATGTATACTGAGGAATATTATTTTATTTATTATTATATTTGATACAAAATGCTAATATTTATTGAATTCTTACAGTGTAAACAGCATTTTATTGCAGTGTCTAGTTTAGGTAAATCAATTGTACACATCGACTGGCACTTTTATGAATAACAACGTAACGAAATTAAATTTAATCACAAAGTAAAATCAGAATCTGCATTAGTAGAAATTAGTACCTATAGTTATCGGATCATTTTCATAAACTGAAAAGTTTACCCCTGTTGTACCCCTCGTGATGCATTTGTATTAGCTGGTGGTTTGTACATGTGCCACTTTATTACATTATGCACACGTCTGCATGTGACATACGACAAGAAAGAAACAGACAGCTCAGGACAAAATCCCTCTTGGTAACCTCGCGTATGAAAAGTCTCCCCTCTCAGTCTGTATTCTGCTTAGAGAGGCGCTAGCGTTGTGCTGCATCACCTGAGCAGCCATCACCTGACAGCAGGGATTTCAATCATTATGCTGAGCTCGTAACCCCGTCTCCACCTCCGCCTCCCCCTTTTCTCCCAACGCAGCCACCCGCCACTGTCATGCTAATTTACTAGTGTGCACTGATGTGAGCACTCAGGTTTTTAGAGTTTTTCTCATAGACCCCATCATGGGCCGGCAATTAAAGTTACGCTTTATTTGAAACAGGAGCACAGAAGACAATAATTTTGTTCTCTCCTGAGGAAAATTCACTCAAAGGTCATAAGACAACAGCGCGTGGTTAAATACACACGTTTTCCCAAGAAGAAAATAGCTCAGGGCCAGATAATACAGAAAGCGAGGAGAGTTAGTTACAGTTCATAGCTTCCCAGGTATACCGGTGCATTTCTACAGGGCATCTATAAAAAATAAAAAAAAACGCTATGCAGCAACTGAAGTGGTTAACAATAGATTATGTTTGCTCTCCCACTTTTGTTGGCTATATCTATGGTAAACCGCCTCCAGTAAAGTAGAGTAAACAAGACGAGGCTCCGTGTCTGCTCTGAGCAACAAATCATGCTCCCACAGATTATCATTAGTCTCACCAGCCAGCAGACAGCAAGACAAGAGGCTTGTGCCGCAATGAAATTGAACACAAATTTGGTCATAAAGGAGAGCAGCAAATCACAGCGCGTTTGTATTAAAGTCCAAGTTAACTAACAGAACACCCCGATAGGCTAATCTTCATATGGTATCCGCGAGGCTCTGCATGGGATTTTGGAAAACAAAGCACTATGCACTTTCAAAGCTCATCTGCCTTATGGAGCTTTCACACTTTCTCATGAACATGACATGCCATTTATGATTAATGGCATTACCGGCCGGGCCAAGATAAGAGCTCAATTAGCTGTGTGGGCAAGGACCTTGACTCTATCTCCAGTGACTAATCCCATGGCTTTTGTTATGATTAGCAAGAGCAGAGTTTTAATCTTGGCTTCTGAGTGCCAGGCATTGGCCCAAACACAACTGATTCATTAGCAGTTAAAAATGCACTTCTGCTATGAGTGGTACAGTTGAGCACTTCACGGCGGAGGCTAGATAGATCGATGTTTGTGTTCCCCAATTTACCAATAGCTGCCATTTGCGTGTTTTTGTTAATATCAGTGGCAGCATTCATCGTCAGGAAATGAAGTCTTTGAACTGAAATTAATTCATCCACCTTGTTAATATTTTAGAATGATTCTCTTGAGAGTTGCCATCCGTTGCTAACCCACTCATCCTCCTGGGTGTGTGTCCTGCCTACATTCTTGAACCAAAGCTGGTTTCCAACAAATATATTTCTAGCCGCAGCAGCAATGCCCAGGGAGTTTTGCTGAAGCCCATGATCTCTACAGAACTGTCAAACGACTCTGGATCTTAGAGAACAAGCACAAAGAGGTCCCCTAACGATGCTCTTAATAATTCACCAGTTGTCCATTAAAAAAAGGAAAGAAAACAGTCAAGGACGATGCTTTCAATCATACAGCTTTAATTTGGTATGAAAACTTTCACCAAGGTATTATGAGCATCCTTGATTAAATATTTAGTGAAATAATGCAAGGATTAACCTTCTGGAGAGCAAGGGGGAATGCTACAGTATTCAGGGAGGTACGTATAGAAATGAGCTGGAAACCCTGTGCATAGAATATGATATATTTCTATTTATCTGTGCTGATAGAACATAAAGTATAAAAGATTTACTGTGGAAGTCGTTTCTGCAGTCATCTCGCATGATGCTGCACTTTGTAGCACATTCACTCTGCAGGGGGAAACGTAGCACGCCATCTGTTCGCCGATCCCCAGCAACAAACAACAGACAGACCGACAAAGCAGACAGACCAGCAGACACAGGCGGGCACCACTCCCGCACCAGCAAAGAATTGTGGGAAACGGGGAGGCAGCTACACGGACGCAGGGCAGCTAAATGTGGGATGAAAGCAGTCGTCAGCTGCTAGGATTTGATCAGGAGGCCTGAGCTGACACCGCACACCGCGGAATGATGCAAATTGAGGCAGACACTGCAAAGGAGCCGCCGTGCAATGAGAGAGACTCTCTGTAGCAAGGGAGCAGGAGAAAAAGGAGTCGATGGGTTGGGCCAAGAGACGGAGGAGAAAGAGAAAATAAGAGAACCTCGCTGGCGTAGGAATGAGAGAGCCTCAACACGGAGTACAAAAGCAGGAGAGATTAGAGAGAGAGAAAAAGACTAGTGTATTTTAAGAGACACCCTGAAACAACAGAGACTTGACAGTGTGTATGGGGGTTGCAGGGAGAAAGAGGGGGGAGAAGGAGAGGGGAAGATTTGGGCGTGCAATCCATTTTTAATCCGAGATGCCAGAAGTCCACACAACTTGCCTCAATCAGAATGGTAAATAGCCCACTGACTGTTTAAGATTAATGTGGGTGGCTCACCACACGCAAGCCCGCACCCAAACAAATATGAACAAAGATTTGAGTTTGCAGTCTGTCACACGCTACTGTTAAGCAAACACACACACACACACACACACACACACACACACACACACACACACACACACAATCTAAAGTGTTAAAGGATGGGAAAGGGGAGAGGAGCTCTAATTGCCTAAATATGCTGTGGACATGAGGAAGGCTTAAGCTTGCCCCCTAGTGTTCATCCTAGTCCCTGATGGCAGCAGGACAACACTGAAATCTCATTTTAACAAGGTATTACGTCTGTTACCGCATCCTTAATCAATTTTTGCTTAAAACAGGCCCGCTAACAGAGGGCTGTTAGTTTTTGACCTGATTTAAACAATAGTTTGTTTATTTATTTGTTGAACCAAGTGTCATTTTCTTTGTCCTAATTCAGCTATCTGCCTTTTACAGTTCAGTTTCAAGATAGTGATGCTCGTTGTGTAACACGTTCTTCAACAAAGAAAGGCGCACTGGGAACAAGTGGAATTATCTGGCCTCCCTGGGGGTTAAAACGTGTGTTGGCTCGCTGGTAACAGTTATGTTCACGTCTTTGTTTGTGCTCTGTCAGTAATAAATGTATTTACCACAAGAACGCATTATGCAATATGGGATCTAAAACAAGATAGATAGATAGATAGATAGATAGATAGATAGATAGATAGATAGATAGATAGATAGATAGATAGATAGATAGATAGATAGATAGATAGATAGATAGATAGATAGATTTTCTGTAACTCTTTTTACTAGTATGTTGATGAATAATTAAGCAGTCTAGCATCAAAGACAAAATACAGTGAGACGTACAGTTTCATAAGTACTTGGTTATAATGTGGCTCAACATCAAAGTCAACACCACACTAATAAAAAGAGAATTGTATCCTTTAACTAGACCTTCTTCTGCTCAGCTCTGGAAACTCTCCATTTTGTATCGCCAGCAGCAGACTTGATTTAATAAATGTGCTTCAACACCGACAAACAAGTGTGATTCAACACTGAAATGCCAATGCTGAGAACGGCAAACGTAGAAAACGCGTACAATTATTTACGCTCAACATGCTTCGACTAGGGGAATGACAGAAGTTACTTAATGAAAAAATGAAACTGAATGGACTACTATAATCATAAAGGTCAGGAAAAACAGAAGTTTAATGAACAGAAACTATCATGCGTAAATCATCTCTAGCGCAGAGGAACATCTACAGTGCTCTGTCTTCATGCAGTTCATTTCCGCTTTTGTTAACCTTTTCCAGCTGCCCAGGCAACATCTGTCTGTCTGTCTGTACGTGGGCGTGTAAAAGGGAATATTCATGAGAAACACTGCCCTTGTGTCCCTGCTGCACACCAGAGAGATGTTGTTGTCTTTTGCATCTGTTTGTTTTGAGCTAAGTGTTGCAGTTTGACAGCTCAAATCCCAGTAGCCGGAGCTATGAAACTCAAATCACAGCAAAGTAACTGTAGCAGCTCCTGCTGTCATCAGCTCAAAGCGGTTATCAATGGTGTTTTTAAAAATATCACCAGTGTCAATAGTCCTAATCAAGGTAAATTCCTATTATCAATCCCTTGTCAAGAACACATTTATCCCCTGGTTAGGCAATTATATTAGCAGATAAGAGGACAAATCCCAGATCAATAGTCCATTTGTAAACAAAACAGTTGCTTGAAACAGTAAGCCAGGGCATGATATGACTGTGATTTCCCAGTTGTAATGCCAAGCATGGAAGTTTTATATGTAATGAATGCGTTGAAATGTTTCAAATATTTCAGGTGTAAGAACTAAAATGGAACAATTTTTGTTCACAGAAAGAACAAAAATGAGAACGTCAACTAAAAACTAAAGCTAAATTGATTTGGATAAAAGTACAATGTGCCTCTCATTCACCAGTGCACACTTACACTCAGGCACACACACACTGATGGCAGCAAGCAAGGCACTGGCCTGACTATCTGGAGCAATTTGGTTGTTCGGTGTCTTGCCCAAGGACACTCATACATGTGGACAGGATGAGTTGGGGACCAGACTGCCAGACCTGTGACTCGTTCTCATCATTTCTGCATGAGACATGCATTTTTTTTTTTTTTCTGTTGATAAATTATTTAATTAACTATTCAGCACTAGACTAATGCAGACCACAAGAGTCAGTTGTTAATGTGTATATATAACATGCGGGCCTGGCGGATGCGGGGTGTTATTGCTCTGTTACTGTGTGGTGTTTTTATTCCGAGCCTTGGCAGTCTGGGAATCCTAACACCGGAAACCCTGACTGTCTATGATGCTGGCTCCAAGTCAAAACTCTTGCTTGTTGTGGGCCAGTTCTTGGTTGGGGCAGGAAACGCCTACATGCAACACAGTCTGTATTAAAACAAGATGCTTATTTTGGTTGTGTGTCACAAAAAAAAAAAAAAAAAAAAATACTATTCAAAGTCACGCAAGACTAAATACCAGAATTAAAGTCATGTTTTAATGAGTCTGGTGGAAAAGCAGTGTCATTCAAGAAAGGAATAGATGTGCTAGATGACCATGGTAACATAGCGTGGAAGCAGCCTTGGTAGCATAATGTGCTAGAAGACAGTGACTTAATAAAACCTAATCAAAAAAAAAAAGTTCCTAACCGATTTCTATCTGTCTTTTAACTTTTAGTCTTGGCTCTTGTCTTGTCTTCTCATTATGATTTAACAGGGCATAGAATAACAATGCTGACAACCCCCTGATACTTAGACCTATTATCTAAGCATTTCTGCTTCCCTTAGTGGAACAAATTGGTTGTCTTAACCACGGCTCCCTTACACAGTGCAAGATACAAAAGGGGAAAGGGACGCAGGAAGAAAAGCACGTTCCTCACAAAAGAGAGCATCTCATTCAATAGATTTTTTTTTTTTCCAGCAGCATTTCCTCCATTTTTTTCACTTGAGAGCGTGTCCCGCTGCTAGAGGTAGCCGGTCGACACAGATGCGGACACGAAGGTTATGATCCAATGTCTTCACACCAGATCAATCTGACCAAAGGATCTTATATGGACAAGATATGCGCCTGCCCTTTATAACTAAAGTAGCCCATTACACAGGGTTGTACAATCTCCTCTGTGATGGCTGCCCTCTGATATAGCTGGGTACAGCTTAGGAGTGAAAATGCAGAGCCATCATCTTATTGCAAGGAAAGAGGGACTTTGCGGATTACAGTACTTGTACTTTGAAATGGACTGTATCAGACCTGTTTGTGTTTGAAATAGTTTGGCATGTGTGCATACATAAAGGGATTCATTTCTCTCAGAAGCTTGCATCATTGTGAGATGAGCTGACCAGCTGGGCGCTATTGACAGTAGAATGAAGCCAATAGTGTGGGTGAAAAAAAAGACTCCAGATCAAACGCAAACATCGATGGATTGTTGTCACCTTCTCCAACGCCATTACTCAAACTCCAGTATTTCCTGTTCTGTCAATAGGATCTGGCACCAGGCCCTAACAATCTGTTGGTTTCCGCCCTCTCCTTGAGACTAATATCCTACCAGGAGAACTTATCTGATGGAACCTTACAACTTAAATCGACACCTTGAAGATCAGGGCTGAGGTCATCATTCGTGAGTCTATTTCCTAAAAGAGCTCATACTTCCTTGTGAGAGGGGAGGCTAGACACGCTCCCCAAAACTGAGTCGATAAAGTATCTGCTCATCAGAAGAGCGTGACAGCCTGAGAGATGAGATGACATCAATCATGTGGAGACCAATAGCTGCTCTGTAACTCAGATAAAATAGGGAGCGCATACTGGCAGATTCTTAAATAGGCACCAGAGGAACCAACTGGAGACCTTCTCCATCTCTTTTATTTGGAGAGAGGTCAAGAGGTCATTATACCCTCAAGAACTTTTGGGTTTTTTCACCGCTGTGTTGATTGAGGACCAAACACTTTCTGAATCCCAAAACGAGCTCTCATTTTTCTTGCACTAAAGTCAAGCTCTTTCTTCAGTGATCTATGCAAGATTTGGCCATGGCTCCAGGAAAGAAATCAAATGCCAAGCATGTTCCTGAATAAAAAGATATTAAAAGACCACCTCACTCCCCTCCCTTTTCCTACCATATCTTAGACTTTCCCTCAGCCTTTTCATTGTCATGTCTCATTTCTGCCACAACAAACTTTGCAGAAATGCAAAACGGGATGAACCCAAACCAGCTTTGGCATCAGTCTCCCCAGGGCAACTTCAGAGCAGGCAAGTCACAGCGGCAGCAGCTGTTGTGTTCTGGCACCTGTTGTCTACGCATGTCACCCAAAATCTGAACACGTGTCTGTGAGCTACTTAGAAGCACACAGCCTTTTATATTTCTGGGGAATCCTGAAACTGGTTTTGTGGCGTTGTGTTGGTGGTGTGAACGTATTTAGACAGAGGTCCCATGCTGACTTCTGACCTACTTTCTCTTTCAGAACTGTATTTTGACATTTTCTGTCCAACATCGAACCCTGCAGTTAAACACTGCCATTTGGTATTTCACACAAGTCAAATCTTTTATACTTTAAAAATACAATCCTGCTGTTGTGTGCCTTCCATCTTAAAAAAAAAAAGCCTAAGGATTTGAACAGAAAGTTACTTATTCAAGGGAATAAAATGTGGTATTTGCTCAAATGTGGCCTTTTCTTCTAGTCAGTCCAACGGTGCTACAGAGAGTGCATCGAAGAAAAGCAAGCCTTTCCAGATGGGTAAGTGCAACTGTGAAAACAGTTGAATAATGTCTTCCATGGCTCTGAAAGGAGCACTCCAAAGTAAATAACCCTGATTTTGTCACTGCTGAGCTCTGGGAACATGGTAACAATGTAATGACAGAGCTCAACGGGGCAAGAAACAAATCATCAGTTCGTGTGCACATAAAACCAAATACGTTCATGTCAGAAATGTCTCTAATCCCTCAATGCATATATACATGTGTGCATGCATACAATAACCAGGAAGCAAACTGTAATGGATATTTGCAATACACTTTGGGTAATACTTTTTTATTGTCCCCCTTCATTTTTGTTAAAATTCAATATAATATTCTGTTTTGCCCCATCTGATAAATTTTTTTTGTAGATTTCCTAGATAGTATTTTGTTATTAAAGATGAGACTGATGGCCCAAACTGTCCCTTTCAAATGTCCCCTTGCTGTGTACCTCAACATATGACCAAAGCCATATGGGATTTTAAAAAAATTACCCCATAATATCTCTGCCCCTTATCCACTGTAAGAGATTGCCAGCATGAGTCACTTTTATCGGCTTCCATCGCCTCTTCTCACATAGATAATTTGAGCACCACCTCGGGTATTCACTGTGGTACAGTACGCAGCTAATGACACAAATATACGACAGACACCCCGCCATTTATCTTCTTACTACCATCATTTCTAAGTCAATTAGCCCAGTCAATATGCTGTGTCAGTTATTACCTACAGTATACCGTAGGTAAGTTATTTCCATGCAGTGCAGACACCTCTGTTGGGTTGAGACCAGGGGAAAGGCAGTTGGGGGGTGGGGGGGATCAGGAAGGCAGATTGACGGCACAGAATAGAAACAACCTCAGCTTGGTGATTCATGAATGCTTCAGTGGTGAAGGGATATGCCAAAAAAGAATATTGTGTAGGAGGCATCATTACATGAAGATAGTGAATTGTAAAGTCGAAGACCCCTATGCAAAGTAGTAAAAGAGAGACAACGATCCAGAGGGCGGCATTAGTATGCATGCTTCCCCTCTCCTTCTCTGCCTTTCTCAGTTTCCCGGAGTTCTCCTCTGCGATCTGATCTTCTGTGCCATCACCAGCCCTGCTACATCATCTTCCAAGATCCTTTATTCCCCGTTTTATCTTAAACATGCTATGCTGGTGACAGCAATGTCGCATGGGGAAAGAGCAGCTGAAATCTTCTTCTGAGAAGCTCGGGAAGCAGCTCTGACACTCAATCTCTAACATTATGATGGCAGCTGGCTCCGCAGAGGAATAGGAAGGATGTATACTTCTGCTGAGGGGACATGGTTAAAATTTACACAAGTTCTGAGATGCAAACAGAGAAAGGCAAAGAAACTTTCAAAGAAAACCCACGGCCGGAGACATGGAGCTGGGGTGACAGAGAGAAAGAGAAGTTTTGTCTTGCAGTCATACCGCTCGATGTGTACGTTTTGTTATAAGATGGCATATGAGCCAGCGTAGGCTATTTCCATTTCCCTGCTGATCTGAGCATATAGGAAGGCTGCTTCGACTTACATGGACTTTATTTAAAGCCTCTCTTTGATATTCAGAACAAGTTGCACTTGGCTTAACTCTTTTTAATTTCCACACCACATTCGGGAGGCAGCATTGCCTCATCAGAAGCTAATTTTTTTTTCACAAACTGAGTGGGGGAACAGCTGCAGGACTGGAGTTTTTTGTTGTCGACATGGAAAACAGTCATTAAAGCAGTTACTTGGAGTGTTTGTGGAGCCCATCTTGCCTACAGATGTAATAGTACTGCCACCTGGGAATGCAGCGAATTCACAAACCAGCTCACCTTGGTAAATATTGAAATCCAGTGCTATTAGAGTGTTATTAGGTTTACTGCCTGTTTGCCATCACCAAACACTCAAATAATGATTTCTCCAAACAAGCCTGAAAATAACAACACTGACACCGTGATTGAATAATGAATTGAACCTGCAACTAACTTGTATGATTTCAAAATAACTTCTCCTCTGTAATCAGCCAGGACTTAAGAAGATTCCATTAGTTTTATATTTGCTTAGACTGTTGGAGCATCAGGATTTTATTGCGATAAAATGTGGACACCTGAGATAGTGCAGTTAACGAGAGAGAGAGAGAGAGAGATGTTTTCTTTCTTTCAAATCGATGCTTCCAATCTGTCTCCATCGTTATCCCCCCCCCCCCCCCCCCTTTTGTGACTTTGATATTTTAGGTTCATTTCAGTCACATTGCATTTTAATTTGGGTTGGCATCCTTGAAATTAAAGGAAGATAAAAGGGAAACTGGCGCTATGTTAATATCTCTTTGAAGATGGAGTCAATCTGGCAACAGAATGCCTAGCCCTTATTTTCCCTTCCCTTTCCCCTCTTCCTGTATTCAGCGCAGTGGATACGAGATAACTGCAGACTCAGCTTAGCAACAGCTTACCTTAGGTGGAGGAACTCTTCGAGCCCTCTACTTTCATCTTACTCCTTGTGGCAGAGACCAGGCATTGTTTTGTCTTGTTCGTCTACATCTGGACATTGAATATTTATCTATGTAATTTCTGCTTATTCCTGCGCTGCATCCCCACTGAGAGACACAGGCTGCACATGATTTCCAAAGGTATAGACAGTAAAGAAGAAGTATTCAGATATTTTATTTAAGTAAAATAGCAAGAACTCAAGGTAAAAAGAATATCTGGCTGAAGTAAAAGTCCAGTATTTGCAGCAAAATGTACTTTAAATGTCAAATGCAGATACTCATTATGTGCAATGACACCTATGTGTGTGATACTATGATATAATATTAAATCCTTGATCTTCAAAGTAACTACAGCTATCAAATGCAGTATATGTGGTGTAGAAGTTGCAATGTACTGGAATAAAAGTAACATAGACCAGAAATCCTTAAATAAAGTACCGGTGCCTCGAGATTGTACTTAAGTACACCATTTGAGTACTTTTCACCACTGGGCATAATTTAACCTCCTCATCAAGCAGGTGAGGTGAAACACTTCCTGTTAGGCTGCAGGCTGTTGTCAACTGCTGTTTCTGGAATAATGGCTGCACACACACTGTGTGCAGTGGTAGCCATTATGCAAGTCCTTCATGCATTTAACCCGCATAATCCGCCGTTGGAACTGCGAATAAATGAAAGTGTTACAAAGCAGAAACAACTTGACACACGGCGGTACAAAACTCAATTACTTCCAAGACATATTTTATGTAAATTGTGACGATGTAACCTATTATTTGTCCCAAAGGTTACTCTTGAGGACTGCTCCAAAATGAGGCAGAGTTTCAGCAAATACTGCGATACAAATGACTGTCTATAATAGTTACATCTGAAGTTGTAATAGCTTCGGAAGCAGCCTTTACATCACCACCTCAAGCAACTAATTCCACTGTTTTCTCCATCTTAACCTGCTGCGGCTTTTGTATTTATAGCTTCACATATTCTTATCGTCACTGCCTTATAAATAAAGCACAGATGGAGTATGAAGGCAGGTGCTGATCCACCATTTAAATAAAATATCTGAGTTCTACTCATCTAATGCTCTTCTGAGCGAAACATTTGATGCACGTCTTTGTTTCATTACAGACACGTTTCTTTATTTATTTTAGTTTCTCCTGAGGATCCTTGAGGAGAGCTTTTGAAAAAAAAATAATTAAATGTGAGAGGCAATCTGCCAGAGTTTTGACGACACCCGTATCAAGACTCTGCACCCGGGCCTCCATCTTGTCTCGTCTAAGAGCTGGCAAACGTGTCACGCTGCGACTTTAATACCCAGTTAATTACTCTCATCTTGACCTGCCGGTAAAATGAGCCCGGCTGCCACTGCCGCCCATGTTTCTGTTATCTGTGCAAAAATGCATTAGCGTGTGCCCTCTTTAATGGCTTTAATTAGTCGTAAACGGAGCTGATTCTCCTGTTAAGTGGATGAGGAGTCGATACTGTAATACAGTCTCAATATGCGCGGCTCCAACTCTATCTCATTGAGAAGGTGATGCACCGGAGGATAGTTTGCACTGCAATGGCAGAGGGCGGGCTGGATAAACCCACTGAGAAATAAAGAAGGTATCACATACTCCATATCAGGCGGTACTCACTCACTGCTCCGATATGAAAAGGACATAATTAGAAAGCTGCTGTATTGACAGAGGAATCCTTAAAGAGGGGCTGTTTCAATGTCAGTTACATAATGTAGAATGAGTTTCCACTGCAGGAGACAAAACATCAGTAGGGCCTATTGTCAGTGGATTGTCAGGGACTTTATTATGACATTTTACTGTCATAATAAAGTAAACATATCTTTGGGATGAGCTAGAAGAGAAAAAAAACACGGGTGCAGCAAAACTGGAAAAATAACAAAAGCCACAATAAGAGTCTGTTTTTTTTCAGTCTTTCAAGAGTGAAATGTGTCTAGAATAACTGCCAACGCAAAAAGGCATTGTCATATCAGCTGTAGTCGACACTGTCTGTCCAATAAACGCTAACCAAAAAGAAACCCTACAGAATCAGTAAATGCGGCTGCTGTGGAGGAAGAGAGACCCATAAAGTGCATGTCAGTAAACCATATCTCCTGTCATCCGCTCATCTGCAGTAAAGTTTCCAGTCTTCAGTCCTTCCATTTGCTGAGTAATGCCTTGCCCGGGCCAGTGGTGAGGCGCAGCACTCTCACACTGGAGGAAGCTAATGGCTGTTTATGGTTTCTAATGCACGATGGTATAACATCTGAAATAGCAGGTCTCTATTACGACATTGAGCGCAGATAGAACCCGCTGACGGGAAATACTGTGATACCACAAGTGAACTCGTAGAATTTCTAAATGTATACGTCTTGACCTATTAAACCAAGCTGTTTTGATGAAACAAAAAATCTGTATCAAGTTTGGCTACCTGGAGAAAGATCTTATAAGGCAGAATAGCTCCTCAGGCCCAAGGAATTTAGGCCCAGTTAAATTTGAACTTTTTTCAATTGAATTATTTGTGTGTCTAGTTATTGCAAATATGCACAACAATTGAAAACATTCAAATCATCTTTTAGATGTCAATATTTTTTTAGAGGACCTCTTCGGAGGACTAAAGTACTTCTTTAGAATTACTGTTGAAAATGCGGTGTTTGAATCATCCTGAATAACCCGAATGCCAGGGACATTGTTTCTGAAAGGACACGTTGCTTTTCAGGGGTGTTAGAGACTTTATTTGGAGGTGGTTTATTTGAGTACCAGAAACAAAATGCTAACAAGCTCCATTGTATTAAGTGGAGTGGATACAGAAATCTCAGCAACAGATATATCAGTGGTTTTTTCTATATAAATAATTCTATCCAAATACATCCTGCTTTATAACTCTGATATTCAATGTAATTCATTTATAAATTTACTTAAATGACAATTAAACTGCTTTTTTCTTTTTAACTTTGTAAAATGTTGTGCACTGGATTTGTGTTTGTGATCTTGATTGTGATGCATCCCTGTTTTCTTGTCTTCTCTTACAGTACTTACTGGTCTATTCAATGTATCCATGTTTTTCTACTTTGTAGTCACTCTGTGATTCGTGTTATCTGCTTGTTCCTAGAATAATGCAAGCATATGGATGCAAGAGGCCTTACCTAACCTCTCTATACATCCCATTTACATATGTTCATGTTCCATATGTTGGGGCTCTGTAGTGTGATTGACTGGACTATGGACTGTATACGATGGCTTGTGTATTTCTGGTACAGTATGGTTTTATGTGGAACATAATGATAATTGCAGAAAGGAAAACAAATGAATACAAGTGTTGCACTGGCAGTCAGTGTACAACTCTTTTCCTTCATTCTGGTGTTAATTTACGTGAGTTAAAACCCTGAAAATCAATTTTGTTAAACATTGCATGAGATCATTTATTAGCCGTCTCAGAAATATATATATAATGGTCCACTGGGCTGTTGACAGTAAATCCAAACTCTAGTATTGACCTTTGGGGGGAAAGTAGTCCAACACTTTGATTTCTGTGCTTCCAGTAGTCCTGGAGTTGAATTCCTAGGTGTGATTTTGAACTGTTGATCAGAATTTCCGATTCTAATTTCAGCTTCATGGTGGAGTAGGCAACAATAAATAAGGGGGAAACCAGGTGAGGCTCAGGTGTCTTTGACTCGGAGGGGGGAGTTGTACCTATTTCATGGCTGCTTCTCTGCAGTTAACTGTGGGAGATGGGAATGTAGCATGCGCTACTCACTCCTCCTGAAAATACGGTCCGCCTTCTAAACCTTATGTGAGTCAGCAAGCGACGGGGGGGCCCCTAGCAGCCGGCGTGTGTGTTTGCACGCATGTCAAGCTCATCTTGCTGAAGTGCGTATGAGCTGAGAGGAAAAGTGAAGGAAGAGTGTGTGCTCTCTCTCCTGTCTCATATTTCTCTGCGGTATAATGTGCCGCCTATTCATGCGATGCCTTTTAAAGGCATGGTGGGAATCGCTTCACAGTCAGGCACGAAACTCAATATGCTAATGCCTTCCAAGGGAGCGATGGAGGGGGAGAAAACATAACCTGTCAATTACCCACAGCAAAACCGCTGAAAGATTTATTGAAAACCACCAGAAATTTCCACGAGACAAAAGAGTTTAAACATGCGATAGATCAAAACACAAGCCACCAGTTGTTTGACTAATTACACAATCACGTCAGTAAAATTAACCTCCTCTGACTTAATGGCATAAAGTTGAATTATATGATGTTTAAGGGCGCATATGGCAATGGTAACTTCATCAATTACCTCTTGAAAGTGCCAGGTGGAAATTTCGAGCTTTGATTTATGCTAACAGAGAAAATGCTGGATCTGTCAAAACTCATTATCCAAACAAGTGGAGCGGAGTCTGCACTTTTGATGAGCGATGCAAAATGTGTAAATACAGCTTTGGAAGACAAAAAAAAAAACAAAAGCAAACACAAAACAACAATACATCACAGATGCATCTGGAAGGCGCTGCTGTACAAGCCAGCTTTCTTCCAGTGGTGGCACAGTTTCGCCCCCATGAGTATCTGCTGCTGGCTGAAGATCTCGAGGAGGCACAGTGGGACCATCGGAATTGGTTTCAGATTATTTTGTTTCTCGCACAGACATCATCAAGACCCCTCAGCATAATTTGTTTACAGCTCAAGAGATGGAGTGCTGGCAGTGCTCATCTCCCTCACTGGAATAATTGCTGTGATGCTAGGCTTTGCTGGGAACACGGACAAGCATGTGAAAACAAGCACCATTCCTGATTAGAGATATTGGAAACCGACCCAAGCCGACGCGCCTGCGACAGTGCCATATCATCAGCGCTAGCGTTTCAGATCAATTCTTCCTTTGTGCTCTCCAATCCTGAATCTCAAAGGGATTCCATGGGAATTTTTTTGACGTAGGTCTCCCGCCCCGCTCTAATGTGTTGAGAGTTGTGTCAAAATGCTGCACTGCGGGATCTAAACGCTGTTGTTTTGATGGTGCGCAGTGCCATCCGCAAATGAACACATTTTCATTCCGAGTCTATCGCTGACTGATAACATATTAGGAAGAAAGAAAGCATCTATATTTGCGGATCCTGAAGCCCCCGGGGAACGGGAATTTCTGCAGCAGGGATTGGTTGGAATAAAGAAAAGAAAACAGGTAGTTATGATAATCACTGACTGCTACCATATGGCTGAACGGACAAGATCATCAAACATTACTCAAGCCGACACTTGACAACAGAAAATACAAGAATTAAGATGTCAAACCGCCATTTATCTCGTAGAAACACAGTAACACACAATGTTTAGCGCAAAAGTTAGAAAAAAAGGCTAAAATAAGGGGGGAGAAAAATCAGCTTTACACAAACTCAACATGCTGCATACAATGGGTCATGACCTAAAATGTTGATATTTCAGCCTCGAACAGTGCTCTGGTTCATGGGAATTAAACCCATGGATGACATATGGTAGTACAGTCCACGCAAACCTCATCAGGGGACGAAAATCCATGTCCGCCACTCTCCTGCCAGCTACCGGATACACGCTGAATCCCCCTCTATCATCATCCCTCTATCTTCCCACCCCTCCCCGCTGCTTCCCCTGAGCCCAGCAGATTACAGATATCATTATAATGGACGTCCTGGCAGGCTAGCTGCGGTCACATTTAATTTGCCGTGTCCTGATATCTACACAAGATAATCAGCATTTACACCTGAGAGTGAAGACAGGAAGATGAGTGACAGTGTGTATGTGGTTGAGAGTAGTAATAGAATTAGAAAGAGAAGAATGACCCACACAAAGTGAAAAGGAGAAGGTGAACGCGAGATTGGAAGGAAATTTTGGAAAGAATCAGATGGAATAAGCATTCGGCACACAAACCACAGGGACAAAAGAAGAGGACCGATGAAGCACACTTGTCAGATTTGCATTTTAATAAGAATGACCTACTTTGGGCCCCTGAGATGACTGAGAGCGAAACCTGATTCAAAACGAACGGCCCTGAACACAGATGTTACATCTCAGCTTGGGAGGGAGTTACTTTTTCCTTGTGCTGTATTTTTGCTTTGCGAGGGCAGCCCCGTCCAATTACATGCAGATAAATAGTGTTGTTCTTTCAAAGAGGAGGTTACAGTGCGCTCTTATTGTAGCAGACAAGTGGGATCTTTATTGATTCCACTTTTGTGCTTCTGAGTATGTTTAGAAAGTCTTACCTTGCTCCTGCAGCAGTTGCAGGATTATGCATTTCCTGCTCGACAAATCCTTTTACTCCCGCGTGCCATTGAGCCAATTGATTTGTGCATGAAATAAAGTTAAATCTGCCACGTAAAAAATGTGGATTTCTTGTGCGAAGCCAGCAGAACACGTATATGTTATATATGTTTAGCACCAACAAAGTGAGCCTTCACATCTATAACAGATCAATTTCCTCTGAGCCGCGGTGTGACGACCTATTTCCTTCGAGGGGCTCCCTATACATATTTCAGCTGTGAACTACCTACCAAGCGCACAGGGAGGCGCATTCGCTGCGATGTGAGTGTATGAAGCAGAATCTGTCAGTGAGTTTGTGAAAGGCTTTGTTTGACCTCAATTTCTATCTATCTATCTATCTATCTATCTATCTATCTATCTATCTATCTATCTATTCAGTGTATTCATATTCAAGAATTATCTCCCTACATAGTAGTTCATTGGTAATGTCATCTGCTAATACCACATCCGGATGTGGATCCGTCATGCCTGCCTAAGCACGGGGGAATCGCAGGAATCCTCGGAAACGGGGTATGCATGTAATCCAACCAATTTTTATCTCATAACAGCCTCGCCGTTAACTCTTCACTCTCTTTACACCGTGTCACGGCTGTGTTGGGTTATCCTACACCTTGCCGCTGCTTCGCATTGAGGTCCTTCAACTGGCGACGCGTCTTCGCTTCATCGCGGAGCGGCCGCAGAAAAGCCGCAGGTGGCTGACCGCGATCGTTCATCAAAAATGCATCGACGAACCAGGCTGTTTTTTTTTTTCTTTTTTTTTCATTTTCCATTTTCATCAGCAGGTCCTTTTTTTAAAATTTGTGTAATGGAACAAGAAGAAGCAGCAATCGGTGAGCTGTCGGATAGAGAGCAGCAGGTGACCAACTTTACTGCGCCCTGCTGTTGGGTGTAAGACTACACGCACCTTGTGCAGTAGGAAATCAGATCACGACTGCAATTACTATTGACTGGCTTCTTTTATTAAAACCTAATATTGCTGAAAGCCATTTCAAGAAAATGAGATTTTAAGGGGTTATAATGGGTACAATACCTTGTTCAAATGGATACTTTGTTTCAGTGTGTTGCCACGCTATAGGTAGATAAACTATCCAAAATCGAAATCTATCCAACTATCCAAAAATCTATCTATCTATCTATCTATCTATCTATCTATCTATCTATCTATCTATCCTTGGCCTCTCTGTCTGAATAAGCTTCCTTCTCTGTCATTAAGTGGCCTCCTTACTCTGCTATCTCAAGGTGCTTTTTTTCTTTCACCCCACGCTGCAGCTACACTTTGAAAACCTGCTAAAATATGCAGTCTCCGAATTCAGCATACAGTATTTGTCCTTCACATTAAAAAAACACCCATACATGCAGCTATTTATGCAAGTCACAGAGTCCTCTCAGCGTGGCCCTTTAGAACTTTGCATTGAATGAAGATAAATAATGAGAACAGGATCCAGTAATGAATACAGTAGAGAAAGATGACCCTCTTGACTTAAAGCGACCTCAAAGACATGGTGCTAGGGACACAGCATTAAACCACTGATTTCCATGTCGTCTTTGCAAACTAATCACAGAAACAGGCAGCCTGATCAAGGGGATTGGTGGGGACTCCATTTTGCATCGCTGACACCAATAAAATCAGAATGCATGGAGAAACAACATCTCAGGTACTTCCTCAGGGTATCCCGCATCTTAAATATTCTCTTAAAAGTGCAGCAGCCCATTGTGACTGACTGCAGACTTCAGATGAGGTCATATGTCAGCAGAACTTGGCTAATTATATCAATATGTCCTCCATGTTTACTGAAGCCAAGTATTGATGAACCTGACTCTTTCTGGTGGTGTCACTCAAAACTTTTTTCCTGAACAAGGCCAATGGTCTTGAGTTTAAACAAACGTTGGCTGGACTCCAAGCTACGTGACGTCTGACTTCTGTCCCCTCTGTTTGCTCATCCACCTGGTTTGGAGGTATACGCCAAGTATTGTGTGGACTTTCTAATACACTACCATCATGCAGCAACTGAATTTGTGTTTCCGCATAATGTACACTGTACATCACAAGTTTAGACATACGTATCAATCATCTTTTTATCTTTAAAATAATTACTTGTAAATCTACCAGGGTGTGACAGGACACAGCAAGAGACGCTGTCTCTGATATGTTTGGATTCATTATGTTGTTTTGAGACTCTCTCTAGCTTTCGATATGACAGGTTTTATGCCCATTTCTTATTACAAGTAGTTCGCTTTTTTCTCTGAATCAGCACCGATACCAAAATTGTCAACCTCCATTCAAACAAAAAGATTGCTTTTTTAAATGAAGAACAGGGATTTCAGGGATTTTTAGACTGTTGCAATGTAGGTGTGACGAAAAAGCGAACTTGCATTCCAATTCAGTCTTTAATAAAAGGCTAACACCTGTGCCAAACGCAGTGTGTGTGCTCTGGTTTTGATCAGTTATGCTAACCATCCTCCTAACACCGTGATCAATGACATTGTGCTTGTGCTCGCGTCTTAGATCAGCCAGCCGCTTTATCTATCTGAGTGGCACTGCACCCTGCAAGAAGAGTAGCGGAGCAGGGTTGACTTATAAGGCTGACAACGGCTCCATTCATGCGTCTAATTTAAGAGCGGCTTCTGCTCTGTCTAATTAACAATTTACTAGGCCATCAGTCAGCCTCCCCATTGTGGTATAATCAGCGTCACTGACGTTCAGCCAGCTCGGAGCACACTTTCGGATCTGCAATGGGATTAGAACAACCATGCAACTTTCATGGATACACGGACAGAAACGTGGGCACGGTGTGGTCATTCCAAGGGCGCAGCTAGAACAACTGTGAAACCACAGATTGAAAGAAGACACTTGTGCAGTGGAATGAGATGGGCAACGTGTTCAACAAATTAGCCAGCTCTGTTTGTGCATGCTAAGAGCTGCAGCCGTATAATGTTATTGCCGTGTTAAAAGAA
The DNA here is from genome assembly GCA_014281875.1 of Nibea albiflora. Taxonomy (NCBI): domain Eukaryota; kingdom Metazoa; phylum Chordata; class Actinopteri; family Sciaenidae; genus Nibea; species Nibea albiflora. The sequence goes on from CM024801.1 coordinate 13,521,665, forward strand.
TCAACAGATGCATATTCGCTCCCCTGGGGAGGCTTTCGTGTTGCTTGCTGGCTCATCCGGCCTGAATGCATCACGACTCCGGTGTGAACGCAGCTCTGATGCAACTGCACATTGTGTGCAAATTTCACTTGTCTTTTATTTAAGGGCTGGGCTTTGGCACATAAGAGGGTTTGATCTGCTCTGTCATGCGTAGGCACCTTTAAAGGATTATGATACAGTGTCAGAGTGGATTTTTGTAAAAAGACATAAATAAATCTCCCCATAAAGACTCCACCCGCCTCACCACCCTAAAATTGCATGACGCTAATTCTTCCTTCGTCCTCCCTTTTCTCCCACTCCCTCCTCAAGACAAGGGCCAACACTTAAAACTCTCTCTCAAAATTGATTTATTTATTTTTATTTCAGAAGAATGGAGTATGAAGTGTGCTCGTTGTCCCTCCAAATTCACTGACAGTAAAATAATAACCCACAGAGAGGATTAAGGACTGGTAATCTGCGGGAATAGTGCATTGCGTTTCGACTGCTTTCTGTGTATTTTCGCCCCTTAGCTTCCACTATGTAAACAAATAGAATTTCACTCGTTTATCCACTTAGTTCCTCTGTCTTGCTGATTAGCAGCGAAGAGCTGGGAGGCTGGGATAACCTAGAGCAAATAGTTCCAAGGATATCTGAGGCCAGCATGCATGCCTGCGTGTATCAGTAGGAATCTGTATATGTGTGCGTGTGTCTGTGTGTGTGTGTGTGTGCGGGTGCATGTACTGTATAAACAAATGCAGTGCTACTTGAAGGGCGCGGCCAATTAAAAGAGGCCCCTGAAGGAGTGTGCTCATCAGGATGCAGTGAACATAGCAGATCCGCTCTTAGATAGCCTGCTGCAGTCTGTCACAGTAACTAAGGCATTAATACCACCAAGGCTATGTAGCAAAAAATATTGACATTTTCATCCTTTAGACACTGAGCAATTGATAAGAAATGAATACAACAGCTCACAGGGTCACAAATGGATAAGAAACATTTTTTTTTTTTTTTACGCGTGAATCAAATTTTTTGCTTGTATTTCTTGTATCTTGTATGCGTTGCGGCTGATTATACAAGTACTGTATGGTCCCAATTTAATTGGATTTGAATTCATCGTTAATACAACAATACGACAGCATTAATGACGGATAATCTTGCAATGTTTAGTTAAAGTTGGTGTGATTGTGATACGTACGTAAATTTGTGATTAGACCGTAATGGCTGCTATGATTCTTCTTTTCCCCCTCTGATTGCGATGATGTACAGCGTTGCCACATAAGCTGTCATGCATTACATAAAACGTCAAATAATTACCTGTCAAAACTAGATCTCCTTATTTTAATTCAACAACTCTCCAGAGGTGTCATTATATTACGCAGTAGCGCATTACATAAAAAAAGGAACGATTACATTTTAGACATATTTAGAAGGATTTTTTGGAAAGTTTCAGATACCATTAACAAACAGTTATGCAGTCTCTGTTGCTACAAAAATGTAATTAAGAATCTCACTGAACAGGTAAATAAATAATTGGATGGTAATGTTATTGACTGGTGAGATTAACACAGAGTTTGTGTTGTGATGGAAAAAAAAAAAAAAGAAAGAAAGTGCAGTGCTGAGCAGATAAGACAAAGACAAGTGAAACCAAGGCTGGATGTCTGCATTGGAGCCAATTACCCTTAAAAACTACCTTCTGTATTTACCGTCATTGTCTGCTGGGCCCACTGGCAACCCAGAGGACAGTGCTGATGTATTTTGTGGCAGAACACAATTGAATTTCCAAGCCAAACCTTCCGTTCACTGTCTTCTGTGTGATTTGGTCTTGGGTTGCAGCCACACCACATGCCGCACTGATCACAGCTATGTTGACTCTTATTGACCCCCCAAAACATCACAAAATGGGGCCAGTGACCAATCTGTGACATTTATCAACCTCTATTGGTGACCAAAAGGAATTGCAACAGCATTAACAAAACTTATTATCTCCTCTTGTTGGAGCTAGTACACATAATGAGGCTTATTAGTCTCCCATAGCTGAAAGGTCTTGCTCATAGTTCCACCCTCAATTGTTAAAGGCCTGGGAAAAGTGAATAAATGAGACTGTGGAGACTGGGAGGGTCTGGAAAATGAGGCTGAAAAACCTAGAAATGAAAGCCAGAAATCTCGGCACCTGGCAGAGCAATCAATGAGTCTGTTGTATTGATCAACAACCTTGCCAGCCACAAATATATTATGGTCATTTTGTACATTGGGGAGTTAAAGAATCCTCCATATTTCCCCCTGAAAACCTCAAGAAAAGGGCTGTTCTTTTATTGCTCTCATTGCTGACCTTGGACAATTAAGAGAGCAAGAACTTACAAGAATGTAAACACACTCTTCATTGAACATGTTAAAAAAAACACACACACAGCTACCATTTCCTTTCCTCTCGCTTTGCTTTACCATCCGTGCAGCTGACATATGCGACGAGAGAAGCCGGAAAACACAGGCCGGTAACTCATGATGAGTCGCATGTATCCTCGCTTCCTTCCCTGCTGTCTTTCTTTCTCGTCATTGCCTCTCTCTTCCTCAGACCTCTCCATACGTTCATAGAACACTGCAGCCACACACACACCTTATCAGCCCTCCCCCTGCACTCGTACATATATACACCCATACAAACACAAGGATGGATCAATTTCACATTCTCTTTCAGGATGCGGAAGATGCCATGTCTCATTGTTTGTACGGCGTTTGATCCCACCTAATGCAGCTATGCAAATTACCTATTGTTATCTGCTTCTTCTTCTTTTGCATGTCATCTTTTTTTTTTTTCCTTTATGTTTTAAGCAATTATCACACCAGCTCGGATGATGATGCATCTCGTGGCCTATTTTTAAAATAGGGCAGAGTCTTTTGGCAAAGCACCGCCCAAACAATGACAAAGTTGACTAATTGAAAAAAAAATGCCCTCGTTGTGTAGTGTTTAAAACTCCCAAAGAGATAGCTTCATTCATTTGGGTATTATTATCTTTGCTTGGCTGTAGACAGGGAGCAATGGCACCCCCCTACCCCCCCCCGGGCAACAGCTTTCCCACAGAGTCATTTGATCATATGCTGACTGGGTAAAAAAAAAAAAGAGTGCAAATTAAAGTCCCTCCTCACTTTGACACCTTAAACACAAGACACGACAGGCCATATTTTCTCCGCCAAATCAGCAGCCTGAAAGATGGATACCAGTTATAATTGCAACAGGAAGAGAAAAAAAAAAAAATCAGACATAGGTGTGTGTCAGGAGCCTGGTGCTAAATCACACCAGCAGTTGGGTGATGAAAACCTGCCTTAAGGGTCTGAGGGACCCAGAGCCATTCTGTGCCAATGAATGGGTGTGCACTTGAATTTGCATCACCCTGTGACATATCAAAGAGAATGCACAACTAGATGTGCCTCTTTGATTCCGCTAGTTGTGAAATGCAAAGTTACTCCGTGGGCTCACAATAATCTGCGGCTTTCTTCCCATAATCCTGCAGTTTTACCCAAGTAATGAACAACGTGAGAGGAAGAGGGAGTGTGTACAGCGTGTTGCATAAGCACTGACTCTGTGTGTGTGTGTCTGCTGAGGCAGTGTGTGTAGGGGTGGGGCAGGGTGGAGATGAACGTTTTCCAAACGCTTCCTCCTTCATCCATCTATGGCACACACACACACACACACAGACACACAGCCTATGGCATGGCATGCACCTGCCAAGAAATGAAAATCTTATCCATTTCCGGCGGGAATGTTAGAGCATTCCTGTCCTGATTAGAATAGCTCCACGTCCACTCGGAGAAAGGCCCAATTTCCCTGCCTTTTGGCGGCACCCTTAGTGGAAGTGTGCCAAAAAAAACACCAATTATAAGCCAAGGAGCTGGAGAGTAGAGCGGTATTATTGGGCCGCCAAGCGGGCCATCTGCAGACTTCATCAAAAGCTCAGCCCACAGTGTCCAGACGGGCTGATCGGATGCCCGGGTTAAGTTGCGATATCATGCAGAGCATATTGACCGCCACAAACACTACACGGCCTCTCACCTCTCTCTCTCTTTCTCTCTCACGCGCGCGCTCGCTCGCTCGCTCGCGCACTGATACACGCACGCAAAGAGATGAAGGAAGAGGCACGCACAAAATCTGCTCTGAATTATGACTCAATTAAGAGCCACTGAGTCAAGGTCGTTTTACAGCCGCAATATCCATAACTGATATTGACGCTGCCTGTTAGTGCGCCCCCAAAAATAAAATAGTCATTTGTTCCAGGAGATTGGATGCGTTTTTGCGCATATTGTCAGTCATGTACCAGTTTAACCAAACCCCGGCGGAGCCAGCAGAGTAAACTCCAATTAGGACATTTGATTTATCTTTGGTCGTGTCTCTTCTCAGAGCAGTAACACTGCCACTGAATGTGGATTTTATCGTTGCGCAGTAACCCAGCAGGGTCCTCCTGTCTGCTTTATGAGAAAACTTTACAAAGACGTCTTATTGTCTAATGCGTACTCACCATCAATAATAGCGGTCTTCATGATTTAGACGGGGGTGAAATCCAGAAGCTGTGTAAATCCAAGTGGAATGAATCCCAGCGTGTGCGGAGACAGATAGGATATCCGCTGTTTTTTTTTGCAATTTATGGGTAATTGCAATTCCAGTGCACGGCGGGAGACGGACAACCTAAAGCACCCCTGCACCCTTCAAACTTTAGCCGTAGGTCTTCCCGAGTGGGGAGCCACGTCTCCGGCTGCACCCGAGCTCAGTCATTTGGACGAGGGATTAAAAAAAAATTGTCAGCAATAAACATCCAAACTGGGATCAGTAGACTCGACACCTCCCCAAAATATAGGACGCGCAAACAGAGAAGAGGCTCAAAGTGTTAACGCAGGAGTGGAGAAATCAACGACACAGGCGAAAAATCGGTATTGGATCCATGTTTTTTTTTTTTTTTTTCTTTTTTTGGAAATCGCTGCACATATCCAGTCCGATCACTTGGCCCGCTGTATATTTCCCAAGTACACGGAGAGAAAAAAAAAGTGCGGTGGATGCGCACGGATGTCGGCCGCACTGGCGAGCGTCAGTGTGCGTTTGCCACTGGGGGGGTGGGGAAGGGAGGGCGGGGCAGCGAGGTGCGTTTGGCGGAAAGAGAGAGGGAGAGAGAGAGGGAGAGAGAATTCAGAGGTGAATGATTTATGAGTATATATCACGCTGCAAAGAATATTCCCCTTAAATCTCAAAGTGGGATGTTCGTATGAATCAGGGCAAAAGCAAAGTGTGTGTGTTTATTCCGTTCGTGCTGTGTTTTCTGCCTGGTTTCACTCCAGTTATTTATAGAAAACCCCGCAAACAAAGAACAAAACACGTACTGGAAGAAAAAAAAAACAAGTTATTTCGCAGGAATGATGACTGATGATTGAGGATTTTACGAGTGAATCTGAGACTTAATGACTCATTCAGACAGATATTTCTTGCAGCGCAGGGCTGCGCTCTAATGAATGTTTTATGTGCACGGGGTGGGTAGGTGGGTGGGTGGGTAGGAAGGTGACGTGAGGCGAATCTATTTGGATCGGACACGGCCAGGCACGCACATGCATACGAAAATACTCCCCCCCCTCCCCGAAAGACAGGCGTAGAGCCAGGCAGGGCCTGCTGGTGGAACCCGCGCTTCCTCCCGGGGACTGGACAATTTGGCTGTTCTGATGTAGGCGGAGTTGTTATAAACCGGCAGGAAAGAAACAACAACAAAGACTTCCGTTCTGCTTGGTTAACCTGACAGACGGAGAGAGACACTTCAAATCAAACTTACCTACGACTGTTACAAAAGAGGTTCACCTGATTACATTTAAAAAGATTTTAAAAAACGCACTTATCCCTTTCACTACTAGAATTTTGAAATTCACGAGAAAATAAGTTGCATTTTTGTACATTCTCAGGCAGATTTGTTTTTTTTTCTCTCTCCACTTGGGAAGCCAAAGTGCCTGTAAGCAGAGGATGTCCTTGCAGAGAGTCCGACATCATAAAGACTTCCCGTTTCCATACATTCGATGTAATAATGGTTCCTTTTTACAAAGTGATTAGACTATTGATCAGCGCAGACACACTGGCAAATAGTGATTGGACCGAAGACCAGTTCGCCGTCTCTCTAATCTGCAGCTATATATGCTCGATTTGCTGAGACCCAGGAGGGTTGGAGTCAGAACAGCGGCGATGCTATTATCTTTTGGTTCCACGCGCCCCCTACCGACGGACATAAAAATAGATGCTCGGCACCATGGACAGAGACAGAGAAGGCTCATCTGTGGGGGATGATTTCCTGTTTACCCTGAGAGACAGCGAGGAATCATGCTGCATTTGTCTGCAAACTCTGGCAGATACATAACTAAATGCACAATGGCGGCTCTGTTGTGTGTATTCATTACTTTTTGCTATAAGGGAATCTGGAATATTTCCATCTTCCTTCATAATGAAATGTGGGAAACTGTCCAAATCGCACACTCAGTCATTCACTTGAAATCACAGCTAAGCTGTGGAGTTGTGACAGATACAGAAAAGAGCTTGTGTGTATTGTGGAGTACACTGGCACCGGATGAAATGCTAATTATTATAGTATGTAGACTGAGTCAGGGAGGAATGAACAAATTACCTTCGGGAGCAGGTGAATGGAAGCCAGGTGGGTGGTGTAGTCGAGTGAAATGGAGGTATGTGCAGCAGGCTAATCCCAAGCTTACAACTACCATCAATATTGAATCACACCATCCGAATATGTCAGTGAGCAACTCGCCTGGTATTTGTTCACAGTGGAGACCGGCAGGGCCAGATGGCCAGTAGAGACACGGTCCAAAGCCGCGGCAGCAACACGCTGGGGAAGAGGTCACCCCGAGAGGAAAGGAAATGTTGTCACTGTTCACAGTCGTGTCTGTCTCTCCTCCTTTATCTGAATGTATCTGTGCGAGCAAACACGTGTGTGTGTGTGCAGAAACCTGCCATGCATTTGTATGCCGGATGTTTGCGTGTGCCATGGAGAGCACGGTAACGGCAAAGTGACATTTCTTGTGTTGGATTTTCACAGGAGAAAACAAAAAAAATAATGATAATGAACTGTTATCTACGCCACTAACAAGGATGGAGCTGGGTAAGAATACATATTCAAATGCGGCATTTCCCAAATCAATATTCTTATACTGGCTGTAGTCTATAATTGTAGTCTATAGAAAATGTATTCTGGAGGAACCCATTGTATGCGGTAAGTAACTCTTCGCCTAAAACAGAAACATCATTAAAAAGACACCATGTGTTGCATATAAAAAAGGATCTTAATTAAGTCACAGTGAACAGTGTTGACATGATCACAAAAATTGGCCACAACAACACATTCCCAGAGAATAACCCCTCCTAAATATATCCCCGGCTAGAAAAACACTCATTTGGCTCACTGCTTAAGATGTCTTCTTCTGCCAGGAAGTGAAAGGTATACTGTAACTGATTACTATACCTCCCCCAGCTCATTATACAACATGCCCACTCACTCCTGAGTCCTCCGCTCATTCCATTATACTGTATATCACAATGATATGCACCGGCAAGTGAAAAGGACACAGGTAAATTGTCATGGGAGCTTTGAGGCTGGAGGCCTCGCACAATGAGTGACTGTAAATTAACTAAGGGTGGATCATTGCCATGTGAATGGAAAAAAAAAGAGAGAGAGAGAGAGAGAGAGATTGGGGATCTTTAATTCATGACACTAATGAAATGAGTCAAGCTGTTGAGTCTCAAAGGCAGAAAGTCCCTATGCTGAGACTCTACTATTCTTTTCATCACAAGTCTGACGGATCAAAAGGAGAACGGGGGCATAAATGACTTCCTTTGGTAATGGGAAAGTTGGTTGTGTCTCCCTGCCACAGGAGCTATAGGACCAGTGTTAATTACAGTCTAAGAATGAAGGCTAAATCTTAAAGGCTTTTTTACTCAGGCTGGATTACAAAATGAACATAATGTTGGTGGTTCGTGTCAAAGGTCTATCCATCCACACACATCTCACATCAAGCGTGTTTTTTCCTCTTGACTGAGAATTCCTCATCTCTACAGTCCTCCAAAAGATGTAAATATTCATGCGTTTGCCTTCATAACACATTCTGCATTTGGCCATGGCTGGGGTCATAACTGAGCTGGAATAGTACATTTGTCACTTTAGGCAATACCACCCTTTTTTACAACTCCACACCCCGCCCCAAAACCTACAGCGTGGGGTTACTCGGAGAAGAAAAATGCTTCAGTTCAATAAAAGGAGCATAAAAAAGAAGAAGAGAGAAAGAAAATCTGTGTATGGAAATGGAGAAGAAATGCTGTCCAGAAATCTATTTCTCAAAATTAGATTACAGATTACAGCTCTAGTTGTTCAATCTATTCAAACATAAAACAGCTGTTTACTATGTGTGTACTCCATACAGCATGTGTACATATACAATAGTATATATACCTAACCCAGTGCAACAATGGCTAATAGCTGCAATCAGCTTCATTATGTTTTTGAATGTATTTCTGAAGTGGATGGTGAGACACTTTGAGATTATTGTTAAATTGCAGTCATGCTGACAAGGCATCTTTGAATTGAAATCGCCCTTGAGGAGCAGAATCCAATCACAGCGGAGTATTCCCTCACAAGTGCCATTACTCTCTGTACCATCTTACTTTTTTTTTTTTTTTTTGGTTTTTCTCCCCCTCTCTTCTCCAAACTTGCAGGACAAAGAGTTCACTCTGCTCTCCCAGCTCTTGCTCATTAGGCCTGAGAGTCAGATATTAATTCTGGCCTGGCTGAAAACCCCGTCGCCATTAAGATCGGGTGACAGCTCATTTTACTTGGTGGCCTGCAGAAGACAATAGCAGTGATGGAATTGTTTTTTTTTTGTTTTTTTTTCATCCTGTAACCTCATTAACTCATTGGAATAAAGACAATGTGGAGCTGTTTGCATTAAGCTGTGATTACGCTGATTCACCCGCTTTCTCCCTCCCTCACTCACCCTCTCTCTCCTCTCTTTCCATTTGCCATTTTAATTAGATTCTCCTCTACTCAAACACTGACAATGTGGACTTGCTTTTGACTCAAACGAATGACTGAATTAAGCACCCTCCCTCCCACCATTTCCTATATGGATTTGAGTGTCATGTGTGGGAGGAGAGAGAGAGACGGGGGAGAGGAGAGGGAAGGTAGACAGTAACGAAGGGCTCCATGTAAACATGCCATATGTCACTAGTCATACATTACTTGGCTTGACAAGGCTGCATTCCTTGAGACTGTCAGTGGGTCGGAAAGGACAAGTATGTGGAAATTTATTCTCCTGCAACTTCACGTGTTTGGTGGCCTGACCTTGGTTTTCTTGTCCTTTTCAAGTGAGAGATGGAGAGAAAAAAAGGAAAAGACAGATAGAGAGAGTGAAAAAAAGAGTGCTGCTTGGATGAGCACAGGCTTTGTGCATCTGTCTCATATGGATTTGATTTTGTCTTGTCCGCTGTCTGATACGGGCATGGTTAGCAGATGTAAGCCCTGACTTTTTACCGCTGCCTACAATTATACATGAGATGAATGCATTTTTTTCTAAATTATTCAAAAAAAATAGAATAGTAGAACTGATTAGGTAAATATGGCCATATGGTTTTAAGGAAATTATTTTCATCTTATCGAGAAATATGTGAGGACAGGTTTGTGACTTCATGACAACTTATTACCCTTAAGTTTGCTTGTCTGTCTGCCAGCAAGAAATCCAACCACTTTATGAAAAGTGGCACACAAATCTACAGAAAAAAACTCTGTAAAAGAAAAAAATTTGAAACTCTAAAACACATCAACTCAAACAGAAAACAGCGTCTTTCAGCTCAACTTTAAAAATGAAACCTCCGCAGTGTAGAATAATTCACTGTTGGCAGACATTTGCAGTCTCCGGGTGGCTTTTAGTTAATATGTTGTGACTTTAACGAGAAATATCTGTTTCTGAAATGAATTTTTAGACAAGTTCAACAAACAAAAGTTTTTTTAGAAACCTGTTGGCAAGTACACACACTTTTACATTTTTATTAGATCAAAAAATGGTTACGGTCTAGCAGCTCCCAGAGGCTGCAGTATTCTTTACACCTCATGTGGAAGTGTTGGAAGGTTGGAACAACATAGTGATGATTTTGCTATTCTTACTTTGCTTAGGGCTAAAAATATAAAGTCTTTATTGAGTGTTCCCGACTATGGGAGGCCATGGGGCTGCTCAAAAACACCTAAGTTTGTTCCCTTTGGTGGCATGAAGTGTGCTCAGCAAATTGCATGGCATTGGTATATGAGATATGTAAATACAAGACTAACGGTGTGTAACCAATCTGTACTGCATGCTAATTCTATGCAGATGTTCAGTATATAGAGTGTGCCCACACTTGGAGAGTGGCAAAATGAAGTATACTTAAATTCGGCAGCATGCATACTAATTACGGTTGAGTTCGAGTGTGCTGACGACGGACACTCAAATCAATGCACAAAATAAATACGGGAGGTTTTCTCTATGCCTCTGTTTGTAGTTTAATAGCATGTTAAACAAGCTCAGGATGGCAATGCTAGCATGCTGGTGTCACCATTAGCCAGTTTGACGAAGACGTTTGATGGAAATATTCATAGAAATAGTCATAAACCTTAATAGTCATTCATTTCTACATAAAATAATGACAAAGTATCCAATTGTTTTTTTAGGTACTTCAGTCTGGGACAAAGTCATGTCTGTCTGACCGACAGCGTATTACCATTCCTGGCCACACTGCAAGCATGCCGAAAAATCTTAATGCGTGCCTCACGATCAATAAATTTGATTTAATCAATTTCTTTTCCGACTCACTGACATAGGCCCCCTTTTTGTAGCAGCTGGCAATAATTGAACATTTTGTAAAGGTCTTATCCACACCTCCTGAATGCTGCTGGAGCTGTTTTCTGCACTTCTGTCACTTGAAAGCCTTTCTTAAATTCGGCATTATTTATTCATAAAGGACAAGGATTTATTGGTTCTTATTTAGGAGTGTGTGGTCACTGCATTTTAAAAACAAGCCACTCAACCGCCCTTAAGATCAAACACTTGTCTTTTATGTAGTCTGTTTTGTGTTCTTGCGTAACACCAGAACAATTTGTCCCGACTTGCCCTGAACAAAGAAACAATTCTGAGCAATGGAGTCTCGCATTAAGGAAGCCCCATTGCGCTCCCTTGGATTCCAGGTCGATCCAGGTCAGATTAATAGTCTATAAAATAAGCTGACAAGGAAAGCTGAGGCACTACTCTTTCGGCTCATCATTTCTTAAATCCTTCTCATTACAGATTATTTAGGAGTCTAATGCCGTGTCCAAGGTAGATAAAGCAGATTATACACCTTTCCTAAATGGAATTAGGTAATTTGCCTCACTCACTTCATTCAGTGTAATCTCCACTGCCAACCTCACTTCAACCACTCCTTCGCTCGAATTTTTCTCCCTATCAGATTTAGAACCTGAAAAAGCTGTTTCATGCCCAGAGCCTGGCAAATGAGACAAAACTAGTCATCACTTAAATGCAGAAGACACGCACACACACACACCACAAACAACAGCTGGTCCTAAAGGAAATGGGTAAAACACAACAGTTGCCTCAGTTCCACCTATCAAATTATTAAGCGAGTCTAGGATTTGCCACCAAATTCGAAGCTATTTTGGGGCTTCTGTTGTTCACGAGCTGAGCGAAGGCAGATCTCATTGTAGTTCTGAATCATATTGGATTATGAGCTTAGTCTATTTTTTTTCCCCATCCTCTCATTGTATTAATCTTGTGAAAAGAGTTACAAGAAGTGCAGTGATGCGGCGCTTTTTTCCCAGCACAATCAGATTTGCTGTATTCCTCAAGACAATTACCATCTAAAGTCATTCCTTTTCAGTAAATGTAACACTGTGCGCAACAAAGTTATTTCAGAGAGCTTTATCAATTGGTGATCTTTCAATCCACTGGAGTCCGATATTAAAATCCAAATACCATCAGTGGCCACAGTTACTGACTTTATGATTTGTGAAATCATATAATGAGATCTTCTTGCTCCCTGATATATTGGCGGTATCATACCATTACATCAATAAAGGGTGGCATGTATTACACAGGGCCAGACCCAGATTGATATGGTCTGATGGCATGTGCATGTTCGAATTTAAATGTGTTCTGCTGTTAAATCGTTCATGAAAATATGGTTCATTCCGAGATACTGTATTAAGAATCCGGCATAGAATCTCAGCACGCTTACAAAGAGTGACAAGATGTGAGCAAGGAGACTGTACGCACATGGTCACTAAAAGAATAACGCCCGCACATGATAAACCAAATAAAAAATAAAAAAAAAGTTATATATTTCAGATTGTCAGAAATGTGCCAGTCTGGCTTGCATAACTATTCATTTTCCTTAAAACAATCTTCTCTGCCTGCCAAAACCCCCATAAAAGCCTCTTAGCAGAACATAGAAAGATACGTTTCTTAGAAACACTGTCTAAATCTCCCTTATCCATACCACATGTACTCTGCCAGAAAATGAATTACAGATTAGGCAGTCCATTTCATTTAAGGAACTTTTCCATGTGCAGGGGGCTTCAGTGTATCCCCGAGCAGGAAGTGAAAGCGGAAACCAGCCCAAAGCCTGTCAGGACGCATCTGCTTATTCTGCCTATGAAATTGATCTAAAATCACAAGGGATTTAGCCCGAGGAGTCTTCTTCGATATCCAAAAAAAAAAAAATCAGGTGAACCTAAATCCATGGCCTTTTTTAAAAATTATTATTTTAGCTTAAAATAGAAGCTTGCTAACGTTGATGACTTTACTTTGAATTTCACAACAGACAGAGCTCTTTTCCTGTGGATATAAGCATCTACCCAGAGATGCATGCGGCTACCACTATTATACATTATACATACATTAAAACCCATACATGATCCACTCTAAATGAAATTATGACTCCTTCTCTTACTGGCATGATCTCTCAAGGAGAACATGGTGTTCTATCGTCTGACGAGGCACTTATGAGCCCGGTGCTTAGTGCAGAAATTAATGAACAATGGATTGAAATCCATTACATTACTCATAACAGGCGCCATGGGAGCATGTATTGGGCAGGGTAGTGGATTGTGCCATTTTATTACAGAAAACAATGATATATGGCTGAAATATTCAAGGGTCCGCTAGAAGTCTACTGCCATCTCTCCGTGTCCAAAACATTTCTGAAAAATTCATAAGTGATTGATGTCTCACATGTCATCTGGTGACACACTTCACATGTCCTGCAGTCACAGATTTGGCTCTTGGACCCGCCATCTGCAGTGCCAGGCACCACACTGGGATGGACCATTAGTTAGCATTTTTGTGGCTCTGTCGGGGATTTCTAGTCACATCTCGACTCAGTGGACGGAATGGACATTATTCATCAGTGGCTAAGATTTAAGTTTTGACAAAAAAAGAACACTAGTGTATGACCAGAGCTCAAGCCAAAATCAAAGCAATTGGAACGCAACAAACATGATGACTGATTATGGGTGGGCTTTAATTCCCGGTGGAGTACGGCACATTGATTGGTACAACATAGTCTCATGGTTAGCAAAGCTTAGGACTGAAGGTTTCACAGGTGTAAAGGGGAGAAACAGTGGGAGTGAACAGTTTATGAATAACACCCTCCCTTCATTTAGCATGTGCTACTCTTAAACCCATGCTGTGCTGCTCCTATGTGGCCAACAGACTTGTAGAGGACGCCACCCTCTTGTGAATATGTAGCACTGCATGGATGTGGGTCCATGTATTATCAGGTTGTTTGTTTAGTTGATATGATTTGAAAAATGTAGGTTCAAATGAAATAAGGCTGACAATTAGTCTCAGAGTGATTACTGATGTCCATGGGATGATCACAGGTGTGACGGTATTACATGAGCTCAGAGGCTGGATTTAATCTCTTCTAGAGCAGAAGTTCTGGGCAGCTGTCTCTGCACAATCCCATGGCTAACAGCTCACACTTTGTCTCTCTGCAGGCGTCTGGCCCCGGGCTACTGGCTATCTCCGCAAAAGGTCAGCAGGAACCCTCTAGGCTCATAAAGACAGGCCAATTAACACGCTCGCACTTGGAAGCCTGCATTATTTATTCAAGATTCCTCCTTAGGATGAGAATGGGAATGAGGGAGGAGGCTGGGAGGATGTAGGAAGAGATGAAGGAGATCAATGGAAATGTGGAGTTTAATTACCGTCAACTCGGCAGGCCATCTTCACAGGACTAAATCCTTGGCAGGGGCTGGTGGAAACAGACCGGCAGCACCCGGAGCCAGTATCTGTGTTTCTGACACATTTCACTATTCACAGTGGTGTTGTGTTTAACAGCACTTAGATCAGGGTGAGAGCAGTCCTACTTGACAAGGCCAACACGCTTTATGATGAATAATGAAAGAAGTGTTTTCGTCGAAACCCTTAATTGGCTTAAAGCAGAAAAGCATTTGCGTGGAGTTCGAAAAACCTCCCTTCTTGTCAGGGTGTAATTGAACGTCCTCTGTAGATAACTTTCCAGTCATGATGCACTTACAGCATCACTAAACACAAATGCGTTAGCCGGGCTCAAGGATAAACACTCAGTTTCACACCGCGTGAAGGAAATGTGATTAAGTCCCTACATCTACACATCAAGTGATAAACATCATTAGATGGGAACCGCCCCATCTAATTTGTTGTGATGTGCCTGTGATGTCATGATTGGATGTGCTCCTCGAAATGACAGAGAGAGAGAGAGAGAGAGAGGCATTTCCAGCCGGTTTGGGAAAAAAAAAGACACTTTAATTAATCCTACTATGTTGTTGATTGTGATTATGCTGTGATAATGCAACTGGTTATTTCAGGCGTGATTCACACGAGCTGAATCAAGAAATGTACAGCTCAAATGTATCCATTCGTGAATGACGTAACACTGCGATGGTGGCGGTCTTTTGACGCGGAGACATACATTAGTCGCCGCAGTGCAGATCTCGTAATTGCATACATCTTTTATGTAAAATAACCGTGTGTACTTTATATTCATATAAGCGGGGATGTTTTTCCTGTGATACTATGTAAAGTGGAAAAAATCCTCTTTGAACACACTGAAGACTCAAATTTCCATGAAGTTGTTAAGGCGAGTAAACAGCAGTCTTAGCTTTGTGATTTTCTTCAGCGACATCAAAGAAGGAAGCATGTTAACATGAGTGGCGTTTTTTTTTTTCCTTTTTTTTTCCACAGGTATGTCTCGAATCGCAAATCTCGAATGTTTGTACACATGGTGTCACTGGGAGAAAAAATTCACTGTGATTTATATTCCTTTGATTGCATTTCATTTGTACGGCGTGAGCATAAGTACAGCTTGTTTTGGTATAATTAGTGCTCTTTAACTAGAGCATTTTGTCTGCAATTAATTAATTGCAATGAATGGATGCAAATTTGCCAGCAAGTTCCTGGGTTGATGACTTCAAAAGGCACCGCAGATAGATCACAGTTTTCTCGTAAAAATCTAATGTGATGTCATTAACACTGCTGTTTAAATGAAGTTTAGGATCACAAAATGTATGCAAAAAAAAAAACAAGTTTGTAACATATTGGATGCAGCTGTCTCTTTTTCATTCCCACCTCATGGTGCATCTCTGGAACGGATAATGCTCGATTAAATTGAACTGACGGGTATAACAGGTCAGGTTAGATAGCTGGCAAATTCACCCCGCTCACAGCACGAGTGGGCTCACTCTATTAAGAAAACCACAAAGGAAATTCACTGGACTCCTTTCTGCTCATGATAGACAGATACACTCATGACCTAAGGGTAGAAACATGAAGCTGAGGATGTAGGCAGGAGAGCAGGTTCTCTCGCCTTTGACCACCACCTCTGGTGTATCGACCGCCCATAACGCAGCCAGTGGTCAATACACTCAGACCCAATTAAGGGTTCCATCCTGAACATACTCTGAGTCATTTATTTCCCATTTCATGACATAAATGCTGTAACAGTATATGTGTGGACTGTAGGATTGGATGTGTTCATTAAGAACATTCACTTATTCACAATCTGTTTTACAGTTACTACTTTACGCTCAGTGCTTTATTTAATAATCTGTGGTGTAGCATGTTACAATAGATCTGAAAATATTTAAAGGTCCAGTGTGTAGTATTTTGGTTGAATTTAGCAGTAATGTTGCTTGCCTACTGTTTGCCTCACCCACCCCTTCCAGTCACGTAGAAGAAACTACGTTAGCCGCAAAATCTAGAGCCACAAGATACACAGCAAACCATTTTTGCTTACTGGAATATTTAGGGAACATTTCCTAGGTTAGGATCATATAGTTACACATCAAAGTTCAAGTTTCCCATGCCTTTTGATTATTGTTGTTGTTGTTGTTGTTGTTGTTGTTGTTGTTCCCATAGTTGATTTTAAAAAGGTTGGTTGGTTTCCTGAACATGGACTCTAAGAGAAGCTGTAAAGAATGTTTTCAAGACATTTCACAGATGTCCTTTTAAACCTTCATTTATTCAGCGTGGTCTCAGTATGAGCCAGGGTCTATTTTGTAAGTACATCTTGATCACACTGTTATTACACATGTTCACACCTGGAAGCTGGCCAGTTCACACACAGATTAATCTGCTGCAGAGGTCCACTGGACCACTCAGGAAAGTTGTCGCTTAACGGCACCTTGGTGATGATAATGACAAAGATCTAAAAACATGAGTCCGGTTGTCTAATTGGAAGCATTACCTTTTCACTTTCCCCACACAGATGGCGATTTAGGACCTGGCAGCATTCCAAACACAAGTCTGCTTCTCTAACCTCTAACAGGAAATACCCCTCTTTGAATTTACATAACCTTGTTGAAATGAGTGTGGAGACCATCCCGAAACATCCATCCATCCATCCATTCATTTGTCCAGTTTCCATAACCGTTTGTCTTCATCAAGGTCGCGGCTGACACTGGGCGAGAGGCGGGATACACCCTAGATGAGTTTATCACAGGGTTGACACATACAACAAACAACCACTCACGCTCACATTTACACCTATGGACAATTTAGAGTAGCCGATTAACCTATGAACTGCATATCTTTGGATGAGGAACCTGAAGTACCCGGAGAACGTGCAAACTCCACCAGGGACCTTCTTACTCTGTGGTGACAGTGCTAACCACTAAACCACTGTGCAGCTCTTTCTTTCTTCTCTAAAGCCATGCAACATTGACAGAAATACAAATCATTTCTGTTTCATGGACCAAAGGATACGTCAGATTGTAGAGTATTAGAGATGGTATTTTGGACCCTATAGGGTCAGTAGTTTCTGGCTCCTCCAGTCCACATGTCCTTGAACCAGAAACAGAATCCTAAATTGCTCCAAGTGATTGCTCATGGGGAAAAATCTGCTTTGGTTTAGACAAACACATCAGTCAAAAAAAAAAAAAAGAAAAATGAGTGACTAGTAGGTCTGAGTCAGATACTCTGCCTTTTTGGCCAGAATTATAATTTCACACTCTAGTTGGTGAAACTGTTATGTTTTTGGTCTGTCAATTGATTTCTGTATTATATAACCTTAGACATTCTCAGCCTAAGTACCCTCTCAGATATTGTTCATTGCCCATGCCTGTCATATATTTCCAGTACACAACATAGCAGTGTGCATTAGTGCACCTTATCCATTCAACTGAAGTGGCTACTGTGTAATTTAGACCAAGCAAGTGGGTGTTAGTCATTAGTCACTGCTGGGGCTGCTGTTGATTTTCTTTCTGTGTGGGTAGGGGATGTATATTATGAGATTACTGCACTGATCCTCACATCCTAACAGTTATAATTAATGCAGGACTGCAGGTTGGCTGAAAGTTTGCTAGTTTTTAGTTCATACAAACTCTCTAATGTACCCTTGAGTAAGTTATTTTGTGTTGCTTGTACTTTGTGTGGTGAAGTTTTGTGATTTAATGTCTTAAAAGTCCTCCTCTACGCTGTTGGTGCTAACGTTAGTACCAAAGTTATGTTGACCTCCATCAGCTTTTAAAGGTGAGTTGATATCTTTGAATTCAATTTCAAAAGTTTGTTATCAGTGAAGACAAGTGGGGGATACACTTGCTTCCACCATGCATGTAAACATGTCATTTAAAAATAAGTATGGCAATCATAGCACATTGTATTCACCAAAGTAATAAAGGAACATGGAGACATACAACAAAGTCAAACAAGCCACATGAGGTGCTAACATTATCTAAACCTGTGGTTCCAAAGGTTTTTAGCTTGTGACTCCTATTCACCTTAAACATATAAGAATGCTGGTTTACTCATTGTGAGTATGTTAGCAAGCCGATCTTAGCATTAAGTACAGACTCAGAGCTAGCATGGCTGTGGATTAATCGTCTAATCAGAGACTGTTTCATTTTACCAAAGTGCAACCGCACAGAGTGCAAAAGTACTCAGCGATTGTCTGGCTACTCATTTCTGACTTATTTTTAGCAAAGTCACAGACACAACTTGTTGAGGAGAGTGTTAGTAATGGCAGCCAGATTGTATAAGATTGCTTTACTGTGCAAGCACAGGACCCTGTATATAACTGACTGAAACCTTGAGCTCAAGAAATGTCCGGGTGAAATCAGACTTTTTCAACACAGTGGCTTTGAGACAAGACTCCAGAGCCAGTACATTCACAAGGTGGTTATAACTTTCATGGCTCCTTGCCTCTTACCTTTATTACTTTTCTCAGCTTCAGCCCTGGCAGGTAAGTATGGTCTCCAAGCAAACAATACACATAAATTTCACAAGAGAGCTCTGCATGAGAAAACTGAAAGAAACTTGCAAAAGACCCGTATCCTGTTTAGGGTGACCTTGTCCATCAAAATGTCACATGCTACACAATCATAAAATTGCCTCATGGTCCAAGAGACAGTTATGGCTATAGATTTCAGTTATATAGCACTACTGTCTATACTTTTCTTATTTTTCTAACTTGAGCCATATAGGAATTGCGGCGAGACTTGGTTGTATCTTTATTTATCACAATTCTTTTTCTTTCTTTCTTTTTTTTCCTTGAATATCCTTGTTTATTATGAGGCGAGGAGTTTTTATAACCCTCTTGGGTTCTTTTTTTATCTCTTCTGCATAATGTCTACTTTTTGTCTGTTTTATCATTTTTCTACATGTGCAAATAACATCTCAATTCTCGACATACTGAAGCGCTGGGTAAAGAGGCAGAGTTGGAACTAAAGTTGACCAAGACTGTAACAGAAGAATGATTTCTTGGGGAGTCCTAGAAAGTCACCACCACAGAAAGGAAAAAAAAAAAAACCCAAAAAACTCTGAAACTCCTTCATGAAATAAGCTTCATTCCTGTATTGCACACAAATATAATGCAATTATTTCGGCGAGACGCTGGCTGACAGTTTAAACTCGGCTTCATCTGCGTCATGCTGAGTGACAAGCCGTCATTGATGCTGGATGCTTCTTTTTTTTTTTAAGCAAGTTTTCATGAAACCTTGTTCTCAGCACTAGAAAAAAAGAGTGCATAACAAAAAGAAAATGCAAGCACCCGCTCACACTGCTCCTATTTTAAATTGTACTGTTCAAAGCTGTAAAGCAGTCTGAGCGCCCTCAGTGGCTTGGTGATTGACATATGATATGAGCTGGGGCGCAAACAAGAAAAAAAAAAACCTGCTTGGGATTGTTATTGATTTTTTTTTTTTTTTTTGGGAGATACTGTGCACAGATTTCTTTGTTCTCAATCAAATGTTTTTATGTGAATAAGACCAGCACCAAAGGAAATTTGACTGCTACCTAATATTTACTCAGAGGTTTGTCTTTCTTCATAGCCCAAAACACTGCATGGGTACATCTGATGAAATCAAAATATAGTCAAAGCACAGAAAAAAAAAAAGATGCTATCGCGACATATTCTAGCTTGTCTTTGAGACATGACAGCCAAACGACATGCTTACAGTGATTATATCTCCATCCTCGGCTGTCTGTATTCTGCTCCATCCCCTCTTGCTGCTGTATTCTAATATCTCATTTGTCCACTGTGCCCGTCTCTTCCGCTCCAGTCTTGTCAGCGAAAGGTCACTCTGGCCCTCCAAGCAGAGTGCACACTTTCTCAAGGGAAATTAATGGTCTGAGCCTTCAATTGCTGCCTCTCTCTTTCTTCGTAATTTGCCGGCATTGACTTGGAGGATGCCTTCAAAAGGTAAACGTCCACGCGCCCTGCAAACAGACGGGCGCTCCCCTTGCGTTGATGAATGCAGACATCGGAGGGTGCTTCTGGGTTTCTGCGGTTTTTTTGATAAACAACAGGGCGGAAAGGAACAGGTTGAGAAGAGGGAGCTTTGCCTGGCTCACTTTTTGTGTCTGTAAATTTTAGAATATTACATTTATACATGTGTGCGTGATAGAGAGAGACTGTGTGCAACAGCATCCGGGGCAAAGTGATCCCCTTTGATTCAATTTAATTTCGCTGCATCCCGTGGATGTGTCAGTGGGAGGTTTGTGTAGCTGTAGCGACAGCCACCCACCCGCTTTCTAATGTTGCGTTATTGATGATGTTCTCATCCTCCCAGACAATCACCAGGGATACATGGACAGACGAGGGAAATATGTCTTCATTCTCCTGTCAGGAAGGTTTACGGGCAGTTGATGTTCAAACGCCCAGCACTGTCTCCAGAATGGATGATCACAAGAGTGGTGCAGAGTGCAGAGTTGTGAGACTTCGTGATGAGGGCAGGCCAACCTTCAAAGAGGCATAAATTTGGTGCATTATGTTAATTAGTGTGTCATAGATTGGCACAAAATGTCAAGGTGACACTTTTATCCCTAAAAGCATCGCTTGCATGGCAATTACACTTTTATATAACAATGTCATTATTGGCTGTGAATGAAAAAAACCCAAAATAAAGGAGCAGAGTACACAACTTGACATGTGTGAGCTCTTTCCGCTGGAGAACGTTGTCTTCTTCTTTTGCTTTTTAATCTCTGGCTTTTCAGCGACTTCTTGTCTGTCGTTCTCGTGTGGTTATCCATTATATCGGGGCTAAATACAGCCTTGACTGTCCAGTTGTTACATTACACCTCAGCGGAAGTCTCCCCGGGCTCAATAAATCACACATGCAGATAGCCTACTAATGGTGGTCTTCAAACCATTTATAAGCCATCCGCTGGCAGCGGAAAAAAGGAAAGGACGGTGTCTGTTCAGCAAGACTTGTTTTCTGACCCGAAAAAGAGATTTTAATACAATTGAGAGCAAAGTGTTCAATTAGGCGTTGCTCAAGGAGAGCTGGGTGTCTGCCAACAACAAAGTTTTGAAAAAGAAATTATTCAGTCCCGAAAATACTTTTTTCCCCAGGCAGTGCTGAAAGGAAGCAGTGTCATTGCAGCGTATGTGCTAAGAAAATTTGGTTTTCACAGCTGATTTTGAAGATTTAAGTGCAAGGTCTTTATTCAATTCAGCGATGTCAATCCTCACTCACCCCATCTTTACCAAAATAACCATTTGTCTACTTTAGATACATTGTGGCGTTTCAGTTGTTGTCTGTTTCAGCTTCCCACTGAGGTATTCCAAACACACCAACAGCAAATCAAGCTGACTGATGGTCTCTGATGGTGAACTATTTCAGATATTGGTAAAGGCACCATTAATTTTTCCACAGAAAATGATTGATTGTTCTCTGGAACAAAGTTGAAACGAGATCATAACATTTTCCAGGAGAGGCCTGTTTTTATGTAAAGAAAAATTTGACATGCCAATACAAAACACTTCCTGAACCACTGGCTCCACTGGCTTTATTTTAAGATAAAAATGGATCTAAGATTTTGGAATTCAAACCCACAAGTTCTCTTTTCCCAAATGCACCCCTTCTGAGCCTTCTGAGCTTTATCCGCTTTAGTATATATTAGTAATCCGCTTCTTTAAGTATGAAGTATATTTTACATATGCGGATGTAGACGTAGTTTTAGCCAAAATGTAGCCGGAAATATCCTGTGAACATTTTACATGTACTAAGAATCTTTCAACTCTCCGTTCAGTGTGCCACAGGTCTGAGAGGGCTCGTAAACATTTAAACCAACGCTCAAGAGAATAAAGTTGGTCTCCTTTAGAGTTTGCAAGATTAAATTCAGGAACATTGGCTTGCGATTGAGCAAACTCAAAAAACTGAGCAGCAGTATCTTGTTCAAGTTCCAGCACTGATAAATCCCGCCTCATATTTGCCATGTGGCTAAACCGCACTCTCTTGAAGTGTTGTAATATTATCTCTTTTCCACACATAAACTCAATCTGAGTGCAATCAGAGATGCGCTGGGCTTCAACGGCCTGTTGATGGGGTCAATACTTGATGTGATGTGTGTGTGTTAGTGTGCTCGATGGAGGGAGTCTGTCTTTTCATGGCTGCAGGCGAGATATGATAGATTGAAGGCCAAACCGCAGGCCCTCTCAGGTCTCTCCTGGGTGCCCGGGGCATCCACAGTTCAAAGTCCACAGCGCACAGACATTTGAAGAAGACACAACGCTGGATGACTGAGAGGCTATCTAATGGGTGTGAAAGAATCCATGGGGATACAGAGTTGAGAAGGTGAGGAGGAATGGAAGGACTCAGATAAGGATAGAAAAAGTTCACATGTCTGTCAGAGGGCTCCGAGAGCCAGAAAGAAAACCGACCAAGTAAGCATGTACCGTCTTTTCATCAGGGTGTACGACTTGTGCTGTCCGTCAAACATTGTCTTTTACACAACATGTACAGTGGAGAGAACATAGAGGGATCCCTGCGGGATTACAGTCTGTGTGTGATGGGAGAATTCTGCTAAAGTGTCCTGCTTCTGGATTTAGGGATTAGGGATTTGTAAATGGGAAAATGTGAGTGAAGCCTGTTGGTCAGACGCGAAACAGTGGACTCGAGAGCCATGTACCTCGTAGCTTTGCCCTGGTGTTGATTTGCTCCTAAGGGGATCTGACATGCCATTCTGTCACTTTGCACACACATCTAATGCGAGAGGTCGTGTGTCATGCATCACTAGGTTTTAACCCTCTTTCCAGATGAACTGCACTTTTCCTAGACGGTAATCTCTAGTTTCCTCTAATCTGCCTCTTCACAGGTGTTATAAATGAAACCAGCTATTTCCAATACGTCCCCACAATGCCTTTCTCTTTTAGCAATTAGAAAGCTGTGCCGTAATTAACGGCGCTGCTTTAATGTGCTCCGCTGTCACAGCGACACGTCCCTTCTCTGCATACTGTGCAGCGTGTAGCTCTCTCTCCCACACACGGCAACCTCGTAACGGTCTGGCTGTATCATGTCAGTATTTGTATCATGCGCTGAATACAAACCGCTAAGCTCATAATCTAACTCGCAGCAGCAAATCCTATTGTAGGCATGCTATTGTAAAGGACGAGTGAATATACGGTGACAAGTGACCTCTGTATACTGCGTTTTGGTAGTCACGGGGCATCAGTGATCAATAGCGGGCTAATCATGAGCGCAGTGCCTGTCTTTGTTATTGACTATGTAATGGAAAAAAGTCTAGACAAAAAAAGCTGCTCTTGACCTCGTTTTGGTGCACTGCAGTACATTTTCACGGCTGTAGTTGAAATTGAAAGTTTATATTTAGACACAGAATGTCGTGCAAAATCTTTCTAGTGGAGAGGGCATGTACCTCACCTCTGAAACATTTACAAGTCGATGCTTGTATCAGCATGTTCCATCCTGTATATTGTTTAGGACAAGGGAACAGCATACAGCATTTGTCACCGAGGTGTCACTGGTGTATAACAAGCCGTGCTAGCTGAACCCCCCCCCACCCCACCACCCCACCCAATCCGCTTCAAAGTCTATGTTGGTTTAACCGTGTTGCACACTTGTCACCTTGAAAACAACAGCTCTAATCTCCTTGAATAGAATTGCTTGACACTTGTCTCGCTAACACACACAAAAAAAGTCTTTGCATTTTTTTTTCTTTCTCTGAGGTTTTTGCTGAGGCAGGCAAAAGTGTGGACCACTCAGAGTGTGTAGACATTTGCTATTCTTTTTTTTTTCTTTTTTTTTTTTGTAATATAATTTAGTTGAAAAGGGAAGGTGCACTGGCGATCAATAGCAGGTCAGCCAATGATGGATGGCGGCGCGATTACTAATTTCACTGCGAGACAAATAACTCTGCGCTCAGCCCTCAGAGCTGAGGAATGGAGAGAGAAAATGGCAGACCAAGCTACACAGGGAGCCTTGGCTCCCCAATCCACTTCCCTATTCACATGACCATTCATCTCCATTGCTTCTGCACTCCGAGCTTTCACTCTCACTCTCTGAAGGATCATAATGACTGCTGGGGTAATCACATGTGGGAACCTGTGCGTCTACCATCACTGCACTGACTTTACCACGACTTACGCAGCTCTAACTTTGTAGCCACAGGAAACCAGGTCAGCTCAATGGCATTCGATCTTCACTGTACTATGTGTTAGTGATGCACAATAATAAGTATGGTTTACAATGAGGTACCTGCATTGTGCTGCGATCCCAAGGCAACTATTGACCCAAAATTGGAAACCAATAATCCATTTCAGGTTATTGCACTGCATATAATTTAAAATGTTATTATTTAACTATCCAATAAAAAAAAAAACATCCCAAAAGAGGAAAGAGTCACAAATAAACGAAACAGATAATCCGCATTTGCCTTCAAATCAGATCGATAAATGCAGGAGAGAATAAGAGGAAGGGTGAGGGAGGGGATAGGTCAGAGAGAAAGGAGACGATGGGACGTGTCCAACTTTCTGGGTCTCTCAACGCTCAGATGAACTCATTAGAAGTTAATTAATCACATG
Source organism: Nibea albiflora (assembly GCA_014281875.1). Taxonomy (NCBI): domain Eukaryota; kingdom Metazoa; phylum Chordata; class Actinopteri; family Sciaenidae; genus Nibea; species Nibea albiflora. Next base: position 13,546,524 of record CM024801.1, read on the forward strand.
TATCGATCCGTTGTCACTCTTCCCCATGCAAGGCTCCACTAGATTCCAGGGCTCGGGTTCTGCTCACTCGGTTGAAATGCTGAGGTCTCTTGTCTCTCTGCCTTCTTCAGTGGGCTGTGGCATTCGTCCTGGCGCCACGCTGTGCGTCAGTGTGTAGCATGAGATGGCAGATCCATGCCTGCAATGGGGGTCGACCGATAGGACTGAGGCCTTGTCAGGATGAGACTTTAATTGAGTGTTAATGCAGTATAGATTTCAATAGTGTATCACATCATTTCACACCAAACAATCCATATTTGCCAGTCATTAGGGCAACAGAACCTCATGGGAACAAAACACACCCTCTGGTGACCGACGGTGACGCCTTGAAGTCTCGAAAGATTCGAGTTTACATAATTAATTGCTTTTTTTCATCAGATTTGCTTTACTTAATCTAGCTGCTGGCTTTCCAGCTTTAACCATGTGTACCTCATTGCGCTCCTCTTTAATTAAATTTCAAATTGACGTCTTTTGACAACTGATGCCCACCAGTACTATTATTCAATGTCAATGCTCCAGCTCCAAAGGACTTTCGCAATAGAGAAAATGCTGAGTGGTTGAGCCCAAAAACGTCAGCCGCTCCTACTCCAGCAGGCTTGGGAGTTTGGTCTGTGTTAGTCTAAACTGAGCTGCACATAATTCACAACATAATTCAGATAAATGGATCATTAGCTAAATTCTCAAGTGAGGCATAACACTTGACCAAAGATTCAGCTGCTCCTTAAAATTAAAAAAAGGGCAGGCATCGCATGCATAATCTAGTGCCTGCTTTCTGTAGTAACTCATTTTAGATAATGACTGGTTATTTGTGCATTTTCTACAGGCTATTCCTTAGCTGAAGAGAGATAAATATGGGCAACGTGTGCAAGTAGGCTACATCTAGGCAGTATCTTTCCTTGAACTGGAATGCAAAATAAAATCACAATAACTTTGCTCAACACCCTTTAAAAAGTGCAATGGGTCATTGCTTTTCTAAATGTAGCTGTTTAAAGGTCTGTGTTTCTGTCTAAAAGCGTTAGCAACTCAATAAAAACATCCGCTTACATAATTTGCAGATGCTTAGATCAGCAAGCATTTGCAAATGCATTCGGGTTTAAATTATGAACTTGAAACATATTCCTGTGCCTCTGTATTTCTCAAGTCAGACATAATGAAGTTTTGTTTTCCTCTGTGGGGAAAATCCAGTTCAATAGTTTCAGTACTGCTGTTCTTATATGATTATTTCCTGTTTGTTCATTCTAATAAGCCGAGATTCGAAATGAATGTTCTTAAAGTAATGGAATTCATGTAGAAACGACTGATCATTGTTTACTTTGCAGTTTAAACCTGTGGGGGGGAGCTCACTTGTGTCGCTGTGTCCCAGTTCAGGGATCCTCTGAAGGACTCGGCCCACAAAGCTGGGTCTTTCAGAGGACCTGAAGGCCAGCTGAGCCGGCACTTTCTCCTGAAATTGGACCATAACTAATGGTGTGTTCAGTTGGCCTCTGTCAACTTGTAAAGTCAAAACTCCAAGTTTCTCCCCAAGATTCTGCCCTCAGGTGGTTTGCAAAGTGTAAAATACCAGCGTAAACTGGTTTTCCTCCTGCCTTTTCTTTCAACATGAGCTGCGGCGGTTTCGTCTATAAACATGGAAAAATGGAAAACACTATACCAGGTTTATATAGCCACATACACTTTGATTTATCTGATTAATCAAGGCAACAGACTAGTGAAAACAGTGGCATCTACATTACGGACACCCTGCAGTGTCAAGTCATTATTTGAAGAGTTTGAGATGTGATGATTGTTTTAATGTGGCATGAAAATCCCCGGATACACCCGTGACTGATTGCTACCTGAATATAAATACCTCACTTGATCACATAATACATCCTGACTTTAAGAGTTAAAGAGATTGCCTAAAGGCTCCATTAGTTAGAGTCCACATAATCCACTCCATTGAAATGCAGTGGATTATGTGACGCTGAGAGCTGCTATTGTGTCCAAATTCTAACAAAAGAAGGGCGTATTTCTGCATGCAGAAGTCTTTGCAGTGGAACAGGCCATCAACCTACTAGACATATTCGGTCTGCAAATGCAGTCTTCCGGCCCCTGATAGGGTTTATCCGTGCGCCCGGGTCGGTCCACTTTAGCCACGTTGTGGCAAATCAAACCTTTGATGACATACTGTATGTTTCTGCGACAGCCTCACACCTGGGGACAGCCAAACTGAAGTTTGCTGTTGTCCTCCATGGTACACAGGCTGTCCACGGCCAACTCTCGCTGGTGTCCTCGGGGGCTTAACGCATGTGTGTCGAGAGAGACGAGAGAGGAAGATCTGTTTTTAGAAGTCGCTCTTTGTTCAGCTCCCAGTAGTTCTGCATCTGTGGTTTGGAGTTTAACTTTGCTCCTGTGTCCCTGTTTGTACTTTCAGATATCCGTGGTATTTTGCTGCTTACTGTTGAGGTTATTTGAAGGTGCATTAACTACTGACTTTTCCTGCTGTTTCTGCTTCACGTTAGAAGCTTTCCATCGGTGAAAACCAATGGAACACTTTTTTTTTTTTTTTGTGAAGAAATCCAAGGCATCTATCACCATCTATCATCAAGTTGGCAAAACTTCATTAGAAGTGCCCTTCACCAACATAAACGGGTCTAAATAACCTAATATGGACGCATTCAGCACTACTTGGCTCATTTCCAGCACGCCATCAAGCAACAATTTTACCTCAGTGTGTGGTACTTACAGTGAAAAACACATAGTGACAGCGCAGCTCAACTGTTCACAGCTGTTCACACTGCGTTAGCCTTGAAGAAGGTCTGGCTGCACCCATTATCATTCTCCTATAAGGGGAAGAAACACTCTGGTTTGTGTTTTATTTGAACTAATCACAATCCACTTGGGCTGTGCTAGGCCCAGTTGTTTTGTTGGGAACTTTTGCACTTTGGGAGAGCCCTGGCATAAAAGAAAAGGTAACGGGTTAGCTTGTTCATACATTTCATAACCAGGGTAGGGTAACTTGCCAGTTCAAGCATGAAGGTTGCTAGTTCTGAGGTTGTTGGTGTTGTTTCCCATACAGCAGGATTACACCCACAGAAAACTAAACCTACAAGTCTGACCTTCCTTGTCCCTTCACTGGCTACCTTCTTCTGTCTTATCTCCTATAAGACGTGCCGTTGATCAATTAACCTACAAGGTGGTTTCACTTATCACTAAAATGCAGTCAGGTACAGCTGATCGGCTTATCAGTCGTGAGAGGCATAAAGGAGACTGACTCCAGTATGTTGGTTTTTGAAGTTTTCTTGAGGTTTTGTTGAGGTACGGAAGATAATGTGAATGAATGCATTTGCGAGCATGTCGTGTAATGAGTAGCTATTAGGGCAGTTGCAGGTATTCAATGACGAACTTACACATGCAAAACACTTTTTAGCAAATGTACGTTTAACAAAACATGAGCAGTCTAGTAGCAATTTCACTGAACTAATGACCTAACTACTAATCTCCTGGGCGCTGGATTACGTTAACCATTTTTTGAAAGCTAAATAAAGTGTCGCGGTTTTAATGCAGTTTAAAGCCATTTTAATAAATACCGGACAAATCTGGCCATGGCAACACAAACACGGTTATACATGTGTTTACAACGGGTGCATTTTCATTGTTAAAGCCAACTGTGTGTGTGTGTGTGTCTGAAGGGGAAATTGCTTTTGTCAACAGTCTGACCTCTCCTTGGTTCAGTTCGCCTCAAAGATTTGTCATCTCCATACAGACTGCAAATAGTTTGGGGGTTTGTGTTAAACCCCATTGTACTGAACCAAATAGTATATGGCGCACGCGCACCTACACACACACACACACACACACACACACACACACACACTCCGAAGCACGGATTTATTCAACGGTCCTATTAACCACCCAGCAGTATGTAATCTCTTGTCTTGAGAGGCTGCGACGGGAAGGTGAGGGTCATTGTTCCAATTGTAAACAAATACAATACGTCTGAGTGGCTGTTTTAGCCACTTCATTTGCTTTGCATGGTACCTTTATTTATTTGATTTTATTTTATGTATCTATTTATTTTGCTGACATTCTGTTGCACCAGGATAAAACTTAGTCTACATCTCAAGAGAGCGGAGCAGAGTGGATGTGGCTGGAAATAGAACTGTCTGTATGCTCTGTGCCCTCGGTGCAAGAACCCATAGTGCTGACTGCTGCCATTTTTTTTTTTTTTTTTCCCTTTCATGCCACTGGGAAAAACACCTCTGATATTTGGGGTTAGGGGAATGAATAATTAATCATTTATTTGGTCTAGTTTATTTGGTTATGCAACATTAAAAGGGACTAAAACATCCAACAGATGATTTGAATCAGGAGCAGGATTTAAAAAAAAAAAACAGTTAAACGTCTCTTTTTCATCAAACAGCTGTGTGACAGGACAGGGATCTGTTATCAATCGGGCTTGTGATACTTTAGATGCTCAGTCATTCATGCCACGGCGGCCTATTAGATAATTTATGATTCACACAAACTGTCACTGAGTGTCCTATTTAAGCTGACCTACCTTAAATTCAGCTGCTTAGTTTTGCAAGGTAGTGGCCCTAAAGATTGGCAAGGCGTGCTGGTGATCACGTGGTTGCTGTTCATAATTCATGCTCCTGTTTAAGCACCCTTCAGCAAGGCCTTGCTTACAAGCCTTTATCATTCTACTGTGTCTTGTGATCGTGTGTGTTTTCGCATCCACAGCTCTGGTGGGTAACTCCCAGAAGTGAACATTGGAGCGTGAGGGAGGAAAATATCATATGTGATAAATACATTCTTGCTCGGACACAAGTAGGTGAAGTGTTTCTCCAAGAGCCTGAACTTTTAGTACTTCTTTCATTATGTAAAGATCATGTCTTCTGTGCATACTGGCTTATCTTAGCTTGTGTTATCTGAATGTGTGCAGTACTAATATTTACAGTGGAATAACACTTGTGTTGTTTTTACGACCTTGGTATGACATGTTGGAAGAAGAAGAATCTTTTTTAACAGGATTTGCACCACACACTTTCTTGACCACATATAAATTGCTATGAATAAAATAACACAAAAATGTCATAAAATTGTAAACCCAATAAGCATGAACATGTACAGTGGACTGGAACAGCGTCATCAGCACCGCATCAAACATATTCTGCAGTAGCACACATTGAATGCATTTTCACACTTTGTTCAACAACTTCAGGGTCTATTGGAAGAATTCAGAGATCCAAATAAATTAAATTCAAGGTCTCAGTCGGGATCTGGGCCACAAAGATGTCTAGATTTTTACCTGGAGAAAGAGTCAGTGCAAAACAGGGTCAACATTTCAAAGTTCTAGTATAAGTTCCTATTTGTCATCTTTAAATTCAAATGGCTTTATTGGCATGACGTAACACTGTACATGTTGCACTGCACTCATCTTTAAATCTGCAGCTACCTTAATATCTGATGATTTGGGATTATAAGAGAAAGATGATTTAGCGTCGTCATATGAGTGTTCTAAAGAACGCTCCGTATTCACATTCTCGTCATTCATATTCTCAAAGACACATATGGAGAAATAATCGGCAGCCTTTTACTCAACAGTCTGCTCTTTTAATACACCAACAACAAACAGGAAAAATCGCCCAGCTTGAGTCTTACTTCAGGAACTCATTTCAACAGCTGATTGCTGAATCACTCTGCCAGTGCTTCACTACTTGTCAGATATGACCATAATCCTCACCCCAGGCCAGAAAATGATTACATCCTGTGCAGCTTGCTGTCGATTTGATATTATGTGTCACTCTTAGAAATCATATTATTGTCTATAAATATATATTTTTTTTTATTATTAGTTTTGCTTTTGTTACTACTAGGTGTAGGAACTAAAGCTAAATTAGGTTTAATGTCAGGGTTATTAGTTACTCTCTGTTTAGCACGCCTTGGTTTGGCACATATTTGCATGAGTTGCTGAACATCTATAAATACAACGTAACCTCTTACCCTCTAAGCACTTTACTCCTCTGTCCAATTTCATTGTAAGGTTACTGGCTTTGTATTCAATTTGCCGCCAACCCTTTTGTGGTTAATAAATGCATTTTTTCTCAAATTACATGCATGGACCATGTTATTGCTTTTATAGACATCGCACTAATTCCACCAAGTTTTGCAAGACCAGGCTCCATTAACCCTTTAAACTGTTTTATATGGGTCATTAGGTTTTCGCCCTAACCTTCAAAGATACGTTGTACTGAGTCTTCAAACCCATTATCTCGTTGTCTACTCGCACTTGACTGATTAATCCTCCTCTTTCTCCTGCTCATGAAAGTCGGGTTGCTTATTCCCAGGTATCCAGGGGTGACTGGCCTTGAGGCAGTGCCATTTCCCTGGGTCTAAATAGCCAATTAGTTGAGACCTTCGGAACCACAGTAAGGCAACCATTTGTAATTAGCCATTGACATTTTGGCTGCTGTAGCAATGGAACAGTAGCCTGATATTCAGACTGGCCATTTCATGGAATTGGTGGGGAAAGAGATTCATGCGGCAATTCAGAGCACCGGAACCAAGCTACAGTAATAGAATAGTTAGGGTGGGGCCAGTGTGCGTTTTCATCAATAATTTTAATTCATTGTCTTTCACTGACACCTTCTTGAAAGAGTTATCTCACAAGATCATTCAAGCATAACTTGGTTCGTACTTAATAGGAGATTAAAATAGTATATTCCCTCATGCTGTGCAAGTTTGACATTCAATGTCTTGATCTCATCTCCTCTTTTTGATCCAGACTGCTTCACGATGAAGGACACGAAGCATTTTGAACACTGAATACAGCTCAATGTCCACCACTCCCCTTGACATAGATTGCTATGCAGTGAAGCGCATTACAGCAAATGATTCTATTTCTTTTCCAGCTTACATCACCACTGTCATTAAAGTGCTGTATATATTTTAATATCCACGGTGTGTCATCGCCATCGTTATCTGTGCTAACATTCATATACACCATTTGACACCGCAACTAATGGTTAGTTTCATTAACGAGTAATCTGCAAAGGCCTCAGCACTGTCTTAACTGCATCTATTGAGCCATGGTACTGCCTTGCAGGTGTTTTGACAGTTGCAAGTCCAAACAGAAAATCGTGTACTTCGGCATGAAAGTAAGAATAAAAATGGAAGCAGTTAACACCAATGTAGACTGGGCATCTGTTCCATCAGATGGACATCTAACACATAGTTAGAGTTAGAGTCATAACCGTGGCTGAAACATCAGGTATACAGTAGTATATGTATAGAACTGAGACAAAAAACCTTTTCCCATTAGCTCCAATGCAATAACAATGGCTGCACCTAAGACCTATCCTATGTTCGTTCTTACAGGGCAAAAAATAAGGCACTGGAAGGAAAAAATACGTTTGAACGTCCAGTCAGTGAGGCAGGAGCTGTGACAGGCTGGGCGTAAATCTACCTTTCAGCAGAATGTAAACAGCCTGCCTCTGACCTACATTCTCTGAGATGGACAATAACAGTAGAGAGAATATTGTGGAATTAACAGCAAGCGGGGCAATTTTATCAGAACGCCCCGGCTTTGGGTATGCTCACAGTTCTTCCGAATCTCCTGGGAAAATCATTAATATTACTGGAGGCGGAGGATGATTTTTGTCAGGCATTTCCTGTCTTAATAATACATCTATTGTTATTTTTGCTATTCTATGAGCACTGGGGCTTGGAGGCAGAGTAAAAATATTTTTCAAGGCTTTCAAAATCTATTTTTCATGAGCCTCATGGCCTTCACGGAAAATTGCTATAGAGGTGCTGCTCATTTTAGGAGGACACAAACGTTACCATTTTTTTTGGAAGCTTCACAGTAAAACCTAGATTGATTGAATGATTGCTGATAAAGTCACTACTGTCATTACCATCGTCAAAAACATAAAGGCCGACTGGTAGTTATTCTTGGAAAGAAAGACTCTTAGTGCATCCAAGAACCTGCAGCTGCAAAAGCAATTCATAGGGCCATTGATATATACATATTAATGTAGGTATCTGCAGATATTGGGGAAAATCCTGCAGTTTTACAATGTTCTGATAATGCCATTGCTATAGGAATTACTTTGAACAATAGCCAACAGGGTTGAGCCAACATTTTAATAACAATCTGTCTGGCAATGATCAGTTGTCACCACACAGAAAATCAGTTCTGCTCATGAAGTCACAGTGGGCTTTTCTCGGAATACTTTTCTGTTTTCCATTATGGGAACAGCATAGACCTGATGGGTTGTCTTGGGGATTCCACTGTGGTTATGTTTAACAGTGTGGGCAGATTGAAATACTATGGAGTATTTAGCCACATAGCCCCACCCTGACAGTACATAGTGTTTTTTTACTGTGATGGTCAAAAGTCAATAATACAATAATGGGCACAAACACTGCTACCATACCTCACAATGTGATTTTTCCTCTCCATCTTATTTTTTTTTTTCAAAGACTCAGACTTTCCTTTTCAGATTTCCAGAATGAATATCACTTAATGGTACTGTATTTCTGAAAGTATACCAGTTTTAGATAATGTCAAATGTTGGGCTGATCTCAGTGGTGCCTGTGTGATAGGAGACAGTGCAGAGAATAAGTAAGCAAGGAGGAAAGAAGGATAAAGTGTAGGAGGTGCATTCAAAATGCCAACAGCTACAGTCTCATCTGTAAAACACCCAGATGGCATTTACCTGACAGCAAGACAGTGGACAAGTATAGAGCCTTCACCTCCCTTTGAATCTGCATCCCTCGCATTTCCCCTCCTCCTCCTTGTCCTCTTTTTCTTTCATTTACTGTCTGCGGCAGTTGCCCCCACCTTCATCCTATCCTGCCTCCCCTAAACGCTTCTCCACCCCTCTGCCACTACTCCTGATCAGCCGCACCGCAGGCGAGGGCGCTATCTTGTGCAAGACATGTGTCTGATAAATGAAGATCCAGTCTTCTGCTATAGAGGGGGCCCTGGAGCTCACGGGGGGCTAAATCACCACCATTGATTGTGCAGCTTCAACGCGCCGACAAAAGGCCATGATCACTCATCTTGTTAAAAGTGGATTACCAGCCTGTTTGTATCTTGTTACACCCATAAAAGATTTTTCTTCTTCCCTTTTCGCTCCCATTTTAACACATTACCTGTTTCTCTTCAGCCTAATTTGCTGAACGGATAATCCTCCACGTTGGGTTTTTGTCTCCGATGGAACTACGGATTTTATTGCTGTTTAGTATTGTCTTCTGCGTTTCTACTGAGACAGCCGACGGACTGGAGATGTGCCGATTCATTAAGTGCCTGCTTGTGATTTTGTGGCTGGTAAACAAGACTGGCATGGTGGATGTGTTGTTCAGCTTTTCTAGTGGCAGAGAGATTATTTATTCTGACCCTGGTGTTTGTTGTACGAGATCACTCCTTGAGGTTAATCAAACGGTCCTCACACCATTATTCTTAAGTGTCATTGCCATTTTATGTATACATATTTATTAAAAGCATACAACATATGTATATGTATTACAACATAATTATTTACTAATTAGTAATTACTACGCAAAAGAAAACATCAGACGTGACAGTGTCCTGGTTAAAGCACAGGACAGTGTCATCTGCGTAACAAATTTTTAGCTGTTCAAGACGGGAAGCACACGTGTGAATGTGTGCGCGCACTGAAGAGCAGGAGTCTAATGACATATCATTGCCAAGTCTTAAACTCTCTGGAACAGAACCCTCTTAGCTCCTTGAGCTCTTTCTCTCGGCAGAGTTCTCGATGCAGACAAATGACAAATGGATTACAGTGAAAATGGAACAACAGCATATTAGAGCCGTTCGTAAATAAATCTATTTTACAGAGGTGTAAGTGGCTGCCGCATATAATTACAGTCAATAAAGGTTCATCTTAATCAACCTTCATCCTTATATTGACTTATGCTGGCCGTCATCCGTAACAGTTGACCAAAAGCATTTGCAGCATGTCTTTTATTAAACGTTACACATTGCATACCAAAAAAAAAAAACAAAAGCAGGATGTTTTTGGCTTGCTTATTAATGGTTTAAGAGGATGTAAACACAACCTTAGAGAATACATGAGTCAAATATTCTAGTCTTACGGTAAATATAAGGCCTCAGGGCTATAAATGTTGAGTTCAAATCGTCTCTTCTAAAGATCATAACACGCACACATTGAAATGCAAAAAACTGAATGGACATTAAATCAATAAACCATTTAATGAAACAGGAGGCAGAGATACAGGATTACATCCCTTTCTATGTCAGATTTGTTGATGTCAATAGCCATTTTAGCAGATATTTAATAGATGAATGAACTGTTTGAATGTGTACGGCGATGTGTATTTGTGCATGGAAAGATTCCGTGTAGGCAAGTAGCGGAGTGTTTGAAGAGAGCTGGGAAAGCAGCTAGTAGCATGAAGTTAATAATGGCAATAGAGTAATGTTGCACCTATTGGTCAACCTCCTGCAGGCTAGTCGAGTCTAGCCAGGTTCCAGATGTCTGAATCACCACCCACATCTCAAATGCTGCTGAATAAATAGGCCTGGTCTTGTGACTAGTTGTTTCTCTTAAGCTCTTTGAAACAACCTGAACTGGAGAGAGACAGACTTTGCGAGCTGGTGCTTATTACACCACCGTAAGCAGCGGCTAGACAATCAAATCAAAGGGAACATTGAGCATGAGAACATGCAGAGCTTGTGAGATTACCACCTTTTTGCCTGATGATTACTTTTTATCTTGCTCTTTTTTTTTTTTATTGATTGAAAGTCATTAAAATGTAATTTTCATAAACTGTGTGAAATGACAGGGTACTGCGCAATGATGCAGAATTGTGTAATTTATGTCATGATATATGGACGCCTCTCATGAAAGATTGAAAGCACGTGTCACCCCTCAACATAAGTGCAAGCCTATACTATTTTTCATTACAGTTTCATTGCAGTTAGTTGGATGGAGGTGGTGGAAGTGTACTGGCATTCCACGATAGAAACAAAAGACGATACTGTATGCATACCATCTGGTTAAAAACAGACAATGGAGGTAAAAGAGGATGATAAGTAGCAGAATGATTCGATGCAAGTTTGCGGTGAGCACCAAGACACTAAAATACCCAAACGACACTCACATAACAATATTGTATTGTTGGCAGAATTTCGCACGTTGCATCGGAGTTCATTATTTCAAAGTTAGTCTGGGGTGAGAAAAACAAGTTTGTAGGATTTGGTTAGCGGCCAACCTCCATATCGCACACTCTCTGCACTCTGTCTGCCCCCACCCCGAGTCTGAGTGAGGATTTTGCCCTTGGAGTAGGGGGTCTAATGGCAGATCTGCGTAAAATCCTGGTACAGAGCCCATTTACCTCCTTGAGCACTCTATCCAAGACGAGCACTCGACACAGACAAATGACAAATGAATCACCGAGCAATGGGAGCACCGGCATGTTGGAGCCACTGGTACACAAATCCATTGTAGTGGGGTGGAAGTGACTGCTCCATCTAATTACAACCAATGGAGGTTAATCCCTGCTTTAGCAAAAAAAAAAAAAAGGGAATAAAAAATTCTCGGCGGCACTCTCCCTCGGTGTGCCTACTGCATCTATCATGTCTGGAAATATGTGCCAGCAGAGAGGATATCCAGCCCACCTTTTAACCGTAAACCCTCATTCTGCTGCTTAATCCTAAAGACATCCCGTTAGAGGCTTCAGCCTCTGTGTCAAAACAACATATCACTTTCCGCTGATTGCGGTGAGAGGGAACATTTTACATAAACTCCTCATTCTGAAGAGTTGACATATTTTTTTGCGAAACATACCAAATTTGTTATCATGACCCAGATTGTGACTTAAATGCAACTGGTGTATATTATATGTTAAGCCCAGTGAAGGGGTATGTGTGCTAAGCTAGCACAATTACTCCGACACTCAAATCCAGTTCATATTGTATGAACGTTTTAATGATCTCTTGTTTTCTGTTTCTGTGTTTTGAGATCATTACGATGGCATTTAGACATCTTAATAAATGCAATCTCTGACTTTACAAATCGCTCAGGACGCCTGGAAGAGCACCAGCTATAATCATCTCGCGGGGGAGCTTTAAATTTGTGTGCCCACGAACAAGAAGGCAAATCCAACTGGAAGACCTCAACAGGGTTGCGTGATTGATGATGTATTTTCCCTGCGGTGTCTTGGGAAATGAAGACCTCTTTGGGGAAAAGATTTGAATTAATGGTACCGACTTGTGGCATATGGAGTCAACCATGCCAAGAATTAAGTGACACCTCTTAGATTGCGTTTCACAGACGCCGATGCTGCACTGCTTCTGCACGGGATTCGGTGACAAGGTTGGTTTTCCACTCTTTTTCACAGTATTTTAAAACTGATGGCATAAACCAAATGTGTTCCTGCGCTGAGTTTCAGTCAAATACACACCACCTGTCAAGCTGTACGCTTTATTGCTAATGCTGTTATTAGGCCCTGCTCTTTGAGGGAGCTCTGTGAGAATTCAGCCAGCTACAAGAAATCTCGTGAGAGGACTAATCTCTCCCTAACACATAATGGTGCATAATCAGAGGTCGCTGTAAAAACACATTACATGAACACTAGATCTTAGCATGAGAACAATACCAAAGCTTCAATCACATTTGAAGGAGAAGGAGCAGCTGCAATCAGGGTTGGCTTTAGGAATCAGCCAGAACTGACAGATAAGAGCTGGAGTCCTGACGTCACGTCTGGGCCGGCCTGTCTGTTGAACACGAAACATGACAATGTTGACAATGACTTACTTTTTTCCCTGTGTTACCAGTAAAATACTTGGTTGAAGTGAAGAACAGTTCAGCAAACACAGATGAGTGTTTAGATTGCCCAGGTGGATGCCGAACAGGAGAAGCCGTAAGTGTGTATGTTTTTTTTTTTTTTTGCTAAAAAGTCCAGAGGTACTAAGCCAATATCAGCAAATTATTATACAGTACAGAGGGGTGGTGTCATATCTATACAACTTCATTTTCACCACACACAGATGCATATTTGTGAATGGTGTGAAAGAACTCAGAAACAGCCTCACAAGTGGGAACTATATACACAGATTCGCTGTATGCTAACAATAAGAGACTGACACTGCCTCAGTGTGAAGGTGTGAAGAGAAATGACATGATATGGTGTAGAAACACCAGATGAGAGTTGACTCTGGCTTATTGCGGCTACAGTTATTACTGCTGAGGGAAAGATATGTTGATAACTCCAGGGGGGGCAGTAGGCTACTGTCCAGAGCAGCTTGTCTTTTTTTTCTTTCCTTTTTTATCCAGAAGACCATATGTGAGCCAGATTAAAGTATCAAACCCCCAGATTATAGGACTGCTATCCTTGCTGTGGCTGCAGTCTAATGAAGAAAGTGTGGTGGATTCTCTTTTTAAGACGGAAAGAGTAATATGATTCAAGCCCCCTGACTCGCCATCAGATATGGACCATGCAAAAATTAAGAAGATTTCTAGTGAGAAAAAGGAGGGAGGGATTGTCGCAATGGGGGGGCTTTACTGTGGTTAAATTAATTTTTTTTCGGTCCCGTCACCAAGGTCTATGGAGCAAGGATTAAATAAAATGGCTTCCGCCGGGGAGTGACGTGGGGAGGGCTGCAGTATGTTCACGTCTTTTGCTAAGCCCATGAAGTGTTCACAGCGGCTGTCAGTGTTGAACACTCACTGGGGTTTTCACAAATCACTTCCTGTTGTGCTTAAACACGGTGAGACATATTGAATGTGGCTCGCAAAACTTGAGTGAATTAAGCCGCGGTGTCATTTAGAGGGTTTCTCAAAGCCGCGGCACAGTCCTCCGTGCCCATGGATGAGCACTGAACCTGAGCCAAGTGGTTGAAATCAACATTGAAATATTCCTGCGAAATGGGGTACGGCAAAAAGCAAAACCCACTTGGATGTGACGCATCGCTGAAATAAAGCAAGAAAATGCATCCTGACGGTTAATTGACAGTTTGCCCACTTTGGGGTAATAGAAGAAGAAATATCTTTTTTTTAAAAAAGGTCTTCCAAGCCGTGTGCACATGTCCACATGTGATTAAAGTAATGGCTGTTATGATTTAATTGCTGTGGATCTTTATCCATGCATCGTTAATAAGATCATCCGCGGTTCGCATTTCACACGTCACTTTGATGTCAGCGTCACCGTACTGATTCGTATCAAAGCATGCCATCTTTCACAAGACAATATCTTCCATCTAAGCCGCTTTGAAGTTGCACCACCTGCCCTGTCTCCTCATTGATACCATCAGAGCTGCTGCTTCTCTCCTCATTGTTTTTCTTTTTTACCAGCTGTCATGTTCCCCTCAACCCTGCTTTCTATGACTCCTGAACCATCGCATAGCCCGTGCCCGAGAATAAATGTAGCATATAACAGGTCACTGGAAGTACGACGCGGGACGCGCGTCATGCCATGGCTACTGTACAACTTGCCAGATGGTACATTTCAGGCCGCCACACACCAACAAAGGAATATCAGGGAATATGTTCCATCCATTCATATTATTAAGGTCTGTCAAGAGAATGAGATTACCTGAACTGTTTTTTGCTCTTTTGAACCGAAATGAATACGTGGTAAACCTTTCTGACAGAGCTTTTCATAGTAACATTAATAATCACCGCATTGCATTCAGCTATACCACTGCCCAGTCTCTGGTGTTATATTATACTCTTATTGTTAATATTATTAGCTACGCCTGTGCTCTTCCTGCTATGACGTGTCAAAATGTCTGCAGTGAAAAAAAGATTTTTGGGGGTGGACTGGGAGGAAACTGAACCTCGAAGTGCTAACACTGGCGTTAAGGATCAAAGTCAGTTGATTCACCGAGCGGCCCCGAAAAAAACATTTCAGGCCACGAGTAGCTTGCACTCTCAGTCTACAGGCTGACCCGCAACCTTCGCAGCTAAAAACAGCAGCCCTATCTTGGGTGAGAAGAACAAGACCACACTGTACTGTGAGTATAGTATGATAGATTTTTTTTTTTTTTTACCTAAGGCATCTTGCAGATAGGTTCTGGCTATAATTGTGCATAGCTCAGAGAAAGCAATATTGTTCAGCTGATGAACAGAAATATATTATAAAATATATTATCGCCCAGACACGCTCGCACTAATTTCTTATTGTCTTTGGAGGCAAATTTGTAAAAAACATATTAATGTGACAAAATTACTTAAGCAACCAGATTTTTTTTTCTCAGGTTTTTAAAAATATCCATATTTTTTGTGATTTATGGGATTTGAGGATTTCTTTATATTCATAATAACATCCTACACAATATACAAACCATGGCGTGCCACTCTTATCTCCTTCACATGCCTTGCCCACATCTATCAGTTAATAACTTCCTGTCTTTCCTGAAATCCAATAACGATTTCGGAGCAATTGCATAAGACTTTAGAGGAAAAGCCACTGTTTGTTTTCCTTGCAGTGAATTCTGGGCTCTTGAGGAATGAAGAAATGATGATGCCTGCTGCTTTTGTGGCGGATTTCTTCCTGTGACAGTCAAACATCAGTGCAAAATTATGACAGTAGAAAGAAGTCTTTGCTCTTTGATATTTAGGGAATGACACCAAAGCCTGACATCCGCTATTGATGTTACAGACAACAGAACCTGCTTTCCATTAACTCTATTAGAAATACACACCGGTTTTTGACATGCCTTACTTTATGATCAGTTATTACCAGTAGCAAAAAAAAACAAAAAAAAAAAAAACGCGCCACCAAATAAGAAAGTAGAATCAGAAATTTAAGCTACATTTCCAGCGTCTGCATTTTGCCCGTGCTGAAATGTTTTACCGAAGATTGTTTCCTTTTGAACAACATGAGGAGAGGGCAGATGTATGTGTGTGTGTACATGTGTGTGTGTGTGTGTGTGTGTAGCATTTCTTGGCATGCAGGAGAAGTTGCATAACACCTAACACAGGCGGGCGGTGGTGCCCAGCAGCGAGCATATAAGGATTAGGGGAAACTCACCCTACAGAGATCTGGGTTAATTAAAACTGTTATGGTCAGCTTGGTGACCCATCCAGCGAGATGCAAAGAGATGTTGGCTCCGTCTGTTTAAGCAACGATAAAGCTGCAGTCCACAGTCAATGACTCGGTTCACTGCATCGACGTACAGTAAATACAGACTGGATTGTACTGCCCTGGCAACAGTTTTACATCCTGCTGATTGGCATTGGCTCTGTAATGTTCAATTATTGTGTGTGGGGTGGATTTTCCTTGTGCAAACTGAGTGTCTTTATGGATTCTAATGTTGTGATTTGAGGCTATATAAATAAAATGGATCGTGGCAAGTGCAGTAAGTGCTTGTAGCATGCAAAGGTAGCTTACACATGGATGTAGATTCATGTAAAATACAAAGACCTACCTAGTGGAATGACATGCAGCACTGGTAAAAGTACGGAGATTAGTTAAAGAGTATAAAATGTATGGGGCTCTATTTGCAAAATATGGCAGCAATTGAACAATATTTTCATTAGTAACCAGAAAATAAGAACTGTTAACCTTAATAATGATCCTTTTATATGTAAAAGCCTTATGCATAATGGCTCTCTTAGAGTTATTATATAACATACTATTACATTAGATTACCGATGCATAGCATGTAGTAGCATTTTAACCTTTAACCAATTGGTGTTCCACTCATGGGATCATTTTTATGGACGTTATATTTATCCAAGGAAGGAATAATAATACGGCTATATAAACCATCAGTATATAAGCAGGACCTTAAAATAGCATCTCCCAACCTTCAAAGTCAACTAGATAGACCAACAATAATGACAAAGTGTTCATGGCTTTATTACTTATGTTCAAATTCATCACAAGGGTTTGATCATAGTCCATTTGCTTTATTAGGAGGTTCAACCCCAAAGATGGGGGTGAATGGTAATGAATAAGGTCGAGGTTAAGCTTAACCACTATATATATTGTTGTGTATTTTAATCTATACCAATGCATCATATCATAGAAACTTATTGTGTTTTAGTCAAGTATTACTTGATACTAAATTGGGTAAAAAGAAGAATGGCTACACTGGTGAAAAAGTTCAAATATGCACTGTGAGGCCATAATTATAGAGGGTATTAGGACTGAAATGATTTTATATAATGAAGAGCAGGTTTGTTTATCAAAACCTGTCTATCCTTGCAATTGTCAGCAATAGAAATATGATGGATTTCGTATTCTGCCCTGGATGTATTCCAATTTTAGAAGCAGGCATACGCATGGATCTGTCTCTCACACATAAACACGTTCCCACCTTGCATCACTTTCCCTATGTCCTTCAGGTTGGCTTGCTTCTCACTATGCTGCTCTGCTACCTCTCCTTTCTCACATACATCCTCCTTCCTGTCTGTCGGCCTCCCTCCCCTCTCCCTTCCTCGCAGCACTCAGTGTTCTCTCGCACACATTCTCTGTGTCTGTCTCTTTCCGATTCCCTCTCTGATCTCTATCCTCCTGAGCATGTCTTGGAGGCGGATTGGCTGCAGCCAGCCAGGCAGCTGTGTGTTGTTGGTCTTGTGCCACCACAGAGGCGCTTTGGCTAACCCGCTATCTATTTGTTTAGAGGAATTAAAGGATGCACTCTCTCCAAGGACCTCTGGCCTCTGAGTCGCCAGAAGGGGGCCATATCAGAAATTGCACTCAGTAAACACACATGCACTCAGAAGTAGATGGATAGAGCTGGACTCACCAAAAATATGATAATCCATCACTGATGTTTGGAATGATCATCACATCCGATTCTCCACCACTGCCCACTGCATCATGTCACCAGACAGGGGCGGGATGGTTACACGTGTGGGCCTTTTGAGCTAGTTCTCACGGGCGCTATTACACTTACTACTTGACTGCTTTCATTTTTTTTTTTTCCCCCTCTCTGTGCTCGTGGGGGACCACAGGAATGATTCAATATCCATTCTGCCACGCAGTGTGCACTGCACGTTAATGCAATCCATTTTCTATTTTCTCCAAGCGCTTTTAGTTACGGTGCAGTGGGGAAATTGGTTCTCCTTCCAGCTGAATCATAGACTGTACATGCATATGTATAACATGGCCAGGCATAAATATGATTTGTGCAAACTTAAGTGGGTGAAAAAAGTAGTTGTGTACCGTATCTGTAGCTAAATGAGAAAAATGAAAGTGGCAATCAGATGCCTAATATGCTTTGACGAGGCTATTGGCTTGGAAATTGCCTCACTGCTTTTGCCCGGCCTAACTTAGATAGCTCTTTTGAAGCTGAGCAGCATTTGTTTATTCTCAACGTATAGACTAAAGCTTTCTGCATCTGTAATGGAAGGCATATGACTAGCTCAGTGGGTGGGGAAAACCAAATTTTCTCCTGTCCATTCACCTTGACAATCGCACTTAGTAAGCTCAGCATACAAGCATGTTATTTGCTGCTCCCACGCTGTGAGCCATGTATGCACTGCCTGCTCAGCTGCTGGTGGGCAATGAGCTGAGAGCACAGAGGCTGATATCTGCTTTGCCTGCCAGCAACTCTTTGGGGAATTGCATCACTCGGAAGGTGAGATTTAATTCTGACAAAAGACTAGCAGAAACAACAGTTGTATTCTCTGGAGGTCTGTAAAATTTGGCCAGCCAGTGTGACTAAAAACATGCTGGGAAATAAAGCTGCATTTCACATGCAGGGCAGAGGGTAATGGAAAACACAGCTACAGCTAATTAGCTCCTATCTTGTTGATTCCAGAAACTGCTCGCACTCAATACATGATCCTGTTCTCAGCGAAAGCCGGTACCCACGGCTTCAGCGAAGCGGGCTAAGGCTAAACTTTCTTTTCTTCACTTGACAGTTCGACTACAAGTAATTATGTTGTATATTGGTGGAAAAGAAACAACCATCTATATCCATACAGCTGTGGAGAAAGGGTGAGACAGAGTGTTCGGGACTGGCTAATCATTATTGATGGAGATTCGTTTCCACTTAGCACGCGGATGGCTGGCTGACTGCTGATGCTCAAAATGGGAGGACCGTGTGCGAACCTGCCACTGGCTGGTTTTCACGGCCTATTGAGCCAATCAAGGTGACGGTGTGAATGCATGCTGTTGGGTGCCACCGAAACCTTTGTGGAGTCTTGGTCGAAATTTGGTCCTGTTCCACTGCACTAATATTTCCCCCTACTTCAAAGTAATGGGTTTGAGCAAAGCGGTAAGATTAAACTCTCTGTCACATCAGCATTAAAGCACTCCAAGGTGAGGTGAGTGCTTGTCACGACACCAGACACGGCTCCTTTTGAGGTTAATTCTAAGGTATTCTTATTGTGTGGGAAAACTTTTACCTTGAAACTCCCCGGTATTTTTCAATTTTTATTTTTACCTCCAAGTCGTATAAGTTTTGTCTCTCCCTGTTTTTTTTTTTTGCCCCGAGGAAAAGCCAGTCTCCTCCGAGAAGTGCATAAATCATGCGGATGTATTTACAGTGATGTCTTCTCCTGCTCGTGTTGTTATGTTCACGCTTCACAGGATTCCAGTGTGCTGCATTCTCATGAATATGCATGACTCCATTAATATTTGATCTTTATTAACCCTATTAGCTACATATACAGTGCTCTAAAATTCGCCCTCGTCTTCCTATCTTGTTCATACACAAGTGCGCACGCTCGCATTGTTTACATGCAATTACACTCGTGCACAATCTTTCGCTTTGCCTCGGAATAATTGTGTCATTTCACGTATCCCCGTGTGCTCCTGTCGCAGCAAGTGCACACACCGGGTGCCTTCTTGACTTCCTGACACTTTCCGTGTCACCTGTTGTGTGCGCGCTGCGAGGGCCGGTGTGCGTGCTTTGTCGTGTTCACTGTGCGCCAAAGCATGAAAGCATGTACCCGTTCTAGTCATGCTTCATTCACAGGAACATCCCCGCTGTGAGTTGTCCATACAGGTGTGACGCCCGCTGTGGCAGATGCAGATAAGATGAAAATACTGTGTGGCCTCTCTGCACGCGAACCACAGGGCCGCATGTTGCATGCAGCGAGAATTCTTCCACATAACATAACATCTCAGAGTCAGCATGGTTAATGTGTGAGAGAGAAAGAGCCCTCATTTTGGCTTCTTTTTTTTTTTTTTTTATCATTATTAAAATTTTACAGGTGGCAAAGTTTAAGACTCATCTCAGGCTCACTGAACTGTTTTAAACCCCTGCTGTTATGGCTGGACAGCAGAAGAATATTATCATTTATTATTTATCAAAGGATTACTGTATGTCATAATGGAAAAGGTCAGCAGGATGTGCAGTTGTGTTGTCATAAAGGAGGAAAGTGAAATCTTTCAGAACTGAGCCGTGAAATACCCTTCCTTTTGATCTTATAATAGCAAACCTGCTTGGTATCGATGCTCATATATGTATATAACATATTTTTTTATTTGAATTTTAATTTGTCATTTCCACTCTGCTCCCTGTATGTTTGTTGCTTGCACTACGTAACTCTGTGCTGCAGGTACGAACGTGTAATAAAATCTTTTTGATTTACAAGGTTTGCTGAAGGACAGTAAAGTAAACTGTTACGATCTATAGCTGCTATGTTTCAGTTTGTAAGTCAGGCTGTCTGGACTGTGAGCTCATAGCACCGTGGGAGTCTTAGTGCTTGTACCACAGGAATTTTGGACCACTGGGAAGAGGAGGTTTTCAGGCCTGGGGAATGGGGGAATGCAGACTGGGAGTAAAGCCGGTGTTGTGCCAGAACTGGTGCTGGTGCAGATCTGGCAAATGGGCAATATAACCACGCTCGGCAGGCTCTGTGGACATAATGGCAGAGGCGAAGAGACCCAAGGGGACGTAGAAGAAGGAAGCCAGGAGGAAAGGAGAGAGTGAATGAGCCAGATGTCACCAGACAAGAGTAAATCTGGGACTTGCTTTCAGTCGCTGGCAAGAGCTTGGTGAAATAAAAGGCTGAAAGACAAACACGGAGCTGAGCTTCTCGCTGTTGGACTAGTGAGTAATATTGGCTGGCTGCTATGTTTTGTGTTATTGCACTTGCTTGATGTTTGGCCGTGCCAAGTTTTGGACTGTTCATATTTAAGACAGTGGCATTGCACTCTGAAACTGGGGGTACTAAAGTGCCTCAATATACTTCCCTCAATGATTTAAGGTTATTCATTTGTTTTCCAATATTGTTTTGCCCAAGTTCTCCTTAACTTAGTTTTAATCAATCTTTTGTTGAGAACATTGGGCTGCACCTTTACACATTAATAATGTAATAAAATTCCCAGTACAGAAGGTGTCTTGTCAGCCTAGGCTTTGTTGTTTTACCTACAAGCAAAGCAAGTCACCATCAACTTGTCTCAGGCAAAAGGCAAAATAGCGTTACTAACAGTCAATACTTGCACACTGAGCTGACGGGTAGACTCACTCTCTGGGAAGTCCTGTATTTCTGAATGGATAAACACATTGCACAACAATTTCCTGTTGTGTTCTCAGGAAGTTACCACTCAGACACACCGACAGTTTAATACTGACGCTCATTATTATCGTATTTTTTGCTCCTGCACCACTGGACTACTGGTCCTGCTCGAGTCAGTTTATGTGCTACGCAGCTCTGTATTTTCCCTCCGCTGTACTGATTCCAGTCCCTTATGATTATCCTCATAGTCATTTCATTCTTATCCCACAGCAATGCATATTGTGTTACTTTGGATTTTCATAGACAATAAAAGGGTTGCAGAAAAACACAGTGAGTGCAGCCAAAAGCAAATTGAACTTCTGCATTGAAAATGATTTTCTTCTTTTTCAGTCCTTTCCAAATCAGGTGCCATCCACAACTGTTACACATGACTGTGGGGAGAGAAGCCTTCTCACAAATTAGATGTGATTCCCTTGAGATGTGGCAAATACTTTTCGACAACCCCAGTGTTCGGCGTTAAAAGTGATACTCCACCCCAGATCTGTTTTCAGTAAAGATAGATCTGCACTCTCACTCTGCAGCCTTGAAAGGACGATTTTAAAAGTTTGTATATGCACCTCCGCGAAGAACAGTGGCTGTGGTCATTTTGATTTATGTTGTTTACTGTGTAGTGGAATCCCATTCCGACAAGTTCTTACATCAGGGGGACTGTAGCCAAGCATCCGCCTGAAAGTTCTCAAAACCACTTCTGCTGCATAATACACTCTTCATGTCCATCCGCGGTGGCTGATTCAGGCTGTCTGAGGGGCAGGGAGAGGAATATTAAAAGGGCAGCATCTGCATGTGTTGAGGTGCCCGTGAACAGTCGTGACGCATTCAGGTGAAAACCAAAACTAAACCCCGTTCTAGCAGCCTATGAGGCACTGTATCACATTGTCTCCACTGAAAGGGCATCCTAGAGATCACTTTTATTACATTTTCTTGCACGTTGGGCCACCATAGAGGGCACTTTATCATGTTTTATCTACCATAGAGGAGTCCAAGAAGCCTTTTTTTTTTTTTCAAACATGGGGGCATCAGTCCACCAGTGAACTCCAGTATATTGGAACTTTTTTTCGGCATACTTCCTCATGCCTGTCAAGAAGCGAAACAGCGATATATCTGTAGCTTATTTTAGCACGACGGTGACTGGAACACATATGCAGATTGACAGAGTAGAGGCGAATTCTAATGTATGTGTGGTTTGAGCAGTCTCCAAACGTGCCGCTATGCTGCCTTGTGAGGGAAACCCCCGCATTTCACACCTTCAAGCATCTTTAATTAGCAAAGCCTGGTCAACGAGCATCTCTCACCATCCTGCGCGTACTTCAACCCCCTCCACCACTGTCAGGACCTGCTACCTGCACCTCTGAGTCACAGGAACTGACAATCTCAATTTACCTTTCTACTCCTGGCGGGCTAGCTGTTTTCAGTGTGTTGCCAAATTAAGGACCTGGGAATTACTCCTGGCGTGGAATAATGATGAGGCGGCCCCTATCAGGACACGGAAGTGTGTTTATAATGAGATAGTAAACATATGCTCGTGCCAGCACAGCACCTAGCCATCAGCTTAATTGGCTCGATGTGGAATCTCAGCTCTCGTTGGTCCTCTCCAGACGAGGGAGGGCTGCGTGGAGGAGGAAAGAGCGGAGGTGTGTTGTTTCATTAGTGTGACGTCGGGGTACAAAGTGGTGTTTATGACTGGAAACAAACAAATACAAGCGTAGAGATGACCACGCAAAGACGATCCTGTATGATACACACATGTAATTGCGTGGTTTCCGTACTTTTTTGCATTAACCAGCGAAAGCATTAAGACTACCGGGTACAGTAAATGGCACCTGCACGGACAACATTGAGGGTAAATGGTACCATTGTGCATTGTACTTCCCTTGAATCAATGTAATTGCTAAGCCAAGTGGGTTGCAAAACATAATGAATTGGTCCAACAATTGACAAAGTATGATTTATGCATGTTTCTTTGTATAATCAGTCTTGCCAACGCTGGATTTGGTCTAGGGGGGAAAAGAATGAGCAGAGGTTAAATTGCACTAACCTCTGTCTGCTTAGGAGCTAGCGGGAACAATTTGGCAGCCCGGAATAATATAAACCCTATTAATCATCACCCTGCTCATCACACACACACACACGTGTGATGACACATGTACAGTACACTGGCATGCAGTCATGAAGACACTACCTGTCCATCTATCAAGCTAACAACATGATTAAACATCCATGAATTAAGAGAAAAACACATTTATACGTTAACTGACTCAATTTAGCTGCACAAACTGGCTGTCAGCCATCATCCAGCATCCGTTGTTGTCATGTGTGACGCTTAGAGATATGATATGAATATTAATGTTCAATGAAAAAAAAAAAAACAACAATCATTCCATACTTGACACTTTCTCTTCGTGTCACACACTTGCATGTCTGAACCTCTGTCCATGTCATTAATGAGGCTCGTGGTGCCAAAAAAAAGCCAAGAAGAAAATTAGAAATTGCTTTCAGCCTGACAAATTAAAAATTCTAACTTATGCTCTCAACAGATGGACCCTTTGCATCTTCATTGCTCATCGCTGGCAAGCTGTCCATTCTCCTGGCGTGCCGGGGCGCTTTCTTGGTGTGCACGCATTCCCTGTCCTCTGCTGCACCTGTACAGACTGGGCAACCACACATGATGGTAATGATGATGGTCTTGCATGTCGCAGTAGAGTACAGGCAGATTATGAATGCTAGTGTGTCGGAGCCGCCCCGCGGTGGCACGTAAGGGGCTAACTTGGCCGCGCAGGACTTGACGTGTAGCGCCCAACGATCCGTAGAACAAAAACTCATCACAAGCCGAGACGCCACCACCTGCTGTATTGACAGAGATGTGATGAGCCCACGAGCCCAACCCGAGGTGTTAACCGCCTGCAAATGTTCCATGACATTTCATCGCACATAAGCACGGATTTGGTTAATTTAATCCTGCGCTCTTTTTAATAAACTGGGCTGCAAATCTAATCAATTTGGACAGATGTGTTTATCAATTACAATTAGTGGCTAATTATTCATCAGAAGATTGCACCAAGGAGATTTGTGTGTTCGGTGTTTGTGAAAGGATTTGGCTTTCTGGATAACACTATGAAATATGCAGATCAAAAACAATGGAAAAAAAAACAGAGTCTGTGAAATGAGTGCATCATCGATTTTCTCCACCCTTCACTACGTAAACATTAAATTGCTAAATGAACTCCTGCAGTAGTTGATAGGTTTAGTCACGAGAGCAGTAAATTCAATATAGCGGCAATTTAGTGTGCTGTAGATGTAACCAACCGTGAGGAGTTGCTTTTCCAATACAGACATTATGTATGACTATTTTCATGATACATTTATGTCATGTGCGCTTATGCAAGCATATCATTTGATCTAATAGGACACGTGAAAATTGACCCACAGTATGGGCTCAGTTGGCGTATTAAACAATATATTTTCTTGCACTTTCATTTCACAGTCTTATTGCTTGAAACCAGAAGATAGCAGCACAGTGTAGTTTCCAACCATAAAAACTATCACACACTGTGCCACAAGTCCACTCCTGCACCCCCCCCCCCCTCATATAACCTCCTTTCTCTTCAAGCCCACGTCCCTTGCATGCACATCGAATAAAGACAGCAACGCGCTCACTCAAAGTGATGTTTTATTGCAACTTCAAAAGGAATGCCGAACATATGAGACATTACAGCCACAAGAGACGCCGCCAGTGTGGAGTTTTACGGCCGACAATAAAAAGGTGATTAAGTGGCTAAGTAATGAATAGGTAAATGAGTGAGGTCGCCAGAGGCTGCATTTGATGAATGTGAGAGTTGAACAGAAGAAATTATCACAGAAAGCTTTTTTCTCTCTCTCTTTGGCTCTCCATCATGAAAGGCAGATGGCCCTAACTTTAACGTAAAACTTTTTTTTTTTTTTTTTACACCTTGCTTTTCAAACTTGCTTTTGATCCACCGCAAAGTAACGATCAGCTTGTTGCCGTAATGCATTTAGCTTGTATCTAGTTATCACCCTCCCGTCGATGCCAAGCAGTCGAACGCTAATCAAACGGGGTCACAACGGGATGCTGATACAAGTTGGCAAACGAGCTGAAAGAGCAGAAATTTATTTGATACGTCGATGGTGAAATGAACAGCTCCCAGTCAAAAAATAGTGCACGGTAATAAAGTGTGAGCTCACTTTGACAGAGTCAAGTCGTATTTTTAGTAACAAGCAGCTGTTCACAGCTGCTGTTGCCCAAGAGCTCCGGGTCCCTAATATGGCTCCCAGAACATGTGTCACATTACCTGATTGCTTGTTTCATGTCGCTTACAGTTGTCATAGAAGCTCGCACACTTTAAATATACAGAAGATTCAAATGTTCAATAACACTGAAGATTATCCAATCCTATGAACTGGAACGGCTGCATATCTGACAGGTACTTGACCTTAAAGAAAAATACAAAGAAGTGGATGATTTATTTTGTCTTTTGAATGACTGGCTTCTCAATCATATCCTCAAGGCCCCGTACATGAGCAGGTACTTGGTCTGTCTTTCCTGTAGAAGCTTTCAGTCGTCCCTTTGTTGACAAGTGATGCGGACAAATCTAGCTTAATAGAAAGTGGAGTATCATAACATAAGAAAAGAAAGAAGAGCACACAGCATTTCATGAAGATCAAACTGGTGAAATGGGCAGATGTCACATCACATTGCCATGTTGATCTCTATGTCAAATGATAAACTAATGATCCTAATCCCATTAATTATGTCATGCCACTAATTTGCACTGAAAAATAAAACGCAGACCAGACCACATTTTAGCCAGTAATTGCTTGTTTAAACATCCACAGCCAGAGAAACATTAGCATTCATCTAGAATCACATTTCTGGCAATCTGAGTCCAATATTTCTCTTTTTTTTTTTTTTTAGCTCTGTTTTGGTTTTCATCAACTCTTCAGGAAAATGTCTGGTAATATAATATATATATAATAATATCTGCCAAATGCTCCACTGTGTTCAGCAGCTCACTTAATGTGTCTGTCTGCTGTTTGGTGCTGAGTAGGTAGTGTACAGTTTAGCAGAGTTTTTTTTGGTTTTTTTTGTCACTGAAAACAGCTGTCTGCTGAAGCTGGAAACAATATTCACGAGAGCAGTGAGACTGAACCAAAACGGTACAGTTGTAGGCTTCAAAATGCTCAGCAGAGTTGGGTAATAATTACCTGTGGGTTTGCCATGATTGACTCTATTCAAATTGCAAGCTGTCATTTGAGTGACTATCCATTTATTGTTTTAATTAAAATAGTGATTAGTGCAACAGTAAGTGTAAGACTGTGGTTTCGGTTATATATTGGAAAATGTCCAACTTGAACAATGAGTTTATCTCACCTCATCTTCCTCCTTCCATTGACTAGTAGGATGGCACACTTTAGTTTTACTCATGCATATTAATGTTGTTCTATGTTAGTATTCTTATATTCATATTCGTAATATTTAATGTGAGTTTAAAACTATCTCGATTTGTGTGGACTGTAATGTGTAATGTGTGTTTTTAAATGTCGACTCCATGACCGCGCTAAGGGCTCCGTTAATGGGGATGCTTCCTTCCTGGATTGTGGACAACATTAGCGCTGAACGTAATCCAGGCAGCAATTAAATTTCCTCCTAAATGCATTTGGGAAAGCAAATTAGTAGCATCTAAACGCGTTTTATAGGAGAAAGGGTTGTTTTG
This sequence comes from Nibea albiflora, assembly GCA_014281875.1. Lineage (NCBI taxonomy): Eukaryota > Metazoa > Chordata > Actinopteri > Sciaenidae > Nibea > Nibea albiflora. The sequence goes on from CM024801.1 coordinate 13,573,744, forward strand.
AGCATATATTTTGAAATGATGAGGCAGTAATTAAAACGAATAAGTGTTGTTTAAATAAGTAAAAAGGGCACATCTGCGCCAAAACGCTGTGAAATGTCAAACACGTCTGCAAAACATCAGTGCCTCTGGCTCGAGTGGTCGGGTCGACATTCATTAAGTCCTCGTGTGTGCACAGTATTCTCATTTTTTTTTTTTTTTTTCCAATCACCATTTCATTTGTCAATCAGCCACTTCATTGGCTGGCCACTCGTGGTGGGAACTGTGTGTTAATCAATTGGAAATGAATAAATTGTTGCTCTCAGGATTCTGCTGCTGTCCCCCGGACTACAGGAGCTCCTCTCCCCGGCTGTACCGTTTCTTATTAGAGAGAAAAAGAGAGGGACTGTGGGAGTTTTTTTTTTTTTTTTTTTGAGGAAGGAGCAGAGAGAGTGGAGGACGGATGAGAGAGGAGTTATATGCTGAGGGTTACAGGGGGAGGAAGGAAAGTTACAGAGAAAAGAGAGATGAAAAATACAGAAACTGAAACGGAGGAAGGAAGATGGTAATTATAATGAGGCCGCGATGATGAAAGGAAGGGAGGCCAGGAATGACCACAGGGTGAAGTTTTGATAGAGCAGGAGAATATTGCAGCAGTGGCCACACGTCATCTGACACACACTGATGCGTATCAGATGGTGGTAAAGTGCAATTTAGTGGGTTAATCAGTTTGGTTATTATGTTGTAATGTGGCCGTAATATAGATAGATTTGATCGCATTTTACTGGGTCAATTAAAGAGACCCTGAGATTTTTTTGTCTGTCCCATCGTGAAGGAAATGAACAATTTATCTGCAGGGTGCGGGGAGACGGCAGATCAGTGCCAATGACTACTTTATGAAATTACAATTACATTTAACAATGATGGCTTTTAAAACTCACTTTGCAGCCTTGTGGTTTTGGAAGAGACACCCAACCTAGTTAACTTGTCTCTGCTGCCTTCCTCTTACGACTTAACACATACTCTTCGTGACGTGTCGGATCTTCGTCCCAATTAGGCAGCTGAGTCATCTCTAGTTAAAACATTACTGTTTTTTTTTTTTTTTCTCAGATGTTAAAATATGACTGTGCATGTCAGTTATTAGAAATAATTGCAGACTTAATAAGTCTCTTGAACCAACTGATACTTCAATTTCAAGTTTCAAGTTAATGAAGCACTTCTGTTTAATTGAACGATACATTAAAACATATATTCTGCGCATTTACTTATGAACAAACTGTGATTTTTCTATTTTTCTGTCTGTGTGAGAAACAAATTGAATGCACTGCTTTCCTCATAAAACATTTACAGAGCCATCTTTTCTATTATTTTGAAACCCGTATTGTCGGTGAGAGCTCCTTCTCCTCCTCTTTCCCCATCCTGGCAGCAACTGTTGATCAGCGGACCAGTCATACAGTACATTTGCGTCCCTATATGTTAAAAAAAAAAGGGGGGGCTTGCTCACAGAAATATGGTGAAATGTGGTGGAGGCGTCCTGCCGCACTTCACTCGTAGCTCAAGCCGCGCAAAGGAAGGACTGAATCCCATACAAAGACGAAATTTCTTGACGTGAGATTACTTCTGACTGTGGGAGCTGATTACAGGCGCACACCTGACATACTGAAAATGCCACCAATGTGTCAAGAACAGGCCACAGTAGAATACTTAAAGAACATGGAAGTAATGATGAAAATTGGCCCCGGGCTACCCTGTAGGCAGGGACATCAGACGCTGCATCTACAGTATTTTTCCTATCTCGTTTATCTATTGAGATGGGAGAAGGGCAGAATGGTGTCAGGAGAAAGAAGTCGAGGAGGTTTAGCCGGATCAACAGTGATTGACTGACTCATGTGCTTGATTGCAAGGATGGTTAATTTATGGGGAAATTGAATAATTGATTCGTGAAGTAATTGGTTCATACATGTATTAATGACCCCCCCCCCCCATAACACCATACCACCATGAAGGCAGCCAATGGGGTTGTTTCTGTGACGTTGACCAGGGCATGGAGGAACAACTTTGAAATAGCTCCACTGTATGTGTAATTGTGGCTCATGAAAAGATCTGAAAGCGAGGGTTTGCACGCTGTCAGCAGCATCACACCTCAACACTCAACACCTCTTTTAGAAATAGCTACAATCTGACAAACCTTTTTTTTTTTTCTCCCATCCTACACCTAACCCCTCTCTCTCTCTCTCTCTCTCTCCACTGTGCGATGAGCAATGCGAGCTGATGATGCATCCCTTTGACACCTCACAGAATTGAAAGCCTGTGCTTTTACCAAGCTAAACTTTGCCACAATATGTGGCCTGGCACTGTGCCAGCTGCGCTGTATACGTACAAGTGTTCGCAGTTTAGCCCCGGGGCTGGTAATGAGCTAGTAAGCCACGGAATCCTCAATGGAGAGCGAGACGGAGACGAATCCCTGGACTTCCACACGACTGCTGGATAAACCTGGCCTTGCTGAGACTGAGAACACCCACTCACATCTGCACCATCTGCTTTGTGGCTCAGTGGAAATCCCTCCCACCTCCCACCACCACCAGCCCCCCTCCCCACACACACACGCACACACACACACACCCACCTTCCTCCTCCTTCTCTTCCTCCTCCTCCTTCTTTCGCCCACGCTTGCACACCCACACGCACTCACTCACTCACACACACACACCGCTGATAGTGTCAGACACTTAAATGCCAGACCACCTTCCACCTACTGCGCATCCCACATGCACAGAGAAAGTGAGCGGGGTACAGATACACCATTCCCGAACACACATACACACACACACAAACGTGCACATGCATTCTGCCCACGTGCAGACAGACACGTATGGTATCCTGCCGTCCTAGAGGAGAGGGTTAATCCCCTTTTCTCGCTGCCTCAGTCCGCTCTCCGGCTCAACTGCCTCTGCTTCGAAGATGTCGAGGCAATAGATGACCTTTTAATCCGTGTAACTTTTTGTTAGGTTACTCCTACATGCCACAGCTTACTTATCCATTTTAGACCCATTGTTAACATTTCAAAAAATGCTGGATTTTGTGAACGCTCCGGGCACTTTTTTTTGTTTCTGCAAGGACTCTGGTTTTTAATTAGCGAGCTACCTCCTTGAATAGATTAAGTTTATTTGTTAAAATCTGTGGTGTTTACCCCATCTACATTTTTATATCCAGGCAGCTAAAAAAAGGGTAATAGCTGATTATTCTAGACACTTAAATGCAATTAGACACCAACAAGAGTTTAAACATTAGTAGCTGTGTTTGAGAAAGATGTCAATTAGTATGCACAATCTAAAAGAATTGACATTATGGAAATGCATTAAATAAGTCTAGTGTGAAGTAACATATTCAAAAAAACAATATTGCTTTATCCGGTGTACCGTACTGCAATGTGCAAATGTGTGAATTTAAAACATACTGTGTGTAGGATGTCCTAGATGTGCTATTCATCACACAAACAAAGCTCAAAAACATACTCCCAGGCACCAACAAGCAAGCACTGCTAAAGTCCCTGTTATAAATATGGTGACACCTGTGAAGTATGGACGCAACATTCATTGGAATGAATGAGATCCGTCTTGTTTCACTTCGCAGTTCTTATTGTAAATCCTGTCAGATACTTTTAAAAGTCAGAGTTTGGAATCGCCAGTTCTACTGATGTTTTTTCTTCTGTCCCTGGCTAACACAGATAAAGAGTTTGATTCAGACTCTAAATGTATTATTTACCTTGAAATAGTTTTGACCCCAAAAGAAGAATATTTAAAGGTCCGCTGGGTTTGCACATTCTCCCTGTGTCTGCATGCGTGAATGGTTGTCTCTGTATATCAGCCCTGGGATGAGCTGCCGACTTGTCCAGGATGTATGCTTTCACCATCCCAGGAAGAACCCCCCAAAAACAAATAGCTTGAAGATTATTACTGAATGATACACATTAACGGGGATGGTAGGCTTCTTCACATTCTCCACGGCCACCATAGGACAGACAGAGAGGTTAGGGTCAGCGCCACGAGATGCCACTAAATCCTACACACATGTCCTTGCCCTTTTCATTCTGGTGATGCTCGCACTGTGTTGCAAGACATGGGCGAATACTGACCAGAACTACAGTGGTGCTCGGGCTATTGCTGGAACCCAGTTTTCTTCCACAGTCTACTCAGTGGGCAGATTGAATAGATTTAAACCGTAATTTGCCCGTCAGTATGCTTAGATAATATACTGTGACTCACCTTCTGTTACTATTGAGCAGTTTTAAGAACGGCTCTGTGAAAGCAACATGCCTGTTACATTAATTCCAGCTTGTTACCCTGTTTCTATTTAAATCTGCACACATGTTCCTCCCAACCTCTTATTGTTTAACTGCTGCAGCATTTTGTTCTTCAGATACAAAAGATCTTTTTTTTTTGTAAACCATTCATGAAAAATAACTCATATTTGTGAAGAGGACTTCCTATAACCTACAAGCATAAGACCATTGAACCATATAGAATATAGAAATATAGAAAATATAGTCCTCTCAGCCGTCTGAATGTGCCGAAACAGGCGTCTGTGGCATGTAATTCCAAATGCTTGAACAGTGTCATATGTTCCAGATGTGACAGCAGCAGGCTAGTGTTTGTTTTTTTTAAAGTTAACCAGATAACTCAGTAGACCGGATTCTTCAAACAGGCACCGGGTGTACAGAGCATAAAATATAAAAGCTGTTCTGAACTAGACTGAGTCACTATCGTGTACTGTATATCAACCAGCAATGAAGAGAAAAGCGAAAGACACGTTCATTTGTAATCAAGAAACGTGCGCATGTAATTCTGGTACGTGTGGCAGCTGGTAATGGCAGGGAGGGACTCATTTCGGTTAGGTGGTACAACTGACGGGATTAGTCTGGTGTGTGTGTATGAGCATGTGTGCGACAGGGAGGGAGAGATGGGGCATTAAGAGGTGGACGGATTAGAGAAAACACTGTATACTTTTTATGTGCGACCAACTTAAACGGGTGAAATTGAAAATCAAGTACTGTAGGTGAGCGGAAGAGTGTCTGTGTGTGTAGGTGTGTGTGTGTGTGTGAGAGAGGCTGAGCCAGACAGACACACAGCTTCCTACATCTCTAACACCACCTCAAGGTCGGCTGAGGTTGGGACTGCTGAGACTGAAATCTGCGTCGACTATTGTCCAGCCAATATCTCCTCTTCCTGTGTCTGTTTTTTTTCTTCTTCTTCTTCTTCTATTTCTATCAGCTCTGTGTCCCACAATCCTCTGCAGTGATTAAACAACTGAAAGAGAGCGTGAATTGGGATGATGGGATAGAGAAGGAGATGAATTTATGTGTGATGCGTGCGTGTCGCTGAATATTTTGAGGGCCGCGTGTGTGTGTGTGTGTGTGTGTGTGTGTGTGTGTGTGTAAAAAGACACCGAGGCAGATACGCACGCGGAAATGGATGCGACTGAATGGTCGCGAATGCCTCTGTTTACATTTTGAAATAGTCTCGCACACCTCGGCCACACCTCATTGCTCCGTCCTACTGGAGCTGCACCAGCGTCTGTAGAAATTTCCAGCTCAGGCTCTCTGTCAAGGAGAGTTACAAAAAGGAGGAGGAGGAAACAACCATAAAAGTGCTTAAACACATTCCTTCCAGGATTGTCTCTATATGTCATTGTCAAATGAACTGAGATAATAACCATTGTTGCTGTGTTCTTTTTGCCCTTTGGGTTCTTTTCTATTCTTATGTTCCACATAATACAGCAAATCAGCATTTAAAGACCCAAGAACGTTTTTTTTGTTTTTTTTCTGCATTTAAAAGTAGAGCAGGATCGGCTCCAAGGAAGTATCCCCTGGAGCGTGTGTTTCTATGCTGATGTTATTGAATGAGTGATTGAAGTTCATCCATCAGATTCAGTGCATTACAGCGCAAAGCAGGGCTAAAAGTTCTATTGGCTACAAGCCAGGCTGTAAAAACAATACGTTTAACAACTCGAGTTCTCATTAAACCATGTTGAAAGCGCGCGGAAAAAAACATTCGTTTCTCTGAATCTCTTGAATCTGGATCTTATTATTCTCGCCGTTCGTAGCATGATAATCAGAACCCCCGAACAGTTCGAGATGACATTATTCAGCCCGCTGCTTTTCTTCAGTCAACATTAAACTGGAGGTGAAATGTGATTTGATGTCACTCATGAATAATAATATGCTTGTGCTTTTGTATTTTCACTGTATTCCGGCTTGCCGTAAGAGCTCGATGACAGCTCTCAGTTTTTCAATATAACTTTTTGGCAAACAGTTAAAAACGGGGGGGGGGGGGTCACTTTGTCGGAGTGGCACATTTCGTGATTTCATAGTATTTTTCCTCCTCTATGCCTCAGATGTGTAACCTCCCAATCTCAAACCGAATAGGGGTTTTTTCACGGCAACGTAACTGAACCTGAGAAACCCCTGACATGGTCCAAATACAAACAGGAAGCGGATCATGACGGTCGCATTGCAATTGTCATACTTAAAATTGGATGATGATATGTGCATTGCAGCCTGGCAAACACAAATTCATGCTTTAATGCATTCGTGCTGCTACAAAGTGGAGGTCTACGCGCGAAATGTCGTCATCTGACATTTTGCCTTTAAACCTTTGAATCACTGTCGCTATGCTGTCAACGCAATCCCAGAAATAAGATCAGAACAATAATAATAATACAGCTGAGTTCACGTTATTATTACGTATACGTGCCGTTTATCTGGCACATGAAGCATTTACATCACAAAGCAATAGATCTACAGCTCTGGGAACAGCGCATTCGTTGCAGGGAGCGAGATGGCTCTAATGCCCACATGGGACACAGAAGACTGAGAACAATGGATGTGAGGGAGGTCTGCGAAAGTGAAATTGTTTTCCAGAGACAGATTTGTAAACCGCTGGAGCAGCTTGTAAGCAGCTTTCACTCAGACGAAACATAAACCAACAGCAGCCCGCTTTCGAGATGTGTGATTTCTATGGATGAATGTGTTTCACAGCCAACATTTGTGTGTTATCTTGTTTTGTTGTTTTTTTTTCCCGGGCGTAGTGAGGCATCACCGCTAGCAGGTGTCATTTCATGTACAGTATGTGCCCTTTGCTGCTCGCTACAGCCTACGGTGAGTCTCAGAGCAGTGTGGGTATGGAGCGTTGAGATACTGGAGGGAGGTAGAGGAGCCATGCGGGGCAGGCAAGGCTATAATGATGATCTTCACCATGAGTGATAATGAGCGCTAAGGTAATCCTCGCCTGGGACCACACACCAGCACACAAACTAACAAACATGCTCACAGCCAGGAACAAAATGCCACCAAGATACTTCGCACGCATACATATAGAAGCCCCCCAACCCCCGACCCCCCCTTATCTGTCTGGGTACAGATCATGCAGGGAAATCAGAGACGCACAATCTTGCCCCCAGGAACCCAACTTGTGCACTCACCCCCCCTCCTCCTCCTCCCCAAAGGCTGGTATGATGATACTCCTCCCTCTTCCTCTACCTCTCCTAACAGCTTTATTCCTTTATCACGCGGGGCAATCAGACAGATAGCGGTGCACTGAAACCCTTCCTCCGAGCTCTGCGATGGGGACCATGGACCAAGGAACCTCGCTAATGCAACCCCCAAGCCCCGGGCTTGTTAGCTGGAGCCATCGCTGAAAGAAAAGAAGGAGAGATAGAGGAAGAGTAAGGGAGAGAGAAGAAAGGGTTCATGGGAGGGGTGGGGGGGGGGGTGAGCAGAGAGAGAGAGAGAGAGAGGACAGAGTGAGAGGGTGTTTTTACAACCCTGTGTGTGTTGTGTGTGTGTGTGTGTGTGTAGAAGACACACTGTAGTACTTCTGTAGATAAAAGGAAGCAAAAGCGAATCTCTCTCCCATGTGTCATAAGTCCGTCCCTTTGAATGAGAGTTAAATCCATCAAGTCAAAGTGGAAGAGCCCTCTCTTCCTCTCACCCCTCCTCTTGCTTGTTCTCTTTCTTACTTCCTCTTCCTCTTTGATCTGATTGTTTCTCTCTCCCTCTCTTCTCTCTCGTCAGACCAAATTAATCTGCCACCCACAGATCATGTCATCAGGGAAAGAAGGCCAGGACACATGTGCCTGAGCCGGCCTGCATGACACTTAATGGTTATTTGCGCCACTGTGTGTGCATGCGTGTGTGTGTGTGTGTGTGTGTGTGTGTATAGTCGAGTGTCCCCTCACAAGCACGACAGCAGTCTTCTTGCTATGCTTATGAATAAAGATGATATTAATCCTTAAAACATGGAGGAGGGGATTACTGTGTTTACTACAGTGCATGTCTGCGGAAATGGAGTGCTCTCACCCAGTGATGGTGGCATGTTTGGACTTCCAAGGAGCTTTGTGAAATGGCAGAAAGAGAGAGGAAAAAGAAGAAAGAGGAAGAAAGTGTTATGTTTCTGGCTGAGCGTGGGCGCGTGGCTGCCATATGCTCTTTGGGTAATTTATGGAAAATATTGGTATTAGGGCTCTATTTTTAGCGCCAACGGTCTCAAACTCTTGCTGGTGCTTCCATGTGTTTAAATCTGCCGGAGAAATTTGCCAATATTTTCCTCTGTCTTCTCAGAATCCTCATCACGATAAGAGAGAATGTAGTGGCGCGGGGGGTGTGGGGGGGAGAGGGGAATCAGAGAAGCCAAGCAACCAATCTCCCAAAATAGGTCAGTTTGAAAGCAAGATGAATTTTCATACAGCCTTTTAAAAAGGCTTTTTAGGACTGAGGATTGTGGAGGAGAAGATGCTGCTGAGGATCTCTTTCTCTCTCTCGCACACACACGCACACACACACTCACACACACACAGCTGGGTCGAGGTTCATGGAAGGGCCGTGAAGTCTACTACTGCCCCCTGGTGTTTGCCACTGGAATAACGTTATTTTTTTCTTCTTCTTCTTCTTCTTACTTGGGCTTGCATCCAAAGGCTCTCCTTCAACTGAGCATTTGGTAGAAGCGAAAAAAAAACATGTGGGTTCAATTCCGTCATATAGACATCGTGATTGCAGCTTCATTGAAGATGTGGGTGTCCGAAATGCTGAAGGAGAACGGATGAGATGTCCTTTTTTTTTTTTTTTTTTTACCCCTTCGCACGCCTTCTTTTTCTAGCTCTCTGAGTCGGAGCCTACATAAGCACAAGGGAGAGGGAGAAATCAATGAAGATGTGCCAGACTTGGCTCTCTTATCCAGCAAAAAGTTCTCTTATAGGCTGCCGCCTCACGTTCAGCCTTGGGTTGTGTAAGAAAAGGGAGGTGCTCTCTGACTCATCGTCCCGAAATAAAACAAGCAATTATTCATATCCTGTTTGGAGAAGGATCAAATAAGTTAATACTGCTGATACGGCTCTAGGATCACTCCCAATTGCTCTTCTTTTCAACTTTTTTTCCACAGATCTATTGCACTGTAATATTCTTCTCCATCCCCAAAATCTGCTCACAATAGGAAACCAGCCCTTTGATTAAAGTGTCCTGTGTCAAATTAGTTCCATTAATTCCAGACACCCATTTAATCAATTCATTTATTCATCGTGTTCTGAAAAGAACAGCCCAGTCCAATTGTACTTTTATTAAGCTATCCTTTTCTCAACTTACTTAATGGAACACGTCTGCCCAGTTAAGCATTTAAATTTCACCAAAGAGGTGGCAGATCCACGAACAACAAAAACAACAAAAAAAGCTCAGCAATAATTAAAAATTTTCAACTTCAACTTTCAGTGAAGTTTTATCATGCAGTTGTTAGCTGTTGGCTTCCTCCCTCTGAGTGTTTTCTGTTGTTTTCCTCCCTCCACTTGTGTTTATGTCACGTCCAGCTCGGTCACGTCTGCACTTCTGCACTCCGGCAAATCTGCCACAACCAGCCCAGCCCACAGCGGACACCCCCCGCCTCTGGATAACCTGTACTCACCCGCACGTCCTCCCTTTGTGAATATAATAAGCTGTTAATAAACTCAGTCAGTCTCTTGGCTCGTGTTTGCATCTTGAGTCGGAAATTGCCGTTTCGATGGTTCCAAACTAAATGAACGTCAAGCAGCTGTAATCAGTCATTTTGTATTAGAGATTATTAAATAACGTGACTTTGTGTCTCTCATTATGAGCCCAGACAATTAACGCTTGACCCTGCACTTCTCCTCAACTACAGCTGTGCAGTGTTTTAGTGACTTTGAGCTCCTTGTTTTGGTTTTTACGTCCCACAACTTTACTGTTTTGGTTCACTCTCGATTAAAAGAGACATTCATCGGGTGGTGAATTCATTGTGGTCGAAGAGAGGGCAAAACCTGGACAAGTAATTAAAAAGAAATCTCCAAATATTTTTTTTTTTTTTCTGAATATGGGTGAACAAACACTTTGCAGACAATGAGAACAAGAATATAAAACAAAAAGAAAGAAATAACTTGGACAAAGAAGTGAAGCTAAAATAAATGAGAAGGATTTGGGTCAGACCCACGGTTCAGTTTAACATGGTTTGCTTTGGTTAAGGCTCTGCTGGCTTCGCAAAAGCACCACAGTCATATCTCTGACAAATCCCAACACCAGTCTGGTCTGATCGCTGTTTGCCTGCTCACCGCAGAGCAGCAAGAAAACCAGTCTGGCTGCTCTACTCTCTGCTTTCATCTCAGCATCACTGGTCGGGTAAATTTTCCTCCTACTGTTCTGGCATGACAATTGGATCCCTAAACCAAGGAGCATCATGCTGCGTTTGCCAGGCGGCATGCTGATTTCTATAGGCATACGCGCACATATCCAATAACACACATGCAAAAGAAACAGTCAGAAAGCCACAGGCGCGCATGCAGGCGTCATCAAACAGACAAATACTGACACATTCACAGCAGCGCGTGGGTGTTTGCGTTTAGGAACAGTATGATTTTATTTGTTCGTTTTAATGTCATTTAGAACAGACTCTTGTAAAAATATATAGATTCCAATATTCCAGTCAAGATAAATGGTACTAGTCAACAAGCTTCTAAGGGGTGTGTTATGTTGTCAACCCACTTACTTACAGCGGTACAGTATGAACCCCTAAATTAGATTCAGATATTTGTACTAAACGGATCAAAAGGATGCCGAAATGACTACATTATGATAGTGATATGTAAATAAAAAAAAATGTTGTCAGGTGTCAAGACAAGCAAACAACCCAATGCTAACTTAATAGTAAAGTGAAGCCAGAATCAAGCAACCTGCGATTTTCAGCACTTACCACAAAGTCTGACTTCCTCGCTTATTTTTCTCCAAGCAATCTCCTTTGCTGTCCGGTCTCTGTACGAATATGAAAGAGTATCATAGAGCTTTTGGTGCCCACAGACAGCTACAATAACAACAGTGGATGTCTGCACCTCCGTAACAGACAGGTTGAAAAGTGAGGCTGAAGATAAACGCGCTGTTTAATCGCAGAAGTTTAAAAAACTAGAAACTCTGTTCTCTCCTCCCTCCCTCCCTCCCCCCCACGCCAGTTCTGGATCACAGCAGAATCTGACGTAACGCCGGGTGTTTATCCCTCAAGAAGCTCCGGCTCTGCCACTGCCATCTCATCCTAGAGCACCCCCCCAGACTGCTGAGGCTGTCTGTTGGCTAGCAGCAGCTCTGTCCCTCCACTCGGCACTGTTCTCTACTTCTTTGTCCACATGGTGAGGGCAGATTAGACAGGCTATCACCTCTCGAGGCACAAGTGTTACAAGTATGGGCTGAAGTTGAACCGGAGAATATGCTAATTTAATTAATATCTTTGCAGCAATATACACAGATGTATTTGGTGTAACATTTTAGCCGTTTACCACCTCATGTTCTGTTAGTTGAGTTTGAATGTTTTTTAACATTTTTAAACTATAAATTGGACCAAAATTTTACATAACCCTATAAAAGTTTATTTTAGACTATTATTACATATTACAATACTTACATGCAACAATAAATCAAGCTTAACAAATCCATTTCTAGCAAATTAAGTTGATTTTACAGATATGTCAATAATGCTGAGCATACAGTGATATGACAAAGAGCAGCTCTCCTTACTGCCAGGTTGTGTCAAATAATAAACTAACCTAAACCTGCAATTAAGATGGTAATATTTGTACTTTATTGTACATTGTTGTTTTTCCTACCCTATTATACCATAACCATTGTGTAAAATTCAGGATTACAATCACTGACGATTGACGAAATTTGCACTTAAAATATGTGTGTGTCATGTAATGTAATGTGAATGGCAGACTATGGTTAAGGTAAATTATAATTACATTGGAATATTGTGTCATAAAACCAATTTAATCATCGAAAACGTCTCCACAAGGGGCGGAAACGTCTCCTCAGCTGTGACGCCTGGATAAAACATGGCACTCTCTACCACCTGATATATTTACACATATCTGCTGTGTGATCTTTGTACTCCAAGAAGATTTATGTGTTAGCTTTATCCTGGCTCTATTGTGTATATACAATATAACCACAGACATATATAGGCAGAATTGAATTTAGATGTATGCGCATGCAGGCACAAATAAACATTCGCCCCAGTGCGCGCACGCTAACATGCTTTTCTTCCTCAGGCATCAGGTAGCCAATCCATCCTGTGATGGGGAATTGTTCTTTTTCTTATTAAAAGAACAGGTGGCCATGAGATAGCAGTCTCATTTTTCACCGCTGCTGCACTCCATGAGTCCAAACTAATGATCAAAACATTGAGCCGCTCCAAATCATCTCTCACCCAAGACTGATAGATATGAGAACTGATGGGAGGAAGAGTGTGTGTGTGTGTCTGTGGGTGGGTGGGTGGATGCAGGTGTCTTTGTGTGAGCTTATACTGTCAGCGCGTGAATTTGTACGCCTAGCTTCCACGTCTCCGTGTTTCCTGTAGGTCTGCACGTGCACATGGATTTATATATGGCTGCCTTCATGTGTGTTTGCGTGTGTTGAGTGTGTGTGTGTGCGTGTTTGCGCTGGGGGCAAAGGTGACAAATCCAGGCCTTCAGGATACATTTTGGAATGATGGTTGCGACACCAGTGGCTGTGACGGATCGCTTGCTCTGCTCCCTTTTCCACGCTGGTGGCATTCTCTAAGCAGTTTCCCCTTCGACGCCCACACACACGCATACACACACGGAAATCTCCCGTCTTCCTTTTTTTTTTTTTACCAACCGTGCTGCACTATGCTTATTGCTTTCAAAGGGAAAACAGCATGCATGTCAAAGGGAAGAGATGAAAGCGGTTTAATGATCTATAATACATGGGCACCATCCATCGCCGCATAACAGAAGGTTTAGGTGTTGGGGGATAAACGGCAGACTGTGAGAAATATAGACAAGATTCAGTTTGCATCATCCACCTCTACTGGTGACTTTGAGGTATGAGGCCACTGTCACGGCCGTTTTTTTTTTTTTTTTAATTCTTCTCGGACAGCTTCACTCGCCTCCAAATGAGATTACTAAAAACACAAACCAGTCAGCAATGACTGGAAGAAAATAAAGCCTGATTTCGGGGATGTGTGAGACGTGTGATATGTTATTTGCATTTTTTCTCAGCTCTCCCTGTCACAAATCCTGTGATAAGTGACAACACTCAGCCACACACATCCACTCAGGAGATCTGGCAGATGATTTCAGTGATTTGTGTGTGACGGCGCCGTGATGACACCAATGGAGGCAGCACGATGCGACGCTTTGGTGTGCGAAATAAAAGTGTGCGCTTCCGTCCTGCGCGCTGTGAAGTGCGTGCAGGACGGAAACGCACAAACTTTCTCTTCCCTGCCCCCCCCCCCCCTTGCTCTCCCTCGGCTTTTGATGATTTGTGCTACGTTCTGTTACTCTATCTGGCCCGATGAGATTAGTCATTGCATGTCCCATCTGCTGTGTTCACGACTCATTTGTTTACTCGCTGGTTCACATCAGAGCTTACAGCGGCCAGAGGGATTCCTTCAGTGCAGGACTGGGTCCAGGCTCTGAGGTCAACTTAGCTCAATGATTCATCACATTACTCACTAAGTAGCTGTGATGAATAACACAGATTTCCTCCATTTCTGATCGTAATGAAAGGCAAACTAATGAGAAAATGCCGCGTGACGGAGAGCCAAAAAGGGGCAGTGCAGACAAAGTGCACTGCTGTTTGCTCAGGTCAGCCGACTGTTTCACTATCTGTGGATCTTCTATGCTGTTTACCAGGGCTGTCAAGTGCTAATTTAGCAGGCAAGCTTGAAACAGTTAGCTTGTGCTGGTTGCTGTCATTAACAGTACAGGTGGTGATGAGAAGCAAGCCTGCAATTCGCATGCTTTCACATAATTTAAATGAGCAGTACGGATGCAGCTGGAGACATTTGCAGTCAAATAAAACTCCGCCGAAACCCAAAGTCGTCCGCCATAACGTTTTTTAATGTATGCCTGATTGCACATTAGCTCTTCGCCAGAGCTGTTTTCCCACACACTCGTGATTCGTCCATCCATCCCTGCATCCGTTTTCATGCCCACTTGTAATAATTTTGGATCACAGCGAGCTCGTGATAGTCCATTTAGTCTGTTCTATGAGCTAATCTCTACACATCACTTGCTTTTACAAGTTTTATAGCCTGAGATGTCATTAGTGAAGAGCTAATTGTCGGTCAGAGGTCACATTCTTCGTGTGCCAAACAGTCAAGCGTCAGCTTCAGGCGACAGTTGCCCATCCCCTTCTTTCAAGTCCTTCTACACACACATTTAAGAGAGAAAACAAGCTAGTCTACATCTACAAAAAAAACTTAAATGCGTACTTAAACACATAAATAACCTTTTGGAATGAGAGAATATCCCTGCTTGGTCTAGAATCTGATTGTAGTCATCCATCTTTGCAGCTTTACTTTTGTGAACCCATCTCTTTCTGTGTGTCTCGGCCTGTTCTCCCGTTCAACATGTCATTGAAGGGATAGCTGGGCGGCTAAACACGAAGACTGCACAGCAGCCACTTTGACCTGAAATAGTCGGGTCAGCGCAGGTGTTTCCAATGATACTAATTAAGGCTGCATTCCATTTATTGCAGCAGAAGCTTTCCGGTGAGTCAGCATGCATCGCAGCAGCACCCTCCCCCCCGACTCTGTTTGAACCTGAATGGAAGAGAACATTAATTAGTATCATTGGTAACACCTGTGTTTGCACCACTATTTCATGTCAAGGGCTTGGTTAGCTTAGTTCAGCGCAAAGAATGGACTCTTTCTTTGACAGGCACAGCGACTTCCTGGAGTCATGTGAAGCTATCCTGCTGCTGGCCGTAGCTTCATATTTACTGTAGAAACATGAATGTGATGTCAATCTTCTTCTTTAACACCTCTAACACCCAAGAAAGCTATTATGTTTATTTCAAATAAACAGACTATCCCTAATTATATCTAGATGACGTAGACCAGTGTGGTAGATTTCCAATTGTCTGGGTACTGTTTTGGGATATTCATGAATTAGCATGAATATCCCACATTTGTTCCTCGGTTAATTACTTGGGGTTTTTTATGTACCTTATTTTAAAGTGCAGCCAATTATTTTGTTGGGGGAATGTCAGTGTCTGACAGACCCTCTTCTCCTTGTTAGACATTTGAGCCAAGTTAGCCTCAGATGCTGTTATAAAATATTGACAACATGTCTTGCTACTTTTTCACTGATGCCAATATACTGAGTTATACTGTGCTTGTCATTCTGACTGGCCATGTAGAAATGATTGCGATTATGCTGCAATGTCAGGAAATACAGTCTACTGTCTGTTGCTGAAGGTCTCCACTGTATTGAAGTTATGTTTGTACACGGAAACCAAATGATTTAAACATCTTTGCCAACCTGTTGCCATGCAGAATATCCCCCGTCATGATTTTCCCGTAAGTTAAACTGCAGCCACAAGACATCTAGTGAGTGAGTACTACTACCATTGTCACCTACATATGACTATAGCTGAATGTGTAGCTGCTACACATTACTCGTCTGTGATTTCAACCAGGTCCGGCCCTAGGCATTTAGTGGCCCTAAGCAAGATTTCGTTTTTGGCCCTTAAAAAAACCTCAGAGTGTGGTCAACAAATCGCACACACCACTCATAACTGAATGAACACATGCACACAAGATGGGCAAATCATTCAGCGTCAACTCAGTTCAGAGATCATGGAGGATCAGATGGTCCAGAAATCAAAGAAACTAATTGTTATTAAACAAGTTATTAAAAGACTACAGAGGCAGTTTACAGCCAAACGAAGATATTACGGTCCTGTCTGATCAATAAGAGCCAGGATAAATGATGATGATGATGAAAATGATGATTTGCACACAGGACAATTTAACATACATCATATTTTCACAAGGGGCTTTGAGGCCTCTCTTTTTTTGTAAGTACACATTATAATACAAGATTTCAGCATTCCTATAACCGTAGTAACTCACGGTGTCAGAGGAGAGGTAGAGACACGCTGCTGGCAGAAGAGCCACAGAATGAAGCCATTTTGTCAGACTTAACACTGTGTGAGGAGTGAGCAACATCGGTTGTGCCCTTTCCTGGCTGACCGCATAGTCAGCGTGGCCGCAAGGATTTCAACTAAATTGTTGGTGAAGTCAGAAGTTCAAATAACTGACTCACCGTGTGATGCTGAGAGATGAAAACTCCCTTTCAGCTTTTGTTTTAGAAAGCCACTGGAATCCAGCCTCCTAGCCTTTTATCTGCATAACCCTACATGGGGTCTTCTGTACATACAGTCACAGTAAGCATCTAAGAAGTATTAGGAATACAGACCATTTATGTTTTTCTAAACCATCCTGACGTTGAGTTTGAATTGGGCATGGTTGTGCTGGGACATTTATTGCAAACTCAATCTGCCTCAAAGTCAGCCGGAGCCCCAAAGAAACTGACTTTGCTACATTTAGCGTAATAAATAAACTCATAAACTGTCCTGAAAAGATATATCTTTACACCAGCCTGCTACAATATATTGCAAAATGATTTTTCTGTAACACTTCATTATAAGGGTGCAGATCTTAAAGCACCAATGCGTAGATTCTGCAGAGCTCTATTTGCAAAATATGGCAGAAGTATAATATAATATGGCATCGTTTTCAGCTGTGCATCATCACCTGAAAATAAGAACGCTTAGGTTTTTGTAGAATGAGCCGTCTAACTACAGACACAGCAGTTCCTCTTCCAAATAGTCCACCACGTTGAACACAAGGAAGGAAGAAGCTTTCATAGAAACTAAGCACATACTTGGGTCTGAAACAACATTTCATGTAATTGGAATCTAGCAAATTTGGTCGCTTATCGATTAAAAAGTAATCAACAGAAGTTACATTTCTTAATGTAGGGGAAATGTCATCTATGTCATGTTAATCTTTCATGTAGCTCGTGATTCTGCATTGAGTACAACTGAGTACCTACTCAGCACTGCGTCATCTGTGACTTCCTGTCTACAGTTTAGTGAACTGTACATGAATTGTTAACTGTACATGGGCTGTCTTTCTTTAATATGACCAATCTTAAACTCATGATCAACCTTTGGAAAGTATCGCAGAACCCAATCCTTGGTTTCTTTGTCTTGTCCACATATAAAAATGCCGATGAGGATGCGCTACCCACCGATTCCTCCTAGACTTAGTCGCTCTGTTGGTTCCGATCCTCTTTCATGAAATAAACATCCAAAGACAATTGCTTCTTTTTCACAGTCTCTTTATTTTCATCCACCACACTTAACTAATGATCTATCAAGTGTTAACTAATCACATGAAGTCATAATGACTTGTTCATGTTTTAATGGTGGGCAACAGGAATTCATAATACCTCTTGCATTAAATCATGAGTCGTGCATTATTTAAGCATTACTTAAGTATATGATGTGTACCCTAATTATAAAGTGTTAACAATTTCTCAAGCCCCTCTCTGCCCTCCGAGAGTGAAATAAAGTTTTAACATCATCACATTACTGAAGGCATAATTACAGTGGCCGAATTGAATGCGCACAGGCCTGGTTTGCACCGTGAGCCAGTAATCCTTCAGTTTGCTGTCAAAAGATACAAATGCACAATACTCCTGGGTGGCTCAAAGCCATTGTACTGCTTACAGTCAGTTCATATATTGGCACACAGATGATGATTAGAGATTGCCTGCCGGAACGCAGCAGCAAGCCAATTCATCCATTGTGCAACAGAACAATAAAATCGCATTCAAATTTCTAAACCTGAAAAAAATAATGCTTGATATATTTTCAAATCAGGGCCTGTCACACTATATGTGGTTTGCTTTGAAAAGCTCTGGACCGCCATAAATCCCATTGAAAACCACAAAGCCAAGGGCACTGCCACGCAAACAATACAAGATGTAAGACCGTGCGGAACCAGCTGCAGAGGAGCCCAAAGAAATCAGTTACGTATGCCATCCTTCACGTCTTGTATAATACAAAGTCAACATTCATTACGTAAAGTAAATGAGCCCCGGCTGACTCCATTATATGCCTGTGTGCTTTAATGTAGGAAAGAAGTGTTGAAAAATCCCAAAGAATTTGCTGAGCCCATGCTGGCTTTAACTGACTTGGAAGTTGTGCAGAATTTTTCACACTGTAATGTGTCCTCTAAATCATCTTTGCAACTGAAGCTAACCAGGAAAACTCTGGTGCCCTGCGAGAAGGGATTTGTTGGCAAATGTATACCCAAAGGCACATCTTACATCAAAAGTAAACTCGATTCTTAATTAAACCGATAGAATACAGCAGCAGTGACAGCTCTGTGGCGCTTTGCCTCAGTAAAACTTAACAGCCACTAAAGTTTCTTCTGAGTAATGATTAATGCATCCAATTTCTGTGATCTGTATTGAGCGTAGCATCATGGGTAATTAAATGATGGTCTACAGAGCGCTGACTGCTCTCATAAAATGACAAGGCCATAATTATCATGAAGCTTGGTTACCCTCTGACTCAAATACTAATTGTGTATCAATAACCAAGCGGAATGTGTCACAGAAGTTGTACAAAATAGCTTCCAGCTTCAATATTGCACTCAATAACAGTGCAGACCTCCTTTTAACAAAATTCTGGAGGAGACTTTTGATATTCATACAATGCATATTTATTCATTGAACAAGTACATAACATGTAAAACCAACAGATGGGATTACCTGCTGCAAACATATTTACATTGCCAAAGATAAAAAAAAAAAAAATGCACAGTGTTAATCCATTAAAATACAATGAAACCAAAAGCCAACAACATAACTCTTTATTCCCTTGCATATTATCGTGTCATGGAAAAAAAAAAACAACCTGCCAGACTTGCAGGAATCTGCAAGGGAGATTCACTCACTGAATACTGAACGCTGCGTGTTCCCTTGTAACACCTCAGTGACCAAGAATATAACTTCCTCCAGTAAAAGCATCACACTCTTAGAAGAAGACGGATGCGTTATGAGTAGCCGTTTATTCATTCCCATTGATTCAGAAACAGGCATCATTTTCAAAACCAGCAATATAACCGCAAACAAAATACAGTACAGAGAAGTCTCCACGGGGGACTGTGTGACTGTGCAAGAGTAAAAAAAAAAATAATAATAATATAAGAGGGAAATATTGATGTTTCCTTTACTATCATTTAAATCAAGCCTGTTATTTTTATTATTGTTGTCCCTCTTCAAGATAAATGGGGTAATAAAAAGAGACGCCTGCCCTGCTCTCGTTGACATTTTAGGGAGTCCTTCTGGAGCAGTAAAGATGCCCACTTGATGGATACCAGAGCTCTATAGACAATGGGAAGACAAAATGAGGGTCGCTTATGGATGCAGGGGGGGATAAGGAAAAGAAAGAGAGAACGTGTGCGGCGCACAGTAGAAAGAATGGGGGTGAAGTTGGGTAACACTGGCGAGGAAGAGGAGGAAAACAACAGTAGGAAGAGAAAAAGAGAGTGACAGGCCAAAGCAGCCGTCAGCAAGAAAACTCAAGGACAGGGTAGAACAGGAGACAGGGATAGCTGTACTGAGGGAGAGACAGAACAGACAGCCACAGCAGCAGCCGTCAACAAAAACAACAATGGGGAGAGAAAGAAAAGAAAAAAAAACTTGACGGGCTGACATACTCTCCTCTTTGTCTCTTCTTCTGTGTTTTCAGTACGCTGGCCTGTAGAGAAGCTCCCCAGAGGCAAGTCTGCGTTTCAGTTCCTGCCACAGCAGCTCCCTCTCCTTTTGGGCACCCTTCATGAAGCCCCGGTTCTCCTGGGCTCTCCGAGACAGGTATGGCATCACCTCATTCACCGGGCCGTAGGGGACGTACTTATAGACAGGAAAGCCTGCCTGGCCTGGGGTTGAGATGGATGGGATGGGTGGAAATAAAAGAAAAAAATAGCTTTGATATGGATGAAAATGATTAATGTAGACAATTTTGAATATTTAATCAAAGGGTTACCATGAAAAGGGTTGTTAACTAGAGTAGACAGTTGTTAGAAATTCAGGCGGACATCATTTTAACACCCTCAATTTGCTGCATTTTAATTTGAAAAGCTGCTAATTTCTCCCATTCGGGCTCACATACTGTGACTGTTTTCACTCGCGCTCACTCTTCAAATCTGTGGAAATGAATGTCCTTTTTAACTAATCCAAAATCACAGATCAAGCAAAAGTCATGAAAAGAACATCCTGAGCCACACCACATCTGAAAACTTGAAAAGAAAAAAACAAAGAGTGATGGACAAATAATAAATATCTCAACCCTCATCTGCTTTCTTTCATAAAACAGCTTTATTGCTCCAGGATTCCAAGGCAAATCACTGACTGCTCTATCTCTGGAGAAAACAGCAAAGTAACATGCATGTCTATTTACATCAATACCGGTCAAGGCCGTTTCAACATGAGCCTCACATTGACAGACGTCTGCCTGCCGCCGCAGTGTCTGTCTCTGACTGACAAACAAAGTGTTGAGAGCCAGCACCAGCTCTTTTGTTAAGACAGCTTGTCAATACGGACGTGTCTCAGTTCAGATGTCATGTTACGGGCTGCAGACTGACTTCAACATGTGCGCCTCATGCAGTCCAAGTGATCTCCGGGGTAATGTAGCTGTGGCCCGAAAAACACAGGTGAGGGTTAAAGGGGAGGGTGCTATGGATAGGGATGTTACACGCGGGCTGAACTGTCCAATTGTTCTGATGTAGGGGACAAAAGATCGGGGCAACTGTCGTGAAACTAGAGCTTATTATTGTGTGTGCTTTTCTCACCCAATGGAAAGCTGATCTGATCACACATTCCCAGCAGTTGTCCAAAGTACACTTTGTTCTCTGTGGGTAAGAGACCCAGCTCATTCATTCTGGATGAGCGGGTGACAGAAAGAGAGAGAGAGAGAGAGAGAGAGAGAGAGAGAGAGAGAGAGAGAGAGAGAGAGAGAGAGAGAGAGAGAGAGAGAGAGAGAGAGAGAGAGAGAGAGAGAGAGAGAGAGAGAGAGAGAGAGAGAGAGAGAGAGAGAGAGAGAGAGAGAGAGCGTTACAATTAATGAAATGATGAATGACAAGAAATTAAAGTTTAAGTTTGTGTTCAGCAGCATGTTTGAAAGCGTACCTCCTCAAGGTGTGCTTCACTGTATCCTCATTATGGGAAGCCACCATCACGTTGGCATTTCTGTTGAGTGCAATCTCATCCAGCACATAGTCCAGACACCTTAACCGAACACACACGTACACAAGGAAGGAAATTTAGCTGTACTGCCGTCTTTGGGAGATTTTGTCTGTGCGGTGGAAATTACCATCCCTAAACTGATCACTATAAAATATTAAAATGTATAATATGCAGCATATTGTATGCATATTGAAGCGTACGTTGTTACATAACTCATCCAAACAAATGGTTCTCATTAGCGTGTAAGATTTATGGTGCAGGTCCAGACTATCTTTACATAACTAAACAGTAGAACAACATATTTACCAGAAATCTCTACTCAGGGAGGACCTATGGATTCTGCTTTCCTGCCAGTGTAGCCGTGTTAATATGCATGTGCTGTACTTTACCACCATCTGCATGTTTTGAATCCCGCCTCACGCTGTGCCGCAGCACATCAGCTGAATCTTGTGTCTGCCCGATGTTGCTGTTTACCTCAAAATCTAATCGAATGCTTGAGGGTTGCCTTTGCTCTTTTCGTGCAAACATATTGATCCCCACAGGGTGATTCCTTTGAGTTTGACCTAATCTAGGAATGTCAGAAGATTGTTACAGCACAGCACCCCAGAGCTTCTGTAACTTGTGCAAGGTGGAAGCTTGCTGACACAAGATTCTGAACCAAGAAATTCCACTTGAAGGACCGCTTCCCTACAAATTAAATCCCTGTGCTGCCCATTGCAGTGGATTTGTGCCTAGAAGGTGGCCAGTTTAAGCCCGTGAACCACATGATAAAATCAGAGTGACACAGCTTCCTGTGGGTGTTCCTGGGTTATAGTGGACACCTTCAGAAGAAACCGAGGAAATGAGAGCTTGGCTTGACTAAAAAATATCTAACTTTGCAGGTGCAGATCTGAACAGCTGCCAGCAGTTAATAAACAAAATAACAAGCCTGGGCTCTTACCTGTGGTACATTATATTGGTTGACTCATAATCAGGGTTAATAGGGTCCTCATAACCAATCTCATTGGCCCTCTCTCGCTCCTGATACATGTAGGCCCCCCGCACCAGCTTGGCAGCAAAGCACCAACCCTCGCGTCGAGACAATTCTACGTCCATAGTTACATTGTCATAGGCCTCCTGCAGGGCAGAACGAGCGTGAATGATTCACTCTTTATTGAGACGAAATCAAGTCCTTTTAAGTTTAGAGTTTTCGTTTTTACTAACTGCTGTATATCTAACAAGTCAACAACCACAGAGCCAAATGATGTGTTACAGCTCAATACAGTGACATTCTTACATCATGTCTCTGCCTACTTATTCTACCTGACAGACACCACAATGGGTGCATCTCTGGATCGCTTCCGCCACGGGTAAAAATAAGACGCAAATTTATGGCTGTGTTTCTGCATTTCTACATTATTAAAAGACACACTTTGCTTAAGAGTTCTGTGGTCTATAATTACACACAGCACTTGACTGTGGCGTGGTGGAACCGACAACTGACAGCATGTTTAGGTTAGCCTATGTACTTACAATGGGAAAATGATGTTAAAAGAATAATAAAGCAAGCTAGTCACAGGAAAGAAACTCTACTGTGACCTTAAAAGTTTCTCATTTGAAATATGTTGCTGTTTCATCCTCAACTCAGCTGTCCTGTGCACATTTATGCTTTTGGTCTCACATTTCTGGTCTTTTTTCTGACCTTGAGGTAGCATTGGTAGGTGTTGAAGATGACAGGCTTTTCTCTGTTGTAGATCCTCTGCATCTCTAATGTCAGTCTACTGATGGCCGGCTGGAAGTAGGTTTGCTCTGCATCCACCATTAATCGAACACCGTTCTCAATGGCGTGCTGAAAAAAAAAAAAAGATCCGCAGCACTGCAGGAGGACTGCAACAACAACAACTGTTGTATAATACACCTTATGCACAACAGATAGCAACATGTTTCCACTGACCCGTGAAAGATCTATTCATATTACTTTATGTGCGTGTGTGTACTATTTAAGCATAAAAAGATAGATTGTGAGATGCTATACAAAACAAGTGTCATGGCAACCGAGAAAGCACAGCTTGCTAAACATGCCACAGCAGTGCAATGATAATGTACACAATAAACATTCATTTAACCAATAAACATGCCACAGCGGTGTTGTGATGAATTGCACAATAAACATTCATTTAACCAATAAACTCACCACATTTGGTGTAACTATGAGTGCTTGGTCCTTGCAGATTAACAACAAATGCAATTTGCTTCTAAGTGCGTGCATATTTTTGCACAGTGATCCGCCTTTGTAGTTTATGCGTGTTTACCTTGACTAAGACATCCATGCGCTGCAACATCCTCTTCATTTGCGTCTCCTCCTCTACAGTGAAAGTCTCCAGCAGAGGCACCAGCTCACCTAGCTAGGCAAACAGCCCGGGAGAGTGCGCACAATGAGATGCAAATGAACCAAATATCACACAGCATGACACCTATTAGTGCTGCTGACTTTATCCACCCTTCAGCAGTCTTTAGTCCTTGGCCAACAGAGTCGGGAGTAACACGCCCAAATACTGAATATTCACAATTATTTTAAGTTACAGCCATGTTTGTCTTAAAGTTCTTAAATATGATCATAAATGTGTCACAAGCTTGTTCACATCAGAGGGAAGAAAGACATTAACACAACCATTAATTTAGGTAGAACACTGATACCTGACAGTGCTTTGCATTACAGCCTACAATTCGAAATCAAATCATATCAAATTGCTGTTACTTATATATTGTATATATTGTTTCCAGTGAGTTCGGTATTGATTTATATTTAAAGATTTAGGGATTTAGGGATTTTCTGCATATATAGTAAATTTCACTCCCTTTCAGTGGTTTATGTTACTGACCTCGATATTCGGGACGACCAGCAGATCCGATATGTTTGTTCTGTCATCTATTAGGCTGTTCCAGTCGAGCATGTCAATGGTTCTGTCAAGGCAAAGAATAGAAGGCTACAGTACAGCACAGAGTCTTGGTTGTTTTCTTTATTTTAGTCCCTCTGGAAGTAAGCACATCCTTAGAGATTAACTTTAAAATACTTATACTTATTACCTCTGGTTGCAATACATTAGACACAATTGGCTTGAACACGTATTTCTTTTGTGCAACACTCATATTGTTTATTACAGATGTTTCTGTGTACGTGCTTACCCCGAAGACTCCTCTTTCCTTCCTCTAAACCAGCCATAGAAGTCACCTTTTGCCCCCAGTTTGGTCAGGAAATCCTAGATGGACATAAATATCTAAAGTACTGCAAAGCACACGGTGTAGCAATATCCTCATGAAACAAGAGTGCGAAGGTGATCTATGACACTGGATGTAACATTTGGCAGATATTACTCATGTACTACAATAATTAAAGTTCACCCAGAGAGCACAGGAGGAGAAACTCCACCTGTAGTTGTTTAAGCTCCAGTCTTTGCTCTAGGGCTTCCACGCCATCTTTTCCCTGCTGTGATGCCAGGAAGATGAAAAATCGCCGCCATTTCACCAGGACCTCTGAGAACTGGAGCTTAAGAGGGGAAAAAAAGCATGATATCAGTCCACCACACCAATTGTGCAAAGGTATCTGCTAATAATAACCTTTTAATCATTATTTGGGTGCCTACTAGAAACTGAGGTCGTCCTAGAGCAGTCATTTTGATAGCAGAGAAACCATCCATTGAACTCCCGCCTAGATGTTGAACATACAGGAATGCTCAAATGTTGGTAAATGCATACTTAAACGCTGTATTGTATGTAATGAATAGGAAAATAAAGTGGATTACAAAACTCGATCGAGCCATTAGAGCCAGCATAGAGTTGTGCGCCAAAACAACCATATTGTGAAGTATTACCGATGTAGTTTAATTTCTGTTTACTTACCAGATGCTTTGATGCATTTGATGAAGGTCTCCATATGTTGGTCACATTTCGCCTCATCAGCGTAGAAGTAAGTGCGGGCTCCAGTGACTCCCCCACGACGGTCCCCGAACTGTTTGTGCGCTTTATATTTTCTCTCTCTGTGGTCCTCGCCTGAGGGTGAAAACAAATTTGCATGCCTGTTACTCCTGATTACATCATATAACGTGTACACAACTGAGAACCAAACAAGGCGGCTTACCTATGCTCTCCTTCTCTGCAGTCGATACACATGAGCTAAATTAGAAGAAATACAAAAGGATAAAATGAGTTCATTTGCCCCTGTGTTTGTGCAACATTAAAAATGTAAGTTTCATCAGAATTACAGCAAATATCCTTTTCTCTTTTTTTTTAGTTTCATTTGGGGACTCAGACTGTTTCTGTGAACATATTGGCCTTGTGGCAATGGCATACCAGAGGCTGACATTGTGTTTGGTGACCCTATATACACTGTGCCATCCTGCTGTCAGCCATCTGACCCTCCAGAAAGGGCAGTTGTAGCGTCACATCACACTTGACCTATTTGGCCCCCATCAAAAGGACCTGGGGAGCTCATGTAAGCGAAACAGATGACTAAAAAGTAAGTATGCTGGACATCAGAGACGTCAATAGGATTCAAAGCAAGGACACTAACATTGCATTGCTTTTACTTTAACACTATTGTTGAAGTATAGATTTAACTCCAAAATATTTTTGGATTCTGGACCACTGCCTGGATAAACATTCTATTTATTTGTTTTTTATTTTATTTATTTATTTTATTTATTAGTTCTATTAAATTCTTATTAATTATTTTTTTAAATCAAAATAATAGGAAAATGTATCTAGTTTTAACATAGTACTGTTAGGGTAAATAACCCTGATAGTACAGTACTGTCAGTACAGGTTCCACTTTTAATTGCAACATGATTTAAATTATGTTTTGATGCTTTCTGTTTTAAACTGCCAAAAATTCAATTTGTTGCAAGAAGCACTGATTATAGGTAATCTTTTGGCATGAAAAGCGACATTTTAATGTAGTTGGACTACTGGCAAAATGGATTGGTTATTGGCAGCTTCAAAATTACCAGTACTGATGCTCCAAGACCTGCATTAATTAAATCCTAGCTGTAAAATCAAACAGATATATACGTTTAAACGGCTACCACAACTGAAGCTTGGCTTTGTATCAAGTATCGTGCTCGCAACATCAAGCCAGGACTTGTCTCTTTGCTTCTTATATTTTCTTTCCGTTGCAAGGAACTGTCTAATGTTGTTGTTGCAATCTTGACAGATCGCTGTAGTGCCTGTCAAACCCTGCTGCCTGAGATCAAGCTGGCTTAATGTGCCTTGTCCTCCTGCTTTACGGTTTAAAGGTGCATGTTCGCCAAACAAAAGCTTTCTGGGCCAAGGTCTGATACCTCTTTTGATGTTTCCAAACAGGCATCCCCAAGACAAAGTATATCAAAGCTGAGCAGTGATATCTTGTTACAAGTGATAGGGTATGAAAAAAAAAGTATGTACAAGGAGGCACAGCAACGGGAGCTCTATCACCTTACAGAATGTGATAACATAATAAAACAATAATAGAGGACATTCTGTCTGGCACAAGCTGACATTGCAATGAGCTGTCACTATGTTTGCAAACCTAAACACCGGATACTTAAATATACTGCCTTGTGTATTTACTGCATCTGACCCTTTTTTTTCACACGACAACTCTAGGTCTATAAAGCTCAGTTTTTTTGGGGGGTGATTATAATACTAAGTAAATCTGACAAGCGCATTTATCTTTTTCACTTCAATGAAACGGCCATCAAATCACCTTCACTTTTGCGATATTTCATTTACTCATTTGACTGTGAAGGAAGTCCTAAATGGGCCACAAAGTCCAAATTTTATTTTGGACAATGAGATGTTCTTATTACTCATAACGCATGAATGCGCACGCCTACAAGTTAAGAACCATTGCTCCTGCCCCTGCCTAGAGGGACTGCTTGCATAAGGTTTGTACTGTCATCCAGTTTGCATCAGCTCAGAGTCAAATGGCCACTGCCTTGTGCCTCTCATGTGACAGGATTCCTAACAAGCGCGAAATTCTCTCCTAGCTGGCCAATCCAGAATAGGAAGGCATGGCAGAGCCAGCAAACCATATTGTAAACAGTGTCTACTTCCTGGTTGTGAGGCATATTAAGATGAACCTATTTGTAGCATCAAACACGAGGAAAAACTCTGCAAGGTAATGCATTCTGTTTAGAGGTCAGCTAACTTAAACGGGGCAAGATCTATGGCAAATCTTGTTCTGAATATAACCGAACTGATGTTATGTTTGAAACATTGACTACATTCAAATCTTCATCTTGTTTTTCGTATGTAATGTCTACTGAGATGTAAGTAATACCACAACTTTCATACTCCATCTCTTTCTGCTCGGCCTCCTCCTGGCTGATGTCTTCCTCCACACTGTAATCCAGGACAGAGCCCACGCCGAACGCCTGATTCTTCTGGATCAGGGGCCTGATGGTCATGTGGTCCTCGCCAGCTACAAACTGGCCATAAAATGTCATCTTCATGAACTGGTCGAAGGCTTTCTGACCCAGGACCTTCTTGCCTAGATCCATTATCTGAGAAGACATGGAGAAGAAATGAAAATCAGTTTATGTTTTTTTTATATATATATGCCTATAATGATCCCTATTTGCTCTACATCTGAATTAGCCTTTTTTATTAATCAGAATGTTGAGGAAGACAGAGTGAGGCTGCGTGTTTAAAGTGGTTCTTCAAAATGCAAAGGAATTCAAAATATGTTCTTATCTATTGCTAAAAATTTACACATGGCATGAAAGACTAAAACAGGAGCATGAAACATTACAGCTACACTAAAAAAAAAAAAAAAAAAAAAAAGTGATACCAGATTATAGAACTACTTCATATCTGGTGTTAGCTATATGCTAATATAAAGTTACCACAGTTAGGGAAATGAATGGAATTGTGGCAAGGTTAACATCAACATTGTAACATGACCTGACATTTAGCTTTGGTTAGATAACATGGACTGCAGCGTTTCACTTGCATGTGTGAAAAAACAGGTTGTAATTTGATATGTGGGTGTAGCATATGAGCCTTAGGCTCAGGCAGTTAGCCAGCAGCTGCTTATAAGTTATTTAATGTGTGTAACACATCTTTACAGCATTGAGATTTGGTTTGTTATCACATAAAAATCCCACCAAGTAATAAGAAGGGGTTAACAATTTTGCATGTTGTAACTTCAGTCGAGCCAATAAGACAAAGTCACAAGGAGTAAACAGCTGTGCTACTGTCAACACAAAGTCATATGAGCAAGCAAAATCCCATAGACAAACATAAATAATGGTTAATGGCCGCTCTGCACAGTGAGATAGCACTTCATTACCTCTTTATTTTTATCAACCAGGAAGTCAAAGGAGCAGAGTTTAAAAACCACCAGACTCCTGAGCAGCTCTAATGAGTCTTTGCTCTTATAAGCCTCCTGCGTCTGCTCAAAATCTACAGAAATCTCATTAGCAGGGGTTGTAGCGCCGTCTTTCCCTCCTCTCCCCGGCTGTCCGGTACCGTCCGACCGTGCCGAGTCACGGTGAGCGCCTCGGCTGCTGACATTGTCCTGGGACACCGCCTGCGTCGCCGAGGTGGAGGTGAGCGCGTACCGGAGTCTTTGGCTGCAGAGCAAGCGTTTAAAGGGAATGTCCGGCCCGGCCCGTGTCAGGGCTGACACTGTTTTGACATGAAACATCAGCCCGGTGGAGCAGGTGGATATCAGCTGAGCGGCGAGGTTTCAAAAAAAAAAGGAAAGACAGAAATAAATACCGACGCTAGCTGCGCACACTACATTTCAAACAACAGACAGGAAGCCACACGGCGACATTTGCATCACTTGGTTGGTGGGTCATCTGTGACGCAGCAACTTTGTCTATCACTCCCAAACTTTTTCACCGGTGGCACGCCCAGTTTCACAACACTCGGTCCTGTTTCATCATATTCAGGCGTGTTATAGGAGAGTATATTCTGAACCTTATGGCAGAAATTAAGAATAATATCTATGTATTGGTGTCTTAACGCCTGAAGATGAGAACGATTTTTTGTTTTGTCGTTTGTTTATAGAATAGATGTATTCCTGACGTCACACAAAGGTTACTGAAAAGCTATTGCTATAGGTGATGATGGGTCTGGCTGTCACCATTGTTGGTCATTGTTGCCTCCACCTACTCAAATATGGGCAAGTATGTGGATCATCTGTGGACCTGAGGGAGGCTGAATGAAGCCCGGGTGCTCAAAATAATGCAGGAGTGCTAAAAACTGTTTGGTCACTTGAAATAGGCTGCAGGAGTGAGTCAGTTTCCATAAGTGGCTAATTTCTCAGCAGATAATAAACATGTTTACAGCCTGGTTCATGCAGTAGTTTTGGTCTCTACAGCCGATTTCCCCATTCATGACAACTGTGAGGAGTGAATGTTTTTGTTATCTTAGAATGACCCACTCATTTCTGCATATGTGGATAGCCATGTTGGGTCACCATGTTTCTACAAAATCATCAGAATGGACAAACTAAACGCAGGTTACAATATGGCCATTCATGTTTTTTGCAGCTACTGTGGTTTTTCCTAACAGGATGAGGGGAGGGAGGACAGGATGAAGCGAGGGGACTGCATTCAGAGAGTACACCACTAGAGGCCACTGAATCCCACAGGTCCTTCCAAGTGTTGGACTGTAAACTAAGTAAATCAACTGAACTGCACTGTACAACTACTAACTTCTAGTTCTAAGACTGATTTCTGCAGACAAAACATATGTAAGAATGAGATTGACATTGAAAATGAATTAACAAATGACTTATTTGATAATCAGTTGATTCATAGAGAGAAGTAGTAGATTAATCCATAACGACAATAATAAATTCTTCTCACACCACTTTGGAAGTGGCTGATACGACGTTCATGTGAGTCAGCCACATCATTTGCCCGCACATTGTGGCCACACATGCAAAATATCGTGCAAATTTTGCCATGCATAATAATGCCCACGAATTACACTATTTATCTGGGGTCAAAGCAGTTTAGTTTTCTGTTTTGAATCACAGATTACGGGGAAATTAAATTACAAACATGCAATAACATTTTGAGGTGGGGTATTGGATGATTTTATTTCCAACATGAGCCCATCCAAAGCACGCTGCTGGAATGAAATGTGCTGCTGGGAGACCCCGAGCACATGCATTGTGCAACCATTAGTAGAAAAGGCTATTGAACTGGATGTTATAGTGCATCTAAGTAAAAGAAAAACATGATATTTGTCTTGGCTTTCAGTCTTTAAGGGGCCTGGCACGGTTATTTATTCAGTACAGGGGGTGCCATGTGCCAAAATTACTTCGTGTTAACAGATGGGGGAGCCATTGTCTAACATGTAGTGATTACACTACTGCCCCCTCCACCCCCTACATACAAAGGCACACACACTCTCCATCAATTAAAAAGTACCTTAAACTGGTGCTATTAAGTTGTATACAAATTTGTATCTTTAACACATGTATAACTATGGCAGGTTGATCTTAAAATATGCAACTATATTAATAATAATGAGCATAATTGTCATGATACAAACCAGCAACGTCTTTTCCTTACTTTTTTCCTTTATCTTTCCTTTCTTTATTTCATTTTATTTATTTATTTATTAATTACCCCCCCCAAAGTTGCCCACAACTCCTCTTTCGGAACAAGGCCATTAAAACAGACCCTGTTGCACACAGGCCCAGGCTATGTAAATTTGGTGGTGCAGCCAAAGATAGAGTAACAAATCAGGAATTTCCCCTCCTGCCACTCCTGAGAGCGCAAGAGAGGACAAAAGTTACGGATTAAGCGCTTCTCCTCCGAGAGGAAAAAGCGAAAGGCAGCTAATTTGCCCTAATATTTTGTCAAGATTACCACCAGGCTACACGTTTCCAGATGCGCCGAGGACATTAATGGGACATTATTGTTGGGAAACGAGTTTTTGTTTTGTTTTTGTTTTTTATTTTTATTTCATTATGAGTCTGGACTCATCAGCTTTGCACGATGGCTTCTTGTAGAAACTTTGATGGAATAAACTGCGCACCGCGAGAGAACAGCGTTTATCAAGAATACTGTGATTTGCAAGTTTTGGTTTTATGACTTTTTTCAGCTCGGCTGGGATTGCTGTCTGTGGCTGCTCACTTTTTTTTGTCTGCTGAGTTTCTCGATGGCGTAGGTGGTGGCAAGGGGTTTTTAAAGCATCTTCTCGGGCAAGGATTTGATATTTATAATGCAGATGCATCTGGATTACGTGCATACATGAAATAGGAGGGTTTCAAATCTAGTGAAAAGTCGTCATTAACAGCTTCGGAGAAGGGAACTGCGGAGTAAAAACGGCGTCTAGAAGGATGCTGCTGCTTGTACGATGGAAGTGAAGAACTCTTTTGCTGTTGTTGCGGTGGTTTGTCTCTTCTTTTGCTCCGGTTTCAGCCAAGAACTCAATCCTAAAGGCAAGAATGTGTGCAAAGCGACTGGGTAAGCATCAGTGCAGAAGAAAATAGGATTCAGTGCACTAATCGGTTTTAAGTTCGTGAAATCTTTTTTCTTCTTCTTGCCCTTTTCTCCCTCGCTTCAGGATTTTTTTTTTTAAAAATTGTCCAAATAGTCCAATTGCAGTGAAAACAAGTGGCATCTCATCATCCCTCAAGTATCTTTCATTTCCTTGAGGAGTAATTGGGTTTTAAAACAGAGCACGAGACATTAATAACTTGATACAGAATATATATTTTGCAGTGTTTGGCCTCATGCAAGTGGAAAGTGGGAATGACTTTAAAGTCAGCCAATTCTCAAAACGTTTCTTTCACCTTTTTTTTTTTTTTTACATCAACACATATAACTCTCATTTCACGTTGACCTCATTCTTGTCTACATTATAACGTGTTCCCAGTCCGTTGTATGGCAGGAGGCGGAGTCCGCCGAAGAAAGCGGCTATACAGATGTGTACATCTGGAGCAGTGGAGTGTTTTGTCGCTCTACAGAGGGCGCTCGAATTGCTCGTTGATCGACACGGCATTCGTGGCACCGATAGCACACTGTGGTTAATAATGCGCGAGTTTATAGAAAACAAGTTCGAGAAGCAGTGGAGTCAGATTCTAGGAATCCACAGATCCCTTTCAAAGTTATCCAAAAATAATTTGTTTATGGCCTCTGGGATTATAGCTGAGCTTGTGGATGTCTGGTTAGTAGTGTAAGAAAAAGAAAAAAAAAGCATCCAAGTCCACAATTGCTGACTGCTGCATCCAAACTTGTTGGACTGATGTCTATGAATTTTGCAGTTGTGGTAGACAAAAACAGCAAATGTTGTCTAGTGCTCACTCTCCACTGTAACAGATGTGTGATAAGAAATCGTGCGCTCTTGTTGTTGTTATCTCTTGTCTCTTTTTAGCACAACTTTTACAGACTTGAAAAGTAAAAAATGTGAAAATGAAAGCAGCCAGAGTGAAATGTAAAGTAGTCAAGAACTGAAAAGTTGAAGTCGGTTTGTCTTTAATGTTCAACAAATCGTCATTTACCAGAAAGAATGCAAGATATTTTGGTGCGTTATGTTATTCAGTGTGATATATATTGCTGGCCTCCACTGCTCTACATGTTGCCCTCTTTCCTGCGTTCAACACTGAATGCAATGAACTCACCATTCGCTCGTTTTTTCTCATCATGCCCATTATGTTTTTATTTCCTCTGACCGGAATGTGATGCTTTTATCGCTGATGCAGAAAAATGGGTTTTTGAATCTGTGAACGAGCAGCTGCTGAGGTCATTGGCATAGGTAGATGGCACATTCTTTTCTATAATAAAGGCAAACAGAGGTGCAGCCGTGCTTTAAACGCCAAATGAATTCTATGCAACAGTGAATGCAGTCTTTTCCTGAGCGTTGACACAGATTGTGTGCTAAAGATCGACACGGGTCAACTCACTGCACATCAACTGATACTCATCTCATCAAAGAACAGAGCAGCAAAGTTGCAAAAAAAAAAAAAGTTCAACCCAGTGTCACACTGTGTATGAAAAGATAAACGGCTCATTTAAATCTAAAAATTTTAACTACCCCTTCCCAAACAAGTGAAAGAGCACAGAGAGGTTAGACCTCTGATCTCTACCACGCGCCTATTCAGGCAGATAAGAAACAGTGTTTCTCCCTGCTCATTGACTGAAAGCAAACTGCCATCTTCAAACACTTGAGGGGAAGCTGACGTGTTGCAGGGGCCCCACAGAGGTCACAGGCGTGGGAGGAAGAGGAGACGCATCCGTTCTTTCCTGACAGGACCTCAAACTTTCCTGCAAAATATTGTTTCTAAATATTCTCATGCCTCCTTCAGCACGCCTTCAGGCTTCGGAGACCTAAATAATCTGATACACTCTGCAGATTCAGGGGTTAAGAGCCTTCGAGTGCATGCACTGTTTACAGATGGGATGACTCATGTTCAGATAAATATACAATCATGTGTTAAGCATATGCGTCATGTACATTGCCCCGCATACATTTGCAGTCTTTGGCGCCAGCCACATCAATAAGAACGGTGAGATCAAAGAGGAATAAGTTGGGCGCGGATGCTTGCCGCTTTGATATGTTTTGTTTCACCGAATTTTAGTCAGGTTCTTCATCATCAGTCTGAATCTCATAACTTTTGTTCCAGATCATCAGGATCCGTGTGCTGCAGTGGATGGGGGCAGCTAGGGAATGAATGCCTGACACGTATGTATCACACAGAGTGCAAACATTTATCAGGACGTGTCATACAGCTTATTGTGCGAATCACTTTTAATAATGTCGCCCATTCTTGTCCACCCAAGCTCTCTGCGAAGGCAACTTCACCTGCAAGGAAAAAGAGGTGTGTGTCAGGCCGAATGAATGTCGCTGTCGCCCTGGATACTTTGGTCCTAACTGTGAGACAAGTAAGGCATTAATTAATAGAAACTATTCACTAGTAGATGATCTTTTTTTTTAGCTCTCATCACAAATTTCTTAAAAGAACCTAAAGACTCTGAAGATCCTGCGACTTTTTATGACCATGATAAATATTGTACAAGCAAAATATTAGCATGTTAGCATTCCCGCTGTTAATGTTACCATGCGTTATTTAGCTCAAAGTGCCATTGTGCCTCACAAGAACTGCAAGCATGACTCTAATCAAGTTTAATTTTGGATATTTGACAGGTCAAAATAATATTTCCCATTCCTTGATTACTGCACTTTCTTTTAACAGAGTGCCCTGCCCAATTCTGGGGTCCTGACTGCAAAGGGACGTGTAATTGTTACCCTAAAGGAAAGTGTGATGACATTACCGGCGAGTGTACCTGCAACCACGATCGTTGGGGACCTAACTGCGAGAATGCTTGCTTATGCCAAAAAGGCAATTGTGATCCACAGACGGGCAAATGCACATGTCATCCTGGCGCCTGGGGTCCACAGTGCAACAACAACTGCTACTGCAGCATCAACTCTGTCTGCGATGCAATGACAGGGAGATGCATTTGCACTCCCGGTTGGACTGGGAGGAACTGTGCAATCCAGTGTAACTGTAACAATTCACCATGTGACCAGTTCACGGGACGCTGCCAGTGCCGTGAGAGACTGTGGGGCCCACGGTGTGAACGATACTGCCAGTGTGTCCACGGCAAGTGCAACCAGGCAGACGGCTCGTGTACCTGCACACCTGGGTACCGTGGGAAGTTCTGCAGGGAACCGTGTCCTGCCGGGTTCTACGGTCAAAACTGCAGGAACAGGTGGGGCCAAAAGACTTGGCAGAGAGCAAATGTACCATTTCAAGAACACAGTGCACACATGCAGTTTTACAGATGTCTAATGCTCAGTTCCCTTGTCTGAGCCGTATTATGGTGCGGTTTTGTGGTTTTGATAGGAAATAAGATTTGATATATGCTGCAGCTGATAACCCTTAAAATATCTCAACATGTTACTTAATAGAGCAATAATAAAGTGAGATTTGGGAGTTGGTATTCACATTATCCCATAATCATCAGCCAACATGTAAAAGCAATTCAGGTTAAGTGCTTTACCTTCCATGGACTGTGTCGTTCTCTCACGATACAGTTTCTCTAATCCAAAAACACAGTTAGACTCAGGCTTCAATGTTGTCTATCTCCCTCTAAAAAAGCATCAGAGAAACCATTTAAAGAATACAAATATAGATGAATTCCATTATGTTGGAGATGTTTCAATGGTTTCACTACATTTAGATGAGATGGAGGATTTTTTTTTTTTTGCATAAGCAAAATAAAAGAGAGAACTCTTTTTTCTGTTTTTTTCTTGGCTGACCTCAGGTGTGGCCACTGCAAGGGCCAGCAACCCTGTAAGGTGACAGAGGGACGCTGCATCACCTGTGACAGAGGCTGGAATGGGACACGGTGTGACCAGCTCTGCTCCAAAGGCTTTTTTGGCGAAAACTGTCAAGAAGTGTGTCCCACCTGCAAAGACGGTCACCACTGCGACCCCATTCACGGCAAATGTTCTCACTGTAACCCTGGCTGGATTGGGGACAGGTAAGAAAACACACACACAGTCCGACGTTACAAGAAAGACATGCAAACATGTTCATATTTTGTTGTTCAAACAGAGCCATCTTCAAAGTTAAAAACATAATGGCAGGGCCTTTAACTAGTAGTCGCTGTAATGCCATTTTCCGCGCTGTGATGATGTCCGTGACTCATGCTGCTCAGTTTGAAAATGACCGTAATCATGGCATTCCTTTTGTGTGTGATAGGTGCGAGGTGCGCTGCCCCAATGGCACATATGGCGAGAACTGTGAGAACAACTGCAGTCACTGTTTTAATGGCATCTGTCACGTTGTCACCGGAGAGTGCCTGTGTGACCCGGGGTTTTATGGCATCTAGTAAGTCATAAGACACCTCATACTCTAAAAAACTCATGTTTATGCCCTCGGCTGCTTCACACTGCACAGGCTTTCATATTACTTTTGTCACATACTTGTATATCTTGGGAATTGAATGATGAGCGAGCTTGTGTTTTGAGGCATATTTTTACAGATACTGATAAAGGACGCTCTTGGAATAGGAAAGTCAAATTCCTACAAAGGAAAAATTGGCCTGGAAGAAAAAAAAAACTGATCCCGATATTTATCCCCTTTCGCTCTTTCTGTGTCCTATTTTATGCATCTGTCACTTGGAATGGACATTAAGCAGATGTTGTTTCTGCCTCTTCTCTGTATTCAAGCTGCAATATGACCTGTCAGCCTGGCCAGTATGGAGTGAACTGCAACCAAACCTGCTCTTGCCACGACAAGAACTGCGATCCTGTGTCTGGTGCTTGCTATCTCCGTAAGAAAATCTCCTTTTTAAAAAAAAACAACCACATGTTTTGTTGGTTATGGTGTTTGTAGGGGGGGGGGGTTCTGTGAACAGTAGTAATCAGAAACTAGTGTTTTTCTAAATAATGTACCTTTCCCAGAGACAAAAGAATTCTTACTCCAACGACACATACAGAAAGAATTATAACCCTCTGAACTGTTTGTCCAAAGAACCAGATGACACTAGTGCTGCCTGTGTATTAAATGTCTAATAGTTGGCTGTACACACCGAGTACCAACAAACACGTCTATTCAGGTCAGCGTGTGTAGTGGGAGAGTTAACGTAGCGAGGCCTTGATAGTGTTTCCAGACCCAGACCGGTGTCCTTTTTATGGCTGTGTTTGTTGGCTCCGTTCCTGTCCAGAGAGAGAGGAAGAGAGAGAGAGGGAGAGAGGGAGGGAGGAAGGAAGAAATAAAGAGGGGGATGGAGAAAATATAAGAGAAAAAGAGATGTTGGAAGGGAGGGCGAGTAGAGGAAAAAGCGGACTGTTTGGAAAGAGGAGATCATTGTAGGCAGGCAGGGAGAATATTGTTGTATAAGACACAAAAGTAGCAGGGATTCTGGCTGGTAGACGTGATGGGCGGTGGCAAGTTGGTCAGTGATATTATAATGCCTTGTGACCACCACCCCAAACTGTTTCTTATTCCTTATCCAGCTGTGAGTGCCGAGCAATGGCAACATGTCAGGCCCAGACTGCCCAACAATCCATCTCAGCCTTTATGTGACAATGCAGAGACCAGGGGACCATTCCTACTCAGCCCTTAACCTGATGGTTTGGTTTGTTTTCAAGCGACAAATGCCATCCACACTTGCGCAACGTCGCACTTATTATCTTCGGGGTGCGTCCCGCCTGAAGAGGGAGGGGTGCTAATAAATCATCGATGAGTTATGGTGAGGGGCGTGTGGTAAAGGGTTAGGGTGTGGGTTGGGGGGTGAAGCAAGGAAGTCGTTTGCAGGAAATCAGTTATGAAAGGGTAAGTGGTCCCATGTCTCGAGGGAGATAAGATTAATAGTGAATTATTTGGATTGAATTGCAGCCTGTTGAAATCTCATACCCTCGGAGACGCATCATGTCAAGCGGCGATTGAAATTCAGTTGTTAACGCAATATAAGATACATAGCTTAGATTATACAAGTTTAGCTGGGTCCTGTCCTCAAGTCGTTTTAGTGCACTTGCGCAATAAATCATAATAATTTGAATACGCCATAGTGTCTAGTGTTAGTGTTGACAAAGAGAGAGATTTGTTGGAACTGGCTTTCAGAGGTTTGCTCCAAATGTGGCAATGTGGCACACCCAGAATTCTCTGCGTCCTGTCTTTCAGAGCCCAACCAGCGGATGGGTGTGATTGCGGCTGGAACCCTCGTCTCCTTTTTACTGATTGTCCTGCTCTCACTGCTGTGCTGCTGCTGCCTCTGTCGACACAAGGACGACCACAAGTGAGTGACAGATGGGTGTCTTTACTCCTTAGCTCCGCGATGGCTCAAGTTCTTAGTAGGAGGCTCACCCCCGGCTATGAAAATAGAGGAAAATGTTTTCTTTTTACTCCCTCTCTTACAGGTACCAGGTTGTTAAACGAATAACTGCATATAAATTGTATTTTAAGTGCTTTTATATATTGACATTACAGCGTGAGTAGCAATGTGAGCAGCCCCTGAGGCCTCAAAAGAGGCACAGGGCCAGGTTTAATATGCCTCTTTTGAATGATTCATTTGGATTTCCATGGCGTCATCCCTTTTCAATCCTAACCAAGACAACTCTACCAACAGCAAAAAAGCCAAGCGGATCCTGTGTGGACGATTCAGCCGAATCAGCACTAAACTTCCCCGTATTCCACTGAGGCGACAGAAACTGCCCAAAGTAGTCGGTAAGCCCCAAAACTCTTTCTCATATTCCACCGCAGAGCTGCCAGAGGCTGCTGTGTTTTATGTAATCATACTCCCCGGTGCTTGTACAACACAGTCTGCTAAAGCTTTGCATCTCTTTTAGATTCATTAATGCGCGACGTGTCATTAGCACAGGGAATGAATGTGGTGATAGTCACGTTCTGACATATGATGGAGGTGTCAGAGGATAAAAAAATAAAAAAAAACTGCGGTTTCGCCTGCCATCGGCACTTTTATATGTCTTTAGCTTAACACAGCTGAGACAATGACAGCAATAAGTGACAGTCAGTGGCTTCTTCAGTGCTACCTTAGTCTGCCTCTTAGATGATGAATAGGGTTGAAAAGTGTATGGTGGCTGCCAGGCGAGTATGGGGTTTCATTTGAAAGGAATGCACTGGTTTTAGAGCCCCTTATTATTCTTGGCACCCTCAAATGCCATGTGTTCATATTATTACAACCCTAAACTGGGGCTTTTTTCTCTCCTCATTTTCTTTGCTCGTTTCCATCGTCTTCTTCCCCAAGAAAATCTTTCTTAGGCCTGAGGAGCAGGCTGTGTTATTAAAAGAAGGCCAGTGGTTGTCGGGGGGCCCGGGTGGTGGTGAGTGACGTGCTATCAAAGGCCGCACTGTTTGGGTGGACGCTGCAGCTCTAGTGCTCCATGCGGAGGTCTCGTGGTCTGTGACAGATCTGTCTGTGACCCCAGACTTTTTTTTATTTTTTATTGTAAACAGAGGAGATGTGCTGATATTTTAGATTCCAACGCACACAGTTTAATGTGGCTGTTTTTTATTCAGGGCTCATAAATAGTTTTACTGGTTTAAAAACACTCACTTAATTAAGTGAATTTGTATGAAGTGTTTGTATAAGCACATATTCATCTTGCCCCAAAGAGTCACGTTATATCATCAAACAAATGATTATTATTCATGGTGACGATTCGTGCAGTTGCAGGGTGAGTGTAGCGTCATGCTCTGCATATCAGAGCAGCAATATATTTTCTGTACTTCACTTCACAAACTTCTATATGAAGCAGTTTTAATACTTTCAAGACATGGAAATATTCTTCTTACTACGTATCCGTTTAGGAGCATGTTTGTATTAAATGGGTGAACGTTTGGATTTATTGTCATTTAATAATGTTTAGCTAAAACAGCCAAACATTTCCTCATTCCAGTTTGTCATTCTTCGTTCGTTCATTCGTCGTTCTTTTGTCTGTGTTATGTCTAAACCTTGGACTGTAGGGTTAGGACTCTGGGAACTTGTGATGGGAATCTTCCTCTATTTAAATTTATAGATTAAAAGAGTCAGAAGTCAGTGTGCTGTGGAAGGAGTTAAAACATCATGACCTGGTTTCTTTTCCATGTCTGAGTAGCATGTGCCTCCTCAGTTATCCAGCTGATTATTTAAGCTAGAATCTGCCTCAGTCAAAATACAACGAGGACAAAGTTGCCTTTGTCATCATGGCGTGGGACATTAATATGCTTGTTTGAGTTTGACCATGTGAGGCAACATGCCAGAGGCATTAAAAGCAACGTCATCTGAGTCAGACGCCTTCTTAAACAAATAATCAAGTTCACGTTTATACATAAAGATACGGCGATGTGTTTAATAAGACTCCCCTAAACATATTGTGTCTGTCTTGTCCTTCCTGGTTTGTCCTACCCAAATGGTTGCTACTCTGCTTTCTGCTGGGTTACCCACAGAAGCATGGTCTGCCAACATTTAGAAACTCAAGCTCTGACTGGGGCTACACAGTCCTGCACACACGCATTCCAGAGGGGGCCCGATGGGGCTGGAAACAGGAAGTGGTCAAATTTACCCCAGCCCGTGTCAGAACTGTGATTTATCCACACCAGGGTCAGTGGCAACAGATGTGGCAAGACAAAATACAAAAAGAAACAGGGGGGAAGGAAGACAACATTTACTCCTCTGTTAGCATAGTTAGCTCCAGAGGAATAGCTAGACGGACACACTGACACTTACTCGCCTCTCGGTGTAACTAAAGCTGTTTGCTTGTAGTTTGGCATTCCATTCTAAGCATATTTACTCCACGCCCTACAGATACACGTCTGTCCAGCATTCCTTGCATCCTTTGTGTCCGAATGCTTCCCCCAATGCTTAGAGAAGCGCCACCTGCTTTTTTCATCTTTATTTATCCAGGGAAAGTTGGCCGCGATTGCGAGTGTGCTTGCAGCAATGCTCGACTCAACATTCAGGCAGTCGTGACCCGTTTCAAGAAAACTTTCTCACACCCTAAGGTCACTCTTAACTTATATAATTGTGATGAAACAAAGGGCTACCTTTTGGTAGCTTCTTCTACAGATGTCTTTAACGGATAAAGTGATCAGTGATTGATTAATAGGCTCTGAGTGGACGGAGTGGAAGGCCATGTTGGACGTCACTCAGTGTATTTATTTGTTCTAGACTCTGCATGTAATCCTGCAACCCTAACACAGGCTATTTCAGGCTCAAACATATTGTTTCTTCTTATTATTGGCACGCAACATCCACATTCTGTGCCCAAATTTCCACAGCTGGACCAGGCATTTGAACTAGCAACCTTCTTGTCTCAGCCCAGCTTTCTAGGCTTAAGACTACCTCTGCCTCAGGTCTGTTAACGCATCCCCCCACTGAGCAACTGTGGTGCTGGAGCTCTGCAGCTGGGATGTGTCAATAATGCCCTGTTGTGTGTTGGCCTCCATGTAGGGAGGGATCACAGTGGCGTCCAGTCTGCAGAACAATCTGCTGCGCTAGAGCCACAGTCTGGGGGGGAAGCAGCTTTCAAGGGCAGCAGTTGTTCATCACTGCATACAAGTGAAGTCACAAAATGCCCATGTGTTAGCTTGTTGACTAACTTAACTGACGTCCTTGCATTTGTTAGCTGCTCTGCATTCCTCAGACGCTCACACTCATATTGTTCGCCTTCCACACTTCTGGATAAACACTTCACCAGGTTCTGTATACAGTATATACGGCTATTAATCTACCGTACCCGCCTTTACAGCTAATCCAGAATAATAACGCCATGTTAGAGTTATTTTTGCAGCCACAATAGTCCAGCATTAACTACATGGAGAGCAGTTGGCATTATCGTGGTAAACAGGATATCCTTTTATTAAATCAAACTATGCCCTTGGATGAAATTCCCCTCTACACATATATCGAAACACTTTTCTCCCCCCTTTTGCACACATCTGTACTTGCTTATTGTAGACGTGTTGCACCTGTGTTGACATTATCCACCCTACGAGTAACACAAAGACATTAGACTCCCAAGCTCAGATATGTAGGTCAGAGACTTGTTTTGGATAAACTTAGGGAAATTAATCATTTTAATTTAATAATGAGTCTCGTCAGCAATACTTTCAAACAGATCTTCTATCCGAGAGGGCAACTTACTTTTTTAAGTTTAATTCTATCATTCTGAAAACTCCATAAAACTCAGCTGCGCTCAGGGAAAAAACAAATCAGGGTCCTTCAACACTGCTTTGTGCAAACATGTCAGTATGCGAAAGAATTCTGTGTCACACACAAACACATTTTCTATGACCCAGCTTTGATTTGACCGTGACGAAACCCGGTTGTTGTTTGAGAAAATGTTGAAAACTGTTGAAAGGAAGTAAGGCCCAACAGAAAATAACACGGTGTGAGGGAGATGGATGGATACAGGAAGCTAGAGGATAAACATCAGACCATTTTATGGTGGAAAATAAACCAGACCTGTTTAGTTTACCTTTGTGGTGAGAGGAACATCTAAACAGATCAGCAGCTAAGGTTATATGTATTTGAGTCAAGTCAATGTCTTGTTTCGTGCATATCAAATGCTGAGTGAGAATTTAGCAGTGAGAATTTAACCAAAGCTTTGTGAAATCTGATCAAGGGCTGCTACTGAAATCCAAAATAAATGCAGTTTTTCATCAAGTCTGCAAAAACCCGCCTGTAGATCACCAAACAGCTCATCTTTTTAGGTATAAGGGTCCTGGTATAGTTAGGGGATTTCTTCCACCCAGGGTTTATCTGAGGTCTAAACAAACGGATGGACCCATGTGTCATCGGGCATGTAAACAAGAGCATCTGATGTGGTCGGTCATGTTGAGTTAACGCCCAATACAGTTTAGGCCAAAACTGAGCTGTTCACGCCAGATGGAAAGATCAACCGCAAGTATCCCTCAGAAACCACAGCTGTCCTGAGACTGAAGGGTCAGCAGAATGCTGCAGTGTCTGCAAGAGGAGGAAGGAAAGGGAAGATTTAGCAAGACAGAGGCAGTCTGAGAGAGAGAGAGAGAGAGAGAGAGAAACGTGACACCGACCTACATGTCACTGAGGGAGAGGATTCAGTGGAAGATGACCGCATAATAAAGTGGAAGATGACCAAATAATAACTTCTGGCTCCTTTTGCTCAATACCTATGAACTAGAAAAGGCCAGATTAATGGATGACCTGACACTAACATTGCAACAGTTTAACAAAGGATCTGTACTTTGCTTCTATATAATTGCTGATGTAATTACAGGTTATCTAATTTTAGGCTAGCGGGTGTACAGACTACCTAATATTTTTAATTTTCTCTTTCAGCTAGGTTAAGGAAACCTTTATTCGCTTGACTATATAGTAAATATAAAAATGCTTAACAGCTTATACATAAAAAAAAATCTACATTCTCCTTCAGTAATGTTGGAATCTTTGTTGACTCAAATTCAAATCCAATAAAATACATTTTTTCCGCAGACTCACTTAAACCAACACTTTGCACAACTCCACAGCAATTGTGAGAGTGAATGAGAACAGACTGTTGTTCTTGTAACATGGTACAATACCCTCTGGCTGACCTTTTGGCTTCTGCGTTTGTTTTCTGTTCTCAGTAGCCCACCACGACCCAGAAAACACCTTCAACTGCAGCTTCATCGAGCCCCCCTCTGTGGCAGAACAGCCTTCCCCCTCCTCCTGGTCGTCCCAGGAGTCTTTCTCTTCCTTTGAGAGCGGAGACGAGGGGCCAGTCTACTGTGTGCCCCATGAAGGTGAGTCATCATAAGAATAAATAAACAGTTTACTTATCTGGAATGATGCACATAAATCCATAATTTGTCTTTGGCATGTAGGAGCCTTTTCACGTACACACACACACACACACACACACACACACATGCTGACAGATGAAGGTTTCTAAAAAAGACAAGATCTCCAGTATGACGTGCAGTGACTCACCCACTTCTGTAAATCTTATTACAGACATTTATCGTATGCCATCTTGGTTCAGGTTTTGCTTTGAGAACAAGGAGTGTATAAACAGGAAATGGAATGGTCAAGTCAGCATATGGCACAAATCCAAACAGTGACTCATTCCTTGAAGTTTGGAAAACACCCGTTCCATAAGTTTCTATTCTGGAAGTTGGTGCATTTTCTTTTTTTGTGCTCTCTGAGCAGTTTGGTTTTGTTCTCATCCCCCTATGAATAGTGCAAGGACTTGAAAACAATCAATTTTGAATTAAAAGCCTTGAGCACAAAATAATTGCTGCAAACATCATGAGAGTGTTTGAATTAGAATTGCACCGATAGGATCTGCTGCATTGGAGCTGCTCCAGTCTCATTCAGAAGTATGTGTATACAAATCAGCAAATTAAGTGGTACAGATATCAGTCTTTAAATAACATGTGTTAGTGGTTTTCTAGTCAGAACAAGTCTCCTTTCAGTCTCTTCACTACTTCAGTATCAGCAATGCTAAATGTTTAATTGTCTTGTCAGAATTGTTTATTCTGCAACAAAGGATTTTGCAATCAATGTAGCATACTACATCTAATAATAATAATAATAACCTTATTAAAAAATATTATTATAATATGATAATATTGTTTACAAAAATGAGTTTTAAGAAGTAATTTAAAATAATTCATAATGGGTAATTGTTTATTACATTGGTACATTGTTTATTGATAGCCAGAAGTTTCTTACAGTGTCCACTGTGGCTATAAGTGTTAATTTCATAATACTACTAAATGCTAAAACACATGATAATAGTTGCACAAGTGGAGAATCATCAA
Organism: Nibea albiflora; assembly: GCA_014281875.1. NCBI lineage: Eukaryota > Metazoa > Chordata > Actinopteri > Sciaenidae > Nibea > Nibea albiflora. The sequence goes on from CM024801.1 coordinate 13,618,547, forward strand.
GTTGTCAAACAAAAATATCTACTAGATAGAGAGTTAGCTAACATTAGCAAACATAAGCTACCATAAGCTAGTGGCCATACCAGAGCAAGTAAGGATGTGTCAGTTAGTTACCTTCAGTGACAATACGAATGGGTATTTACATTATCTGTGTATTTTGTTGAACAGATAATGTTAATATTGTTGTTTAATTTTTAATCCTGAATAGCAAACATTTGACTAATACCATTTTCCAATGATCCGCAGAGTCTGTGAATGAAAGCAAGGAGAAGCGCAGCCCCAGCCCAGCAACAGAGAAACCAGAAGATGTTCTGAATGAGGAGGATGCTGGAGAATACACCTCCCTGAAGGACACCAGTATCACAAAACCAGAAGGCAGCGAGCAGCCTCTGCTCAAATCCTCTGACAGTGAAGGCTCCACCAGTGGCTCTGAGTCCACTACTGCGGCACTCTACGCCCGCATTGCCCGCCTGTCCAAGCAGTCCAAGGAGGACGATGGCAGTGGCAAGGACAGAGATGGCACTCCCACACCAGAGGCTAAGCGCAATGGAAAGCCACCACCTTCACCTGGCAAGCCCAAACCACGCCCACCAGACCCATCCACTAAGCCAAAAATATCGTGGATACATGGAAATAATACAGCGTCTCCTCAGCTTGAGCAGCAGGGGCAGGGTGGAATGAAGGCCCTTGCGGTGCCAAAGGAGAAAAAGAGGAGCTCTAGTGATGGCTCAACCAAGACAGAGGAGCGAAAAATGAAGGAGAAGAGCCGTGAGCAACAGAAGAAACAGGAGGGGAAAGATGCAGAAGTCAATGGGTCCCCCAGCAAACACAAACCTCTGCGAGGTAAGAAGTCTGGAGATGAACACAGTAGTCCGAGTCACATGGAGCACATCAATGGTGTGGTTCAGAATGCCCTCAAGAAGATAAGCAACTTCCACAGCTCCTCATCTGAGAAGAAGAATGCTGACAGTCCAAAGGAGACCCCAAAGGAGCCACCAAAGAGCCCTAAGGTCATCCACCCTCATATGAACTCTGAGGCTGCCACGCTCCTGGCTGCTCAGCTCAAGGAGAAAACCCAAAGCATCAACAGGAACGAGGGGACAGGTCTGACAAAAACCAATGGCCTCTCCACACCCAAGGGAAACCGGGAGAAGCCAACACCTCCACAGAAAGCCAAAAGGACCCCCTCCGGGGGAATGAGCCAGCAGGGCTCCAACAAGCCTCTGCTGCCTACCTCGAGCAGCCTCCAGAAGATGGTGGCACCTGTCACCACTGACGTCGGGAACCCTGAAGCCAAGAGCCCGGAGAAGCAGGACTTGAACGGCTCAAGGGCAGGGGACCCAACGTTGGATCCTACACCAAAGAAGACTCCAATAAAAAAGCCACCCAGGAAGAAAGGCAAGGAGGGTACTTTGGATACATCGGAAAGTAAAACACCCCAGCAAAAGACAGCCATTATGCCACCGCAGGTTGTGAAATAAGTATTTTTGAAGACAAAAGGTCTAAGTTTGTGATGGATTTCAAAGAGACTGACATGGATTTGTTGGAAGGTGAACCACATAGTTTTTCAATCAAGGAATTTTAAGATTTTTTTTGTGTGAGTGCTGTGACTCCAGGACCAGTCAAGAGTGAGAAATGCTTTTAAATCAAGAGCGCAGTTGAGTCGCATTGGTGAGTTGTATTATAATGACCTCTATACACCTTTGTATTTCATTTCAAGAATCCTTTTTTTGTGTAACAACTATGTATCAATCTCACACCACAACCTGTGGCTACGCCGGACACAACTGTGAGAACAGTGGTGCACAGACATAATCATAGTTCATTCATCTCTATTCCTCCACCACTATATTTATATATGGAATGCTTTAAAGGTTGCATAACTCTAATTTGCCATGCAGGTGTCCGAAAAATAGCTATTTTTCATGTATGCTCTCCAAAGGTACTGAAGGTACTAAAATAACAAGAAAATTAGATCCTCTGAGGATTGCAAGCTATTTTTTTTTGTTTTTGTTTGGTTGTTTGGCTTTTTATCATTTCTAAGGACCAACATGCACAAATACAGTTCTATACATTAAGACATCTTAAATTAGCTATAACCCTCTCTTTTTTGATGCCAAGGCTGTTCTTTTCATATGAGGGTCTTACTTCATTGTCAACTAAGAGCAACAGTTTCAGTGTGATTTGTTGGAGACCTTTATCTTTAGCGAAGAAAGCACCTCTTTGTTTTGGTTCTCCGTTTGGCTACCTAAAGCAAGTTTGAGCTTGATGTCCCACATTATTAGGACGCTTCTCTCAAATCGACTACATTTAACACCCCAAAGTTCGCAAGTTATGCTACATTTAGGACTTAATTGTCTTCTTTGCTTGTGAGTCACCCTTTTCGTCAGACATGGTTTGCAGAAACCCAAACAAGCTCTTTGATGTTTTTCGCAAAAAAAAAGGGCTGTGTTAAACCTCTTCCATATTTCTACTGTAACACCAAATCACCAGAATGTGCTCTTTACTATATGTTTTATTCAGTCAGTTAAACCACTAAACCAAAAATGACATCCCAGGCTATCCTATGTCCTAACTTTATGTCATGCTCATAAATCACTATAAACTCACTTTTTCTGTAATAAAGCAACATCTGTAGTAAGAAAACAGAGTGCAGGACAATATCTTCCCTGCAGAGCAGATGCAATAGTTTGGTTTAAAGTAATGGACGTGAGTGGCATTCTCTGCAGATCAGACTGCAGAAAGAGAGTCTGTTATGCGTCTTTATGTGCTCTTCCAGTTTAGCCGAGAAACTAGGTCAGTGTCGCCATTTGAGCTACTCTCATTTCACATCAATTTGTTTATGCCATCGGGGTACTGTGTGAACAGAAAAATCTTGTCAAAGTTGTTTTCTCCATTGAGGATTATATTGTCGTAAGCTAGTCGATGAATGCTTTAATTTCGTTGTTTTATGGTATGACTATAACGGCTGAAATACATGGGCCATGGATACAGCGTGTCAGGTAGGCAGGGCGTTGCAGGGTTTTGACTCCGTCTTTATAGCCTGTGGTTGCGTGCCAGCTTCACTGTGTGCATATTGAGTTTTGCTAAGTGATAATGCAGTTTGTTATGCAGGTTTCGACTTAATTAACTGTAGGATCGTACATACACATAGATTTGATCGATTTATTTTAATGTGGAATGTAAAAACACCCATAAGGTTGCGTTGCTGCTTTGCCTCCACTACATTGAGGTAATAATTTCATTTTTAATCTTGTACTCGTATTTTACATGTTTCCGTGTGGCTCCTGAACGGCTGCACACCCACGCACAGACAATAAGAAATAGACCATGGTCCGTGTCGCATCTAGCTGATTATAATGTATGCGCTCTGCTGCGACTGCCATGTTGTGCCACGTCCATGCTCCATGTATTTCGGCCATAGGGTTGAATGGTACCATGCCATCAAGTGTTAAAATGTGCCTCAACTGTGGATCAGTTTAAGCAAAAGAAGCTATGTTTGCCTAAATGTCGTTGCCAACTTGTGTTTCAACTAAAATAAGTAAGCCAAAGAAAGTTTTGAGGTGGGATACTTAAACTGGACTAATTCAGTCTGTCAAGAGGATCGTGCTTTTATTTCTGTTATTGGTGATTAGCTATTTTGAAAGTAGCACTCGAAACAGGAGCTATGATCAGTGGATGACAGGTATGTACGCGACACGTTAACATGCCATTGAGCTGAAGAATATTTTACATTTACAGCTAATTTGAAAAGTTGTCTTGTTTGTTTTTATCAAGGTACAACACATTTCTTTGGTTATTTTTTTTTCTCAACACTTTCTACTTGTATACATTGTGTACTTTTTATTATCTTTGTAAGCTGTGCTTATATGACCTTTTTAGTTCTTCTGTTTTCCTTGGTGTCAATGAACTGGCTTTCATGTTGTATTTGCTTTTTTTTTTTTTTTTTTTTGGTATGTTGCTTATTTTTGGCTATAAAGCAAACCTACAGTATGAGTACACTCCTCCTGTAAAGTTTACATTGGCTTTGTAATTGTTCTCTGTTGATGTTATTGTTTGTGTAACACTTAACTGCATGACGCAGAGTGTAATTATATGGCATTAATAGCTGCACGGGATATCTGTAACCGTCTTTTTTCCCTCCAGTTGTTATTATTGCCTCCCATAAAAAAAAAATAACTCATACAGAAAGGATTGTACAATACTACTATGATACCACTGTTGAAGCGATTGCATACGTAAAAACCATAACTTTGTGTAATTATGAAGTGGCAATTTTTATCTGACTGGCCCGCGCCTGTTTTTACAGGCTTACAGTGTATTTTTGTAAAGAAGGGCCTGAAAAGCTGCAAAAACGTAACAACTGTAAGGTATATTTTGTCTTTTGTGGTTTGTTTTTAGCAACTTTGATTTCCATTTGTGTATAGCCATTAAATTGGTGTTTCCTCATTTACTTCTTTGGAATAAAAAAGCAATACATGTAGCTCTAGTCAAACCAGAACTTAAAAATCAGTCCTCATTTAATCGATTTAACAGCCGTCATATACTGCTGTAATTCACTACATTTACTCTCGTGGGGTTATGACCTCTCCTTTGGTAACTTCTCCCAGTGTCTTATTCCAGCCTACGTTCAACTAGAAAAACAATAAGGTGAAAAGGGATGTATTGGGTAATAAACCACATAAGTCGGTTATTGTATTCTTCAAACATATTCATATAAATGTTCATTGATATTTGACCCTTTCCTGTGACTCTGGGCTACTGGATTCCAGGAGTCCTCCACAGTCATTCGGTCACAGCGGCTCTTCAAAGAGCCCGAGGGAACCAGGGAACTGTTCATTTGGCTCCTTCAGGATGGGGGGACAAGAGCTCCTTTCATGGGGGAAAAACAGTGGAAACTCTGTGCTAAGGAGTTAATCATGCGCTGCATATGTGTCCTCTTTTGGTGGGGAGAAGAGGGATATGGCAGAACTGGGCCACAAGGCAATGAAGGAGGATGGATAGATGGATGGATGGATGGATATGAGGATGGATGGATAGGTAATGAGATAGGTAATTGGAACCAGAAGGAAAAGCAGCTTTTTTTTTAAATCTACGTGGTGTTTTACTTAAAATATGCATGTGCGTAATTCATGCAAAAGATTTCTGTACTGTAGAACCTGAGTCTGACTGTCAGTGTCAGTGTCACTGTCTTGAATTCAGCAAGGGCTGTTGACTATTGGACCTATTTTGATTAAACCTTGTCTTAGTGTTGACAACAAATGGATGTTGATCTGACCTTCATAGACAATTTTTAAAAAGATATAAAAAACACAGTTTACTTGACTGAAGTATCAAGATCAATTGAATTTTCAGTTCTACATTACAAGTACAGTTTGTTGCATATTTAGCTCCATTAGTGGTCTCTTCACCACTTTGGGAGACATATCTTAAAATATCCGAATAACTAAGGGATGGATTGAAATGATGACATTCCTGGGCCACCTTGAAGTTGATATTTGTGGTTGTGAGTAAAGTTTCTCAACAGCTATTGAAAAAGATGGAAAAACTGCCATGAAATTTGATTTAGGACCTGTTTTCTACCTGGTCTTTAGTCCAGCTCAACTACCAAATCCTTAATGTCTCTAAATGAAACGTACTTGTAACTTCTTTTACGACCTGTAAGCCAGACTTGATGCTGGAATATCAAATTATCAAATTTTTCATGTGACAATGGCTTGAAGTCTGATTCACTGCTAGGATGGAGAGGAATGTTGACACAACTGCCTCCATCTGCCCATCCTCAACACGCAGATGGAGAAGATTCTCAGCTGAGCATACCAACACATGTTCTCTGGCTTTTCATCCTTGACTTGTTGTGGTAAAGTCACAGCTTGGAAATGCGAATCGCGTGTCACCGCTGTGCAGCATTTCAGGATAAACTGTGTTGATTGAGCATGTGTACGACTTGCGATGGATTTCTGTGCCTGCTGCTTTTGAATGGATCTAAATGGGAGAGGCCTGTGTGTGATTATGGAACTTGGCCTTTTCATATTCCCTCTGCAGTTAGCTAACAGTAATATTTTGCTGGTTTTATTGACTTGGTATGGAAGGTTGACGTGTGAAACATAAATTCTCTTTGGCGTTGCAACACAAATGAACACAAAGGAGTGACTATACAGGATAACGCAAAGGGTTGGTCAAAAAGTCAGGGTTAGGAGTGTGGGAAGGGGGTTCAATGGCATGTCTACTGCCAGTCTAAACATGACTTGGAGTTGGCTCTCCCTCGATGTGCCAAGTCTATAGAAACAGCAAGGCTTTAAAACTCAGGCCCTATGAGTCAGCCAAAAGCCCTGGACTCAGAAAACCTATTCCAGTCCCTGCGTTTCCAGGGCAACGGGAACAGATTGGAACCACATCTGGTAGCCATTTCAGTCCCTGCAAGGAGAGGAAGAAAGAAATTTATGAGTGAGGGGGAAAAAGACAAATATTTTCTGCAATGCAAAGCAGAAAGAAAGTGGAGTCAAGTTACACTTGAAAGGGGTCGAAAATATTAATTCGACCGTGGACTCAGTCAAGAGCAGTTTTTCAGTGCCCATGGAAGTTCAGGGTAATGGATTAAGCTTTAATAAATCTGAGGCGAAGTCTCGTATGAGGCCTTCAGTTGAAAGCAACAATTAGCATGCATGCAGATATGCTACAAAAGCACAGGCTGTTTTCTGTGCAAATCCCCTTATTTCTTTTGAAAACCTATTGTTGCAGAGTTCATGAGCTTAGCGCATTATTTAAAAAAAAAAAAAAAAAACTCAATGCAACAGAGAATCAACAGAGAGGTTTTTGACATTTACAACTGAAAAGTAGCTTTTTGTGATTTCCAACCGGTGGCCGTTTCACAGTCTGACACAAATGTGAGTCCGTACAGCACGGTTTCCTAAAATGCAGTCATTTCCCTGGCTGATCCATTGCATCAGACGCAGCCAGAGGAGATTTGAAAATGCTGTTTTCGTCTCTTATCCCTGTCGACACGCTGTCTGCGAGAAACACTGTCTAATTGCAGTCCTCCTTACACGTTAAATTTTGTTTCTCAGCCCTGTGGAAATGCAGTAACTATGAAATGACATTTACTGGAAATGGAGCTGGTTGTTTTTCTTGAGCCAAAACCACTGAGAACTGAGGTCAGCTCGCAACCAGAACGGGGAGGAGAAACAGCGCCAGCATCAAATGTGTGTTTATAGATTTCCAGTGACATCTACTCACTCTGCGATTTAAGACTGTCATTATAAAAGACCCGAAACTCCCTTGCAGTGGCACCGAGCGAGAGAGAGAAAAAAAAAAGGCAGCTCTTAATGCAGAAATTAAGAGCAACCACACAACATGCCGACCTCCCAAATAGATGCAGACAAGCCGGTGAAGTGCTGAAACTAGGTCAAAAGAGCTGAAAGTGAGGGAGTCTCAGTTTGAGACGGATAAACATATCAATATTGTGCTTTCAATCTACTATCTACTTTAGTTCAACTCTGATGCATATTCGTGACATCTTAGGCTACTTTGAGCCGGACAGATGCATCATTATTTTCGCAGTGTTAGGACCTTAGGCCTTCTGGAAGGCACATTCACATTGTTTTCATCTCGACAAGTTCTGTAAATGTGGAAATACAAATGAATATGAATTGCCAGGAATGTAATTAAGCCACAGTTGCTCTCTCTATCCAGATGGAGAATTTTCTTTTTCTCTCTCTTTTTTTTTCTTTCTTTTTCTTCACATGGAGGGGTGTGCAAACAGTTGTCTGGGACTTCAAATTGCCCTGGATTTTTCCCCCTTTGTCAGCATAATTCTGCGGAACGAGTGTATCAGGGGAGAAGATTTGGATGGCTAATAGAAAGCAGATCAGTCAAGACACTCTTTCTTTCTTTCTGTCTTCTTCCTCTTTCTTTTAAACACTCTCTCTATTCCTCTCATGTTTTTTTCCTCCGTAGCCTACTTTCTGTCCCCGTCCCTCGTTCACTCCTTCCCCTTCCCCCCTCGCCGTCCTTTATTCCCTCACACACCCATCCATCCGCTATCTGTGCAGCAAAGTGGGACTTCAGACTTCATAATGTGGCTTGAGGTTTCAGCTTTCACATAATTCCACAGGCTGACCCAAAGTTTTTCTTTTTCTTTCGTTCGGCTTCTCACTCACTCACGACCCAGAGAGGCAGAGAAGGAGAGAGAAAAAAGCTGCCGCCTTATTCCAGATATTGGGATGGAAAATGATCACAAGACCGAATGTGTCTGCCCAAACCGAAGCAAAATAAGCAGATGGCTTATGTTTTTATGCACTGAACCCCGACTGTCCCGACAATCAGTCCTGTCTGTGACTTATGAACTGTAGCTTACAACAGCTTTGTTGTTTGAGACGCAAACTTTCACTCCAAGACCAGTCAAAGAAACACATGTTGATGCCGGAGTTGCCCGCCTTTAGCCTGGAGGATCAGGCTAAGCAAACCTCAGATTTGCTTTATCGCATCTTTGTGACTCAGAGGCCAGATAGGGATTATTCACACCTTTCGTCTCCATGGTCTATTTGGTTCGAAACACTTTGATAACAGACTAAAAAAGAAATAAATAAAAAATAAGGCAGAAACGTTGTTTGTGCTTGTGTACGGATGTCAGGATATATTTACCATATGTGGGTGCAGTGCAGTGGCATGTGAAGGGAAGTGTTAGCTGTGTATAAACCGTCACCGTGGCTGGTGTATACACAACCCTCACAGCCCTGTTCTACTTCACAGGACAACACTGGAGCCATTATGGGGAGCCATGTGTTTCTGATTACCCAGGCACAGATTAGAGGGAGGGGAGCAGTGGTTGCTGTCTGCTTACCCCTCCAACCCCCACCCCCCCTCCCAGCTCCTCTAATGTGGACAGAAACTGGACATCCATCAGTGTAAAATCCCTCAGCCGCCCTCTTCCCTGTCCCACTTCTACACCAAACCCTCACATCCGCCTGGATGTCACTACCAGGCCGATATATGGCCTTATTCCGTCCCCTTTTGAATAGTGTAAACAGCCTTTGTCAGCGAATTATTCCTACTTGACCCACATGTGGTGCCAAGAGCACCAGGCTGTCACTGCTGTATTCGTGAAGAGGCGCTCTTATTGCTTAATGGCAAACACTGTTGTGGTTCCGGCGTGTGACCGCAGAAGACGGGAGTGTTGTGTTTGTTGTTGCTTCAGCAATGTGATACTTATTTGACCTCCGCGGGGAAATTCTTTTTTTTTTTATTTGCTTTCCTCTGGAGAGGTCAGAGGTCAGGGTCAGCTACAGAACAGCATCCCAAAAGAGTGTGAAGAAACCATGACAAAAGAAACCATTGCCTGACAGGCCACCCCCCAGAAACAAAAAATAATAATAAAATCATTTCCTGATGTCCAGGAATTGTCAGCACAAGTTTTAATGATTACATCCTAAGAATCAGAACTGATAATCCATGAAATCCTACGCCGAATTTGCCAATCAGACACTGTTCACTGGCAATTCTTTCTACTAGCATTTTATGTCAATGGAGCAATGGAATTTTAGTTACTGCGGGGTTCTTTTTTTTTTCTTGGCCTTTTATCATTATCATGCTGCAGATGCAGCCAATTTCTCATCAGTTTTTCATCGTCCTTTCTAATGAGCCAGATGGTGTTTAAAACAACAACATACAAGCTTTTATGCCTTCAGCCATGTGGAGGCAAATTGCTTCAGGCTACTTTCTTCATGAAAAGCATCCCATGAGCCGCTCGCTCACATGCCAGTGGCCACAAGCTGTCCTGAAAGTGACCAAACAACAAACAAGGGAAGTGAAAGACCGAGTGAAAAAAAAAACTGCCACAAGTGCCATTTCAATCTCCACGGAAAATCACAGTCACCGTTTTACGTAGAATTGTCGCGATAGTGGGTTGGTGGTGACAACTGTTGAACCATGATGTGAAATCGACTACCATGCGAGAAGTTGGAAAAAAGGCATTACTCACAGGAATAGTTCTGTATTTCTTTGGAAATATGCTTGTTCACTTTCCCGCTGAGAGAGAAGATTGATACTGTCCGTTATAAGCTGGTGCCAGTAGTTAGTTAGCTTAGCACAAAGACTGGAAAATGGGGAAACGGCTAGCCTGGCTCCGAGGGTAAAATCTGCCTATGGTGTGCTGCATTTTTCTCTTGTTTGGGTGCAGTGACTTCCAATTCCTCTTCATATCAATCATCTCACCTGATTATCTGCACGAAAGTCAATATCTGTATAATATCTATATTCCAAAAATGTCAGACTATTCCCATGTGTAAGTAGTTTAATAACTACAGCACATCAAGTAAATGCTGGGGCAAACATACGCTGTTACCTGCGGTAGCTGTAAGGTACATATATACATAATACAATGAAAACAGCAGCCTTCTCTCACCGTCGCCAACAACAAACAAATACACTGCATACAAGGCCACTGGCAGCAAACCATCCTCGTCACCCATGCCTGTGCAACACAGATCCTCTGCCAAGGCCAAGCAGCGTCGTACAGCCCTCTGCGGCCTCCCCGTGTGGGGAAAATTGGAGACGCTTAGTTTAGGTCGTAGGTTCAAGCCAACCGCAAGGCTAAATCAAACTCTGAGCTGTAAATTTACTTACAGTTCCTGTCACGCATAGACATCTCACTCCATTAATGACTTTGTGCAAGAGTCACAGCCAAGAAAGCATCGTGACAATTCAATTGTGTCTTAACCTCAAAATATGCGTTTACATGCTCTCGGAAATAGAATGGAATACAATAATGTTGTTAATGTTTCCAAGGAGAAATAATGTTTTGCTCCTTGAACCCTCGAACTTGAACCTTCACAGGGTTATGTCCGCTTGCTGTACAGTATAGCGTGGAGCACGCTCATTTGCATTGTATCCTTACTGAATGAAGCCCTCCACGCCGCCTTCACTTCTCTCAGCGCTGCCTCTCTTCTTTATGAGCAGACTGGAGCGCAGCAGGCAGACAGGCAGCAGGCTTTCCCCCTCAGTTGCCCCGAGGCTCCAGACAGATAAGCACACACATAAACACACACACACACACACACAGAGACGCATACAGATAACTGTTTATACTCTAACTCATATTTTTTTATATCTCCTTTGGTCCTTAAACATACAAATAACCGTCCACATTAAAGCACAGAATACTGAGGCCGGAGCCAAATCTGTTTATCACAAATGACTGGGCACATCATAAGAGAGCGGACACACAAGCTAATGTCCCGCTGGCTGGACGGCAGCATCCGGTGCTTTGGAGAAACAGGAAGTGCGTGTGTCTTTATAACAAGCTCACTGAGGGAGGCAGGATTACAGTGAGGTGTTTGGGCTTTTGATCTTTTACCAGCTGCAAGTGTTACAGTCTGCAGAAATCTTCCTGGAAAAAGTTGCTAAGTACGAAGTTTCAAGACGTTTTCATCATCTACAGTCTCTTTTCTGGATAGAAATGACTGAGTTTTCCCTTTGTCAGCAGCATTAATAATAACACCCCCCCCCCCCTTTGGCAAGCAGCATGTGATGTAAGCTGAATTGTAATTGTGAACACATATGGTATGCATCCCCACACATATAGGCCGAGGAATCAGCCGCGGCGAGAGATCACCCCACCCCCGCTGCTCTTTGGGTTTTCTCCCTGCTCCCATCAACTTTCCTTCTCGAAGTCTACTCTTCGAAGTCCTTTCAGAGTGGAGCACACGTTGTGAGAGACGGCACCGGAATTTGAAAAACACAAAGATGCAAAACGGCAGCGTGAGAGAAGCGTACAGGCCCACGGATTTACGATGGCTGCCAAGGGGAGGAAACCCTGTTAAAAAAAAGGGGGGGGGGGGTTGTTTTACTGCCATTTGACACATAATCTCAAACAGTACATGCAGAGCGCATGACTCTGAGCTGCAGAGATCTAGGTCTGGAAAAGATAGAGACAGAGAGATGGTTTTGCTCAGCATTCCAGGCAGGAATGGTTTATTTTTGTTGGAAACATAATTGTCTGTGGCTAGGATTTGGAAGTACATTTTACCCGCCAAACTGCCAGAAAAGCGTCCGCGTGGGTGTGATGCCCTCTTGTGGTGGCCTCACGTGTTTGCTTTTTTCGCGACACAAGAGGAGCACATTTGGAGAGGAAAGATGTTTTCTTCTCCCAGGGTGTTAACACAGCGCAAATGTGCTGTGCTGTCATGAGAGTTGATTTCATGGAACCAGACGCTGCTTCTCATGCAACTACGAGACAGTGAGAAAGAAGGAATAAAAAGAAAGAAAGTGAGAAAGAAATCCATGTTGCTTGGTTGCGTCTGGAATGTGGAGGATGATATGTTGAATATATGTCCCTCTGCATATGTATACATATATATATATATATATATATATATATATATATATATATATATATATATATTACTTTGGACAGAGCCAGACTTCTGTTTCCAGAGTATGAATCTTCTCATCTAACTCGGAGGAAAGCAATTAGCACATTTCCCGGAATGTTAAACTATTCCTCAGAACAGGACGTTAGAAAAATGCTCAAATGTCGAAAGACTTCCGTAACAGTGGCAGCTTTTGCCGTTTGCTGTTACAAAAACTGAGTAGGGATTTCGAAAAGTCAGGAAAATCAGGAAGTGTCATTTGTGAAAGACGTTTTAAAAAATTCTAGCGAGACATCGGGAGATTTGGCCCTGTGACATCATCACTAGTCAATAGCAAGTCCGTGAATCTAAGTCGGAGATGGTAGAAATGCGTTCGTTCACGCAGATGCTCTCAATAATTACTTCTGTGAAACGGGGGAAGCGGAGAGAAGTGTAGCTCCTTGTGACACCTGTGCAAATCTAGTTTAGCTAAGAGCTATCAGCCACCTGCAAGTTAAGTGTATGGGAAAAAGTGATAAGAGCACAGGTGCCGTGGTTTCTGTGGACCCCCAGTGACACCTGATGTGGAAGAGACTATAAACTATAAAGCGGGGGCCTTTGAGGAATCCAAAGCAGCAAAATACATAAAACTACAGCACAAGAATAATATGCATGTAGGCCAGTTCGATAACCAGTGACCCACTTCTCAGATTTGAAAGAATTCTTGATAGCAAAGCAGCAATAAACAGTAAGAAAAATGGAACACAGGAGGTCATGCCACCCCTTTAAGGGTGTGTCATGGTCTTGTCCACCCTGAGAGACTGTCCAGGTGGATTAAAGGGTTACATATTGTTGGTAATAACTTAAGCAAAAGCACTCAGAGATCCTAACTTGTCGTAAATAATGTGGCCCTTCTTGGTGCTCACTCTTGCCCTCACCGTTGGGGCATCAGACACTAACAACGACACATCGGTCGAAGAAAAGCTCGTCATAGCCAGAGGAAAACTGCTGGTGAGTATGGATAGAAACATTTCTTTAAGCATTTCTTCTGGATGATAAAGTGTTCAAGATTTCATGGCCTGAAATTAAACAAGCGCTCGAAAAGAGGCGAGGGGACCCAGTGACAGCGTTCAGAGAGCAAATTGGAAAATGAGAAAGATGAGGGATAAGCCAAGTGCTGTCATGTCAGGATGTATTCTGCTGAGATACGAGACCTATTTCTGCTACCTTTGATCACGCAAGGAACAAAGTGTGCACAGTGCCATTTGTCATGCTGTTTTAACAACTGTTTGTGGTCGTCCCTGCAGGCTCCCAGTGTGGTCGGATGAGGCATAAAGAAAATGCCTGAGCTCCATCATTTTCTCATGGAGCGCTGGGCTTTGTAGTATCCTTGTACTCTTGTGTTCTCCTGGCCTTTTTGCTAAGAAAAGGAGCACCACAGATTTTCTCATAACCTCTTTCACAAACAAAACAATGTTCCTAGCTAGTTGCCAAGTCCGGTGCCAGCTCTGTGAGCTCTCCAAAACTCTCTCGCTCTTCCAAGTGGGAATCGAGTTGAGCTAAAAATAGCAAAGCAGAGCTTTAGTCCTTTACTGTCTACCTGTTGTTTCCCTTGATCCCTTCTTTCCTGCCTAGCCACAACTTGGAGTATGATTCATCGGAGGAGAAGAATCCCCGTCTGATATTCTATAACGAAAAGGACGAGGTCGTAAAGGTGAGACGCGCGTTCGGGGATCTTTTGCTTCTACTCGCCCTGTGATGGAGCTTATCTAGGGAGTGCCAGAATGTCAAGACAGATTCATGCGGGGAAGTTTTAAGGCTGCTGCGTCTCAGATCAGATCGTCTGTCAGCTACCAAGTCGAGACCGAGTGTGTTTGAAAGTGTGAGACAGAGTTACCTCCAAAAAAAAAAAAAAAAAAAGATGACAAGAAAGTGAGAAAGTAAGGAAGTGTATAAATTAGGGTTTCTGACAGCTGAGTAATATTTTTTTTTGTACTGAGACAGCATAGTTGATGTGAATGCTGATATGAATTTGAACATTTTTATGCCCTGAAAATACAACTGTTCACTGTTTCCCCACGTACTTTTATTTTTGTCTGTGCGGAAAAAAAACTCCTGAATCTGCATTCAGGCCAGCCTGGGACAATAAAACACTCCCCTAAAACCCAATGAATTTCTTCAGCGTTAGCCTCTTCTGAACACAAAAGAGCCACCGCTGTGATTTACTTACAAGGAAACTTCTCACATACTGCACTGGTTTGTTGAGGTTTTCACCTTTTAGTTTCCCTTATAAAGCTTATTTGGGAGGTTGTTTTTTTTTTTCTTTTCTGACAGTCACGATGTAATGTTTTCATTTATTGTGTCCTAACGCGGGCGCCCTTTGAGACAGTAATTTGACTTTAAACAGAGAATTATTTCCCAGACTAAATTATTGAACAAGTAAATGAAAAAACAAATGTGCTGGAGGAACTTCAGCATCAGCAGCGACTGAACAAGTTGTAATAAAAATCCAATTTTGACAAATGAATCAGCATAAACACAAGTGAATTTGAACCCACCGCACGTCTGCAAACACACACTTCACCATTTTTCTACTGCATGACTGCTTTTTAAGCCTTTCACCATGTGTCCAAATACACGTGTGTCATCGCGCGTGTGTGTGTGTGTGTGTTTCCTTCCCTTCCTTACACGTCAGACCGTCCCGGTGAAGAAAATGAAGGCAGACGAGATCAGCAGCCTGTTAGACTCACTTGGTTTCTACAAGAGGTCCCAGAAAGGGGAAGAGGTGCCAGAGGAGTTTCAGCATTTCCCCCTGCGCGCCCCGAGGGACGAGCTGTGACGACACCTTGTGGCCAAACTCTGCTGCTGCACCCAAGGCTGCATAAATGACGAGTGGGGCCCCAAGGCCAAAACGATAAGCCAGGCACCATTCTGAGGACTCGCTGGCTGGGTGCAGCATGCGGTGTGTTGTTAGTCATCCTCGTGTCACACTGTTTATATGATGAATTTAATAAAAATAAAAAAAGGGCTGTAAAACACAGCACGATTGGATCAATGTGTTTAATGTGCCTGTTGTCTACATTTACTGTAGGCTACAACAAGTCAGTGGGAGTAGTGTGTTTTTATATATATTATTTTTGAATTAGATGAACATATTTACTGAGCATCATAAATAGCCACAAACTAACTTACTAACAAACTGCCGTGCTGCTGTCTCAGCCTAATCCTCAACTCACCCCCCCTTCACTATAATCTGATTAGCGGCACTGTCTGCCAGCATGCATCTGTGTGTGTGTGTGTGTCCGTGCCTTCCTGCGTTTGTGTGCACCGCGTGTGATTCGAACACAACAAGGATTAGCAGTAGACACAAGGGACACAAAGCGCAGATTTGGACCGTTACACTTCCTGACACCTTGGCATGGTCATGGTCACAAGCTCTACCCACAATGCCAGTGTTTTACACACCTGTTCCGGAGAACCTGCAGATGGGTCTGGCCTACATGGGAGGCTCTGTGTTCACCAACAACAGGACAGCAGACAGCGACTTCACCAGGGAGCAGGAGGACGCCTCTGGTTGGTCACTGCTTCCGCATGCTGTTTACAGTATAGTATGTTGTAGTTGTAGTGTAGTTTGGTGCAGTGCATAATGCTGTGTGCCGCACATAAGGCATGGCGCATGTGATTATGTGCACGTGAAACAAGTTCTGATGAGTAGACAAAATATTGTGAACAGTGGCTACACAACAACTACTTTAACTCTAAAATAGAGCAACATTATAAACAGATGGCTCTGGACGAAATCCTGGTTTTTTTTGCAAAAAATAGCTTCTGTCAACATATTAACTGTATTAATTGTGTGACGCTCAAAGTATTTTTGGCCTTTCTGAAGACTGCAGTCAAAAGAAGTCACACAACAAAGTTCTGATTTACTGACCTCACCTGTCGCTGATAAATGCACCAGCATCAGATCTATCATCAGTTCTTTGCAGTTCTTGTAATTGTGATTATGTTACATTAGCGATGAATTCCCTTTTCATGACATGACGTGTCACATTATTTTGTCCACCATCTGTACACCTATGTTTGATTTATATTTATCATATATGCAGTAGAGTGACAAAGCATAAAGCTGAAATCTAAACTGTGCATTATTGTGAATATGAGTGTTTCTGCTTGCTATTATTTGTCTCGCAGTGGTCAATGAGCTGGTTTCCCACCTCCCGCTGCAGATGCTGCTGTACTTCAACATGTTTTATTTCCCCTGTTGGTGGTTTTCTGCTGCTTTCATGTTGGAAGTCAAGGTTAGTGGGCGATTTACATTTTCACAGTTGTCATGATCTGTCAGTGTCATATGGACAAGCGTAGTAACGTTCAATTCAATCCCTTTTTTTGTTTTCTTTGGTAACTAAGAGGAATCCATGCTGTACTATAGAGCTTTACACAAAATAGAAAAATATGTATTCTCAAACATATAACAAATATTTAATGATGATATTTTTATTCTGTTTTATTCAGTTTAATCCTCTCAGTAAATCCACTATGCAGGAAATTGGAAAACCTTTGGTGCCGTCTAGTGGTAGCAGCAGAAAAGACCCTGTGGAAACCCCAGATCGAACTAGGAGTTCATAGATAACACATACAGCACACTGCACCACTTTAAACTGAGATCATCTCATCTTTCCCCAAACTTGTGTCATAAGAATCCTTTGGAAGAAATAAATCATGTTTTTATCTGAGTTTTAAACTTTTTTTGGCCACTGAACTGCAAGTAACAGAATGTTTTCATACCTACCTGACATACTGACAGCCCAGCTCTGCTTTATTTCCAGTTTTATTATCTTCCCGGATACTACCAAGCTCTGCTCATAACTGGGATGATCCTCCTCACAGTCATTGAAGTGGTCCGACTTCATCTAGGCTTCGTTGGCAACCTTAAAGAAAAGGTAATTCAAACCAACATCCTCTCTGAAGCAACAACACAGAGCTCTGTTATGGACCCATCTCCTGAATAACACAGCAGAGGAAGTGTCTGCTTAAGTATTCTGCTTGCGTGTGTAAACAATCAGCTCCTGGCTACAACTGTCTATTCAGTTTGTGTGTGTGGATGTGCAGATGTGTCTGTGCTTTCATGTGGATACAAGTGAAGCACTTGATGCCTGACTGCTCTATCTTTGCATCGCCTCCGTCCACCAACCCAAATTCTTTTTTTTTTCACCCCCCTGTCATCAGGTGCCAGAGCTGGCAGCCTTCTGGCTCCTGTCTTTCATGTTCCAGCTGCCAGTGCTGCTGTTCTTCCTGACCGATGAAGGAATTATCATCCTGCCTCTAGAGAGAGCCGTCCACTCCATCTACCTGTTCTTCGTTCTCGCCCAGACCCTGGCCTCCTTCCTGGCTCTTAGGACCATGACCCGAAAGCTCACTCTGCTTTTCCATCTGCGGCAGTTTGGCAAGGTGGAGAGCTTCCACCACGCGGGGATGAGCCCTGTCTACGGGCTGCCCTACCACCGCAGCGTGTTGCCTGTATCACACAGCCATGATATGTACCATTAAAGTATTCAGACAATTTTCAGATTTGACCTTGGTTCACTTACCTTTGCTAAAACTACATTCTGTGCTCTAAGTTTCCCACAATGCCTCTCGACATCTGCAGAGAACGAATGTGAGTTTGTTATTTTAAAAGCATTTAAATATATGCTCGTTCTATGTGCATTGTAAGAGCGTTGCATTCTGGTCTTTTGAGGCCGGCGCAGAAACGCATGTGTTCCTGTATGACCTCCGATCAACGGTGTGCATGTTATACGCGATAGCTCTAGAAAGAACCCTGTTTGATTGAAAAGGAACGCTGGTGTCTTGACATTTGCTGTTGATGTTTTAAAGAGATGAAAAAACATCATGTTAGCTCCACTCTAAATGTCAGAATCTGATGCCATGTCAGCCAAACTGTCACGGAGTGATGTGCCTTTACGGGGTAATAGAGCAAAATACGCCATCAAACAAGAAAATGGGCTTTGAAATACAAGGCATTACATTGCCAGCAGCTGCTTTTGTCAAACGGTGTTAAAGGGGTTTCATTTTTTCTCTTCTTTAATGATGATGGATGATGCAGGCTGAGTGTTGCTGGAACAGAATTGTTTTTGCAGAGATAGATTCAATTTTTTTTCTGCCCATGAGACAAGATTAAGCTTTTTTTTCTAACCATAGAGCAACCTGTTCTGAATTTCTGGAAGAAACAATGTGAGACTCGCGTTCAGATCTTTCCAATCAGTTTTTAAGTCGTTCCTACAGTCTATAATATTACGATCACCGTTTGATAAGTGGGATGCGGGACCCAAGTTTCTTAAGGCTTGCGAAGTGAAAGAGTTTAATCCTAACTGCAGCAGAAATCGTGTTAAATATATGACCACACAGTGGCAGTCAGCGACCAAAAGAGAGACGGGGAGCGTTTGACAGTGTTGCAAAGTCCAATGAGAACAGATTATCATGCAGCACATGTCCTGGTCAGGAAACCCTTTGGCAGCAGAATAAAGGTTAGGCATGTCCACACTTGAATATGATGCATTATGCGATTATCCATAACTCCGCGTCATGCCTACGTGGAAATCAATTCCATATTTTGTTGTCTACACTTGTTCTTCCTCTGTTTGGATGTAAAATGCAGTCACTATAGATGTCACGGGCTTGTTCTACAGCAGCTCACAGGCAGCATTTGGTAATCCGTCATACGTTTTCTGTCGAGTGTCGCTGTGTCATGCACTGGGTTGTCAACAAGCCGGGTTATGCGAGAGACAGAGTTTCTGTGATACAACATGCTTATTCTCTACTTTACATTCAGGAAACAACAAGCCGCAGTGACTGCTGCACCATTCATGGAGAACAGAAAATAAATAAATATTCGGAGCGGAGGATGTAATGTATGCTCAACACTATTATTATGTAGAAGTGAGTGCTCAAAACAAACCCCAAACATGAGGTCACATATTGCTGAACAGAAGAAATGTGGAAAAAACTTCCATCTATCTTTTGGGAGTTAAAAACCTGGAAACCGAGAAAGGTTTCCTTGACTTAATTAGCAGATTGTCACCAAAAAAACATGAAGTGTCTTACATGATTCCTTTAACCTCAATTAAAAATGCACCGCATGTCTTGAATTTTACCCGCGTGACCTTGTGAAACGGGAAAACCGGTGCTGATGACGAAGCAGCTTGGCTAGAGATGGAATTAAAGAAAGCAGCGTCTTGTCTTTTCCGTCAGCAGCGTTACTGTATATCACGCCACGTTCATATCGTCTGTTTTGTCCCAGGAGAGTTTTATTTTCCTGGTCCATGCTCGAGTGACTGTGAAAAAGCGTGCGAATACACAACTCTACATGTTTTGATATATTCATTTGGCAGAAATAAGACACGTGTTTAATGATCGTTCCCTCTTTTTCCTCCTCCGTTAATCACCTGACTTTGCTTACCTGCCTGCCCAGCTGCACCTTGTCACTCATTAGCTCTTCCCAGTTAAAACACACTGGGCGGTTTTAAGTTGCTTAGGATTGTTTATTGTCTGTCTGTACCTGTGGTGCCCGATTATTACTGCTTCTTGTGGCTAGCCCTCCCATCTCAGACTACTTATCATGTGTAGACACCCTAGCACTAATAATCACAATCAGAAAAACGACCATGCAATGCGAGCATTTACAGGGCCTGTTGACAGTGCGGATCACGGCACACGTGAACTCATGGAGACACTAAAATCAAACGAAACCATCCTCGCGTTCGTGTTGCTTTTTTGAATCAGACCAGATTTTAAAAGACAATCTACAGCATTGTTTTTCACCGCATAACATTTGATTTACAGCAAATAACGGGAAGAGTACTAAGTGTGACTGTTTGTCTTTTTGACTAGTCCTTGAGTGCCAAGAGAACTAAAGCGGCCCTCATAATGGCAGACGTTCAGACAAGTGAAGTGCTCACGGAAAAGTCACTTTTAGCATGTTTATCCTCCTATTCGGGGAAAGCCAAAGAGAAAACAAACATAAAACGCAGACCGAAACAAAAGGGGGGCTTTTCTTAGAAACGTCGGCTCTACTGATGCTGCAGGGATCCGATACAGCTATGATCCTCTCAACCTTGCTCTCATTTGCTGACAGTAATTACACAGAGCCGCAATTAATCTTATAGTCACGTATTGATTCGCTGAAAATGCTACTCGGAGCATCTTTCAATATTTCGTCCCTTTTCTCCTTCTTTGTGGTCAACAGAAATCTAGTAACCACGCACCAAAACAGCAACAATGGTGGCGTTGAGCTTGTTTCTTTGTCTAGCACTGGTCCGACATGTGCTTTGTATTCTAGTATTGCTTTCATGCTCCCTGCTCTCCAGAGAGTATTCTGTTGACCAGGATGCTGTGACTCATTCAGTTTCTCCTGTATCCGGTTTTAATAAGTATGAACTTTATTAGGTGGCGGGGAGGAGGAAGATTAACCAGCTGGTGGTGAAAAAAAATAATAGAAATTCCCCCCGGAGGTACACACTGGTCACATCTGAAGCAGCTACACACACACACATTTCACCTCATCAAATTGCCTTTCTTTAGAAGGAGACCGGGAACATAATGTTCTCTATCTCGCTCAACATATTGTTTCCCCTCATCCTGTTTTAGCATCCTTCTGAAAGAGGCTCCCTGCAACTTCTGATCAGGTTTCCTAGCTGCCATCGCCTCAATTATGATTGGGATGCAGCTCAGAGGTAATCGCCGAATGTGAAGGACGAGGCTGTCCTGAGCAGAGTAGGGAAGCAAATATCCAAGACATCACGGCGACATCCTCATTGCTTATTTCAGTAATCCCTCGTGGTGGAGAGCTCACGAGGCCTGCCAAGACACCTGGAAATGTTCCCGTCCTCTTAATACCAGGTGGCTAAACAATGAGCTTTAACCCTAAAACTATTGTAGTTCAGTTTCATTCATAAACCGCGATGACAAGCTGCTCTTACACACCTTGATCATTTTGTAAAAGTTCAATTCACATTGCACGAAAATATTCTCTCACTCAAAGAAGAATAAGACTGGCAATATTATTCCTATTGTTGCATGAAAAGACCAAAACTGACAATGAATTCATCCTAATAACAATTATTGCCTATATACGCACTGCTCTGAGCCAATACCATTGTATCCAGAAATGAAAAAAAAAAAACTGGCACTGAGTTTTGCCTGAATAAAACTAAATGAAATCTCTATGGCTGAGTGCCATAGAGAGATTAGGAAAGTTTAAAAAACATTTGTTGATAATCACAAAGTGCAGACTGTCACCATAATTAATCCTTTTAACTTTTGGTGGAATCAACCCAATGAAGAACGTTGGTCATTCTGCTTCGTATACCACTGGAACTTCTTGAAAATAGTCAGTATGAACTCATTTACAGGAAAGTCCTTCATTGCTCCGAGCGCCGTAATTAAAATTCAGTTCACCTCTATTGTATTAATGTAGAAATATCAGAGACTTGTACTTTTTAGGTTGCTTTCATGTTTTTTTTGTTTTGTTTTGTTTTGTTGTTTTGTTCCTTGCATCTGGTAGAATGTAAATGCCCCTTGGCTTATTTCCTCCCCTGACAACCCTATTACCAAATTATTGCAAAACCCTAAATTATATTAACATTTGGCATTCAAAGTATGTTTTTTCTCACTTTCTACATCATCTGTGCATAGCTATGGTATGTTAAAGGTTGGGGAAAGATTGCGGTTATAGAAAGTCAACAATGAACCAAGGCAAGGTTAGGATTTGTGACAGGAAGCAACATCCGATCTTCTACATAACAGGCAGAAAGTTTGAATTAAATGTAAATCATGAGGCGTGTAATCATCTAAGTGTAAGGACGTAAACACAGGTGATACTGGTTGTATGCCACTTACCACAGCGTTTTTTGAATGTCGCAAACTAACCAAAGGTGAGGAGAAGCGGTCCTTGTAATTTCAAAGAAGCAGACCGGTAATTGAATCTGTTAAGCTGAGAAACTCATTAAACCAGTAACACATCTACAACTGACCCACCTTGGGTCAGATCGCTGCGATTCTTTTGTAACCTGTTTCCATTAGCAACTGAAGTAAAATTCTTCCAAGAGCATACTGTGAGCCTCCGTTTAAGCAGGCCTGCAGGAAGTGTCAAGCTGCGAGCCTACTGCTAAATCCTCCGGGACATTGTTCAATCTTTCATACTCATTTCCCCAGATACGGCTGATAGAATAGGACACAGCATCTGCAAAGAAATGACAATATGATGGGGTTGATGGGAACACGCGTATGGCTCCATTATTTGATGCCATTCCTATGGCCCATCTGTCAAACCAGAACAAGAGGCGGCGCCTTTAAAAGGTACCAAATACATATTGCCCAATTATATTACATATTGCCTCTAAATGATATTGGGCCATGAAATTCAAATCTCATTCATAAGCCACTTATATTGTCTCCACCTTTGCAGCAGGCAGGCTCCGCAAAGAAATGTGACATCACACTGGCAGGCAGGGATATTGAAACTCGGACTGAAATTGGTGGCTGGATATTTTCAATTTGGGTCTGATTACCTGGGTGAGGGGGGGGAACGGCAGGCCAATTCACTTCTCCCAGTGGTTTAAATGGCCACTCACCATACAGTACAGATGAATATTTTATCAGGAGCGACAGTATTAAATCAGCAGCGCTTGATGACACGAGAATGTACTGCCTTCAGAGGAAACTGCATAAAAGCGGTTATATTCAGTTTATGGGGACCTTTTTTTTTTATTATTTTGCTATAATTTGAGAGGGTTTTGAATAGAGCCATTTGCATGGTACCTGGATTTGTACGTAAGAGGGACGTTTGCTTCACACCGGGAGTGAGAAGTCTTTTGAGGAGCTTGCGCTGTGTTTGCCACTTTCATAGAAGTACATGCAGGAAAAGAAAGTACTGTAGACTCTTTGAGCCTAGCTGTTTTGTGTGTGGATTTTTTACCTAAAACTGACTGAATCCAGTAACTATGTGTCCAAAAACAGGAGACGAGATTTCAGTGATGTCTGAATTTTAAGCAGGTAAGGCTCCATGCAGGCATCGGTAATACGGTGACGTCGACAAAAGGTCAGGGATAAATCCCCATGATAATTTGAGTCACATAAATCTACATGAAATGAATTTTTCTTGACAAGGTAGTGCCCACTTAGTGATCATTATTTCACCACAATAATCCACTCTGTATCAGTACACAACATCAGGACACAAGTAATACTAAAGGTCTGGACATAGATTTATTGATATCAACATTTTAGAGCAGTCTGTGCTGCATCCGCAGTCTATACATTCGATTTGCATAAAAGATGAAACCCGTTATTTCAGGGACTGACCTGCAACAGATGCTGCATCTACAAGGTGCACACATTACAATGCTAAACAGATGCTTTATTGGGAACTTGAAGAATAGGGATCAGAGCAAAATGTTGTGCATCTTCCAGGTGCTGCCAAAACAGGTCCTGGACCTGAACCACATGACTCATTTTTACTTGTGAAATACAATAGCTTAAATTAAAGTTCTTTGACACATCTCCATGAGTAGGACAACTCAAATCGAGCAACCAGCTGCAGCCATGTTGTCTATCAACGTTCAAATGTCTGAATGAAGACATAAACACGCCTTCCCAGGGTTTCCGTCAAGTGTTCCTATCTTACTGAATGCAGCTATATTCTCTGCTCAGAAAATTCCAGCCAGGACTCTTGCCAGCAAACATGGTCCATCCATCCTGCGTTAAAAGTTGTAAATCCCCCACTATTAGAGATTAAATTTGACTAGCCCATAAAAGCCATCCATCTGCCTGTCAAATCCCTTGGTGAATTGTACGAGTAGCAGTTATTACTGTAACACTTAATGTGAGGAAAATAAGGCCTACCCGACACACAGCCAAATCAAAGACTAGTAGCCAAGGGCGTTGAATACAAAAAAAAAACAATGATATATGCTCTAGCTCTGGTGGATATTAAACCTTCAATTAAAGACAATTACAACAATGCGGTTACCAAAGTGAGATAAGTTGCCGACGGTGAGCTCAAGAAGTGCAGAAAAGAAAAGCATCTCTGTTAAATGAGATTCAGTGGAGCTGCTAAAATGAAATTCTGGAATTGGTCACTCGCAGCACAGCTGATGAATAAACAACAAAACATTGCCTAAAACTCTGTAAACCTTCATCCAAAGAAACATGGGCTTCTGTCCCTTTTGGCTAACGTTGTCATAAAAACATCTCATTGCTGGTAAACACAAACACGCCGTTGTAAATTTATCTTTCATTCAGGTTCACCAACATGATGTTCACTATATCTTTTGCCAAGACCAATGATTTAATTTGTAGACTTGTCAACAATTCAAAGCTTGCGAGATAACGCCCACTCTGACCCATGCATATTTCGGCCTGTGAACGAACAGATGACAAAAACATGGTACATGAGCAGGTATGAATTACAGTTCAGCCATCTGCAGTGTCTGTGATCAAAGGGTCTGTCAGTGAGTGAGCAGGTGGGGGTTAACCGTCTCTCTCAAGGACACTCTGGCTTGACACTTGATGGATCTACAGTAACCTTGACTGCTGCAGCGACCGAGCACATGAACAGGCTTTCAATATTGTCCTCCTTCAGACAGGCCATTGTATTAAAAGGGGGGGAAAAAAAGAATCGTGACTTCGGTTTTAGTGATATTTTTGTCATTTTTACCCTTCATAATTTACGCCTAGTCTGAAGAAAAGTCATTACATTTCAGTAAATCTCGCCAAATATCTCTCTCTTTAAACTAATTCAATTTGGATAATTGAAATTGGAATCAAGGTGACTATCAAAAAAGCAACATTTCACTCTTTAGAACAAATTGTCTCTTCATTTTCCCCAGGTCTTCAGACAGGCAGCTCTCTTAAACAGCTCCCTTGGTAACTGTGCAGAAATGATGCATAAAGTTGGCGGTTTGTTGGTGGTCATTGTTACTTAGGCAAAACTACGCATTCTTGTTTGTCCAAAAGCCCACCACTAACATTTTTATTCCTGCCTCCTTAACAAAAAACAAAACATACCTTTAGTCTCCATCTGGAAAAAAAGAAGGGTTGTTGATGTGACTCACGGGCACTGTTTAGTCTAAACTGTTGCAAATAAAATGAATAAGAAATGTTTTTTACTTCTTCGGTGCTTACCTGAGAGTAGAAAAGCTAGCAAGACTACAGAAAAGCAGCCTACTGATGCCTTTGTGTCTTAGACAGTCATGTGACCCTTGCCTTGCAGATTGTAGTGGTCTGTGCAGAGTCTCACTGGCCTTAATGAGGTATTTAAAGCAACTGACTCGAGAGAATTTTAGGACATGAAGGTAAATTCATTAGCCTGCATCCTGTTGCCACAGCGGCTGCTGCTCAGACACTTCCACTTTGTGGAAATTAAAAACTGGTGGGATGAACCTCTGATGGTGAGTCGACACAGAGAAATGCATTTCTAAATTATGTATTACAAATTGTCACCTTGTGTTTTATACTTTGGAAATGATTGTTTCTTCCTATCTGAAAAGTAATATGTCATAATAGATAGAAGCAGAAACACTGATGTGGCAAATCAAATTAACTAAATGTCAATATTTGCGGCAACAGTTAATCTCTAATAGACAAGAGGAGATGAGATACAGCATAAGATATGCTGCGTATATTCTGTGTGAGGTTAGTCTTCAATTAAATCGCCTGCCTTTTGTGGCCTTGGATTAATGCTGTGAATGTGAAGGGTCACCTGAGCCCTGATCAAGCAGCAGAAGTTCACCTCCAGGCCTGGTAGAAGCAGCTGCACGACCCCCAAATGTTTGATTCAGGCAGGACTCTGATATCCGTTTGAGGTATGTTCTGACAAAAGTACTAAAGCCTTCGGTCTGTGATAAGAGTACGTACACTAACCGATCGCTGTTATGTGAGCATGGGTGTGTGCAAATACAAAAAACATCTAATTAATTCTGGAGCAATAATAAATCCGGGGGAGAAAAATGACTCATTATCTGTAACTCCCCATCAAGTACTCTCATATGAGCTCCATTCTACTGGTGTGTTTGTGTTTTTGTTGGACAGACGTGGAAGCCGCCAAGCTTCTGAGAATTCTCCACAGGCTCTTGTGGGAAAACGTGTTTTAACCGTGATAGTTATAGCCGCCGATCGAGCTGCCTCCGAGCTGACAAACAGTTGAGGGAAAACATGGTGGTGGGTGATGCCAGGCTTTTGAAGGGGGAAAAAAAAAACAACCTAATAACTACTTTTTAGTCTGACAATTCTTCATGTGAAGCCACATCAGACACATCAGAGAGATAAAAAGCGGAAAGTATTTGACAATCAAGGTATAGAGATGAAAAATTTATGATCGGGAGAGGGCACAACTTCCATCTCATAGAGCCGCATTCATCTTCGCATTTTTCATCAAATATTTATCCGTCTTGCTGTATGAAGTAAAGGTTTGTTTATTTTTTTCTACTCATGAAATGAAGCCACATATTCTAACCCCCAAAAAAAGTTGAAGTAAAAAATGCTGTATTGATATTCACTAGCTATTAACCTCCTTAAAACCTCCAGTTAATGCTACCTAACCATCTCATGCATAATTCTTAATGCTCTACTTCAGATTTTCTACCCGTGGGCCACTGGTAGACTCCTGGGGAGAGAGCAGCTTCAATTCAATTAAAACTGGAAGTTTGGTGACTCCTGATCCAATCAAGCACTTGGCTCCGGTCCATGACCATGACGTGAATGATAATGCCACTGAAGACAATTGCAAAGACAGACAGAAACATGACACACTAAAATCTGGCGGGCAGGCGCATGATGGAAATTTATAGCACTGAGATGAATTTTTTTTTAAAAACAGTGAGACCAAGAATATCTAAGTCATTATAGCATGATTGCTAGATGTCTAGAGACTGCAATGATGATGCTTCAGTTTAAATGCTAACAGGAAAAGGTTGGGGAGGGGGGAAAAAAAAACCTCCCCTCAGTGCTGCACTGTGTGCCGCACTGCTCCGTCAGGCTAATGGAGAAAAGAAATGCAACATTAGCTGACGGCAAAAAGAAAATGGCACAGATATGACAGCATTTAGTGTGAATAATGTGAAATGTAAATGGGGAGAAAAAAAAAAGGGCGCAACAATGACAGGAAATAATTGTAATGCAGTCTCCATCGAGCCTGTTTCTGTTGTTCAGGACTGGGATGGTTAATGCGTAATGGAGTAGGTCTAGAATGAGGATTAGCCATAATTATCCGGAGTTGTGGTGTACTCTAAGTTCAGCTTTATAAAAAGTCAACTGATACAATAGAAATATAATTACTTTGGATTAAAATTACAAATATATATTTTTTATCAAAACCTGGTGCCTACATTGTCCACAATGGAGCTTACAAGTGTTATGCTCAAAGCCGGTACAGTAACCTTGAGCCACTAGCCGAGATGAGGTCTGGTGAGATAAAGTCCACACCCAACTCCATTTTGTTCATTTTCAAACTGGAAGTCCCAACTGACACCGATTCAAGTGACATCACTTGAATAATTTTTATCAGATTACATACAGCTCTCTCTGGAGCCACAAAAGGATTTACACATGTTAAAAACAACGTCTAAAACATGGTGGTACAGGGTACTGAACTTGAAAACAACATTTAGTGTGATATTACTATAAAAGGTCTGCTAACGTAGCTCCTCCATTCATCATAGTGCACAAAACTGTGCACTGTGGTGGAAAATGTGTTATTCAACTACATGCTCTCATAATAGTTCTTTCAACTTAGTTTGGGAGATGTTAGTAAAGTCACACACAGGGTATTTCCTACTCTGGGTTGATAATACCTTTATAGATATCGATACACCTTACTAACCAAGATAAGAGAAAGCAGCTGTGTGGACGTGCTGTGGTTTCAGTGATCTCTACTTGGAATTAATAGTCTTAGTTAGAGGTGGATCAGGTCTTGAATGAGGGTTTGGCTACATTAGGCGGTACACATTGCACATTTAAGCCTTTTTTAGATGACTCGCCTCACTTAACTGACTTAAATACAGTACATTTCACATATCATGGGTGAGGCTGTGCAATAAGCACTGTGCATTTGGAATTTATGGAGGAAGCATACATAATGTATCTGTAGTCACTCTGTAATCCTTCAGTACCTTGTGTGACCTCCTGCAGCACTGCCTGACACCTCTGCAGCACAGAGGCAGTGAGCCTCTGAATCTGCAGTTGTTGGATATTATCCATCCCTGCAGAAGGACCTGACTGCGTTGATGGCTAAAGGCTGGCAACGGGTCACGTTGAGATCCAGCCTCTCTACATTTGAAGCATTACACTCCCTGCTCATGAAATTGACAAACCGTGGCCCTTCACTTGCTGTGACCTTAAGCTTTCAATAAAGAGCTTGTAAAGGTGAAGCCATTGGGCATTTTTCCAACTAGATCTCATTTGGTGCAAAAGTAACTTTCAGCACCCTGTTAGGGTGGGGCAGCTTTCACTTTTCTTGCCTTGTTGGAGCTGGAGAAGCTCATACATCACGCTCGAAGCACTATTTGTGAGGTGTTCATTTGTTTTCTTGGTTTCTTTGGTAAATTCCCCAATAGTTTCTTTCTTGTATATCAAATGGCTTCCAGAAAAGACCGAGCCAAGCCAAAAGCAGCCAAAGTGGTAAATGTGCTCCAAGACAACATAAATATGGCGATAGTGCGTCTGTAGAGGAATATACAGAAAACCCTGGTTGGTATAGCCAGTATTTTAGCTGACTCACTGAAGTTAATATTTTGGACAAACAAAAATAATGGAAAATGAAATCCAATTAATAAAAATACAAAACAAAACTCACAATTCATTCACAACAGCCTTTGCAAATGTCATTAACAGCCTTTTAACACTATTTTCAAATGTGACAGTAGAGGCAATGCTTTGTTGTATTTCAACAAAATATTCACAAATTAACTCTTATTTATCAACTTTAAGACAAAGGAAATGTGTTAATTGGACTTCATGTACAGTAGTTCTTCTTACTGACTGCTCAGTACAGAGCTGAGGAAGGTAAAACTGCTCTCTGCTGTCTGAAAGAGAGACCCTGCAAAGGCAGAGAAGGTGTTCTCATTCTGTAACGTTTTCTTTATCCACTTATCTTATCTTATCTATACAGCAATTCGGGGGTTTGGTAACCTCCACGAAGTCCCAGCAGATAAAGTAAGCAGTAGGTTTCTGATCCAGCTGTACAACCCTTATTGAAGCTCTCTCTCATTAGGGTCAAACTGAAAAACAAACAAAGAACACCCATAAAATAACACTAATAAATAATCAACGAAAAGAGAAAATAAAACTTGAAACTTCTGGCAGCCGGGTGCTCCATCTGCTCTGATCATATCCAGCAATGATGGCGTCAAATAGGTCCCCAGATCCTCTCTCACAAAAGCAAACTGGCCCTGACCCAGGGGTCGACTTGAATGACATCTTTTTTTTTGCTGGCAGGAAATATAACATTGTTT
The DNA here is from genome assembly GCA_014281875.1 of Nibea albiflora. Lineage (NCBI taxonomy): Eukaryota > Metazoa > Chordata > Actinopteri > Sciaenidae > Nibea > Nibea albiflora. The sequence goes on from CM024801.1 coordinate 13,648,398, forward strand.
GATTTCCTGGAAGTCCGGTGATTACTCTTCATCTCCTGAGCCGTGGACGTGCTGGACAAGCCGCAGGGTGGGAGGAAGTGGCAGCCTGAGCTGGATGGACATGCTGTTCCAGTGATTTGTGATTTCAAAGTGGAAAGTTGCGACAGATGAGCCGGTTTCACAACCTACTGGGACATTTTTAACATGCAGCTCCAGTTGATTTGCTAAAAATTGATAATCTTGGGTTTTATTGTGTAGAGCAGATGAGTAAAATCCTCCAGCTTGGTTGTCAATTATGGCCACGTCGATCGAGGGTTATTCTGGTCTAGAGTTATGTTTCGGCTTTAGAGTTTGCTTCTTTTTTTTTAGAGTTGCAGAATTGTAATTAGGCATAGAAATAAGGTCCTTTTATCAGAAATAGGATTACAGTAGGTGTGTAGAGAAGCTTGTATCCACCTTTTGCTCGAGTCTAATGATGCATCTCTGCATACCTAGAGTTTGAGTTTGAGCGCTCACGAAGCAAAGTGAATTTTCACCTTGCATCCTTTGTGCAATTTTGAAGAGTGACTTTGTATTTAATTGCCTCTCTCCATTGAGAAATTGCACAGCCTTGAAAGTTCACCTCATGATCTGCCCCTGAGTTTTATACTTCACCCGGACTAAAGATATTTGGCACTGACCAAACATCTGGATGGTCTGGATAAAATGTTTTTTGCTCTTTTCTTTGTCACTGGGTCAGGATTACCATGCTTTGCTGATCAACAGAGCATGCAACCAATAATTCAAAAACCGCCTCAATGAATCCAGCCTTTTTTCAGCATTGTGTCAAACCAATGATACAGTTTGTGCTCAACCCCCTCCCCCTGGGCAAGTGTTTGCAAAGACTGTCTCATGTTCCTCTCTGTTTCAAAACTTTTGCCAAATATAAGAACGCTTTGTGACTAAAAGGCTGAGAGCTACAGTTGGTGTCTTTAATATCGAGAAAATAAAGCGGTTCTATTTCACAGAGAAGTGTTTTCATCTGTGGCCCATAATTACTTGGGTCAATGCAATTGATCGAGCCGAATCTCCCTAAATTATTTAGCTTTCTGTACCTTTTTGTTTACTATTAATTACAGCTGATGATATTAAAAGGCTTGGGAAAAAAGGCGATTTTAAACACTTTTAACTCTGCCCTCATTGAAATTTGAGAATAAATTATTAATAAACTCCCTGTTTTCATACACACAGGCTAAACAGGCTCATCAGTAATGAATGAGAAATGTGTCATTTTTTTCCTTCTACTGCTGCTGCTGCTGCCGCCGCTGTGAAAACCAGTCCTTTTTAATCACTCGCTCTCCGTGGGAAATCATAGCGTGGCCTGATGTGACTGCAAATATCTCTGTTGAAAACAATGTGACCTGATGCTGCAGTACGCGCACGATACAAATTACAGTACTGCTGTTTGAGACAGCCTGCTGCACGTATAGATCATAAACCGGTAATCTGTATGCAGCCTGGGCAGCCTAAATTGATAGTGATTGGCAAACACTACAGACAGTCCCTCGATGATTAACTAAGTCGGATAGTGCAAATGTGTTTAGTACCTTATTGGGAAATGATAATGATCTCTGCTCAGACGCCCAGGAGAGCAAGAACAATTGAAAGTACTGGCTGAAAAGAGAATGTGCAGCCTTTAATTCTGAAATTGAGCCCCGTTTTAAACGATAACTTTGCAGACATTTGCATGAACACTCACTATCTGCGCGCAAAAACGCATTATGCACCCGAGTGTCAAAACAAATCAAGCAATCAGCAGTTGGACGTTTAGTGTTTTTCTGCACGAATCTTGTTGCCCCCCATGTGAACATTTCCTTATCCATCTTAATATGCTTTTTATGGATTCAGATATCCCCAGAACAAACTTTTAGATGCTCTCTAATTCGCTCCCTTCCATAAATAAATTTGATTACCACTGGTACTGCACCATGTAAGCTTAGCTCTAGTGCTTATTTCGGTATAGTAGAGAGGAAAACATGCTCAATTGCCCGTTTTGTTTGTGCAGCAGTGATTAGATTAACAAAACTTGCTCTCGGGGTTTGCATAGCTTTTAGGTATTATCTCAAGTATTCCTGAAACATTTTTCTCATGTCCTTTCCCTACCACCCATTGGGCTTATGCCATCTCTGGATTTCAAGTCATTTTAAGAACTGTGTCCAACCTTGCCTTGTTCTTTTGAAGCTGTATCAAGATATTCTTTTTTAAATGAAAAGCCTTGAAGCTTTGCCAAGGAGGGAGATCGTCCCTGGGTGCTCGAAGGCACTGCGATATGCAGAACTTCAGTGAAAGCCCTTTACGGACTGATGCAATAGAGCTCTTTCTGAACCCTGCAGTTGAGTAATAAAGTTACCATGAGTCACTGGTCCCACAGAGGAATCTGAGATAAATATGGCTTCTCTCCTGAAACAAAAAACAAAGCGTTTGAAAAAAAAAAAAAATAGGGCATACACCGCCATCTACGAAACTGATTTCTTCTCCTTCCATTATGATTTTTTTGTTCATTCAATTTAACTTGCTGACCTCCGCTGATCATCAGGTCGGCGTAATAGTTTGCTGGTCATTGCTTACTGAGTTCTTCTTTTTGTGTGTCTCCAAGGTTTTTACGCAGCACGCAAAAGAGATGAATGCTGTGCCAGTTAGGTTCCTTTTTGATTACCAGTGTTCACCTTGAGGCATTCAGCAACTGATTAATGTCGAGACAAAAGAAATGAAATACTTTTCCTATTTCCTCTTTCTCCAGAAATGACAAAATCGTTATTCATTTTGGCAAGGGCTTGTGCTGCCATTTGGAACCTTGTAGAGCATGTCAAACTGAAAAAATGCTGTAAAGAACACAAAATAGTCATTATTTATCTGTTCTCTGGTAGTGACGTCCTCACACAATGCATGGAAAAAGCTCTCTCGAAGTTGCAATACAACTGTCCCCCTTGCAGTTTTCTTTGGAGCTGAGATCTAATTAAGTATATATATATATATATATATATATATATATATATATATATATATATATATATATATAGACAGCTCCTATATAAAGTCCTTCAGTTTTTTTAAGTCCTTCAGTTGTTTAAGTTCAATGATACAGTCGCTGACTCAATGCGAGTCCTTTTTTTATGATTTTGTATGCAGAATTGAGGTGTGAGATTTGAATACATGTAGCCTGAAAAGATAGGAAAATGCATCAGAATGCAAATATGTGCAGGCTGTGCAATATAGCCAATAGGAATAGATGCTAATCTAAAAAAAAAAAAACATTATGTGAAAATCATATTCCATTTGGTAGAGCCCATTTTGACTTTTGAGATCACGTTGAGAATCGGTTGTACATTACTCACCCTGACAAAGTAGCTCCACCATTTCAGAAGCAGACCTTTGCAGATTGCTTCATTGCTACAATACATTTTTACAAAATCGTGTTGTCAATATGATAATGCCAATACATATTTTATAAAGTATATTTTATTGCCCATTTCAAGATCCAAGTAATATCCCGGAGGGGGAATTTGTTGCACAGCTGGCACAAGTGAGCTCCTAAATCTATTGGGCAGATTATATCTGCTAAGACTTACTGCACATTATAAAAATTCCTTCCAATGTCTTTCTGTTTTTCAAGGTGTAACCCAAAGAGGTAAACAAGAGTAATCACACATTCGCATTGCCAGCATTAACACCAAGAAATATATCCGCTGGTGGACTACAACAACTTCAACAACCTGCCCTATGTTTCAAATTAGAATACTGTTGGTACTCCTTCCTGGACATGCCTGTGTAATGTTTGAAATGAAGTAATATAAAGTCTGCATACAGAGGAGGGTCTTCACTGTGCTTCTGCCTCCTGTGTGTACCACGTCCGACAAAAATGATGGAAGATTAGGTTTTTAAAAGGAACAAAGTTGATTACATAGCATACTTCAAGTAAATCAAGTAAAGTTACAGGCAAGTAGCTAAAAAATGACAATTACCATCATGTACATACAATGTTGCCCATACAGTTGGAATAAAATGTATATTTTTTTACCTTCCCATGACATGAGTGTGCCAATGTGCTTTATTCTTGATAGGTAAAGTGTCTTTATTGATCAATCTCTTCCAAACATATCACAGTGAAAACTAAGCCACAATTAATCGGATGTGTATAAATAGCTATAAAAAATGAGGAAGGTGTCTGAAAAAAAAATAATTTCAACCTATCCTATTTTTAATCATAACTACCGAGCTCAATCAAAGGGAACTAAAATGTCCAACATTCAGTACTTATTGGTTGGTTTGAACTCAGTTTTGGGACACACATACTCTGCCTCCTGGCAATTCAAGACACCCCTAATCTCCTCTCACCACCTACTTGCATTTTCTGTTGCTCAAAGACTGAACATGGTGCTGCAGGCAAGAGACCAGCATTACAACATTTATCAGCTAGGCTGAAATGTTCCCTTCTTGGGCTGAAAAAAGCAAATGCACATGCAGTATTTTTTGAGGCATTGAATGTTGATGTATTGCTGCCTCATAAGATCTTTCTCTTGGATTTTAGCTAACTTGCTGGCCATCATTATACTGATGACGAGTCCGTCTGGATAACAAAGATGGAGCGTTTTATTCAGTAGATATAAAGCGAGGTTTTTAAAGTGAATGACTGCTGTAAAATGTATCTCCCATTCTCTTTCAGACCGAATGGAACAGCCTGTCCATTGCTAGTGGACATAAGAGATATAAAAGGCGATTTTTGTTGGGTTGACAGATGGGGCCCAAAAACATTGAGCTGAGCCAAAGGGCATCTCAAAGTGGAATAAATCAATCCATGGATTCAGTGAATCCATCACTTTCTATGGGTCTCAATCTGAAATGTCAAAGTGCCAATCAAACAGCAAAACGGACCCTCAGAGATTCATCTTTAGCTCTCCACCTGATCGAACTGACACATCGCAAATGATGTCATGGACACAACGCATTTTCATTACATGGTTTTATTCATGTGAAATACCATTCCACGGACATAGAAGTAGAACATCGGGTGGACTCAATGAACAGATATCACATGGTCAATAAACATTTTTGCAAGATCCAAAGACAAGTATCAAAGTACAGTACAATGGAAATAGGACATTCAGTAGACTATCAACATGTTCATACAGTTTTTTTTTTTCATCTGTAAAAAGAAAATAAATATTGGTTTATACATTTTGCTCTGGTGATAAACTATAAACCCATGATTGGTGTGTTTTTTATGTGTATGCACAATGCCAAAGTGTCTCCAAAGAATAAGGCAACAAATCAAATTATTATTAGAACTTTATTCCCCATGAAAATGTCCCCTCGGTAATGATATAATAGAAAACTAATGAGACAGTATCATTTGTCGATCAGTTAATATTCCAGTCCGTCGCATTCTTATCACAAAAATAGATACATCTGTGGTAAAGTAATTCTGTATGCCTAAACTATATCTGGAAATGGATGAACAATCATGGCGGTGAGTTGTTGTTGTGCGCTGCAGCACATCTTAAAGTGCAAAATGGAAACATAGGTATTAGTTAATAAATGGGCTTTTTTTATCCCCGTGTGTTCCCTCAGAGTTGACACTTTTGACAATTTGCCCGAATGCATCAGATAATCGTTATCCCGCCTGGCTCCGGGCGATAGGGTAGTCTAATTTTGTTGCCTCTGTGAGGTTCTGGTTCTTGTGAAAGATCCAAGTTTGTGAAGCTGCCAATAGCGATCCTAAAAAAGGGATATTCATAAGATGTGAATTATTTAGATCTCTATATTGCAGTGTCTCATGTTTCGGGGCATTTCTCGGCTCTGTCAAACATTAAAACTTGGTTTTCAAACAAAAGTAAAACTTTATTTGGATTACCAAGTCCAACTACAGATAGTTTTTATAGATAGGGAGTATTTGTAACATTTCAACATCACATTAGTCTAAATTCAATTGATCAATTCATCTGTTTGCTTAGGTTTAGGCACAAAGTACATCTTGGTTAGGGTATATGTCTATAAATTGCCACATTTACTCTATAGATAATGTGTTATTGACATCTACAGAGAAGCAAAACTATTGAAATATTACAAACGCTCTACCCATTTGATTTGATTTTTTATCTGTTCGTGTTAAACTGAATCTTTAACCTCTGGCTCAGGTTTCCTCTAAATAATTCAAATCGTTATCTTTATGCTTATCGTTATGTGGCCCAGTCCCGTTGTCACAGATCCCTCCAAAGCTTTGGTTGAAGTTGGTTTATATGTACAATAAACATTGAAAGTGACAGACCATACCCAGATGCATGCACAACAATCTAAACTACACCCAATCAAATTCATGTGGTGCTTCACAGATATTAATGTTTTATTGCAACAGTTTACACCATTTGGCCCCCGTCAAACATCGATGCACTGGACAGCTTCTGACACCCATTTTTTCCACTCTGTCTGATCTTTGCGTCTCACTGAATGAAGAGGGTTGTCCTCTGTTTGAACATCAGAGACAATGTCTCGGGTCGTATTGCCAAAAACCTTAATTTGAAAAGTGCTTTACAAAATTTTCCGACTTTAACAGTTAGTAGGTCCATTGATGCTAACATTTTTGAAGCTTCATGTCTGTTCAAGAAACACTGTGAAATGTGCATTTTACACACATTTATTGCTCCGTAGCAATTCATCCATACGGGAAAAGAAGTCACAAAAAAAAACAAAAAACAAAGAACATAATACATTCCTGCACGTTTGTATCAGCACTACCATCCGGATCAGTTCTGATGCATATTCTTTAAATGGTTTGAGTTGCACACAGCTTGGAGTTGTTTGCTCTTCGGTGGCAGTGACAGATGATCATCAGGCGCCCGGCACGGTAAAAGGTCCGTAGTTTAGCAATCCCGAAACTAATTTTTACGAGCATGTACTAAAGCAGCCCTTCTTTTTCATGCAGTTGTATGCTTTACTTTTGTTGTGATTGCTGATATCCCCAGACCACACACAATTGCTCACAGTTTTCATTAAGTAAATTGAAAACAGCTCTTTTACACAGTCATGATGATTAATACACTGATAAGAACTTTTACAAATGTGTCAAGACAACTGTTTAAATCCATGCATTTCATGCATAGATGATGGTCGTCCTCTGAGGCCTGCCAAGCCCCACTGTGGAGACAAAGAGAGTTGAGTGTTTGCTGCACGTCCAGCCACTTTGCAGCCAGTTACCTGTCCATTCAGACATCAGCACCTTCCTCCAGAGAGCTGTTAACCTGCTTCACCCGCCTCCGTCCGCCTCAGACTGAAGCCCTGCAGCTCTGTGAATGAGTGAAGCTATCCACGCAATCACACGCACCTCCCTGCAAAACCCTTTTATCTTTTTCTTTTTTCTTCAAGCTATTGTTATTCCCAAGTGTTTTTTTTTTTTAACCATGTTGCACCACACACAATATCTCCACAACACTGCGCGCTCCACACCTTTGCACGTAACAATTTTCAGCCTCAGGAATACATTTTCTCCGGAGTTCCCACAACATTTCACTATTTCTTTCTACTCGTTTAGAATAAACCGCATGGTACACTGGACAAATACAAAACTGGACGGTTACTACACTTCTCTCTATAGCTGCCACCATACTGAACGTAACACTGCTCAAATGCACATAGCTAATGAGTACTAAATGCTGTATTACGAAGAGTGATATGTATAGTCAGCTTGTCCATTTTAAACACCGTTGTCTTGGTACATGAGGTCCTTGAAACTCTAAGCCATCGGCATGTCTTTGATAAATTCCTGCACATGTTAGCGTCCCTGGTGATGCTGCAGTCATGTCATACGTTGGCCTGTTTTACAGCTGTGTGATTGTCTGTTGTATTTGTTTTGTTGTTGTTGTTTTGTTTTTTTTCTTTTTTTTAGCTTCATCTCCTCAGTCCTCTATCTGTAAGGCAGCCTTTAGGTGGTCGTCAAGGCTGAAAAACGCGGCTGCTCCTACTTCATGCCGCTCCGCAGTACCTGATTGGCTGCGATGAGCATTACGCTGATGATGAAAGCGATCGCAAAGGCGCATATCAGGCTCTTGCGCACGCAAGTTTGCTTGACTTGCTGCGTCGGGCTGGAACCTGGGGGAGAGAGAGAGAGAAAAAAAAAAGAGAAGGCGGGAGGGAAAGAGAAAAAGATTATCCGAAGGTCCGTTGAATCAGCCGTTATTTACTGCTTGAGCGATATCTGATAGTAATTTCCGAATGAAAGAGCTCATCACAAAGCCTTACAATTACATGAACACAATTATAAGGGATGAACACTGCCAAGAAGATTTGTTTTCACACCTGTACGCTGCGTAACTGCAGCTAGATTGAAATGTTGATTGGAATTGGAACAACAAACAAATGGATTGGCGCCTGACTGGCATATTAAAAGATGCTCATCGAAACATCAGCACTCCTGGAAAAAGTGTAGCATATCTGCAGGATCATCTGAAGTGAGAGCCGAAGGGAGTTGAAGCAAAAACAAAATGCTCAAATAGAAACTTTCATGTCTGCTGTCCCTGCTGTTATTGTCCAAGTAGAACATTTCAGAATGCTTAAAGCCGATCTTACTTTTGATTTGTCTTTATTTCCTAAAGAGTGTCATTGTTGTTCTTGGGAAAACACGTTTCTTTGACAGGTTTTTCTCCAGCAGAGAAGATTGTAAATCACAGAACAGCTTTGTAATGGCTCCAATAAGCGTTACACCTACACATTAGGTAAATGACCAGATAAAAAGCAAAGCATCCTCAATAATAGCCCTCTTTCAATGAACCATTAAAGGATTGATTTTCAGCCAGCAATTTGCTTCAGTTATTTTGTAATGAAGAAGTATAATTGACTTTTTCGCTGGACATTTTCCTTAAACGTGCCTCTATTTCTTCTTCAGTTAGGGATTTCCTGTATTTCTGGCAATGACTTTTAAACGAGTTCCAGAGAATGGGGTTCTCCGTGCAGGGCTTGTGCAGGCAGATGGAGCTTTAGCAGTTGCGCAGTCATTTTTTCGGGCGAGGAGAAAGCGAGGGGGGGAGAGGGAACAACGCTATTTGCTTTGCGCCCTTGCCCAATTTGCAAATGACCCGGTTCTACTATACACAGTGAGGAATGAAAACTTCCAGAAATAATATAATATATTTATTTTATGGTGGCTTGTTATGTGTTGTTATAATCTTTCAAACACACTTCTGGAAGTGTTTTAATGCAGTTTTACGGAGAGCTGTTGCTTGCATTTTAATCCCTTATTTACCCCTATAGTGGTATCTAGTCAACCAGATGGCATTAGTTTAAAATGAGTTTAAAAAACAGATCGAAGGCTAATTAAATTTGTTCAGCTTAAATCGTAGATGGAGAGACATGTTGCTGCTGATATCTCAAATGGTAATTTTGAAGGCTTTGACCACTCCAAATAAAAATGAAATTCACTGTATTGGGGTGGTGGCAGAAATCTCAGTGGCAGATGGCTAAAACATTGGCAAATGAAACCGAGAATGGTCCAGTAGCACTAAGTGAGTAAGTGAGAAGAATCAGGGGGGGATAAAGTGACCCTTTAATGTTGAACAAGCACTAATAAAAATCATCTAGTTTTGGGCAGTTATTGATCTGTTACATGTATGTGAAAATTACATCACCAGATGCAAGTTGCTTTCCAGGAATGCAAAGTATATCGTAAGCAGCGACCGTCTGAAGTGTAGGAGGTCCTTCCTTACTGTCTATATCCACCTGGCAGTCCTCAGGGTTCTCTATGTGGTTCTCCTCAGTCATGATGATGTTCTCGATGTCTTTCATGGAGAGGTGATCGCAGAAGGTGTCGTACAGAAGCCTCTTCAGCTCTTCGACCGTGAGCTTCTGCATGTCACACTGGAGATACACACGCAACTGAGCGTTAACGCGAACACGGGCTGGCGGACTATGATGCCGCAAGCGCGCACAGTAAATGCAAACAGGCATTTGTGCACATGCATACAGTAGGCAGGCATACACATAACACACAGAGGAAATGGCAGAACAGCAGAAAATGCATAAAACAACATATTACACATATAAGTAAAACGGCCTCAAATTTCAGTCTTTGAATACATTCATTATGTAAAAAAACAAAATAAGATGGAGAACCTATGAATAACTGCGGCCAAAAAAAAAAAAAAAGATAAACAAATAAACTGGAAAATTACCAGTTTAGGATCTGCGCCTGTTTGGAAAGCTCATCTATGTTCATCTATCATTCTCAGCTCAGCCAGAGACGAGCTCAGCAGTGTGACCAGAGGCTCTGTGTGATCAATCCAGCCGCACATACTTGATTCCTCTATTCACATATAACGCCATGTAGCCCCTCGGGTTTCTTGACTCTCTCAGCAGGTGTCTTTGCTTGTGATTCTTTTTCGTGTACATTGACTGCGCCGAGAATTCCCATAAATCCTCTCTTCTTCACTTGATTTAGAACCTCGTTTTCTGACAGCCCACTCCGGCATTGTTATCACCTAACTACAACAAAGGGGGGCTTTGACATGAGCTCTATCCTATTTAATTTCATCCTACTGTCAAAATGAGCAGTTGATTATCTAATGAGGTGTCTGTAAATAAATGAATATCTATTTTACATGAAAATTGACTACAACGTTCTAAGTAATAAGACTGTCGCCACACACAAAGAGGCGGAGATATCAACTCAACGTCCTGATGGAGGACACAGTTCTTAAGGGAATCCAAACCTATCTTTCCGATCCTCCAATTAATGACTCTCTGGATGTGGCAATTAAAACCGGTTTTCTTTTAAATTTATACAGTGGCAGAGTCTACGCCGCTTGGATCTTTGCTACAGCGGCAACTCTGCTTTCTATCTTGGCTCTAATAGGCAGGAAATGAGTGAGCACCTTCCAAAAAACGGAGTCAAAGTCAGTGCCGTTGAACTTATCTGGCAACCCAGCTGCCGTCAGCTTTGGACCCAGAAGAGTGACAAACTCCTCAAAGTCCACTTGGCCATCACCTGCGGAAAAGAGGAATAGTTGGAGTTTGTCGCTGATTTTACTGCTTGCTACAATCCAGATTAATGGCCAAGTAGACAGTAAACTGCTTCTGTGCTTTGTGACTTAGGATAACAAAATCCAAACTGTACAAAAGTGTTTGCCTCACCGTCCATGTCCAGTCTCTGGATGATGACTTCCAACTCCACCTCGTTGGGCATGTAGCCGAGGGATCGCATGGCCATCCCCAGCTCCTGCTTTGAGATGAAACCATTTCCATCGCGGTCAAACACTTTGAAGGCCTCGCGGATCTCTGCAAGACAAGAGACACGTGCGAGCTGAAGTCTCTGTGGTTGAGGGGGATATGAAAGTGGAATTGTTCCACGCACCAAAGACACATTAGCGCTTGAGTTATAGTAATATGGGTGTTGGCAGCTCAGGGAAACAAATTCCACCAGTAATATCCTAGATTTCCATGAATCCATGAATGAATTTGAAATAAACGACAGACAAGTTAGTATTCAAACTCAAAGAGCTGACATTAAATTCAAATGTGATGTGAAAGGATTTGTCATCCACTGATGAACAATAATGTTTTGTTTTCTGGAGTAGAACTTTAAGTCAGCTTGAGTGTCATTAGGTTTGTGTGAATAAAGCATCTGTAGTTCTCATGCTGTGTGTGGCTTTTTCACTAAATCATTTCTTTAACGGCAGATAGCATGAGCATAATTAATAGCTCAATTGTTGATTAGTTCTCGCGTTAATAAAGGTATTATTTTCGGATTAAGTTACACAATCCATTCATTCATTTATTCTTTTTTTGTGCATGAAGTCATGATAATCCATGTTCCCTTACTATTAAGTGTTATATATATACAATAATATTCCAATAATAAAGTGAATTGTTACATTCCACCCCTGTCCAGTAATCACACTGCTGTGCTCTTTCCAAGACCCTCAACCGTACAACAAACTAGCATGACTAATAACCGAAATGTATCAAAACACTAAATATCAGCACCTCTGCTGACCATTTATAGCCTGTCTAACCTGAGTAGTATCTATTTAATCTAACTAGCCCATGGAAAACTGGAGTGATGTGCTTGTTTGGGATAGAGGAAGTACCACCATGCGCAAACTGAAATCCGAGCAAATAAAATTCAGCAAAAAGACGTCATATTGCTGGGCACACAGTTTGAACACCAACCCGTTCAGTGGAACAGAGTGGCAGATGACCGTCCCGCCAACACAAAGCCACAATCGCTACAGGACATCTTTAAACTGTTAATTCCTCGGTTCTGCCATGCCGCACATTTCACCTCGTTCTCTGCTTGTTTACTCGTCCCAAAGCCTTGGATCCCTTCATTTATATGCAATAACATCCACAACAGAGTCACCTATAATTTTAAACACGTCCCACCGGCGCGTCACACGGCCGATTAGCACACAAAAGAGCAGAGCAGGAGATGAATCTTAAGAAAGAGATGATGTAAATCTTCAAGGAAATCACATGAAACATCTATAATCTCTCTAATCTGGCATTTGGCTGAATCAGAAACCTTTTTTTAAAAAGTGGATCACTGCGTAGTCATATTCAGGCTTTGTAATAAGGTTTCAGGTCTGACAGAACATTATAGATGAGGTTAAGAGTGTGTAAATGAATTGTACAGAGGGATTTTGAATGAATAATGGAAACAAAACAGGAACTGAGTGATATCGCTAAATAATGCATAACTTGTCAGACAACTGCCTGACTATAACAGCCGTCTAGGTAGGCCAAATAAAAATCTGAGTTAAAATATAAATGGCTTTCCCTTCTCGGTTTACAGCCAATTAGCAGTTGTTAAGTTACTGAAGTATAATCCTAGACAAACTTTATCAATCCACTACAAAGCCCAAAGTCTTGTAAATGGGAATTGCTGCTCCAGTGATTTGTGTCAGACGGGCAATGAATGGCCGAGCCTCGGGCCAAAATCCACAGCATGACAGTGTGACAAATATTCCAGTTGGAAAAACAAAACATGAAATATCGATGATGGCAGGAAACAGTGTGTGTCATTCGGCGTATAATGCGGTAGCACAGCTTCAGGAAATAGTTTGTTGTAATCAAGTACACGTCCACAGAATAGAAACCCTGCCACAGGGACAAGGGTACTTGGCAATCATGTATTACAATGGATTACATCTGGGCATGCAATTTATAAAAACCAAGCAGAGTGACATTCGCTGCAGCTATTTTTCACATTACTTTCCTCTACAAAATGTCTTACTGGAGGGATAGTTTGAATCATTGAGAGCCTCCAGCTGTGTGTGTTTTTTTTTTCTTCCCTCGGTGTGATCTTATTGTTTATAGAATAACAATACCTCAGTATCCACCTGAGGTCTCCGCTCCATCTGTTTACTTTAGAAAAAGGGGCTTTCCGGCACACACCAGAAAGAACAAAAAAAAAGAAAAATGTTGCTGCCACGCAGGAGGAGGCAAACACAAATAAGACGCCAAAACAGTTTTAGCAAATACTCAAAGGCCAAGGTGAGCAAAACATCCCAACTGGTGAGTGGTGCATTGTATATTAGATGGAAGGTATAATAAAAAATAGTTTGTATTGTGTAATGAAATATGGGGCACAGTTTGTTGTGGGTGTATTTTATACAAACCATTTACAGGATATAAATGCCTCAGTGCTGCATTCGCCAGGAATATAATAAATGGCTTATCAAGTCTGGTGAGATACACTAAAATAAACTGGAATATCTATAACCATTAGAAATATCTTACCAAAACCACTTGGCTCGGCTTGAAATAAGGGCATAGTAAGACTGAAATGAACTAACAAATCTCTGAAGCAAAGCAGACCATACCTAATCCCCATCACAACTTATCAAAAGAGGCTGAATAATCGTCCCCCAAAATTAATTTTTCTTTTTGACCACATGCTATCCAGATAGCGTTATCTCTCCGAGAGTTTATCTATCTTAATTGTCCTCAGGAGAGATGACTACATTCTCCTCTTTTCACTTTACTCTGCGAGCCCAAAATGGGCCAAATGCACGTGTATACAACAGAGACTCTATTGAAATTGAGAAAGTGCCTCTATTAAAATCCAAAATGCTCTCTCTACCTGACTGTGTGAATGAATGCTCTGGCAAAACAAAACAAAACAAAAACTGAATAGCTCTGATACTGGTGTATGCCTGCACAAATTACCTAAATTATCCTGCTCAAAGAGAGGCAGTTGGCAAAAAACGAACCACCGCTTAGTCATGTAGCCTTGAAATAAATGGATCCAAATAATTATCATAATTACGACGACAGTGGGTCAGTAGCTCCAATCTAAACTAAATCATAGAGTCACTGTTCTTAAGCTGTTGTAAATATCTATCTGCATCTATCTGGATATATAACTAGGACCTGTTGGCTGTTTATATCAAACTTTTTGCTGATGCACACGTGGCTGCACATTGGTTTCAATCATCTTTCCACTGCCATGAATGGCAACACATCACTGGCTGGGGTTTAGTTTAGTTTGCTGATTCCTGATTATTCCAAATGAACCAAAGTTTTATCTGGAACTAAATCAGTTTCTATTCTACCTCTTGTGAAATGTTTGAAGTGGCATAAAATCAGATCATGTAATGAACCTGCCATTTCATTTAAATTATACCGTCAGCATTTTAGATTTTTCCTGCGTAGCTGCAGATGTTATTATAGCTTCTAGCCTCTTTGAACTCCAGCTACTCTCCCTTTCGGCTTCAATTACATTTTACTTTATTACCTAATTAATATACATATGTTTTTTTTTTTTTGATGTAGAAGCCGCTGTTTTTGCATTTTCCACGCAGTCCCTGGGACCGCAGCTCCACCGGGGAGGCGTGAATATGTCTTTTAAAAGCGCGTGGTATTTGCTTTGATGTAGAGAGGTGCTTGTTGGCCTTCAAAGACGCGATGCCACGAGGTCCCCTGTGGTGTGATCTGACAGAGGATGAAAAGCCCAAGTTAAGATCGTGAGCTGCGAGCGTCTGAAGCTGAACCCCCACAAGAGAAAGGTGCAGTGTGCACCCATCGCGCTGCCCCCCCCCCCCCTACAGCATTGCGTGTTAGCGAAGTGTACTGGGTCCCTGCTGCAGTACGGAGATGCTGAACAGTCTCTGAACTGTACGCGGCACACAAAGCCAGAAATCACTTGGAACATCAATGACAAGGGGCATGACATCTGCTCTCTGTATTGTGTTTTATACTAGACTCATGTAGACAATATACATAGATATATAGATTAAAAAATGTCATCTTTTTTGCTTGGAAATGAATACTAAAGAAAGTAGTAATCAGGAAGAAATGGGTGAAAGGAGCTCTCCTCATCCTCCAGGGACTCAAACGCATCACATGGGAAATATTTATTTGGATTTGTGAGGCATGCCTGGAGCAAGGCTTTACCCCTTTTCAAGCTAAATTTGGCGTCGGTGAAAACTTTTGCTAATTACACGCAGCGCACTTTGAGCGGAGCAGACTAATACCGCGGCTTTTGTAGCGGTGAAGAGTGCATGAGCGTAATCCAGGGCCTGTTTTTCAGAGCCAGAGATCCTCTTCACCTCAGTCAGACCTGTATCTACTTAGGGGCTGCTTTGGATCAGTAATTGCAGCACACCCACTCTTTATGTAATGTAAAACCTTATCAGTGTAAGAAAACACACAGCTTTTGCTTCGTGTCTGCGCATGTGTGCGTGTGCGTGTGCACGCCGCATGTGTGTGTTCGCCGCGCGCGTGTGTTCCTGCGTGTGAACCTCAGGCGACTATTTTTAAACACCCATAGCAACCTTAATCCATCTTTAGCTGGATATGAGCTGACTTGGGCACCCGCAAGACTTGAATATTACCATAACAGGCTTCTAATAAGGCTCTGGAGTATTCAAAGGGGTGTATGGCAGAGTCTAAGTCGTCTGTGTCTTACAGAAAAATCCCATCTCTGGGTTTGGATAGAAACTCCTCCCTCCATTTTGAAATTTAAAGCGCTTTAACCTCACCGATGTAACACTGACACGGCTACAGGGAGAAACTGGTAGCGAAAAAAAAAAGTCATAAAGGTCGAGGTGCTTCATCCTCAATAAAAAAAAAAAAAAATCCCGGAGCCAACTTCTTAAATCCCACTTGACCTCGAATGATTGAAGTCAGTGAAAGGCCGTGAAGTTTTAGCCCATCTCTGTTACTTCCTTCTAGTTTTCTTTCTCAGCAAGGTAGGAGAATCATTGATCCATCTTCATGTTTTTCCCCCTCCCTGGCTCTCTTTTTTCCTCAAGGCTTCAACTTTGCATCATCACAGCCGATACCAAGCTGAGCCGCAGCCAGTATCCACAAGACGAAAAAAAACCCGTGAGAAGTACCTCAAACAAAGGTCAGCTGTGAACAATCAAAAGGCTCCGCTATGCATAACAGCTTATCCAACACTCCCTCATCAGTTCCACCACGTTAGCGGTACACGCTCACTTATGGGTCGCGTATTTCTACCGCTGGTTTCTGTTATTGTCTGGTGTAGACTTTGCAGTATTGCTCATCAAAGGGAGGGAATATTACCAGCGGAGAAAAAGCACTTCACCTTCCAGAACTCATCACAGTTAATTTCACAGGTAATAAAGTCTGCTGGATTCACTCCTTCGTGGCAATCGATCAAAATGGAAATGAATGACTCAACTTTAACCTACATGACAGCCGTAATCACAGCATTTCATGATATTCTCGGCTAATCTACGCCACGTGTTTTCCATCAAGCCCAACTTGGCAGATTACAGCAAACCATCAACGGAGATTTTTTACAATGCCAGGGTTTGTCGGCATGTTTTGAATGTCAAATGTTCAAACCGCGCCGAGCGATCGCTATTCAAAAGGCATAGGGAAATATCGAGGAGGAATGACATTTTGGAAAATTCAATTATTCTCCTTCAAGCTGAAAGTTAGATGACAAGATTGATACCACTCTCTAATCTGCATGGTAAATATGAAGCTACTGTGAGCTGTTGGTTATCTTAGTTAAGCCATAACAAATGGGGTTAAAGGTTAGACTGGCTCTGTCTAACTACGAATTCACTCATTCATTCACTCATTAATCTGCCATATCTTCTTTGTTTTAATCTGCACTTTTAATCTGATCGCTCAGCTACATGTCGGATTATGTCTTTCAAGTCATGTCTTCACAGTAACTTGCGTGAGTCACCACTGGTTGCCTAGAAACTGTCAGAGCCAACAAATAAGCCAGCACATAACTCACTGTAAAACAGGGAATTGTCAATTTCACACATAATTTGTACAGATTAAAAAAAACAAAAAAAAACAAGATATATAAAGTGCTATATACTGTACAAAGCTGTTTCGGTCTTCATGCTTAGCAAACAAGCTGCTGGCAATAGTTTCATATTTACACGTATAATCATCAGAGTATCCTCTACGAGGCAAAGAGGCATTTCCCAAAATGTTGGACCTTCTTTTAATGTAGTAAAAAGAAAATGGCACCATATCAGTGGTAATTTTTACTAGACATATCTAGACAAAACCTGTGGCTTACTGGTCATGGTGCTGGGTCACTTCACCCTCTGAAAAGCAGCTCATTTGTGCTCCCGTCTTTATCACCATCTATGTCAAGGAGAGCTTCTTCATATGCTGCCTTTCTCGTCCAGGCGGGGGGTAAAGCCATTTTGGAGTCCATTCCCTCCCGCCCGTCCGTCTCCCTCCATCATGCAGGTAGAGCAGGAACAGTTGAGGATTGACAGAGTGACGGGAAGATGAGCAAAGTGATTTACGGTTCTCCCCCTTATTATGTACAAGCAGGGTACTTTCATGTGGGGGCAGCACGTCTGTAACGTCCCAGCACGTATCCAAAATGGATTCATGTAATCATCTTGTCCTGCGTGCTTCTTTTCTTTACCTGGGTGTGCACCTCTTTAATGATCGCAACACTTCTGAGGCCTTAGGCGCTCATGCAACATGATCTCAGCATCCCGCAAGTCAAGTCGCAAATCGAACGCTACCGAAGTCCAATTCTGACAACAACTCTGAATGTGTCACTGCCTTTACAGGCGTTTAACTTGGGAGTAATTTAACAATTACAGCAGCCAGTGCTGTTGCTGCTGCATGTCTTTCTTCTTTGGAAATCATTAACAAAAGCCGTCTGAGTTATAAACTGACGTTTGCCAGACTTGTAACATTGTCAAGAGGATTTGAAAAGCAGAGAGTGGAAATGCAATGGTGCTGGCAGTGGGAAAACACTTAATTTATGAGTCTGATTCTGTTGTTTTTTTTTTGTTTGTTTGTTTCATTATTGTTTTAGAGTGAGAACGCTGTGATGGAAAAAAAAAAATTTTGTCTGTAGGGAGATATGAAAAGCTCTCATCTATGCAAGGGGAAACAAACAGCTTGTTGAGGGGGTCTGATTTAAGGGTATTTTTTTCTTTCGATAATAGAACAACAATTGAACTAATTTCGGTTTACTAAGAGAGAGCTTTCCTAATAGCAGTCAATACCTTGAGCGAACAGGAGAGGGAAAACAAGTATTTTGGTTCTGGTAAACACATCTGGATCGTTTCGCGCGCCGCACACTTCTGAAAATGAGCCAGCAGATCCGCTGTCATCATGAATGGTCATTCTGTGTTATGTGTTGTTGTCCAAATCTTCTTCGCAGCATATGCTTTCAAAATGGTCTCAGCTGACCCCTTGGAAGTACGCCCCCGCAACACCCACTGATTCTGCGCCGGCAATACGTTGTGTGCATAATTTCTGTCTTGCCAAGCAAACGCACTTGTCTTTAAATATCTTCATTTGTATTCATGTAAGTATTTCCAAAGGAGTGGAAGTCAACCCTCCACCTCAGGGCGAAGGAATGAGTCAATGTTTTCTGCCGCAGCTACAGTAGGAGTCGAGCGCAAAGACATCAAGATCGCCTCACAGGCAGTTTGTGCCATTAGGAACGCAGTGGTGTCATGAGTTTTTTTTTTTTTTTGAGCAGCTGTCATTCAAAGTGATTTGCAAAGTCCCCAAAAACTCTGCCGATGGAATGACTAAAAAGAAGCATGTGTTCATTTTTTACTACTGAGAGCAAACTACTTTCAAAAACAAAATGTAGCTTGGAAGTCAGAGTGTCTTAAATAAAACATTGTCAGATGCATATTTATGACTCAAGGAAATGTATGAAGATAGAAATAAACTCCTGAGCCAATCGTCTGTATATTAGTCATCCTAATACACAGACTTTACCTTTGAGTGTCTCTGGTTGTTTTTGACAGTTTCACATAAATCTCAAATCTAAAGATACTCAACAGCGCATGTGGTTGACTGATTTACATAATGTATGTCCAATTCTCTTTCAGGTTGTTGTAAAAGGGGGTTATACAATTATATAAGTGGTTCCAGAGGCTACAAAGGGATCACCAGAGTTATCAAAATCTCATAAGCTGAACTAAATTTCACAGCACTTTGTCCAATAGTTGTTGAGATATGTCAGTCTAGACCAAGCTGATCTGACAAGCCCAATCTGTGTTTGATCTGGAGACATGGAAAGCCTGCCTCTGCCACGAGCATGAACAAATGTAGAGATAACTCTGTAGGCTGCGTTGATTTCGATTACCACAGGCTGTTACTCAGTGAGTTCAAAATCCTCCTTGAGAGATTTGTCCCTGCTGGGGCTCTGTGACAGGTTTGGCTCCGGACACACTTTCCTGTTTCTTTGACAGTGATTAAGAGAAGGCTTTCATGGCCAAGCAAACACACTGGAACTGGAACTGAGTATATAATGTCCATCATTATGGCTGCAATGTAAATAAAGTAAATTCACTTGTCTCCTTTTATTTGCGCTGCGTTTATAGAATAACGTCAGCAAACATTAAATGACTGAGGCGGTCATTTTTCTATCCTGCCAATCGTTTTTTTTTTTTCTAGGTGTTTGATCATTTATGTTGAATTGATTGACTATTGTGCACGAATATATTCGGTGTTAGAATGCAGCTCCCCTCAAGCAGACTTCAAAGATTACTGCCGCAGACATGTCGCTCAGAGGATGTGTATCATTCTATTTCAGGAAATCTGAAACGGCGTAAGTCTACAACTGAAAATAACAACAACCATCATAATAATAACGCAAAACAATGAAAGGAAAGCCAGAGCTGAAACGATAAATAAAGTACGCCGATCACAACCTTGTCGGGAAAGATACAAACAGTCTGCTGCTGTCTTATCTTCTGCTTGTGTCTACAGGAAACTACTGGTGTCTGTTTACACAAGCCTCATTCTGGGACCTGTTACAAATGCTTTAAGCTCAGCCCAGAGACTATTTTAAAGCTGCTTCCAATAGGGCTGTTGTTAGGCAGCATGGAAATGGGCTACCCACTTAATTCCACCTGCAGTGATATTGACACTGTATATGTGTGTGTGTGTGTGTGAGTGTGTGGCTTTAGTGGTGGAGGAGGTCTAAACTATATTGAGCTCCTGTAATATGACCAACTGTTTTTATCGTCCCTCTTGTGTAGGAGGGGAAATGGAGAGTATGGAGTCCAGTTCAATTCATGCTCACATCGTTGTACATTAAGGCACTTGCTGCCACCCTCCACCATCTACCACACACATACATATACACAGCCCCATCGAGAATCAGAAACGTAGTGTTTTGTTCCAATTATAGCTTTGACAGCCTTCTCAGCCGCAAAGCATGATGCCACTGGTCCAGTCCCTGGGGTGTCCAGGCCGGTAATTGAAAATCAAGTCCTTGGCTATGCCAATAGGGCTTGAACCTCCTGTCCCTATACATGCACTCGCACACACGTATTCACTAATGTGCAATTTCTTTTCGCGACAAAGCCCTGTCTCCCTGACGGCCGAGCTGATGTATGTGACACTTCAGACTTCCAACCAATTCTCGTCCATCTCCGGAGAGATGGGAGCAGCGACAAGAGGCCGAAGCTGTCGCTCGCGATCGTTCAACACATATTATAACTTAGAATTTAGCGACCTTTACAGCGCCTGCAATCCAGAGGAGATGACTACTTCCTCGTTGTTTGGAGCCTTACACATCATGCAAGTTCCCTCCTTCAAATGTTCCTTTCCAACCACGGTATGTTTCTATGTCATATGGCGAAAAATAAATATATATATTTGTTCATTCAAGGACAAATAAATGTTCAGTTTGTGATCCTACATACATGATGATGCTTATGTTTGAGTCTGTGTACATTCCAAAAACAGAAGTCCCAATAGATTTAAATGGGATTTCAGATGCAGTGCTGCATAAAAGATTGCGTCAACGCCACTCACAGACAGGGAGCATACGGAAATCCACTGTACTTAAACATGTTTTACAGCTGACGTCTCTAAGACCCCAAAAAATAGAAGTAATAGCAGACTTCCAAAACATGTTTTTAAGCAGTTCTCGCAAAATCAGTTAGAACGATGAAGCCAATAAAACAATGTGATGCATGTTGTAAAAGAGGGCCCGCAGAGCTGAATTACAAAAGAAACATCAGGGGTAAGGGGATAAGGAGGTAAATGTGTTACAATGCAACATAACAATGTCTGGAAGGAACAAACGCTATGCTCCAAGCTGCTCGTGGCACTTTCCTCCATTTTTGAGCAGCTGAAAATATGATGAGGGTAAATGCAGGACTGTTTCCAAAAGCTAAAAATGTTTTGTTTTGGGTTGTTTTTTTTTTAAAGCACATCTTGGCGTGTAGTATTTATGCAGTCACTTTTTTGGAGCCATTAATCGGCATTAATCAGCTTTACCACATTTATATTCCTTCCCATTTCGAGCTGTCATCTGACAGGAAAAGCTGTGAATCTCAGTTGCACAACAACAACGACAACAATCAGTTCCCTCGGTGGCACTGACGTTCAAGTCGGCCTCTTTCGCAACCTGTAAGGTGCCCCTCACGCGCGGTCACTAATGTCCTCGAGCAGCTGAAAGAGGCTGTGTCACTGCTGTTAACTGTGCATTACCTCGAGCTTTTCTCCCCTCTCCACAAAGCATCCCATTGCTTCTCCAGTCAAACTGCCACTACAAGTTGAGCTGTAAAGCCCAAACGGCTCACTCAGTCCCGCGACGGAGGGACTGCAGCGAGACGGTACAAGTGGATTTGACTGATTGAAATGAAGAATGAAAAGGAAGTGTTGTTTGTTTATTGCACCCAAAGCTTGACCGCAAATTAAAGTGGGAGGGTGAGAAGGAGGCTGAGTTTCCTCAAGCTTGACAACCTAAAGCTGCGCTGCCGCTGTGCGCAAAATATATTTCTGTCAAGCAAGGTCTCTGTACACTGGAAATCATGTTTGACAATAAAGCGAGTGTGATGCAACGTTATAATCACGAGCAAGACGTCATGCAAAGATCACTTTTGGCAGTGGCACATTGGACACTTCTCCTTTTATCACAGCCTCAGTTTGTTGGGTGTCAAAGCAAGACAGAAAGGCAATGGAGTGTAAAACAAAACAACCTCTTTCTTTTTGCAGCCATTCTTCCCTTTTCTGGATGCTTCTGGTGCTGTGTGTGTGTGTTCTGAACACTTGAACCCCCTTTTGGAAGTCAAACCCAATTCATAATTGGCTTCTTCTGCTCAGTTTTTCTAATTAATATCAACCTCAGTGCTGAACAGCGTTTCCTGCCAACCTTATTATGTGTATACGAGGGTGTCTTTGCTCGTATTTCAGATGCAAACCTATGTTTGTGTGTGTGTGTGTGTGTGTGTGTGTGTGTGTGTGTGTCAGACAAAGGAGTGTGGGTCTGGGTAATTTCCAATGTGTGCAACTCTAGGTTAAATTAATCGTTTCATTTCTGATTTCTCCCAGGGAAATCCTGCACCAGCACCAACTGACAAGATTCCTCACAAGACCCGGCTTGTCTGTAATTGGCGCATATGCATTTTCAGTCATTGCCTAATCAGAAATGCATGACTTTTTAAAAGGCGTGGGGACGCTGCTGTTTCTGAAATAGCGCCTCAAAGCAGGCAGACCTTTCAAAAAACGCCTTTTCTAACAATGCGTGCATTAATAAGGCAGCGTGGATGAGAGGTGCACTGAGCAAATCACTGAGCAGAGATACGTCAGATACCTTACAGCGTCAACGCACTGAATACATGGCAACAACGCAACAACTTACTGTCATCACAACACGCTTTGGGACCTGAATGTCCCAGGGGGCTGCTGCATGATAATGTGCAGATGTCGTAGGTTCACATCACAAGTGCTCCGGGCATGAATATTCTCAGGATACTAGCAGAAAAAAAAGACAACAAACTGCTCAGAATAGTTGTCATGTGTCAGCATGCTTGTTGGGGAACATATCTTGCTGTTGGGTGCCACTGCACTGCTGCAAAGTGACACATCTCTATGTTTGATTTGGAAAGAATGACTGAACTTTTCTCTATGGATGAATGAGTCATTTAGAAGATTTGGTACAAAGGTGGAATATCAAACACTTCTTGACCATCTGGAAAAACAAACCAAAAAAAAAGTCTGACTTAATGGGCCACTCAAATCTGGCTCCCATGAACCAAATTCCCACCCAGCAGCTCCTGCTTCTAGTTAGAGCCAATGCATCATTGCTGTTCTCAAGACGTAAGATTTAATGGCAGAAAAGGTGCCCTGTTTCATTTAAGAAAAGCAGCTTCACCCCGAGGGCATATGCAACCAACCGTCTGACTGAGCTGCAAATCTTTTTTTGCAGTCAATGAAAGCCTATTGAAACACGATTGCTGGTCGTTCAGTAACACGGTGGGTTAATATTTCTGCACATTTTTTGCTTCTTATATCGAGATCAGAGAAGGTGTGTTGTTAGGCAAACCCCTAAACCCTAAACCAGGCCTCCCGTAAGCTCAAAATCAATCATTGCACATCTTTCTCCCCGTCTTGTGCGCTGTCCACGGTGCTGACCGCGCGTCTGTTTGAATGAGCTCCACCGCAGGAGCAGACCACAGCCACGCACCCTTCACCGTGCGGCTCACCAGCCTCGAACACCCTCAGGTATACACGAGCAGGTAACAGCTCACCTTCAACTTCGTCTTCGGGCAGGTTCACCGGAGCGCTGTAGGAGAGGATGTCAGGGATGGTGCAGATGCCCCGGTACATCAGTGTGGAGGTGACTGGGTGCATCGGCATGACTGCGACCTTTGGGTGCCACCTGCGCCCTCGTCATACAGATATGTCTACAGAGAGGATCCCAACTTCCCCCCACGGACACAGAGGGAAGGGAGAAGCGAGTCCATGAGGGGTGAGGTGGGAGGCGATGGATTCCGCAGCGTGTCCGCCGAAATCTTGCTTTTGTTCAACGACGGAATAGCAGGGAAAACAATACAGGGGGTTGTCTTACCTCATTGCAGTTTTGCCTTTTTTTTTTTGGTCTTGAAAAACAATTTCCTGATTAATACACAAAGTCACTGGGATCGAACAAAAACTACCTCAGACCGAGACAATGCGCACATATATGCAACAGCATCAACCAAGACAAGCTCCACATCGGAGCCAATTAGTGCAGGTTATTTGTCTCTGCTGTAAAGTGATCAGTCGATACGCCGATTTGTAGGTTATCAATCCATTGATTGTTTGTGCTTTCAGTCCCGGCGTTTGTCTGCCGCGAGCAAATCCATGCATCCACTTGTTGGATACGTGCGCTCACTTGACGCACTCCGTCCTCAAGCTCCAACCACCTCCATATAATCCACAGGAACGGCGCGTTACACTCAAAAAGACAATGACTCTATGTGTGGCTCTTGAAAGCGTGAAAAGATGACAAAGTCAAACGCGTGTCCGGATCCACGAAGACAATAATTGTTGGCTCCCTCTTAATTGGTCATGGGTACGGAGGCGCATTGCGATCCAGTGGTTCCATCTTCAGTGGAGGAGTTTTATTTTTTATGTTTTCTGTTAAAGGAAGCTCTCTGCGTGGATCTGATATGTAGTCATCTCTCTCTCTCTCTCTCTCTCTCTCTCTCTCTCTCTCTCTCTCTCTCTCTCTCTAGTCTTACGCCCCGTCACTCTATCTCTCTCATACATACGATTACACGCACACACACACACTGTATGAGTGTAGGCAATACCTCCAGAAAAACACACCCCTTCCTCCCTTCCTCCCTCCCTCCCTGCCTCTCTTTCTTTGTGTTCAATGGCTCTACCGGTGCGCTTAACGATGTTAGACTAAAACCTTATGAGTGTGATTGATGACTGTGTGTGGCAGGTGTGTGGCTGAGTTCTACCTATGTGCCGAAACTATAAGACAAATGAATCCACATGCTTACGTATATTCCATATGGCTGATATATGACCACAATTCATTTGAAGTAGTTATGACATAAAGCTGCATCCTTTAGCTGAGGTGTTGTGCTGTGGGAAGTGTTTTTTTGTGGCTGTGAGAGGAAGCAGAGTTAAGATTCCCTTTGGCTTTCTGTCTTATCATCTTCAATTGTATGCTTTGCTGCGCCGCTATCTGTGCAGAACGACCCCATTGAAATGAACAGTTGTACTCTTCAATGGACATGGTTGACTAAGCAGTTCAGAGTCAATTTGAATGGAGACACACACACTTCTTCTTTGTCTTCTTGGTAGTTCCCTGATATGTATCACTTTTTTTGGTGGGACTCTAGATGTCAGGTAGGTCAAAAATATGAAAAAAAGAGAAAAACTGTCAACTACAAGGCCATCCAGGGACATTTTGGGACCCTGGTTTGCACTCACCCATTCACACAAACATTCATGGACCGACGACAGGGGCTGATGCTCATCAGTAGCGATGTAACAATAAAAAGCTCACCCATACACACAGACAGATACACAGACAGTAAAACCCATGGCAGCAATGTCTTCAGTTCTTAGCCATGGACACAACATGTGCAGATTTACTAGATGACCCACACACCCTGGGTGACCACTTGATGACCCGTCTATATCTTGGCATATAATGTTATTTGATGGTCTTATGGGGAATGTTTTAGGGAACACAGCAATAAAAGTGATTTACTATGATGCAAAGTGGTTATGGAAAAATTCACAAGTCTATTTACTGGCTCCACAGTAACCCTTGTTGTTTTTATATTGGGCTTTACTTCATCATCATTTGGGGAACCTACGGAGAATCCTCACCTCAGTCTGCAGCTACTCTTCAGCTTCATAATGAGTCTCGGTTCACTACATGTCTGGCCTACTGGCATTTTCAGCTGCAACAGGCAGCTGTTTTCAGAGAAAAGGCACCAAACAGCAGAGAGACACATTTAGGAACTAGCTGGAGAACGTGGTGGGACATTTAAAGCCAGAAAAGTCCCTCAGGACTTGTTAGCTACCAAAGCAGAGCTAAAAGATATCCCCATATGAGCTTAACAATTGATGATATGTTCACAACATGTTCTAACAGATTTAAGTATGTGTTTTTAGCTGTTGAACAGGACCTGGGATCTCCATGATCTCAAAGACTGCATTATGGATGCCATCCCAGAAACACAATCAGGCAGTCTGTGAAAATATATCTGAGGACAAGTGCTTAGTATACAGGAATAGCCAGGAAAGATGTGTGCCTTTCTTTGGCAAGATTACCTATACCACAGGCTGGTCCTGATCAGTTATAATCTACAGCGTCTGAATTGGTTATATAACCCTTGAAAAAAACTTTAAAACTTTACTCGGTCACTGAGTTGCAGCGTTCTCCACACATGAAAACATCCACTGCGCAGGCTGGCATTTCCTAATGCTCAACAGACCATTGGTCAGTCTGACAGTGTCAGCAGTGTACAAGAACCGCTGGCTAGATACAAAAGGGCACCACCAACTTTGTATCCTTGGGTGACATGTGGCACCTTTTATTTCCACAAAAACAGTCTACCTAAAGCCCTCTCAACAGGAGGAAACGTTGAAGGTCAGACCACTTTTAAAATCCAATAGCAGTACTGTTCAGACTCCAATGCGTCACAAGGCTCTTTTGTCACTGAAAATGTTTTAATGATTACCCCAGCCATGTTAAGGTTTCTCGCATTCTGTCTGTGAGAGGTGAGCTTGTGTTAAGGCTGGCGCTAGATGGCAGCCACCCCAGTGTCTCCTTACACTGTTGTTTGGTCATTGAATGCTGAATGATGTTTGAATCTGAAACAGTATCCGCGGAAAAAGGCAAGAACAACAGAATCTTATACATCATAGCATAATAATAGCATATTATTAAGTATATCGAAAACCTTTTCGTGCCCATATTAAAACAAGTTTTCATGCCCATATTAATTCAGCAGGTGCAACTCTGAATGAGGACAAGAACATATTCTGTTTGAGTTCCTAAAGTGCAAAAATGACTAGCAAATTACTCCAAACAGTTCAGCAGCAGATTCCAAGTGTTCTGAAGCCAAATGATTACACTGAGGATTCAAGAGTCCAATATTTCCCTCATTAAGTCCTAGATTTTCCTCACTCACCATGCATCAGCCTACAGTGGTCTGCCTTCATCTGCTCGTGAGTTCCTCTTTCCAATACTCATATTGTAAATGTGACGCTGACACTCATTTTGTATTCAAGTGCTTATACTCGTGTGAATAATCACTAAAAAGCTACTTCTGCATTTATTGTTGACTGATGAGTGCAAACGTATTGCTGCACAATACATCATTTGAATCAACTTGTCAGTTATTTCAATTAAAACTGCATTTTGTTGCACAAGCAAGACAGTAAGACTAAGACTGTCTAGCCTGACTTGAGGACCCGTCATCCAGTCTTCCCACTTCTCAATGAAGAACATGACTGAATAAAGCTGTTAGATTCTTTGTGTTTTTACCTTCAACAAACTTAAGTATAGATACAATGAGTGAGTGCATAAGGTATGGTTTATGTTGCCATAATGAATTTTCAACCTGCTGTTCCACTATAGCTGTTTTTATTATAACTTAACAGGAAAACTATTGAGTGAATATTAAAAACCTGGGATCTCAGAGGGGATAGATGACATCGACATTTTTTGTTATTCAGCCAAAAACTGACAGTGATCGGAAAAAAAACTGAAATCCTCACCCTATTGCTTCATTCTTACCCCACATCTCATCGTCAGATAAACAAAGAGAAAGTCTTCATGAGATTGTAACAAGGACAAAGCACAGAGAAGAGCCCAGGTACCCACACAAGCGGCCTGATTGAATTGTTGCAGATGAGAGGGAGAAGGAAGGGAAAGACTGCAATTTCATGTGAGACTACCTGCCAGAAGTTATTACACCCAAGGATTTACCATCTTTTCAAAAATAAATAACTCCAAATTTCCAGGATGACAAAAAATAAATAAGCCGGATCGTATATGTGAAAAACATGTGGACACTTTTTCTTATAGCTATGGAATCCATACGATGAGGGCTTGTTGTGATGCTGCTGCTGTGGTCAGATCCGTCTGCCCCCATGGAACCTAGAAACCTTTTCAATTCTGAATACGTCCTTGGCTATTGACCAAAAGCAGAAAAAAGTATTGGAGTGAATAATGGGCCATACTGTGAACCCATTGAGCTGCTCCAGGATTATAAGCATGGAGCCAAAGAGAGCTGGAGACTGAAGGGGACAGATGCAGGAAAAAGCTTTTCCTCTGTATGAGAGAAACAGGAAAGACAGATGTGGTCATTTCACAACACTTATGTCATTAAAGCTAGTTAATATAGTTAGGTGCATTTACAGAACGTCTGCGTGGTGTTTTGGGAGTCTGAAAATGCTGACAAAAGTCAGCCATTACTGGCTGAGCTCTACCTTGGATCACTCCACCATCCCACAGTCCCATTACACATCCAGTCATCCTCTGTTGAGAGAACTGGCATCATTCTTCTTTTCAGATTATGCCTTTCCTCCACAAAAACATGGCTGGCCTGGTGCTGCCATTCTTAAAAGTTTCTGCCTGTAGAAATTGGAGTTCCAGTCTGTCAGGGAATTATGGATATGCCAATGGCCGCCTGCGCTGAATCCGCTTCTGAATGAAGCTGCAGGATCAACATAAGCTGCACCGCAGGCCCAAACATGTATTCCCTCAGTGTTTTGGCTTGTGTTTGTTACCACGATACGCCCTCTTCCTTTTCTTTCCTCCTTTCCTTGCTGGGAAGCCCCAAGCTGGACCCCATCGATGGTTTTCAGAGGATGGTGGTGCCTGTTTGAAGTGCTGCTTTGCTATTTGGGGAGCTTCCGCCGGGAGGAGGAAAAAAAAAAAACTCTTTATTTGGGGAAGAAATGAAACAGCAACCCCTGGTGGCAAACAGATGCACGCTGGTTCCTCCCTGATGTAACAAGCTCTTGATCTTCCAAATAAAAATCATGCAAGCTTTGAAGGGGGCTGACACTTTGAGGGTATACAAGGTACTGTTGTGTGGAAAGGAAAAAGAGACTGCAGCATTTGGAGTCTGAACAGAATGGCATCATTTAGAATATTTTATGCCTCCTGTTATGCCTTGATTTGTCTGGCAAAGTGTATTAAGCCCATGTAACACCTGAACCATGTCCAATGACTGAAGGCTGAGAAGATCAGCAACCCCTTATGAAAAATAAATGTTCATTATTTTTAGCAGTATGTTCCATTTACTAAGAGTATGCCTTGTTCAAGTAGAGCTCCTGGGCACACTTATGATGCTTGTGATTGAGGACAATAAAAGTCCCCACAGGGATTCAACAAAGCACGTCAGAATCTGGTATCTAAAATAATGAAATGAGCATCATAAAATCGTGAATCACGCATCCCACAAATAATGAATGAAAAGGTGAAAATGGCCTGAGGAAATAATAACCCCAGTGGCACCAGGGATTACATTAGTCAGCATTTAGTGCTTGTTCAAGAAGCACTGTGCCCTTCTTGCCCATCATGAAGGTTTGGATTGATTAGATGTTTCTGAAGTCTGACTTTCATAAAAGAGTTTGACTTTTTCGGATAATGTCCAGCACAACAAAAACTGTACATATAGGACTCTTTAATCAAACCGTGTTTTAGATGCCTAACCGTAAGCATACCCTATCCATTGCTTATCCACTGCAGCATGGCAGCTGATGCCATACAAGGTGGCAACTGTTCATCAGTTAGGAACTAACCATTCATTACACATTCACACACTGATGGTGAGGCCTTCAGGAGCAATTTGGAGTTCGGTATCTTGCCCAAGGAGACCTGGACGTGCAGACTGGAGGATGCAGGTGATTGACCTGCCGATTATTTGACTAGTGGACATCCCGCTCTACCTACCGAACCCATGACCATCATGTTTGCTATGCGAAATGAGAATTTTTGAAGCACATGCATTGGAAGTCGGAAAAGTGTTGCTGTTGGACATCATCAACTTTAGTCATTCAGTATTACTGTTCTTGTTCTTGGCAGCAGGGTTGAGACAATAATCATCGGTGCTATTATATACAGTGTGATCCAAGAAGGTCAAATCATTTCACTTCCCTCAAATGGTTTAACTGGAGTCTCCTTCGCCTTAAAATAAATATCAGTATTTGATTAACCTTTTATTAATCAATTATTGGTTATTGTAAAAATGGGACACATGGGTGTTGAGGGCAAATGAGCCTAAACTAACTGCTCCAAAGCTATGTGAGTAGATTTAAATGCAAAGATAACGCCGTGCATATATCACCCAGGCCACTGCTCATTAAAAACAGAAACCCTGTGCTGCTGGCCAGCCCAGGATTATCCCCCCGCGATTTTATGAAATGTAATGTTCCATTAAGAGTGCATCAATCAGATTTGAAATGATTTGGATGCCCATTAGTCCTTGCTGAGCCACAGTTCTGAGGCCACTCCCAGCGTAATGATATTGAACAGACGCGGGAGACATCATCTTTTGAAATCATCCATTTGCCCCCAGCTTCTCCCACAAACCACAGTGAGGTCAGACAGACTGTGTTACTAACAGCCAGAGGAGTCTGAGCAGCAGATGAAAAAAATCTGGGAACCACTCAGGACTTAGGGCGGAAAACTTCTCGGTAGCCTTTTCTGCCTTAAGCTCCAAGTTTGAGGGATATCGCACGAACACAAGCGCCACGCTCACTCTCCCTCTAGAATGCTAATACCATCTCCCGAACATCAAAGTTGGGGAAACTAGGGTAAGAAAGCCCCGTCATGTTTACCTCCTGAGTGAGCTGCCGAGTGTTTACACACCTTTTCTACAGAACGGTTTCGACACATCAAAAAAGTCTGTTTTCCCCTCTCATGACCCAGAAATGAAAGACAACACTGAAGTGAAGTGGAGAGACGAACCGCAAGGGAATTTAGCCTTTTGAAAAAAAAAAGTTAAGCAAACTCCAAGTTCACAAAGAGTGAGGTGAAAACTGATTGAATAACTGTGACACTGGCGAAAATGTTCTTTGTAGTCTATTTTGCCCGAGTATTCCTGAGGGCCGGAGATATCCCGGTGGAAGTCTTCAAACATGAAAAAACGCATGTCATGTGCTTAGCATATTGCATGCATAGTCGTAGCACCCTTGTTGCTTTGAATATCACATCCATACTGTCAACCTGTAGATATAAAAATGATACAATTTGAAGCATTGTTTTTCGAACATCCTTAGGGACACATCCTAGAAATCCACATCCTACAAATTACACTTTCTCTAACTTTTCCAAAGTGTTGCAACTATAAGTCAGCTATTGAATCACCTCCTCAAGACTCTCCTCTATATGGAAATGGGGGGTGGGAATGCAAACGTCTTCCTGGTTAAAATCAATTATTCACAGCCATCTCTAGGGATATGCAGGCCCTGGCAGTTTCCATAAGATGATTCGAAGTGTGCGAGTTTGAATGTGTGGAGGTTCAAGCTAAACCCTTTAGCATAATGTGAGTAACATTCAGCATGAGGACTGTGTCCACGGCGAACCCTCCCCGCCGCCCCCGTCTCCTCCATGACCGAACCCCACTGAGAAAATGGGCCTCTCAGACAGGTCTGCAAGAGCAGATAGGAAAAGGTTACACTGTCTCTTTAGTGTCGAGTCTTACTGGCTATCCCACTGCTGGGAAGTTGTGAATGTTTTATAAAGGGAGCGCACTGTTCCTCTACAGCCTTTTGTGGCTGAAACCATTGTGTGTGCATGTGTGTGTGTGTGGGTGTGTGCGCCTGCTCACCTGTTCTATACCTTTTCCTCTTTCTTCTTTTTATTTCCCCCCCTTATACGTGTAGCCTGCCAGATGAAGAGGAGATTACGTCCACTGCACTAATTGTTATGTACTGTTCAATATGAGTGCACGCGCGCGCTTCTGTTTGGGTGACGTGAGGTGTTCAAAGCACCTGTTCAGTATTTCCAAACAAAATAATCAGTGCTTTAGGGCTTTTTAGGACAGGATTTATTTCTAGCACTATAATTTAATCGTGAGCGTATGCTAAAGAAATCCTGTTTTTTATTACATTATTCACAAAGCTAATTGCCTAATTAAAAACAAAAGGTCAGCAGATGTACTTAGAATACGATAAAGGAAAGATGAAATAAGAAAAAAAACGCAATATATTATAATATAATTATTATAAATGTTAGAATATTATGCGTTTACAAATACTGGGGAAACTGTTTTTGAACATGTTTCCATGTCTTAATTGGTTAAACATGTCCTTGAGGTAAATTCCAGATTAATTAGCTGCAATATAGATGGCTTGTAAATTAATGAATATTAATATGGTGAAGTAAACAATATACCATGAATACATGAATAAAAGGCTGGCACACAGTGACTTATCTTCATACGAAGACACTGAAGTGTCCAAACGTTAGGCTGTTAACATTTAAAGGCTGCAAATCGATCAGAGTGCTCCAGTCCCGTTTTTTTTTTCCTAGAAGTTTGCCCTCCTTAAACTGAGAAGCTCCTGATTCAGACAAATAAATATCCTTGCGAGTGAATTTTACAGTACAATCTAATAGAGAAGAGAGACGTGCTGATCATTTGATCATGTGTAATGGGTTTTTTTATACAATCGTTGGCATCACTTACAGAGACAAAGAACATTTAGGCTTCATTCAAAGTTGCAATGTCACTTTCCAGCATGAGTCAGCCAAGTGTTTGTCAGTCATGCCCCTCTCTCCCCATAAGTCAGTTCATTTTCCGCCCTCACATTTGTCATCCACTCTGATGAGCTGTCTACCTCGAACGAGGAACTAACTAAAGGCTGAGTTAAGTGCATATTTAAAGATACCACAGGCGCTGGAGATGTGCAGTAAATAAATCTCTCGCTGGACTCCTCGGCTACTTCAAGTCAAAAAGAGAATGGAGCAAAATGAAACGCAAAAGGTTTGAGAAACAGCAAACCGAGAAGGCTGTGAGTTGTCTTGGCTCTGCAGACTGCAGACTCCAAATCAAATCGAGGCTTCTTCGAGCATTCTGTCACAACTCCAGCTAGATCATAACATTCATTCTGTTTATTGCCGTGCTGCTATACTAACTCTCATGTCATTCCAGATCCAGCAACTACTTCCTGCCCTGCTTTTTTTTTAATGCAACAGACTTCCCAAACTACTCCACATACCATCATTTCCGCTAGTATTTAACCAGTCTATCCTTTTTTCTGGTTTGATCATTCTATCTCCTGCTCCGAAGGTTTTGACTCTTCTTTGGTTTTTGATTAAAACTTAAAATTTCACTCTAATATGATTGTCTCTGTGTTGTGCTTATCATTACTACAGCGTTTCTTTTGAATATAGTCCAAATAAAGTCAAGGTTATGTTAGCTTCTAGGTTAATAAGATAAATTGTCTTTTGACTGTGCAAACGCCAAATGAAACTGAGGCTACGATAGCGTGCGAGCAGCTGGCCAATAATGTCTATGTTAAGCACACCTTCTACAGCTTCATCTTAAATCTATTTCTAAAACAAAGTGTCCGTGTGGACATGGTAACTAGCATAACCAGCTAATTTAACTGGTGCTGCTGAAGTCACACAGATAGGAAAGCACGAAATTTCCGTGACAAGCTCATCTCCGGGTAAAGACACAAGGACAAAGATACTGTAAACTAATATTATAGTGTGGTATCCTTTCAACTAATGGTAATTATTTGGTTATTGTAGCAAGCTGGGGGTATAAGTCCGTTTAAATTGTCTGTGCGATTCTTTCAATCAGCTGCCTCTTTGCTACCCTCTCATTATGCGGGTACTTACAGTATAAACCTGTGGCTGATCACAGCAGTCAATAAGGTCTGATAGCCACGCGCTTTCATTAATGTTTGTTTGCTGTCAACAGCTCCTCTCCACTTCACTGCACCGGGTCACCCCCTGAATGCAAAACAAGCGATGCTCCACCGCAGCGTCCTGTATTAGTACCTTAACAGTACTTTACTACATTGCTTTGTGACCCAGTAAGCACTCAGAGGAAAAGTGGATCTGAATGCTGACCTGCTATGCGTTCTCTTTTAACCTTTCCTGGCACGTCTGCCTACATGTGTTTGCTCTGTAAGCAGACCGTGAACAAAGAGATGGAAAAGAAGTTGATAGAGCTGATGGTTCTGGTTAATATTACATGTGGATGGAGTCCACCTTTCATTACAGCTCATCCTGTCATGAAACAGCAATGACTTAATTGCATCATTCATTCTGAAATACATGGCTTTTCTGATTAAATATAATTTTCCACTCTTTTCTTGCTTAATGATATTCATGATGGACGCGATGCATTCATTTCATTTTAAACATCTAAGCCATTTAAATGTCAGTTTTATCCCGCTCGCAGCTGTAAGGGATGTAAATGCTGGAATGCATTTACCTGAACATGGTTAAATATTTTATATAACATACAGTAATGACACGCTGCTTCGTAATTCTGCAATACATATAGAAAGCTGATTAGATTAATCCCGCATTACTGCATGCATACATTATAAAAACAATGCATTAAAATGAGAAACATGCCTCATTTAATGCCTTTCAATTCAAGAAGGCATGAGTAATGTTCCACCTTTTTTTTCTTCTTTTTTTTTCTCCACACTGCGGTATCCTGTCTTTAGCCTCTCGAATTGGCTTCGCTTAATCCAGCTTGCGATGACTGAAAAGTGCAAAGATGAAATCAATCTCAAAGGTTTCCAACAGTCACGGGCCTGTCAAAGGAAAACAGCTGGTGCCAGTCTGTTTTTCCCAATGAAGGGCACCCTGGTGTCCTGGTTGTGAGAGGACGTATTGATGATAGGCAAACTGGAGCCAGATTTTCACCCAGACATAATGCAATTTAAACCAATTTTTTGGAAAACCGGCAAGAGAAAACGCATAGGCGCCGTTCTCCCATCGTTCCACACACATCCGATGTTTTCGTCTTGTCATTTTTCATTTTTACAGAATGCTCGCAGGTGTGACAGAAGGATGGGTGCAGCGCCGCTAATTTCTGCTTGCTTTTCAGGGAGCCCTTCAGACATCCCCTGTGCAGACTCTGTTGACGAATTGGACTTCTAACAAAGCCGTAGTTCAATGAAGCCACTCAATAGGTCCTGTCTATCAATCTCGTCCTCCTCTCTCGCAACCCTCACAACAGCGTTTCTACCAGGTAACAGCCCGTGGTCGATACTCCCCCATTGTGAAAGACTCCATTTCCCTGTGACACTATGACTGTGTGTTCACAGCAAAGTATTGACACAGATGGACCCAGTGTTATTTCCTCTTCCACTGCTTGCCGTCCACTCAATCTGTGCTGGATAGTAACATGTTGTATAATTGTGACACATTTGGCTCTGGCAGAAAGCTCCGCAAGTCATTCATTCATTACATCAATGTCATGACTTCAAAGGAAAAGATTTTTCATCCGCTTGTACTGTGAGGTGAAGAATGTGTTTTTCGATATTCCTGAATTCATTCATCGCATTAACAAAAATCATTAATAACAATATTTTCTTTACTGAAATGGTTTCATGGCCATGACTTGGTGCGTTAAAAAATATCCACAGTGCAAAGAATCCCGAGTTGTTTTCATACAAGACAGTTAAATTCCCCTGAGGACTATCATTACGCAGAGAGAAAGGCCCGTCAACCAATCAGCAGCACCTACAAATTCCAGGTGAACTTTTTTGCTTTGTTTTCATTTTGTATTTTTACTTTTCTTCATTCACATTCATGACCACATGACAGAGATCTCATACTAACAGTGAAAATGAATCACTGGCCAGAGAGCCTACAAACATCATGTAAGAGGAACACCCATTTAATATCCTTGAGTAAAGATGGAAGCATCTACATTTGTTATTGTTTATGTATTCAGATTTGTCCTTTTTCTTTTTGTCTCCCGTCTGCCTCAGTAGCTGTATCACTATACAAAATTCTACCTGCAAAACTTTATTGTTAGCGCAGTTATTTTAGTGCCAGAGCGCTCAAATTGTGATGGATGATGTAGAGGAGGAACATCTGTATGCGTCCGCTATACCTTTGAGCAATAATACCAATATAATTGCTTCATACAGTATTTTTTCTCCCCCATTAAATTATCAAATCCATCTGCTACAATACTACAATACAACCCAGCTTCAATATGAGCTTACAGCCCCAGTGTGTAAGATTTAGGTGGATCTATTCAATCAAATGTGGTAGAAATATAATATTCATATGTTTTCATTAGTGTGCAATCACCTGAAAATAAGACTTGATATGTTCCACAGAGTCCGCCATGGTGAACTACCTACGGTAGCCCAGACAAACTAAACACTGGCTCTCGATAGAGCTTTTCACAATTATCGTGCATTTTGTCACCAACGTAGTTTCTCCCTTTTGCTCGGAAGGAGAGGAGGCAGCCATTCGACATGTTTATAATGGACACTTTCAGAAGCACATTACTTCCATTAAAGACTTCTTACACTAGAAAACTTCTATATTTCTATTTTTTCTAATAATAATAGTGACAGAAAATTAGATTGGTATCATATTTGAAGTATTCTCTGACTTCGGTTAGATCAGTGAGAATTGTCTTTAAGGTATTTATTTAGAAATGCAAAACTGCTTTACATGCAGTTTGTAAAAATGTGCCCTACACACTGAATACCGCGTGTCAGTACACAAGCCTGTCTTTTCGGATGGATTAAGAGACTGCCGGTGCGATGAGGGGTCCCCATGACCGCGGACCCTTATCTAGAGCAGCTTTACAGCAGCCTTGATGAGCGAGAAAGATAACAGAGCAGGAACAGTGAGCAAGGTCAGCAAAAGGCTGACTGACAGTCACATCTTCCACAGACAAGCTGGAGATCAGAGAAAAACAAATCTCCCATTGGGAGACAACGTTTTGTCTTTGAAGTGTCCAGATCGGATTCTGCAGATTGAACTCATTATTACTGTTGTTCTTCCCCTTCTTCCTGCAAACACATTCATGTGCTCATATCAGGATTTATTAGCACAAAATTTATAAGAAAGCCGCAACCATATTTTGACCAGACGATCCTGACTCGAGTTGCACTTAATAGCTTTCTCCTGAAATGTCAGTAAAGTACTTCTCTGCAGTATTTGGCATTCAAATGATGTGTACCTTATATACTTGTAGTAGTGGACAACATTTCTAATTTCTTTCTCATTTATTTTTTACATTAGCACATTAGCACCAGAGCTCCAGCGCAAACACACAAATATAGACCAGATACATACACACTCCTGCTCTCTCTCCCTCTCTCTCTCTCTCTTCTGGTGCTCTGTGGATGGAGCTGCACCACTATAATAACCCGGTGTTGATTGTAACCAGCGAACCAAAAACATTACTTGGTCAGCATACAAATATGTTGTGCTAGCCGTTGAGCAGTGGGTATACAATGAACCATAAATCATCCCTTATCCGCTGCTGATCGAATAAATCAGGGGCTGCTTTATGCCGACAGAGGGTCATTTGTATTCTGATATTTTGATATTTATGTATTCCTAACATTTTAATGTTGATCAGCATGCGATTTGTTCTTTGCATTACTCAAAACGATGGCTTCAGGCATCACTCAGAGCTTTACAGGAAAAGGCTAAGTGTCTAAGAGTGTCAGTGCTTTTCCTGACTCCCCCCCTGCATCCTTCCCCTTACCTCTGCCTGACTGTGTAATGCTGTCAAATGGGAAATGGACAGTCAGAAGCTAATGTATTTCTGCCTGTTGGGGAATATCAAACCGAGTGCCTTACGGGAGGGTGAGGATCCGTCATTAGAGTGTAAAAAGTGCTTTCCCTCCCTACACCAGCGCCTGGAATGTGCTGTCCTTCCTCCATCGCTGAGCAGAGATTAGGGATTCCATCGCAGGTAACTGATAAGCCTGACCATTAAAGGCCAACATCTCTGAAGCTTTATAGACAGCTTTGTACCAGAAAAAGAGAGGAAGGGATGTGCCTGTATACGCTCCGGGTATTGCCCCATGTACAGTATCGCTGTTGATACTTTCACCTTAATAGCATTTCAATAAAGAAACATCAGTTGGAACTGTATCAATACTTACTGAGGTTAACAGCACAGAAAGACTGACGATCAGACCCCATCGATTTGATCATGAAGCACATGGGTTCATGAAGATAGGAGGGAGGGCATGATTCAAACTGATAGCGGCGGTGGCGGGTTAATGTGTGTGCACAAAAGGATTACAATGATATTTCAAACAGCATCCAAGAAGTGTGAGTGGATTTTAGAAAAAAAAACGTAATCCATTGGACTTGTAAAACCTCAGGTTGGAAAAGGTTATTTTATAGACGCATGATCACTTTATTGTCAAATAAAACATTGACAAAGATCCATTAATCTTTTTTTTTTCAAACATGATTGTGTGCATCCCTAAAGGGGTTGCTTGCTGTCATGAAGCAACAGAGAATCATTCCACAACCGTGCAAGGTTACAGGCGTGTGCACACTACACTACATATATATATACACTAAAGTTAAAAAACAATAATCAAGCCAAGAAGTTTGTGTACAGAGGTGAGAAAATTGTCAGGGTTTGAACTATTTCCGTCTCATTTCATGGGTGCAAACAAGTTTGGTGTTGTTGTTTTTTTGCCCTTACATCCATTTTTACAATTCTCTGCATTTCGCCCCTCTAGGCGATGACGGGTTTTTCGTCCTGTGCTTGAGCGTCGCTATTCAGAAACATGTTTGCCTTCTGACATGGTTGACAAGGCCACGGTTGTACAAATGACTTTGTTTTGTTTCAACCCATCATGTTGGTTTTAAGGTACACAAATTTACTGCATGCTTCAGTCTTACCACTTTCATCAACCTCATCTTATGTTTTTTCAGCGCTAATCCGATTGTACGCTACCGGCTCAGCGCCAACGGCATGCTTACAAAGTTGCAAATAGCTGGTAAAGATAGTTTTAACATTAGGCTGTGACAGGCACAGATATCAGAACATGGGGGCAACTAAAAAAATTAGCCAAAACATAGCAAATACAGCGCCTTCAAATAAATGCTAATGCTGCTCTGTGTCTTCTAAAAAGAACAAGCAGGTTTACTAGCATATGGATTTGCTAGCTTGTAGTTAATTTATGCAACTCTAAGAAGCAGCTGTGTTTAATCTGATGAATTCATCCAAATGGGATGGCGGATGATGAAATGTTACATTCTGATGAGTCATATCCTGAGTGTGTTTTGTTGTCTGCAGAGCCCAGTAACATCATCAGGGCAGAAACCTTTTTTTTTCACAGGATTACAAAAAATGCTTCCTTATGAATGGAATTCACAGTTTATAATCTTCTTATCTCAAACCACAGGCAACGATCGATTTTACAAGTAAGCTGGAATATACATAAGTCTACTTATCTTTTATTAAGTTTGTTTGCCCCACAACAACAAAACACATATTTTAAGCTCAAGTTTTCAACAACCTTGTGGGGGGTGTTTTTAATGTCAGTCGTTGGTGAAGTCGCGTGGGAGATGTCATGTCAATATTCTATATAGGTAGATAGGAAATACATATTGGACCGCAGCAATGTTGACACATGGCCTTAATCATGAAGTCAAGTCATTTTTCTTTCTGACAAGTCACCTGACAGCTATGGTTATGGAAAGACAAACTGAGCTGGTCATGCTTAAGTGATGTTGATTGATCTTGGTTCTAGCCTACAGTCAATGTTTCAGTTCCGTCGTCGGTGCCCGCATGAGGCAGCGCTGTCAATCAAAGCCCGAGACAAGGTGCTTGCTAAGTTTGGTGCGGCAAATCAATATAACATCACTGACTGCTATCATAGGGTAAATGATGCCCTTGTAAGGAAGTGAATGCGACGGGGGGGAAATCATTGACGTGATATCTTCAGTCTAGGCTTGACAGTGATGATGTTGACATGTTGGAGGAGGCAAATCCACTTTTTGATATCAGAGAATGCTTCTGGGGATGCAGAAGAGTTGGGGGGGGGGGGGGGGGGGAGCCGGCGTTTGACTTGAAGAGCAAATTATTGAATGAATCTGTACAAGGAACTGCTTCCATATATTTAACTCAAAATCGAGTAAATGTGTCTTCCCACACAAATCACGCAGGAGTGAGAACAAGATGCATCATCAATTCATGAGCACCTACAGTAAGAGTTTACAGAGAAACAAATTAAAGTTTTTTGTTGTTTTTTTTAAATCCCTTAAGAGGATATGAAATAAGACTCACAAGAACCAGAAACAAACAAACAAAACATTAGAAGAGAGACAAATACACCAAGGAAATGAAGTAAAAAGAAAACTGCACAGGTTCTGTACGTATACAAAATGCATGTTTTGAACCAAGTGATGTCACCTATTGGCTTGTGGACTGTGTGAACTGTTTTAAAGCCTGGAGTTTGTCATTATGGACGTTGTTTTCTCGTTTTTTTTTCTGGGCCAGAAATGAAAATATTTGGGCGAGACCATTGACCTTGTGGGTGACATCCTGCAAGTATGAAATGTTTTGCTGCCAGAAAAAAAACTTAACCTGCCTGCTATTCTTGTATTACAACTAAACAGTCCTCTAATATATAAATGCATTTATGAATACACTTCTCGTTTGCAATACCCATGTACTGATATCTTTTATCTCACAGGGAATGTGCAATATTATTCAAATATCCTTGTTCTGTTGCTATATTTTGGATATTGTGTGTACCGCTTTTGCCCAAGCCAAATTTCCCTGCGGGGACAATATATCCAATCTAATCTATTTCTGAAAATATTTGAGGTGATGAATAGGCAATGACAGAATCTTGATTCATATTTGTGCTGCACTGCCTAGTTTTACAGTTTAATATGAGCTTCATGTGTTGCGCTGCATGGACTCTTTGGATTAATCAAAAGGTAGTCACATCCTAAAACATACCCCCGTTTTGTCATGCATTTTAACAGCTTTAACAGCTTCAAATGGGAACATTTACCAAATGAACATCACGCTGTACAGAATAAGACTTGAAACTAGGGACTAAGGCCATAAATAGTGGCCATGTCCACTAATTATACTGTTTTCATTCCATAATTGATTGGCAGCTATTTTAATGCCTCCATTAACCCTGGACAATAAATATGTTCTGATGTTTACAAGGAAGCCCCTTGAAAATATGATGATCTCAACTCTCAAGGCTTTATCCTGATACATTGTTTTGTTTGTTGGTTTTAAACAGTACGTGAACTTGCCTGCAATGTGTCACATTTGGTCTCCTTTCATCTTTAAGTTGGGGATATTTAGTGACATTCTCTTTATGACCCACTGCACTTCACTAGGCCATTTGTATAACTAAATGTTAGACAGATTTTTGATATTAATTTATAATTCATCATGCAAAAAAACATCTTTATAGTGCTAATACTTAATAATTAAGTATTTTTGAAAAGAAAAATTTTATCAGTCTTTCCAATAAAAGATACAGGCTAGGGGACGCATATCATTTTGGTTTGTAAATTACATTTCTTTCTTTTTTCCTCGTGACTGACAGAAGGCTTCGTCTTAATATAACCACACAGAATGTTATCTGTTACAGTTTTTTATCAAGGTGAAAAGACGGCAGATGTGACATGTCAGAAGAGTGAAAGTGATTTTGTGCTTTTGTCAAAATGTACAAATTTCAGATATTATCATTTTGATTGATGATTTTGCCAAACAGGACAGCCGTTCTCCTTCTCGTTGATGGGTTATCTTTAAGCCGCAAGCCTCTGAAAATGTTTTTTTTCTGTGCTATTTAAAGTAAACAGGAACGAGTGCACCCCAGGAGCTCAGATTAAACATTTTAATCAGTAAAAACTAATTAAGAGGTGAAGTTGTATAAATCAGCAAAACCATGAGCATTATTATCTGAAAATTTTAGGAATAAATGTAACTGGAGCTGTGAGATTGTCTTTCTGTACATGAGGACAAAGAGGGCAAAAATCCAACAACACTTTTAGCATAAAGAACAACTTTATTGTTGGACTCTGCTTGGATCTGACTATAAAGTTGTCCTCTAAACTACAGGCGTTGCTGCAGCTCTGATCTCAGCCGTGCACCTTGGAGGCGTGTGAAATTATGCCAGAAATTTCTGCTCTGCTTCTATGAATGTGCGAGGACTGCAGAAGTCTAAGGCAGCGATGACCTTCGCTGGATGTGAGAGGGTTATCAGGTTATACCACATCTGATGAGTGCCCCTCAAAGTGTCAGTGACCCTACAGAGATAAATAGCTGGAACTCCCCACCAGTCACTTAAAGAAGCCTCTTGAAGAAGCTAGTCCAGTTCCCTACAATAACCTTCAATGGATGCCATGACCTGGATGAGTAAGAAACCTTTGAAGACATCACATTTGATGGATAGACACCAAAGCAGCATCAAGATGCAACCCTTTGGAAACAAATATTCCTCCTGCTGCAAACAATCTTTGGCATTTAAAAGCCAAAGGATCCCAGCTTCAATAATGCCAAAAATAATCTCTTATTTCCTTTGATGAAGTTACCAATATGTTCCACTAACCACACATGCAAACTTGGATGCAACTCTTCATTGCATTAGCACAACTCTGTCCCTTTCACTGGAGCATTTGCCAGCTGGAACTTTGAGTCAGGCAAACGAGAAAGACACCTCTTCCAAACTCATTATGATTGGACAGCTGTTCCATTGGGGAATTTCCAGATTCAACAATCACTTCCTGGACAGCCGCTGACAGCCACTGCTGGGTCTTGTGACGGCGTCGAAGACGCTCTGGCGCTGCCACTCCAGATTCTTAACACATCTCAATTTGGCACACCGCTGTGGTATCTGACTGCTATAACTGGATGTGTAGAGTTGGTAGTTAATGTTTTATGGCGGTCACAGTAGGAGGGGGGTTAGAGTTAGAGTCCTTCCAGGAAATTTGAACTGACGAGGTTCTCAATTTGTGGTCCTAGAAACTGGAGCACTGTTAGAGTTTGTTTCCCTGGGGCCACCTGTGCTGAAATTAATGTACATGACCACCAATCCACCAAATGGCGCATGTTATATTCCGAGAGTTAGCTGGCTCATGTTTATTCTATCGTGTTGCTATGGCATGTCATGAATCAACTACCAGTTCTTGACAAGTAAATCTCATTAGGGGTATATTTGTTTGTGTGTGTGTGCGTGTGTGTGTGTGTGTGTGAAAAAGAGAGTATGTGTATGCGCGCACAGTCTGGCAGGCTGGAGAGGGATGAGAAAGAGAGGGGCAGAGGAAGTTTCGTTCCAGCAGATGTTCACCATCTCAGTTGTCCAAGCCAACCACAACACAGCCTTATGGGCAATGCCCAGGTGGCATGACCGGTGCTTGTGAACACACATGTAGGCAAGTGTGCGCACAGATGTCAAGCTCCGGTTTGTGTTGATTTACAGCCCAGCCAACAGGGAGGAAGAGGATTTGGATGTTAGGGCAGACACCCTTACTCCAGAACGGGCATGACTCGGAGCCACGGTGCAGCGTTTTTATGTGTTAATGAGCTCAAGTTCGCACACTGATTTGTGTATGCACATTTGTTGTTCTATAATCGTGCAGTGTCTGTATACACAGAGGGTATGTAGAAGAATTCTCAGCTATTTCATAATACAGCACCGTTTAATATATGCAACATAAGACAATGGAGCTACGCAATCAGAGAACCACAGAAGATCTGTGGACTCTCTGCAAGGTTGTCAGCTAAGAAACATACAGGGTGACTCAACATGTGGCCAATCAGGCTCACTACCTGCCACTTGGATTTAATTATATTAACAGCAGTCCTGCCCCAATGCTTCCAGGGCTGTGCAGCTTAAATTTGAAAGAGAACAGAGAAACAAGAGGAGCAAGCAACCTAATCGTTGCTTGGTAGTTGTGTTAACTCATCAAAACAATGTATTATGAGAGTCACCACTAAAAAGCAGTGCTTAATATATGCTGGAAAATGCAGACTTGCCTGTTCAACCTTTGCTGCTGCACACAATTCAAATGGAGTCATGCACCTACACACACAGATACATACCAGGGAGCAGCATAGCTTATGATTATGGTGACAAAATGATTTGTACTCTGTTTTTTGTTTGGTTTTTTTTACTTAGTATTTCTACTCTGTTTTCAGACAACAAGAGTGAACTCTAAATTGAACAAGCTTAGTTAACAAGTTACTTTGCTGTCGCTTACTCGCACAGATTCTCTGACTGTATGAGTAAAAGTGGAATCCATTCACCGAAGCAATAGAAAGCGCTCAGGATTTTTGTGTAGTCACACTCGAGGCCTTTCAGGAACAGATACACAACATTTTGAGACGGATGATTTAGTTCTGACTTCTGTGCGTTGCCATACCTGAGCAACCTGTATTTTTGTCTCTAATATCGTCTCAACAGGTGTCCCTCTCTTCTCAGGCTCTGCAGCCGTTGCTAATTCCCTTTTCGATGTAAACAACATAATATGTCATTATGCAAATGTGCACTTATGAATGCCTTTGCCTTGCAACGGTGTCAGGGGTTCCTGAATTTCAGCAGTCAAGAAGGAAATGCCAGCAAATTCATCAACATGCAGAGCTAGTGTGCAACTTCAGAGGGAGGGAAACGGTGCTCTCCATATTACTGT
Source organism: Nibea albiflora (assembly GCA_014281875.1). NCBI lineage: Eukaryota > Metazoa > Chordata > Actinopteri > Sciaenidae > Nibea > Nibea albiflora. Next base: position 13,693,228 of record CM024801.1, read on the forward strand.
CACAGTTCTGCCTTTTTTTTACAGGAAACTAAATCCCTCTCTGGCTGTAGTTTTAATGAGGGCATGGTAGGGCAGTTTGGCAACTATTGACATCAGAAATCTTGTTTCTGAATGCATTTATTGATTGTTTAGTATTCCATGCCAAACTATAGTTTTGGGGGGTTTATATTTAAGTGAGGCTCTATTTGAGTGGGCAGCTGTAGCTCAGGAGGGAGAGTGGATCGTCCACCAATCAGATGATCGGTGGTTCGAGCCCCAGTTCCTCCAGTCTGCATGTCAAAGTGTCCTTGGGCATGATACTGAACCCCAAATTGCTCCCTGTCAGTGACTTTGGATAAAAGCAAAGAAGTCTGCATGCATGGACAAGACTTAGAATGCACTGGTCTGCTTTAGAAATCCAAGCTCAATGACATGCCGAATGGATAAGGGTGATGTCCTGGTTGGTGGCTGCATATTGCATAGAGGTATCTGGATGGAAATCTGATGGCGGTGCACTCTTTGAAGTCAACGGAGGGCCTGTTACTCCACACAAGACATCACTGTCAGCGATAGGCCCTGGTGAGGAAGCCAGAAGCGCAGGAGGCTCGGTGGTTGTTGCTGTTGTTGATGTGTTAATGGAGTCCGACAAGAGATGAAGCAGTCCTGTTTCATTCTCATTGCAGTAAACGGGAATGTCTTTCCCTCTCAGATATCGTTGAAGGCGGGCAATGGTCTAGTCTCTCATGTCAGACTCCTTGTCAGGAGGTGGAGACGAAACCACGCCATGCTGTGATGATAAGGAGAGGTATGGCCTGTTTTGGGACCCTTGCTAATTGACTTGCTAATTTACCTGCAATATCCCAGGAGTCTGTCTTCACTTCTACATAATGAAATAATTTAGTGAGGATGCAAGATCTACTGTACTTCAAATCAGCAGGCTGTTGCGTAAACTATGAGAAATAGTCACTCTAAATGCACAAGAAAAAAATAAAAACTTGCATAGAGGAAAATGAAAAAAATAACAAGAAACAAATGTGTCTTCTAATTATTAATTAATAGTGAGGGAACCTCTATTAACAGACATTTTTCTTATGTAACTGTCTTAATTAAAGTGTGCCACCAAAAGGAAAACAACTATACTTGCTGAGCTAAACCCTAATAATTTACGTTCAGTCACGCTGCAGCCTTGCTGTGATTTGAACAAACTTAAGACACAAACAACAGTTGTGATGAACGTTTAGAGTGAAGACGGTGAAGAGAGTGTGTTGGTGTGAAGCACAGAATATTTCCCCACTGTACCACCCTTCTGGCTCCTGCAAATATTGAAAAGGTGCCTCAGAAAGCAACTGCTTGAGTTAAATCTCTGTTTGCGGATGCCTACAGTTCCCACACTGACTCGCTCACACACGCATGTGCAAGGAATGCAAGAATCAGCGGCCACACAGCAAAGATAATGGACTATTAGTGGGGGATAATCAGGTATTGATTGATAAAATGGTTATCATCACGTTTTCTGTCCTATTTTCTGTGCGCATAAATTCTCAGTTTGTGAAAGTATCTGCTTTATCTGCTTCGGGGTGCTTTCCCTCTCTGACTAACTCATTTGTGTGTAGGTGTGTGTGTGTGTGTGTGTGTGTGTGTGTGTGTGTGTCCTTTATGTCTGGGGATTTGGATGGAAAATCCCCATATCTGACAGTAGAGTCCATTAAGATTCTGCACAACACGTCGGTTGAGGTTTCACTCGAGGGTGGAGGGGGTATTCTCTTGCTTTACACTCTCTCCCTTTCTCTCCCCTCTCCCTCGAATGAGACACACTTTCAGTCACATACACACACACACACACACACACGCACGCACACACACACTCAGCAGTCATCTTTTCATCTCTCTTCAACACCTTTCACACCATGCAACACCCCAGCCTTCTTTATCTCTCTCTCTCTCTCTCTCTCTCTCTCTCTCTCTCTCTCTCTCTCTCTCTCTCTCTCTTTCTCTCCCTCTCCCTCTCTCTCTCCCTCCTTCTCTCTGCAACATACTTGTTTCCAGACTGTCTGTTGAGCTGCAATGGTACTGCGGCAGAGTCCACTTAGAAAAAGTCTTCACCTAGAGAGGGGTGTATTACGTAGAAGAGGAAAAAAATAGAAACCTCTGACATGTCAGCACTGAAGAGAAAGAATAGAGGAGATGCTACAGTGGAATACACCAGAATATAATAGAAAGGAACGGATGAGGATGCAGGATCCTTTTGTAATTATAAAGGGGCTAGTATCAAAGTGTGTGCTGATGCATTTCAGAAGCTTTTCCATCTTCATGTCAAAAATGTCATTCATTTGGTTTATCTAGCTCTACCATGGGTATCCCACGCTGCCTATATTTTACATTTTACAAAGCTTGATCGGTTTCAACTTTGACTTTGTTTGCCGGTGACCTTTAAATGTGCAGCCAAAACTACAACAACTGCTTGTGACATTGCCTGGAGGTGGCTCATGATGGGCAAAACGCTTATTCTCTGTGTGTCAGGGTTGACACAACTGTACAACGCCACCTTGAATTCATACCTCCACCTTGACAAGAAGACTGTGACAAATCAAAACAAGATGCAGATGCAGGGCAGGTAGCACTTTACTAGATCTTTGTTCAAACACACAGCTAGACACAGTGGCAACAGCTAGACAGCCAACAAGAGAGAACATATCCAAAAGTGGAGCAGGCGGCTGTGCAAAGGTGGAAAAAAGGCTGGAATCATAAGCAGGTAGGCAGAATGATGGCTGGGCCATGAAAGCATAGTCCTCCTAGATCTGACTGGATTCCAGTCTTGGTTTTACCTGGCAAACCTGGTGTACGCAAACTGGGGTCGCCATTACTTTAGTCCAGAGGGTGGCAATAATAATACATGAAACAGTCTGAAACAAGTCGGCAGATGAAGGATAACTTCCACCCTGACTTGTGATGAAGTGGCGACTTGTCTAGGGTGTACCCCAACTCTCGTCCAATTTCAGCTTGGATTGGCCTCCTGCAGCCATGGAGCCCTTTGATTACCCCCCAAAATACTTACGTTAAATACCCTTCGACACATAAATGTGTGTATGAACATATCAAGCAATGAAAATCTTATAAATCATTATTTTTTTTGAATTTTTAAAAAATATTTTTTAGACCAGCATCAATGAATGGATGAGTGGTTGTGGAAATTGAATGGATGGATGCACATCACAGATTTTACACCTTCTTCAAATGTTATTCCGATAATTATTCTGATCGCATGTTTTATAGGTTTGTGTGTATTGATTTGTTGCTGTGGTCAACAGTCTTTTATATGGATTATAGGCTCAGAATACTACATTTGGTTTGAGGTGTGCATGTGTCACAGCGTGAAAATGTTGACACTGAGGAAGAATCAAATCTTTGTCACTCTCTTGAGTGCTGTCACGGAGCAATCACAGAAAAGACGAACAATAATGGGTGTATGTTCTTCAAAAGGAACTCTTATTGCTTCTTATTATTTCGTCTCTCAATAGCCATCAATCACACACTCTCCTCATCCTGCTGCAATACACTCCTAATGAACAAATCTGCATTTCACAGAGAAATACCCATCACAGCACTGTGCTGACATCCAATATTCTTTTATTGATATCTGATGCAGCTTTTGATCAGATCCAAAAATCATTTATTTAATGCCGTGCGTTAGTGAGTCGAATGTTAAGCAACTTTTGCCGCACTGACATGACCTGGATGATCACCTGATCAAACAAACATCACTCCCTGCTCTTCCACGATGCTGGATGTCAAATCCCAGCCTCTTGGCGACTGCTTCTCACACACACATTGCACACAGACGTGTGTGTGTGAGAAGCAAATTCACGATCAGAGGATATATTACCTCCCACGGTAATGGGGCTTCATCATTCTCAGGGACACATTTCTTTGATATGCATTTTTGAAGTGAGGCCTATCCCCTTGTTGCCTGAAGTTTTATGAAGGGAAATATTTATGGCATTAAAACTCTAGGGTGCCTGTAATTGGTACTAGTGGGTAATCGTTTAGGATAATTTTGTCACTATACACTGAGGCGTCATTGCCAGGCCTGGGAGTGTCAGAGGATTTCCACAGGGATAAAGAAAAAAAAAAAAAAAAAAGGTCTGGTGGTTTAGAAAATAAACAGGAAGTAGATAATGTGGTGCCATAACGAAAATCCATTTGGGAGGGGAAAGTAATTGTGAAAAATATGAGAATTCTTGACTCCTGTGACCACTTGCCTTCCAACCTAAATGACAAAATAAGTTGATTGTCTTCCAAAATAACACCTATGTGTTTTCTCATCTGATAGACGGTATCATTTATTAGTGGCGTCCAAAACGGTTTAAGCAACTAAAACATGCTGCATGCTGCTGTGGTTTAGAGTGTGCGTAAAGTAAGAATAAATAGGTGTTCTGAGTTTGTCAGACCAAAGAAGAAAGTGTCATTAACCACCCAGCCAAAATTGAATGACATATCGATAAGTTTATGAAATTAGGTGTCAAATTTGTGTAATAATGAGCAGTATTCTCAGCTCTGTGGGGGGCGTGTCTGCTGAATGGGCTGAAGCCACACCCGCTCGTGGGAGCAGCAATTTTGAAGTGACTGAAACGTGTCAGATGAGTTCAGAAAACGACATGACTAACTTTGAAACACTCTGAGCGAGATGAATTAATCTCTATCTTTCTGCTCGCGGTGCTGGGTTATGCTCAGGGTGGCCTCAGTGTGTCATCGAGCCACCTTTCAGGACCGCCCAAAAAATCTTTTAAAGTTTTAACCTCTAACTCTTTCAGTAACATATCGCCCAAAGTCTTTTCACGTTTCCAGCAATTATTTTTGAGATTATTTTGAAATAAATCTTGATAGGAAATGGGATGTGAACAGCAGCATTCTATGTAAAAGTGTTTGTTGATCCAACCGTCCTGCACTAATCAATATTTCTGTGTAACCTGAAAGGGTTTGCTTGAAGGAACGAACCCACAGACTTATCGCTCGACTCTGCAGTTACCCTCGGCTCTCCAAAGCGTTTTAGTTTTAGCGTAGGCAAAACATTCATTCATTCAAGTGTTTAAACAAATGTTGAGTGCTGCCATTTCTTCCAGTGAGGGCAGTCTCACTTTGCGAGATGTAAAACAATGGAGTGCCTCGAACACAGGTCTCGAGTACTGATCCTGATCTGTCACCGCTGCACTGAGCAGGTAATCGGGAGCTTAAGCTTTTAGGCAGATAACCGTCCTCTCAAGGACACCAATTCTATAGTGGGTGACCTTCAACATAATTACTCATATGATTAATCGTCCTCGTGCGCGCCACACAGAACAAATGAAATTCTCAATACGTGACTGACCTGAGTCTTTCACCAAATGGCAGCGGATGTGACTTGTCTTAACCGGACACACACATCAACCCTCAAACGAGAATGAGTACTCTTGTACATTCACTGTGCCGCCTGTTAGCAGTCAATGAAAAGCTAAATACACCTGAAAGCCGCATCTGTCTTGCACTTTAGCATCTGCTAATGCCGTCGTTGTGCTTTCTGCACACATCTTAAGGTGCAAAAATGTTTATTTTTTTAATGATCGAAGTGGATTTGGCAGTCTGCTCCTTTCCTTGTTACAAGTGTAAAGAAAGCCACTCGCACTGTGGAAAATATTATTCCAACAGATGGTAACAGAAACAACTGCTGAGAGGTTTTTAAATGCCAGTTTAGAGGGTGTCTCATGCTTCTAGGAGACTAATTAGCTATTCTGAGGTACCCGTATATGCTAATTCTGCTTTTTAAATCAGACAAACATTGTCCACATTTAGCCAAATATTGCACGGGTTTTGCTTTTAAATATGTACCTATGAAATACCAAAGAAGTCACATCTTGAGGAGTGCAGTATAAGGGAAATAAATATGAACAAGAAAGATATTCTGCATGGCAGATAGTGTTGCATGAAAACTACGATAATAAAACTTCATTATGATTGTGTTGAATTAATTAGCGTCGCCTCCTCAACACAGGCCAACTCTGGAGGGTGAAATAGGCACGGTGACTGACATCTTCCCCCCCAAAACTCTATCTATCTCTATCCCTATATCTATCTCTCTCTGAAAATAGACATGCAGTATTTTTTGCGTGTTTTGAGAAGGAAGCACAGAAGGACACACAAGGACATTTCAAGCCTGAAGCTGCTTCCAGAAAAGTCTTTTGAAGTGAGGGATCTTCGTTAGCGAGAGGCTGTACGCTTCAGCGGAAGCTGCAGAAAGAGGCGGGTTTCACAGAACTTATGTAAGTCTCCCAGATGGCGGCGGTGGCGGCTGCATTTGATCGACGGCAGAGAGGGATGATTCTGGAAACAAAGTGGACAAGGCGTTTTATGACGAGCGCCGTCTTTTATTGCCACAGTGAGGAGAACTAACACTGAAATGTTAATGTATACTTTTAATATTTAGATTCTTCTTCTTCGATCTCTTCACAAGGTTACCAAGAGGACATCTGCATAATCGTGTTTATTCTCACAAATCCACCAGCGCAGGCACATTCGCACACTTCACTCACTTAAGATAAAAAAAAAGTAACTTCACGCGTTTTCTGTTAAAACGCCGTTCATCCAACCGTAAAAGCCGGACAGCAGGAACCTCTTGTAACGTCCCTTTGGCTTTTTTTCTTTTTCACCACACGTTCTCACTCATCTCACCTTGTTTATTTTTCCACTAGTTCTGAGGGTAATGGAAACAGGCAGGAGAGTCGATTGTAGAAGATCCCAATGAAATTACCCCTGCAGAACAAGCCAGAGCATCAACTCCCAAACCGAGCAGCCCTCGGTATTGATAGCCCCCAAATGAAACTGCTTCCCAATTAAATTCACTCGTGTTAAAAATAAATAAATAAATGTGAGCTAATACTGTTCCTTACGGCAGCCACACACAGGCCAGAGGGTGGCAAATGGCAATTTCACCCAATTCACTTTTTCTTCTTTTCTTGACTTCTTTTTTTTTTTTCTTAAATGAAAGGCTTGTTGAAATGATTGGCTTATTGGCATCTGTGGCGAATACGAGAAGCTGTTTCCAGAGCACAGAAACAGAGGACACATTACAAATGTGTAATGTGTATTAATGATGCAATTAAAGTTGCAGAAATGTGCCCTTTTATAAATGCAGTTTGTAATCGTGTTCGCAGCCATTTTTCATGAAATCACGGAACGATGGCCTTTTGCTCCATCTTATTTACACGCATTGTGCCGTGCTTCTGTTTTTGTCTGTGCTAACGTTTTGGGAAAAATGTCTACTAAAATAAATCTCATGTTTTTGTAAATTACATTAATTGTTTTCCAGCGTGACAGCATATCTCATGGTGACAAAATATTAAAAAAAATAAACCAAACATATTTTGTTTTGCAGCGGTAATTGTGCTATTGGCACAAATTACCAAACATAACTTGTTGCAGTCGGCGGTTCTCTCTCATGTGCGGCCAATGAAATAAGAGTGAGAAATTAATCAAATTAGCAAATTTTGTTTGTGCAGTCATAAATCACAGCAGCAGCAGCGCTGATGAATACACGGAATTAAAACTAAATAAAAATGTCAAATGGGAACTGTCTCATCCACAAATGTGTGTGAGGAATAATTAAAGTGATTTTTCTAGAGCCATTAAAAGCCTTATTATATACCCAAATATATTGCCATACTGGCAGGATCTAATGAAATACTGTCAAAAACATTTACAAATACTTTTTATACTTTTTTTTATATCAAACCAAACTGTGATCTCCTCTGGTTTAAGATGAGTCTCTCTAAAATTAACAAGCTGACAGCAAAATTAGCCTGTGGCGCATCTGCTGTATATACACACAAAATTAGACACCAGAAATCCATCCACATGTAGATAACAGACGCACTGTGACAAAAGAAGAAGAAGAAGAAAAAAAAGAAAAATCTTTAAAAAGCGATGGAGCTGACTGTATGTCAGCAGACAGCTCTTCGCCCTGGGGTGTCTTTGTCTACGCGGGGTGACTGAGGTCTCCAACAGGGTTGCTAAACTCTCACAGACAGGCCAAGAGGTAAACAGAATCCTGGAGAGTCGCCCATGGCATCAAATACACGGGTGGACTTGCGAGCACCTGCCTCAGTGCTCGGTGGGCATGAAATTGAATTGAGCAGTGGTGACGCAGGGTAACATCATGCATCGGTGAGGGTTTTTTTTTTTTCTTAAGTGTCGTCTGCAGTGCCTCTGTGAAAGAGTTCCACTTTGACAATGTGCCAGCTATATGCAGGGCACTCTTCTGCAGACTAGTGCTTTGCAATACATGCACAATTAAAGGGGAGAAAGTACGAATTGTCCCAGAGTGCTAATTAGCCATACTTGTGAGGCTTTGATAGTTATAGATAGATACAAATGATCCAACGCTCACTTCACCAGATGCTGAGGTGTCTAGCTTTCAGAGCTCATTCTGTGGCCTGTACTCTGTTTTGAAAGCGGAACTCCCTGTCTACTGGCATTTCAACAGACTCCCAGTCTCTTCCACCTGCTTGTACATTCAACCACTCAGCAATGGAGGACAGCAGTGCAAGTCAGCGGCAGGTGTTAGAGTACAATTCTACTATGAGGGCTACCAAGCCACATTTGAAAGCCAAAAATGAGATGAGGCGCTCTCTTTGTTTCAGGATTTTGATATGTTATTAGTTCCTTTGCAGCAAGCTTGGTAAATGGTAAGTCTGTGATGTTTCTAAACATCTAGGTTATATAAAAGATTAGGATAGATACATGTGAGTGACACATGCGGAAATCTAAACGTTCAGCGGTCTTGACATCTAAAATAATGTTGCCCTTTAGCCAAATCTATCCTGTGCTTCTAAGCATTTCCTTCTAACAAATCAACAAATTCATGGTTTCCATTCTGCAGTAATGAGACTTTCACTGACTGACTTTTGGTTTTCCTTCTTACAGACTCAACATTCTTTGGCCAACATACTCCTAACCATCATCTGCTTGTACTTTAATCTATTTGAAAACGTACTCTATCCTAAAATGTTCTTGTAAGCACCAGTTAATGCCTGAAAAGCCTCGGCCAAACATCCGCAGATTTGAAAAAATTGAAAAATTGAAAAAATTATGCCTCGCTGAGAGTTGTCAGTCAATCTTTCACTTCATGCTCCATTTTGCCTTCCAAATTTTGGTCGCTTATCTAATTTCTCTGGTCTTTTATGTCTATCCAATATTAATAGCTGGAGGGCCCCCGATAAATGAATGACGTCCTTATCAATAAAACAAATGTGCAGCACCAGCGCTTAAGAACTAAAATGACACTCGACTCTCTCTTTGGCTTCTTCAAAAGAATATAAGACAGAGGGGTTAATGAATTTCTGAACAATGTATTCATACCACAACGGTGAACACTTTCATCATTATATACTGTAACACTTTATTTTACTGAAACTCGTACTGGAATATTGCTATGACCCTGTCAATAATTACTGCATCTACTGAATTGTCTGACACGTACACGAGATTAGACCACATCCGCAAATTTAGGCATCTTAAAATGTTTTTGTCAATGCCAAATAAAATATCCAGCACAAATTATCAGTGGTTACATATTACTGTACACCAGAACAAAGCGGACCACTTGTTAGCTACTTACACCATCAGCTCTGTGATGCAATATTTAATTCTCAGTATTAGCTAAGGATTTTTGGTCATCTTAGCTATGTTTTCTGAACACTGGCCACAAGTCGCCATATATATTCGGATCATATACTTCATCAGACATCATCCTGAAGACGCTGTTTTGCATTGTTGGTTTTTTTTTAGGACCTGATTATGGAAGTAGCTAACGAGTGAACGTACCAAGAATCAAGCAGTAGAGCCAATCACAGTGTAAGTGTTAGCGTGCTAATAATGTTACATCATCTGTAAATGCAGGAGCCCAAGCAAAAACTGACAGGCCAACCATCTGGTACCTACCCCAACTAAAGAACTGTATTGCTCTGTCTGAAATCAAGGATCCATTGTTTAAAAAATTACTAAGAAAAGGGGTAGGTCTGCCACTGTTTGTGAACCGCCTCTGTTTAGAGCGAGAACAGTAATTTTGAAGGCTGCAGCAACAGTAACTAAGGTGGTAGAATATGTATATATTAGGACCAGTGTATACATTCTCCATAACAGATCTTCTACGCTCCCGCGAGCGGTGTAGACTGGATGAAGTTTTATATAGAAACCACACAGACTGAATAATAAGGTGTCCTTTGTACTGAGTCAGTGGTGGCAGCAAATAGACATCTATGCAAATCGATGACGTCTGTGAGAAGCAAAGGGGTGACAAGCCAGAAAATGTGACTCTCCCAGAATGCCAACAAAATAGGTCACCAAACCACAACCCAACAAGGAGAAGAGGAAGTAGGATGATGTTATTCATGGCAGGCAAGGAGAAGCATAAAGCATAAAATATTTGGGACAGACTGACAGCCACTGCTGAGACGAGTAATGGCTACAAAGAGATTCTAATTATACCACTGTAGACAGATTAATGATGCTTCACAATATGGCTAGTTAAAGTTGTATGTTTTGTTGTGGCTAAGTGAGTTATGTGACAAGTTTTAGTGACTTTTTCATTTTGGGTTTTGCTTAAAATTTCTCTCTTTTTTTTTTCTTCTGCTGGGGACGAGGCAGAGATAAAGAGAAACAGAGCAGCAGAGAAAGATAAATCACAGACAGACAGATGAGTGAGGAAGAAGAAGACGGAGAAAAAAAAAAGATCCCTTGCTTGAGTATAGATTTTAGACGCAAGGGAAAATGCAGAAAGCAGAACAGAAATGTGCCGTTTCAATGCCAGCCTAAAAATAGAGACTAGGCAGGAGCTCTTCCAGACCTGACAGTGTTTTGAGTTTTGTTCCTTTAGCTGTTAAGAAACAGAGAAAGAGGGACAGAGCGAGTAGAAGCCTCTGCCAAATGTGTATGTGAATCCCTTACGCTCAACCAGGGATACTGGGATGCCTGCCACAAGGATGTTAGAGGGATAGCAGCTTGGAGAGAAAGAGGCACATGAATGAACAATGCTACTGACATCACTTCGCAGCGAGACAGCCTTCTGTGCTGCATTCTGCCCCAATATCTGCCTGTTACATAACTCTGTATTACATCCAAAGTCCCTTGAGTACAAATAAAGCGAGCTGACATAGATGAATTCAGTAACAATTTCTTATTTTATTTCAGTTTTGATTTTTACACAGAAAAAGCACACGGTATCAAAGGATAAGGCATTATTATTATTATTATTAACATATCCCATAAAAAAAAAAAAAAACACTTCCCAGCTTCCCCTCCTGACTTTTAATTCGTAAAATTTCAAAAACATGTCAAAGAAATTTTTACTTCAAAACGTCCTAAACAGCTGGGTACTGTTGTTTTAAACAAACAGTACCCAAAAAGCACCAAATATGTGCTGTGATAGTAAAGTTATTGTTACATAATAAACCATAGTTCTCACGTTCTTGTTAATGAACCAACCTATAATCCTATGCGATTGGTTTTAGTCTATGGTACAGAGGAATAACCTATATGTGTCCTTGTTTTGGGTTTATGGCTTAGTGTTTCAGATTTTATTTTTTAATCCCCCCTCACCTTGTGTCTGTGACTTTACTTCCTGCCTTTGTTGTTTTTCCCGTCATGTTTGATCATCTGTTCCAAGCCTGTGTCTTGTCTTTCTGGTTGATCGGTTGTTGTCAGGTCGTCTCTGTATGTCCGTCAGTCTTCTATCCAGTTCCTCAGTTCTGTCTCAGTGATTCTCCCAGTGTTTTCTCCTTCTGTTTCCTGTTCTGGATTTCTTCTCTTTTTTTCTGTTCTTTTTAAATATACATATATTTTAATTTGGCCCCATGGGGACCATGAGACCAGGCATATTCTAAAAATACCGTTATTATGATTGTATGTTATTATAATTCTAAAAATTCATACTTTTAATTTAATTTAATAACAATTTTTGGGTCCTCAGACATTCATCAGATGAAATTCAAGAGTTGTCAATGATGGCTTCAGCTTGGACAATAAAGGAAAACAAAACAGGGACTTCTGGGCTTTGGAATCTCTGCCAGCAATTTCTTGAAGTCTGCCTTCAAAGTCTTGGTGTGCCATTACTACGAGTACAGTCTTGTCTCAAGAGATTTAATCAATACAGAGGTATCAAGTGGAGAGGAGAGAGATGTGCATGTTGCACCATCATCCCCCACTTCTATGTTGCTGCTGCTGCTGCACTAGTGTAGAAATCATAAGTGGAGCAGCCTGTTACAGAGCTGACACCGGGCTGCTGCTTCTCCACCTCTTCAACGTTCTGCCATCCATTGATTTAACCTGGAGTTGTTCAATTCATATGCAGTTTAGTGACAAAAATAAAAGGCTAAAGTTAAGGTATAGAGAAGTAGAAACAGTCTGCAGGGTGTCCATATTGTATTTGCAACGTCTGCATGTCCCTTATTGCTCTACTGGTTTCGTGACTTATTGACCTCTTCTTCCACTGTGCTGAAAATAATGTGCAAACAAGGGATACTTAAAGTGAGCTGCACTTTCCCGAAACGGGTCTCTGATGGAAATAAACTGCAAGGTGAGGCAAGGTTCTCTGAACAAGTGAGTACACAGTAAGGCTGCTGAAGACAGTGAGAGGCTTCCAGCAGGAAAAACAAAAAGATACCTCACGCAGATCTCTTCTCCCTGAGCACCTCTGATGCAAGATGTACAACACCACGGCAGGCAGGTAGGTAGCCGCATAAATGGGTCAGTTAAACAGGTCAAGATGGATGAACGAGGGAAGCTTAAGATCTAATTAATACCTCCAAGACTTTTCCTGGGCTATTTTTTCCCCCCTTCCTGCTACTTTTTGGGTTTAAAAACCACACTGACACCACCAAACAAGCCACCAGTGGCCCAGTCGTCAGGCCATTAGTATGAGCGATAAAGAAAGGGCTGAGACCCATCTGTCACGCCACCAGATGAGGAGATTAGAATGGAGGCTATGTAAAGAGAAACTAATTTAGAAATAACAAGAGAGAAATTGCAAGGTAAAGGTGCACTGAACAGCCCCTCAGGGTATGTGCATGCATAATGAGATTTTGCAATCGAGAGAAAAAAAAAATACTGGTTCATGGTCTCCCCAGCCTTAAATATCCACAATAACAGTCTGCCCGCCCATTAATAATTCACAGCTTCTTGTCATATCGGAAATGTTAAAGTCTCATTAATAGTCTCACTGTATTGACCGTCTATACAGCGCTCTCGGACATACGCGGAGGGATGATCATGATGGCCGTTGACTCCCGCGGCAGCACCGGTCCCCGAAGACAGACAGCGAGAGCAGAAGTAAAAAGCAGATAAAAGAGGAACTAAGTGACGCAGGCGAGCAGAGAAAGAACGGTTATTACCGAGGACTGGTCCATATCATGATGGGAGAGACAAGTAGATATTCATATTGTAATTTTTAATGGAGTGAGACAATTAAAACGGAGCTCATCGTTATCGCGGGGGTCAGAAGAAAATGTATTCATAGCCCCTCATCAAGCACTGCAGAGATGTACCAAAACAGGCAGGCAGCAGCACTTCCTTGAGTTTAACAAGCTGATATTTTGAGGGAGAAAAAAAAGGAGAATTTTTTATTTTTTCAGCCTAAAATACCAAACTCATTTTCATCTTAGCTTAACTGCAGGCAACATAATGAACCCAATCATGGTGATTTTCCACAGGTATTTCACTCAGAGACATCTGCATCGTGGAATGAAAGAATATACTAATTTGGCTGGAAGGACCGAGAAGGATTTTGTGATTCTGTGTGTGTTGGGATTGGGTGGTGAAGGTGGTGGTGGTGGGGGGATAAGTGTATGTCTGTCAAGAGTGTGGGTGAGTGAATATGAGTGAAATACTCATACCACCAACCTGATTCAGCACGGCGAGGCTTCCAAGTTTTTCAAAAATCCTATACACCCGCTGCCACCACACCAAGTCTCCGGGGACTGGAAACATTTAATCACACTAAACATATGTGTAAGGTGACGTGACACGCTGTCGAATAAATACCAGCATGAAAAGAAGCAGGAAGGAATAATGTCACGAGGATTTGTATCGAATATCCGGTGAATAAAATGCAGCAGCAGCAGGCAGGCAGGTTGCTGCAGCTCACCCCCATATATCTGGACGAGTGGGGGATTTCACTTCTCCAAGGAAGTGTTTCATAACAAAGGAGTCAATAGTTCCTCCTGGCAGGACAATTCTGCACAGCGCGCTGATGAATGTGCTTATTGCACGCGGAGCATGCAGGTACAGTGTACAAGTGCACATTTAGATAACGTTTCAAACGTGCTGTCTTCCAGTTCTGACTGCTAAAACCGTTTTGAGACCTTAGCGAGATTTCCGTTCAGCCGAAAAGACTCGCCCTGAAAATAAAAGTATATTCCTGCACACGGGCTGAGCTGCGGCGGTCCATGAATGAACATACGTACATGCTACTCACAGTGAGTGAGTTAACTGACACGCCGGAGCAAAAAACCTGAAATATCAGGCATTTTCAGAGCGCTTGGAGCACACAGGCATGACTTGGCACCAAAAATTTAGTTGGCGAAGGTGGAGTACTAAGATCTCCATATTGTATTTTTAGACCTTACTAATGCCTTTGGCTGCATACCATATCAACTATGCTGGAAGGGTCTGGGTTTGCAGAGTCCTAGGCATTCAGTATTTTCTATATATTTAGAGATGACTCACAAAAACGTTTGAGTTTGATAGATCATAAGACTATATTTCCTCTACCTGATACTGGAGGTGATGACTCAAACATTAAAGTAAGTGATATGTAGTTTTATCCATTAGGGAACACAATGTTTGTGATATGTAACCTGGAAGTCTAAAAAAATGTTAGCCCAGTTTTAACATAGATGCTGCAATGTTTTAACCTCACATAACAGAATGTTCACTGTCTGAAAACAGTTCTAGAGACTGCATTTATGGGGGCTTATCAGTTAGACATACAATCCAGAAAGTCGAGTCTGAGTAACAGACATTTTGGTTGAAGGTGTGTCAGACTCGCTGCATAACACTGTGCTGTGCTTGCAGCAAAGGTTGAGCCTGTTCCAACTGTTTCGCTGGACGA
The DNA here is from genome assembly GCA_014281875.1 of Nibea albiflora. Taxonomy (NCBI): domain Eukaryota; kingdom Metazoa; phylum Chordata; class Actinopteri; family Sciaenidae; genus Nibea; species Nibea albiflora. The sequence goes on from CM024801.1 coordinate 13,708,340, forward strand.
CCCGTCATCGTTTTGTCAGAGCGCTGCGTGTTGGCAGCCTCGCTGTGCCGACGGACTGACTCGGTCGAAATGAATCGTGGGGATTACATTTCTTCATGCAGGGCTGAAGTCTGAATGCGACATTAAAGAAGCTGGTCATTTCTGGGAGTAGTGTCAGGCAGACCGAGGCTGTCAGGATGTCAGGCAGATTGTCAGTGCCTCCGTGAAAGATTCATCGGAGTGTCCTTCACTTCAGTAAAGATATGGTTCACAAAACTACTCGTCTACATGGTCAAAATAAATCAGTGTCAACCGCAACTTCTGCTTTAGCCACATGAATGACCTAGAACATAAAGGATCTGGTGGTATAGATGCTGATTGCAACCGCCTCACCTCACCCTCTCTTTCCTATCATGGAGAAACTGCATTGACTGAAAAAAAAAAAGCAAAAATCTGAATCTACAGCCAGTGTTTCATTTGACTGTTCAACATGGCTCTGGGGAAGATGACCCACAGCGCCTGTACACAAAAGTAGGCACAGTGTTGGATCTTTTGAGGCACTGAGAGTGGAGAAAGGTCTCAAAATTTACAGTTGTTGATGCTCATTTTTTATTGATACTTCAATAAATAAGGTCAGTGTGGCTCCTGCCGATATCAAAGCTTAAACATCAGATTGAAATTACGAGCCATTCTGGACACAATCTACATATTTATCCTAAAGGTATTTAAAATCCATAATCCATGGAGGTGAGGTTTCAAAGAGTTCAACAGGTGGAGTTGGCACCCATGTGTAAGGGTACTGTAGGCCAGGTGCAACAAGAGTGAGACAAGGAATAGGACAAAGTGCAACTTTCAAAGAGCTAAAGAGCTCCATGACGAGACCCTCAGGGAAAATACGTCCGCAGGGGGAAGGAGAACGGTGGTTTACTGTAGTTCCTCAGGCAAAACAGCCAGTGGATACATTTTTTTTTTGTTTGAAGCATGAAAGAAACTGCAGGAGGGAGATAAAATCGCAATGTGTTAGCTATGATATTAGCACATTCGCATTAAGTCCATTTAAACGTCCTATCCATTTCTTCCGTCCCTTTATCTCCAGTTCTACTCTTTGTCGAAGCACGATAAGCCAGGTAACATATATTATCTAGCAGCAGAAATAGGCAGCAAATGAATAGAAATGTGAATATATTGTTGCATTTGACCAGGGCGTTTAAAAGAAAAGCACTTAAGGATTTCTGAGCTTGCATATTTTAAGGACAGGTATGGGTGGGAAGAGATTAGTACATGGGAGTAGATTTGAGGAAGCAGTTGATAAGCCCACGGGAAATAGCAAGCTCCACCATAGCTGGTGCAGATAAAGCAGACAATGGATGGTTTAGGCTGTGGAGCTCAAAATGTCATGGCAGGACACAGTAGATGAGGCATGTGAAAGGAAAAACAAGGTGGTGGAGTGCTGGGGTTGGAAAGGTGTGATGAGTTGAACTTGGTTGCAAAGAGGCTTTTTTTTTTTAGCAAAGTTTATGACCTTGCATAAATTGTGTGGTTTTTACTGCTGTGTAGGTGTTCGGAAGCAGGCATAGCTGCACTGTTACCAAGAATAATCTAAAGACAGGATGCGGCTCACAGCTAAAGCTAATGTTATGTGTGCACCGATGTTGTACTGTCACGTGTAGTAGTTCTTAGAGATTTTGGTACTTACAGCCACAGAGGACACAACAGAGCTTTCTATCATCACAGTCAGGGCAGTGTAATACATAAAGTTGCCAAGTAAAGCAAGTCAAATTAGAAAGGCAAGTGACAGGGCAGAGTTCGGCTAAGGGACGCTAGTGACTAGCCTCCCATTTACTAGCCCTGGCTTATCGGTGACTGTCACCACGGAGCTGCCACTGAACTCTGATGTTTCATGATAATGCCTGATGTCCTGTATTGCAGTAATAAAGTAATTTACAATATACAAACATGATATATTATACATATGATGTGATATTGTACATTTAATAGAAAATCAAGAAATAACTGTTGGGTGGATATAATCATGATGAATGTGTGTATTAGCATTAGTCGCTACAATGAAAAAAAAGGTTTAAAGGTATCTCCTTATGTCTGTGCAGTCAAATGTAAATAGGTCATTCGATTTTATTGGCTACTGCACTAAGCCAATAAAGCATTACTATGTTCATCATTATTTTGATGCATGAACTGGATCTCTAAACGGAGGCTCGCCCTGGATTATGACACAAGGGTTTTTCCTTCCTTTTGTGCGTGTTTGTTCTTTATTCAAGCCCCTGGCAGGTGCTGTGCAGTCTCCATCAACTCCGCTCACCCTGCAGTAAACCGAGAACCTTTTCCAATCTGCTGCAAGATGAGCGCGCGCAGCTGTGACGTCAACTGTGTGATCCCTCGAGAATGGATAAATGACAAAAGATGTGGTTCTTCCCCTCTTTCCTCTTCCCTGTGTCAGACGATGGCATTGAAGGGGGGGGGAGCAGCAAATGAAGGAGAATCTGAGTATCCGTGGGTTTTGCCTGATGCCTCTGCAGAGCATCCACCCCTGTGCCTCTGAGCTGCAGGCCCCCGGGGAGAGTTGGCTTCTGGAGATACCTCTCTGTCACAACGCTGACAAGCCAAGGGTGGTCACTCTCAAACAGAGCCCAGAGGTGACGGAGCGATGGAGAAGGCCCCTGACCTCAGTGCCACTCACTTTTTTTTTTTTTTTTTAAGAGAGCTGTCAATCTCAGGGACCCAACACCACCAGAAGGAAGAATCACATTGTATGGTTAATGTGGTGGCACAAAAACGAGTGCACGGGGCATGCAACACACCCAGCTCACCCACACATCCGTAAACACACACACACACACACACACACACACAAAGCCCTTGTCACTCAAGCAAACAGGGCATGGGATCTGACACAAGATGGAGGGTGCTTGCGTAACACTTGATTCTTTTCAAAGGTGTAATTGGATGTCTGTTTGGTTCGGGTGGAAGAGGCTCTCGGCACCGGCAATATCAAAGCTGACAATCATCAAAGTCTGCCAAAATAACTAACACAATGTTATTTCTTGAGGGGGGAAAAAAAATAAATCAAACACAAAAAAATCAGAACTGATTTTCATTTATTTTACATGATAAACATACATACTGTATATGTTTAACGTTTCTATGAACTTCTATGTGTAGTAATGAAGGTACTGTAACTTCACCCAAAGTTTCATTTAAATACTGCTTTACTATCCGCAGACAGGAAGAAAAACTACTATATTTTTCATCACATTATAATTCCCCAAAATAAATTGCTTTCAGAGGGAAGAACACATTAATTCAAAAAGATGCATTAATTCAAAATAGATGCAAATTCATGTTTCGAAAAAAGTGGTTGTCTTCACAAAAAAAAAAGAAATTTTTTTTAAAAAGGCAGACACATGGTAGATGTGACACAAGCTCACATCTGAGAATCACAGTTCCATCATCCAGTTTGACTTCTAAGGAGCACCTCGTGCCTATGATGGTCTCTTCACTCTTGAGAGCAGAGCATAGTGCACCGAGCACTCTGCGCCTTGTGTGAGGGCAACCTAATCAAGTGTTCAGCCGCTCGGGGGCAGCCAGAGGTACAGTATGCAACGTGACTTCTCTGTGCACACGAGATGTAAACGCAGGTCCTGTGGCCTCGTGTGTAACACTTTGTCTACATTCACCATACAGGTTTCATAAAAACACAAACGTGGAAACAAATTCTGAGAAAAAAAAAAAAAATGAGCGATACAAACGAATTGTTATGAATCACAGATATCCACCACAGCCCATCAACTCCCACTATTAGTAATAAACAGCTGTTTACATGTATAATGGCTTTTCATTTAACCATTCCATTGAAACAAGAAAACTAAGGCAGCATGAAGCCATTAAGTACAGAAAGAATATATGATATGGAGGAATTTGTCGGCATTATGAATCAAATACAGTACTTCGTGCCTATAACCACTACATATCAAATATTTGGGTAAGGAAAAGCCAGCATATCAGCCATGTGAGATAATGGAATCAAGTCATTGTCTTGTTTAACTCTATCCCTTAGTGGTTTATTTCTATTTGAATTTCAAAACAGTCAATCAAATTATGTAGGTCACCCCATTTGGACGTGATATAACAACTCCACGAATACTGACTCACTCAAGCCAGAGGAACCACAGCAATCCATCAGTTTTTTTTGTTTGTTTGTTTTTTTTCTTTTTTCTTTTTGCATCGCAAAAATACATCTTTGTTCTTTGACATTAATAAAACCCACGCCCAAGTTCACTTCAAATATTCAAGGAGAATGTGCCGTATTTCACACACCCTTACTGTAAACACACACACTTCTTTTTTTTGTTTGTTTTATAAATCTTAGATTTAGTGCAGGGAACATTATGCATGCATCCTTCTTTGTGTGTACATGAGGCCCCCGGAGTTGGTGCAGATCAAGGCGGTTAGCCTTTTTTCTGTTCGTAGTGTTTCGTGGAAGTTTCCCAGGAGGTGGAGCATAAGGCTTTGTAGTGCGGCCAATCATTTAAACTGGCCGGGAATGTAGAATCACGAGGTCCTTGGCAACTGTGCATCCTTACCTTTGCAGGTATGTAGTTTAGAGTTCTTCAAAGAAGGCCACTCTGGACTTGGTGCTCTGTAGTGTTAGCTGTGAGGGAGATAACAAATGTTTTTATCTGTGGTGGAAGTAAGCAAGCACAGAAAATACTGCAGCAAGCGAACTAAGTAACTAAATGGAAATCCTCACTGGAGACGGCTGCAACAGAAATCATAACCGACCCTTGCCCTCAAGATTTCTGCCAGATCCAATCCTTCTGTGTATTTCCAATGCAAACTCTGTGACTACCGAGTCAGCACACAACACACATATCTGACTGAGACACCTCCAGCAACCTGGATGGGTCTCTGTAGCTCTACAAGTCTTCCTAAAATCATGGACTGTGTGTTTGAATCATGATGTGTAGTCCACATACAGCAATGTGTAACATTTCCTCAATCAGCCTCTTACTATGAAAGATGGGTTAGAGGGTTACAACAGTTTTGATGAGGTTTTTTATGTATATATGCGATTCGAAATGTGTTTTTCAACTCTGATTGCTGCTTGTTGAGTCAGGAATATTTAATGTTGGAGAGAAACACTTAGGACGTTTCAAAATGGTATTATTGTGTTTGTGCTGGTGTCGCAAAAGACAGGATAGTTTTTTCGGTTTTCATCAGAGCCTAGCTCCACGAAGAAATGATCAACACCGCTGAAAATCAAGAGAAATGAAAGAAGAATGTTCATTGACGAAGCAGACTGAAATTGTGACAACTTCATATTGAATTTGTGAACAGGCAAGAGCTAGTAATGTTGTGAAGTGCATAGTAATAACAGTTTGAGTAACGTTACTTTGCACAGTGAAGCAACTACAGCAGGGGCTGGCAGGTGGGAGGTTGTTCGAAGAAAATATTTTGAGAAAAGCCTCAGTTTGTACGTTCATCCGGGAAACATGGTGCCACCACGGTTTCCAGGAAACATGGTAGCAATCAGAATTGCTAATAGGGAACCAGTCCAAAGTAGGACGTGTTTTTATTCTATAGCCATTACAGTGCAATCAACGTTTACTTCATAATGATAAATTAAAGCAAAAAAATAAAAAAAGTTGTCAATTTCCGCTTCAAACAATACTGATATACGAAAATCCCATTTCAGTGCTTCTGCAGACTTGTTCATTAATTGGTCAGGCTGATTGTTGACATTTACAAGCGCCACTGGAGTTTATTTTCCAATTAATCTCACCTCAGTTGCACTCTCGAAAACACGCATGTTTAATCCAGTCATCCCTCTGATGAACACCCACCAGAGTGAATTTTAAAAAGCCACTAGAACCCACAGAACGTTCCGGCAGAACACGTGACTTGACTCGTTCCCTTCAAACTAATCAAAAGACTAAGTGATGAGGGGAGGATAATTGGAGAGTCTGTACAGTACACATTTGTGTGTTTACTGAAAACATATCCCTGAGGTTATTCTGTTTGTAATGAATCTCTCCGATGGTATGTGGAGGCATGCAGCATCGTTGATACATCTTATAATCAGACAAAAATTGGTTTGATCATCAGTTTGCAACTGGCCCTGATGGACAAAGAAAGCTGTACGTTTTCCAAACTCACTACTCCTGCAGAGACCAGCAAATGGACGGGGAGAACAGGATGACAAGATCGATGCCAGTTAGAGGAGGCACTGTTAATTGTTTTTCTCTGCAGGTTTAAATGAGCTGGTGATGGATTAATCCAGACCACTGGCTGTGCTTTAACCCTTTAAGCACAGCTAACCATTAGCTAATCTAATACCGAATAAGTGAGCGCTCCTTCAAATTGGTTGGACAAACTTTTTCCTTTCTCCAACATCTGTAGGGTAAAGGGAATTAAAGTGGCTGCCAAAGTAAATATTAGAGCGGGGGTGAAGGAGGAGGACAGTTTGGGCAATCCGGGGTTATTTCGGGGGAATGGCTAGATGGAGGGAATTAAGCAAATCCAAACAGATAGTGTGGGAGAGGGACGGATTTGCAGCATCATGTTTACAGATCACCTTCCATTATCCCTAAAGACAGACAGCCTGGTCCGTGAGCGTGTTTCTCAGTGTGTGACTCTGCAGCACTGTACTCCACACTGCCCACAGTCCCACAGTCCCACAGTTATGAAAAGACCAAGTAGTATGTGTACATGTGGAGAATGGCACCATGGCAAGTTATTTCCAGGGAAGAAGTCTGTTGCTTCAACATGCGGGAGAGCACAATGAGTGACCGCCTGATGGTTGACCTCCTTTGTGTACCACTTAACACAGTCTGGGTGGACTGCCGTATAAAAAAGAAGCATTTCCTCTTTCCACACCGAACCACTGCAGCATTTGTGTTGTGATTCAGTTGCTGAGAATGAGCTCTCCTGGCAGGCCTGGTACTAACAGAGCAGAACCTGTGGCCTGCTAGGAGTGCAAAGGCGCTGGGCCGTGTTAAGGGGCCATTCATTAATCATTCAGAGAGGGAGAAAACCTTGCCCCGAGGCATAGCCAGTCCTGATGCTCCTGGCTGAGAGATTGTGCATCATTCCACATTCCCTCTGCTCTTCTATGCCCACCGTACCCCCCCTCATCCTGTCCTTCTCTGGTCTCCAACTTCGTAGTGCATTCTTACTACCTCCCTGTTGCTCAGCTTCCCTCAAACTTCTCATGCTTTAAACATTTTTGGTGAACCTCAGCCACCCATAATCTGCCTCTTTTGGCAAAGCCGACTTTACTTTCCCCGCTCCTGACGCCTTTTCTCCCTGCAATGCCGTGCACCCACCACCCCATCCCTCACTAACAAGATGAATGCCGACCACCTCTGGTTCAATTAAACCAACACTTTTAACTTAGCTCCTTCTCCCCCCCCTACATGCCAGAGGTGCCCCCATCTATCCAAATGACTAATCACCAAGCAGAAATCAATTACCGCTCTCTTAACAAGTGGATTTTACACTGGGAGACAAGAAGGGAGGCGAGGTGGCCTTTTTTTCTTTGGTTATACAATGTGCTGGGAACACAGCTCACATTTTCATTTGATGCTTTATTAAAATTATGGCGAGATACTAGAGTGGGAAGATAAAGGAGAATGAGTCTAATCTGCCAGTTCATCAGACGACAGTGGAAATAGAACAGTTCCATTGCCTCCGACCAATCAATTAAGGGATATCCCTCAAGCTGAAAGAGTCCGTCACTTCATTCTGTCAAATTACATCAGCACTTGGGTGAGATGAGCTATCTGGTTTGACTAATAGAGTTGACAGAAAATGTATATGGAAACTATTTGTTCATCTTTTAATACACTTAAGACTGGTAATCTCTTTTAGAGGTCAATGAAGAAAATAAATGATTGCTGCACCTCGCCCCAGGAGGTTCCATCAGAGAAGAAACTCAAAAAAAAAAAGAAAAATGACCCCAGAGCCAAGCGGAGACCGTTGCTATTAAGTGATGCTGTGAGAATCAATACCCCGCCTTAATAATATGATGGTCAGCCGTGGGTGTTGTACGAGGGAGGACTATAAATTTTTTGACAGACAGTTATCCTTGGAAGATGATGTAAGATCAGTATTATGAGCACATTTACACTTCGTGTGTCTCCAGCTGATTAGGCAGCTGCTGAGCAACTTGTAAATGCAGCCAAGATGCATGAGAGTTAGACAGCGGTGTGAACTTCTCCCTCTTAGACTGTGCAATATGCAACTACATGCATAACAAGAAGAAACGATACTATCAAAAAATTTGGTTTTGTGCTACTCAAACACGTTACACTGGATCACTTTTTATTCAGTCTCACAGGAGGAGGTATGAAAACACTCCTGTGGAGTTTGGACCTCTTGTAGCAGGTGGCAGTGTCGTGCAAAGATATGCTGCAATGCGTCACCAAAGCAGAGAAGAAGACAAGACGACTGCTGGTAAACGTGGATGTAAACAATGCTGATGTGAAATACTGAAAAACTCTGCGAATGTTTCAGATGTGTCAGAGCTCAGATACAAAGAGTGTGTTTTAGTGAGTGAAATAAACTTTTGGATGTTTTTTTTTTTTTTAACCTTAGTTCCTGGGTTAGTGTGATTTTTCAGTATTTGGTATTTATTTCATTTTGTAATAAAGAGGTACTGATCCTGTCAATGAAAAAGCTTCAGTAACAGGTTTTCCTTCAAACAGTAGGAGGCAGGTTGGATAGCAGTTCATAACTTTACTCTCAGTGCTGACATCATCTTCCTAGATTATTCTGAGATCTGTGGAGCCACCTCAATATTTTATAATGCCACTGTGCGTTTTGAAGACTGCAAATGCAACATGAAAATTTCAGGTAGTGTTACACAAAGTGGTCATCGGCCACTTTAAGTGGGTTTGTTTACAAGGAATTTAGCAAGATAATAGGAAAGGGGTGCATTGGACACACACACACACACGCACTACAAGCACAAGAATACAGAGAGGGAAGACAAAGAGTTACTTGTAAAGGTCATTTTTTGACAGCTGCATCAATTTGTTTTCAGGTTTCAGCAGAATCTGTCTGATCTGCGGTTGTGGGCTGATAAAGTCAAATCTCTGGCTCTTGTATTGGTTTTCTGATCGGTAGCAGTTAATCTCTAGACCTGGATTTCTCAAATGACCTCAAGGGGTAGATGTAATCAGATTTCTTTTCAGCACCCAAAACACATTGATGAATTTCACGCATGTCTACAAGGAGCTAAAATAACTCTCACTTTGTGTCCACGGGGGTGAATAGATGAGGCACAAATGGGGAGAACCATGTACAGCGTGCGTTAGAGGAACATACGAGGAGCATTCTGTGGCATGTGTTACAATGCGTGTCCAAGTGTACAAGCAGCTGAGCTGATAGCTACCTTCTTAAAGTTGCTCTGCTTGCTGGTCCCCTGCTCGGTGTTCTGGTTGTGTATGATGTCCAGAGGAGTCTCCCTCTCTTTCAGCTTCAGACTTTCAATCTCCGTCTTCAGCTCATTGAGCTGCTCCTGCAGGTGCTTGCTCTTCTCCATGTACTCCACCCTAAACATGATGAAATATGTGTTGTTTAGTAGATTTCCCTTTTATCACTTTTTTCTTGAGGCACGTCTTAACTTAGGTACACCAAATGATTATGTACAGCGGGCTCTAACACCTGTCTTAACCACACTGTGTTATATTGAAACACGGTGGTAGGAATATTGAAGTTTAGGGGTGTTTGCCTACACACCTACACTGAACTGACAACTCTCTGACCAAGGTGAAGAAGCACTCCATTCGTTAGAGACCTATTACATCCTCTGGTTTGCAGACTGCAGCAGGCTAATGACCCCCCCCAAAACATTTCAAAGCTTTGTGAGAACTACTTGCAAACCAAAGAGTCTTGACTGTCCTGGATGGTCCTCCACAGTCACCTGACCTCAACCTCTCTTTATACAGTCATGTCATTACATTTAAAACAAATGCAAAGTCCACAAGTTCCCAACTATCGTTCAACTACTAATTCTAAATTTGCCCCTGCATACATTGGAATTTTTTCCATATCCCCAACTTTAATGAATAGATATGGCTCCTCTTAAGATACTCCTCTTTACAGGGGCACATACTTAAATATATGTCCATTATTGATAAGAAGGTTGTACTATTATATAATGCTTAAAATTACAAAACCTATAAACTTTGGAAAATTGAGGCTAAATGAACTTTTATTGCTGACTTTTCCAAGTCAGCAATAAAAGTTAAACAACTGTCTGTTCTTACTAGTGTAAGATTTAATTTAACTTTTGAATGTATCCTTCGGCTTCATCTTAGTCTGTCTCTAGTTCTGAACCTTTAGTGTCTATGCTCACTTGCTTTTAGAAACCTAATTACCTAATTACATGACAACAAAGACTCGAGTAATTTATTCAACTCCGCAGGGTTCCTCCGGGGTCACGCTCGTCTCCACGCAATTTTTTTCCTCAATAATCACTGACACCGAGAGCTAGAGAAACAAAATGCCTCAATGCTGGCAGTGACAGCGAGCGCCGAGGGTCAATTGCTTACCTGCACTCCTGAATCAAAATGTGCACATTAAAAAGTGATGGTGTCACTCCGAGTACAATCCTTCACTAAGTTAGTGCATTTAAAACGACTCCAAAATGGATATTTATCAGTTAATGAACCTCTAAGGATGATTAACAATTGCATCCACAAACCGCTGCAATCAGGCTCACTTGCTGAGGCCCAAACTATTAGGCAGCATTAGCGGAGCAGGGCCGGTCACTTACTTTTCCTTTTCAATCTCCATGGAGAGGCGTTTCATGTCTGTATCTTTAAAGTCAAAGCTTAGGTTTTCCCTGCTGAAGCTCAGGTCAGGAGGCATGCTGTCAGGAGGCAGGCCAGGGGACTAGGAGGGGAGACGGAAAGAGAGATTAGAGGAAAGACAACCATGTCGATGAACTGACAGGAAGAGAGTAAAGTTGAAGGTGACAGTATATATATATATATATATATATATATATATATATATATATAAAAAGGGGAGAGGAGGAGTGCATGGAAAAGACCTGTGAAAATACAACACAAATATGACTGAGGGAACACTCCTGAGGGAACAAGAGAAAGGGGGGGGGGGGGTGACCACTTCTATGGTCACAGATCATGAACACACACAATATGTGCTTTTAGATCTTGATCAAATGTCTGAAATGCGCTGGCCACATGCCACCTCAGGCATCTGCTGGATGTGATGGACCTAATACACAATATAAATGTAAATCCATCGGCTGGCGTGTGAATCCAAACTACATGGTGGATACAGTCGAAATAAATACGGCCTAGGCGAGCAGAGGGGGCAATTTGAGTGACGCAGACAGAAATAGGAATGAAAAATATCGTGTGCTGTGTATTTGTTTGTGTCGACTTTTTTTTTTTTACTCATGAGCAGATACATGTATATAGTGGATTTCCAGTCTTTTGTATGCATGCAAAGCAGTGTGTGTGTGTGTGTGTCTGTGTGGGTGTGTTTTGGCTCTTCATTCATAAGCTTACAAGCAAGTCGTTCTCTATCGATGGCCAGTATCTCAATATGCATCTGTGTGCGTGTGTGTGTGTGTGTGTGTGTGGGTGTGTGTGCGTGTGTGTACATGCGTGTAAGCAGAATGAATATGTAGCGTGTGGGTTTTTTTAGCATGTTGGAAGCTCTTGCGTAGGCTGCCTTATGTGCTGCCTGTTATGTAAGTAGCTCCTGTTCAGTGTGGCTTTTCCAGGCTAAAGTTTCATGTGTGAGTGAACGTGTGTGCTATTAGCAGCCGAGCCAAAAGATGGTCATGGACATTACCATACCAACAGTTACACTCCCAGAAGGGACAGCCGCAGTGATCTCCAGCATAATATATGTATGATGCATATATTTCAGTCAAGGCTTTTTCACTAAGGCTGTGACTTTCAACTGTTTACATGACTGATTCTAGGTTTTCAAACAAATGAGTTCGCTGCTTGTCTTGGGCTCACGTAATGGTGGAATAAATATTTCTGTCTGAGTTTCTGTCATTGCAAGACCTCTCCTTGCACTCTAGGATATTTTTCACTGTTTTCTTAGGTTTTATACACCCAATGAGTCACTGATAATGAAGATATATAGATATATGTACTGTCTGTATCCAATAAACCACCAAAGGAGTGACTCAGTATAGCCGAGGACCTGAAGACGGCACAGATTCGGTTCCTATCTTAATAAATCATTTAGATGATTCATCAATTTTAAGAATTTTGATTGATTTACTTCCTGCCATAGACTAATCATTGCATACTGTATGTACGTACTATGCGTGTCTACCTGTGTGTTGTGAAACATGGGCGCTGTAAGCATGTGAAGGATTGTTACCGCGTAGACAGCCCTGCTGGTTATCTCCAGCAGCTTGTGCTTTGCTCTGCGCTCTGACTCCTTAGCTTCCTGCAGGTCCTGTTTCAGCTGCTCAGCCTCCTTGGCCCTGAGGGACGAGCAGACAGACAGATGCAGTTAATACTTTAACTCACCTCCCAGTCCTTATAGGAAAACAGAATTATCTAAATTGAATCCAAAATTATCTTGCGTAACCCGAACGTCGGCGCTAGGCAAACCAGGAATGTCACTTTGTTATTACCCAGGTGATCAATGCATCACCCCGGCAGACAATCATTTCCATGACATTATTCCACTGTCGAGTTTGCACACACAGAGATGCAAGAACATTATATGCAGGTGATTACATTTCTTTTGATTGTGTCCCTGAACACTCAGCAGTTCCCCCGTTGATGTGGGGGAGCTGTGTGCCTCGAGGGTTTGAGTGGCCGTAGTCATTTACATGTTGAGTACCGCGGGTTTAAATTTCTCTGGCGCAGAAAGTGCTCATCCAGAAATGGCAGATACTAGCAAGTGGTTAATGGTGTCCATTTGAAATGATTGCCTAATAAGTTGTGAAGTGGAGGCTGTGAAGTGATATAGTTAGTATCTATGTATACTGTTGCATTATGAAAATGACTTAAGTTCTTTGCTAAAATGGACGGGGCATCTATCGAGTTTTACAGAGTGCTGATCAAGGATCGCTCATCAAGTTCCCATCTCCTTATCCATAGGACGTCCAAAGAAATAAAGAAGTCAAGAGCAGCTATTATACGTAAGGACTTGATTTGAACTAGGATGCATTAAAAAAAAAAGACCACAAAATAGAATTTTTTAGGCACAGACATTGAGATTGATCTGCCGCCATCGATCGATACTACCGCTAACAATTAACTAGCACAAATTAACTGCTGCATCTCACACCCAGGAGGGGGAGTTCTGCTGAACAAAAGCGTTCTCCCCTTTTCCCTTTGAGGGCGGCTGTCTAGCAGTAACTGCCTCATTTCCTGCTTTTCAGGTACAAAGCAAGAACAAAGCCTTTAAAATTAAATGATTTTAAACGAATTCAAGGTTCTTAATCTCTGATCCGGCAATTTAAATGCAGCTGCGTTATTTAGCACTGTGCTCAGGGCGTATCGACCGACTTCTCTGCCGCTGAGCAAACTGAAGTGCAGCAGGGTGTTTGTGCACCTTGACATTAAACAGTATAGTAACTCAAAGACAGGCTCATGTGTAAGGGAGGTTATTTAGGAACTGGATTTTGATGCTCCTGTAAGACAGCTTCCACAGTTCGAGGTATTCAAAGCACAAAAGGGAAAGTAAGATATGGGAATAAGTTATTTAAGGATCCAAAACATGAGACATGATGTGCATGTGGGTGTGTATGTTTGAGACGGATAAAAAAAACAGAATTTGAGTATGTGTTGATAAAGACAAAGCCACATGGCGGCAAAGTGGGATCAGAATATCACATTCATGGCTGTACGCCACGTTCATCAACGCAGTCCGCCTTCGTGCTCTCCCCCTACCTCCGTTCCGATTCTTCGGCCATCTTGAGGGCCAGCATCTCTGCCTCCAGCATCTTCTGCTCCATGAGCCGTCGCTCCTCCTGGCCGCGGATGGCAGTCACTTTGATGCGCTGCATCTCTGTCTCAGCCTCGGCAGCTTTCTGGGCCAGCAGCTTGGCCTCCTCCTCGGCGATCTGGGCCTTTTCAGCCAGCAGGTCCGCCGTCTGCTCCGATCGCAGCTGGAGAAGAGGAAGAGGAGGAGAAAGGAGGGGCATACACAAGAAGGGAAAAGAAAAGTTGAAAATGGGAGAGTTTATGGGGCAATGGAGCGAGGAAAGAGAGATGAGAATATGTGCAGAGAAAGAGAGGAGGGAAGGGGGAAGAGAGGTGTAGAGGGAGGGATGTACATTTTTCAGGAGGAGCGAGGGAGATTGATGGAGGTGGGTGACGGTAGCAAATAATAAAGGGGGAAAATAAGCAAATGACAGGAGGTGAGATGAATATGGTGTGAGAGGAGCTCAATTTGACAAAATATTATATTTTTAAACCTGCTGTTTATGTAACAGAGCCAATAAAAACCGGAGATTCTAGGTTAAGGTAACCAAGTCAATCTCACCAGTGCCTCATTGGCCATGTGAGCCTCATCCTGCAGCTGAATCAGCCTCCTCTCCAGCTCATCCCTGGCTCTCTCTGCCTCCTCCCGCAGCTGCTTCTCCCTCTGCAGATGCTGCCTTTCTACCTGAACAACACAGACAGGTGGAGGGTGGACAAAGAGGAGAGGGTATGATGGGAAATAAAGAAAGACACAAACATGGATGGAATATGCTAGAAAATAAGATGCACAAATGGGTCCGACAGAAGAAAATCACAAAGCACATGAGGACAGTGTCAGAGAAGTCAGTGACAGAAAATCAAAGCACCCTGCTGGCTGTAAATAAATAAAGTGTAAAAAGTAACTTTTAAAAGAGTCCTTGAAGTTTTGGGTGCTTGCACTTCCCTCCCTTGTTTGACTTGGAAAACAGATGTGAACAATTACAGTCAACACATCAAAGACTGGAACTGGAAATTTGCTGGTAAATTATGTAAAATCTAAATCTAAAAATCTACAATTTGCCCCAGCAAACTGTTTATCCTGATGTGTCCAACACCTGATATTCAAATTGCTGTTTTCTTTTGCCAGTTTTCTGGATATTTGGTTCAAATTTGCATTTGGATGGAAACTCACTCAGCTATCGACAAGTCCAACCCCATCCCATCTTGTCTGTTTCTCCATTATCACTACCTGTTTTCTGGCCCTCTCCTCTCTGGCCTGAGCTTTCATCTGTTGCACTTCAAGAGAGTCTACACGCCGCCGCCGCATAAACAGGTCATGGTTCCCTATACACAGCTGGAGGATCTGCCAAAAGAAACAAAAAGAAGAATGAGTGCAGTTTTCAAGAATATATTAAAGATATTGGTGCATCCCAGAACTCTTCTACTTCACCAGCCACTTCTGCTATTTTTCTTCAAAACAAACCAAAATCCAGACGAGTCCAAAAGTAATATTCAGCTGCACTCACCAACTTGTTGACTCTGAGCCGGGAAGAGTTGAACTTGAAAACGTTTGTTTTCTTGTCCAGAGGTTTGATGGTAAACTAAACATTGAGAAGACAAGAAAACCAGATTTTTTTTTGGATGAAACCACAAAGGAAAAAGACACCAAGAAATTAAAATTCTAATCTTGATTATCATATTTCCGATACTGACTACTACACAGTGTGGCAAATGTATGAAGAATTACACATAAAATAGTCAAAACCAATGGTCAAAGCAGTGAACACAAAGTGCAACAGTAGATTCCCCCCCACCTCCTTGTCGCTGTAGGAGATGTTGCGGATCTCATTCCAAGGGAAGGAGCATTTGGGTGTCAGCTTGTTGTCCGGCTCGTAGATGTGCAGACCAAGAGCATCCACTCCCAGAAGAAGGTCTGTTCCCTTTTTATTCTAAACCACATCAGCAAAGTAAACAAAGCTTTTCCTTTTAGCCGTCTGTTAAGGGACACTGGTGAGCAGCTTCGGGACCACCCCTGCAGCCAACATTCATTTATACCTACATCTGACAGGTGGCTCTGCGGTGGCTCTGCTTGCCAAAACTATTTGTTAGAGCTGAATTAAACAATGTCGGTTGTGCGGTGTTGTACGCGATCTGGGTTTGTTTACCTGAAAAGTAATGCTACAGTGAATTACTTAAGCTGAGGCTGACTTGCTGGTGATATTTTAAAATGTCTCGGCCTTTTAGAGAACGCATTGATCAAGGCCACAGTCACCTCAAGTGAATTTCTGTTGGTTACAGGTTTTGTTTTCATTGTTTTCATTATGACTCACCTAGAAGAGATACAGATGCCAAATAGCAGCTGTCTATTCACCTCTAATCTTACATTAGACATAGGAATCACAAACATGTTGCACATTCAAATAATAGAATAGCTAAGGGACAGTTTAGGACGGGAGAGTCAGACTGCCATTCCCCCGCTTCATCTCATAACACCGCAGTGAAACTGACACACCTCCTAATCTCTACTTTGTAAAGATATTGCAAAGAGGCATCGGCTCACCCTGATTAAAAAGTAATTGACGCCATACATGTCCAGGTCCTGAGCTATTTTTAAATACTCCATCTCAGCTTCATCCCTGGTTCAAAGACAGGCGGGAGAGAGAAAGCGATTGAGAAGGATCCAAGGGAATGGAGAAGGGTGGGAGGAGAGGAGGTGCAGAAGTGGAGAGAAAAACAGGAGATCAGACCTTGTTTCCTCTGCTTTTGTGTGTGTGTAACATCTGTCATGTTGTGTGATCTATAAAAACTCTGCCACATAGCTCTTGCGAGGGTGAAAACATAAGCACAGTGCTGACACAAAACACAAGTATAATTCGCTAACAGGCTTTAGAGGTCATGCTTGAAACGAAAGACTTATTCTGATGCCTGCAAGACTCTAAATACTGAGGGGGAGAGAGAGAGAGAGAGAGCGAGAGCGAGAGCGAGAGCGAGAGAGAGAGAGCGAGAGAGAGAGAGAGAGAGAGAGAGAGAGAGAGAGAGAGAGAGAGAGAGAGAGAGAGAGAGAGAAATAATGCATCAGACACTTTTCTTTCTGGCTTTCTGCGGCATGGTCGCTTCTGTTGTGATTTCAGGGTCAACTCAGCAGAAAAAAAAAAGAATATTAGCATACTTTGATGGTTGAGGAAAATTCAGGGCACACTTCTGCCTAAACTTTTAATAACTTGCTGTTTGATTATGGCTGGTTGGGAAATTGATGATTTAAGTTTCATCAAAGTTTACAGGCAGTTTACAGAGAATTGTGCCAAGTAAACAAAATCTTAACTAGGTTAGGTGCCGAGTACGTTTCTGACTTCGGAGCGGGTCAGTGGTTCTTGCTTGTGTGGAAGTTTAAAGCATTAGAGTTGCACTCTATGAAAAAGAATATATAGATGCACCCTCAAGTGTGAAAAGAACATGAGCCAAAATAAAGCTTTAACTGCACGGGGCTGCATCTCAAACCTTAATACTATTTGGTGAGGAAATGTGTCCACAGTTTGGAGTATCGAACAAATGTCGAGTATCAACAATCAGCACAGAATCAGGTTCATTGTGTTAGTTTAGCATATTAGCATGCTATGCTAAAGGTATTTGGTCATACGCCAGTATTGGACAAATCTTGACCTGATGATGACACTGAATGAAAAGAGACAAACATTGTCTTAAAAACATCTATATTTCTTCAAGCAAAGTATCTGAAAAGTGGAAATAACATGATAACTTGATACCAAAACTACTACTACTACATTGGCACTATAGTAGCAAAAAACTCTAAATGGTACCCAACCTTCATCCTGCGTCCCTGTTATACTGCATTACTCACGAAACAATTAAAATACCAAAGGTGTGAGAACCACCAGCTCTCTCTGCTGGGGTTGAACGGGTTGGATTGATCAGCACCAGTGACTCAATTACCACTTTTACAAGTGCTGAGGTTTACTGGCTTTTAGAACTCACTTTCCAGCCCAGAACTCCCCACCCACGGGGGTTTTAAGACACTCCACATCCCTCACCCTATCCATTTTCGACTTAGCTCAGCTTAGCGGCGGAGCAGAGTGCAACATCAGAACAACTGATTTTCATTCTCACGTCATTCGAGATTTATGAAAGCAATTACAGTAATAAAATTCTTAAAGTCATCTTAACTGTGACATATTTGCTCCAAAAATGATTCCTCTTTTGAAAAATAGCAACATGAATTGTGAAAATATATGTAATTACAATTAAATAGTGGGTTACAGGATGTGGTAAACTGTGTTTTGCATTTTCCTGGCCAACAATAAATGTGAGAAGAGTTCATACTGGGGATTCATTAATGGCGCTTTCAAAAACTTCCCCGGAGAAACAACTTTCATGTGGCTGCTTTTTGCTTCTAGCCAAAATGGACTTTAGTTTTGCATAAAACATTTCTTGTGGAACCCAGTTTTTAAGGACATCCTTTGTAAACTTGAAATTTTAATTTGCTGATGACTGTGGAACTCCAGAAAGTACAGTTCAGTGCAGCAGTTTTTTACCTCGTCCTGCCCCTGTGCTCTGCATAGCACGCTGTGATCCTCTCCTCCCACATTTCTGCAGTCATCTGATACAAGTTAATCACCTGAAATGCAGAGAGGCAAGACATAAGTATCCACGAATGCATGCCAAAAATACTTTACATGAGTGCCACATCATAATGCAGGTACAGGCCTAGATTAATAAGACATGTATGTAAACGTCTTCACTCATGAATGATAATGAGCAAGCCAGGCTGCCATTCACCCTCTTTGGCAGCAGTTCCTCCTCAGCCAGGAAGCCGGGTTTGTGGACGTTGGGGTCATAGTCTCCGTACTGGAAAATAGAGCAAATGTGCCAAAAGGATTAAAATCACTCCAATCTAATGGCCACATTCCACCTTCCCTCCAATAATACACCTCTCCTGGGAGCTGTTCGGAAGATGAAACTACAAGTATGGGGTGTCTTGGAGAATGAATGGAGGCTGGTCTGCCGTCGGGTCATTAACGTGCACCGCACATCCAGTTGGCCCAGTTGTTGGGAGACGGTGTAAATGATGCTATTAGAGATTTCTCTGAGAGAACTGAGACTGATCACCTATCATCACAGAGCTGGGATACAAATGATATCATGCATGTTTAAAAGGGAGATCTGGATGTATTAGGCGTGTCTGACTGTTTGTGGGGAATTTCCTTTGGGCTGCTGTAAAACTGGTGGAAAAATATGAATTATACATGTAGCTACAGATTAAAAAGTGGGCTATGCCTGTAGATTTATCTAAGTAGGTTAACCTGAATCTTTGCCTATATGTTCGCTGTGTACTCTGTGCTGTTTGACAAATAGTATTGTGAGTGTCAGTTGTGCCTTTCCTTGGCATTGTGATTAGCGTTGTTTTGTTGTTAAATTACTGGTTGAAATTACAAGATGGGCACTCTTTATTCATAACCTTTTTTGCATTTTTCAGCAGCACTGCTGGAGCCCCGAGGCATTCAAGAGACAATTTTGTGCTGAAAAAAAAAAAAAAATCACATTTTAGGCCTAACTGCAAATTTCCTACCCCTAATCAGCTCATGCTATATGTATGAGATTCACAAGACATCTTTAATAAGAAAATTAATTTTTAGCATGGGGAAAAACTGAAAAGTGCTTAAACTCTAAAAAGAGTGAAATCACCAAAGAACCATTTTTTTTCTTTGACTTTGACTCCAAAAAGTAGTCTCTTTTCCTTTTCTCATAGATTTCTCCCTCTAAGAATACTGAACTGGCTGTACCGTGGTGAAAAAATGGGTATTTTAGAAAGATGCGCTGCCTCTTTAATTCTGAGACTGACATCATTATCTGACGGCTGAGATTTCAGGGGAAAAAAATCCTCTATTTCTGCTCAAGTGTCTCAAAGGCGAACTCATTGCTGTTTCACCTTTAGTTGGCCAGTTACTTGAATGAGGATAAAACATCAACTCAACAAATTACCACAGACATGTAAGGGAATGAAATGTAACCAAAACCCTGAATTTTGATGTTTTGATTGTAGGGATATATATCATTCAGTCTTTAACACATGATAAATGATGAAACCTTGACCGCTGGTGTGGCTCTAATGAACAAACTAACTCTGTATGTTGTATTGTTTTGTTGTGTTTACAGTGTTACTTTTAAGTTTAATTGAATTCCATTTTTGTGCGCTTGGGTCTGAAAACAGTACTAAACAGAGCTGAGTTTAATAAGCTCAACACACAGACTGGAACACCAGTGTAGTGGCTAACAGAGTGGAGAAGCTAAGGGCCATTTAATTAAATCCTTTCCCTTCAGCTTCGCGGCTTCTAGTCCCTCAGTTCCTCCCTCTGATTGTTTGTAACTGCTACATAATTGATGATATATATACTCATAGAGGTATTGGCACTGACTGAGGTTCAGCTCAGGTAGAGACAGGGTGGCATTTTGACAGTGCCAGTACTCGCAGATGCTTTCTGATTACACACTTTTCTTCCAATTATTTCCAACAGCCCCACACTTACGGCAACTATGGATTCTCAAAGGACAGCCATGTGTCAATATTTTCACCTAACAATTATCACCAGCAGCACGACAGTGGCCACTGACTAATGGATATATTGTGTTCAATAGAGCCCTTAATTTAGGAAATGTACTTCTCACATAGTCCAGTCACAGTAGAGTGAGACAGGTTTATATCTAGCCATGAAATACACTTCAACTAATGAAAGGTATTATTGTCATGTCATAGGGTAATAGGAAAAACTAGACTTTTTATTGCTCGCATTGGTTGAGCTACTAACCACACTACATATATGGCTATGAGCCAAAACTAAGGCCAATGGGCAAATGCCAGTATCCTGTTTGCTCCTTATCACCACCGTGCACCACCTTATACTCCTCATCAGTTAACACACAATACACAATGATGGTCAATGTAGTAAATATAATATCTATTTAAAATTAGCATTTTGGCGTTGTTATCGTGAACATGTTAGCATGCTGATTAGCATTTAGCCCTTAGCACCTGCATGAAATAGTTCATAACTGTTACACTTTCTGTATGTATTCACAGTTTAACCCATGTGCAATATGAATGTGAAGTGAATGTAACAACGCATAACACGACAAAACAACAAAAGAGTTGCACGGAAGTGAAATAATATGGACAAGTGTAGCTCTAAAAGCAACACTTGTTTGAATTTTTTCATTTTTGAGTTACACATCCCTGCAAATTGTGACTGACTGACATGAAGTGTCACACCAGCTGGCAGAAAATATAATTTTCTTTCCTTCTCCAAGTCTTGTTGTCCATCATGCTAATGATGGCTCACCCAAGCCGAGGTGGCCATCAACATTATGACAGTTGAGTTCAGGTGAGTGAAGTGGGATTTACATAATCTCAAGGCAAAGCTGACAAATTCCACTGAGTATTAAATAACATATTTTGCAGTTCAGACTGACACTAAGATGGGCAACTCTATTTAGCTCTTTGCCGTTTCGACAGATTGGAAACCTTCGAGTCTGTGTCACATGCTGTGCGGACGGGGAAAAAAGGATGGGATACAGCTGCAAAGCTAAGTAGACTGGGCTAGACTAGGAGACTATGTACAAGTCTTGTTGAAGCTACCTGTAAAACACAGTGATTCCCAATAGTGTCATTCATGCCTATTAGCTTGTCATACTCCTCCCCATTTGGCCGGACACGTATCTCCACACCCGCAGTAGCATCGTGGTTGAGGGAGCCGACCTCACTCCCTACTCAACCTCCATGCCAGAGTGACTCCCTCTGCATTTTTCCCATAGTGGTTGTTTCTTGATATTCCCTGTCAACACCTCCTTGTAGCACTGCACCCACTCAGAATACAGAGCAGGAGGTACTGAAACTTCCGCAGACCTACTGAGGCTGAACTGTGGCATACAGACACCCACAGGAAAGTTTGTACGGTTCTTAAATCAGTTGCCTTTTTATACGCGTTTGAAGGATTTTAAAGAGGGTTCCTACTGCGTTTCTTATGAATTTATGCGACTTGTACCGTCTGGAAGGATTATACACATGGACTCTGTGTGCAAGTGTTACTATAGAACTATAATTCACATTGTTAAAAAAAATAAAATCCTCTTTTAAACATTAAAACCTTCTTGGAACGTGGCTTCACTCTCTCCTTATTGCCATCTTCCGGCTGGCATAATCATGATTAAAGATGAGCGAAGGTACCAGAGTAGATCCCACTGTGTGATATACTCAACTTCACAGGCTGCACTGTGGTTCTGCACAAAAACAAGCCATGATTAGAAAAGGGGATGGGGAAAGTCTGCCAAAACCCTCTCAGCAGCTGCACTGCTAAACAAGTACCTGTCTGCCTTTTATAGCGACAATTTACTCACATTGGCTCTAATCAAAGTGGACTGCTGATTAAATGAAAACAGATTGTGCACCCGCATTTTTTTCTTCTTTTTCTTTTCTGCTGTTTCCAGATCGAGGGTGCTGACAGCAGAGAGAACAAGTCTCAAGCTCGTTTGCCGATTTTTCTTTATCCACAGAGTCTCTTTTAACATAGGCCCATTAAATTGGCATGGGAAAGGAGAGTCTCTGAGGGCTCCTGGCCAGATCTTTGAGGTAGAGCTCCAGTCTCAGCAGACCCTGTCTGCCTGTCAAAAAAGCTGCACCTCACTCTCCCTATCTTTTGCTTGGCAATTTCAGAGAGATGGGATCCTTCAACCAAAACGACTCAGATTGCTTGTGGTTTATTAAGGGAGCTTCTTCCTGTTGAGTGATTTCCATGGACCTCAGGTAACTTTTTTTGATCCTCAACCAATAAATCAATGAGAGATTTTTATAGAGCGCCTTTCCCACAGGGTAATGCGGTTTATAGCGTTTCAATTATTGTTTAATAAAATGCTCATAATGAAACACACAAACGGTGAAACACACAAACTAAAAGAGGACAAACAAATTCATAAAGAAGTATATATACAAGAGATATAAAAATTACCTGAAGTAAAAAGAAATAAGTAATATATATAAAGTATATAAGTATAAATTACAATTATAAATATATTTTTGGCAAAAGGTATTTTTCGAGATGGGGTGTATGATGACATAAAAACTACATCAAAATAAACTATAACATTACCCAGGGGAATGCGACGATCAGCATACTGAAGATTCATAATTCTCTGCTTCTACTTTGCTCACATCTCAAAGACACCTTCAGGCTAATCCTCACATTAATCATTGCATGAGTGTGAGGGGATTCGCTGTCATCCTGAAATACCTAAAACAGCCCCTTTCACCACGAAAGAGTATATGTTTTTTTTACTCGTCACTTATGTTCTTTTCTTCCAGACATCTTGGTTTCTCACCCTGTGTGAGGATGAGCGTAAGTCAACCTGCAAAGGGAGCCAATTTCAGGCACTTCTATCTGAAAATTTGTTTATTCACTTCACTGCCCAGAGTCCAGTGAGAAGCGGAATGCATCATATGCCGACTGATAAATTTACCAGAACAGTTTGGTACCATACACAAACAACTGAAGATGTTGCAACGATGCGCCTTTCTATCTCACACGCCATCTTCACTTTTCTTTTGAAGATGACCCCAATTTATCCAGCCTCCTTGCCGAGGCAGCCAATTGTTCCCAACCCCAAAGAGACCAATCCACGATTTCGCCGCAGAGTACCACATCCTCCTACTTGGAGGTGCTGACCCTCATCCATACTTCCTTAAACTCAGCTGCAAACAGTCCCTGTGCACTGCAGGGTACAGCCCAAAGAGAAGAGGGAGAAGAAGAAAACAATCAAGCCCACTGGCGATAAATAAAACATGCAGTCTCTCTGCACTGTTCGGAGAAAGAAAGAGTTGCACTGTGGTAAAATATTCTTCAGATAGTAAACAAACAAATTAAATGCATTAAAGTACAGTATGTCCACGTGAGGTACCAAAGGGTATAACAGAGTTTTTGGAATAGTCATCTACAGCCACAAAGAAACCAAAACCAGAGATGTGAGGAGGTTGAAGTACAGGCTGAGTACAGTTCCAGACACACAAACTCCCTCAATCCCTGAGTAACTTTAAATGATGATGTGACACTTTTCTCTAATGGCTTCTCTCTGCCGGGATGAGGCCGAAAAACTGGACCGAAACGTATATAAAAAGATTTCTGCATCTACAGAACACTGCTTTTCTTTAAAACTGTGGCATACTTCAGTGCAGTTACAGAGAGCAGAAAGCTCTTGTAGTAAATTATTCACAGCTGTTGGTACCTCATCAGACCAATAATTTAAAAAATATGCTTGAGAAGAAGAGGAAAATTCCATGTGATCGCGCAAATATTAAAGTAAAGATAAATAAACCATTAGAGAATACAGATATGAATGGGTGGAGCGATGAATATACAGATCTTTCTTGAAAACAAAATCTCAAAAGAGAGCACTAACCTTAGCGTGGACGGCGTAGGAAGCGAGCAGCACAGAGGCCTCGGGTGGACAGTGAATCTCCTCCTCGAGGATCTTCTTCTTCACCTGAGGAGTTACCAAATATGATCAGCTATGACGGGAAAATTCATCCCATGATGTATGTCCATCTGGATAGCAAAGGTCTCTTCATTCCACCTAACCTTTCTAACACGAAGTCAATTCTAAATTAACCATGCAGCTGATGTTGTTATAACCGTAGAGACACTTTTCACTGGCACTGACAAGTTTTGTCTCGGAAGGAAACTATCATCTCTTCTTGAGTCTTGGGTTTGAGTATCACATCTCCTTTATATTGATTTCCATGAAAGGTACAAAATGATTTTTGTGAGATGAAGAACCTGAAACAGACTGGCTGATCGTACTCGACTCAAACACAATGAGAAAAAAAAAAAAAAAAGACTTGCTACCTTAGAGAGAGGTGCGACAGTGCAGGGTGAAGCACAACTTTCTGACAACTGTGACAGCCAGACCATTATTCCCCTTAATTCCACTTTGTGCTTTAGCTGCATATTGTTCCTGCATTTGCCAGTGTTCAGGTACCACTTTTCAGTAGCCACAAAATCAGGTTGTTGTATGCTGCTTATTGGGGAAATAAACATCTAACTACCACTGCTACAGTACACTGGGACTTACACATTTTAGAGAGGTTTGGAAGCAGAACAAACTGTGCCAAATAAATATTGTAAGACTTAAGTATCATAGCCACATGGGGACCTATTAGATACTGAGCCAGAAACTATGTACCCAAGCCAACACTATTTCATATGGTCATTAAAGTGGTCCAAGAATATCAGCTTGCTAGTCGGCAGAGCATAATGACATGACAGAAATGTGAGTCCTAGAAAACCTCCAAATCATAATTAAAATGAGGAGTGCCACACATTTTTATAATTCATGCTTCTACTGTGCCCCCAGGACGGCTGATACTATGTGTGTGAATTCACTCCAGTCGGTAAGTGCGACAAAGTCGAGGTTTAGTTCTCAGGTGTATAGCATCTCGAAAGAGTGGTTTGTGTTTACAAGTGGTGACTTAACCGTCACGGATCACAGTGATAGCACACATTCATAAAATGGGTGGCGATCCCCCTTTAACAAGCTCCATCCAGATTAAAGTGCCGCATCTCACCAGGTGTCGCCACCAAAGCTCCCTCACCTGTCAAACTAATCAAATCACAAACTTACACGACGGCAGACGGAGCACAAAGCCGGGTGGTGAGGTTTAGAAAACATGCTTCAGACGTGGTTATATAAGTGGACAATTTGACGCTTCAAACCTTATCATTTGCAGAGCCAGTCATGCTGTCTTCTCTTGTTTTTGAACTAACAAAGGTGTGGAGACAGAGGTGACAGCCCCTAATCGTGGCAAGTGCTAAGAGGCTGAGGCTGCGATCTGGTTTACAAATGAGTCTATGTTGTTACTAAGACTGCAGGCCGAGGTGACGGAGATGTGCATGTGTCTGTTTGTGTAAGTGGTCTAAAGTGTGTGACGGCTGTGTGAGTGTGTGTGTGTGTTTGTATTCTGGTCGGTGATCATTTCTGATAAGCACTAATCCAGCTGTCATGCCTGTGACACTATCTGAACTGAGGCCTCCTCCCGACATTATGGGAATTAATGAGAGCAAAGTAATAAGGAGACAGGCGGTGCGAGGCACTACACATTTGTATTCTTCTACCCTTGTAGCTGTGTACCGCTTTAAGTGTCGAGTAATTTGTCAGGTGTAGTCTTTCTTTCTTTTTTTTTTATTCTGTGAGGTTTCCCCCTGAAATAAATAAATTGCTTTAACTACCTCTAAACGGATTATGGACAGAGAGAGTTTTTATATGTCTTAAGTGCTTTTATCCAAATGTTGAGCAACACAAGAACACGGCTGTGTCAAGCCACAGAACTGAACCAACACAATGGGCGGGATATGGATAGGAGTGCTACGGGGGATGAGCATCCCATGGAGAATATGTCATTAACTAGGCCAGTAACTGAGCCCTTAAAGCCTAATTGGTAATTGATAAATGTGGCTGGTAGCATTGGATGGGAGCACAGTTACAAATCTCATCTCTTGCAAGGGAATGGTGCGGCAGGCTCCGCAGAAATTCCCCTGAGAGTATTAAGTGGATAGAAAGGGCAGCGGTAATATGTTGCGCATTGATTCCACATGGCTGCACACAATAAGGCCGGGACAATGGAAAAAGCGTATTGGAGAGTGGCCTGCTCGACAACTCATCAGAAACTCTGTGGGCCCGTGGCCCCCTGTCGGCACTTGATCAGTATAGTAAGGAAGCTGCAGCAGAAATGGGGCATAAACCAAACGCCTGCTGTGCAAGGGTGAAATGGATCATGGAGTATTTTGAAGGCTTTTAAGCGTCGTCAGATTAAAGATCACGTTCTCACACAGCATTCATTTAAACTAAATCTAGTTTATCGGCCAACCACTTCCAAGGATGTTTACTGCTAAAGTCTTGAAAACACCACCCCACTGGGAAGATTACGATCAAGGAAAGAGAGAGGTTTTCTTTTTCCAAAAAAAAAAAAAAAAGTGTCTGCCCACTAGTCAGACAGTGATCCACAGCCTCTTCTCAGAGGCATGTTGAATTTCAGGTTCACTTGTAAGCCTGCAGCAAAACTGAGAAAAGCAGCAGAGGAAGAAGAGCAAGTGTCAGTCGGTCTAAGTGTACAAACAAGCTTCTCATGAAACCTTTATGGCACGATAGGCACGAATGAAATGGAGAGGAAGTCGAGAAGGTAAGTATACGGAGAGCCAAAAGATACTTCAATAAGATAACTGTTCAGTGTGAACACTGAACAGTCTGATTTAGATTGAAATGGAGAAAACATAATATATACAAATCTTTATATAAGCACCTGTAAGAAGAAGAGATGCTGTGTGATATCTTGCACTAGCTCCTCCTCTGCATTTTCAGGGTAAAACTTGGCCAGGAAGTGAAGGGTGATTGGTTCCTCCTTTGGCACCTCCTGATCCAGAACCTATGACAAAGAACTAAAGAAGTCAACATGTGCACAGTGGAGCGACACTATATCTTCATTAACAATATTTACATGACTCGTGGCATTATAACACGAGAATGCCTTGCCTTCTTTTCCATCTTCAGCCAAGCGACTGTGTCCTTGATGTCGTACTGCAGCCCAAAAAACCACGTCTCCCTCAGTCCAAGAGTCCGGCACACCAAGTCAAAAAGGTCTTTTCCTTTCCACTTGACCTGAAACACATAATTAGTCTTTGTCTTACACGATTTGCTCAGTAACATTCACATAATTCACTGACTGTATGAATTAGAAGCACTGGCTCCTGTTTTTTTTTTTTCATAACAGAAGCAAGCATTTTTTTTTTTTTTTATCATAGCCTCAGTCTCAAAGCATGCATATTCTCCTCATCCAGCTGAGCTATGATGGAGGCATATCAGACCCACGTATCCGATTTAAATAGCTTTCATCTCCAGCCTCTGAGCTAACTCAGGGTGCAAGCTTCTGTCAAGTGCATTCAAGGTTGGCGTGAAAAAAAAAAAGACGAGTGAAAAACTGCAAGAAGTGAAGATATCAGCTGCACCGTGCGGTGGGAATCCCAACTAGGGACGAAAAATCAAACATATTCCCGTGCAGGAAGGCAAAGCTCAAAGAGCTTTTCCGCCTATATATGACCGATCCACGTTAAATGCTATTTACAAAGCCCATAATTGATACAATTATCATCCCAGCACAGAAAATAGAAACATGCAACTAACATTATGCTGCTCTGTGTAATTACCCACTGCAAACTTTGGTGGGGTTCCTCCCCTTTAAATACAGAGGTGGTGTCCTCGCCTTTGAGTTCTGGTATATCATCAACCTAATCATACACTGAACCCAAAAAAAAATAAAAAACAGAGCAAGAAAGCTACAAATATATCATGACACCGGCATAAATCAGTGTGTGTTTTTTTTTTTTTTAAAATTCACACCGCAGGGCGACGCACGCGGCATGTCAAGTCCTGTACTGCACTGAGCTTTGTCACTGATTGCTGCATGAGACTTAGATAAATTAACACAGATACAGTCTCCTGTGGAACAGACCCAATGAACCAAAAACGCGTGTATTCACAGTTACTTGCTGCCATCTAGTGTGGAAGCTCTCACACACCTGTCGAGCAGCCCATCACCACCCTTGTTGCTAAGACAAACTCTTCTCGTCATTACTGATGGTGGTCAGGCGTGGAGTACAGTTATATAGCTGCGTTACAGTGCATGATAACTGGCGAGCAGTCAGTCAGCGGGAGATGCACTCGACCCCGTGGCCTCTGCAAATGTTGGAGGGGGAAAAAAACACTCAAACTGAATGAAGTTAAGCTCAGCTTCTCGACATACACACCTCACAGCTGAACTCCATGTCTGACTCCATCGTGCAGATCCTCACGTTGAAGCTCCTGGCTTGCTTTCTCATCAGTGAGTTAAAGCCCATCCTCGCTGCTAAGGCACTCGCCATTGCGAATAGCGAATAAACTAACCACTCAATGTACTCAAAGTCGTCAGTTCACACAAAACGGCCGCACCGTCAAGCCATAATACTGTTGTACTCTATAGTGTAGACAGCAGATGAGTCGTTTGGCATTAGCTTTCAGGTATCAAGCGCTCCGAGCACAGCTGTGCATGTGACTGTCCACACCTTCCGGAGAGGAGAGATGCTTGAACTTCTATCAAAGTTTTAAAAAGGCTCTCACTGACATTTTCCTCAGTTAATACGTGTGTCATACACGTTACGTATTATTATGTTAGTCGCGCCGGATAACACAACTTAGCAAAAGCTGATAAATGTTGTTTTTAAGTGTCCCGAGTCCTGCTGCTAACGTTAGCTACGTTAAATACAAACTAAGTTAGCTGACGTTAAATGACATTACACATCCAATATGAGCGCTTTTTTGTTTTTGCGCTGAAGTCTCTCCGTCTCTCTACCGTGAAATCCGTTACTGTTTACATCCTCGCGTCGGAGAAAATATAAGTTTCATATATCCGCACTGGAGAGTTCAAAATACTTTGTTGTGCTGGGAAAACTGTGCTGGGAATGAAGTGCTAGCCCACTGCGGCTAACCATTTGTTAGCTATCGCGTCCAAAACTTGTGCTGCATTCACGGCCATACAGGATATTGGAGATGACTCCGCACCTTGTACAATGTGTGTTTAATGTAACAACGGTATTATTATTATCGTCGCTTATCTTTCCTTGTCTTATGTTATCTTATCAGAATGTATTGCCACGTAGGTTTTCACATACCAGGATTGGCGTTATTTGTACATAATAATGTTCTGGTTGTACATAAAGAAGATTTTGAAAAATCAAGTATATATGCAATGTTTTAAAATGAATGGTCTTGCTATGTTAGAAGTTTTCTATTCTTTGTAAACTCACTCAAAATAGTCTTCTTCATGTGTTAGAGGACATCTTATGAGCTGTCCTATTAAACAAATCACATACTAGACTTTTAACTGCTGAAAGATTTGCGCTACAATCCTCTTTTTGCCATTTCTGTCATACATACAAAACATATTAACCAACAACAAGTGTGGAGATTCCGAGGAACATGAATGCAACATAGCTTCCCTTTTCCTCATGACCTAACAACCAATCACATCGCAGGACACAACCCATGCCCCGCCCTTAGCCCTGCCCCCTGCGCCATAAAGGGGCGGGGTCTGAGCAATGAGGTAATCGGGGTAAACAGTAAAGATGGCGACGTCTGTATCCGGAGAGGGGCAACCCAGTCTAAATGGGATTATTTCTGAGCCCCAGACTAAAAGACTGACGGACCTGCCGACCGAGTTACTCGAACACATCCTGTGCTTCCCTGTCCTCAAGCATGTCGACATTTGTAACGTGTCCTGCTGCTGCAAGCGGCTACACGACGTTTGCCATGGAAGAGGAAAGGTCTGGGGACACCAGTACAAACTCAGGTGCTGTGTGTTTTTTGTATGTGTGTGTGTGTGTTTTCAGCAGTGCCTGCAGAAACGAGTCTTGCTATCCTTTTTATGTGTCATGTTCAGATGCCTTACTTGCTTATTGCCTCCTTAAAGGTGGGCTCGTTTACTGCTAACTCACAGTCAGCTGTCAGCCGATGACATTCTGCTGATGCACCAAATCAGCAGATCAGTGGCGATCTTCCTGCTTTGCGCACAGATTGTAAATGTTAGCGTTTAAATCTTGCAGGCTGCAATTTATAGTCCATCTTTCCCAGAATGGCCCAAAATGAATTAGTGTGACCTTGAATGTTGCATGTAGCCTGTCAACTACAGGGGAGTGCAGCCCTTGCCAAAAGCTAAGCCCTCCTCCTGACTGACTTGGCTGTTACTCTCCTGATTTTCTGTGTGCAGAAGAGAAAATCACATCTGCGGCAGGATGATGAATTGTTTCATGACACGCCGCACGCTGCTTCAGGCAATAGGATGCTAAACTAATTTTGAGTATGTCCAAAAGTGTTAATGGAATAACAGATTTGTCACCTCCATCAACAGATGGCCAAGGCTGCAGAGGTTTTACCGTCAGAATGAGTGCTGTGACTGGGTCAGAGAATACAAAACGCGGCACAGAGCTGGGATACAAATACGAAGGACCGTGGAATCTATCTCAAAGAGATTCTTCACAGAAGTCGTAAGTGATCCATTTGTAATCAAGAGTACATTATCGTTATTACTGTGTTGCTACAGGAGACTTGATTAAAAGACAAAATGGCAAAAGCATTCAGTTGCATTAGTCATTAAAGTCCAAATCTCTGTTATTTCTCCGTGTCAGCTAGCTATTTTCTGTGTGTGTGTTTGTGCAAAAGACTGTGCGCTTTCCAAACTAACCCAGAGATCTGTAACTCAGCCTTGCGTTGGCCAGGTGCTGGGAGACAGCTTTGCAGAGATTGAGTCGCTTGGGATGCCAGAGCACTTCTGCGAAGACGAGCTCCTCTTCATTCTCAATACCGACAAGAGGTGAGAGCAGCGCTGTGCCCACAAGTCAAACCTCAATACTTGCCACACACTGCATTTGCAATCATTAATGGGCTTGGGTGATAATCTCCTTAATCCTCTCTTGGAGTTCTGTGATTATGAAAGCTCTTGTTGTGTTGCACCGTTGGGCCGTTGACGCTTTCTGTCTTCCATTCTTGTGCCCATCATTAGGAAAAGCTTGACACTGAAGTACTATGCAAAGAAAATCCTTTACTTCCTGAGACAGCAGAACATCCTGAAGAGGTTGAAGACGTTCCTGGAGCAGCCTGCAGAAGAGCAGTCTGCTTTAGAGGGTGAGGCATGAATACAGACTTGATCTCAAACAGCACAAGTTGCACTGCACCTCTTTTAGTATTTAGTTAATGTTTATTAGTGTAGTATTTGTTATAATAACAATATAGTGGCTTTGCACGATAGCCTTAGCTGTTTTAATTTGCGTCTCTTCCTTGTCGAGTCCAGCAGCTTTACATAATGCATTCCCTCTGTTCCCTTTGTCCGCCACTCTAGGTGCTGTACTGGTGGATCAGTATTGTAACCCACTGGCTGATGTGACACTGAGCGGCATATCGGCCCAGCTGGACGAGATCGTGGAGAAAGTAAGGAAGATGCTGAGAATCAAGAATTCCTCTCACCCCAGTCTGCGCGTCGCTCAAGGTGGGCTTTCAAAACTAGTAAAACTGCCCTTCCCCTCAAAATGCATTAACTCTAGACACATCAAGCCCAGAGGAAAGGGCTTCCACTCCCAGCACAGTTTAAAAACAAATCAATACCAGTATCATTTTTTTTGTGTGTATGATGTAGGTGACTGTTTTGTCGTAGAGGACTTTGAGCTCCAGAGGCAGGTGGTGTGTGCCCTAAACTCTGTCCTATATGAGCAGCTTCAATACAAGGGCAACGAGTTCGACTACTACAACCCTCTGAACTCTTACATCCAACAGGTAGGTCTTCTGTGAAATGATTTTATCTTTTAACTACAGCCGCAAAACTGACTAGGCCGTCTTGTTTTTCATTTAGGTGCTACTACGCCGTACAGGCATTCCCATTAGCCTCTCTGTCCTCTACATGACATTAGCCGGCAAGCTCGGTGTTCAGCTGGAACCTGTCAACTTTCCCAATCATTTCCTGCTGCGCTGGTGCCAAAAACCAAGGGGGTAAGGTTTGAAATTAATAGCTCGCAAATTCCTCTAAACGTCGACTGAGTTGAGCTGCCTTTTACATAATTAACTATCTTGAACCAACCAACCATTTGACACTTGGAAACCCTGTCATGTTTCTGAGTATGAGAAGGCACCAGAATGTTTCAAGCACAATCTGTCTTGCCTCTAGTTTTGGCTGACATAAACAAACACATTCGACAGATGATGCGATATTTTGTGTGTTTTTGGTAAAAGATAGAATAGATAATTGTATTTTACTTTATCTTGCTATGTGCAAATGTATTGATCACCGTTTTGCATTTGAAACTTAATGAAATGGATGCGTCAAAAACAATGATTTATTGTAGTAAATGACACCGCAATCATGATGCTGCAATCATTGCCACACTTGCTCCAGTCCAACGTATTAGAGATACAAAAATAGCTCATAATAAATGAAAGTCCACATTTTGTCTGTCTTTGTTTGTGCAGGAGTGAGGACATCTATGACTTTGTCTACATTGATGCCTTTGGTAAAGGCAAACAGCTCACAGCCAAGGAGTGCGAGTACCTCATTGGCCACCAGGTGACGGCAGATTACTATAGTGCCATCAGCACCAATGAGGTGTTGCTCAGGATGGTGGGAAATCTGCTCAACATTGGTAAAAGAGGGTAAGAGAAACTGCACACCCAAGACAATGGCATAAATCATCTGAAGGCAATGAATGAATGAAAATAATGTTCTGGTTGAATTACTTGACTTACACTACACTGTGTGGTTTCTTTCAGGGAGGGCAATGAGAAATCCTACCAGCTGCTAAGAGACTCTCTGGACCTCTACCTCACTATCAACCCAGATAATGTGCAGCACCTGCTGCTGCAGGCACGACTCTACTTCCACCTAGGCATTTGGCCAGAAAAGGTTGGGACACACAAACCTGATGCTTTTTCTTTCTCTAATAGAATTAAATCAAAGTATTGACTGTTATTCAGTACAAAGCATTTACTATTCAGCCCATTGTCCTCTGTCCCAGGTGCTAGACATCCTGCAGCACATTCAGGCGTTGGATCCCTCCCAGCATGGGGCAGTGGGTTACTTGGTGCAACACACACTGGAGCACATCCAGCACAAGAAACATCCCGCTACACCTGAGGTGAAGAAGCGTAGCACTCCAGAACACCTGGAGGTCCAGTATTCAGTTGGCCTCATCATGAAACACAAGAGGTAGGTCCTGCTAATGTGTAGTGCGACAATCCTCCTCTCTGTTAACACATTTTTTTAAGTGTGCTTGTCCTGTATCTCTTCCAGGTCTGGTTATAATTGTGTGATCTATGGCTGGGACCCAAAGTGCACCATGAGTCAGGAGTGGATCACCACAATGAGGGTGCACCAGCTGTCCAACGGTGCCAACCAGCCTTTCTACAATGTCCTCGTACAGGATGGAACATGTCGCTACGCAGCACAGGGTACGGGTTCCACACGAGCATGCTGTTGAAAAATATTTGTACGACAAACAAATATTTGCAGGTTGTGTGACAAAAAATAAATCATTATAAATGCTGTATGTATAACTCTGATAAATGCTCCTGGGAAGGAATGTATCACTACACGCTCCAGGCAGCATCTGCTAATAAATCAAATGAAACAGCCAGAAAATTAAATCAGGATTTGTCAAAGCCACAAGTTTCATAGTTCTCCGTATTAACCGTGGCACTAAGGCATGACAAGAATGTATTTCCGAGGGTCACGCACCAAAAAAATGCGGAGAACTAAATGCTTTGCATATAGTATTACTGGTTATTTTAGAAAGAAATGCTATAAGAGCATATTATCTCCATAGTGACCTATACCTTACCTTTTTAAAAACAAATGAAAACGAAACTGCTAGTTGATAAGAGGAGAGGAAGTCATTACTACAAACAATGAAACTTCAAGTTCTCATAGTTCTTTGTCTCTATGAGACAAACTATAACACGGACCATTAAGCTGATTTGTCCTAGCTACAGTTGTGGACAAATCAATGTCATATGTAAGTGCTGTAAGTAAGTACTGTATGCACTTTGAAACGTTGTTAAAAGATGATCTTTATTAGATTTGGCCTCATATTAAAAGTAACTCCTTAATGCTTAATAATGCCATGTAGATGTGTTATATACAGTTCATACTGTATATTTATATATGACCCAGGAACATTGACTACTCATGTATTAGTCAGTAGGACTAACAGCAAGCTGTTTCGAGGTAAAGACTTAAGTGGTGCCGCATCATCCTTTTTTGTGACATTTTTCCCACTTAGGAGAGCTCTTAAGCTATAGGCTGACTCCTATATTCCCCTGTGCTTACCTGCTCACTCTGCTGCTTCAATCTGCTGATGCTGCTGATACTGCTCCGCTCTCAGTGTTTGTACTCGTTATCTTTGCTCACTCCGCCGCCCCTCAACATTTGCCTGCAGGCTCTGTTCTGTACGATCCCTCGGGGGATTTGTGTTGATCAGTTCCTGTGCTCTCATGTATTATTCGGTTTGTGTTGCAGAAACTGATTGACATCACGATAAACAACACATTTTGACATGTGACTTGAATTTAACCTTCCTCTCTTCACCTCAGTAGTTTATGTCTTATGCCTTATGTCTCTAATCATGTCACGCATTTCTGTTGTTGTTCCCCAGAGAATCTGGAGCCCCACTCAGCCCCCCTGGAGATCGGCCACCCTGAAGTGGGACGCTATTTCTCAGAGTTTGCCGACACCCACTACGCTGCCAACGAAGAACTACAGACACGATACCCAGAGGACATGGATGAAACTTTGGGCAGCGTGCAGGAGCTTTACCACAGACTGACGCCCGGCACTGAAAACCAGGACCAGGCTCCTGCCACTGACCAAAACAACCACGAAGCCATGCCCATATAGCAGAGTAGCTGTTTCCAGCTACCTTTAGCCCCCGCCTAACCAATTCCTAGTCACCCATTCTCAATTCAGAATCCACTTCGCTGCTGCTTTATTGCACATACTCAAGATCGGGGCATGTGTAAGAGAGAGGCTTTGTATAAATTTACCAGAATACATATTTGGTTTTTTTTGTATCCTCAAGAAATGATTCACAAATGTGGTTTTGCACCATAATCTGTTTCCTTTGCAGGTTGGGAAAGATTTATTTAAACATTACAGTGTCTTAAAGTGTAGGAGAAGACCGAAAAGTCTGGAAACATGTTGCACATGTTACTGTATAAACACCACTGTATATTTGTTGTGAAAACAAGGTTATGGAGTATCATAGCCTAGGCTGATGGTCGTTACCCAGGATGGAGCGTTTTCAAATCTCACTCACAAAGCTGAGTTTGGAAGAAGTACGGAAATCCAAAACAATGCAAAACTAGTCTTTTCAAGACTTGTGGTACCCAGTTAAGTGGATGAGTAAGTTCAGGATGGGTGGCCA
This sequence comes from Nibea albiflora, assembly GCA_014281875.1. Taxonomy (NCBI): domain Eukaryota; kingdom Metazoa; phylum Chordata; class Actinopteri; family Sciaenidae; genus Nibea; species Nibea albiflora. The sequence goes on from CM024801.1 coordinate 13,744,296, forward strand.
GGTGCTGTAAATCTCCCTTACCCCAAAAAACCAAGGAATGCTCCTTTACCCACAGCTCCACATCAACCCCATGACAACACCTCCCTGCACCCAGCACCAGTCAAACAAGCCTTCAACATATAATCCAAACACAGAGTTACAGTGCCACACAAAAGACTACAAAAGAAAAGACTTTGTACATTGACTTTTAATTCTCCATCTTTTAACCAAGTTCCATGCACTTACAGAAGTTCAACATTCACATTTCTAGATTATCTTGTTTCGTTTTTTTTTTCTGTATATTTACAAGTGAAACACGTAGGATGTCATAGCTCATCACATGTTGAGCTACTCGTGGAAAAAACACCCAATAATGGAACCACTGACTTGAAACAGAAATGACTCTGAGCTTTGAAGAAACTACAAAAAGAATAAAGGAGTTTCAAGTTTTTTTCAAGCTTCTCTCTGGCTTATTTTACTGAACTTTTTTTTTTTTTTTAACTATTGCAGCACATAACACTAATAACCAATTAACTGCAGGACACAGCAGGTCATTTCTGAAAAGGCTGTGTGGATTTTAGGACCTTGAGGATGCCAGATGTTAGCAGGGCGCCAGCAGCAGGCTACAGTTGCAGAGACCTGCCGGCAGAAGCGCGATAAAGCAGCAGCGGCGCAGAAAAGTTGAGCCAGTCGAACCAGATTGTGCGTCCTGACGCACCGGCGGAGCGACAACAGCGATGGGAGCCTCGCAGACGCACTCCGAGTACCAAGAACTGGCGGATAAAACTGGATGTAAGTAAGAAAATGATCAATCGGTAACCTGATTCAGTTTTCAAGGTGAGAAAGTGTCGTCGGTTCGTCAAGGAAATAAAATCTAGACACAGACCGATATGGACAAATTGAAGCCTGATCGTCATTGCAGCCGTGACACGAAAATTGAACGAGTGTTATGATCCAATGTTGCTTATATCAGTTAAGTAAAGTTACAACCGCCTGAACAAACTCAAACTGAAATCCTTCAGCTCCAATTGAACCATTTATAATTGTGCGCCATGCTGAGTAGTTCTTGTTAATAAACTCCACAGTAATACATGACTGCATAACTAATAATCAATCCATCCTATGAGTTAAGTTGTTAAGCGTTCAGCTATGATCGTGTTAACCTGTGTTCATTTCCTTTGCAGACAGTACAGTTACCTGAATTCATAGATTCTACTGGTTGGTCAAACTGCTGTAAACATTTTAACACACTGTATTTGTTCTTACATATGGATTAAACATCCAACAATAAAATTAAACAAAAAGCAAACAGACAGAAACTGCAGGTGTGTGCATCTATTTTTAGAAAGGGCAGGTTCCTGGTGTGAAATCTTTGCATGCAGTGGCATGCTATATAAGACAAGGATATCCCAGACTGAACCCAACTTTAGTGATACCACATGGGGAGGACTTTGAACTGTTTTATTGCTTTAGTTTCCTCAAGGTGGGGCTTTGACCCTCTTTCTCTCTGACCCAGGGAGAGATTTTTATGGACTTATCTGTTCTGGACCTATTGTTGTAATGTTTGATGGCACTAACAGGCCGATACTTGTTGGTAAAGCACAGCCCACAGAATATGTTGTTGTTGTTGTTGTTTTCTTTTGTATTTGGCTAATTGGACCACGTAATAATAGTTAATTGCGTGTTGCATCTGTTGATCCTGCACATTTACAGTGACACTCAGTGTCCACACCGACCGCAAAGTGCATGTTCTTCAACCCCGCACTCAGTAGCTACAGTCGCTACTGCAAACATCCACTTAGCAGCTTCTGTTGAGGGGGAAAAAAGAAAGGTCAAAATAAACACCAGTGTGTGCCGAGACTATTGAAAAAGCCTAACCCGTCTTGATATGAGAGCAAGCAGAGCAGATAATGACGCTTAAGCCTTTTAGTGCGTGGACACTAGTTCACACAGCAAGTTAATGATTCAAGGGACACTTCGAAATGGCATAAAAAGGCAATGCTCCAGTGCAGCGGGTGTTTGTTTTTAACATTAAACTGATAGTGGGGCTGCACCTGAACAGTTCAATAAAAATAAGTCACCCTCTCATCTTGGATATTCAAATAAAATCAAGCAAAGGAGTGACTGCATGTTGTTGCTCTTTAGTGTCAGCTTATTGCATGTCACGTGTCTCTGCTGATGGGTGGGGAGTAATTATGGGTGTCATTATTGGCATACTTTCACGTTTCTTTTTTTTAATGCTTGCTTCATTTCAGTTTCACTCGAGCAGGTTAAAAACCTGCACAAGAGATTCCAGCAGCTGAGTGGAAATGAAGACACTATAAGGTAAAACACGGCAGTCACCACTAAAAATGAAACGCTCCCTGACCTGGTGCTTGGAGTGATAAATTGTGGATATCTCTGGCACGGAAACAAGCAACATATGGTAACACGCGCAGGCTGAACCAATGCAAACGCAGGAACACTGGTCAAACACAATATGTCGATGCATCAGGCACATGGAGATGATATATATGCAGTATACACACACACACACACACACGCAAAGCTGCCTAAATGGCATGCTGGTAGTGATAGATCACAAGTTCCTTCCCTTTAAAAAGAAACAGGGAACAAATGTTGCACATAGCAGGTATATCTTCTGACAGTTATAACCTTCAGATGGCGTTACTGCTAATGTGACTTCCCATAGATAACGTTTAGTGTTATTAAAACGGTGTCTCTGTTTTGTCTTAATGGACTTTCTCTTGTCGCATTGCAGTAAAGAAAACTTGAACAGCATCCCAGCCCTCGCCAATAATCCAATCAAAAAGCAAATTATTCATGCATTCTTTGATAAAAGGTGAGTAAAGAAGTCAAATTACACCACACTCTATCCCTATTATAAAAGTAAAAGTCGTTAAAACATTTATACTGATCAAGGGTCACTTCGTCTAAGGAATATATTTCTCAAGCATGGATAGTAAAGGTTAAATACATCTGCTTTATCTGCTGTTACTGATGTGATGGAGCTTTCTTCCTGTCCACGGCTGCAAAAACACAAGCTGTAGCAGCAGCTGTGAATTTTACTATGCTTGCATTGAATCATGTTTCTTACTGAAATTCATTTAAGCAAAAAGTTAGACACGCTGGAATGCGCTACTATTTGCTTTCTCGTCTAGGGTTAGATGAGAAAATTGATTCAAACCTCACGTCTGCACATTACGCAGGAAGCTACCGCCAGCAGCAGGTCAGCATAACTTAGCACAAAGACCCACGATCTAGCTAGTTCATGTCCACAGCGCTGAGATGGCTGATAATGCAGACTTTCAGTCTTCATTCGAGAAAAATGCAGTGCAGTTTGTGGAAACAAAGAAATGTATGTAATCAATATATCTCAAAGGCAACAGTTCCTCATACTTATGCTAAGCTTAACAGGACAAACCACAATTGATCTTTTGATGTGCACAATGGAAACACAATGGAAATACATCAGTCAACTTTTCCTTTTGGTTTGGACTAGACAATACTTGCAATTTGCATTCATACTACTTAAAAACTATAAAACTAACTAAAAAGCCACATTGGTTACATTTTTGATTTATAATGTATAAACTTTGGGGTTTTTTTCCGTCTGTGACACAGGAGCCAGGATCCGAATGAGACGGGCTGCCTTGAGGAGATTGACTTCGAGCAGTTCCTCATGGTCATGGGCCACTTCCGTCCTCCAACCTTGAAGACGTCGGAGGAGGAGAGGATAGCTTTGAGAACCGAGAAGCTTCGGTGTAAGACATTGCACTTCATTTTTTAATAAGAAAACCAATTTAGGTTTAGGACTGAAGCTTTCTCTCTCGTATCTCCCTTTGCAACATAACAAAATACCAGTGGGTGGGTGCACCACCCACTGTAGATAATAAATCGATGATGTGAGTATGTTATTTTGATCACCACCGACAGCACAGTGTCACAAGTAGAACAGAATTATTTGTAGCCTCTGAGTCGGGATCCAAATTCAGCCTCAGATATCGGCCCACTTTGTGCTTATATGTGACTTCCTACATTTCCCAACATAACTTTAAAAATCTCCAGAGAAAGTGTCAAAAGTGGTGTAGTGTCTGGTCTTTTTTTGGCAAGTTGTTTTGTGGCCCCTAAAGAAAATCGCATTCATGAATAGTGATTGGCTCCCAAGAGCTCTGCATGATTTTCTTGCAGAGAGGCTATGCGTCAAAGGCTTAAGGGCTTCCTTTTGGCTCCAGGCCAGACTAATTTTGCACACATTCCTAAACGCATTTGTATTTACTCAAATTTAAGCAAATTTATTGACACAGGACGAGACCATTGTTTCTATTGTTCTCGGTAAGATATCATTTAAATATGTCCTCACCTGAACCTTGGTCTATAAAAGGCTTTAGGTGCTATTCTAGTTCAAGTCGCTCCTTGTTTATGCAGTTGGGGTGTGTCTCTAATTGTAGTCATGTCAAAAATAGACTGTCACCAAATCTGCTGTTTACTGCTTTAAATCTGTTTTAGCCCTCTGGAACCGAGCACCCACAATTACAAACGCAATTCATTAATATGAGAGAGAGAGAGAGAGAAATAACTAAAAAAAATAAGTACTTTCACTCGTACTACGAAATACATTTTTGAGGAACTTGTTCTTGAATGTTTCCTTTTATGCTTCCTCATACTTCTATTTCACTACTGTTCAGAGGGAAATATGTCACTTCACTACATTTATTTGTCAGCTATATTTACTAGTCACTCTCAAATGTAATATGCGGTTAAAGGTTAAAGCAGTGGTTTCCAGAGGTTTTGGCTTGTGATAGAAAAGTCCAAAACAATGAATACAAGTGAGTGGTAATTGTTTTCTCGCATTAATCATCTCACCTCATGACCACGGCTCATGAGCCACTGGAGGGGACTAATTTCATAGAATTTCACATGAAGTAGTTAAAACGAGCTCCACCTCCTGTACGTAAAGGGTGCGAGTACTTCTATAATCCCTGCTAATGTGTTTACTGTGGTGTTTCCTTATTTTCTGCTCAGTCTGTTTTGTAATTATCAAAAGCAGTTCATAGATGTTTAAATGGGAGGAGACCTCGCTGCCAGCACAGACATTTTTTTTTCTCGAGAAAAACAAAATATTGTGTCAGAAAACCCCAAAGCACAGGGATTTTGATAAAGCTCATAATTACCTGAAGGCACCACAAACCGTGTTTGTCTCCTACACCATCTGAAGACTGATCGTGGCTAGACCTGCTTGGCTTCACACATTTGTCTGAATTGTGTTTCTCCATTGTCACCTGTCGTGTTCTGATTAGCGGCCATCCTGTTCTGCTGCTGTCACAGTGATATATTTCTACCACAGAACTTTACGAAACAACAAACAAATGAAAAAAGATGAGCCAACTTGACTTTAAAACTGATGCTCTATCGAATAAACATAAATAACATCAGCAACACAGTCAGAATGTGGTTGGGCATTGCCTAAGGAGTAAGTCATTTTTTCCTTGTTAGTGCCACAGGACTGGTAACCATAAAGTATTGCCATGGGAATGAATCTAGTAAATGTCACTGTAAATGAAAGTAGCAGCATTTAAAATGAGTTGCATCGCCTTAGTGTGACTCTTTACATTCAGCAGTGGTGGGTCTGATGCGGCCCACCACTGCTCTTGTATCTCTGCATCTTCGAAACAATCAGCCTATCAGCGGGATCCTGTTTTCTTTGATTGTGATGATGGAAAGTTCCTTTAGAAATCAGACCGGCCACTGAAATCTCCCGTTCTGTTTTTCTAGTTCTGTTTAACATGCACGACACAGACAACGATGGCATCATCACCCTGGAGGAGTACAGGAAGGTAAGAAAAGATAACCATGCCAGCCTTTGATGTGCCCTTTTACACTTTGGTGTGAAGTTCTCTTAGTTATCTTCTTAAAACAGTATCCAAAATCAACTACATATTTGATTAAGATAAAACACGTATGCATGTGTACATTATTTACTCGTCTGTATAACAAAGTTAAATATAAAGTCAATAATGAAGAGTGTTCCATCCCCTGCTTTCTATTTATATTTCTATAGTATTTTATGCTTAAATAAATCCCGGCAGTCTGGTGCAGTTCTGCAGACAGCGCATGTAAGTGTAACCACACCCTATGGTTTTCATCAGCCCTTGACTTCCTCTGCTAAAAGCTGATAAGCTACCTTGAGTCAGGACGTTTTGTTGAATCAAGCAAATTCACTTCTACTCCATAGACACTGTTTTTGTTCAAACCATTTTTAAAAACAGTAACATGCTCTGTGCGGCGTAGCAAAACACCCGGCACACCCGTTCATTTGCAGTTTTTCTGATTATATAGCTCAGCATGACATACGGTTGAGCTTTTCTGGCAATTACATGACGTAATGATGTAAAACTCCATGTATTACTGCTAGGTTCAAGTTGTCCGAAGCCTAACAGGTGCGAGACGGAGCTATGTATCACAAGGGTGAATCAAGCAGTCTGCACACGCCCAGCCAGTCAGACAAAATAAGTGGGGGTTCGTCAAGGCGCAGTAGCTTTAAATCCAGTCACAGGGACTGTTGAGATGTTTTGCTCAAACTTGGAAATATAGTAATGGAAGAGGCACATGAGTAAGTCACATGTGATTCAGTCCTAGAAGTTCTGATGAGGTTGCATTTCGGAGTGCATCTTGCAAGTTTTGCAAGATTAAGATTTTGCAGTGGAGCACGGTTTAGACACGGATGATTCAAAAGTGACATTACGGACAGAATTTCAGTTTTCAGTTTAGATGGAAGAGATGAAGGGATGGATCAAAAATGTAAAAAAAAGAAAAGAAAGAAAAGTATCTTATTGGTTATACTGATGAGCGTTCATGCTGGTGAAGGACTAAGTAATCAAAATCAGTGGAGTTACCTCATGTGACTTGAAGACTGATGACTGTTCAAACCCCAGTGAGGTTTTAAAGACTAACAACATTCTTCTCATCCAAGGTTGTAGAGGAGCTTCTGTCAAAAAGCGGCTCCATCGGGCAGGAAGCTGCCAAGGCCATAGCAGATGCTGCCATGTTGGAAGTGGCAAGCACAAATGTGCCCCACATGGTAATGAAACTTAGCAGAGCTAAAGTTTTGCAGTGAATCGTCACAGCTGAATATTTGCGGCAAAGTAACTGTGTGTGTGTGTGTGTGTGTGTGTGTGTGTGTGTGTGTGTGTGTGTGTGTGTGTGTGTGTGTCTTTTGTCATCTCAGGAGCCAGACGACTTCTACGAAGGAATAACATTTGAGCATTTTCAACAGGTCTGCACTTTATGTTCTGTCCAGGGCTGTCACAAAATCAGATTTTGACTACACTCATTTATAGAGGGCGAAAAAATTCATGACAAGGATATCTAAGGTGCATCACTGCCACCTACTATGTTGGATTGTTGAGCACAAATCAGGAACTGAATGAGATGGAAATGATTTAAGAGGTGCTGTATTATTTACACCATATTATCAAATGTGTATTAACACAATATCAATATCTAATATTTAAATGTCACGGTTGTCATCAATGTGTGACACCTTATCAAAACATATAAGACACTTCTTTCTTTTTTTTTTGTCGCTGACTTGTGACCTCATTTTGTTTTCTGCCCACAGATTCTTAAAGGGCTTGAAATGGAGTCCAGGATGCACATTCGCTTTTTGGATGTAGACACAACAACGATGCGTTGTGGGAAATCGACGTCCTGAAGGAGTTCCTGTGAAGAAATGTTTATGTTGCTGCTGTTTTTAGCAGAACCCCTAAAAGTCCTTACATGGAATGAAGCCAAACACTTCTGATATGCACTAAAATATTTTCAGACGGAGGGAAATGATTATAGACCTTCGAAACACTGTAATTGTACATTTTTATAACATTTGTAATGTCTGCCTGCTGCTCATGCAGAAAAGGGTTATCATTTACTTCTACTGTTCACTTTTAAGAATTCAGTCTCGGAAAGTTAGCTTAATATTAAGGCATTGTGATCCAACAAGTTGCAAGTGTCACATCTTTCTAAGAGGTTCAGTTCTGTTTTACTCCTATTCATCGAATTTAATCAGCTCTTAAACTAACACACTACCTCTTCTGCATTCTCCTGCTGTTCTACAAATCTTCATTTAACCAGCATGTACAGTAACGTGAAGTCTAATCTCACTCAATCCTTTTGACTTCACAATTCAGATGAAGTCAGTCGTGCTCAGTGGCTGCTCTGGCATTCATGGGTATGTTATGGCTATCATCGGATCACATACCATTCCTCTGCAGCTCCAGAATAGTCACAGGTTCTGAGACCAACGACGGCTATACTTTGTACTATTTTGAGTGCTGGTGAACGTCAACACTTTCCCTAATATGAATTATTACAGACTTTGCATTGAATTGTAAAATAAATTTCAGACATTATGATAAAATGCACGTGCAAGATGTCTTTTTTTAGAGAAATTGGTCAAAACTCATTTAATAAATGAGGTAGAAATATGAGATATTTTATTGCTGTGACGCTTCACAGCGTGGCAGAATCAAATTCAAGGGGACATCACTTAAAAATACACTCATTTTACAGTAGTTTACAAGGCTGTGATCTTTTCAAGCTGAATTCAGCATTGTAAATTACAAATACCTGCAACAGTTACACATATATACATTAAAAAGTATATATACATTAAAAAGTATAATTAGACTGGGATGATAAAAGGAAAATTATACAGTTTGGAGAATTAAACTGATCACGGATGGAAGTCTCTACTGTGCATTCAGTTACGCATTAATCCCAGATGTAGTTTGGAGAGCTGCATATCAGTGGGATGGATGGGAGCCAGACAGCCTGTCGTAAGGCATCGCCAGGCCGATGTTGTAGTTGTAGCCATATGACTCGGTGTAGTCGGACCTGCAGATGGGCAGGATGTGATCCTGTGACAGCGCGTCCTCGGAGAAGTCGTAATGGCAGATGACTCCCCTGTGTCTAAAGGATAAAAACATATTATATCAGTAACAGGTGTTATTTCACAGAATTAAGATCAGTTAGTTTAAACCCGTGACATATCTGCTGAAGAGTAAAATATTTCATATGTTGGAGATTTTTGTTTTAACAGAGGTGCGCAGTGGATAGTCATGACCGTATCAATAATGACAGAGGCTAACAACCATCTTAACCACTGTCCCATTTGTAATGACAATGCACTGTGATGACTTAACAGTGATGTATTATCATTTAGTTTACGATTTTGAGAAGTACACTTTTGTTATCTTGTCAAGAGCGAGGTGAAAAAAAAAAAAATCGATTCCACTTTAACGTCTGTACGGCTGATGTGAAGCCTGCAGTCACCCGGGTGTTTCTGACTCAGAGGCTCTGTAAGCTTGTAGGAAATGGGGAGCCGGATTTAGAGACAAGATCACAGGTGAAAGTTTTTTTTTTGTTTTTTTTAAACACAAAGAAGAAGTAGAAGAATGTGGGATGGTGATGAGTGACCTGCGGTGAGCTGTAAGGTCGTCGTCTGTGATGCAGGCCCCCCGCGGCGACTTGTCATCGGGGATGTTGGCTGTTACCAGTGTGCTGGTGTTGAAGCGTACATGCCTTACAGGATGTCTGCAGCCAAGACAGAAAAGCAACACATTCAGTATGAAATATATACATTATTTCTTACACATTTCTTTTACTTCGGAATGTTAGTCTTGTTGCTGAAGCAAATGTAAAAGATCTGTCAGAACTGAGATTTCATCCTTCATATTTTCGCATTTTCTAACGAGTGAACAGTGAAAAGCTGCAAACATTTTGCCTGGGTTCTTGTCTTAATTAACTCAAATCTCAAAGGCACGCTACACAACAGTGATGTGTTTGAAACAAAGAGAGAAGGCTCGTTTCTGAGAACAGATGTCACGTCTCCGAGAACCGTTAAACTCGCAGAGGCTCGGAGGAAAAGAAAAACCTCACCTGTTGTGCATCTCCCACAGCTTCGCGCCCATCCTCATCTCCCACACGCACACCAGTCCTTCTCCTCCGCCGCTCACAATCTTCCAGTCGTCCGCCTGCACCGCGGTGACACCCAGGTGGTGCGCGTACAGGGACGCCACGGAAGAGCCGGCTCTTAGGTCAAACACCCTCACCCTGCATGACAGCAGAGACGGAGAAACGCTGCTGTTATTTTCTATCTGTTGATGATGCATAGTGTGTTCATAAGCCAGAAGTTGTTTTGTCAAATATAGATATAGTAATGTGACACTAGGAAAGTCCTTTTAGGGGATTTGTCTGATACTAGTGAGTAAAGTGAGTACAATAGCCTCAGTCACTTCCAGAGAAGCATGGTGATTTTGGATTTTACTTCCTGTTAACAGAGGCGGAGGACTCCAAGACCGCACAAGAGAGAGCACAGTTTGTGAAAGAGTGCATTCATTCACAGACAAAAGGACGCTATTCTCTCCTTTAAAGGAACTTTTCAACATCCAGTCAAGAGACCAAAGACAAATACAAACTGAAGCACGTGTGCCAGTGTGAGTTCCAGCCTTATATGCCGGGGGCTTAATCCAAATATCGCATCACTTAATGGTGTGCTATTCAGCACCACTTTCACTGGATATGACGCCAGTAACTTAAAACAGAGAGACACACACGGGCCAAACCAAACGAACATGAAGCTGATAATACATGAGGCTTGAAAATGCCGTAGTGGTGCAAATGGAGTTTTGCGACAGCAGATCAGAGAAAAGGGTAAAAAAATCTAATAGATTTTAGGTGAGAGCAGATCGTTTAACGTGGACATCTAAACGCCAGAGAATAAAACAATGACTCATCAAGACATGCAACTTTAATCTTAGGTCTTAAAACACGTCTTTATTCCTTGGTTTTTAACTCTTTCTTCTGGTCTTGCCTTTATAATGTTATTTTCCCCTTTGCTCTTTAAGCTGGTCTCACTGTCTGTCTTTATTTTTTCATTCCTTTTGTATTGAGCTTGTTTGTTAGATTTATTTATTTTGATTGCGATGTTTGTTCTTCGATCTTTACACACTTCATAGGTTCTGCTTTAAGATACGTGTTACTTGCTTTTTTTTCTGACATTATAATTACTATTAATATTACTATTAAAGTGCTAATATTTGTATTACCATGATGGATAATTGGCAGTAAGAGAAGGATTTTTGTTTCATGAGCAAACACAAGCCCAGGAGACCTTCAGCTCCATCTGTTGTCACTGTGGCTTCATTGCAGCTGAAAGCATCCAGGACATGACTCCATCCAGGCTCACCCTTCTTCCAAGACTTCATTACCATAATCAAATTCACTCTGGGGACTCGGACAGATTTCATTTCCGCTTTCAAAATGTTTGTAAAAGAATCAGAGTTAAATGGTTAAATGGGCACCGTGGACTTGTTGTCTGCAGTTAGCTTTGCCTGTTTAGTGGCATTACGTGATGGGAGCTCACGTTTAAACAATGAGGACTGAACATTACTGGCAGGCCGCGGGGAACCATAAATCTAATGTTGGAGGCAGCTCTGTCTTCAGTGAGCTGTCAGTGGCCAGACTCCTCTTCATTAATCAGGAGAGTATCTGCCTAATATGAGAAGTGTGGGAGAGGCTCGGATAACTCCAGTTTGTTTCCTACAGCTACACGCGACATTAATCATTAGACACTGCGATTTGCTGATCCCGGGTGGTCTTGTTTAATATTTCATGTGAATGGAAGATAATAACACGTTTCGATCGTTACAGTGCAAAGTTGTGCCACTGACAAACTTTGTCGCATGTTTCAGATCTTGCAACCTGCGAGTGAAGACCACCTGTATTCGTTTCAACACCAAAATCCGGAAAAAGTCTGTACTCCATCCTTTAGCACCAAATATGTTGGTGCTAAAAGACGGAGAAGAGCATTACATGTTGTACATATTATAATGATGATCACGAAAATGTCTGCACGCTAAACCATCTAACAGATGTTGCGAAGTAAAAACTTCGACCCGAAGAAAACTCAGGCGATCGCCAGTCTTCAGGACTCATCCTCTAAGGATCACTGATGCACAAAATTTCACTGCAATGCATGCCATAGTTTTTGACAGATTTGATTCTGGATCAAAGTGCCATCCCTGGAGCCGTACTGCTGGTGCAACTAACAATAACAATAATAAAGTTTTTAAATTGGCAGGCTTCGGTTAAAAGTCGAGCTCAAGTCCTCAGCAAAGTGGTCTGGAGGCTGGACCATAACGTGCGGTCCTGCATAATAATAAGCCAATGGCCACAGGTATGACACGCACTACTTCTTCCCTCTCTTACTGTATCCAGTTTTGCTTTGCTCTTTGGCCACGTCGTTCCCATCTGCACAGATGTGGCTGTCTTCCAAATAGCCCTTATGAGAACCTCTCATTTGCTCCCTCGATCTTGCAAAAAAAAAAAAAACAGAGGGACAAAAATCATTTGGACAAAAAGAAAGGATGCATTAGGCTTTGGCTTTCAGCCACCCTGTCAGAGGGCCAAGATCGCCGACTGTCCCTCAGTCTCCACCGTTTTCATTTGTCTTCGACTAAGCACTGCATCAGCTGGGGCCAGAGTGGAACAGCCAAGCTTGTGTGTGAATCTCTCTGAACAAAACTACACATCTAGCGGGAAGCAAAAACCAAAAGTAAAGAAGAAAGGGACTGGATTAAACAACCGCTTCAATTCTTTGATCAAAACAATGCAATGCAATTTTCTTTTGACGCTTGGTAAAACGTCTTTAACTGAGCATTTTGTTGTACCCGTTTTGAAGAGTCATAACTGCTAAGAACAGGGGGGTAAAAAAAACAGAACCTAAACAATATGATATGGTCTGTCTTTCGCTTTAAGCCAACTACTTAACAGCCAGATGGATTTGGTGCTGAATAGAAACAGCGGGGGCAGCTTTGGACCAAGACGCGCCAGGGATTTTTGTTTTCCTGCCAGCTCATGCACCGCAGCACCCGCTAACAAGTGCAGAATGGATGAGAATGGCTCTTTTATGCGTCTTTTCTTCATCTGGAGAGCCAGGTTAGCGATGTGGCAAATGTGTACCCATGCGTGGATCAAGGCGGACAGATTTTTTTTTTTTTTTCCCTTGTATAGTATCTCAGGTAATGGAGGAGACAGACAGACATCTGTATTCAACAAAAAGAACAAAACATGGCACATCTAAGCATTTCAATGCCTCTGCCTTTTAAAAAAAAAAAAATCAAGCCATTGGGCGCTTTGTGTTTCAAGGCAACAGAGAAGTGTCAATAATGCACAAATTGAATAGAGCTTGTCTTCTCACACACACTTTCCTAACACCTGTTCTCCGATGTGCTGTAGCCTCGCCCTCCTCCTTCATCAGGTGTCACTGTGGGAAAAACTATTGAACGATCGCTCTTTTCAGCTTCAGTTCGGTTGGCTCCAACCGCCGAGGTGCGCGTATCGGGGGATACTGTCCTTGTGCACGATCTCCATCTCCATCAGTGTCAAAGTGTGCATTCTTGTGTCCTACCTCCTGTCTTTGTTTCCGCACGCCAGCAGATGAGGAGGGCTGTCTCTCAGGTTGATGCAAGTGAAATCTCCTGGCGAGCTGCCGACACAAGCCACTGGTTTGCCCGTCTGTAGGCTGTAGACGTGGATCTATAAAGCAGAAACGCACATGATCAATTCATCCGAAATATTAAATTAAATTCAAACAAACTGCACAGTCCAAACGTATAAGCAATGAGTTTAAAGACCTAACTCTGAGCTTTTGAGGACGTTTACTCGCTATTTTGTTGAGCTGTGTAGCCCTTTTTATACATAGTGCTCACTTTAAGACAATGCAGCAGGACAAATATCTACAGCCAACGCAAGCAATGCCAAACAGACTGGCCGCATCAGTCTGAACTCAGTCCAATTTATCATGTGCTGTAGTTGCTGAAGACCAGGCTGAAGGCAAAGCTGGCTGCAGTACAGGCCCGTGTCTGCTGATGTGTACGGCTCGTAGTCATTGCAAACGGTTTGCAACCAAAGTTTGACGATTCTGCCGTTATTCAACATCATGAGCGACTGTCAAATTACTTTCTGTATCTCAAATTGGGTCAATATTAAAAAATAAATACATACTTAAAGTTCTTCTTTTAAAAAACTGCAAAATAGCAAGTGAATCATCCTAACAGTTTGATTGATTTATTTTGATTTGAACACTTATTTTATAACTAGTAAATTAAAATAAATTAAATGTTATTACTATTTTTTGTTACTTTAAAAAAGTGTCATATTTTCAATACATTTTATTTATTTATTTTTATCTTGAATTCCCTAAATAAGCCAACGGTCATGCACAAACACACAAAGTGAAGATACATAAAAAAACGCATCAGTGTTGGAGACGGCTGCACAGTAGCATGCTGAGATAAGTGATGATATGTGGATATGATACATATCATACAAAAGACACACACAGCTAACTGAAGTGATGCTTTGCCAGTTAATTAGAGGCAAAGCGGCACTTAAGTATTAAATCTGGGGGATATTAGAAGAAAATCTGCCTCGGGGCATGCTTCAATTATGGACAGAGACGCACACCATCGCCTCTGTCTCGACGACAGCAGTAAACTTTTTTTTTTCTCCATACAAGTTGCAATGATGTCATCTGGAGCTGGCCTAATTGGTCAATTAGCGGCTGGTGTTTTCTCATCCAAACGAGACAGAACAAACAGGATAACCGCCAGGCAAAATTGACTTTGAATAATTAAAACGATAAAGAAATTAAACTGAGGGAGGGAGGGTGGGATAGAGAGAGGCAGAGACAGAAGGTGGGAGAGACAGAAAGAGAGGAAGAGAGCGGGATGGAGGGACAGCGAGAAAGATAAAGAAGTTTGAAGGAAGAGGGGGGCATGATGTAAGCCTTAAGGAGGTGCCAGCAGTTTTTTTTTTTTTTTTTTTTTGTGTGTCCCTTATTTGGGCCAAGCAGAGCTTTAATTGTGCACCACCCCGGGGCAAAGCCCAAATCACACCGGACTTTGAAATGACAGCTTGATAGGATTTGGACAGCGGAAGAGAGGGGGATGAGTTGAGAAAGAGGGAGAGGGGGGGCGGCGGCACAGAAATGAGGTTCGGCCTGCTGTTCTCGATGAATCATTAAAGCTTCGGGAAGATGTTTTTTTACATTTTTTTTATTAAATATCCGCCCACAAAAATGAAGAAGTGTTGCTGAGGGAGGCAAAGGAGCTGTTTTGCGATAACATTGGGAGCTGTTCAGAGACTGCAGCAGTATGTCTTGAGGAAGAATAATCATGAGCGCGACTATAAAAGGAGCTGTTAGGTTAATGCACTTGCTGGAGCTGCTGTGAGGCTCGCAGACAAAGGACACTCTAAT
The DNA here is from genome assembly GCA_014281875.1 of Nibea albiflora. Lineage (NCBI taxonomy): Eukaryota > Metazoa > Chordata > Actinopteri > Sciaenidae > Nibea > Nibea albiflora. The sequence continues at coordinate 13,759,594 of CM024801.1, forward strand.
GGTGGCTTGTGCTGGGACGTTAATGAAATTACTCTCTCTCTGCTTTTTGGGGAGGGGGGGGGGGTGAAATCGAACATTGAAAAATTTGACAATTATGGCTGCACCTTTGAGAAAACCCTTTGTCAAACACATTTGGGTGATTTTAAATCAATCTTAACTGGAACACCGTCGACCAGGATGTGGCATGAAGGGACAACTGTCTGCAGGTTTTCACTCAGACTAAAAAAAAGATGAAAGTTTCGTCGAGTAGAGAGAAAACTAACGAGTGAGATCACCAGCTGAGGTGAAACATTTGAATAAAATCCATAGACTGTTGGCTTTGTGTGGTTCATGAATCCTGGCCCCCCTCCCTGTCTTACACAAACAGCCACATCTGAAACAAATATGGATTCAAAGCTACACTTGGTTTAGACACCATGTGGACAAACAGAGATTAGCACATTGGACCAGTTGCACAACAGGGTTGTGGTTTGATGTCGTCTGGGAACAGAGGCTCAAACAAACTTATTTATTTAAATCTCAGATGCCGCGTCTGGATACCTGCACTATACAATCTTTGCGTTGCTTTGTGTTTTGCAGCGACGCCCGTGTGCAGCTGAATTTGATTTCTCTCAGGACGTGCAAGAAGCTAGTAACAAAAGAACAAGGAAACCTAAAGCCAAACACACAAACAAACAGTCATTTAATTTTGACTCTTAGCTCATGAGTGCTTTGTGGTTAGAAGCTGCTGTTTGTTTCCATGTGTTTAAGAAGCTGCACGTTAAAGGAACAATTTTAATCAAAGTATAGCATCAACTCAATTCAACTTCTGGGATACTGATCTGTGCTCTGTCTTACTGCACGGCACCGTGGAGCTCGACTGGCATTTGTCACAGAACACCAGAATTTGGCGTGTCCGCCAAGGGCAGATGAGAGCAGGTTCAACCTGAGCACATGTGATAGACGTGAACGGGTCTGGAGACGCCGTGGAGAACGTTATGCTGCCTGCAACACCATTCAGCACGACCGGTTTGGTGGTCAGTGATGGTCTGGGGAGGCATATCCCTGGAAGGACTCACAGACCTCTACAGGTTAGACAACAGCATCCTGACAGCTATTAGATATCAGAATGAAATCCTTGGACCCATTGTTAGACTCTACGCTGGTGTGGAGGGTCCTTGGTTCCTCCTGGTGCAAGACAATGCCCGGCCTCATGTGGCGAGGGTATGCAGGCAGTTCCTGGAGGAGGAAGGAATTGATACCACTGACTGACCCCTATGCTCCCCAACGCAGTCAGGTTGCACCTCAGACTGTCCAGGAGCTCAATGATGCCCTGGTCCAGATCTTTTTTGCTTTGATTTTGGGGATGTGTTTGAATCTAGTGCGCTGTAGGTTGATCGTTTTCATTTCCATTAATGGTGTGGCATCCTTTCATTCCTAACACATTACCCAGTCCATATCAGGAAAGATACCCAGCATGATTTCTTTTCCCATTGCGATCTGACGTGTTTTCAAAGTGTTCCTTTAACTTTTTTGAACAGTGTATATATGTATACATATTACTCTGATGGGGAATAGTCCCCTGTTGAATCCCTAGCCTCACACTGAAGGTGCTCTCCAGACAGCATATTCCCTCATGATGAAATGTCCCTCACACAATTGCAACGTAGCAACCTTAAGTGCAATCCAGTGTGGTTGAAACGCCTGCAAGGTAGTTCAGGCAGCGACCTTAAACATGCTGTTACCCTCACACAACAAGTCTCTGCTCACTGCGACGAAAAGGAAGTTATGTTGACAACACTGCTGAGTAAAACCCAGAAAAAACCTCATGACCCCAAGGACTACAGTTTTAATTCCTAGCACCTGTCCTGCATGTCTATTCTCAGTACATTGAACTCAAACTTAGCAATAGGGCAGCGCACTGAAGTGGATATCCGGATATCTGATACGCTGCTATCACACTGGTGATCTGAAGCTCTGTCGTAACAGCTATAACTTGGTGCTGCCGCTGTAGCATTCTCAACAACCTCACATTCTCACATTCAGCCAGTAATGATGATGGCTGACAGTATTTCTAACCATTCAACACATGTCTAGCCATACATCTGTAAATCCTCTGTGTACATCAAACCATTGTTCGGCTTTCCATGCACCCTACCAGCACTCTGAACTTGAGGCAATGAGAGGATGACAGGTTTTCTGACAGCACTTGTGCTCTGTGCTCAGTGGTAGATCCACTGCAGTGGATGGATATTTTGCCAGTGGAGATGCCAGCTTGTGTTGAATGCCCAGCCACGAGCTGGGTGGATGCCTGGGTGCCCCCAGTCCACTGGCAAGGAGGTAGCCAGTAGTAATGAGGATCTGGAGACTGGCTCCGACCACACACACTTATACACGCCCACCGGCAACACCAACAGAGACGAGGGAAGGCTAGAAGACAAAGCCACGGGCTAAAGGACAACGCATGCCAAAATATGATAAAGAAACTTCTACATCGTCGACACAAAGCAGCTTTTGTGCTTTTCAGCTGTCAGATTTTGACGCTAAACCGCACAAACCCAGCGATCACGGCTGGAGCCTGAATCAAGACAACAAAAACATGACAATGTGGTTGAGTTCATCCGAGTCAAGATGCTGTAAATGGAAATGTTTCACTCTCCGGCGAGGCAAAAAGGTGTGAGATGACTTTCTTGGATACCGCCACCATGCATTTTGACAGATTTTAATGAAGCATATGTTTTCTTACTACAGGATAAAAAATATCTGGCATCATTAACTGTTGCAGCCGATTGAAGCTTTGTCTTCTTCACAGTATGAAATCGCTCTCAGAATGGTGACAAGAGTGACAGACAGGTTAATTAAATTTGTGAAATACTTTAATTAGTAAGAGAGGTATGCTAATCATGATTTGGCATAATTTACATGGAAGTTTGGGCTAAGCTCACTATGGAAACAAGAAAGTTTGAGAGACTTTCGGTGCTTTTGTGCTGCGAATGAAACAAATCTGAAATGCAAATCTTACTAGGAAAGGAAGTGCCACTTTTAATCCTCGACTCTGCAAATTTTACCTCTGAATTTTCAGTTGGATTAGGAGTCGGAGATGAGCTGGGCTCTTTATAAACTCAAATCAAAACAAATGTATTTGCATAAATGATAATAAAATAATTAACATCTGTTTCATTTGGTTTTACTGAGCCGCATCAGCGACAATTACCAGGACAGCTCAAGTTTCCTGAGCAGATGCAGAAAAACAGCCACAAAATTCCGAACACAGAAAAACGCAAACTATCCTTTGACAGCTGGGCGTCTAACAGCAACCGTGAGTGGGGAAGAAAAACTAATCAAATTACCACAACGATGAGTAGAAAAATAAACTATAATAATAGATTACACTTCAATCCTTGAGATAAAACTTTAATTCGCGTGGCAATGAATGAGTACTCTCATTATTGATTGTTCTGCGGTTATATTTTCCAATAAGTGATTTGTCATATTGTTAAAATGAAATAAATAAAAAAGCCCATCTTTGTTTTTCCAGAGTCAAAGGTCTTCAAATGTTTTGTTCTGGACCAACAGGCCAAAAAACCCAAAATGATGAAAGAGTAAACATTTCTTTCACAGGACAAGACAGAATCAGAGAATGATTCACATTTCACAGCAAATTAATTGATTCTCAAAATATATACCTGATATTTGTATTTGTAAGTCCAGTGTAAGTACATTAAGAGAAAACTTCACATGCTAAATCTATTCTTACTTCTAACTATGAACTCTGAACATTTGGACATTTGCTTTGTTTGATGATAATGTAAGGCTGTTCTCTCCTTGGTCCACTACGTGGTGCTTTAGTGCCGCCACTGAATCACCGTTACAGGATATCAGCTGTGCTTTTCTAATACGGGGTGATGTCAGTGGAGAAGCTTTGCCAAAAACATGTCAGTCACAGACCGCTACACAAACGCACACGCTCAATGTACTCAGGCGGTACTTGGCTGTTTTAAAGCTGCCACTTGTCCAGTCTCCTCAGCTCCTTTTCTGATCTTTGCACGATGAAAAGATGCGTGGCTGCATTTGTTTCATCCATTAAAATTGACAAATAATATCGAGATGAAGAGAAGCATGATGAGTGATCCCAACAGAATAGTCTGTCTCATGGCTCATTGGACCATCTAACTAAGTAAAGGCTTAAGAGTCAATTAGATAGCACGGGGTCCTTAGAAACACAATATTATTAGAAGCAAACAGATGCAGCATGGGGAACAGTAGTTTATCAAGGTACCCTTAAAGACTGGAGTAATTAGGAGCAGGGCCCGAGGAGGGCTTGTTGCTATTTAAGCTTGCTATTTCTACTATAAACAAATCCCCTACAGGTACGTTACATTTTTTTCTAAGGGCATCCAAGGGGTCTAAAGGGACACAGCATAATAATGATCACACCGTCAAGAGACCCGGTTAGCGTTACACAGATAGAGATGAGCTGTATTTAGAGAACGGTCTTTGTTTGCAATGCATCTGAAATTCAAATCAGCTAAAAGTGTGATTCAGACCTTATGCAGAAAATATAAAAGTGTGCGCCACGTTTACGAGGCCCGTTTTTGTCCTAAGAGTTTAATTCATTAAAGCGGGAAGAGCCAGGAAGACGGTTATTTCAGCTGATAATGGCCTCATGCCAAAACCTCACCTCACTGCACTCCTCCTGATGAACTGTGTTCCTAAAAGAAAATGTACGTCACTCCATTTGAGCAAACCAAGCTATTCACCTTGTACAATTTCCCAGTTCCTTTTATTTTGCACCTGTTGAGAGCACAAGTGACCTTGTTAACTCTATTGGAAACATTTAGTTAAGTCTGAGTAGCATTTTGTTTTTGTTTGTTTTGTTTTTTTTGGGGGGGGGGGTATTTTTACAAGACATTTCTGAAAGATTTGTTTAGTTTTAGTTTTCTTTTAGAGACTTTTCACTGTTTGAAAGCACAAAAAAGAGGACTTGACAGAGTTCCATCAAACCCATTAACATACAACCGCTAGATCATTCCCACTCACACCAGATTGCTGTTTACAATAGACTACTCAATAATCATCATTATGACTTGGTGGCAGCATATATGGCCCAATTAACATTCAAATAACACTGCACGTGTGTGCTAGTTGCAATGCAGTCTTTTTCTGATTAAGGTCCAGCAGCACTAAACAGATTAGTGTTTCACATTAAGACTGTCGTTGCGCTGGTACGCTGGTACGCTGGTACGCTGGTACGCTGGTATTATTAGAACTGATCATTTCACTTCAGATTTCTTTGATAATTCATTTTCTTGCTTCGCTTTGAACTAGTCTCCTGAACTAACATTAACATTAACTTGTGATCTAGCTTGTGGACCTGCTTCTCGTGCTGGTGACTTTGTGAAGCTACAGTTTTACCATGGCTGTGTCCACTAAGCAAAACACAATGAAAGTTCAAACTGTCAAGATCTCTCTGCTCAAAACAAGGTTTTAAGGTTTCTACTGGATTGCGGGTTACATTCAGAGTTGATCAACCCTGAAGTGCAAATGAAGTAACATGGAGAGCAGAATACATAGAATATAGACTCAATAACATATTTTTGTGTTCTTGGGTTACATGAAAGGTGCTTAAAATCCAATGTATTAATACTGCTAGTATTAATATTAAGACTAATGCTGAGGTTTGAAATCTTAATCTTTGAACTTACAACATATGCCGAAAGGCTGAAAAAGCTAAGTTTAGCAATATGTGAACCAGTCTCAGTATCGTCTGCAAATGTGCGGAGAGGCTGAACCCACCTTGTTTCCTCCGTCGTGCATGGCCCAGCCCGTGCTCTTCACTCCAAGCGCAACTTGGGAGTCAGAGGCATCGAGGCAGGTCACAGGATGACCGTAGACCGAGTGGAGCGTGTGTGGCTCTTCTTCCCGAGGGTCCAACAGGTACACGCTCTCTCCAGCCGTCAGAGCCGCCAGTGGGCACAGCTCCCCCCTGCCAGGCACCAAAAGCAGGTTTTCTACCTGCCGTGCAGATGACATATAGAAAGAGGCTCACATTACTCGTTCATTTGTAAATGTGTACAATTCCAAATGAATTACATGCAGCAGTTACTTATAAGTAAATATGTCACATGTCCTTATTATTATTTTCATTCTTCTAGAAACATGTTTTCAGTTCCTTATGAAGCCATATATTATACAATTTACTGTTGCAACTAAAAATTACGATGTTAATGATTTTTATCATTTATTAAAATGTATTTAAAAATTTAATTTGCAAAAATGAGCATTATTGTGAGAAAATCCTCATGTGAGATGTAGATTTTTCCTTGATACATTAATAAAAAATAATTAAATTAAGCGACTAAACAGCTACCAAAACTGATCAGCTGACTGATTAATCTAATAATTTCAGTACTAATAAAATTTCTTGTCAGAAACCGAAATGTCAGGGGTGTTAACTGTTTCCACAATTATTACACATTTAAAAAAAAAAAATGATACGTTAAAATGAAAGCCACACGAGGAAAATGTGAGAAGCGCAAACTATTAATTAACACAATAACACATCAGTATGGAGCGTGAGGAAACAGACTGCCTGACTTACAGTCTTGGGTAGCTGAGAGTGGCAGAGTGTCCTCCAGTAACCTCGATCATCAGCACGGTCCAGGCGAATGTCAGGCCCGGCGGCTGAGGCCAGGACAGGGCTATCAGGGCTTAGGGTCAGGACCTGGATCCTCCCTGGGCTCTGGTAGTGGTGGATTGGCTCTCCACCTGTCTCTGTGCTCCAAACGTCCACGCAGCCTTCACCCAAAATAGTGAAACACGGTGACTTAGTACCTTAGTAACTGCAGCAGTGCAGAATACATTCAACCAGCCTGCTCATTAGATATAATGAAGATATAATGAATATATTCTTGTCTGTAAAGTCGGAGTATCACCAAGAGTTCCTTGCAGTTTACCACAGGATAACACGCACGCACAAACACACAAACACCCTCTCACCGTCTTCATAAGCAGCGGCGGCCACTGTTCTGTTGACCTGGACGTGACTAGCATAAGGTCTGGGGTCAGAGTTAACTGACAGGCTGTTAGCTTTCAGGTAAGAGGCTGTCGAGTCCCAGTGCAGCGTATCCCACAGCCTCACATCACCAGACGTGTACCTGAGAAACAAAACAAGCACATAAAGCCACACAATGTAAACGGCTACAAAAAGGCTGGCGCAGAGTTATTGCCCAGTTTCTTCACAGGCTGAGACGCTTGTCTCTTTGGCAATACCTGACGTCACCCTTTTCGTCGCTGAATCATTTTCCCTTTCACGCTGTCCACCGCTTTACTCACTCTGACTTGTTATTTGGTTTTCTAAAATCTTTGCTACATCACAAAATTTCACGGATTACAGGGGGTGTTGTTTGGGCGGAACGACGCTGAACATTTCGCCCATTACTGTTGATCGTTTGCGGGGAGGATTTTACAGGAAGAAGTGAAGGTTATCCCTCCAGTGAACATGCAAGTCTACCGGTCTCTGGGTACTGAAAACTCCAGCACAGTTAGAAAACTTACACTTACCCTTACAATAATCAGCTGATTCCCAATACTTCAGACAAAGACTTCTCTCTTCAAAATAAAGATACAACAGCGACATCAGCTGACTTCTTACAAAATCCAACTAGTGGCTCACAGTACACAGTGTAGAGGTTAGCAGAGGTTTGCATGAATTACACAAATGTCGTGTAACTTGTTGTGCTAAGGATTTACGGATCTTAAAATATTACATGTAGGAAGCTTAAAATTTTTTAAACAGACTTTCTACAATCTCTCCTCAACCTGTGTTTTTATTCCCCTTGATGTCCCATCCTCCAATTACAACAAAGCCCCCCCCGCGCTCAACAGGCTTCTGCTCTGTTCCCTGGTTCCCTTCACTCTTCACCCAAGTCAATGAGCTCTCACTGCGGGAGACGCCAAACTGCCAGCGTTACCACCTCCACGGATACCATCATGTCTGAGCAAGTATCCGCCTCGCAGCCAGAGCGTGTGACACAGTGATAGCAAGTGTGACAGAGGGTGCACACGCGTGCGTCCGTATGTGCGTGTGTGCGCGACTGGCATCGCAGGGTTTTGGCAGCAACAATAGGAATACACACTTTCGCTTAATTGGTACATCACCTCAATGCCAGCTGTCAACAGGATGATGAGGCTGAATCTAATCCAAGTAATTCGTCAAAACTTTTGATATGCAGGAAACTTTGCGCGCAGAGTATTGAAATCTTCATGCCGGGAAGCCTCAGTAGATTTCGCCTTTATGTCACTGTGTGACTCCAGGAGTCGCTGGGTTAATGAGACTGTCTCCTGTTGCCTTTCCAGTGCCAAATCTCATTTCAGTGGTTTTCTAATAAGATTTCGTGGATCGCAATTGAATCATCCTTGATTACACTTAAATATTATTGATTCTTTAGTTCAACAAATTCAAGTACTTTCACTTAGCTAAATTGCTCTTTAAGTACCAATAATGGGAAAAGTATTGATGTGAATTTGTTGATAGTACTGCGACATAAAGACGGATTTGAGTGTAGGTTCACATTTTGTAAAGTGCTTTTTTTCACGTCTGGACTGTTTTGGCACTGCGTGCCCTACATCTGCGGACCTGAAAAGAAACAAACACACCGTATTCTCCAATGACTGAACAGCCGGACTGAAGGGAATCTAATCACACCGGTCCCCGGAGACGCGGCACATCTCCTCGTGGGCAGTCTATCAGGCTCCTGTGGGCCCTCACAATCTATCACTGTCTCAGCCCAGTTGTTTCAGGGCAGTTTTGGTTTAGCTCAGCTGGAATTCACGTCGCCCCCTCTCAACGGATACTGCCATTAGTAGAGCCATTAGTGGGAGTGTAAAAAAACGCACAAAGGTGAATGTTTGCATCCAAGTAAATTGTTCAGTTTAATTGTTACTCTGACCACGTTCACCAATGACGTTCTGCCCTTACCTGATGATCTTATTCTTCTCTTTACTGATATGTAAATAAAAATCTAGTGGAAAAACGGACATTACTTTTTATTTAGGAAATTATTTGTTACGATTTGCACAAAACTCAATTTAAAAAAAGTCATTTTAAAAAGACGAATGTTTTATGCTTCAGTAGGAACAAATGCAAAAGGACATTTCCATATTTGTATAAACATATTGTGAGTGCATGTAAAACTGAATGCTGTAATGCACCATAACAAGCCATGATCTCACTGATATCATCACCACCCCCCCCCCCCCCCCCCCCCAGACATTAGGCAATGCTATGAACGCCTAACCGCTCTGTAGCTGATAGCAGCAGAGTGGTTACAACGTTTTGATTGCAAATCAGTGAGTTACACTTAATGTCTTGTGTCTGAGTGTGACATGTTTTTTAATTAAACGCCCAGTCACGAATCAGAAGATTTAGGACCTAGATTTGTGTCATGCCGAGATTAACATGAGGGGATAAAGAGTGACAGAGAAATAATAGCTAATGTGAACACACATCGGATGTCAGAAGCGACCTGCATGTTGGGCGTTTGTTTGAGACTCACCCAGCCAAGACAAAGTTGTCACAGGAGCTGACGTCGCACAGCACTTTCCCCAGCTCGTACTGCAGCTGGCTGATGGACCCCACTCGGTTCTAGAGACAGAATATTCCTGGGCTGAAGATAATACATCCATAATACAAATACATTATGTTACAACTGGCAAGAACAATGCTAATTTGGCTGCAGAATTAAATCCTGGAGACCTTTAAAAAATATGATGGCAGCCATCATATTAAAATCACATTGTGAAATGGTGTGTATTGTACTATACATTTAAAATGAATAAAACTGGAGATGACTGACATATACTGTCTACTCTGTAGATTCCACACCCCTGTTTCCACACACCAGTTTCACCAGACAAGCTCCAGTGGATGTGTTGTATTTGGGTGCATCAGATTCACCACAGTGGAACAGCCCGAACCAACCTTCCAGTTGGAGCACACAGTTTTGGCTGAATTCCTGCAGTCTCGCAGTGTGCTCTTCCAGCAGGGGGAGTCAGACACGCTGGCATCCTGATGATAACCCTCCCTCGTGCACATCTTGAACCACAGAACGCCGTCCTCTGCAAGGACTCTCCATGCCCTGCTCACCTGGGAGGAGATTGGATAGTGTGATGGTGGATTGAGTCAGCATACATTACCGGCTTGCATACCGGCTTGCATCACTTGGTTTATTAGTGCTTAATGAGGCCGGCTCGCTGCCAGATGGACTCTGCGCTCCGCGTGCTGTAGGTCAGCCTCACAAAATGTAATTTACTAATCTATACCAATTTAAGTCGCATAAGGTATATTTAAGCTGCCCTAAGCAATTCTGCATGTTAGTGGACGTGGAAGGTTCTTCACTATGTTGCAGTTTGATCACTTTACATGAAAGAACAAGAGTTTGATAGTAAGAGTGTCAGTTTACTGCCGGTTTCCTGTTGGTGTCTGACCTCCAAACTGTCTCTCAGTCTCTTCCCAGATTGTTAACTTTACTCAAATAGAACTAACTTGAGCAGTCTGAAATTGCTGAGTGACTTCCATCCGCTCAGTCCTGTTTTCTCAAAAGTTGTACGAGTCTATTAGCTGTAAGCTACTAAATTAAAGTGGAATTTTGTCTTCTCATATTTTGCATGAATAATTGTTTGAGGGCTTGAAGAGGCGAAACTGTCCAGCTTTTCAAAAGAGAATAGCAAAAATGTAAGATTAAGTTACGTCCAATTATTTAACCTTAGTAGTGGAGTATACTACGTTGGGGAATTGTTTATTTGTTTTGTTTTTCCTACGTTGTCTTTATCATATTTCAGGCCTTCATATTTATCTTTACACCTCAGCTATTGTATTTAACATGTTGGTGGCAGGGGCTCTGTACGTCGGCAGTTTTGTTGTTTTTGTCCAACCTTTTCATCAGGATGTCATTATACACAGAATAAAGTAAATATATGGATGTTCATCTGAGACAAGGCTCATGCCTTTAAGTCTTTAAGCTCTTGGCATGGATAGGTTAACCCCCAGCAGCTTACCTGTGCACACCGGCCTAGCTCCGTACAGTCGAGGTATTGGAATATCTTCAAGGCCAACTCGTACGGCAACTCAATATCGAAAAAGGGAATGTCGTTGACTTCATTCTGCAAAACAAAGAATTACATCAGGCGTTATATACTGAGCTGATTCTGGTCAACCGCCATCCTCATCGTCACCATTATCCTCATACCAGATCCTGAATGAGTTGATCCAGCAGCTCTTCATTTTTCTTGAGCTTCCTCTGAGGCTGCTGCAGGGATGTGCTGCACACATTGTCCGTGTTACGATACTCCCTCTTTCTCCTGGTCCTCTCCTCCTGAATCCTGTCCAGCAGGGGACTGGTCCTCCCATCCAACAAACTACGTGCAATGGACACATACTCGGGCTGATCCTCTGACTCTGCTGCAGCTTTCCTCCTTCCTCCTGCTCTTCCACCCTCACTGCCACCATCCTCTTCTGGTTTTGATAGACTACTGGCCTTGCAATCATTTTGTTTCGGGTCTTCAAAATACCTGTTTTTAAAGTCTTTCTGACCTGAACGACCAGGAAAGTCGCAGGAAGGGGGTGAAACACAACGCTGCTCCTCTTGTTTACTCGTTAATTCTTGTTTCCAACGCTTCCTGAACGCATCAAGTTCGCCCTCGGCCATATTTCACAACCATCGTTGACAAAAGACAACTTTGCACCTTCACACTGTTATAAAAGTTTGTCGTGTGGATGCTTCAGCGCTGCAGAGCAGTTAAAGGAAGCCATAGCTCGGAAGCTACGCCAAATAGCTCATGTCCTTCTCTATAAACAGTCCGAGGAGGGACAGACGCTGCGGCACAAGAGTTCCGACAGTTTTTTAATTCCGCATCATTGTTATAGAAGGGGATGATATGTGCCTTTGTTGTTCTGAATAAATTAATGTATGAACCGGATGGGCCGTATTTGAAAATAATACGCAAAAAATGCATCTTTTACAGATGAGAAAGAAGATAGATAGAATATAATGTCCCAGAGCTACCTGTAACAAAAGACTCTCCAGATCAGACCAGACAGGAGAGATTCAAGAGTTAACCGTTGCATGTCTCTTTTGGGAAAAGATGATGTAAACCCCACACCATGTGACATTGTAATGAATAATACAGTAGAGAGAGAGGGGGAGAGAAAGGGGGGGACGCAAACACAGTTGAGGCTTGATGAGAGAAGAGAAGGAGGGTCATATATCTTCAAGACTTAAAGAGAGACGGCCGCTTGCTCTGTCAGAAAAGATGTGCTGGTTGCCGATAGACCAGCCTTTGCTCCTGCCGGGGGACTCCACCTACAGTTCCCGCCGACCCTCTCCGTGCTCCGTGGCTCAGCTGCTCGCGTCGCGCCTGCGGAGGATCGGGGACCAGCTGGAGAAAAGCTGGACGGCCGGGGAGACGGACAGCGGCGGCTTCGGCTGCGGGGGCAGCGGCGGGACAGAGACGTCGGTGTCCCCGAGCGGTCGAGGACACCTGAAGAGCTTCCTGTGCACTGCAATACACTACACCGTGCTCGTGCTGGTCGTCGCGAGGCGACACCTGTAGGGCGCGAGGCGGCAACGCCAGCAACAGGTGCGTAAACAGCGTCACGTCGTAGTTTTTCATTTGAAAAAAAAAAAAATCTGAATAAAAATATGCTTCTATAAAAGTGTGGATGCACGTGTAAACAATTCATTGCATGCTAGTTTGTGAAAAGTACACACACCTTTAGACAGTGTTTCTTCAATGTGTAGATTAAAAGAAATAAAGTTTGGAAAGCGTCCACCACGCAGCACAGAAAAGGTCACAATTAGCAGACACATGCCACAAAATCTCACTTAATTCAGCAGAACATGAACCAAAAGTGCTCTATATAACTAGCCAGCTGCGTTGAGCCACTAAACAGCTGCTTTAACTCTACAATCTCTTTAGGTAGTTTTACCATTCGGATTTACTGTCGCACAAAAATATTCAGATCGTCACTTTTGCTTTTATGTTGAATTTAACGCCACAAAGTTGCTCATGTTATTCTAATTCTGCACATATAGAGCATCATGAGAGTAGTTGAGAGAGTTGGCAGGATTTTTGCATCGTTTTTTTTGCATCGTCCTGGTTGAAATGATGGACGCGTCTGTTAGATGCTAAATGCACAGTAATTATACATTTCTTGTTTCATGGACCCTTTGTGTAAATGTAATGCAACGCATGTGTTATATCTTGCATAGATGGTGCCTTTAGGACCACGCATTGAGGAACGGGCTCACACCATTTGCACTAAAAGCAAGGGATGCAGGGGAGTCAGAGGGATGCGGTCCAAGAGATGATGTGACCGACACAAGAGGAGGCGGAGGAGGAGGAGGAGGAGGAAGCGGGGTTAAATGTGTGTTTAAAGGTCGGGACTTTGTGTCTGACTACACTGCATGACATACTCAGGCCCGATGCGCATGCACTACGAGTTTCATAACGAGCTGACACACTGAACCCCAGCAGACCTGCAGTCAGTCAGTCGGTTGCACGTCCTGCCCCCTGCGTGACTCTCCGACTCAGTCATCTCAGCTACAAAACGGTGATGTAATCCTCCCCTGGTAGACTGGAGGGAAAAGCTTACTAATAGGGCTCCTTTGAAAATTCACCTCCTACGATGTGACTGCATATAAAAAGGGGTTAAACTGATTAGACCTCCAATCCTATCTCTAAGGCTTACAGTCCTGAAAAAATGCACTGAAATAAACCTGTTTGTGAGCTTCATAATGCACTGTACCTTTTTACATAAGCTATACTGTAAGTGTAAAGGATGAATGTTTTTTTTTTTAAATAGATGTTTTCTACAGTGTTTAGATGATGTTTACACATTCTACTGTGCTTTAGCATTATCTGTGGAGGGCAGTGTTAAGTGGCTTTTTTAAAATCATAAATAAGATACAGGATGTCTGCATAGGAAGCTATGCTGTTAATGCTGTCTGTGGTTTCTGAAAATAAGCTTTCTGATATATCAAGTGTAATGTGAGCAGAATTGCGAACCCGTCTTTTATAAGGTGTGTGCTATTTATACCAATTGAATATTTCATATGGACTTTTCCTAGTTAAAATAAAATCTTTCTGAAATAACATTTTCAGCAGGTGTCATTATAACCACACAAGACATGACGAAATGAGCTAAAGTGCTTTAATTTTAAACTGAAAACCTTTGCACGGCGTTCTGTCTATTATGCAACCAAGAATGTATCATTCTAAAGAAAGTGATTCACGGTAAGAACATTTGTAGGAAATAACTAGGAAAAATCTACAAAATCTTATGATCATGATGCAAATAACTACACCCTTAACTGTTTACATTCTGGGTAATTAATAGTCACGTACCAGCTTATGTCCATTTCACAATATCTAAATATCCATACCACTTCGCTAACCAAGAACTTGTTCTACGTACAGACGGCACAAATGTCTGTACCGATTTTCTATTTACATTCCCATCATTCTCATTTAAAGTTAAATAAATAATTATTGCAAAACTTAAAACTAAATACCGAATAATAAATATGTTAAATACCAATTGTATAATTAAAAAAAGATTATAGACAATATACATACATGGTGAAATCATAAAGAATACAAATGGACCACAAATAGTGTGAATGCTGTGACTTATTTACATTATTAACAAACTAAATCAAGGTAACTTTAGCTATTATGTGTCAAAATGTTCATAGATGACAACAGCGACGAGTCTACATGTACACAAAAATGTGACTGTTGCCATAACTGTGTGACAGCGTCGTATTAAGGCTGGAAAAAAGTCCAGCTTCTTGTTTCTTTTAACTTATATCATGGTGACAGTTTGGTTTGTGCATGTGGCCTCTACCACCCACTTCATATGACACTCAACCTTTACACAAATTCTCTACGCATTGTGTGTTACTGGAATCATGCTTACCCTGATTTAAGGAGTCACCACGGTAAGATAAGTAGAGAGAGAGATAACACACCATTGTCTAACACACAATCACATATTTCTGGGTGCATATGATATGTTGTCAGGGGGTTAGTAGATCTGGAAGTGAGCTGAGGTGGTGCCGTCCTTCCAGCATCGCAGGGTCTCGATGACAGTGGAGCGGCACAGTGGACACGTCCTCTCCCGGTCGAACCACAAACACAGGCACTCCTCGCAGAACACATGCTGCGGGGGGAACATAATGCACATGCTTGTTTCCTTTTTTTGTGACGAGGGAGGTAGAAGGTTTATATCTTCTTCACAACTGCGACTGACTGAGCATCACAGGGAATCAATGACCCACTCATGTCTGTGAGTGCTGTTCAGTGGCTGATACAGGCCTTTGACCTCTCACATCGGAACATAACAGTAGTATTATGTAAAGGGAAACTGCAAAAAAAACGTAGTTTACTTTAACTTTAGTTTTACATTTATACCTAAAGAGCTTTAACAAACTAACTTCGAAGATCTTGCTGCAGTGACATTGTGTACTGTACTTCAGAGTGGGTCGCGACATGTTGGTGTGGTTAAAGGTGGAGCACAGTACACTTCTAACCACACCCGACCACAACCACCAGTAATACCGGCTGAGATTCAGCAGACTTCAGAAATAAAACCTGAGAGGGCAGCAACACACTGCTTTTCAGCATAGCTTCTCTTTAGATTCGTATCTGATGCGTTCAATCAAATTCATTTGAACCTTTTTTCTATCCAGTTTACCGAGTCCTTACCTGGCACAGAAGGGCTATGGGCTCTCTGAAATCAGCCTGACAAATAGCACAGACATCGCCCGCCTCGCTGCACTGCTGACTGCCTGCCCTCACTCCATAACTCTGGAATGAGACAAATTTAAAAAATGACATTTATGAAATTGAAATGAAATTTTCTCTGAGCATGTTAACTGATATGTGAAAAAACTGGATGTGTGAATCTGACCTGGGAGCTGCAGAGCATGACAAAGGCCTTGCGTATGGCAGACACGCGTCCACAGATGTCAAAGGACTGCAAAACAATAAAGACACAGCATAATCAGTTTTTTTTTTTTTTTTAATGAGAATGGCAATTAAAGCTATATACAAGCCTTCTTAATTAAGCTAATCTGACTTTCTTTCATTATTATTATTATTATTATTATTATTATTACTACTATTCACTATGTTTGCCATCTTAGTTTAATTTACACACCTCACCTCACTCATGTTATTTAAAATAAAGTGATCATAAAGTTTTGCTCTGTGCAGTTCTTACTGGTTACATATTATTTACATTTTTTCATGTCTGTGCAAACTGTTCCAGTTACAGCAAGCTAGAAAAATTATGACTTCCTCCACTGACAGCTTCCTGGTCTGAAAATTATGACTTGCCAAACCATTGCTCTCGATCCCCCTTCTCTGAACTTTATCCAACTGTGTGTGTGTGTTTGTGTGTGACGAAACGGCATGAGATGAAATGAATCAACAACCGATGCCGATCATGCACATCAGCATACTCCAATATTGTCACACTGCTAATGTGGTGCGATCCTGGAAAATACCTGCTGCCCCTCATCACACACACACAACAACACCACACCCAGGAAACTCAGATGAACAAGCTCAATATCAACTACATCCGGTGAATCACTGGTGTACTAAACACAGCCTGGACTAAAAACATATGCAACACATGACAGCCGTACTGTTTATATAATCATTGTATCATGAGTTTCGTTCTTTCAAATTCCACTTAACATTACTATTTCTGCTTCCCATTCAAAATCATGACAATGATAATGAGTAAAGTGTTTTTTACTTTATTTAACTAACTGCTGAGTAACTGACCCCACTGTGATGTCTCACTTCCCTGTTTCTTCATCCTCAAACCAGTTATGCTCGGTATTACTTGCATATGAATAATCCCTTAATGTTTTGTGTAGCACCACCATCACAACACACGTCAGAGGCCAGTCATGATACCGGTTATTGTAAGCAAAGTTGTAGGCAGGTTTAGACTTTATCTATGTTGTTACTGGGCCCTGGTTACCTTGCAAAGGCTGTAGATAATGATGAGTGTGGCTCCCAGGAAGTAACTGTTGGAGGGGTCTTCTCCCATGATGTACTTATACCAAAGCTGGATGGGCACCAGGGCTCGAAACAGCTGGCTCAGCTCCTCGATTAGCAGGTAGAACTTACCCTAGACAAACGCATAATTAGAAAAACTACAACAGCAGAAGCTTCAATCAAACTTCCTGTTCACATGCAGGCGGCAGTGACTGTGAACATGCCCATGTTTGAAGACAAATCAACAAATATGGGACTTTTGCAGCCTTAAACCAAGTTTTAACCAAATGGAAAAAAAATACAAAATTGAGACAATATGTATTCTTCTTCTTTTTTCTATCCACTCACTAACTATCCATAAAAACAGAAAGAGCTTGAGGGCACTCTTCTATCTAGTCAAGAGCAGTGCAGTATTAAAAGCTTAAAACAGCATGCCTCCAGCCCAAACATGGCTGCTGTCCAGAGCTCTGCAGTTTCACAGCAGTACAGGCAATTTCCCCACACTGCAAGGGAAACTGGCAGCGGCTCTTTCCACCTGCTACCCAGTGCCCACATTAAACCCAGCCCTACGGGGGCTTGCTTGCTGCCTTTGAAGGACCTCCCCTTCCCTAAATAATCACAGAGAAGAAATGAACTTCTGACAAAGTCCCCACTGCAACAAAGTGCATTAAGTGAACTGGAGACGGCTGAAAACAGAGGTGACCAAAATGAAGGCAGACTTTGATTCCCCGATGGCCCCTGTGGCATCCCGGCTTGCATAATGACTTCCTGGATATTAGCTGACAAAGATTGATGACTGTGGGTAAAGAGCCACGAGCAGCCAGGTTGGTAGGGGAGGAAGACCTCTGCCAGTGGCTAATTCATCTTCCTTATTGTCCCCTCAGCCTCGTATCCCACAGTGCCCATCACGCCCACGCAAAAACTGTCAAATCTAAAGTTTGGACAGAAGCCAAAGAGTTTGAGTAAGCGCCACTGCAGGCCTTGTTGAGTAGTTTCCTGCTTGGTTTTTATTACTTGCCTGATCTCTTATCCACCACAACTGCACACAGATACGCTTTACATTTTTATCTGCAACAGTTATTATATTTTTATCTATTTACTTCGGATGTGGATGGGGGGTGTATCAGGGTTTTAAATTGTTATGGCTACAGTTATATTCAGCCACATCACTCAGGCAGTCGACTTAATAGCGACACAGCAACATCTTTTTCTATGGGCGCCTTTTTAAGATGTCCCGCAAAGTTTTGTTACAAGCAAGAAAATGTTACGCTTACGTTTTTTTTTTTCTCTCTCTCTCATCAAAAACACATTACATGACTAACAGATGTGCTGAGTGCATCATCTTCATAAAACTTTTGCAAAGACAGTTTTCAAAGATGAGGCTTTAGTCTCATTTAGTAACGATCCTTTCTTTACAACCAATCCAAAAAGGTGAAGCGCTAAAATTCAACTCAACTTCTTCTGATTTATTGTGTTGCGGAAAAAAAAGAACAGAACAGACAGAGCAACACCAACAGAGCAAAAAAAAAAAAAAAAAAAAACACAAGTCAATATTAAAAAACAAATTTAGGAACCAATGCATGAGCCAAAAGACTCAGTGAGAGCTTCCTGCACAACAATGAAAATACTTAACAAGCAGTAGATAGTTAGATAAGTCCTTTAAGACTTTAAAATGAAGCAGTCATGGAACCTCTGTGTGTATGCGTGTGTGTGTGTGTGTGTGCGCGCGCACCTGTCATCATTTGCGTAGACTTGCGCTGACTGTGGTGATTATCTATGATCATTAGTGTACCCACGGTTGGATGCAGTAATGAAGTAGACGGGCTGATTACGTGACTTCATGGAGTTCATAATACACGGTGCAGTTTGGCCTCTATGAACTAGTAAGAAAAGTGACGATACAATCTGGGATTCCCGAAAAACTCATCCCAAACTCACACACACATCCCATGTTGTGTGTGTGTGTGTTTGTGTGTGTGTAAGTGGAGGGTACAGGTAATGGTCCAGCTCTAGGGAGGGATGACCTCACCCGTGCAAACCCCCTCGAGGAAAAATGAGCTCAGTTGCTGGCTGCCGTGGTTCTGATAGGCCTGTAGGTCTGTTTATCAGTGGAAAATTTAATCCTAATACTTCGTAACCCCCTCTGCTCGCCTTCCTCCTCCTCCTCACCATCCAACACACAAACACACACACCAAGAATATGAGCTGCACCTGTATGGAAATCATAGTCCATCTAATTCCATGTGTGTGCGCGCAAGTGTTTGCAGTCATATTCTGTTGCCCCGGGCCAGACTAACCACACACACAAGCACAAGCTCACCTAAGGAGTACCATTTAAAAACCTTATGAATACAAAACAGTTTCACACTGTGACCCTTTAGCACTTTCTTCACACAGCGCAGTATTTCATCATAGTTCAGTAAATGTTCCTCTTTTAAATGATCAAGTTTCACAACTTTAACAGCAAACTTCTTGAAACTGGATAAGCAGCATTAATATCACAGGTCACCAGTGTGCCGTACGAGATTTCACTGGTCATGTTCATTAATGTGTTTGAAGTCCATTTGTGGACATCATTGAGCATTTATTAATAAAAGTCACATTTTTCTGGAGATGTAGGAAGAGGTTTTTCTTACCCTGGATTTGAAGGCCAGGAGAATTTTGGGTAGAAAGAGGACAAAGCATTTCAGGCTGATGGTGAAGTACTTAAGGACAAAGTCAGTGATGCCCACGGCCCAGATCAGATCGAAGAAGTCAAAGCTGTTGAGGTTGGGCTTGGCAAATATGAGGCTGGAGGAAAAAAAGAAAACCAGATGAGATGCCATAGATAGGCCTGGCGTTTTCACTGGGGATGGTAAAATGACAAGCGGCAGGGACGCAAACGTAACATAATCATGAAAAAAAAAACGAACACAAAATACTCACAGGACAAGACCAGACAAGAACAGGAACACTCCCTAAAGGAAATGGAAGTAAAAAAAAATAAATAAAATGGCTTACACGACACAAAACGAATGGGAAAATCGAAATATATGAAGTAAATCCAAAACATAAGATGGCGGGCAACAAAACACACACAGCGAGTACAAAAACACCGACTTGTACACTACCTGTTGTGCAACTCCTCGTGACTAAATGTGTAGTAGATGTACACTATATTTCCTGCCAGGAACATGATGATCCACAGAGCAACAAATACAGACCGTTCCTCCTGGTAACATACAAGGGAAGCAATTTTACATGTTACGATACATTTCTTTAAATAGAAAATAGTAATAGTAACAATTAATATCTCCACTAACAGAATAATCACTTTCACCATCTGCTTCCTGCTCAACCTACACTAAACTAGATGCTTTTGAAAATAGACTTGCAAGTTAAGTAACTGAGTCTGGTAAGTAAGTGGGGTGTCATGATAGACAGCTATCGATGATAACCGTTATATTTTCAAGTTGAAATTTTCATATCATAATAGTACAGATGATGATAATATCTTGCAACTAACCAAGTGTCTCTTAAATCATTACTATTTCTTTCCGTTCTCACTCACTCTCTCCGCCTCCCCACACTGAAAGTATGAGTGTAAAGAAGTGGAGAGTGCCAAAACACTTTGAGAGGTCAAAACCGAGTCAAGATCAAACAGTATTTAGCTCGCATAAGTAGTTGATATGTATCTAATATTTTCCAATGCTCTTTCGGATGAGGCGTAGTCCCAGCCGCCTGTGTTGCACTGCAGACTTTATATACTGCTGTGTTTTGTTGTTGTATGTGTTTTTTGGGGTTTTGGGTTTTTTTTGTTTGTTTTCAGATGATGTTTTTTTGATGAACTATTTGCGGTTCAGGTAGCCTCATTTTACTACAGACAAAATGGCTGTCGTCTTTACCCAGGAATCCACAGCTTCTTCTCAGTCTGATGCGTTCACTTTCTGTGTGCATGTGAAAGTAGGCGAGGAGTCAGAGTTTCAACTTAGAAATGAGTCAACTTATTGGAATGATAATGACTGATGATTATTATTAAAGGCGCTTTGATCAGTATATTCAGGGTCAATCGCCGTCCACAGACCATATCTAAGGATTTGGCATTACTTGTTTAACTATTACTTAATAACATTTTACAGCCCCCCGCAAAAATAGTTCACATTCTTTTATCCTGTTGTTTAAAGTAGCTGCTCTACAAATTGCTGAGTTTGCAGCTGTCGGCTTATTGTCGTAAAAGGGAAAGAGTTCATTATGAAACTGTGGCGGTACGTATTAGAGAGTGGCGGTACACTCTCCTGAAATAAAATCCCAGATTCTCTTTTGCTTTAATCGACATTTTCAGTAAGAACAAATGGTCTTTGGGTTGAGAGCAGAAAAGCTGGAAAATACTGATACCACATTGAGAGAGACTCACACCTTGTAAACGAGATCTTTGTCACAATGAAAATGTGTGACAAGCTCATCCTTTGTTCTAATACTTAGTGTGCATCAGTAACATTGGAAAGTATCAGATTTTGGTGTTTAAAAAATGCGTACTAGCACAGCAGTTAATATAGTTTAGTGTTTTACCCGTAATGACACCTGATGCCTGAACGTGGAATTGGCATACGCGAATGTGCAGGCCATTCCCACACACACCGCAATACCTGTAGGAGAGAGGTGTGACATCATCAGTACACCAGATCTTATGCTGTTAATGATTCTTTGCTGTCCTATTAGACACACACGAAAGGAGCGTTATCACACAACAAGTCGGTGTACCTAGCTTATGCTGAAAGCAGACTTTAGCCAGCAGAATGAGGATGAAGGGGAAACCCCTCTGCAGCCATGTGACTACTGCCTTCAACTCAGACAGGGCTGGGGCCGGGGTGGATGGGTCTTCCTGGGCCTCCTCCCTGGAGCTGTGCCTCTCTGAGGCGGCTGCTGTGGTGGCCTGCTGGAGCAGAGAGGAGGTCCTGTGCTGCAAGGGATGGTGATGAAGGTGGTGGTGGTGGTGGTGATGGTGGTGCTGGGGCGGCCGTGGGAGAAAAGATCCACCCTCCGAGCGGTGGGGGCCCCCTTCTTCTCTGGATGAGGCAGTCATCTGGATAAAAACCTCAGGGGGAGAGCCCAGGACTAAGCCGGCTGCCTGGAATTGGGCAGAGGAGACAGAACCGGAGGGGACACCCACTAGGCCAGAGAAGATCTGCTGGGGTGAAGTGGGCGAGTCGGGCTTCAGGCAGTCAAACACACCACCCTCATCCAGGCTGCTCTCTGATCCAAGAGTTTGGCTTCGGCTCCTGAGAAAAGGGAGGTTTTTGTAAGTAATGTAAGTAAGACTCCCCCATAACGTTACCAAAACAAGTATGCATTATTACACAGAATGATGATCTCACTGGCAAAAATAGCCTCACACTGTATGTGTGTGATCAAGGCTGCACATGTGCATGTGGGTTATATAGTGTATCGGGGAGACACACAAACAAAGGGCTTGACACACACCTTTCAGGGGGCATGCCATCCGTGTTGCTGCTGTGTCTCCTCTGCATGGCATACCGCTCATCACCACATGGTCCAGCCCTGCAAATGCCAAATCAAAATCAAGACACACAGAGGCCGGTTCACAGCTAACATCTTCACCCGCTTCTGCTCTGTGCGTGTTTCATGCGTCAGACAGCAAGCTGCATGACAAATACAGACGACTTTACCTGAATCGGTTCAACGAAATGCCCCTCGGCTCTTGTCATATTTATTATCAGCTTAGCTAGGTTGATGTTGGTGCAAAAAAAAAAGGATGCTCCTCCGCCGGGTCCAGATACAAGGGGGGAAAAAACTTCCTGTTGTGCGTCACCGACGGCGCCTGTCAGCCAATCAGCGTCCACCTTACCAACACACCACATCCGTGTTGGGAATTTGTTTTGCTCCACGGTGGATGTCACATTTAGCTGGACAAATATCACGAGTCGCCGCTCGTTTGTTAGACGCGATGCCGGACAGCACGGAAGCGTTTTCTTCAAAGGAGACCAAACGGCGTCACTAGGCTGCATCACAGTACACTCACCGCCGCTTTTAACCACAGGCGTCCTGCTCACCCAAGCTAATGCTAACTGTAGCCAGCTAGCAGGCTAACAAAGCAGCCTTTTATGATGAAATGCCGTTAGCTCGCGTGTCCAGCTGTGAACTGCTTTGAGCTGATTCATATTTAAATTACGAGTGATTTTTTTTTTTTTTAAAAACACGCAGCATGGGTTAGCTAACGGGGTCTGTTTGACGTCGTTACACGTTGGTACTTAGGTCACATTTGCTGTCTGATAAAGCTAGCTAACGTCAGTTTACAGGGCAGATTTTGTTGTCCCCCCCCCCCCCGACAGGGTTTGTGTCAGCCGTCATCACGTAGGTACATATTACTGAGAAGTACAGCAGTGTGTAGGGACTGATAGCCGTGGCGGTTTGATGTTTTGGGCTGTCAAAGTCACCGGCATTTCTCCGAGAAAGCCATGCTATGATGGTGTTACGGCGGTTACTGAGAAAGCGCTGGGTGCTGGGAGTAGTCTTCGGACTGTCTCTCATCTACTTTCTCACCAGCACACTCAAACAGGTAGAGAAACTCACACTACACTGAAGTCAGATGGTTATGGTGTGTGTGTGTGTGTGTGTGTGTGTGTGTGTGTGTGTTTTCTTTTGAAATACTTGAGAAGTCTTTTATTGATGACATACTCATCAATCATCATGGGACGCTCTGTTTTTGGTTCATACAAGAAACCACCCTGACATAGCCCTGCTCATTATTTCATTTCATTGCAACTAATGATTGGTCACCTTGGGCTCTGGGAAGGACTGATGGAATCATTTCACATGTATAGACATTTTCTAGTCAAAATAAACGTTTCCGTATCAGCTAATAAACGTATGATCATGCGATGACTAATAATAAATAAAATGCTTTCTACTATTTGCTTCTCACCAGCGAGCTACGTTTGGGATCAGTTTGGGTGTGAATGTCTTTAAGACACGTGGACCCGAGCCCAAAATCCGATCATCATCATCAAACAATCTTCATTTATCCAATCAACAATCCTAGTGATGATCAGACGACTATTTTTTTTAAAAGTTGTCTTACTCTCACAGATGTCTTTTTAAAAAAAACTTTCAGTATTTAATAAATAACTTTGGTTCTATGGTTTCAGCTTCTCACATGTGAATATTTGATGGTCTATGACAGTAAGCTGAGTGTCCTCGGGTTGTGGACAATACCAGACATTTGTGGATGTCGCTTTGGGCTTTCAGAAACAGTGGAAAAAAACGAGATAAAACCACAAAATGATTTACAGATTGATCGATAATGAAAATATTTGTGAGTTGCTTCCCTCGATGGCTCAGCTCTATCTCATTAAATTTGGAAATTTGAATCTTTCAGACTGTAGAAAAATCCTGTGCACAGATTTTCATATAAGCTTTTTTTATTTTTAGGATTATACATATAAATCTTCATATTGTCTGAACTTCTTCTTAAGTTGTTCTCTGCCGGTGTGATCTTTGCAGGAAGAGCGAACCATACGGGACCGCACGCTCTTAGAGGTTAGAGATCCAGACCACCGCATCCCCTGGAAAGTCCGTTTCAACCTGGGAAACAGCAGCCGGCAGATCACTCAGTGCAGAAACTCCATTCAGGGCAAGACACTGCTCACAGACGAACTTGGTGAGTACAGTGATGATAACGTGTCAGATCACTGAGGCTGTTGTCTTTAATCACTGCATATGCCTGTCTGTGTTAATGTTTCACAGGTTATGTCTGCGAGAGAAAAGACTTGCTGGTAAACGGCTGCTGTAATGTCAACGCTCCCAGCAGCAGGCAGTACATTTGTAAAAGCTGCCTGGCCAACGGCTGCTGTAGCATCTATGAGTATTGCGTGTCGTGTTGCCTCCAGCCTGATAAGGTAATCTGTCATATCAAGGACGTTTAGGGACTTGGGTTGTTACTGTCATCAAAAAAAACCTGTTCACGCTTCGTCTGCTGCATGCATATATTTGAATGGATGATCTTGAAATGCAAGCATTTAGATACTATTATGTCTTCCAGTTAGTTAGAGTATTTATTATGAATTTTAATTTATAACTGAACTGGTTGCAAAGATTAAAATCAGCACCTGAATCTCTTACTCATGCACTCATGCACTCATTCTCATATCTGTGTGCTCATTTTCAGCAACCTCTCCTTGAACGCTTCCTGAATCGTGCAGCTGAAGGTTTCCAGAATCTCTTCACTGCTGTGGAAGATCACTTTGAGCTGTGCCTGGCCAAGTGTAGGACCTCCTCACAAGTATGTCATGAGCTACGTAAAGATCAAAACGATCCACTCCTGACAGACAACAATGCTATCTTTCTGAATTCAGAATAAATCTGCCACGTATCCGCAGTCACTATGGACTATGATGTGTCTATGGATTGAGATACCCACCCACACCTCCTGTCTGTTAACGTATAAGTTAATATTTAATGTGGTCAAAATTACATATAAGAAGCACGCAACTCTCCTTTATGTATCACGGTGACGCATTGCCGTCGTCGTTTGACCACAAACTGTCAAACAGCAAATGTCTGCAGCTCTCTTTCTGAATAATCTTTCAGTTTTGTATCACACAGAGATAAGAATATACAGTCATCTGTCCTGCAGTGAATTTTATTTTACGTTCCTAGTTTACTTTTCAAAAACACCCATGTTGTTGAATTTATTCATTCAGAAGCCAAAATGACTGGAATTTTTTTTAACCCGTTTATTTTGTTTCCTGTGATACAGAGTGTCCAACATGAAAACACCTACCGAAACCCTCAAGCAAAGTACTGCTACGGAGAGAGTCCCCCAGAGCTCCTTCCTGTGTGAACTTTCATCTCGGGTTCAGGACAATAAAGCGCCCTCGTTTTGACACCTAAGGGTGCCCAGAGAAGACGCTCACTGTCTCTGTCTCGGACAATTTTGCGTTATAGCGGCGAAAGAGATGGAGACCTCCGAGACCAACCTCAAAATGGACAAATGCTGTATTTGATTTGATTATTTACACTTCATAAGTGCATAGAACGCTTCATTCATTCATCCATGATGATCATCAGGTCTACATAGCAGGCAGCTCATCCATCAGAATCCATTTCAAACCAGTTCACGTCATAAACTAGGCTTCATTTTAAAAAGAAGGCAACAGCTCCTGTTTTGTTCTATACTTTAGAAACAGCAAAGAATGTGTCGTTACTTCTGTGTATAGTGCATGCATATGGAACTGCTATTTAATAAAAGTGACTGTGAAATACAGTGGGTTATATTTGGTTCTGCTTCATTTACGGATGGTGACATTCAGAATCTCTTTAACAGAGGCTTTGATATTGTTGTGAGCTGTTGGTACAGAGATATTTTAAAGCTTGTTAAAAACAACTTGTGGTTTGAAAGTAGTAGAGAAGTGAACTTGAAATCACCAGGCATTTATTTCACTGGCCAAAATGAATATTGTATTAGAAAAAACCAGTGCAGAAACTGAAGTTACAGTTCAAACCTTTTTTTAAAAATTGATTATATATATTTAAAAAAAGTCTATGTAGGAAAGTATATTTGCACTTTTATTTTTTTTTGTATTGTAAATTTGCTGATTTTTCAGCAAGTCATGCAGACTCATTTGAAGCTCATTAAGACTCACAAAGCGTTGGAACTTCCCGTGAATATTAATTGATCACTTAATTTGAGGAAGACGAGACTCACATTAATCTTTGTTACAGTGGTGTTGTTCTCTTGCATTGCTTTGACGAGAGTTTGACAGACTTATCTGCCTTACCATGCACTGTCCATCTGTCCACAAATTTCACCGTGGAATACGGTGATTGGAGCCCAAACTGGTGGCTCTCTGATTCTTATCAGCTTCTCTTTCTACCTCAGGCAGTGTGGCTCACTCACAAGGGATAGATGGCCAGAGCAAAACAATTAATCATTGTGAAGGCTGCGAAAACAAACTGTTATAATTAAGAAATGTATTAGAGCCCCTTTTCATTTGCCTCTCTGGCAAGTTGATTAATTAGGTTACTGTCACAAGGGAACAATGTCATTTAGTCAAAGGTATCAAGTTTATTTGAACAAAGCCATTTTTGATACAGCTTTTATATACAGATTAGATACAGATTTTAGACAAACAGACAAACATTCTAAAAAAATGCAATTTTCTGATTTTTCCTGACCATTGTTAAAAAAAAAAAATCTTCCTGAATTGAATGCAAAATTCAGCAATTAATACCTACAGAGTATAAAAAGCGAGACGCTTTGTTTTAAAAGTTGCTGCATACATTACAAATGTGAAAGATAAAAATCACCGTTAGCTGTCATAAACTGTAACCATGCCTGCATCGCAATCTGACATCTACTTGTGTTACAGAAACATTACAATAGGTGTCCACTCCCCTCTAAGTACCTCTGATGTGCTGCATCGGCACGTGTACGTATCTTATTTTTCCCCTTGATCTTTGACACCTGGACCTCAATTTTGAGCTTCAACCAGCCCAAATAGTCCCTGGCTGCCTGCAACAGAGTGTGACTCCACTGCTTCCTGTCAAACGCATGCTTGGGCATTTTGGGTGGGGATGGCTCAGGGGAGCATTCCCCTCCGAGGCTGTCCTTCGTACATGCCGCGAGCATGTTCACCCTGGCAATGCTGTCCTTAAGCTTCTCGTGGAGTGAAAAATCTTCGGTGTTCAAGTGCTTCTTCTGGTCCTCCAGGATTTTCTCCAGGCCTTTGGCCATGAAGCGGAGGCTGCACTGAACCTTTGACCCATCGACTGAAGAGTTTTGTTGGAACTGGAGCTCAGGGAAGCCTGAGGACCAGTTGCCAAGGTCGTTCCCATTGGCTGCATCCTGGAATAGAAAACCAACTGTGAATTTGATCAGAAGCTTCATCACATTTAAAATAACAAGTCAGTGATCTCAATGTCTTACAGTTATACAACTAAGCTTTTCAACTCGTCTCTGCAGTGTCACTCAGGATGTGTCAATGTGGAGCTGATGCAAGAAATGAGTATGTGATGTGCTAAATTTTACCAATGTGTTCTGATGCATCAGTATGACCAATCCAAAAGGCTGTTTTGGACATGTACATGAACACTGACTAAAGATACATTTTCTTACCACAGAAGGATCATCCTTACATGAGTGAACGTCTTACAAGTGAAATATGCAGAAAAAAAGCTTTTCATTGTTTTTCAATCTTTCGCACGGCCCAAAATTAGCAAACTATATTATATGTATTTGTATATTGTATATATGTATATTTCAGTTTCAACAGCATCATTCTGCTGCTGTTGAAACTGAAAATGTCCGGACTTGAGGCAGAAATTCTAGCCTGATGGAGACAGAGTCTCTCTTCACGTAGCCTCAGACATACTGTAGAGACACACAGTGTTATGTTACTTACAAAACTTGTCAAGCTGGCCTCAATTCGATTTTTGGCGAGGACCGTCAGCTCTCTCAGCCTACACGAAACGGCATCGACATGTTTCTTTGGCACAGGTCCTGCATCCGAGCTTTGCATCAGAATCAGCGTCCAGGCACACACCAAAGCTGCAAGTGCACGGCCCATCACATTGAATCAGAAAGTTTGAAAGAATCTCTGACACTTTAATGAATGCATGACGGAAGTGAGTTGTATGGCATACTTTACCTGCGCTGTATTTCATTTTGACTCTCCTCAAGTTAGGACTGATTCCTATACTTATGCAATCAGTCACATAAGACCATTTATACGTTTGCACCGCTCTCAAAGGAGGCGTGTGAAAGCGTTGAAGATAAAGATTCACTATCTCTAACGTAGCTGCATCCTTTGATGAAAAAAGTAAGGTGGTAAACCAATGAAGACTGGGCTCCTTTGACGGGTCACCTACTACACTGCTCTTTGTCACTTCCACTTTGAAAAAAAAATGAAGATTTAGACTGAAGATACCCGAACTTGTAAAGACGTTTGTATTCAACACAACCTGCAAGAGGGTTTGCTCATTTCCTGCACAGAAACATTCTTGCAAATAATTAACCGTCAGAAAAATCTGCCAAATCAGAGCCAATGATCCTAGAGAGCTTTGCTTTGGGAGATGACTTTTGTGTATAAACAGAGAAGACACAGGTTATTTTATTGCTGCCTTTATTTGCTTACCTCTACAGACACGGTTTGTATCTTGTATCTTTTTTTTTTCCGCATCCAATGCAAGAAAAAACAATTTTTACATCATTATATCATTTCGGATTAAACACCGACAAACAGCATTTTATGATGTACGTCAGTTGTTCATCATCACACACTTTTGTAATGACATATATGCGTTATGATAATTCCTTCTTTGATTCCTCTTGTGCAATATTTCCTGTGCGTAGATCTGACACTAACCACAACTCGACAGTATCCTTTCACGTCAACCTGGTACAGTACATTTCTCTGCAACTACAATCTCTAACTCTGATAATAAGTGGCCCAGTCTTAAGCTTAAAAGTTGCATGGAAGGTGCTTTTTGTTAAAAATAGAATGATGCAGAATGTTATATCTATATTGCTTCATTAGATTTAGCCTAGTGCCAGGAGTTAGTCATAAGAAATATTTACTGCAGTCACAAAATACAGAAAATGCAACAGTGGCTGGGGTTATGGTTGTAGTGGCTTAATATAGATATAGGTGAACACAGCAGATAATAAGTTACCAGTCTCAGAAATCACAAATTCATTATGAACTATCCAGAGGAGACGGGATAAATCAAACAACTCCATGGTCAAATTGCTGCAAAGAAACTACTGAGAGAGACCTGAGAGACCAACAGGAAGAATCATGTCCAAAACCTTTGGTTCCAAGGTGAAGAAAGTAGGAAAGAGGAGAACATGGAGGAGGAGAAAAAGGAAGTGGCAGTGGGGAAAGAATGGAGGAGGAAGTGATGGTGTCTGTAAAGAACATGATGAAGCAGATCAGAAAGCAGGAGCAAATGCAAAAAAGTGGCTTTTAATGACAAAATTATTCATTGGACAGAGGCAAAAATCATAAAAAATAGTATATAAAAAAATATTTAAAAAATCATTAAAAAACTTAAAATCTTAAACAGAAAAAAAGAAAAACAACAAAATGAAAAAAAGTCGCTTTTACTGTACATGTTTTTTTACTGTACGCTGCTTTTAAATATGTTCTACATAGTATAAAAATAATAATATCATTGTTTTTATCAATCACATTGGGAAATAAATACATATATAAATATATAACACACACACACACACACACACACACACACACACATATATAGATAAATACATTGAATAAATATATTATTTGGATTTAAGCTACATCTCAGTCTGCTCTTTATATATTTAATTCACATTTAAAACAAATAAATACTTGTAAATGACAACTGATATCAATTAATATAATAATTAATTAAGAATATAATATAAATTATATGGAAGGATGCCTAACTGACATAGGCAGTTATGGCAGTTGGAATTCTGCACACTACACTGATTTTCCACCCAAAGATTGACTCCATATATGCAACACAAATCTAGTGGGATTCTGACACTAACAGTTTTACTGGGGCTTGGGTAAAAAAGTCTTAAGCGTGGCAGAATATAGAGAGAACAAGGTACCATGTGACATCATTAGGGTTATTCTGATTTCTGTTTGTCGCACACTTTATCTGACACCAGTACCTGATGCACTTGTTTAAGCCAGTCCTCCAGATTGACTATGACCCCCCATCCATATTCCTTTTTTTCATAGTCATGTGTGTGGGACAGTTGTAGTGGGGCTGGCGTTGGTCCCAAGGGGAATTCTGGATCAGTGATGTTGAGAATGGCCTTTATTAGTTGTGAAAGATGTCCAAGTCTTGACTTGATCGTTGAAATGGGTCCTGTTATAGTTTGTGGGTTAACCAGAATTCCCTCCTGATATTCCTCGACCTTTGAAATGTGCAAATAAAAGAGCACATTCTTGATGTAGATGTTATGCAGCTTCTCAGAGGTAGTGTTGCCAGATATTGTGGATTGAGGGACATCGTTGGGAACTGGATGTGTAAAGTTGCCATGGTGGACAATCTGTAACAAAGAAATGAATTGAATTACATTGTGAAGTGAAGTTGGTCATTTTTATTCTAACAGAAGAAATTATATTAAATATCAATGGTTTCATTCTAAGTAGCAGAGTCCCCCATTTCTGTTTTGGATTCAAATAGCTTTCAAATGTAATCCAGCATTACAGTTTTTATTTATTTATGTTATTTAATTGACACCAGCTTCACTGTGAACAGTTCCCTCTCCTGAAACCATATTAGAGTTGTTTTTATCACTTCTTTCTTCTTCAAACATTTCTTCCTGCAACTAATTCATATTAAAAACAGAAAAATACCAGGTAGTTTTAGGAAACACAAATTATTTGTCACTGTAGCTGTGCTGATCATCAGAAATGTGTCTACAAAATGGATTAGATTAGTCTGAAATATTTCCTTGAGTAATAAAACAAGGAGTTGCAGTCGCAGCTGTTAAATACAGGTGTGGGAGATGGGCCTCATGCTTCCTACACTTCTGTGAGGTAACCAACACCATGTCCTGTGTCCTGCTGTTGTTTGGGAAACTACTGCACAGTGCACATATCGCATTTGCTATGTACATCTAACTCTATTAAAACACTGTGAGTTGTTTGGCTTCACTGTACACGGATACCTTTGCTGCTGAACAAAATAGCTCCTCAAAGAGTGTTTGCCTTGAGATCAAACACCCTCCCCCCAACTATGCAACAAGTAGTACAAATCACTGTGTGGTACTTACATATTTGACCAGCAGAAGTCTTGTTTCGTGTTGTAAGACCTTTGTAACACCTATACTGCTCCGTGCAGGATCACATTGAGTCAGGTCAGGAGACACTGGCTTCCCCTGGACCTCCAGCAACATCAAGATCAGTACTAGAAAAGATCACATGGACAGAGGTGATTCAAACTGTAACGTCAATATATGTTAAAAACGATCTGATTCAAATGAAATGCAAAAACAAAAAGCACCAATCCTTTTTTTTTTCACTCATTCAAATTTAACAAGCTCGTGCCAGCATTGATTTATTAAATAATGCCTCTAATAGCTCTCTAATAGTATTCCATGTTTGCTCAGTCTTCCTAAATTTGTCATTATATAAGGTGGTACATATTGGATTATACTGGACTATTATATACATTAAATAACAATGGCATTGCAGCATTTTTTGAAAGTACTATTAAATATTATAAAGATATTTACCACAGTAGCTTGGTCCACTGAGTCTATAATCCATAGTGGCGGTAGTTATTGATTTGCTTAATACTTAGCAGCTCTTGATGAACTAATAAAGGTGTAACTACTTTTGACTGGTTGACTGTTTTTACTGACCTATATATACAGTATTTGACTACACCCACTCCCCATTTCCACTGACATAATGTCACACCAAGAATGACAAATCGACCATGACGACACTTCTTGTCACAGAACTCAGGTTTGAGCAGACCTCATGTGGTCAGGAATGCAAAAGATGAACAGAACAGAAACACCACCCTGTTTTGAGTGATTCAATCATATTTGGGTTGTGATCATGCAAAGGCGCTGCTGGATGAATTTGAGGATTGATGAACAGTGGGAAACTCTAAAAGATATTATGAATACACCAAATCATGTTTCACACTTTTCTTTAAGCTGTGGTTTAGACACAGCTTGTGAAATATGGAAGACTTTTGTCCATTTAGGCGTCTGAGAATTCGTCAAATAAAACGTTCTTGAAAAGGAAAATCACTCACATATGTTAATAAATGTAATAAATAAAATTAGTTGTAAGCGGTACAAGTAAAAAAATAAATAATTTCCATTTGATATCAGTCAACTATGATGTGACTCAGTGTACCAGCTACTCCCCCACCTCCCCCCAACCTTGATTGCACCAATTTCCACTTGTCTGATGAATCGATATCGCCACCTACGATATCGTGCCAACCGCCTTATCTTCTTACATCTCTCTCCAATACTTTTAGTGATATAAGTGACAGTGGTGATGACTGCATGCCGATTACCACAGCTGCCTTCGAGTGTGTTTGAAATGCTGATAGGAGTTATCATTCAGCATCAGCAACAGCTTCCATTACGAACAGCAGTCAATCTCTAAGCGCCTCGGATAGATAGTTGTCATTTGTTCCAAGAAACTTTGAACTGCGGGTTTCTTTATGATGTGGATTTTCTGAAGAGTGAGAGACATCTCTGTAGATTCTATAGGTAATTCAGAGCAGTCTTTGTTCTATATTGCTGTTGTTACAAATGGAGTTGGTGTATATTTTAACAAAGAGAAAGTCCTTTAATATTGAGTTAATTAAATCAATTTTGAATGAGTATTATGCCCGTTGCTCAAAATGCTAATTAATTATGTCTCATACTTTAATTACCTAAATATACCTAAATTATACCATATATTAAAATATGCATCTGCCCTGCCCCTGTTGCCCCAAATATGCCTTAGGTCTTATGGCCAGCTTTCCAGATCTGGAGTTTAATCTTCTGGTGCATCCCAAGGTTTCTTTATGGGTCCCATTTCATTTGTCTCTTCATTTCTATGCAGATGATGTTAAATTGTACTTTTCATTTCAACCTCGGAATATTAATAATGATGGCTGTGACGGTATGTGATGCTTTTAAAAGAAATTCCACTGAAGCCTCCTTTCCCACAGCTAAAGTGGGAAGTGGTAGTGCTTCAGATTCTTGCCCCTCACATCCTGTTTCTAAGGCTGAAGTAATACATTGGTTTTGTTTCAACTTCAATTCGGCACAACTTCAGAAATTAAGATGTCATTTTGATCAGGCATTGGATTTCGACAAGTGCCTTATTTACTCCTGTTTTTACCACTCGAGGACTATCACTAATCTAAGCCCCATTGTATTTTCAACTAGGATGGAAATGAGTTCTTTGGCTTTCATGCCCCAAAAATGTAGCGTTATTTCTTTAAGACAGGGCTTGTTATACTTCCAACCTGATTCAAACCCAAATAACTCTGTAGCCTTTTTTTTTCAGTTGTAAGGAGTTGCTGAAGACGTCAGTATTACAATTACAATCACCACATTTTTTTTTCTATTCCTGCTTTTATTTATTGAGTCATGGGTATTCTTGACAGGCAGATTATGCCTTAAAAAGACATGTGAGTCAACATTTGTTGGAACATGTTCGTTCACGCCTTAAGATGTTAACTGGGTCATCAAAAGAACTTGACTGAAGACTGTATCATTTTCAATACTTTTATTGAATGAAGCAGCACGAAAAATTACAAATGTTTACAGAATACTCTTACTTCAAATAGTACAAAATGTAGTTGTACCAAAGAAAACATCTAAGTGATATTAGCTAAATTAAAAGTTTATTGTGCAAATAACAAAACAAAAAAAAACAAAAAAAAAAGACATAGTGTTATTGACCTTGGGTAATACAATGGTTAAGAAATGCTGACCTCTTTAAAAACACGCTCATCAAGACTACTGTCCTGTTTGACAGCATTTGGAGTAGTTTTAATATTTAGTACAACCTGCACATACTTCTCAAACTAAAACGAGTAAGCCCTGTTGTCAGAAAATAGAAATTCTCAGTTTTGTTTTGCATAAAAATCATTGTAACATTGGTGTTCACAACTGCCTCCCATTTCAAAATTCACGCTTGAAAAGGAAAATTGCAATTCTTACCAATGGCCTTCGATAAAAACCAAAACCAAAAAAAAAACCCCAGCTGTTTAGACATGTGATATTATGATAGAAACACTACTGGAAGACCAAGTATTTATAGCACTCATGAAATGCATGTGACTGTGGTCTGCTGTATACAGCAAAATAATATCATGAACTATTCAACTTCAGACCATAAACCTCGAGATCTCAAATCCTATTATATGAAAGAGAAAGAGAATCTATCATACATGTTCATATGTCTGACTTTGTGCTTGTAAATTTTAAATGTGTGTGTCTGGATGTGCGTGTGTTTAGGGGTGATTGTGCATGTGTGAGTTTGTGGGCCCCCTGCGACTCAGTGCATCCTGCCTTAGATAGGTAAGACAGGAGGCCTCACAAACTGTGTGCACAGTGTAGAGAAGTGCTTCTGGTGGTCATGGCAAGTTCGTAGTAGTTAATACTGCTGCCGATGCAGTGCTAGTCTAGGCACAGGGTTAGCCTCCTTTTCCTGCTCGCCTGCCACCTCTGGCCACTTGAGTTGGAGTGAAAGGTGGCATATTGAACCGGGATCATCCAGCTCAGACAGGACTTCAGGAATCAACTCGCGGCAGGTTCTTTCCTCTGATGTTGCAGCATATCTGTCACGCTCACTATGTCCTCCTCGGGGACCTTGAAAGTAATAAGAAAAAGCAGTATTAGTGGATTTTTTTTTTGGCCACTTGGGGGCAGCAGAACAAGAAGTATGTTGCCGTTTTCCAAGGAGACCTAGTTTTTGTGTATAGGACAAAGGTTTCATCCCTTGAAAAAATAATTTCATATGGTCTTTGTTAGATCTGAATGTCAAATGCAAATCAAATCTGTGATCCTATTCTGTACATGTATCTTCCACAAACAACAGTCAGTAAGAAATCTCATTGGCAAACAATGGAATTTCCCTAAGACTGTATTCAAGATAAACGGATTCTAATTGATTCACTAAAAAATGACCAAAACGGTGACATCCTATCACCCCATATGCACATGTTCTTTCATATTTTCTACTAATGATGAAAGCTTTGTTGTGTTCTGTGTTAGGAAATGTCCTTAGTGATTTCTGTGTGACTTCTTAGTCGAAAGCTTTCTAAATGACGTCCATCTTTTTCATTCTTCCTCTTTACAAAAAGCGGATGTCCCATTTTCTTTTCACAACAGTCAACAACATTGCAGTGTTTGTTTTTGGATTACATGCTTTATCATACCACAAACCTAATAGGTTTGAAATATTGCTACCAATCAAAAGGATTCCTACCTATAACTTTCAAATCGACCAAATGCCAATACTATTGACGATCTCCCCTGATTGCATTTATTTACCAAGGACCTTGGGAACAAAAAATTTCTCAAGAGTGTATGATTAAGAGACAGTGGAATGTAACAGCTAGTTTATTTTTTATCAATCCCACTCAAGTTTTACAAGTTTCCGTTCTAACTTTAGAATTCCGGTGACAAATTGCAATAATCATCTATGACTTAGAGTCTACTGTAAGTCATAGATGCGTCTAAAAGCGTGTTTAAGTCTCAGACGCTTTGCCCTTGAGTTCAGTGACACAAATGACACTATTTTACGAAATGCAATGAAGGTAGTAAAGTATTACTGAATACACGTGGGCTACTTTTGGCCAGTATTGGGTGACTAAGCTAATTAAAAAGATTTTTAAAAAAAAATTTAGGCAAGAAAGCAAAGAGGTGGGAGAGCAGAAAAACACAGGATTTCTATAATAGGAGACACACACACACACACAAAGTGCACCTAAAGGTTTTATAGTTCCTGCTATTTAGAAAAATAAATACCTGATTCTTTAGCTGATAAATGCCTCACCAAGTAGTTGCTAACTTTGTCTGATGCTGGGAAGGTCATGTAAAGTAGGTTAAGAGAGCTTTCTTTCTGAAAACACTGCAACATAGCAATGTGATGCGGCGGCAATGAGGTCAATAATGGCTGTTAGGGTGAACCATTAAGCCAAAACCACGAGGTGGAAGATGTTAAAATGCTCCACAGGCTGAGGAGAAGTACCAAGTCTTTGCACCTTTAACATTACACACAGTAATTTGAACAACTGTTTGTAGAAAAATGATATAAAGACTTGTGGCACTACTTACAAAGCAGTTATATGGAGCATACATACATACATACAAGCGTTTAATAGTTTGCACTGAATAGTTTGCACATCTGATTTCACTCGTTTCTGGAAACCCCTATCAAACCATCACAAATGTCAAGGGTTAGGACACAATGACAAGAAAGAGACGGAAGCATAAAATTGAAATTAATTCACATCCGTGGTTAACGAGTCATTGTATATTGCAATACATCAACCACAAAACAGCCAACACAATCTAGTTATGCTTGATTATGTGAAGAGATTAGTCTTCTCAACTTCCACCGACAGCAGAAGGATGCTTAAAAATAATACATCCAGCACGATGAGGAGGGAAATTTTTTTCATTGCTGATTCACCCTGTGGCAGAAATTCTGTGATAAGTTTCTGGGTAATGGCAAAAAAATTAACCAGATGAACATTTCTTGGTAATTTTCAAGATAACAGAGCTTGCTGACTAAGTTGGCAGACAGATAGAGATTCATCCAAGACAACCCACTGTGAAAAAAACGGGACAGCAAAAATGAATACTGAGAGCGGGAAACCGTGCGGTAACTGTGGCGTTTCAGCACCGTGTATATTGTAAACTTACACAGACATCACAGAAACATGGTCTTTCTGGTTTTGTTTGGTCAAATTCAGACTCCAGACAAGCATGTTTTCAAATGAGCTAAGTGCGTTATTTTGTTAATGTCTTATTGGTTTGTCAGTCCAATATATCAGGGTGTAATCATTTTAAATCCTGGTGAACAAATGCATATCTGAATAACAGGATTTTGCAAGTCAATATAAACAATTCGATCCATTTTCCAAACCTGCAAGGCCATATACATTTTTCCCTCATATTTATAGACACGCTTGGATCATTGCACAAATGTACCGATGAGTTTCAAGGTTTCATTTCCATGACAGAAATCAGCGGTGGCTTAAATAATTAATGCGAAGATGGTGGACTCACCAGAGCATGGTCAAAGCTGAAGGTGCTTATGTAATAGGCAGAGATGTCGCTGTCAGCCAGAGGCTGAGATATCTGGGCAACTATACCACACTCATCTAAAAAAAAAAATAAAAAAGACACATAGTGAGACATGCTTAAATAATACATGAATAGCTGTTAGTAAGCCATTTTCAATATCTTTAATTATATAGAAATTCAATCAGATGATAATATAACATGTAACATATAACAGGTTGTATGTAAGGGGAAAAAAAAGTGATATAAAAACATAATACAACAGACAAGACTAGACATCTTTACAGCCCTCTGAATAAATAAATGACAGGAGGTATCCTCACCAAAGCCCAGTGGTTGTCCCCCTATGCGAACCATTCTCCACAGCTCCCCAGAGGAGCTGGTAAAGAGAAGATCGGCAGGAAACCTAAAGAACAGAGGTCAAGCACTGATTTCTATCAAGCAACAATCGCATACACAAGACTATTTCAGAGATGGACATGCAGAAATGGACACACCCACAGAGCAAGTCAACAATTAAGTGAATTAAAGTAAACTGCTGTAAGAACACCCATGTAAAAAATGTGGTTAAAGTATAAATCATTATAGAGCTATTCAAGGAGCTGTGGTTTAAATTTCCAAACAAGGACTGAACCCTCACTGTCTCTGAGCCTCAGTGTCCATCACCAGGGAGATGTAGCCATCAATAAGGGAGAAGGAGAAGAACTTGATACAGTCCAAGTCCTGGCTGGGAGATGACTGCGCATCGTCTTTAGGACTAGAGAGGAGGACACATTCAATGAAACAGGCAAAGGCATGGATTTTTAAAGAGGGCGTTTGTATTATAATAATAAGTGAAGTCACACAATAAAATTATTGTCAAGAACCGTAAAAAAAAAAAATCACAGAGAGAACAGTTCTTTAAAGGGAATACAAATAAAATAATGACAAACTTTTTATTATATATAATTTAGATTTAAAGCAAGAGACAAACAAACAGCTTTGTATGCACATAAAACTTTGTATACAATAAATGGGTTTTATAAATAGTACCTGTGTCTCAAGTTTTCAGAATATGTCTGAATATGTCTGTCTCATCACATTAAACTGATGTACAACAACTACCTGTGTGGCCTATGTGCCATGTTTAATGTACAACTTGCAATAATCATGGGCAGGTGAGCTGGTCTCCGGCTTCGATCATGTGCCGCCACCTTGTGTTTCAGAGAGGTAGCACAGCGGCATGAGCAAACGTCGTCTTACCAGTTGGAATAAAAGAGGACATCAATGAGCGTGGTGGCGATGGACGGCAGTGTGTCCGGGTCCAGAGACATGACACAGAACTGGTTCTGGGGGATGAGCACCGGGTGAACTGTAGGCTGGAGGGCTGGAGGGGAGCACAGACAGTGTTAGCGTGTAGTCTGCAACAGACATGCACGCTGTTTGACACGAGATCTGACACTCAAGACGTTTTTCTACTGACTAAAATACCAGTGAAAGAAAAATAAGATGTAATTTTAAATGAAAGTTTCCTGTTCTCTGAGATAGACTGAATGTCTGTCTTAAATGCGTGTTTTAACTCACACTAAGGGGAGATTTACCATAACTATAATAACCCCTCTGCCCTTTTTTGGAGTAAATCTACTCTTACACTTTAAATATCAATTGATCTCCTGCCAGAACATAAATTATATTGATATTGAGCCTTAAAACCATATTTGACAGCTAACCCATGTCTAATAATGTGATTGGTCCGTACCATCGAAACAACAATCCAGAGAGCTACTGGTGAGAAATCAGTGAATTGCCTCCCACTCGAATAATGCCTGACAAGTTTTCTCAAGTCCATTTTTATATTTTATCTTATCAGATCTCCTTTCTTCTTGCAGATGAAAGGAGTGCAATTAGAGCTACAATTAGGTCAGCGTAGCTGGTGGGTGGAAAGTTTGTCTGACATACAAAAAACAAACAAACACGCTTTTCTTAAATGTTGACACAATGGCGATATCTTATAGACAGAATTTTCTGGCCTTATTGTACAGCATGTACTGTGCTTTGTGCTGATGTAAAAATAACTTCCTGTAACGGCCGATTACTCAATGCAGTTCACAAGTTCACACTTGTCACACATGAAACCCAGGCCTAGGTCGGTTCGCATTGTTTCATTATATGATGTCATATACTGTAATATTTGTTTAAGCCAAACGCAACTTTGTTAAGCGCAGCGGGTGTCCATGAACAGCAGGTTGTTGTTATGAATACAAATACATTTCCTTCTCCATAATGGCACAGAGGGTTTAATTATTGTCAGAAAAGGCCATGAAATAACTACTGACAAGCACACTGGTTTATCACACTTACTAGCCCATGCTTTTAATGCATTTTACCCACAGCTTGATTACAGAGTACAGGCAACAAACTCCTGACACCTAGCGGAGACACAAGCAGTATTTTTTTGTTTGGTTTCTATGGTGGTTTGTTCTGGTTGTAGATGTGACATTTAATAACTGTCTTAAAAAGGCAGTAACGTTTGCGCAAACTTGTATGTTACTGCCTTCTTTTTTTCAGATTCGAGATACGTACAGTTACTCTGACCTTAGTAGGCAGAGCGCCAGATCGACATCTATAGAAAAGTGACTCAAACTCTTTCGTGACACACATGACACAGTCATGACACACATCACATGTAAAACTGCAGCTACGCTGTGAGCGAAAGAGCTGTTTTTACACTTTTGCTTGAGTAGTTCTCAATAGAAGTCGTACTTATGTGGAGAAATATTTTAGCTGTGAAACACTTCTGCTTGAGTTACTCCTTTAATCCCAGAAAAAAATCACAACAACAAACAAAAAAAACAATGCTGTGTAGCTCACTTGCATATTTGTGAAGTGACCTCGACTATGGGTGTGGTCGAATAGTCAAAAAAAAAAAAAAAAAAAAAATCAGCTCCCGCAGACGGCCGCGGTGTTCAGAGAATCCGACTGCTCTTACACTTAGACTACGTCATTATGCGACGGCGAATGTCTCACCCTCTTGTCCACTCATGCATAAACATATTAACAAGTTATGGCAAAGATATATGATTAACGGTAACTTCATGATGATCTGCAGGATGCTGGATGTCACAGTTACAAACAGTTTTTAATCTGTGCGTCAATGCAGCTCCACGGTCAACAACTCCTTTCCTATGTTAAAGGAGATAATAAAGGAAGCATTGAGGGTCCTTTCCTTAACAGTTAAAGAATTCGAACAGCTCTTATCATGGCAGCTACGTTAACACTTCCGGGTCATTTCACTCCGTTAGGTAGGCTCCTAAGCAAAACTGACCATTCGACCGCACCCTATGTTTTAAGATCGACTCCTACATCTGTGACTTTGCACAAAGAACCTGAAGGTGGTGCTAGAGGATCTTAACCGTATCCTCGGAAACAAGCTCAGTCAATACTAAGTGGTAAGTGAATTCATACTAAACTGGACTGTGACCTCTACCTTCTTTGCCGTTCTTCTGGAGGCCGTTGGAAACATCCGTGCATTGCATAGGGACAGACTCTCCTCCCACCTCCTTGTAGATATTGAACTCCTCCTCCAGAGTGCTGATGACTATAGACAGGTCTTTCTCTCTCACCTACACAACATAGATGATGGTGGAACATAAATATCAGTCTTTTTTATGTATATATAGTCTACAATGAATTCAGCATTTCATTATATTTGGTGTTGTTTCAGGGCACAACACTGACTCACTTTAAGGGAAGAGTTGAGCTCAACCAGCATGTCGATCAATGATAAACTTGCTGACACAGACATCCGTCATCTATTTTTGCCTACTTAACACATTCACCAGTAATACATCAACTAACTTTTCAGTGTCCTCAGCTCTGTCGGGAATTAGATCTCCCTTCACTGCAAAACTGGTCAGTGGATAAAATGTGTCTTGTTTTGTCCAGCAGAGCTCAGGAGGCAAAAGGCTTCGCTGAGAGAGTTTGATCGATTGCTCCAGAGGTCTCTGAATTATACAACACTGAACAACACGATACGTGTGAGTGCTGATTAGACCGGAGTGGTAAAATAAAGTGGAGCAAAAAAAAAAGAGACTAAAGCGGACAGCACTCACCAGAATAAAGTCGGTCTGATAAGTGGAGAGCATGAAAACGGAGACGTGCTGCTGGGCCAGAGGTGCGATGACCGACTTGGCAATCTTGGTCACGCCAACAGCCTGTGAGCTGCTGGAGGCGTTGCCATTGGAGACCACGTTGAGCGGAAGCCAGATGGAACCCTCTACCTTGAGATGCTCTGATGGCTGTAGCTCTGAGTGAGGTCAACAGGAGAAAAGTTAGTAAGTCAGTGGGCATACATACAGCATGCATGCTTGTTTTTGGGCTAATGAACATTCACAGGTAGCAGTGGTCTGGTAATCTGCAGGTCAAAAGATTACTGCAAAAATAGTTGCATAATATCTTCTGCGGCTCTGGAAGGAGTTTTTCAGAGAAAATCACTTTGTGTTTAAGATGCCAAATATTTGACAGGACACATGCATCATAAACTAGAGTCATGGAATTTGAAAGATGGGTGCATTTAACAGACAGAGAAGGTCTGTTGCTAAAGGGTTACACTCTCAGAATATCTCAACTTTGTGCCACCAATTATTATCTTAATGGACGTGCAACACTGCATTTCAAATGTGTCACTTTACTCTTACAATCAGTATTCCAACAGTGTAATATATATCTTGTTTACATAGTATGTTCATACCTATTTATACAGTAATACTTGAATATATTTGTCTCAGCCTTGTACTGTGAATAGAACATTCAAACATATTTTTCATATTCTAGTTTTAGTAGATTTTTTATTATATACAAATATATTTTTATCATATTCTGTTTTAGTATGCTGTGTTAACCTGGAGATGATAAATAAACCTGAAACTTAAAAACCTGAAAAAAAAAAAAATGGTGCAACCGCCATTCTAATAAGACGATAAACATATGTTCCCGTGTGGCAGAACACATTCTGCAGGTGCACAACCCAAGTTGCATGAATGACACAGTTTGGCGAGTACAACTGAAACTGGTAAAAAAAAAAAAAAGAAAAAAGAAAAAAAAAAGAGGATTTTGAAAAACGAGGATGACTAAATATTTGAAGAAAACACCAATGCAAACACTGAAAGTATCAGCTTTACATAAAATGTAAGTATTCAAAAGGCAGACATGAAAACAGACCCTTAAAGCAGCCAAACCAGCAGCACCAGAAATACAGTTACGCACCGGCGAAGACAAACAGCAAGCTAACACACCGCAAGGAATGCGACTAACGTACTCTATACAAACTATAGGGGACTTGTAAGTGCTATTTAAGTGTAATGTCTGTACCAC
The DNA here is from genome assembly GCA_014281875.1 of Nibea albiflora. Lineage (NCBI taxonomy): Eukaryota > Metazoa > Chordata > Actinopteri > Sciaenidae > Nibea > Nibea albiflora. The sequence goes on from CM024801.1 coordinate 13,802,783, forward strand.
ATCATAACTTTATGAATATGACGTATCTGTAGGTTTGTGAAGGTGTGAACTATGAGGCTGCTTTAAGTAACGACTTCCTCTTGGTTGTGGCTCAGTGTAACATACACACACTTCCTCTCCCCACGTCCTGATGCTTCCTTCACCACAGAGAACTAAAAAGCCCATACTGTTTCAACTACACGGTGACACAAGCAAAACCTATGCTCAGGAGAGGTCAACAGCAGCTACACCACCGCAACATTCTTGGCCGTAGAGCGTGACCCGATACCGACGCATTTGGACACACAACTCCTACGCCGTGTTAAGGCAGGGTCAAGGTTAAATAGTTCAGATGTAGCTCTAACCACCCAAGTTGCTAAGCTGAAATAGAAAAGCAGGATATTTCACTCTTCGTCCCAAAACAAGACTTGAGTGGAAGCTGGAAGCTACATGGGAAACAGGTGTCTATTCAGGAAGTAAACAAGAAGCTGAAAGAGAGAGATACCGGGTTGAAGACCTCAGGAGATGTGCACCCCAACCTTAAATGGGTGTCACTGTAAATAACAAGTCTAACTGACTAACTTTTCATGCATTGCTCAACTTGTACGACAGAGGGAAGAACTTCTGAATGCCGAGTGAGAGTGTCTCAAAAACCTTCAGAGAAGCAGAAAACCTTCTGGTTATGATTGCATTACCATTTATCTAACTAAAAACATAGTTTAAAAAGTGTATACCTCCTGCAGTGAATACTCCTTTCTTTCTCCTTTTTCTTTCCTCCCCTTCAAAAGAGCCAGTGTTCTGGTTGGCATAATTTGTCACAGAAGGCCCCTTGTGGCTTCGCTACACCAGCTTTCCCCTCTTAAAATAGGCACTAAGTTAGGAGGAGAGGAAAGAAGACAGGGAGAAAAACAGAGCACCTGGAGGCAACGTATGCCTTTAACAACTATATCCGCGCAAAAATGACCAGACGAAAAATGGCCGGCTGATGGAAGGTTACGCTGTTGACCGTGTCTCGAGAGTGCAGTCAGTTATTTTCCTAGATAGTATGGCAGCATACACCCATCCTACTACATAAGGCCTGTGACGAGAACAAAGGAGGAAGGAAGTAACATTAGACTGTTAAAACAACAAGTCCTATACTGTGGCCCAGTTCAAGACTACACGCTGGCTACTAGCTAGCCATGTTTGAAAATTAGTGGCATTCTCAAATAGAAAGCGACGCAGTTTGAATGATTTTTTGGAAGTAGTGTTATTGGACTCTGGAGGAGATTCTCATAGCTGGAAATCAACAATCAACAAACAGAAGATAATGCTGGGAGATTTAAGAAACCAACACATAGTAACCCCGATGATATCACTGAAGTCACTTGCAGACTTGAAATGGCAATTATGCAACAGCTTTCATAATCTGAATAATTCTCCCTGACTTGTAAACTGCCAAAGCAGATAGCTCCTAAACAATACACTTCAAAGATTAGTATATAGTGTATGCTTTATGACATCACCATGTGCAACTGGGACTAAAGCGGTCAGAGTGCGGGAGGACAAACCTCTGCCTGGTGAAAGTGATGAAAGAGGTGTGTGGACAAGGGCGTTTTACCTTTAAATCCTTCCTCGTCAAGGACCACTGTGTAGTTCTCAGGTGTCTCCGTCAGACTGAAAAACTTACATCTGAAACAAGAGAGGAAGTGCAGATGAAGAGAGGGATGTAGTTGTAGAAATTGAGAAAACATGAAAGACAGGAGATACGTAGTCAACAGGAAGTGAAAGACCAGTATTATTCACTTGCAACCAACAAAGGCTTTTCATTATAACAGCTACCAGGAATCAGATAAATGGGTTCTCCGAAATCCGTACTGGCTTCAAAACTGGCTGTCAACACAATTAGCCCGAGCTCAGCATTACGTTGGCACTGCTTCTTTGTCTACAGCAAATGGTGGGTATAACACACCAAAGTGGGGCACAGCTTTAGCTGCAAAATGCTGCATTCAAGGAAAGACCGGGCAACCCCACTCTAAATGTGCTGATATGAGAGTTTGAGGATTCAAGGGATTGTACGCGTCTGCTGTGAAAAGAAAGTTTATAGTGGTGCTGCTCCAGCACCACTCAGGTCTGCATTTTGCAGGCTTTGAGTTATCATTTCTAAACGTTTGGTTAACTATTTAAAAAGGCTGATACAACGAAAAGACCAACTGGTATCAAGTTGTTGTGATTTGGGATCTTGTTCTTGCTTTCTCTCTTCAGTTTGGCATTTGGATCTTCATCAGGCTTGGGGCCAAATGCATTTGCTTTCAAAGGCTGTTGCTTGGTCTGGCCCCAGTGTTCACTTCTATTGAGTGTTGCTTTTGTGGACAAAACCTACACGTACATGTATGGCCATTTAGTAGCACTCGCTAAAGAGCTAAAGCTCCCGATAAAATGCTCCCAATGACTGTAATGTTGTGTGAATGTGGGTGCATGTGTGAGTTTATTATCATTGTGTGCACTTAATATAGGAAGCACGCTTTTACTCCTGATGTGCAGTAGGAGACAGTGAGCTTAAATCGGAAGCGGCACCATTAAATAACAAACATGTGATGCTATATGTCATTACATATTTTGTCTTTTCACCTAACTCTTACTAAAGCTTTTCAAGTTTTGGTAGAGAGAAGAGAAGAGCCATTTCTACATGGATAGACCTCTTTTCATTGTCTTCCCTGCCTACTCTCCCCAAAAAGGAAGTCCTACATATTCCTGTTTCCCTAAATGTCTCACTGGAGCTACACCTTCCTCTTGCTCTGCTTATCAGTCAGCTGATGCTATTACAGTAGAGGAGTGAGACTGACAAAGTCCTGACTCAGCAAAAAGTAATCCCTGCCATGAGATGGGACAATCGCCCCACAGAGAGACAAAGAGAGACACAGTGAGAGGACACTGTAATACAAATTATCAGCTGTGCTGGCGAGCTGAGCTGAGCCAGCCCCATTGTGCTATAATGCCCCGCTCATTTCCTGTTGACCCTTCACCTATCCCAGCTTGCGGTTTCCTGCAAGTGTTCATCTATCCTGCAAGTGAGAAAAGATCAGGTGTGGAGCTACGTCGCACGTGGTGCGGCGTCTTTTGGAGGCGACAGCGAAGGATTTTAGATTACACCTGCAAGGCAGCCAGCCTTCAACAGCAGCACGCTGGCTGCGTGTCGTCAAGAAACACAAGGGAAATGTGAGAGATGACTGCTTCCTGTTTGTGAAGTACAGATAAGACAGTTGAAACACGCTAGAAGACCCATTTGCCAACATTGTTTTTACAATTACTATTCAATCCCCTTCACTCATTCCAAGTAAGATTGCTTTTACCTACAATAAGTTGATAGATATTGATAGCCTTCTACCACTACCCTTCCATCTATCCTTGTATGCACTTCAACATATAAAAAATGGAAAAACAAACAAGTACAGGACAAACAGAGTCCAAAGGAAGCAGTATCACAGTATGTATTTAGTCTGTAGGATGTGCTGTTCAGTCCTGGGTTAATCAATTGGTCATTTGAAAGAGAAGAAGCTGACTGAATGGTTTGGATCATGATGGTGAATTGAGTGGTCAGTTGAAAGAAAATCAGTCTTAAAAGATCAATCAAAAAAAAGTCTGATTAACATAAGCTTCTCTAATGTGAATATGTGCTGGGTTTCTCTGAGTTATAGCTCTGTCATTTGAATATTCTTTTTGATTTTGGACTGTTAATCATTTTGGGCAGCGGGGACTTTGTGCGATGGCCATTGTCAGAGACTATGATTGATCGACTTTCAAACATGTTTGTACAGCACTCAGTAACAGTGCCACATAGTCTGCGTGCGACGAATGGCGGTAATATGTTCTCCATTTATCGAGGCATGAGGTAACATGAAAAGGAGGAGATGGAAAACAACCAAAGAGATGAGGAAGCAACAGGTAGCGAGGGAGGGGTCGAGTGGGGAAGATGAAAACCAAGCACACAAGAGCCTGGACTTTGATCCAGCTGAACACGCCGAGGGGTGGTAGTGAGGGTTGTTGTCGCTGGTGGGTTTTCTGCAACTGATGCCCCAGCTGAAGAAACATGATAAGAGTGGAGCAAACAGATGATGAAGTATGAAGAGTTAGCCTCAAGCCATCTAATCCCTGTTGCCAGTAGACGACCAAAGCTGTCTACTACCTTTGTAGCTCCCTACAAGCCGATTCTATAGCGTTCTCACGGGTTCCTTTTATTTTTTTTTCCAGAACAATGGGGACGATTTTTGCTTTTTTTCTAGACATCCCCGCTTGTTATTAGAGAGGGGGGTGGTCAGTCTTGTGTAAACAAGGGGAGCGAGAGCTCCAGTCATGACAGATCACTGAAGCAGACAAGTGGAAAACTCCCTGTTGGGTTTCTGGCTCAGCTGAGGCATTGTTCTAGCCCATGCTCTCGTTAGTGAGCCGCCAAAGAGAAGAAAGGTGGACTGTGTGGAGCCTGCGGGGCTGCATCCACAGTACAGTAAGACCAATATATTGGACTGACACTGGGCTTTGAGTAACACCACACCCATACAACTACAAACTACAAAGATTGCAAACTAGCAATTGTGCGTGATTCATATTTCTTTCCTGCTCACCATGGGAGACACATACACTTTTTTTCCAAGATCCTCCTCATTCTTTGTACTCTCAATAACTAGAAACATAGCTGGCCTTCACAGAATAACTGCCTCTGACATAAAGGGGTTATATTTCTAGGGCACAGCCTCTGGCTGCTTTCACCGTCTGCACCACAGGTGTTTTAATGCACGAGTTGTGTTGGATGATGGGAGAGGAAAATTTGGAATAAGCCTCAAAGGCTAGAAGTGATAACCTCCTTAAAATTCAGATCAGGACTGCTTTTAATTCACTTTGGGCGCATTCTCGGGGAGTTGTTCTCTAATGAATAGCTGGGGCCTGAAAGAGGGAAATGGCTAAAACCAACTAGGGCCAATCGGCTAGGGCTTGTTTTTGCTCCACAGTTGTTTGAAGTTGCCATGAACTTAAGCTTCTCCACCACTCCCCATTCTGTATTGTCTATAGTTTGACCAAAGAAGAAGAAGAGGGGGAAAAAAAATTCAACAGAAAAAGAGCAGGAGAAACAGCCACACCGCAGTATGATGACATAACTCCAAACCGTGCACAACAAAAACACTGAGAGACAGCCTGAACTGTTAATCCAAGAAGTGCAGCCCGCATGCTTGTCCTGGTTCATTTTGGGCTCAGCCTACATTGTTTTTTTTTCCCCCAGACATTGAATGCTTCACATAGCTTGTTCATAATTTAAAAAAAAGAAAAAAAATACAGGCTCACATGCTTAAAATAACATACTGTAAATCTGCATGCAGCACTTGATAAGTTAGAATTACTCATCACAAACCTGTTGGGCTGTATCTCAGAAATACTGACGCAGTTACAGCACAGCTGAGTATTGTTCACAGTGACTGGTATTAGCACTCTTTGGTTAGTAAAGTACAGTCGTTTATAAGGGTTTGCAAGTCATTGTGACAGATTATTTCTGGTTTGGACATGCCAGATGTATCACCCCATACTCTGTGAGAAACGCAACTAGGCGTGAACAGATTGGAAGTATATCAGCTTTAAATCTGAATTCACTACGCCAGTTGACAAGAAATGCACAACAACAACTGTTCGTTCGATCGTGATTCATTCATTCTTGCAGGCATGGGCTAGTCCTGCTGCCTGGCAAAGAAAAATTAAAAGACTTCTCTGTTGCTGAATGCTTATGATAAGCAAATCCTCCAGGACAACGTGATATCTACCGCTCAGGCGACGCGGAGCACAAAGGCAACCAGAGGAGGAGAAGCTTTTCTTAGATTTGCTCACAACTTCTTTGGAAGCTCACATCAAAGCAGTAGCCGAGCCACCGCCTGGCCTACATCATGGGCAGCTTGAAGACAGATGTTAAGCTCCTCTTTGAATCATGCACATGTGGGGCAGCCAGAGCAATAAACAATTACATAACAATGAGAGGATATCCAGGGATTTACTGAAAACTGGTACTAATGCCAACATGAGGTCTGGAGAACTTGCAAACTGGATGCTGGCTTTCGGTAAAGGAGGTCAAGGGTCGAATTTGTGTTGGAGGTCCCAACTAAATAGGGTGGGGTGGGGGGGCTGCATGTTTTCTAATATGCTGGGCCTATGTTCATTAGAAGCAGCATGCATTTAAAGACATGGGTGCAGGACTGGAAAATACATGCATGCACCCATGTGTTGGCTGCAGATTAATGCAGTAATGAATGCAATCATATCTCCATCATAAACATCCATTCATAAATGATAGAATATTTTGGCTGATGTGCAGTTTTCCAAACGTTAAATATACGTCCCAACCTGCTGTAATTACCTACTGCTTACATGCATGCACCGTAGCATGTCATTCATGGAGGCAGAGCAGGGCATGCACAGGCAAATAACCCAATAATGGCTCGGCCACCCAGTGAATGAAGAGAGGCTGCGGGTTATCTCATGTATCCGTACCGGATTACCAGGCTCACACACGGAGCGACACAAACATCTGAGCCCGATCAATGAGTCTTCTTACCGTGTCCTGTTCCGGAGAAATATGAGTTTAATCAGAGGGTGTGTGAAATTCACCAGCCCATTCTTGGATATGCTGGTGACCCGGAGCCGATGGTCCAAAATGTGCAAGTCCATAATGTCGGTGTGTGCATGCGGCGGAGAAAACGCCTTCCTTTCCAGCTGAGAGATATCATTCAAATGTTAAATATAGGACTAGGCGATTGAGCGTTACCCGACGATTACAGCCACCACGTCCCGCCGTGCTCAGCTCACAAGGCGAAAAAAACATCCGACGCAATCCGACTCCAGCCCCGCTGAACTACTGTATATTCAAATAAAGGGCCAGTCCCACGAATGACCCGCCCCCTCCTCTTAAAGCTGCAGCTCCATGACTTTAAATGCCTCATGCATGCAGAGACACAAGTCTCAAAGTGTTTTATTAGTATGTTTCCATTAGTGTTTGATCACCTGAAAATAACATTGTGTTTTGGTTGTCTTAAAACGAGCCCTTTTTTTTATCTACAGTGAGAGCGGGTCCTGCCTTTTGTTTTTAATGTGAATTTGGTAGCCAGAGTTGTTTTTTCTTACATGCTTGAAAGGAGAGGGTGAGGCCGGGAAGAGTATTCATTTGGTTGCAGAGGTTGTTTTTTTTTTTACTTCCAAGCCCCAAAATTCATCTTCCTTGTGTAGGTCAGAAGCCGCTGTTTTGTGACAGTAGTTTAGGGAAGGCCCCTTACTGTCTCAACAGAACAATCCCAACCATTCACAATGAAAGATCCATAAATAAATGAGTTTGTGTTTGGTGTGGACTTGCCTGGTCTGCACAGAGTCCTGACCTCAACCCAATCTAACACCTTTGGGATAAACTGGAACTCTGACTATGAGCCATGACCTTTTTGCCTAATAGCTGATGGCTGAATGGGATTAAATCCCAGTAGTCAGGTATCAAAATCTTATAAAATGCCTTCACAGAAGAGTGGACATTGTTATAGCAGATTATTATTATCCTTAAGGTCTGGAACAAGGTGTTCAACATAGGGGTGTAAGGTTCAGGTGTGCTTTTAGCCACACCGTCTAGCTGACAGGATAAATTGGAATAATAGTTGATGTTGGATATTTGGATGAATATTCTTTCCTCTGATGACACTTTCCAAAACACAATATATATTATTTTAATCAGTCAAATGGATGTCCAATGGCATTGACACCTAAATTACTTCTCAGTGAAAAAACGAATTGTTCTAATGTTTCTTCTTCTGGAAATGTAAACCATGCTCTGTTCATGGAGGATTTCCCTCTCAAGTTGATTTATCTAATCATAATTTAATAAGACAGTCTAGCAATTAACAATGTGGCTGTCTAAAAACCTGACTGACTAGTAGTAAGCTTCAAAATCTTCTCTTTGTCTTTGTAAGCTTGGTTCTGAATATTATAAAGGCCACACTGCTAAAACACTGACCACATCATACCAGACATTACAGAGTTAGTGCAAATTTAAAAATCAGTGAAATGATGATCAGAAATTTGAATGACTGAGGTACACGTCTTACAGTTGGATCTTTTAATAAAACACGGTTTTATGTTTCACAGTCACAGTTGTGTGACAGATCAGTGTGATCTAATTCAGTGTGATTGATTCATGTCCAGGATGGACATGAATCACACCACCAATCACATCAATTTTCCTGGATGGAAATTATTCCTTCATTGTGGAAATACATTCACATGTCCATTACCATTATTCATGGTAAAAACAAGAAACAGGAGGCAAACCACAGCTAGCTCTGTCATGTAATTCATTCAGTCACTCTATATAGTCAAAACTCTAGCACGCATAATCTGGCATTTTATTGTGCCAGTTTGTCATTCCACAAACTTGGAAACATCGTGGCTCTCGAAATATATGCGCGCAAACACCGCAGCATTACTTGTCGAGACTGGTTGGCCGCTTTGCAAATATAGGAATCAGAAAACCTTTTTTGTTTACATACTTGAATGTAACACAGATCATCCAACAGATTTAAAAAAAAAAAAAAAAAAAAGAATCTACGTGGTTCTCTGGCAGTGGGTGAATGAGTGGTCAAAAGATTCCCCCAGTTTCAGTCATCATTTATTGTAAAGGTGAACTCTTGGTGGGAATCATTATTCTAGACTCCATGCTTCTAATCAAAGGCACTGAGGAGAGAATGGGAGACACGCGTTAAAGAGTTTAAAATTAAGTTAAAGACTTAACCTAAACAAAATCACACAAATAAATAGAACAACTTCAGTACATTACATTAATCAATGTTCCTGTTACATACACTCATTGTTCTCATAAATCAGTGCTAACTTGTATCTGTCATGTTTAAAAGTTGTGGTTTCCGTCTATGGTTGTTAAATGTGCATGTAATTTCTTTTTAGGCCATTTAAACATCACAGCCTGTTCACTGTTTTCTTTAAGCTTACCATGTTTTACAGTCCCAGATATATTCTCTTATGTTGCTCAAATGTGTGCCGACCTGCTCACTTTGCCGCTGCCGCTACAAGATAAATGAGTTTGTGTTTGCTCCCTGCACTTCCCTGGGGTAAAATCTGCACTGATCTCCTCCTATGCTCTCTTAGTATACTTTCCCTGTGACTATACACATAGCCACCTGCCTGAGTAGTTGACACTCTTTTCTCCGGTCTTCCTGTATGAGTGGGTGGTTTGCATTTCTCCTACCTGTATAATACACATTTACATCCCATCCCTCCTTCAGCCAGGCAGAGTTCCTGGTTTCCTCGCGGGACTGGAGACTTTCATAAGCTGTGAAGTTACCAAACAATATGTTATATTAAGTGTAAATGAATTCTCTCTCAAACAAAATATCTATATATCTATATACAAAGAATTTTCACAGGCAGACTCACAATGAAGCAGAAATAACCTAATTACTACCCAAAATAACTTCCCAAAACCCAAACCATGATGTTTTTGTGCCTTATGAGAGTGTGTCTATAGTAGGTGTCCTGTGGTAATATTTCCTCAACTATTTTTTGACATCATGAGTCAAATCTGCTTCAAAGGGGCTTCACTATCTGTGAAACCTATGACATCCTCTGATTCGGATAAAGAAAAGCTCCTTTAACATGGAAACCAACATAGTAAAATTACAGTGAGATGACAACACAAAGGTGTCCTGCAAAAACCGGCAGGGGAAAATAAATGCTGACTACTGTATTATCACCTTCTTGTAATGATCAACCCTTGGTACATTACGTGTATTTCCTCATGTGCCACCTTCCTGTACAGATTTAGAGCTTGTTTAGGTACAGATGGTGCCACAGTAACTTTGTTTACTCCACAACACTCCACAAAACAATATCTCTGATGTTGAATGAATGAATACGCTGCACACTCACCCCACAAATGATGAACGACATACAGATCACCGATCTGTGAGAAGAACCCGCCCACTGCTTCGTTGTTTTCCTGTCTGTATTTGATTGCCCTTGCCCTGTTAGAGGACATGTTATTGACATGTTATTGACATGTTATCTTTAGGGGTGTAATGATCACCTGAACACCTGTTAATGCTTGATGCTTAGACTGGGAAAAAGTTCAGGCAGCTTGTTGAGCCTTACCAGTGGTTTCCCCATTCAATCATAGTTCCTGGCTGAAACACATGTGAAGAGGTAGATATGACATTAAAGGTGTTATGAACCAGCACAGTCAAACCAGTATAACAGCATATTCATACCTGGTTTATTTTACACACAGATTTTATCATGTGTTTAGAGATGTGTAGCTTTTAGAGGGGCAAGACGTGACAGTATAACCTCTTGCTTGGCTACTGGCTCCAAGAATACAGCCTGCTTTAACCTGAGGAGCTGAGGTTCTGTGTTTTCAAACGTCTGATTCATTTTGCTATGACTGCGATGTCCAGGAAGGTTTGCTGCTGTACCACAACTGAGTCGCTTGGGACTTGAAGTGTGTTGGAAGTGTTTGTTTTTTGAACCACTGACTTTTGGTGTAATGAAATGTCTTTTGCTAGCTTTTGAGTCACTTCTACTCAGCTTGGACACGTGCATAGGTAGGATTTATATCTGTATATCTGTTTTGCAGCTCAATGATTTTTTAATTTAAGTTCCCAAAAGATTAATAGTGTTTTGCAACAATACGATAGCCATACACACAAGTAAGTTAACACAAAACAGCAATAATAAATAGGGGTTTAATCAGAGAGTACACAAAAGTATTTTAGAACTCATAAAATCTATGGAGTGATATTCAAAGAAACACAAGTCATGCAGTTTTGATATATGTGATATATGTAGATACCTTGAGCTGATATGTGCGCATTTCATAGATGTTGGGGCCTGGTCTGGGCAAGGGTTCGTTCCAGAAACTGAACTCCAGGAGGAGCTGATTTTGCCTCGAAATCAACATCTTTGCTCTCTCTTTCCGAAACTCTACATACTCCTGAAGAGAGATACACGTGTTTTTAACTGAAAAGAATAAACGAATAGTTGAGTTATAGTCATTTGAATGAGTGAGGAAATGAGTGTATAATGGTCAACCTTGTTATTGTTCAGCTTCTTCAGGCATTCAGTCAAAGCCGGGTAGCCTCCTCTGTATCGCCATAGATGCACTGCAAAACCACAACAGCAGATGTCACTGTAGCACCGCGTGAGGACTCGTGCCACCCACACAACCGAGAAATATAGTACCTCCATCACCATGTGAACACTTCCTGCAGTCTCTTAATGTATGCTATACACTGTCAGTTATCACATGTAGAAGGAGAGGTGTCGTTGATGAGTCACCAGATAGTATCTGAACGTCTTTTTCTGTGATGTTCTGCCAAATCATTTGCAGCCACTCAAAATAAGTGTTGTCATCCGAGAGGCCTTGAAACAACGCTTGGTGCAAACAGTAACACTTCCCAATCAGAGCTGACACTTTTCACCACGTTTCCTGTTTATTGTTGCACTGCAAGCTTACCAGCTTGGTCCTGCTCTCCGTACCAGGTGTTCCAGCTTCCGACCACCTCGCATGGGTAGTCCTTGTCCCGATGGAGCCTGTTTTGCACCTCAGCCCTAGGGTCGGCATAAGAGAGAGCACAAACTCTTCACACGCTGATTGTGTGAATGTGCCAACAGATGTACTGTCACTTCACCACAGTGGCCAACTAGAGGGCACTAGGAGAGCATGAGCTCCACAGTTATCCAACTTATTGTTACTCCAAACAATCATAGACATTAATTCTACGACTGCAATTTTTTTTCCCATTAAATTACTCTTCTTCTGCAAGAATACCCGTTGAATAAAGTCTTCCAGATTTTATGAAAATCTATTCCATGAATAAACTTTTTTTTTTTTTCCAAATTTCATAGAAAGAAACCCAATTAAACAGGCACATGATTGGACATGACTTGATTGGTGGAATAAATGCAGGGAATGTTTTAAAGCAGTGCATGCACTCACTCTAGACTGTTGTATGCTTCCAGGCACTCCGGTTTGACGTTATGAACTGGAAGAGAGAGAAAGACTTCTCAGAAATGGGTGTTTAATGAAAGAAAGAAAGAAAGAAAGAAAGAAAGAAAGAAAGAAAGAAAGAAAGAAAGAAAGAAAGAAAGAAAAAGAAAAAAAATACTAGCAACACGCAAAAAAATCTTCAACAAAGTAATTTCACACTCGGATTCAGCAAAGACTTCTATACACAAAACAGATTCACTTCCAATAGGTTATAGGCTACAGTTGATAGAGTGCTCAAATTGAAATCCCTACGTGGTGCACGCTGCAAAAAAGATGAAAGCCTGGGGAGGGATGACAGATTTCTGTAGAAGAGACAGTCATCACCACAGACTCAAAAGAAAACCAGGCAAATTGTTTTTATGTCACTTACAAGACTTTACAGATTTGATACATCACGCTATTACAGAATAACCTGTTGCTGCTTGTATGGTGCACGTGCGCGGCAACAAACACTTGTTACAGTGCAGTCCCGTGCGTGCGTCTGAGGCTGCCTTCAGTTTTCTCTGAGGTCACTAAGGCCAGCGCGGGCTGAATTGAATTAACAGGATTTATTTATCCGTTAGAGATAAATGCACAAGAGACTGCTGAGACTCAAAACAGAATTAATTTCAGAAACCAGATGAATCCATTTCATTATAATATAATGTAACTGCATCACATTCACTCTTGTGTGTCCTTTTACAATCCCCAGCCTAAAGAAAATGAAGCTTCACTCGTGAGTAAGTAAAAGATCTTATGCCTACATTGAATTTTATACAGGTTGCTGGTCTCTTTCTTTGACAGCAGGTTGGAGTGGGCATCTTTTCTGGCATCGACTTTGTGCACAAACAAGGAACGGAACCAGCCTTTGTCGCTGCTCTCTGAAAACCTCCTACACAGAAACAAGATGAAAGAAAGTTCCACAAAGGCTCAAAGCAACAACATAAAACAGAGTTAAGTTATCAATATATATACATATTTTTAAAAAAAGACAAACTTGAAAAGGAACATGGGAGATAAGCGTGACATACAGTATGGGCAAAAAAGACAGTCATTCTAATATCCTTTGATATGAAAAACATGCATACTGTATGAGTGAGTGGGCTGAGTGCCATAGCTTGGCGCCTTCAGCATTAAACTTGTAGTGGATAAAAGAGGGAATATCACTCACTTTGAGAACTGTTGTTATAATCTAACAGTTTTCAGTATTTGAACATGAATAAGTGTCTCTCAAAGTCATGGAGTCTTGAATCTGTTGTGTGCTCAGGCTGTTCCTAAGAAAGTGAATTGGGGATGACTATAAGAGTGGCAGTAAGGCAAACATAAGCTATTCCAACCCATTAATATTCAGGGTCACTAACAGGGCACTTTTTAAAATCAAATTTAAGTCTTCTTAAGACCATTTTAAGACCTAAACAAAGAAAAATGAATACCATGACTGCAGCAGGAAAAAACACATACACAGAGCAACATTAGCAGGTCTAATACTTTCCTGGTATTTCCTTCAACCTGCTAAATCAGAAGTAATACTTTAAAAGGATCTGTGGGATCCCTGGTTAAAAGGTAAAAATGAATTATTTAGGGTTAGGGGTGAAGGAAGAGAGAGGGAGAGAACGTAGTACTGCCTTATGTAAAGACATAAAAACTAAAGCAAACATGCAACACAGGTGGTCAGCTGCTTCATCGGCTACACAAAATGTGTCTATTGACGTGCAGCGTCAAACCGAGCTCAGAGCTGGACGTGTAATCCAAGGACAGTTTAATGACTTTATAGTTATTTTTGAATGCAGTCATAATTTTAAAAGCTGCTTAAATGCCAACATTGACCTCACTTTCGGGATTATTCGCAGCATGTGCACCAAGAGCACATGATATGTACCCACTTATGGATTAGGCAGCTAAATTGTGCATATGTTTACTCACATGTAGCACTTTCAAGGCCGCCCGCTAATGCACAAACACTTTCTAAGGCTTCATTCATTTCATTATTATGAAATCCACAAGCTTTCAAGGTCAGTGAGACTCTCTTTTAATAACCTTATGGGCCAGTGGCTTTAATTGGGAACTATAATTAGAAATGAATTTCCCATGGCTCCCTCTCAAAAACAGGGTAGCAATCAAACCAATAACTTTTTTTTTTTTTTTTTTGATACAGCTAGCCACAGAGGAAATCAGGGAGTGTGGAAGCACAGATAAGTTGGCTGTTGGTTACACTTACAGTGTAGCTTTACAGGACAAAGTTCAGAGGTCCAGCAAATGAATAAAGCCGGTTTAGAAATAAGCCTGGCGGACTGGAGGTGTGTTACATAAAGGTTTTACAAGAACATAATGGAATACACTGATTCATCTTTAGGATTTATTACGCTTGAGAGTGGAAATATATAACATATGGAGTCACCTGGCCAACAAAATGCTGAAAAATTGCTAAAAGTTTAACAAAGAAAAGTTTAGATTTAAGTTGTACACTAACTTATACCTCCTCAGTTTTAATCAAATGAGACCTCAAAGTGTATCGTTAGCTTCCAGGTAAACGCATAACGTCACGTTTAAAAAGGGGCTCAGCCGGCAAACGTCACATGACAACAAAAGCTTCTTTACCTGGGCGCGTGCTGCAGGTTCCCAGAATACCTGTACAACATCTGTCCTTTAGAGCGCACGCAGCTAGTCGTCGCCATGTTCCTCTGGAAAGTAAAAACTTCTTTCGACACGCAGCCACACTGCTCTGGTTAATATTTACCCCTCTCCCTCTCTCTGTGTGTGCGTGTGTGTGTGTTGTTTTGACGGCTAAAGAGATAAAAACACGCGTGACCCTGTGACGTATTACGCACAGATCGATACGCACAAATTGATCAGACCTGATGAGTTGATTGCCTTTCAGTGACAATGATGAGAAACTTGGGCCCTTCTGACTTAAAAAAACAAACAAAAAAAAACTATGTCATGCATTCAGTTTAATGCTTGTTTTATTCACATCGCCGTTATACTATTATTATTGTGTATATAGTATGTTTTTAAGTATGTTATGATGCAGCCAGCTCAAGTAATGTAGTTAAGTAGGCTACACTGAAGTGCATGCCACTTTCTTCATTTCAGAGGATTGAACTTTTTGTTTTAAAGAAGAAGAAGAAGAAGATTTCTACATGCAAAACGTGAAATATGAGCCTATAAAATATAATGTTTTGTTATAAATCTAATGATCAGTCAATGAATCTATTAGATGATGGACAGAAAATTAATTGCCAGCTATTTTTCATCATTGTTTTATGGGGGAGGGATTTTTCATGCAAAAATATCTCATGGTTGCAGCTTCACAAATGTGTGCTTAATTATTATTATTGTTATTTTTTTTTTTTTAATGCCATCTGTGTATTTGGATAGTCCACAGATAATTTACATTTGTTCAGATTTGACAATTAAACTGTTTCACAAATAAAACCACGGTTTAGGTTTAGACACAAGCATCTCGGGTGGGGTATGTTCATGAACTGTTGCATAGATAATAAACGTTCACAGACAATGTGAACCCAAAACAAAATGTACAAATGTAGATTACCTAGACCTAGATTACCTTAGATTTTTCTCAGGTTTCGTGACAGAACTGGCAGAATTGGATGAATCCCTCATCATGAGGGATGAACCCTTTCAGAGAGTTAAACACATTTTCTGAAACTATAGTTCTGCAGCTCATCCAATTCTTTCTTCCCCAAAGAACTACAACAGTGGCCATCAGATAAAGACAATGAAACAAAATACTTCCACTCAAAATCCGTCCTTTGAGCCAAACAGTTCTACGTCATCAACGCTGTACTTAAAAAACAGTCCTGAAATAAATGTTTACCTACTTTCCCTTCATGCCTAGTTAAGTAATATGTTGTGTTTTCATGAATAATATGAGATAAAATGTTGTAATTTTAGGGGGACTGTGGGAGGGATACATGTCTCTAAATGACAGCTTACTGTATCTAACACTGTTTGAGTTGTCCTGCTACAGTAAACAGGTCTCTTATCTAATTGTGGACCGTTCTTTCAAAGCTGGTTTCTCTATTAGACTAGTCATGCAGTACTTAAATCCTTTTTGTGCAACCCACTTTCACTTCTTTTCATACACAATGCGGTGCTCTCTGATCCCCTCCATCATTCTACCCACTGAGATTATATAACATCAAATCAGATCATACCTAAAAAGAATCATACTCAATACCTGCATTGTATGCCAGTATGTAATGGCTTTAACAACATTATATCCCAGCCATACACACACTGAGTGTATGTACCGCTTTTGTAAAATGAACAATTTTTTTGTATCATCTTTATTTTCGATTGATTGCGTATTTAACACGCTGTATTTGATCCAAATGCACTTCATTCAGAGGAATCTTTTAAGATAATAACCTTGCATGGATCAATCCTTTGATTCATCTGTCAGTGAAAACGTCCACAGGGCTTTGACAAGACTCCTTCCATCTTTTCTTGCCTAAAAGTACAGCAATTACACTTTTTACACAACTTGCACAAAGACACTTTTCAAGCTTTTGCTTTTCTGAATATGCCGAATCTGCCCCCGTAATTCACTGTAAGCCCAGGGAGCATTTCTTTCACTGCCGTATACAAGTCTTCAAAATCCTGGTTCACTATGATGTCCTGGAGAGAGTGACACACAGAGAAGTGGGTGAATGATGATGAATATAAAAAAAGAGAAGATTTGCAGAAAGTCTCATAAAGGTGGAGTGTGTGTGTGTGAGTTACCCCAAAGTCTAATGTCTCCATAGCTGAATTTGGGTTTTCCTGCATACACTTGAGGATCCCATAGCAGCCAGCATCCTGGATAGGGTTCTTCCCTATCTGGACACAGACCAACATTAGAAATGTAAGAACATGGTACTGATTCCAGAGACGTCTTCTCTACTGTGGGTTTGGTTATGCAGGTGATAAAATAAGATTTTGATTTGCACCTAGTCTTTCTATTGGCTGTGACCATTTTTAAAATAGTAATTCAGCATTTTTGGGAAATATTACACTGGCTTTCATGCAGAGAGTTTGATGAGATGTCACTATCACATTTGTCTTGTCAATATAAGGCTACAGCCAGTTTAGCTTATAACTGAGACAGAAACGGAGGGAAATAGTTAGCCTGAGTCCATCCAGTAGTAACAAAGTCAACCCAAAAGCACATCTGACACTCACAAAGAAGACATTTCCTTTGTTTAGAGTAAAACTGAAACTGAATTTAATGTTTTGGGCTGATTATATGCAGGACTAGTACTTGGATGGAACCAATTTCCTGGAGTCTTCACTGGTTCAAAGGGTCAGAGCCAAGAAATAGTTCATTAGTGAGCTTCAGAAGTGCTGATAGGCAGATTTTGTAACTGCTGAACAGAGCCAGGCTAGCCTTTCCCCTTTGCTTCTAGTCTTTATAATAAGCCAAGCTTGCTGACTGATGGTGGTACCTTCATGTTCACAATGATATTGCTCTTTTCATATTGAGGTAAGGAGGCATATTTCAGAAAACAAATATAAACAAAAAATGGCAAATTATTCCTTTTTCAGACTCAGACCCAAACTCAGGAGAGCAGAGCTAATCGATAGCGAATGCTCAGACTGTAGCTCAACATTGTTCAAGTTTTCACCATAACTTCTTTTCATTCACCAACTTCTGTCAGTCAGTTATGAGTGCCTGAGAACTCTACTTGGGCAATGACATTAAAACATAGTACAGTGATCCAATTACTTATCCCATTTTATCCACTGATGCCCCCCATTGCTTTTGAAGCTAGAACCAATCTCTTTTCCACGGCTTACATTCAGGGATTTGATTGTCTTGTTTACTCTGAGCCCCATGGCTAGGCGGATAGCTCCTTCAGGGGGTATTCGGTTGTTACTGTGGCAAGAGACAGAAAAACAAACACAAAACAAGTGTGAGGGGAAGCAATCATAAAGTGTTATTTTTTAAATGGCATTATTCATCCATGTAGTGCAAATGTGTGGAAATTTGTGAGGCAAGCACCGTTCTGCTCTAAAAGTTAAGCAAGAGGCAGAATGACTTGAACTTTATCTATGGTAGCAGGCTTGCTTTAAGCCGAAAACTGTGACACACACAGTTTAAAATTTATCGGGAAAACTACCTGAAAACTACCTCATCAGGAGTCTCATAAAGTATAACAAAGTATATTTTGTATAGGTTTTGCATCACATTTCAAACCAAATAAGGTAAGCATGTCATTTGCTCTCTTTTGTGATTTATGAAAGAATGATCTAAGCTGAAGAGGCAACCCTTTTAACTGAGTTACTGTAGGACAATCTGATTATCAAGATAACAAAGGCTCATACCTCACGTTCAACTCCTCCAAAACAGAGTTGTCTTTCAGAGCCTGTCCTAAAGCAATGGCTCCTTCTTTGCTAAAGCCATTACATGACAGATCCACTGTTCTAAGGTAAATGTTTCCCTAAAAACAGACAAGAAAAAAGTAAGTGAGTAAAACCTGAACAAGTACTCTAACTAAATTAAGTAAACAACAGAGAACGCCTTCATTTAAATGACCAAGCTGTAGTATAGATCCTGAAGTAATCAGCCTCTCAGGACCTGAATCAATCAACGCTGTCAGTGTAGTTCATCAGGGCTCTGATCAGGGTCCCCTTAATCATCTTGGTCATTAAGAAAAAACAATGTCTACACTGTCTCTCCTGCTGTGAGATGCTTAATGAATGACCAGGGGGGCTGTTTCACAAATCAGGATAAGCAAGTTAGCCAGAGCATCTTCTTCTAGCAGCAATTTTCAACCTGCATAGCTGAATATTATTCATAAATTTAATATAAATGATAAGTTTCATTCAAAACAGTATTACCAGAATATATCATGATCTTATTTTTACAGTCCAAAATATTCACTAAGTTCGCTAAGCCCTGCCCCCGAACTGCAGCTCTCCATAATTTAGCAATTAAGCATGCTGTGCCTGTGAAGCTTTTTAACATGCTAAAGCCATGTGCATAGGTCTGTAAAAGAAAAAAAAGGTCTGTAACAAATGGATTAAATTGCGTGTTTATCTGTTCTAATGTAAGCAGCAAACTGCATAATTTAGTGTTGTTACAGGATAGGTTAGAAAAAAGCCCTTGCCACAACTTCATCCAGAACAGCTGCAATTGGACTGTGAGCCTACTGCCCAACATCAGTCAATGATGATTTTGCTGATCTAGCAGCACATTAATGCCTATAGTTTTAATGTGACACCATCAGAATGGGTATAATGTGTGTGTCCACATGCGTTTGTCCATGAACTATATGATTAATACATGGTTTATGCACAAATTCAGTTTTTAAAAGTGCGTTTCTATCCGACTTGAGTGATGTTCTAAATTTAATTTAGTATGATTCTGATAGATAAATATGGTATGATATGATCTATTACCCCAAGGCCATTTGCCAGCATCACAGCCCCTCTCCCTCGAATGCAGTTCCAGGCCAGACTTAGCGATCTCAGCCCTGTGTTCTCCGACAAAGAATCCCCCAGGTTTTGCCCTTGTGATAGAAAAAAAAAGAGAATAAATAGTGGCAGTATGATGATGAAAATAAAAAAGCTCCATTATTTATTGTAAAACTAGGAAAATGTCTAATATCCTCAGTAAACTACAAAGTCTTCTTCAAAATTAATATAGATCATTACCGTCAGTCAGCAATTATTATTCACGTCCAAGAAAACATCTCACATGACAGATATTTGGTATGAAAGCAGAAATGCTTATTACTTAAAAATACTGTATTTCTTAGAGCAACTTATCTTATCTACAGTAGATTCCAGTGCGATGGTATGAATGTGTGTTCCACGGCTCAAAATACATGAAGTAACTCGGGGCTATAAAGGCAGAGATCCCAAAGAGAAAGCTCCCCATCATCATCTCACCCACTTTATCACAAGGATAAGAAAGTGCTCAGTACTCAGCGGTTTGTAATCATAGAAAAAGACATCCTTGGTTGAAAAAGCAATAACATCATAGCATGAATGTCAGGAGTGTTTGATTGATATACTTTCTCTCGGGAAACCTCCTATATGGAAGAGTGCACTCAAAACGAATGAGGATGTTCTTTGATATTTCAGCGGAGAAAATAGAATTGAATATGTGGGGATGGATCATGGCCACATGCCTAGCAATGACACATGGCTGTGTCCCCATTCACAGAGACAGGTTTATTTTCAATAACCTACATCAGATGCTTCCTGGTCTGCCATTCTTCCACAAGGTGCCTGTCACAAAGCTCATCCACATCATAATTGAAAGAGGTTTTAATGAAGGCGAAATGTTCTTGACCTTTGAATGCCACAGTCTGCTGCTGCCTGCTGTCCTTTGACTGCTTTGAGATAAGGCGAGACTCTTACTGCTTTTCCTAGAATCTAATAATTGCACACTAATGATACCAGTAACTGCATATTGCACAATTTTAAATGAATTTGCACTTTCCACAGTAATTGCTCTTTTTACTGTATGTGCCTTTACTGTGTATCATTTAATTTGTTAGAAGAGAGGACGTCACCAATGCAGCTGCTTTCTATGTCTACTTCTAGTTTTAATATAATATTAAGATATTTAATGTCATCCATTCACATGTGAACAAAAAAATACATCTAAGTGAAATAAAAATTGGTTTTAGATAATGATATTAGTCATGGCAATTAAAAGACGGCACTATTTTCTTTTTGAATTATGACCAAGCAGAGCAAATGTTTGTGATCTGAGTGAACTGATGGGTCAGAATCAGAATCAGATTAATGGGTTAAAGATCAGTTTTTGGTCTTTTGATTCACTCCATAGAAACTGTAAAGACTGTTAACGTCGTTATTATGTATGCTCATCTGTCCATTGTAGCAAGCTTCTTGGTCAAAGCATTCTGAACTTTAAACTTTGAGCTCTTCCCTCAACGCCGTCCAACAATTCTGGAATGAACTTGAGTGCCGACTGTGCGCCAGGCATTTATCAGTGCTGGACTGCGCTAATGCTCCTGTGACTGTGTGAATAGGAGTAAATGCCTGCAGCCATGTTCCAAAATCTGGTAGCAAGCCAGAAACCAAAAGAGTGAAGGCTGTTTAAGCAGTATATTTATGCCAATGGGAGAAGTTCAACAATCACATATGGGTGTAATGGATGTTTGGTTCAGCTCTCTCTATATATATACCTTTGGCCAAGGCAACAAGAGCTCTGTCCAAAGAAAATGGACTCATTTACATTTAATTCATCGCACCTCTTTAATGCTGTTTGTCAATGGCATGGAGAGTATTATTTCTGGATCCTAAAGTTTAGTTATGCTGCTAAAATATGCAAAAATATGTTTCTCCAGTGTAAAACTTTAATATCAACTTAATAAAAACGGGACTCATTAGTACTGTTTCATTCATTAAAAGGCTACAAGGGTGTTACTATGTATAACTAACTGCTATGCTACCTGCACTCTTTCCTAGAGTGTTGTAGCTGAGGTCGAGGTGCTGTAGCTTGGTGTTGATCATCAGTGCTGGCCCGAGGTATTCAGCAGACTTGTCTGTGAAATGGTTTCCTGACAGGTTGAGGTTCACCAGGGTGCTGTTCTCCTTAAGCATCGCAGCTATTGCTTTAGCCCCATCATCCCCAAGATTGTTGTCAGATAGGTCCACCTCTGGGGTTGACACACAAACACACAGGTCACATGTAGTGAGAACATTGTGATCATGTTAGCATGCTGACATTAGCTTTCATCTTAGGGCATGGTATAGCTTTATGGTATAGGCTTTGTCCCCTTTATACCTCTTGTTATTATTATTTTTTTGTTTTTGCTCCATTAGTTCAACGAGGTTCCTAAAAACTTTTGTTCTAATGGCAATAACTCTTCCGAGTTCTCATTTCTTGTGTTTATTCATTTAAAATCTGAAAAGTAGGCCTCTTAAAAAAATAAAAAATAAAAAGATGTGTTGGCTAAATATGCATTGGCAACTAATCTGCTAGACTGTATATTCATAAAATTGGATTACCCATGAAAGTTGAATAGTGGTGCATGATAAAAGATGTTAAAAATAACGCCAGCCCAAAGAGCCTGCATGACTCACAGGAGTCATTCTCCATAGATCCCCTCATACATTCCTGAACTGCGCATGGGAATGACATTTAACAAATATTAAACAAGGATCCCAGATGTTAAATGATGTGCGCTGGCATATAATTGGGGTGAGAGTGGCATGTGAGTGGGAGTCGGGGTGACGTGTTTTATAGAAAAAGGTGAGACAGAGGGAGGGAAAGGGAAGAAGAAAATTTGTGCACACACGGTGCCGAGTAAAGCCACCTGTAATGTAACAATTTTCCTTTAACATCTCGGCTATAGCAGCTCCACCCATTTCTTCCATCCAATTATCTCGCAGGTTCAGCCTCAGTATTGAAGTGTTGGTTACCAGGGGAACCGCCAGTGCTTTGGTGCCCTGCAAACACACAAACCCCCTCCCCAAAGTGAAATTCTTCTGTTTGTTCACTGCAGTATATTTTCTTATCTGTATTCCAGTTAAAAGAGTAGATGTACTGATGCAGGTGGGCAGAGAGAGAGAGAGCAACAGAGAGAGAGAGAGAGAGAGAGAGGAATATTAAACCTGTGTGAGACAAATGAAGCAGAAGGGAGCTGTGTGGAGGCGTGGGTCAGAAATGAAGCTTGCGGAACATGAAAATTATAGTTTCTAGCACGGCTAATGAGAAAGTTGAATGCATGAGGCTTTATGTTAACTTGATTGTAAAAAAAAAAAAGGAGAGCAGAAACGGCCCCATCAGAGGATAGTATATTTAAATGCATGCAGAGCATCTTTATGTAAGATTTGAGAAGCCTACCGATATGCCAAACGTTAAATAAATAGCCTTTGGTAGCTGCTGCACTTTCCTGCTTTACTTCTACTCTGCGTGACTGACAGGTGGGAACTTTTCTTTTTTTTTTTAAATCAAATTTGATCTGTCTGAATGATGCTACAGTGGCCTTGGGAAATGGTTTGTTAAGGAATGGATTTACTCATACAACTTTCATTTACAGCATTATGGACCAGTGGGAGCCTGCAAAGAATGTCAAACTGTGTTGCTAAGAGCTCCACTCAGTGCATTTTTACAGAGGATTTACTCTTGCCTCAGACATGTACGACCATGTAGATCAATTTCACATGGATTAACCATTTAAGAAGACGGCTAATTGTTACTGAGCTGCGGCCCTTCAATTTTGTTTTGTTTCTGTGTATATTTTGGTTTATATGAGAACTAAAACATGTAGACACAATACTGACATTGTGTACTTTTGCATAGGTTAAAAGCTGAAAACCATTTGCCACAATTTAGGATCAAAGAAGAGGAAAGTTTCCCAGGAGGTAAATTAAAATTTATAATGAGCCCTCTCAGAGGAAAAGTCAATACCAGCAGCCTCCCTGCTCTTCAAAGAGATGAAGGAGCCTGCCACTTTTGGACAGTACAATTTGTACAGGCAAGATCTATATAATGGACTACACTTATGCAATTTTATACGTGAAGTGTCCTGCAAAGATATGTACACACATGATCAATCTTCCTCAGTAGACTTAACACAGTGCTCCCAAGGCTTTGTCATGATCAGCGCGGTCCCCCTGGAGGGGAATGTGACTTTGAATTAATGAGTCATTCACTGAATAAAGGTCTGGACTGATGTGAAATAGCATATGAGAGACAAAGAAGTTCAAATATTTGTAGGTCTTTTTTCAAAATGGCAGGTTCGATTTGAGTACCTTCCCCTAGGTGAAACTGACGTGATGAGTGAAACAGTTACGGAGCAACATTATGAATTCATCTGGAGATGTGTTTCTGGCCACCTGGCGAGTTTTAGTCCAGTGTTCGCTCTTTAAGCTGCTATCTACCTGCTGCTTAGTGCAGAGCAAGTTGGGTACAGTGCATTTTTAGAGCTTTGGAGCAAGAATGATGCTACGAGGGCAGTGAGAGTGAAGGAAAACTGTACAGTTGTTGACTTGACAGCTGAATAATAAGCTGAAGCGCTGTAAGGTTGAGGGTAGCTGCAGAATATTGTCAACATTGCCACGCTTTAAAGGAATAAAACTGAGTTAGTGCAATAAGCTTCACTAATAATAACTTAAAGAGTCAAATCATAAATACATGTAAGGTGGTATATCCTAACTTAAGCTTTAAAGGGCTAACAGTCTAATAACTTTCACTTTTGCCACCAATGCACATATTAAAAGTGAAAACTTTTTGACAAAGACAAAGATACTGCCGAATACTACTGCTACTTAAGTTTTGACTGCATAATTTTTCTCCTTAATAAACAGCTGTTACTGTCATTGAATGAATGAATTGGTCACAGATGGCTGCTCAGTGGCTGCTGATGAACTTGAGCAACATATTGCTTTTGCGTCACACCGGGATTCCAAATTATAAAGACAATATTACAAAATATGTTAGAATGTGGTCTGAAAATGAATACACCTCCCTTAAGCAAAAAGAAAGAAAAAAATACATAACCATTCTCCAATTCTTATGCCCTCTTCTGCTCTAATAATTTTCATACAGTCCCAATTTATGGTTAAGGTACCTGAGGTCCCAGACCACGATGCATCATGGACAGCTCACTGTTTTGCATATGCCGCAGGAAGTAAGAGGCAGGCACCACCTGATACTTTTTACACGCCTCCACGTAGCACGTCTGCCCCGTCGGGTCATATGCCTCCTCCTTATCTGCAGCATGAACAAAGACACTAAGTGTAGTGTCTGTACGAATTGTTCGATATCAATACCTCTTTGAAAAAGGAGAGATGTGGCACTTTCCTCCGGAGGAGGACCTTTTGAGTGTGATATTGAAAAGTCCCTCATGGCTGATTTCGTCCTGTCAGGGGAGCTCATTCATACCAGATGGTTTTCACTTCTGGTGAAAAGGAAGCCTGACACAAAGACTGAGATGAAATCATTAAGATGCAGAACAGAGCTCCACATGTGTGGGCAGGCGCGTGTAGGAGTTTCTGTTTTATTTTTTTGTTGTTGTTGTTTTTTTCCTTCTTCTTCTTCTCTGAAATCATTTAGAGATTGATAAGATGGAAAGGCAGGAGGGAAAAGATTAACAGATGGGGTGACAGGAGGGGCTTTGCCTTATCAATGCTTTGCGTCAAGACCAAGATTAAAGTAAGACTCATTATCAAAATACTTTGTGCTGTCGTTGGAAGCTTGTACAAAATGTTACCACAGGAAATAACAGTTAAAATGGTTAATAAACCTATGACTCATATCACCAAACAACCTTTTTCCATCCTTTTTGTCTTTTTAAAAATCTAAAATCAACTTCCTCTATACCTTCGATCTCCAAATCTGTGTCATAGTCCTCCTCAGAGCTCACACGCTCCTCTCCTCCTCGCTCCTCTCGTTCATTCTCTTCCTCCTCCACTTTCTCTTCACCCTGTCTTTCACCTCCGTCCTGCATGTTCCCGTCAGGGCTTGAGCATTGGTCCTTTGGCCCACGCGCGTTGAACTCTGTCTGGCCCACTATTTGCTGAGTGGAGAATAACAAAGTAAGACATGGTGACTCCTCAAAGCTGGCTCTTGTTGGCAACCTGTGTGAAGAGATTTGATGGATTTTTCTGCCAGGAGAATAAAAAGGGTACTTTCACTTCCTGGCACATCTATACTACCATCGGTGTGGATGTGCCAGTCTCTTTTAGCCTATATTCCTGTGTTGTTCCAGTACTGGTAACCACTTCTCTTCCCTCCTGCTCCTTTTTTCTAACCTCCCTCTTTAACCTCTTGAACTGAGGCTGTCTTAGCTTTCTTTCAAGCCCTTTATTTCTAGGCCTTTGGCATTTTCACTGCACGTCCCAGTCAGCCATGCCATATATAGGGCTAAATAGAAGAAAAAAAAACAATTAATTGGCACGTCAGTGGTACTGAACATGTTTTAAGGCACTTTCTGTGTGCAAGTTGCTTCCAAAGGGTTTTTGTAAAATGTGCTTTCATGCTGTGCTTCTAACACTTACTGTAACTCTTGCAACCCCCTGATCAGACGACATAAAAGTGCAATTAAAACAGTCTTTCAGGGAGTCCCCGCTCCCCAGTTAATTCATGTGAGTACACAGGTCCAAAGAGCAATCCATTAAAGGAAATAACCAGGCTTTGGGTCGTTCTTTGAGCCTGTACTTCCTTGCCCTGGGCGAGGAAAGTGCTCAGATGTGCCAAGAGGAGTTGGAGTTGTGGTTAAGACCTTCATTTCTAAAGCCTGATACGCTCATTCAAATCTATAACATGCTTTGAATTCCCCTTACTGCATCTTATTTAATCTCAGGTTTCATAAAAATCTGCCTCTGAGCAGTCTGAGCAAGTCCACACTTTCCTACCTGAGCCTTTCACACTTCCCTTACTCAACAGTTTGCAGACATGGCTACATGGCCAGTTTCCTACCTCCCCCAGCTGCAGCTTCTCACTTTCTGGTTCTGCGTCATCATCTTCCAGCACAGAAGGCAGCAGCGTCTCCTTAGCCAGCTTCTTCCCATGAACCATGACTTCGACGCAAGTAGCGGCGATAGATAGTGAGAAAGTATTTTGCTGCCTTAATCAAAAAAAAAGAAAAAGAAAAACCTAAATAAATAACTTGCTTTGTTTTTAGACTCAGCGTGGTGCTAAAAATAATTGTGCTGTGAGTGAAATCACTGCACTGCATCTGACCAGAAGGTATGTGCTCACGCAACCTATCTCGCTCTATAGGAGGGTCAAACTCTTTGAGCTAATTAGAAAGGCCACTGCTTCTCTACATGACAGCCAGTCACCAATCAAAGTCCTTGTGTAAAGTTTGGATGGCTTGTTTTGTTGACACGTTGCCATAGCGCTGAGAGGCATCTCTGTATTCTGAGTACCGACTCTCTGAGCCATGACGACCAGCACTTGCGGAGGTAGGAGGAGGAGGAGGAGGAGGGGGAAGCAAATGGCTTGTTTGCTGCAACTCTGTTTTTCAGTTTATCAGCATCCAAATCTGACCTTCAAAGTAAAACGCTTCAACCTTAAACATGTCCCACTGCCGGAGTGAACTTTTCCGGCCTTGCTTCTTCCTTACATAAACAAGAAAAACAAACCAAGCGCGTGTGTTGACATATTCTGTAAATGTTTCTCTTTATTTGTAAGTAAATGCAAAGTTCTTGCAGTCGATGCATTAAAATGGAATATCCTCAATCAGTTACACAACAAAGGTCATTATAGCAGAGGCTGATTGGATCAGAGTTGCTCACAGCAGCAGCGATATGCAAACACAGAAAAGGAAACCCCTCAAGAATGTTTTTTTTTAAACCATCCATAGCCCTGTGAGAAAGGCTGGATAACTTCACAATACAGTCTCACTGACTGACACAGTGCTGGTAAATAGACAGAGCTATTTTTTTTTTTTTTTTTTTTTAAATATGAACAGGAGACAGAAGATCACCATGCATTTATTTAATGCTGCTGTTTTATCCCCATACCTAAAGGATATGAGAGACACCATAGAATATGCCTTTTTTGTTGTTGTTGTTCTTTTTAAATCAAGTAGAATCATAGTGCTCATTTACATAATCAAAATACATTCTTAGAAAAGATCGAAGTGGTACTCTTTATATTTTAGCTATATTATTATATTTAAGCTATATCTTGTATCAATTGTTTTCCTGCTGCACATTTTACATCACAGACATTTTCTTTGACGGCTCTCATCCCAATTTAACTAAATCTGTTTAAACTAAACAGATTTAAATTATATTAATTAAATTATACAGAGGAGACATTCATCCAGAATGAACAACATTGGGGACAATCGCCCGTTTCCCCCCAGCAGTAAAAATAGTCGATTCAGAAACATAAAACCAAAAAAACCCCAGAAAAAAACAAAACAAAACAAATATATTCTCAGCAGCTGTTAGGGATGTTTGAAAATCACACTGAAATCTGTTAATCATGCTGACAGCTATCTTTAATTCGAATCAAAGACAAAGAAAGGTGACAAACAAGACTCAGAAGCTGACAAGAAAAGCCACAAGTTACTGCAGAGTGTGTGATCAATAAGCAGTGTGGCCTTTGCACAAATATATTCAAATTACAACCCTGACTCATTGGAAAGCAGCAAATGACCACAGCGGCAGTGTAATTGCCTCTTGTCCCTGAATGAAAACTTCACTGGAACTTAAAACAATAGAATCAAACTACTGAGATCAAAACTAAAAAGCCACGTGGGCAGTTTCCTGTCACCAAAACACCATCTGTAAGATTAAATTTGCAGGCTTGTGTGACTCACGGAGCAACAAATTCATGCTTATTTTCAAATCTGACCAGTTTAACAGGTAACAGACAACAAGCAGAAGAATCAAGTGGAAACACACCTGAGCACACGCATGTTTCACTCCCACTCGTGTAGAGACGCACACTCTTATGCTGACTTTTATATGGCACATACACGCACGCACGCACGCACGCACGCACACACACGCTGATGCTACTGAGCAGGTGTCAGGTCACAGTGAAAGGCTGGCGTGTGAGCTGCAGGGTTGCGCAATATCATGCAGAGAAAGAAAAGAAAATGAACGTGTTGTGCGTGGGCAGAGGCAGAGAGTTAATGTAAGGCAAGAGGCAGAGGAGTCATGATGCTGATAAACGCAAAATTTTAAAAGCTCAACAGGTGACAGCTGGCACCATGTCGACAGCTGTCTGATATGATCTGGGCATTCAGGATAGGGTGCTGAAATAGATCAGTTTGCTTCCGTTAACAGTTTTTTTTGTTACATATATACATTTTTAGAGGGATAGATTAACATTTTGGTTGGGGGGAAAAATGCTTATTTTGCTATCTTGCTGAGCATAAGATAAGGATTGATACCTCTATCATGTTACAGCTGGATGTTGGTTAGCTTAGCCTAGCACAAAGACTGAAAACAGGTGAAACCACTAGCTTTGCTCTATCCAGAGGTCGCAAAATACTCCTACCAGCAGCTCTTACTAAATGTTAAAATGCGATTTTTATGGGTACAAAGACTGGAAACATGTCCAACAGTGAGCCAGATTATTTGGCTTAGCCAGGAGCTAGCGGCTTCCTGAAAAAGTCAACACATGACTTCGGTTTTAAACTTAAATGAGATGTAATGTGTTAATATTTAGGATGCTGATAGGGAGATATTGTTTCTGTTTTTTATGCTAATCTAAGGCTGTGCAACTCCAGGCTAACATTTGTCATGTTTAAAAAAATACCACAGTGATATTATGTACCGTACAGACATTTGAGCGCTATCAATATTCTCATCTAACTCTCAGTAAGAATAGGAATAAGTACAACTCCCAAAATGTCAAACAATCCCTGATTTAATCATTTAATAATCATCTCAAACAATGTCCTTCCACCATGATTATACAACTTTAATATACAATACTTGAACATTTTTAAATTTGAGAGCTCAGAAGAGGTTTAAAGTTTTGTTATGTTGTTAATTCAAGTTTATTTTTCATATGTGGTGACTCAGGTTCAGCCTGTGCTGCTGCTGTTGCGGTTTGGGCAAGCACCAGCTGGGGGGAAAAAACAACATTATGATGTTATGAGAAAATGGACAAGCCACTAAAAAGACAGCTGGCACAGAGGCTGATGCGTTTTAATGGATTGCCAGTGAAGAGCTAGATAATATGTTTGTTGAGGCTGTGACAGAATCGCTGTTTTCATAATTCAGGGCGACCTGTCGACAGGCCAAAATTGTCTTCTATCTGCATGCCTGTACAGCTTTCACTTATCTCTCCCTTTTCATCCTTTGAATAAAAACAGCCGAGATAGATTTGTCCAGCACAGATTCCTTCCTGAAATGTAAGGTCGACTTAATTCATACTTCAAAAATGTCTTTTAGTTTGCTATCACCGCTGCCGCACTTCTCCTTGTAAATATAAAACCTTAAGCCTTTTAACTGTAACAATAACACAGAGTATATTATATTTCTTGAGTATATTCTTGTCTTGGTCATGCATTCACAATGAGGCAGGTCATTACACTAGGTGCACACATTATGAATCAAAATGATCAATTTATAATTTTTGGAAGTATCATCAACAAGCAAAAACAGATTCTCAGAGAACAGAACATTTCCAACTTGCTACAGACAAAACCGCAGAGCCCAACAGAAACATTGAAGTGGTATAAAAAAGAAAGAAACCCTTTTTTTTTTTTTTTTACAGTACAAAAATTGGCACAGTATTCTTTAACCAGCGTTGCCATGTCCTCCAGACTGGTTGCCGTCAGAAAGCCCCAGATCCATAGACCTACGAGCAGAAAACCCTGAGAGTGAAAGAGAGAGAAGAGAGACAGAAAGACAGACAGAGAGAGCAACAGAGACATAGAAATAGAAATGTTACAGTCATTACTCATCCAGTGAGCAGGGGCTTTGATGGCCAAATGTGAAATTCAAGTGACAATCCACACAGGAACCATCGTCTGTGATGCATTATGTTGGTACTTAATGAGCCATAGTGACTATGTAGGGCCCTTGTTTTGCTCTCATGGCAAGTATATGAAGTGTCTAATCTTGAATATGCACAAATAACAACGGAAACAAAAACAGAAATGGAACAGAGCCACTCGCTTTCACTCTAATCCTGTTAGTTTAAAGGCCCTTCTCCGCGGGTTTCTATGGTTACCCACTCTGTTTTCATCTGAAATGAGGGGTGATAACACAATCGGCGTCGCCAACAACTACAGGTTGCAGATTGGAGCTGGACTTTTCCAAATTTCTCTCAGAGACAGAGCTGCTCTAGTAATCTGACTGGTTTAGATAGATCTCAATGGGCTGTGCCAAAACACTTCAAAATGAGCTGACCAGCTGGCAAATTTGAGTGACTAAGAAGATTTAAGAGTAAATAAGAGATAGATAATAAGATCTTAAGGTGGATAGATCCTAAGCATCTCACACAGATCAGGGGTGTTGCAGACAAGTGAATGATCCTGGTTTTTGCGTGTGAGTGTTGTGTGTATGCACTAGACCAGGGGTTGGCAACCCATGACTCTGTAGCCACATGCAAATTTTCCACCCTTCTGCAAAGGAAGGAAGAAATAAATGAATGTGTGTGTTTTAAAAAAAAACAAAAACAAAATATGATTCATGACTCAGCAGAGTCAGCAGGTTACCTACAGGTGTAGCAAATTAGAAACATTCTAGGTGAGCTGATTGAAAGGTTCTAGGCTGGTGGTCTTAAACTCAAATTCCATGACTGGACAGGTTGCTGTTTGGAAATCAGCAAGAGATTTTACTGAAATCTTAAAATGACTGCCATGAGACAGACAATGGCATTTTAATACTCACATTAAAGCATGGAATCAAAAGACTGCTCCTTAAAGCACAATAGCAACGTAATAGTCAAATTTTAATGTTGCACAATTAAATGTTAAATGTGAAATAAAGATGCTTCGTGCTCCAATTTTGCAGCCTTCCAACAAATTTAAAGCACAACAAAAGACTGGAGTAAAATGGGCAAAAACTAAAAGTGCACCAGACTGGAAACATGTAGAGGACCTCATTGGATTGGAACTAATCACTGGGCCGCTAGTTTTGAGACCATCTGTCAGTCCAACAATATGGCCCAGAGCAAGATGTCTTCACGTCTCCAGGTTGCCGTTAAATCTGTTGTGGGCATTAAAGAGGGACTCTGCTGAGTTTACGCATCGAAGTTTGTTTACAGGTCTTGGGGACTACTACTGCATATGTGAAAAGTGTGTCTCAAGAGGGAAAATCTGATTTTAAAAAATGCCTCAAGTGATGTCACTTGAGTCAACATCGAGTTAAAGTTTGTGTGGAGTTGGATAGGAGTGAGCTTAGCAGACATCTGTAGCTCCCTCCTCTTCTCTGATTGAGGCCACATTAGTAGTAGTAGTGGA
The DNA here is from genome assembly GCA_014281875.1 of Nibea albiflora. Classification (NCBI taxonomy): domain Eukaryota; kingdom Metazoa; phylum Chordata; class Actinopteri; family Sciaenidae; genus Nibea; species Nibea albiflora. Next base: position 13,834,658 of record CM024801.1, read on the forward strand.
ATCATGACATGACAGTTTTTGACATGAGACACATTAAACGCAAAAAATTTCAAGACTCTCCATCGTTCAATGCTTAATCATCAGAGTATTCTTTTATAGCATCCTATAACCAACGCTTGACCAACAAATTGAAGAACTTCAACAGAATTCAATGCTGATGTTCATACCTTACAGAGGGTACAAATCCTGCCTTTCCTTTTTCTTTTTCTGACATCCTTATTTCTTGACTGACTACCAATGGAAATTGGTAGTTGGGGTGATGATATTGAAGGAAAAGCTTCAGATTTGCCTAGGCAGGCTAAAATTAGCTGCGGTTGACTTTTGTGCCATGCAAAAGCCAAAAAGTCAACTGCATGTAAGATATCTCATTATCTACTAAGAATGGAACTTACTAAGCACCTTAATATTGCCGGTAGGATAAACCTGCCTTTTAAAATGACCCTTTCTTCTAGTATTGACATTTCAAAGGTCCAAAAGAAGTTGACCCAGCCCATTGAGGTTTAACCTGTTTTTTTCCCCCTTCCAGTATACACACGCTTTGTAAAAAAAAAGGACTGTGTGTTTTTATCATGCATCTGCATCAGGAAATGACACAAATCACGTACTCATCTGAGTCCTTTTTGCTCTCCTCAATGTAAGCGATGGACTCTGAACGAAGCCGGTTGGTGACCTCATAGGTGCGCAGGGTGACACCAAAGATGTCCTCATGGTAGCGATTCTCATCCTGAATATGATGGGATGATAAAAGTGGAGAGAGAAGGGGAGGAAAATGTGACATGGACAATTAATTACAGAGCTAATATTAAAAAACAGAAATAAGAGTATAGACAAATCTTAGACAGAGTGGCCTTCTCTAAGCAGTTTCAGACTATTTCTTAGCTCATAGCAGAGGTCTCTCTAGATAGAATTCAGAAATCTTTATTGAAACTTCTAGTCCGCATACAGACAACTTTGCTGTATATATTGCAGATGGATAGATATAGTGTTTAGATGCCTACAGTCAGCAAACTGCAGATTCACTGAAGAAAAACCTACCAAAAAGTCCACTTGTATTCCATTTGTATTCCACACAGGTACATGTGTTCATAATAAGCTTGATGATACATCATTCTTTTTTTAGCTTTTTTACCCCTGAATTCACAAATGAAAATAGGCCAGCGGAGGTGTGTTTTTTAACCTTTACTTTCGCAAAATACTGACTCAACGCACCTTCTGTATTTCAGCGGGTTTAGCACTTATTCAGTTCTATACATGGATGTTCAACTACAGGTTGATTGCATTGCTCAGTGGCACTGCTGCAATCATAAAGAACCCTTCACACTGTCACCGCTCCAAACTGCTCAGGGGGGTTTAATTAGGAACATCATGGTGATGATGTTGCACAAACCTCTGCTCTCTCTTACCCGAAGCTTACTGATGAAGAAACCAGCATCCTCCAGGCTCATGTTGCCCTGCTGCTTGATGATTTGCTGGACAGTCTTGAGTACGTCTCCAGCCATTGTAACATCCCCACAAACGTAGATGTGTCCTCCCTCCTCCCTCAGGCACTGGTACACCGTCTCTGAGAGCTGCTCGCGCAGTGCATCCTGTACATATTTCTGACAGAGAGATAGAGCAGGAATGAGGAGGGTGCATGATAAAGTCAAGTCAGAGAAAAGTAGCAATGTAGAGAGATAAGAATAAGTGCAATTATGGAAATTTATGGAAAATGTATATTTTTCTATACTTTTTGTATAGTGCATGGATCTTTTTTTTTTATACGCAACCTCATTGCTCAAGGTAACGGCACAGGAAGCAGAGATATAAAGAGGACTTGATGGCCAAATTATAACAATTATACTGGAAGAGCAACTGTAGAACAAAAATCAAATGGAAACATTCAGTGTCGGCTGTTTCCCTCAGAAAATAACCACAGCGGTTTCTATTTAGTTTCTTTCTCTGCTCTGTGATTTCATGTCAGACCCTCACAGCAGTCCAAAGAGAGCTGTGACAGGCTGACTAATTTACAGTTTAGCACTTGTACCTTTGGTTTGCCAGGTTCTCTGGAATAGGCCGTGTAGAGCTCCTTGAACACTTCTTTGTTCTTGGCCTGGATGGTCTCCTCCTTGTAGATGTGGTCCACCTCAGACTGCCGACAACCAAAGACCAGGATCATGGGGCACGACTCAGTCCCTGAAGGTGACAGTCAGAGTTACTTCATTGTAGAAGTGATAGACTGATGTTCAAAATCTCTGACTTCCATTATTCAGAAGTGTGTATGACATCATTTTATCAGCATCTCCTGGATCTCCTTTAAATACATTTAAAGAATGAGAAGAGAACCAACCAACCTTTGTGTTCACGGTCATATAGTCTCTGCTGCCAGAAGCTTCTGAATGGGGCGATACCTGTTCCTGGACCCACCAGGATACAAGGTGCTTGGTTGTCTTTGGGTAGTTGGAATGATGGTGCACTAAAAGGATGCAATAGACAGAATAACATAACTTAGTACAAAGGTTGTGCAGAGCTAGATGATAGGATTAATACAGTACCACTCTCATGTCTGTGTTCAAAATATGAAGCTAACTTAGCTTCTGACAATGAGATAAAACATGTTCCTGTCCATCTTTTTACACTCTCAAATTGAAGTTAGCTAGCTGCTGGTGGCAGCTTCACGTTTAGCATACAGATATGAAAGTGGTATTAATTAATCTTTTAAGATTAGCTTATTTCCCACAACATCAATCTCTTCTTTCACATTCCACAATACACCATTCTTCGGATATTTACCCTCGGACAAAACATGGCACCATCTCCCCTTTCTCTATCCTGTTGAGCCACGATGAACACACTCCATGGTGGATTGGTCCTGCTCCATCTGAAAGGGACGATAACCAAGCATAAGCAAGCACTTTGTCAGTTTCTCCCTCCCTCTACCTCCCACTCTGTAAGTGCATAAACTAACAAGGAAAAAGTGGCCCTAGCATATGTTCCAAGGACCATTCTTCTCGGTCACACTGAAATTACAGTAATTCGACCACCTCTTAAACAATGATAGTAACATGCTTGCTCAAGTGCACATCACACAAGTGAGAGAAAATAGCAGTGATAGGACCCGGTAATGTTTGCTGACTACTTGACAGGTTGAGTATATAGATGCTGATTGCAAATGAAAGCCTTGTATATATATATATATATATATATATATACAAGGCTTTCATTTGCCATAGGTGTAATCTCAGACATTGTTTTTTTTTTCAGCTGACTCATATATATATTCAGCTGAATATATATATATATATATATATATATATATATATATATATATATATATATATATATATATATATATATATAATTACAGTTGTAGTCTGGCTGCCCTGTATAGCAAATCAAATCAATTTTCTTTGAGCCATCGGAGGGTTTTTTTAGAGAGGCTGAGTCATTTGACTTTTCAAGTCTTTGCAGCAACCTTGAAAGAGCCTCAGCACACTGTCTTTTATCCATGAAATAAACTGAACCAAAGCAAAATATATACATGCAGGTTATATCATTTTTTTTTTGAGCAATAATTTACTGCAAAGAAGTTGAAATTGAAATCACAGTTCATTACAGCCATATGAAAAGACACAGAGTCAGCTGAAAAAAAAAACAGTGTCTGAGATTACACCTACACAGCCTTAAAATCACTGGAGAGATGTTAACTAATGCTCAGCTTGTGCTTTAAACCATTTCTTGGATTTTAAAAGAACCCCAAATGAGTTATAGATCCTCACCTCTGGCACGGTAAGAGACCACAGCAACAGTGAGATGGATCTCTCCTGGGTACAGGTTCGGAGAGGAGCTGATAGAGTAGTAGCGAGGCTGCAGCAGGGGCAGCTGGGTGAGCAGCAGAGTGGAGGGCATCTGGATGGAGGGGAACTCCTCCAGCACTTCCACCAGTGTCGGATTGTTGTACCACTTCCACTCTTCATACTCCTGCAAGCCCTGGGATGTCAAGGAGGAGGAAGATCAGGTGTTAGAACGGTACAGGTGGGTATTTATAGATTTAATTTCTTCAAGTCGCTGTCCCAATTAATAAACCAAAGTAACTGCCACAATAACAAAAAATAAATAGAGGACGGTTTCCTCTTTTAGATCTGTAAACATTTCTGACTCGACAGCAGGAGGCAGCTACAAGCGGAGCCATTCACCATTCACTGCCCGACTGTATTTGTGTGTCATCGCTGACATTTGGATGCGATGAATTTAGAGCACTACCACCAGGCTGAAAAACTTTTGATATGTTCTCATCTTTTGCTTTGTTCTCAAGCTGCTAATGAGCAACCCAGTGCCCATTAAGAAGCCTGGTGTGGTTGCCATTCTGAGCCTGAAGCCCTGTTTGAAGCATCAAATCTACAATTAGCAAAACTTCAACAACAAAGGTACTTTTTGGATCTGGGTTGTTTAACCTTGATACACAGAAGGGAGTTGTGGGTATGTTTTCTGAGATTGATATAGTTAGTTTCTTGGATATATTTTCCACATGGGTTTTAAAAACAGAACACAATGACGAAACAAACACGAAGGCCTGACTGTTCTGCAATGCTTGTTATGTCTACAAGAAAAGAAAAACAACTATTAGAAATGTCTGAGAAATGCTGCTTTAGTCCTGAAATGAGCTTGAAATTTAGCGCATCTGCAGTGCTGATTCTACAGCACTGTTTCTTTTTCTGAATTCAAAGGCCTTCCATGTTTTCCTCTTGCTTTGGTGACAATGATTCGATGGATGAGCATATGAGTCACTGCTTGGCCTCAGCCAGCCTTTTCCACACATTGACAAAAATGGAGAGTGAATTGTGGGAGGCACTGCAAGGGGGAATGGCCCTGGGTTAGAACGATCAACGGCTTTAATTTGGCGCCAGCTCACTCCTACTGTACGTATTTCCATCGGTGCAGGGAGCATCCGATCTGTTTTCAGAAACAGAAAACTGTCTCCTATATTTTGATAGCAAACACAATGAATATGTTGGTTATTACTGTTCCTTAACTGCTTCGAGAAGTGATCAAATAAAAAGTGAAAAAAATGTCTGCACTCATTTGGCTCTGAAACAGGAAAAACAGACAGCATATTTTGGACATGCATCGCAAATCCCTTGTGTCTGGTCATAAAGCAAGCTAAGCGCTCAGTGCAGCAGCAGACGCTCAATAATTTTAAAAGGTCAGTGTTAATGGTAACGCTGAAGTGAATTTACCTTACTGAGGATCTCTAGTTTCTTTTTCTGTTTGTCATTGGTTGCCAGAGCAGCAAATTGCTGCAGCAGCACAGGACTTGGTGGCGTGGTAATGTCCAGGAAGTACTGAAAGGCCTGGTAGATAGTGCATGGAGGGATACGGGTCTCATTTGTCCAGTTACTGATTACACCTGCAGAAAAGAAGACGGTTAAACTGATTTAGTCTGTAAACTCTTATCAATACTGTTTTGTAGGTGCAGTCGATAGACAACTTTAGTGACACGGTGGAGAATTTACTGCTGATGAGCCAGATGTTCTTGTCAGAACTTGGCTGAGACCAAAACAGAACTAAGAGGGGACTAGGTAGTGGATCTCAGGTAGCCAGAAAAACACAACACCATATGAAAGCTAATGCTAAAAACAAATTATCCATGCAGATGACCTACTCTAGTGTGGCTAGAGGAAATCAGAAATAGAAACTGTAATAAGACAGTTGGATTAAGGCGCACACACCATGTTTAAGAAACACCTTGCCTCACAATCACTGAAAATCTCATGTCTGAGCATAGATACTTCACTAAAGTGTGACTGAGAGACTGTTTCTTATTCATGTTTTGATTTTGACATTTTGCCCAGATTTCAAACTGCAACCCTCCTCGTTGCACGCCTACTGCATTCGTAAAGTAGCATGACGTTGCTAATGGCATCACCCACCAAGGGCAGTGTTCCTCTCCTCCAGGAACTCCACTTTGACAATTTGATTGACAGGTGGAGCATCCTCCAATTTATCTATGAGAGCTGTCACCAGGTCCTCGTGGTTGCCAGGGAAGATGCCCAGATGGTCGCCGGGCTGGTAGCTCAGTCTGTCGTGGTTGTTTGTGTGGAGCCGCACAAATATGGTGGAGCGACTGCAAAAGAGATCAGAGATTTAGGGAACAACACTGAACCATTTTCAGTCTGTTCTATTTAGTTCACACACCACAGTAAACCGGATTAAGGAGTTGGACACCAGAAGAGTCCATTAGATCAATTAAACATGATTCCAAGACTAATATGTGACTAATTTACTTCTCTTGAAAGTGTTTACATGTGTCAGTGTATACTTACTTAGATTTGTGAGTTTGTAAATTCTGAGATTCCAGCATCTTTGCTCCATAAACCTTCTTCTTGTGAACACTGTGTAATGCTGTAGGCAGACAGAAATAAAATGTTCATCTGTAGAACCTGATCTGCAGGGTTCCCACACCTTCTTAAACTTCAAATTCAAGGACTTTCCAGCCCCGATTCAAAGACCTGACACTACATAGTTCAAGTCTATTTTCAAAAACATTCAAGATTTTTCCGCAAATAATGATGTTTCATTAAAGGACCTGGGTGTAGGAATTAGTGGCATCTAGTGGTGTAGTTGTTGACTGCACACCCCTCATCCTCTCCTTGCAACAATGAAAGGTGTTAAAAACATGAAAGCCCTATCTAAAGTCAGTGTTTGATCATAAAGTAGTAAGATTTGTTACACCGACTGTTGAATTAGATTGCATTAGTTTAAGCAAGGTGTAGACCACAATTCATATATTAAAGTATAAATGCCCTGAACTGATATTGAACAGATTTTCTTTATTTAAAGTGTTTTTAATTAATTTATGCAAATTGGTTAGCAGAGCCTATTTCAGATGTGGTCCAATATTTTGGACACTAAAACTCGGGGGTAGAAAGGACCTGAAATCCCACTGTATTAGCATTTTTCATTTCACAACAGAGCCATAATTCCACAGGCAATATAATGAATGAGTCACTGGTCTTAATATCATTCCTATCCTTGCACAGATATATTATTCATTTGTTATATTACTATTTGCCCCTTTAATATCAAGCTATCATTAACAGTTCATCACTCACGTCTCACAGGATTAGCTTTTACCTTCGGTGAGGGCCGGGGCCTCTGCGGTGTATGTCAAGCGGAACTTGCTCTTCTTCCAGCTTCGATCGTTGCTGATCAAGGAGTCGTTGGCCTTCTCAATGTTCACATCGTCACCAACGCAGAACACATCACAGGCAGCCTTGACGTGTAACAACAAACATGACCGTTATTGAAAGCTTCCTCTCACACCTACACAGGAATAACAAAGGATTTTCTGATCATCTGTTGCACTCTGAGTAACACTGCCTTCAAGGTTATGGATGGCCAAACACCTTTAAAATGTTACCTTGACTGTTGGGTTTGATTTAAAGGAGTGAGAGCAATTTTTGATGTAATTTATGTTGTGGTTGCTGGTTTAAATGGTGTAATCCTGAAGAAAGTAGAGTAAAAAAGAAATGTCTTGGTTTACTAGAGAAGTGTCAGGGTGGTTCAGACAGGAAGGATGTAGGCAGATGCCAACACTGAATCAGGAAAAGGACACAATGCAACACCCAAGTCCCACAGCACCAGAAATGCCCATGCGTCCACCTCCTTATACACCTAAGGCCACATTCAGACAGGAATAGGGAAACCGGATGCCACTGACATTTTTTCAATCATTTCATGCGTTTCTGGCAGCCGACGTCCCGAAGTTGAGCCAGATTGAATTTTTAGGAAACGTAGCCCCCCGTCACGCTCCACAAGCCAATCAGACATTGAGATCAGACAGACCTCCACAGACAGCCTAAAATGTTTCTGAAGCAGAGACTATCCAGGTGGATTCACGGAGTACACAGAGTAGATACTGGATCAACAACGGCACCACTCCAAGTACATGCAGCAGTCCCGCCAGTGAAACATCATTAGCACCATACAGAAGAGTGTATGATGAAGCAGAGAAGGAAGAACGGGTTGTGGAGAGAGATGAGAAACTGTATGAAGAGGCTGAAGTAAAGAGGGACCAAGAGAGAGAGAGGATAAGAGGTGGTATCAAGTGCTTTAGAGTAGAAACCACCAGGAAATGGAAAAAGGAGCAAGGAGAAAGGAAACCAACTCTAGCCGATGTCAGAGTTGGGCAGAGAAATTCCTACGTCCAATGACTGATCAGCCCATGGACTCACAGTATTCACGCAGAACCTGTGTCCAGAACCTATCTGAGCTGGACGAACTGAAAACTTGGGGTGACCAGCTAGAAAAGATCGAGGAGGAAATGGCCTCAAGGAAAGCCTGACAGACAAAGAGAATCCACTCCCATAAGAGGACGACAAAGGATGAGGTTACAGTTGAAAGGGACTATGGTGATGGAAAACAACAAGGACTGGTATCCTTTATGAGTTAGAGCAACAAGAGGAGAGGAGGCAAAGAGAGCCGGACTTCCCACGAGGCATGAAACTCAGAAGTGGAAGGAAGTCACCCTTCCCCTGATACAAAGAGATTACGAACCCTGGGGACAACAGGGAGAGCCCCTCCACTTGGTCGCAGTTCCTTCGATGAGATGTTGCAATACAAAGTAGAGCTGCAGATCTGTAAGAAAATGTGTCCCATAATAGTCAAAGAACAAGACCAACATCATGTACCATAGTCATTCTCAACATGACAGATTGCCAGAGCTCACAGGGGGAGCTAATAAGTGGATTACTGCTTTGGAAGCAAATACAGCAGGAGTGAAGCTGGCATTGGGAGATCCTATCAAGGCGCTGCTTATGCATATAGCAAGCAAACACATGGCAGAAGAAACACTTCTAGGGGCAGACCTGACAAGACTAGTGGAAGGAAACACAGTAGACCACGTGGGTTTCAGTGGTTGCCGTAATGCAGTCTGGGTCGAGCTGAGAAAGAAATATCCAGAGAAGATGCATCCTTCTAAGCTAAAGGAGGAAACATTGAAAGGAGATGAATGCCCAGCCAAGTTCCTCAATGCTTTCCAGTGAAAATAAGAGAGGAAATAGGAGGTGCTTGGAATGCCAACAACCCCATCAAAAGTCTGTTCACAGTAATAGTAAAGAAAGCCATGCCCCTGAAGTCCAGAAAGGTCTGAATAATGTGGTTGGGTTCATGAAAATGGAGTGGCCATTGTTCTTGCTCTTGTCAAAAAAGAGAACCAAAGAGAAGAAGAGGAAAACAAAGGTCTAGCAAACAAGCTAGCCCAGCTACAGCTAAACAAGCTGCACACCAAGCAGAAGAAAGAAAAATTCAAAACACAGGCCCCAGTGGTGACAACAGAACAAATCCAAATGCAGGCCGCAGCAGTCACGGCCCCACAGTACCCCGCTGCACCTCACCAAGTGCAACCAGTGGCTGCCATGACACCTCAGGTGTCACCCCAGAGATATCGCCGTTGCAGCTCCCAGAGAACCTGCCGCCCATCTTGGCTGATCTGGTTGGACCTGCACCAGCATTATTGCCACCACCACAGCCCATACACCAATCTGCAACTGCCTGGTCCATATTCACCCACTTCACCATCACCATCACCACCCCCACCACCACTCTTGGCAGAAGAGCCAACTTCAGGACCCTCAGTGAAAGAGGAACCAACTCCAGGCCCAATTAGTGCAGAGAAAACAAGCCCAGGCCCTTCAATTAAAGAGGAGCAGACCTCAGGCCCATCACCGCCAAAGAAACCACAACCAAAATGTACAAGGCCAGATTTTGGACCTAGAACCCCAGAAGGATCACCACCCACATCAGATAGCAAGGACACCATGGGGAGCATAGCAACATGAGATGAAGAGAATGAAGAAGCAAGGAGACCACCCTCAGCTCCAAATCCATACAACATCATCGGCCCGGAGTTGGCTGACACTGGACACTGGATTTTGGGATTATGTAGAGCACTACCCCTGGATGAAAGAGAAACTTACCATGCTAAGTAATAGGGCCATGAAAAACCGACGAGTCAAGCAACAAGCAACAACAGAGTTTCGATGAGATGGTGCAGAAGTACTTTGAATACTTTTGAGTACTTTACTCAAGTGATGCATGAAACTACTGAAATCTACTACAAGTTGGGGATCATTTTGTTGTTGGACATATAATGAAGTAACTGGTGATTTACCTGTACTAATGAATAGTGTTAAGATAAGCCAAATGAAATGTATGCATGTGTGAGGGACCACACATTATGATGTGTGGAACCTATGTTCATAGGAACACCCTGTGTGACATCTGTCACATCTGTGACATAATGGTGTAAGAGAACAGAAATAAGTTTTTAAAAATATATAAGTAACACAAGCTAGGTTTTAATGGTGCAATCCTGAAGAAAGTTTTAAAAAAGTAAAAAAAAGAAAGTTTTGTCATGTCCTACTACAGTAGGCTACAAGAAGCTTGTGAGTTTACTGATAAGCAGACACAGGCCCGGCTGCACAGGGCAGGTGCAAGATGACTGAACAGGAATGGCTAGGGACAGTGTCTAGAGAAGGCACCACTAAGTTGAACCTCACTCCTAACCTCCTGACATCACATGTCCAGACATATCAACCTGGCATGAGTTTACACCATTATGTCATAGGTGGACAAAAGTTGAAAGGTGGGCAGGACTTATGACATTGTTGTATAACTGAAGAGTATAAAAGGAGATGATTTGAGAACAGTCTTTCCATGGATGACTCAGGCATTGTTTGTATGTTAAGATAATAAAAGCGCTATCTGCTGCCAACTTTGTTGAATTCTCTGTGTTATTCTTTTCGCATAAAGAATAATACTATTTGACCTAATTTGGACTTAATAATCTGACAAGTTGGATATCAAAATCGAGCCTTGACATGTAACAAAAAACATTGTGCTCACAATATTATGATCAACTAAACCAAGCCCAGTTGGTCTTAACCCATCAAACTGACCTTAAAAACCTTCTTGGCCCAGGTTCTGAATGACTCCTCCTGGCCACACAGCTCATCTCCTTCTCCCATGCGTAGGATGCGCTCCCCCCCAAGCTCTTCAAACAGCGTGTCCACAGCGTGGGCAAAGGCGCAGAAGTGTGGGTAGGCTCTGGAGCCAAGGCCAAACACTGAGAACCTAAACAGAGACATAAACACATGTGAAGAAAGAGACAGTGATATAGAAGCAAGTAGTGCTAAAAAAGCAAAAAACTTGCCCTTTCTACCCTGTTGAAAAGCACCGAAACAACAAATACTTTTTTTACTGTCTGGTTTCAAATGTAAACAAGTGGATCTCTGGGAGTGAAGCCGTGAAAGTCATCACTTGACTGTGAAGCAGTCAACACACAGGGAAGAGGAATATAATATAATTTACCAAATGAATGCAAGACTCTCATCATAGGTAAATATGATGTCAGCATGTTACAAAAACTGTTATGACTTTTGTATGTTGAGTTATTGAAATCTTGGTCCTTGTGTCTTGTACCTGAATCAGGGATGATAATAATTTGTGGTAAATTCACTTTGCTTTACTTCATTGTTCCTTTTTTGCATTAGTTACAAAGTTAGACAAACCTACAGAGTCACTTTACTTACCCATGTGCAAAACTGTTGATATATGGCTATAAGTGATTTACAGTGACCATTTTCAAATTCATGGTTTTGGTAACAATATACAAGAAACATACAAGTAATGATATTTTCACAGTTGCTAGAAAGCACATCTGAGAACATCTGTGTATTCAGTTGGTTTACACTCACCACAAGATGTCACTAAAACTCACTGATAGGACGGCATACTTCAGACATTCTTTAGACAGTCTTATTGCCTCCATCAAGAAGGTTATATATTAAGCGCTGTTCTTCTGAAAGGTGTTATGGAAAAACCACCACTAGTTTAATTTCTGTTAACGAGGTAGATTAATTGTAATATAGACCAGTGGTTGCACTTTCAGATTTGCATGTCAAAGAAGACTGGACTGTTGGCCTTGCTGGAGGCTTTCCGGGTGCCCTTCTAGTTTTATAACCGCTTTTGACCTGCTTTGTTTTTGTTTACCTGACGTTGGCGAGCGGTCCAGTGCTTTCGAAGTTAATCTTTGCTTCTGGCTCGTCACTGGAGGACTTGCGAGTGTCCGAGTAGGAGGATACGCTGTTAAAACGGACTTTGTAGCTCCTGGACAGGAGGCAAAAGGAGAGAGATGAGACACACAGACGCGTAACTCAATGGTAAAAAAAAAAAAACGGAAACTGACATACCGAAATGCAATCACAGGCAGACTGAAGGACTAAACTCACTTTCTGTCTTCTGTGTTGGATGTTGGGTGGCGCATCTCCATTAAGGCCGCTCCAAATTTCTACAGTAACCAAAGCAGGACAGTTAGAAATCTGTATAGCTCACCTGTGCCTATTTAACTGGACTTGTTATATACTGTACATACCTCTCCATTTTCAGGTGGATCACCGTTGCCGAATGTGCTGGTCACCACCAACACCAGTGTCTCGTGCTCCAGGTCCACCACATCGTATTCATCCATTGACGTGACCTGTAGATGTAAAAACAAACAAACAACAAAAAAAGAGCATCAGTGCTGAAGGAATCTGAAGCCTCCGCTCACATGGTGTGGTCCTTGTCTCACTCTTGTCTCCAAGACACACACTCCACACGACAGATGACTTGAGTGCGTAAATTAAGGCTGAACACGCAGCCGTTGGCAGAGGAGGAGGCTGTAATGACCACTCTGTCCTCGCCTCTAACGAGATGATAATATGCTGCTTCCACACAACGAGCATCCATGATGCACACCACTCAACATGATGGTGTTTTTGTCTGCCATGGAACACACTTGCATTTCACACGCACAAAGACACACAAAGGCGTGAAGAGAAAACAGGCTTTAGCCCCACAATAACAAAGATTTGCCCCGGGTGTTCGCATCTGCCCTGCGATCCATCTACAGACACCCACTCTCAGTGGCACACACATCCACACACTTGCATGCACGAATCTCTTCTTGTATGATTGATCACACTGAGGAAACAGGAAGGGAAAATAAGACATGACCTGGAGGAAAAGCACACAGCATATGATTGTGAGCAGCATGTTTAGCATGTTTTTTTCCCCTCCCTCTCTTTTTCTAAGTAGATCTGCACAGCCAGGGGTGCTACGGGATCTTGTCTTAAACTACTGCACTGTTCAACGCTTCGGTGGTTAAATCTTGCCTCCATCCCGCGGCATTTTACTGCATGAGAGAAGAAGAAAATGTGACAAAAGACACACTTTCTTCTTCTGGCCGCTCGTAGCCTGCGCTCAGCTGGCATCTGCTTTGCTTCATCAACCAGGGTGGTGAGAGAGAGAGAGAGAGAGTGAGAGAGGGGAGGGCTGCATAGGAAGGACTTCTTTGAATTCCTCCGTTTTCAATTAGACGCTCACACAATGACGCACAAGATTCAGTGTTCGGACTTTCGGATAAGATGATGCAAGGTAGGAGCAAGTGTACCTTTGCGTCAAAAGCGTGCTTGAAGATTTCACAGAGAGTTTTGGCATAATCGTGCGACTTGCCCGTCTCCGTGGCAAAAAGGATGGTGGCTTTCACCCTCTTGGCCATGGCCTGACCCATGAGCTTGGCAGAGAATTTCACAGCCCTGCAGAGACGTGGGAAGAGACAAAGAGAGGCACAGGAAAACACAAGGAATCGAATCACTCAATCAAGGACCAGTGACACAGTTTGCAACCTTTAATCCCCTGCCATGACCAGAAGACTCCCTCATGTCGATACGTCTGGTAAAACATTTCTTATTGAGGGTAATGTGGTTCACTTCGGCAGACAGCCGATATTATGTTGAGGCAGTGGATGGATGACAATTGTGATTACCCAGCTTATCATATCCTCGAGGCAATTATATTAATAGCAGAACATATGCGTGCACGAGTGCATGCATACACCAACAAAACACTGACAAAGCTTTGATTACTCCCTGAGGGGTTGATTGGATGAATTTCACTGCTGAGTACACCGGCTTCCTTTCTCATGTGTCAGGATGTGGCTTTTGTCAGGAACGTGATTACTGGTTTGGCCTTAGATTATCATACACAATACAGTATTATCTTTGACATTTAGGCCTGCAATTTAACCTTGAGTCAACAACTGCGGGAAGAAAAAAAAAATCCGTAATTTACCAAAACCACAAATGGTTTTCTTCTATTTTTTTTCTGTATGGCTGCACACTCACTTGGCAAGCTTCTTGAATCCGATCGCTCTTTTCTTTGTGGGCGTCCCATTGACTCCTTTCCACACATGAGTATTCCAGGGATCAGGCTTATGCATATGGAAAAAGAAATTATAGTTCAGAGGTTGTCTTTGTTTAAGGTTAAAACCATTACAAAATACTGAGAAATCATCTGTGATTCAGTGTGTTCTAGGAGTGACTTGTAAAGCAAATTCACGCTTTCCTTTCCTACATGCCTGGACTACTTGTACTCCCGGTAATGATTTCCAACTTCCCTTAACGACTTCTTTAATACAGCTTAGCAGCCAACAATTTTAGAAACATGACTGTGGAGGTGGCCACCGCCAAAAACACAACATCCCATGAATTACTGCCCCTCTGTCTCACCTGGTACTCAAAGGAAGGAGTGAGGCGGTAGTTGAGCATCTCTTGGTGGAAAACCGGCGTGATACTTCCTGACATGGGAGGCACAATCCACACCCAGTCCCCAGGACAGCCGCCTCGCACCCTATACTCATTCTCCATGTGCTTCATGAAGGACTCTGTGGCTGAGTGATGGTCTACTATGGTCACTTTGCATGACTAAAAGTAGGGACACAAACAGGGAACTCATTTATGTATTTCCTCTAATGTTTTAGCAATTACATTAAAATGCAGCTTGAGATAAAAGTTAGGGTCATTTCACAGCCAAATATAGTATATTTTATAACTCCAAAATCTTTTTATGCATGCCATTACTGGATTAGCGACAAACATACTTTTGCAGAATATATTGGAACATACTGAGTTACAACTGGACTGAAAAGTATTATATTATGGGGCAGAGGTGATATGAGGTGCTTTAATGAATATTGATGTCATTCATAATGAAACTTTTAGGTGCTGGTTAATACTTCTGAATCTGAAATCATCTGAATGCTTCGTTAAAATAAATGACACGTGACAATGTACCTACCTGGAAACTGTGGAGAACAGCAATATTGATCTCCACAAGTGCCTGGTCTTTCCAAAGGGAGGACGTCTTCCTGGTGTCTAAGGCCATCTTGATAGCCACCTCCTACATAATATAGAAAGAGAGTGCAATATGAAAACTGATGCACCACATGTAGAACAACCACCTGAGTGAGTCAAGGGCCGCTTCATCCGTTAAGGCCAGGTCGTTTTGTTTTGATACTACATTAAGTGGGATGTTTGACTATGGCCGCTGCTAGCTCATAATGGCAGTTCAACTTTGAAATTAGAAACATTTTCTACATCAGAATCTGTGACAGCGAATTTCTAAAGGGAAGATGCCTCCAGTCTTTTACTTGCTTAAGTTGAACTTATTTTGCGCCTCAGAAGATTCTTATTCTTATTCAACAAATAATTCATGCAAAAACAAACCCCAAACAACAGTGCACAGGCAAATAGCTCTCTTAATCAACAACTGCAAGCACAATTTCAGTACTTCACTTGTAATTCAAATTTACTAAAGCTGACATCCATGTGCCCTGAAGTACTCTCCACATTTGGACCACTCTGAACTGAGATTTTAGTATGGGAACCCTTTCTTTTAGTTGACTCATGTCCTCTTAAAGAATTTGGAGATTTAGACCTTTGCTGCTGCAGAACAACTCACAATTCACAGTTAGCCTCTCCAAATACATATAAACATAAAGAATATAATTTCATGAACAATATAATTTATTCATATCTTCGTAATAATTTATA
The DNA here is from genome assembly GCA_014281875.1 of Nibea albiflora. NCBI lineage: Eukaryota > Metazoa > Chordata > Actinopteri > Sciaenidae > Nibea > Nibea albiflora. The sequence goes on from CM024801.1 coordinate 13,850,566, forward strand.
CAAGGGTTTGTGTGTTTTTGTCAGGTTCTGTTAATCAGCTTTGTGCAAAGTTAGCAGAAGAACGGTGTTCAGATCAGGTCATTTAGTGACACAACACGTGCTCCTCTCTCCACAAGGCTTCAGCTAGTCTACGCCTCTGATTCTTCAAATGGAGCATGATTCTATATTTTGGCACAACACACTACCTCCAGAAGGTTGTAGCGTGAGCTGTCGCAGAAGTCCCTCACACCAATCTCTGTGCCCATGTACCAGCCACTGAAGGGGCAGCCAGTGAACTCCAGGCCGCCGATCTCCAGCAGCATGTTGGAAACCGCCGGTAGGCCATACCACTTCAGCTCCAGGTCCTTGAACCACTCGTACCTTGCCAGAGGAAACAGGGGAATTTCAGCTGTTTCAGCTAACTCACTTCATTATTCTCCTGACAGAGGTCAAGTAAACATCCAACATTTGCAATATGAACAGTCACATGTTACAATAACATGTGGCTATCTTTTTCTGAACAGATATTTATCCAAGAGATACACATCATTAACACGGAGTGCAGCCAAAATCAACATTAACACAAAAGAAAGCACTTTTATCAGGTTTTCAGTGCTGGACGGAGCAAGCTGGACTTCAATCTGCCACCCACCACTCACTCCTTGCACCCTCTAGGGGGATTGATAACATTGCTTTCAGTGTATTATTTGCAGAGCTGGGTCTGATCTCATGCAGTGATGAGGCGCCGTTGGCGGTTGCAGTGTGTGCTAAGCTGCTGCCAGAGTTGAGGGCCAGTTGATGCAGGGTATGGAGCAAGAGATGGCAATTTCTGGCAGGGAGATCAGTATGTCATGGGATTCTGAAATGTTCGCTGTGGTGTGAAACAATGTAGCGGTAGCCTCGTCTGCTTCTGTGTCTGTATATGTGAAAATAATGTAGTGGTGATACCCAATTCTTTACTGTGGCAGGTTTGGGATTCAGCAGCTTAATTCTCATGCACCTCAGGGGCATTATGGCTTTTATATAGTAGCTACCAGTGAAAAGTTTTCTTGAAAGTAAAGTAAAGACATACGAATAAAAACAGTTGGAAGCTTGAAACCTCACTAACAAGGCCCATGGTTACCACAAATGCTGGCATAGCAACAAATAAAGTATGGCTAGCTCTGCTTTCTGAGAATATTCAGCACAGTTGGAATGTGATGATAACCCAATCAGACTTCTTGGCATAAAAGTATCCCATTGTTTAAGAAGTGTTGTTAAGCGATATGTGAGTGGGTGGATGTCTTTTTGTGCAAGTCCCCTCTGTTATGTTTGGCTAGATTTTGCATATTTTATGCATGTGCAAGAGGGATGGAACAACTCACTTTGGGTGTGTGATCGGCACCTCCAGGATGAGGTCTTCAGGGATCTCAAACAGCTCAGGATCATTTCCATTGGCTTGCAGGAGGAGGGGCAGGACATCAAAACGGCCCTTTGGAGCTTTCCATCCAAGCTGCATGCAGATCTAGTGACCAAAAGCAGCATGCGAGAAGCTGAGTGCAAGTGAATTTTAGCTGATTTACTGCACCGACTTAAAAATAGAGCTCGGCTTGTGTACCTCGGTAAATTCAAGATTAGCAGGGTCGCCCATGATCTGTCCATCAGGCTGTTTATAGCCCGCGTAACGAATCAGCTGACTGTTCCACACTCGGAAGTCATGTTTGCCATCTGTCCTCTGAGGAAATATGGTGATGGCCGACCTGCAAAAAACAAAAAAAAAATTTTTTTTTAAAAAGGGCATTAACAATGTGTATAAATATTCAGGACATTTGCATGTTTACTGCATGGGATTGTTACTAGCCTCAGTAATAATCCTGAAAAACACTTAGAACAAAACGCTCAGAGAACTAAACTGTACCACAGCAATATCACAGATCAATAGCATGCTGATCTCTGCACAGATGAAATAAGGGGTTGTACAACAAAACATACATGTTTAACTACAATAATCCACAAAATTGCTAATAAATGGTTGATATTATGCATGTAATCTCTGCCGTGTTATGTCAAAGTGCTAGTAGCAGGACCAGCGCTTAAGTACGTTTGGTCTTCTCTACATCCCAGTGGTGTTTTAATGCCATGACCGCATGACCGTGTAAAAGTCTTGTTAATACTGCTAAGCTGTTTGTAAGTCGCTGAGGAGGCAGGGCAGCTGGTGTGAATCTGGGCCAGTTGTGCTAACAGTCTACATCCACAGGAAACAGTGTCTTAGCTTGGCTTTGGCATAAATAGTGAAAGCAGCAATCCGTACAGTCTGATTCATTTTTCCCCTTTTGTGGGCAACATATCGCATGTAAAGAACAAAAAGCTTAAAATGAGTCCGGATGGTACCACTTTCTGATATGGCACCCTTTGTAAATGAGTAATAAGTTGTAACTGATAGTTTGAGTACAATAAAACTGTTCATCATCAATCATTCAACAATGCATTATAGATCATAGCCCCTAAATTGGGTTGCCCGGTTGTGAAACTCTCTTTGTCTAGTTGGATTATTTGACCATTGATTTCATTTTCTGAACCAAAATCCATCCCATTGAGAAATGCACTTATTAGAGCTATTATTACTAAATACCAGCAAATAGGATTTTCCCCACCCAACAATTGGTCTTATTAACCACTAAAGACTTGCTCTACTATCTTACAATACAGGTAAGATGAGTAAATAATCAATGAAACCATCCATTAAACCCCCTTATTCACTAACTCACAGCATTCATTGTCTTATGCTATCCATTTAAAATTCATTCTCTAATTTTCTGCATATGATCTCTCAGTTTACAAATATTTACTGCACTGCAGGCAAAACATTTCACCATGAAATCCACCACCTGAAAACTGGAGTCGTCTGCCCTCTTTTTGTAATGTTGACAGGTGATTCGGAATAAGCAAAAGTAATTGCAAAACTACTGCAACATGTTGCAATGGCTCCATATGTTTATTTATGCGCGTGCGTTTATTTATGTTAAAGCTAGCTAGAATGAGAGAGCTGCCATCCAGTCAGGATGTGCTGGAGCTTATCAACATGTGTATCCGAGCTGTCCCTCCGAAGGCCAGGCTAGGCGTAGTAATGAGTCAGAAGCTATCCATCATCCAAGAAGTAAATACAAGGTGTCACATGTGATTAGGCGTTGGCAGAAAAAGTGAGCGAGCAGTGCGCAGGTCTGACAAATGACTGCTTGTTAGCGAGGTCCGCCGCCTCACCGACGGGGCGATGATTGGTGCCGAGGCACTGACAGACAGGCAGCAGATAGTGTCAGAGACAGCAGTAAGAGACGGAGCGCACGCTGACAGATGGGACAGTGGGTCAAGTCAGGGTAGTCAGAGAGGGAGAGCAGTGATGAGATACATGAAGCGACAGATGGGGGGGAAGAAGTGTAGTAGTCGGAAGAACACTAGCAGAGTGGAACAAAAAAGAAACGAGACTTAAGTAAATAGTTGAGCAGTGTGCCTGCGAGTGTGTATATACAGTATATGTGTGTGTTTACCTCAGGTTGCCTTTGTTGGTGGCATACTTGATATGGTTACAGATGTAGTTGTACATTCCATGAGCTGTTGTGCAGTCTCTAGCATCAAAAACCTGGAAAACAAACGCGAACATGAACCAGGCTTACGCTCAGTGAAGTGTTTTAAACATATAGGCGTGCTCATACATTTACATATCCCTGGAAAAAAATTCTTCTTTCTTGTGTGTGCCCTTTTCAAATCATAATGATCACTGCAATCACCCAATCAGAAGTTTACATACCCTTGAATATTTGGCCTGAAAATATATACACACAAGTTGACACGCGCACGTTCAAATGGCTATTCAAGGTAAGTTTCCATGCCTGTGACTTTGTTCGATTGTCAACAGTGCCTATGTATAGTTTCTTGGCTCTGCATATTTCATCCAGAGCTGCGCTGGTTTTACTGAGCCATGGGAGAAGCAAAAGAACTGTCAAAAATCTGCGAGAAATGGTATTTACACGTTATTAAGCAGTACAATGGTATCCAAAGGTTTGAAGACGCCAATTAATACTCAGTTCTAGTTCTCAGTTCAGAGTTTCTTTTATCAGAGTTTGAACTAGTTTCAAACTCTGATAAAAGGTTGAAAATCTGGGGTTACGTTCATCCCAAGACACAGACTTCTCTGGAAGAAAAGTGGTGTAGCTGTTTCAAAGTGAACAATAAAGAGGCACTTGAACAAAAATTGACTGCATGGCAAGAAAAGAAAAAGCCATTTTTGTCCCGATGCCACAAAACAACCTGCTTACAATACCAAAGAGCACCTACACAAACCTCAAAACTTTACGGTCACAACCACAAACATTACATTTGGAGAGGAGTCATCACGGCCAATGACAAAAACTACACCCTCCCTGCTATGAAGCATGGAGGAACATGTGTGCGGAAATAGTGGCGGACAATTCACATTTATTAGCCTGACAGCTGTGCATGGGACGCACTTGGACTTTCCATTGTGACACTGATCCAAAACACAAGGCCAAGTCAATCCTTTAGTGGCTACAGCAGAAAAGAGTGAAGGTTCTGAAGTGGCCATGACAGTCTTCGAGATCAGTATCCTCTCAAACAGGCATTTCATGCAAAAAAAAAACAAACAGACAAACAAGAATTTATGGAAGCTGGAGGCTTTTTGCCAAGAGGAATGGGAAGCTTTGCCATCGGAGAAACTTACAGTAAGGGTATTATACAAAAAGTGAGAATGTGACAGAATTCATCTTGAAAACGATCCACATTACTTAACATCGCCACGTGCTATGAATATATATTTTCACAGTAAGTTACCTGCAGTTTGGACCACTGGATCCTCCCTACACATCGGGCAGCATTTCTCCAGGCGTGCTTGGCTCCATAAATCAGTTCAGTGTCTTTCAGCTGGTAAGTTCCTGAAGCCTCGATCTCCTTGGTCACCTCCTCCAGCCTGTCCACGTGGGCCTTAGAGCCATACCTGTAAGCAGGACATGTCCACAATAACTACATAACTTAATAATACAACACCAATGATACTAATACTGTACTTGCTCCATCTTCTTTACTCTTTTTCTATTTAATTAGGCAAATATTACCCATCGTGTTATTCTTTAGGTAACTGTTACCTTTTGATGGAGGTGTAGTACTGGTCTATGAAGTCAGTGGCCAGTGGAAGAAGCTCCTCTTTGCTCCTGACCTCATCTGGTTTGCGGACGTGCTGGTTGGGTATCATCACAGAGCCAATGCACACATTTTCAGAGCATATCGGCATCTGAAAATACAGATAAGATAACAGACAACAGAAGTTTGTTTGTTTTGTTTTTTGGGATGAATTCTGCTTATTACTGTAGAACCAGGTGATCGTGGCATATGGTACAATGCTGATAATGTATCTGCAAATATGCACAGAAGTTACTTTCCAGCACAACACCGCACTAACAGAAGACACCGCATTGGCTCATTGGTGTGCAAAACAAGACGCATAATTAGTTTTATTGGACAAACATATTTCAGCGGTCCTCAGGATTCCTGTTCACTCACAAGAGCCTGTGTCTGCATCCGTCGCTGTGCGGTGATTGAATGCTTCATGGCATCCTCTTAATTTACCAAAGACGGGGCTATCACATTACCTTCTTTCTCTATTCATTTTAAATTAACTGGCTGGGTCTTGCTTCTGCTTGATATAAAACAGACCAGGGAAATGCCTGAATTGTATTTTAAACAAAAGGAATTAATTAAAACATTTCCAGTCCAGTTTCTTTGTTTTCATGTTCCTCTTTTAGCTTCAACTGTTGTGTGAACTGAAAGAAGGTGCTAACACTCTCACGGTGTCAAAAGCACTAAAGAGCCCTGTTTAACATCAAATTAGTTGCTGCTCTTAAGCTATGACAGACGAATTTCCTAACAGGTAAACATCTCTTTCATTACTTTTGAGGATAAACAAGAAAAGGGGGTCAATATAAAATAAACCTAAATTTATATGTAAGGCCGACAAGCCATTCATAGATGACATCCATCAACACTGAAAGATTTTATAATTTACCAACTTAAAGTTGCAGTTTTATTATAATGTTCTACTTGGTCCAAATAAGAGGTCATTTTCTTTTTATTCCAGCTTCTTCAGACTGAATGCGTGCAAGGGATCATAACTGTTTTACAATTTCTTTCATTATATCGTTCACACATGGCTGGCACGCATTATAATGAATGAGTAAGTGAATGAGTCACGTATTGGTAGCCTTCCATTAAGCAGAGACAGGAAGACAGAAAGAGCGAGGAGGAAAGACAGAAAATAAGAAAACAGACAGATGCAGAGAGAAAATTGCTCATAGCTGAGAGCAACCTTGTGTGGTCAGTTTAATATGATTAGAGCTGAAGTCAGCTGTCACTTTGGTTTGCCTAAATGCCTTCACCAGCTTAGAGAGAGGATCGACTGAGTGAGCGAGAGTGGACGACAGAAACGATAGCGCAGGCGTGCAGTCAGAGAGGAAATTTGACAATGACCCCGCTGCTAAACTACACTGAGCGACACACTCGCACTATCCAAACACTCTGACGTGGACCGGCAGTCTGTCCAAAATAAACTCCCCACCCCCGTGTCCCTTCCAACAAGTCCAAACCAGAAGCAAGAAATCTGTTGAACGAGACAACAAACACATCATAGGCAGTCAAACAAAAAGGAAAATGGGAAAGGAAATGGAGTTGAAATAAAACAAAGATAAAAATAAACGGATAATTACAAAGAAAAAAGGGGTCAGCTAAGAAAAGATAATTGACAACAAGAGGAAGGACAACAAAGCTGAGGCAGAAAAACAGAAGAACGTAAGAGGTGACAGAGTAAAGGGGGGAAATGGATGAGTAGAGCAGGGAGTGTTAAAAATAAAACAAAGGAATCACTTGTGCTCCAGCACGTCCGCTCATCATACCGCTCTGGGCATTCATGCCAGCCAGCTGTCCTTTTCGAAAAAGACGGATCATCCTCGAATATAGCAGCGTCTGTGATATATAATAAATCTGAAGATGCTACTACAGGCCATTCATTGGGATGCACAGCCTGTTCGATAAGTCACCAAAGTAATTAGGCTGCTGTTTGCTGTTTACGAATGGCTGCAGTGTTTTGGGGGGTGAATGCTTAAACAGCGGGGTTCACCTTGTGCCTGCTAGACTGGCTTACTAACTAGAGGAAGAAACTTTGCTGGCAGCATGATTAAATGGGAAAAATGGACAGAGTGGTTGATGGATGAACGGGGATGAGAAATCAATTTTATTACCAAAGTGCTTTTGGAGTTTTACCCGCAAACTAAGTTTTTGAAGGTGACCTTATTTCGCTTTTCAAAGTTACCATGAAGGTAGAGACTGTCCTCTGGGCCCCCCACCCAAAAAACACACGTTTTTCCATTAAAACAACACCTTAGTATGACAGTTGGCCATCAAGAGCAAAGGAGGAAATAGTGTGAAACAATTATATAGCCCTACAGCCTTATTGGGCGGATAGATGGATTGTTTCTTGTTTCCAACCAGGTTTCCTGACTATGATTGTCTTGAACCTTAACCAAGTGTAATAATGACAACCCTAAAGATCCCCTAAACTTAAAGTTGCCACTTAACTCAAGCTACAACGTCCTTCTAACCATAACCAAATTGTTTTGTGTCTAAATTCAAACCAGGCCCTAACCTCAGTGATCTAAGATCATAAACCTGCTTTGTTTTAGAAGGGGACACAATCAACAACAAAGAATGTTTGTTGATTGTGTCCCCTTGGGTTTAATTGTAATAACTTTGGTGGTCTCCTTGACTTTTGCTCTAGTGCAGTAAACAACTCAAAATGTTCAGTTTCTCAATACTTTATGATATTACACTCAGTGCTTTCTAACCAAAATCCCATTAGCATCAGCTAATGAGACTTTGTTTAGTGCTTGTTAGCCTGCTAAACATCCGTATGTTCACATTGTGAGCAAGTTAGCATGGCAATGGCCACTTGAGTGCAGCCTTACAGAACAGCTGCTGTAGATTCTTGTTTGAATTGTTCTGTAATGGTTATGAAAATAGCTGCTGCTAAGATTATCATTTTTTTCACTGAGCTAGTCGTGCTACAGATATACGTTACATAATATCTGGCAATTTGGATAAAAATATCCACCAAACGTCACATGTTGGATTTCTGAGTTTTCTGACAATGCTGCGTCATTACATGACCATGTGAGCCACTGTAATGATCATGTGAGCTGTCCTCTTATGGTATTTTAGTGAATCTGTTGTTCCATGATCTTTACCCAGATTGTCCCTAACCTCCCTGCTTTCTGACTAAACAGTAACAAGCTAAATCATCACCATTTTTAGAGCGAGAGCTCTCTAATGTATGAATAGTTAGTGAGAAGCAGAGAAAATGCACGCCACGCTGTGCTATTATTCTTACTTGACTTGCAAATTACGTGTTACTAAGTCTGCAGGCTGAATGTTTTTGCAGTCAACCGATATACTGTATCTTCCGTTCATCAGTGCCTTTGAGGCACGATTAAAGCTACATATATCATGTCATGTACCATTTTTGGTCTTGCTGCGCTGAAGTGCATTTTATCGCCAAAAGTTTCTAATATTTTTGGCTCTTACTGATGTCTTATAAAACTTACCATGTAATTAAACTGACTTTGATAAACTATTAATCACGTAATTTTCAAAGAAGTTAATGATGGATAAACTATGATTTTTCACTTAAGAAAATAATCAGCAGATTAATCGATAATGAAAATAATTAGTTAGATAATTAGTTGCAGCCCCAGAGTCAACAGTAGCCTCACCAGAATTTTAAATAAAGTTGTTTTTTTATTGGAGGCCCGTTGTGTTGCATTGCATTACAATTTCATCATGCAGGTGTTTTCATTTTTCTGGTGACTTGTTTCCAGTAGTTTTCATCCTTTTCATTTTTGTGAAAGGTGTCAAGGCATGAAGAAACAATGGCACCTGACAGTCTATTTGCCACTGGCATGGAAACCCCAGCTATTATGGGCTGACTTGAATCATGACATCAAAATCTTTCTCTACCTTGTCAGGATGGCTGTCTCACCGACAAATGTAATATGCTGCAGTAGGCCTCTCACCATTAATTGAACTCATTTCCATATGCCTTACCTTGCTGGAGCTGTGGTGGAGTGTGTCGCTGTAGATGGTGCCAGTCTCCCAGTTCCTGATCTTTAGGAAGCGGGGACATTTGGAGGGGCTGCCGTTCTGCAGTGTCTTCGTGGGTGAGGTCCTGCCTTGGGCCGGAGGCTGAAAAGAGCATACAGACACTTAAGTACTGCGCCTGGTTAATTTTGAAACATCTTGGGTGCAAGGTGAATAAGTTGTTTCTGATTGGGAGTCACACTGAAGAAAGCTGTAGCTCTCTTTTCTGGATTGGATTGGAGTGCTGAAATTACACATTCATTGGCAGGTTTAAAGTGCGAATAACATGAATAATATTTGAAAGCATTTTTAACAGGACTTTTACGACCATTGTGAAGCAAAGAGCTTTCCCCGTGGACATCCAGCTTGTTTTCAAGGAAAATCAGTTTGTCTTTGTGCAGAAGTCTCTCTCACACCGACTTGTGCACAGAAACCACTTACATTCTCTCCTCCTTCCATTTCTGTTTTATTTCACCACTCCAGGACAAAGGCAATCAGCATTTAACAGCAGGTTGATGGCAAGCTAACTCTTGGCTCACTGGGTTTTCCAATACTGTAGCTATTGACTGATGAATGCCTGCAATTTAACTCCAAAACCAACTGTAAGCCTTCATAGAGAAAGGCGCCGAATGATTGCCTAAGATCAGAGCAATCAATACCACACCTTGGAAGCTCTTTCATCATCTCCTAAGGCATTGTTAATTGCACGGTAGAGCTGCATCTGAAACAGCAGTGACACAATCATCATGTTCTCCGGGGAGATGAATACCAACAGTGCCACGCCAGTTGAGTGTCATTGTCATTTTCTGGCCTCTCAAACAGCAGTGAGGAGAATTGAGTTAGGTTTTGCACACACTAAAGAGGAAAGAGCTTAGTTCCTGTGTGTTCATGCTCCAAGAGCAGTAACCCCCACTGTGCCGCTCAGATATGACACATTGTTATCACTGAGGTCGTGGACAGGAAGAAAGATCGCTGTACCGTAAAGAGACTCTCAGTCAAACGGGCCAAGAAAATCAGATGCAGCGTTTTAAAGGCTTGTTGATGTAAAAAAAAAAAAAAAAAAAAAAAAAAAAGCAGAGCGGTTGTGCAATTGAATATGAACATTAGGTTTGTCCCTCACTGACCAGAAGCTATAGCTTTGACATTTACATTTAAGAGTCACTTTTCTATTAATACCACATGCAGGTTCAGAGAGGCCCGTTTAACAGCTTGTAAATGTCATTTGACTTTTTTTCTTTATTTATTCAAGTATACCGAATTAAATGTCAGAGTCACTGCAGAAAGGACAAAGTGAAAAACATACATGTCAGCAAAGTCAGCTATTACATTATTGCTAATCAAATGTATGTGTGTGTGTGGGGGGGGGCATACATAGATCAACTGAGATAAAGAAGAGAATTACATGTCAAATATGATTATACACAAATGGTCCAATTGACTTTTTGCTCCCCTGAGAAGTGACTGTCCAATCATAGCCTAGCCACCGAAACCAGGAGCAGCAGATCTGTGCTGGGTTGCGTCTGAAATCACTCCCTCGTTTAAGCATTCGCCACTCTCTCTATAAATGACAGTCAGTAGATTATTAAATAATGAGCAGTAAATTGAAATTTGCACACTGGCTTATCATTTCGTGCCCTTGCTAATCTCTATAAATAGATACCTGCGTATGAATGCAGAGTCTGTAGACAAGGGGCCGACATTCTGGCATTGTGGGTGTTCTGGTTTGCATTTCCAAGTAGTGTTGACATAATTGAGCAACAGGATTGTTGCAATTAGTTGCAACAATCCTATGGAGAGTAAAAGAGGTCTAACGAATTGGCCAAAATGCAATCTTGGAACACATCAGCTAGTGTCTGACAACGGTCTGGCTTTTTTCAATATATATATATTTAGCTTAGCTTCTTTATCTGCATTGATATGCAGATATCTGCTCATAGAGAAGTGTCCCTCATCAATCACGTGTATTGGCTCGGATACCTGTTTTTTTTTTTTTTCTCAAATATCCATTGCCCCCAGAGACGACAACCGATGTGCTCCCAAATTGCGTCCTCACTAACTGTAGAGCTGTAGAGTTGCTCGTTGCATCTGTAAAATGTTCGAGCATTGCATCATGAGATTTTTTTTCATTCTACTCTGTGATTTTTGTAGGAACTATACAGAATAGTAAACAGATTTACACACACAGAGTTTGGACAGAAATAAAAAGGCAATTGAGGTTAGTAATATGGACAGAATAACCAAAACTTGCTGCCAAACCAAAGAGCACACCCTTCATGGTAATATTAGTTTGTATAATCACAGGTAACTTTTCCAAAAGTCCTATCTGTGACTGGAGCGTGTTCCGATCACGTGGTACATAAGTTCCCTCTGAAGTCGACTCCACAGGGTATTCAGTCATTTTAAGTAAGATGCTAAACCTTAGTAACAATCTTTGTCCCTTAGTTTAGCTAATGCATACACTTCAGCCTGTTTTAATGGCACAGTATTCCTCCGTGCAGCCCATGCGGGCAGCTGTTGAGCACACGTACGCGTTGCGCAGCATCTTTAATCCCATCATGCCTCAATCACCAGGCCTCAATGTCAAGAATAAGGTGTGGATGTAACAGAGAGGAGCATCCACGGAGATGGATACAAAGATAATTGAAGCTAATCTGATGAGGATAATTTCATAATGGGGCAGAATTACCAAAGTCTTTCTGGTAAATGTGGTTATGCAGTTCCTCTTTCACCCATCAATTAAAAACCTCTGATAGGAAATGGAGAGCGCAAGACAGCGGGTAGACCGGGAAAAGATGAGATGAGACTGACTGACAAATGAAAAGAGATGCTGTATTTGTTAAATATTTATATGGTTTAGTCATGTTTTTAAAGACAAGTAAATTTATTGTTTGTCAATTGGCACCTTATTCAGAGATGATTAAGCCATTGCCTGTTGAAAAGGAGGCGTAGAGGCATATTCTATGTTTTTCAATGGATCATCAAAGGTGGCGTCTCCAGAGCTCACTAGCTGGAGGAATTTGACAGAATATTCTGGCACCTTTCCTTTCTGGCAGGCTTATTAAACATTAAATTATGCAGAAGCAGAAGCTCAAGCTGGAGGCACATGGACAATCCTTCAAAGTGAGAGAACTAATTTGCAGCTCATCGATATGTCACTCGTATTTAATCAAAATTTGACTTAAATTTTCTTAAACCATTCTCCCTGTGCTTTTTTTTCCTCTCTCAAATTAACGGTGTCTGACTTGAGTCTGTCGAATTGAACACTCAGTGACGAGCCATCAAAGTTAGCATCGGTGTCTAGCAGGAGAACTCGCTACATGATTCCACTTCCCAAAAATACCTTTGCACAAGCACATTTGTTTCCACAGCCAGAGCACGCACAACCAGGAAAGACATATGGCTTCTTATCACATCATACATACATATCCTCTCTAACCACCATCAAGCATGCGTCATCCACATCCTCCCTCACTTTCGCACAAATAATCTCACAAACATGCACATTAACACTCTCTTCTCTTCAGGTCTGAGGGGCTGGATCATTTCAACGGGGGCCACAATTGATGGAGAGAGACGGATCAGCAGCTGCACGCATTCATTATGCCTCCTGGGATCATTTCGCCCCATCCGGTCCCATTGATGGGCTCGAGCGACGTCACAAGTGGGTGGATAACGCAGACCATGTGCAGATTACGACACTATCGCTGTCACAAACACTCCTGTCAGACCTGTGACCAGACACTTCTGTGTGGAAAGCATAAGCTGGATTTAATGCTGCACCAGCTTTGCCCCGGAAGAATCTAATGCCTAGGTGATGGGATCTTAGGCAATGGCTTTACTACTATGTGCAAAGACTCAACACAGATGTGCGTGCTTGGCTTCTGAAAGCACGGAAAGTGCCAATAGTGTGGATTATTGTACAAGGCTAAAGATCCAGACAGACAAAAGAAACTATGGATACACGTGTATTATACAGCTGCAGAGAGACAGCCAGCTAATGAACACTTGCACACACAGACAAAAAGCCAAAGGATGTTCAAGTTATGGATCTAAGTAAGTAGATGAGTAAAAGAGATCATGTTTAAGCAAAAGTTGTGAAAAAAAAAGTATTTCATTTTACCATGTCAGTTCCAGCATTGTTGAGCACCACTGGCATGTTTTCCAGCATTCTGTTGTTATCTGACGCCAGCTGGGGTGACGTGCCGTTTCCCACACCAAGGTCCCTAGAAGTCACACACAATTTTCTGTCAGCTGTGCACACATATACAAATATATCCAGAACTTTCTTCCATTTATACAGAGAGAGAGAGAAAAAAAACTTAAATCAGGATTCCCTGCACAATTTCTTAAGGCTCTTCATACGCACATAGGTATTTTCTCTCTTCAGATATTAGTGGAGCTCCGTTTGGATCTCTCAGACTCTGACTGCTTTGCACTTGTTGTGGTGCTGCAATGGGACCACCCGCTCAAACCTGCTTGTCACTATAGATCTGTTCTAACCGGATTCTGACAGGAAGTGGGTGTAAACATAAAGTGCATTGCATATTTGGCCCTAGCTCATTCAGGAAACTACTTTAGGTTTTTCATCACAAGCTCAGTTGTTTGGCTTTAGCTTTGTATTTAGATTGGTAACAACAGAGCCAAAGGCAAATGTTGGCTTATTTTGATATTTTAAACAGATATGATTGCACAAAAGAAACAGTATATTGAATGTAAGAACACACTTTAGGATACAAACGGCTGCCATTCACTTACTAAATATAAAAAGAAACAGGGTATGATCGGTGGGAGATCTTACTCTGAGCTGTAACTAAACAATCCTAAGAGACTAAAGGAGAAAGGGGGAGGGGAAATCCCTGTGGCAATGAATAAATACGGAAAACCCATTGGCGTGTGATTTCAAGTTTGCATTCCTCCAATGGAAAACGCCCACATACATATCGCCCCTCACTGTCTTTCATACTCTACCCCCCCCCCCCCCCCCCCCCCCCCCCCCCACCCCCCCCCTTCTCGTGCGCTCGCGTCCATGCTAAATCCTCACAGGCATCCCTTCTCCCTTTCACACTCCTTGTCACACTGCATCTCTTTATTGCCACAATTTGCGAGAACATATTTATCCCCACAATTCAGAGGTGGAGCTCAGACATGCATAAACATCGGGAGAAGTTGTATGCGTCACCTGTCATTAGCTCTAACCTGTGACATTCGTCGTCATCAGCCCCATGCTGGATTTTGAAATGGTAACAGCTTCTCTGGAAACAGATATAATGTGTCTACTCTATTCCAGGCAAATAGTTATCAAGAAATAATTTGAGAGCTGTTTGCACAAGTGTGCTCAGAACAAACATTATCGATGATTCTCTTTATGATTAGCTTCTAATTATAATTCCTCAGAAAGCCTTCAAGGCTAAAACAGAAGATCAAATTTATTTTGCTGTCTCCTCAATCATGATGACCAAATTATTGCTTAAAACCCAATTTCTGAGACTTCATGCTTTGAGTTTTTTTTTTTTTTCCTAAGCACGTCTCCTCATGAATCACTCAAAGTGTATTTATGAAGAAGAGGAGGATGCGCATGGATTGGTCAAGAATGAGATATTGATTCATGGAGACTGTAGCCTCAATTTGATTTCAATTGGTTGTGGGAGTACAATAGCAGATAACTGAGACGCCAATATCAATAGTACACTGCAGACCATTTAGACAGTGTTAGTGATGGAATATTGGCTGAGACCGTGAAGCCCCCAAGAAAAGACAGTCCAGAGTGGTCACCATATGTGAGCCTTCCTACACTGCTGCACCTGACCTTCACGACAAAGAGAGACTGTTGGCAAGAAGGTTTGATCTGTGCAAACTGATAAAGAGTGGCCTGTGTATGGTTTGTGTTGATCTGCTATGTACGTAAACTGACAACACAATGAACAAAAAAAACAATCTTAAATGTAGGTGAAATAACCTAAATCCTGATCCAACACAGGGAGTTGCATTTAAAGTATGTAAAACTGCCATAGGCAAGCAACACTGTGTCTGAATTTGTCCCAGTAAAAGAAGAATAGCAACCAAAATAGATGAATGTCATGTTTAATTGAGCTTTTCTAGAGACCAGTGTGCAGACAGTGAGTACTTGGCCCTATACAGAGTCATATTAGATGAATGAGAGCCTGTGGTTGCTAATGCAACACAGCTGTGTCGGGTAGTTTGGGGACTGCAGTGTGGCAAGGTGAGCAGGGAGACTTTCTTTTAATCAAAGGAGCAGGTGTAGGCTCTTGTGTCTTATGAAGAGTTCTTGACCCAAATCCTGATTCTAATTCTACTAGTCTTTAATGCCAACCTGCACTGTGGAGGACAGCAAGTACAAAGACACTTTGACTAAGGGATCAATAAGGTAGTATCACATCGCAAATTACCAGGCCACTTGAATCTCGGCATCCCTTCTTGCCACATTCCTCTGGCCTTCACCATTGATCTCCTTTTTGCTGTTCTTGATGAGGCGCAGCACCGGTTCGATCTCCCTCAGCAGCTCGTTGTTTTCCTCCAGCCCGTTGCACAGGAGAGCTCCACGGCCCCCGTCCCTCATCAGCAAGGGGTCCTGGGCTTGTACGCCTCCCCTTTGCAGGAGGGACTGGGTGATGGAAGGAGAGGACAGGTTCTCAATGGCCCTGAGCTGGGGTTCCTTGTTGACCTGCTGCTGCTGCCCAGGGCCGAATGGGCTGAGAGGGGAGCAGTGCTCATAGGACTTTGAGGGTGGGAAGGCAGGGCGTGTGACCCTCACTGTGCGCTGGCGGCCATCTCCAGACAGGGTGGTCTCCAGGTGGGTGGTGAAGCCCTCGGGGCCACGGAGTATCAGCACGGCGTGGCTCTCGGGTGACACGTTTTTTAGTGTCTCCAGGGCCCGTTCGTAGGACAGGTCCACTAGGGGCTTGTTGTTGACAGCCAAAACGATGTCACCCACCTGCACCAGGCCGCACTCCTCCGCCGCGCCCCCACGGATAAGGTCAGACACAATGACAGGCGGCTTGGCCACTCTCTGCTTCACCAAAAATCCCAGACCACCAACCTTCCTCTTGAAAAGACGCACTGAGATGATGTTGGGCTGCAGCTGGCACACTGTAGGCTCTGACTCCTGCATGGTGCCTGTTGTGTGACTGGGTGTGTGCGCGCTTGCTTGTGAGTATATGTGTGTCCCCAGGGATGTTTCTGAAAAGCAACAGAAGGAGAGGGAGGAGAAGAAATAGAACTTCTATTAGTTTTAGAGGAAATTACCGTGACTGCATGATTTGTTTACAGTGTGCTGATTTATAATAAGTCAAAGAGGGTATATGAGTCATTGTGTTTTCAGAAGGTAATATTACACAGATAATTAAGTCCTATTGAGCTGCACATGCAAAATATTGTTACGGACATGAAAAATCTATTATCCAATTGATTATACCTGCTCATACCTCTCTGTGTCAAAGTGTAACATATCTCAAAGTAAATATTGGCTAAGCCGCAGTACATGAAACTATAAGACAAACAGTGTTAACACAATCTTTGGGAAAGTGATACCCAAATACTGAGAACAATGTTGTGGTACTTCTTGTGGAATTTCCCTTGTATGCCAGTTTATACCTCTGTTCTTCACCATTTCAGAGGCAAATGTTGTATTTTGAACGCTCTTTGTTTGCAGATTAACAATTCAGCACAATCTCCTTTGGATATTTGAAATATATAATATTATATACTTTGTTATACATAATCATAGACTTTTACATAAAGGAGTATTTTTACACGGCAGGATTGTAACTTTTACTTCTGAGTGTTTGTTCAACCTCTGGCTTCCTCCATGCCTAAAAGAAGTTTTCCTCGATGAGTGTAAATATACAGAAGGGACGAGCACACACACAAATCATTCTTGCGCACCTCTTTATATAATCAAAATGCAACTTTTGAGCTGGAAAAAAAAAGGCATGCAAAGACTAAACCCCCGGAGCCCCATTACTTCATTGTGTCTGCACTTGGAGTGAACTTTACGCACAACACGCCCGCGATAATGTGTCGCACTCCCTTTGATGTTAGTTGTTCTTTGAAATGTGGTCGCGTGGGTGGCGTCGCATGGAAATGCAGAGTACGGTGAAAGGCTGGCCCGCGCGTGCTACGCAGTCGGCATACGAGGGCAGGCACGCTGCAGTTCAGCGCGTGAGGAATTCAGCACCAAGGTCAGCTCACGTCTGCGCAACAGACCCATCTCCGCACTCCGCTATCTGTCATGTCAGCTCCTCTGCAACAGTTCAGTGAGTTATTTATGCTTTATCTCTCTCCAACAAGCGGAAATTAAGAGGGAATGTCCTCAAATGACTTTGGCAACGCCAAAAATGTCAGTGTGTTCTCTCGGTGGCCACAAGTATGAATGTCCAATAGTTCATAGTCAACCCCACATCCAGTGATGCACGATGAAATCACACACTCACGGGGGGTCACGTCTTCGGTGCATAGCTTTAGGGGAAAGTGGCTAATGTTCATAAATATTGACCACAAACTGTCCTGGGGCACAGGAATAACTTAAGTGGGCGGCCCTTTAATCCTCACTCTTTGTAGCTGCGCCCTCCTAAAATGAGAAATTGCCAATAACCGATGTGAATATTGATGGGGATGTGCTCTGAATGTGAAGGGTCCAGGACGATTCTTTATTATAATGTCATAAATATTAACCACAGCCCACTCAGCTAAAGCCTGCACATATACGGATTCGCAGATGTCAATGATCATCACGCATTTCTACGTGTTGACAAATGATCACTGCTCCAACAACCAGGCTATTTGTGAAGTGTTCCTGATGTGTTTCTTGCTCATTCCTT
Organism: Nibea albiflora; assembly: GCA_014281875.1. Taxonomy (NCBI): domain Eukaryota; kingdom Metazoa; phylum Chordata; class Actinopteri; family Sciaenidae; genus Nibea; species Nibea albiflora. The sequence goes on from CM024801.1 coordinate 13,868,553, forward strand.
GAAGGGAAGGATTTCCTCTCACTGTGCCCCGAGCTTGGAGTTAGCATCTAAAAACATTTAGTACTTGAGGAGTCACACACTGCATACACACACTTCACATATTCTGACATTTAATCCACTCGGCGTGACACCAGGTTGCATTATTCCAAATGGTTGGTCTTCGTCACCTTGATCTTTGTGCCACCTATGCTACTAAACGGAACCTGGCCACGCAGGGTTAACAGGTCGGATTTCGTCCACACACCTGGCACGCAACAGCAACGAAACAAACTTGGAGTACAGATTTCAGACCTCTGGCACCACCACCACGGTACGGTAACACCAATTATAGATCAAAGGTGACACATGCAATATTTCCTATAATTTACGTCGCCCACAGCAAATAAGCAGCCATAGTATTGCGTGTTGCCACTAAGAGAAAGTCAGTAACCAATCTTCAAAAGAAAATTTAAAAAAATAGATTTACTGCAAAATGCAGATAATGAATAACATGATCTAAATAGAAAACACAGCGTTTACATGTAAGCATCCAGGGATAAGTAATTAAAATGTGTTGCTCTGCTCTTCTCAATGCAATCGGCAAAAATGCACAAGATGTTCCCACCGAGGCTGAATTTAAAGGGTATTTCCCAAAGCAACAAGTTCTGGCGACACTTTTTGGACAAAAATAAAACTAATAACACCGCCAATAAGGCTGAAAACTCCCATTTTGTGCATTTTTTTAAACAAAACGCATCCCGTCGTCGCTACAGGTTTGCACATTAGTTCAAGAACGCTCCATCCTTTCTCAGTAATAGCGCTTCAACGTCCTCATCCGGCGGGGGAATGCGCAGCCTAATTTTCAACAGAAAGAAAAATAAAAAATAATAATAAAGGCAGCACAGTGCATCAAAACAACGAATAACAACTTACCCCCGAGAGCAAGCTGCAGTGAACTTAAAACTCCTGCGCTCCCGAGTCTCTTCCTCAGTAGCGGCCGCACAGGTCTTTCATCCAAAAAACGTCTCCAAGTCACAGCGACGCGCTCTGCCTCTCTAGAGACGAGGCACGCTTGTGCCTTTCCGCGCACCGGGGCGCCTTATAAATACAGAGCAACGGGAGACACAGTGACGAGCTGGGAGAGAGCCGTGCGCGGGCATTTAAATGAACTGTGGGTGGGTTTAGTTATGTCGGCTATCGTCATCACTCAGCATGCAACAGCCGACTCTCCTCACAGAGCCTACTGTAGGCCTACACATGGAGGCAGGGGAGAGAGGTAAGATGCGTCGCTGCTTCAGCGACACTTTTAGTGTGATCCTGAACTCGCAGTGAAGTCGGGAGGACTAATTTGTGAAATGTTGAAGTGCAGAAGTTTTGAACCTTCTTTACTTCTTTTACATGAAACATTTATTTATTTATTTATTTATCTATTTATTTATTTTTGGACCCCAGGAAGACTAGCTCGTCCCACTTTGGTGACAGCTAAATTATGACATTATTACAAATAGATGAAGAATCCATTAAGTTCCTGTTGCTCAGCACACAGATACACAGAAGTGTGTTTATATTTAACCTTCATGCAAGAGATTAAAATATCTCAAAGCCTATAAATAAAACTAATAGCCTGAAAACAAATGAAATCAAACCTGAGCGATGCAACGAAGTATGTGCACGATGCATGCAAACACATACCAAGACAGAGACTGAAACGTCTGGCCGAGTTAAGGAGGAAGAGCCGGTCTTTTATGCTGCAGCAACTGATTGGCAAATGAGGAACAGCTGGTGGAGGGAAGCAGGTCTAGGTGTAGTATTTGAGAAAGTCTTGGTGATCATTTTGATATGATGTTGCCATGAATGAATGTGCAGGAGGTCTACCTGATCGCACATTGCACCGTGAGATTCTTCCTTCTTTCTAAGCCTACACGCTTCAGGAAACAAATTCTGAGTTTCTCTGCCGAAAAGCTGGACAAGAGTGACAGAGAGTTAGAGGTGAAAATTGATACCACCAGCAGGAACAGCACACTCCCAGTAAAATCACAACTCGTAGCCTCTGCTAATGTTCATACATCCAAAACCTACCACTATTTTTTTTAACCACAATTGGATTGCTTGCCATAGAATTTGGTTGAGACATTCGTGCCCCCCTCAGGATGAACCGTATCTGAACAGAGCAAGGCTTTTATGATGACACATTTGGAGTTGAGGAATAGAAAATATACTTTTACAGTATTGTGTCATATTTCTACAGCAAATGTTGTTTTAAGAAATTGCCATCTGAGGTACACACACACACATACAAGCAGACAAACACAAGGAGACAGAAAAACGACAGGGAAAACACTCGGAAGGGAGGAGGAGACAAACAGCTTCTACGTGACAGTATGCGCACAGCAGAAAATAAATCAATGAAAGCAAGTGGCTGCAGACTCATCTTTTACACGCCTTTGTGTGAACAATTACATTAAAGATAAAACTATGCTCATAAACTGTGCTTATCTGTTACAAAGTGCCTCCCCTAGGGGTCACGATGGCCCCGGTTAAACAGAGGTGACAGGTTATTCTAATATTACTTATTTTAGAGCTCAGTGCAACATCTGACTCTCCTGCTCTGGCCATTCTGTGTTCGGATTGTGTTTTGATTTTTCAGTTCAGCTTTGTCTTTTCTGTGTGATGAGATTTTTCATCTTTCTTGGCTTTTATTTTTTTTTCTTTTCTCAACCTGTTGCTTGTTGGGGGAGGTGCTGACACACGCTGAGGCTTCTTTTTGAAAAGCTGCTGTGTTAACAGCAGCACCAGCTGTCACTGTCATAAGCAAAGAAACAATTTAAATCCAGAAATACCATTTTAATTGTACCTTTTTAAACATTTTATACTAATTTCAAAGACAAAATCACTCAACTGACTAATCTGTGTGTTTTTTTACTATCACGGCTGTGAAATGTACATATATTTTTTTATCCTATATCCTTTCAGGTACAACTGCATTGCCCTTTTCCCCATGGTGTTTACAATATTATGTGAGCACTTCTTCTGTGTGACCTATACGATTACAACCTAAGCTCGAATGAGTTTGAAATATATTTTTAAATACATTAACTCTGATGAGTGTAAAGAGCATCAATTTCCAGTATAAGATAAATAATGAGCTGATTGCTCAATTTAAAGTAAAAACGTACAAACACACTGATGGTATGATGAAATGTCCTCATGATTAACTGGAAAGTGTCAATCTCGGTTTGATTAGTAATGACCTTAGTCTAGGATCCACAGACAATTATGGTTTATTTAAAAACACATGATTATAATTTCACACTACATTCTCAATTTTCATTTCAAGCATCAAACTTGTGTTTTGTTTTTGTTTTTTTGTTTTTTGTTTTTGTTTTTTACCAAACTGACAAATTTTAACTGTTATTGTGTATTTCCATCCGCTTACGTTGCTATCAGGTTTTGGACACACTGAGATAAACAGCTAGTGGAGATAATTCTCCGGTCGGTCCAGTTGCTGTTGCAGAAGACGAGGGTGTGATAGTAATTTCGGTTTCAGTCTCTAGTCTCTAGTCTCAGCCTGTGAGGTACCAGGCCCTTTTGTTTTTTGTAAATTACCATGCCTAGAAACACACCAACGGGGGCGTCGGCGCCGATACCTGCAACAGGTAAAGACATTTGACTTTTGAATTTCCGGCATTTGCTGCCTTCTCTAATGCAAAACTTGTGATTTGCATAAAAACAGGTAAAGGAAAACAGCCTTGGGTTTGGTTTGTGTAACATGCTCTTAGACAGGATCTGTAATCCCTATAAACATATTTGCATATGAATGCAGAGACATTGGCCATTGCCCTCTGAGGCTAAATCGTGGTCAGGTGATAACTAATGGGTTCCGAGAATGTGACACATGTAGCTCCTGTTGGACAACTACATGACCTTTTGGTTGAAGAGCACTTTGTGTAACCCCCGTAGGTCGCCCATCCTCCCTCCTGACGTAGTCAGCCATTATAATAACTTAGCCTGACTCTCCATCCCTGCTACCCCGCTTTGGTAGGGATAACAAATGATGTGACTCTAGACATTACAGGCCCGCTTCTCTGCATGTAACCGCTAAGTGAGCCTTTTTTTCCCCCCCAACAGTTCTTAAGGTTCTCCCCAGAATAGAAAAAAAATAATTACCTCCATTTATCATAACAGGCTGAAAGTGGAGTCCCCCTCCTTGTGTTTTCTCTGTTATCTTGCAGATGACACACAGACATTTAGGTAGATATGACACCCGCTAGCACAACCAGAATTGAAGTGCTTAAGTTATTCAGATGTGCAGAGAGATATAATCTGGTGTTCAAATAGTGTGCGCTTATCCATGCATGATCAGCGAGATGAGACCGGCCTTTGCATCAGCTATGACTTGATCTGTCAAAACCTGGACATCATATATGTGCCGACAAGATTAACGGGGTTTAATGAAAAAGGAAAGGATGGATTTCTTTGAATCACTTTAACAATGTATCTTTAGACACACAGACGCACACTCTCATTCAGTACACGCATACACCCACATTCCACGGTCGGCCATGTCATTATGTCAATCACTTCCTGCTTGAGTGGTACCATCTGCCCTCTCACAAAGCCACGCACTATGTGGATCACTGTGTAAAGCCCCTGCTTAGCCCCATTACGTCGCACATTGATCAGAGTTAAGACTCCCTGGTTAAAATTACATCAGTTTCTTTGAGTGCATCTTCCCCTCTTCTCATTTTTATTGCCATTTAATGAGTGTGTGTTTTGGTACCACAAATCGTTTGTATATCCATCCAAAGCCTCGGGCTGGCCCTGTTCTGTGATCTGCTTTGTCTCGTTTTACATCTAACAGATTTCAACTGCACTCAGACCAGATCAGAAGTTTGCTCGTCAAAGGTCAAGGGGAAGGAGGATGCAGCTCTCCATCTCTGAAAGCTTCTTCCCTCAAGCAACGACGGTCCCGACCAGCCATTGAGCTCTAGCCCATTTCAACCTAGCCAGACTCATCTGAAGTGTCAACAACGATGTCCTGCCTTCAAGCACTGACTCCTGACAACTGGTCTGACGGGTTCATCTTTCTCTCCCTTTGACAGGAGTTGAGCAGCAGCCATCTGAACGTACGGAAGCTGTCTGTTTTTATAACACTGTTATATGTCCTGACATTGTCACTGATGTGTGACTGTGTTAGATAAGAACAAAATACTGGAATCCTACAGGAACATTTTCTAATGTCTAAAAGGTCAAATTAAGCATTGTCTTGGCAGTCAGTGAGTATTTATCTTTATAGGGAAGTATATGGGAAGCAAGTAAAGGAAAGCTTATACGTACCATGGTGGTTTATGGGCTTAAGGTCCTGACCAGGTCCTGGCCATTTCTTTTCCTCAACTGCAAGTTACTACATATCTCATTCACCCATTCACACTCAAAGCGCTTTTATATTTATATATATATATATATATATATATATATATATATATACATATATATATATATATATATATATATCCAGGCATATATCCAAGCATCCAGGCATAAATAATCCACGACAACTGCATATATTCTGCTCCTCTCAACACTTTATGAACAGTAATAATAATTAAACATTCAGCTTATAGTTCAGATTGTTCTCACAGACAGTCGAAGATAGTTGGTGCCTACAATGTGAATGCATTCCTGAAGTATGATGACATGACACAGGTCTTGTTAACAAGCGGAGGTGAGGATTGAATGAATATATGATGATATATGAATATCTGGCCTGGCCCTGTGCTGTGTATGTTTGTCTTGGTTTACCAGATCTAACAGATTTCAACTGCACTCATAGAAGTGATCAGAAGTTTTCTTGTCAGAGGTCAGAGTGCAGTGGAAACAGACTTCGCTAATAAACCATGTCATGCATCAAACATGAGACATTTAGAACATGGTAAATGGATTGTACTTATATAGCACCTTTCTAGTCTTCCGACCACTCAAAGCGCTTTTATACTACATATCTCAGTCACCCATTCACACACATTCATACAATGATGGCATTAGCTGCCATGCAAGGTGCCAACTGCTCATCAGTTCTAGGAGGTAACCATTCAGACACATTCACACACCGATGGCGCAGCCTTCTGGAGCAATTTGGGCTTCAGTATCTTGCCCAAGGACCCGGGATCAAACCACCACCACTAATCATCTAATTAGAGGTGGCGTGTGTGTGTGTGTGTGTGTTTAGCCATAGGAGCTATTTTGATTGCATGACTGTATTTTCATGCCCGCATGAATACATGTGCCAATAATTTCCTCAACACATGTAATGTAGAACGACAACAAGGGCGGCATGTATACCTGTGAATTTATGGTGAAATTACAGTATATTGTATAGTAGTAGTTCAAAGACAGTTATGTTTAGGACAAGTGCTCCATGTTTTGTTCCTATTGCGGCATTTAATTAAATAAATGAATGTGTGATAAATTGATTGTATACAATCACTTTATGTGTCAAGCGTGGAATCAATTGACGAGGGATGTATGATTAAAAGCATACTCAGCAATGCTCAACTAAAATACCTGTGTGAAGTGATTGCATGAAGGTCTGGGTGAATAAATACTGATTGTATAGAACTGTGCACCAAATTAGCTAATTAAGCAAAGCAATTCATAATTCTGTTTCAGTGCTTTCAAAAGATTGGTCCAGTATGTTGGTTTGCAGTTCTTCATTTTATTATGAACTAACTTAACTATTCAATGGATTACCATGAATTTAGTTTTGTTCATTTTGTTGTACATTCATGGTACCCAGATGATGAATCCTACTGACTTATTCATCCTTCTTCAATTTTCACTTTTTCTGTGAAATATTCCAATGTCTACTTGATGGATAACCACAAAGCTCTGTGCAAATATTCATGCTCCCAAGAAAAGTATAAATAGAATCGAATAAAACTCTGAGGAGGAAGAACGTATGGTTCTACCTTTAAAAAATATACATATGGACTTGTGCAATAACTTTCCAAATGTGTGCAGATGTGCATCCCTTATTACAGTATGTCCATCAGCTCAACTGCTGAACTTTGTCATTGTACAAATATATAATCATCTCCCTCGTTCTGACCACATTCAAGACAGGGTGGTTGCTCCTTTTCCACGCCACAAATCGATCAACCAGATCCGTGTCCCCCCGAACGAGCCAGTTCAAAGAGACGGTTCTTTTAAGTGAACAATGGGTGCTGGCTCCTGTCTATCTGCCATAGTGATGTGTCGGTCACGAACGAATCGGTTCAAAGAGTCGGCTCTTGTAAGTGAACGATGGAAGCCGGCTCCCGTCTCTCCGGATTGACAAGGTTCATACCACCAAGCAGGAAGCCAAGGCCTGCAGCGCCCGCAGATACTTTTCCTGAAGAAAAAAGTAATCATGTTGAAAGCACTGGAGAAATCAAAGAACATGATCCTGTGTTGCTGATGATCGCGTCCTCAACACCAACCAAGGAGTGGTAGGTAAACTGCCTACTGCAGCAGATCTGGGGAGGTGGTCACCTGAGGTCTCTGATGGGCCAAAACCAGTCTCTCCTGGACTTTCATAACATGGGACATCAAAGTAACTGGTCTGTAGTCATTGAGCACAGCTGGATGCTTCTTGAACAAGGCAGGATGTCTTCCACAGCACTGGAACCTTCTCCTGCATCAGACCAAGGTTGAATAGGTGCTGTAGCTTGTCTGCACAGGCCTCAGGACTCTGGGACTGATACCATCCAGGCCTGCTGCTTTGTTCCAGCGTAGTTTCTCCAGCTGTCTCTTCACCTGCCTGCTGGAAACAGTCAGGTGGGTGGGGGAGGTGACGAGGGGCTCTGAGATCATGGATGTGTGGGAAGGTGTTGATGGGGAAATGTTGAGGTCCATATGCGGGGTCGCCGGTCTAGGTCACAGATGTGTGGGGGAGAGCAAGGTGTGGGGGTCTGTGTGGCTCAGGGAGGGGTGAACTGTACTTACTGTAGTCAGCCAAAGTATCGTGATAAACTCATTATACCATAACAGCTATTGAACGGTAGCGTGTTGTGTTTACTGTTACAGAAGTAATATAACTGGTCTAGTAGTAGTTGCTGAAACAACTAGAAGATAGTAGTAGTAGTAGTAGTATAATAATTTGTGAAATATGAATAGTAGAAATTGGATAACATATAGTGTGCTCTTTCAGACACACTCAATTAGTCAGGTGCAGTATCACTTTCATCATTACATTGTACCATGCATGTTTCATTGTGTGAACATAATTATTATAGTATGATTCATAAATCTGCCTCACCCAGTGTCAAGGTATGAGACAAACTGTCTGTTGTTCTAACTGTTCCAACAGACACCTTTGGCAATCCACTGGTAAACATGTGTATCACCCATGATACTCACCACAAACAAATATTTTCACAAAAGCAGAGGTGTTACTACTATAATAAGCGATGACAACGTGACACTGAACCAACATGAATTGTAGCTTGCCTTTTAAATGTATTAGTTTTCCAATGTTGTGACGCTATGCACAACCTTGCCAGCATTAGGTTGTGCCAGCACCTTCGCATTATTCAAGTCGCTGTCCAAGCAACGTCTTTCCCACTGGATAGTGGGGGCTATTGCACTTGCGTACACCAGCAAGGGCCTTCAGCCTCCCGCTGGTCTTTGTGCACTTTCCACTAGGGGTCTAGCAACCTCCTGGGCTCTCATTAGGGGAGTTTCTATTTAAGAGGTGTGTGCTGCTGTGTGCTGGGCCTCACCCCACACGTTTGCTAGATTCTAAAGGTTGGATGTCCCGGCTTTGACTATGGCACATTCGGTCCTCAGTGCTGGTTCTTCTCTGAGCGTGGCTTCTCCTTTGTGAAGCAACACTGGGGACAGTCGTTTTTACAGGCATGTCTCGCAATTCTGGAGGCAGTATTTTTCCAGCTTCTCTGCTGCACATTTACACGTCGAGCAGGTCCACATGGAGGGATAGAGATGGGGAGCTCACCCTGCCTTCCTCCCTGTTGGTGGACTTCAGCAGCTTCGGCTTTTCAGCCAGGGCTGGGGCCACAAAGGCGTCGTGTTCCTCCTTGTCCTCTGATATGAGGAACAAGGCGTCATCGTCATCCTCTGTGAGGCCAACTTCCAGCAGATCTTCCTCAGGAAATGGGGGAGAACTGAGCTACTTGCACTGGGCATCCCAGTCGTAGCCAGTCGCTGTACTTCCCCAGCCATGTCGTCGTCTCCCTCTGCGGAAACGGGTCACGGTTCACAAGGCTAACTTGGCGGGCTCGACTGCATCTGAGGCTCTTGACTGCAAACACTTTGCAGTGTGCACAGGACCCAGGAAGTTAGGTAGGTGGTAGGTAGGTGTCCTTCCCAAAGATTTTATTCCTGCAGCAACAGAGCCAAGAGTCTCAGACTGAGATAAATGCTTCTATCACGGCTGCAGGAGGCCGCATGCCATAGCGAGACACTGAGTGAATATTATAAAGAAGAACTATGGATTCCTGCTAGATACTTACACATATGTAATTTATAAGTAAGTAAGAAGAGTAATTTAGAACCCATAATGTTGAATAGATTGAGTTTATTTCAAATACATACATGGGTAAGTAAAACATAAGCAATGATTATTTATTAGAGGATCAACAGGAAATAAAGGGAATAGTGTTGTTGTTTTTTTGTGAAGCCCTTCTAAAAGAACAAGTTTTAGATGACGACAGCATTTAAACAGGAAATGTCTGTCACACATTTTGCATCTGTCATTTTGATATGACTACCCATCAACTTGTAAGTGCAAGAGAAGTCTTGATTTTATTCATTTTTTCCCAGACTTCCCAGGTGTATTGCTCGAGGCAGATGTATATCACTCGCTCTATATGTTAGTTCTGTAGGCTTATCAAAGTTAAATTGCATTGCACTGCATTACCCAGCTGAAGAGACTGAAAGGACAGATGGTCGCTTTAATGTACATATCTGCTTTTTGACCAGTTCCATGAGTTAGCCTCAAGCTGTGCCTGGTGAAGCTGGTGTATGATTTCAACTTCCAAAAAAGATGCTGTCAAGCCAGTTTTTGGAAGCACGTGCTGATGGTTTCTCATCAAACCTAATCAATCAAAGCACACACCTTTTTTTCATGTGTACGCATCTCTCGGAAAACATTAATGGGCAGAGTTCCATAAATCCCACTGTTCTGAGTTAATCATATTTACATTTGTAAAAACATTTGATGAGTTACCATTTCAAATATGTATGATTTGTGTCATTTGCACAAGTTATTACAAATTGCAAAATGTGTATGTGCAATCCTATTTAGCCAATATTCACTTCCCCAAATTCCTGAATCACCTCACACACCTCCTGGAAATATCTTTTTGTAAAACAGGTGGGATATTCCCAATTAGTACAAGGTAAGAGGAATTCTTTTTGGCGGTGTAACTCTCATCAAAGACGTAATACATTTTCTCCCTAGAATGAGGGTTAGGAGTTGAAGTTGTCAGCTTTGCTGCTTGTGTAGCACTGCTGGAGAATTCAAAATGAAGTGGGCAGTGCTGGCAAAATGGTGATAAAACGAGAAGGTCTGAATATATGTTAGACAGGGCCAGGAGCTTCCCACCGGGTATGATATTGAGAACTCCTTTCCTTTTGATGTGATGTGAAACATAACATCAGTGTTGATTCCCTGTAGCTCCTGGGTGGAACTGAAAATCCGTAAAGACCAGTGGGCCAGTGTGAGGCAGGAACACAGCCAGGGCATTTCATGCAAAATCTCTCACTTGAAAAGAAAACACCCACTCTTTGTTGGCATTGAGATCATCTTGTAACCAACAAATTGAGCACAGCTAAAAGGGTCAATGCTGCAGAGCCAAAGACAGAGGATTGAAAAGAGCCGAGGGTAACGCTGCACATGGAAATGTGCTGCTTGCATGTTGTCAAGGTCATTGGGTAAAATCATTATCGACACAGATGTGTTCCTCTTTGTTTCTTGTGTCTGCTTCACAACAGACTGTTGAGGATGATAACAGTTGCCTGTGTGATTTCAGCCCCAAAATGTTTGTGGGTGGTATGTAAGAGCTTGCAGGGTTTTAGATGTGGGAAGTCTTTTATCTAAACTATATCATACTGTACTCGTCTTGACATTTTTAAATATTTTATTATGTGCCACACGAATAACACAATTTCACAAATCTTAAACGTTCTGTATCTTTACTGGAAACACATTTAGGGGAAAAATTTTTTTATCAGATTTTATCACCTACAGACAGAGCCAATCTACCAAAGTTTCTAGTCTTTATGCTTAGCTAACCTATGCACGTGTACAGGGGTGACGCTATGCACAACCTTGCCAGTGGTTTCACATTATTCCAATGAGCTGCAATTAGCATTAGTGCTCCAAGATATATATGTATAGATATACCCTCTGCCCTGTTTTCCCTGTTGTTTTCTGCCAGGTTTTCTTCCAACACATGTCCATGTATTGGTTTTTGTTTACTTGTGTTTTAGGGTGCAAAGCGCAATACTCTCAATCATCCACTCCACACATTCATGTTATCATTACATTTTGTATCTTCCATTCTTCAGCTCGGTTGTGACAGTCACATCGAAAAAAAAAACATCTTTAATGACTTGGCATGACAAAGAAACACATTATATAAAAAAAAGAAATAAAGAAAAAGTGAAAAACAAAACCAACAGTCTGACCAAAGACCGTGAAATGGTCTTCCATTTAATATAGCTGGACTTTTACTGTGGTCCCTGATGACTGGTGAGAACAAGGTGCTTAAACTGTCTTTCAAATCATCGCTCTGTGACTATGACCATAAACACAATACAACTAGATACATTATCGTCCACACAAGGCCACTTTGACCTATTAGAGGTTTAAAACTTAACCGCATTAGGTCGAAATTACTTTCCATAAATTCGTATGAAGCAAAATAATGAGTTCCATGGGAGAGGCAAACTATTTCAAATTCATAATCTATAAGTTGGACGATGAGCCCTCCGGTGCTATTGATCTCCAGAACTTTAAATTAGTTTTGCAAAAACTTCCATCAAATGAGCATGGGTATAAATTCTGTTGCAATGGTCTTGAACAACCAATGTGGTTTTAGTAAACAACCATAATGGCCCCTGTAAACATCTATAAATATATTAGAATCTATGTGGAAAACAATAATGATGCAAATTATTTAGACAATGTGAACCAGCTAATGGCATTATCCAGTGAATGCTTCACATTATCATCATACTTCGAATGCTACTTCTTGATGGCTTGTGCAGGGATATGTTCATTTTCATCCCAACAGCCTCGCACCAAAGAGAAAGCTCAGTGCAATAGCCTCATCTCTCTGGCTTAATGTAGACAATTCAAGTTAAAGACAGGCTTTTTCTGTTGTTGTTGTTGTTGCGCTTGTGTATTTTAGCATGTTCCCATCTGCCACTGCCTTCTTTCAAAAATGCTGCCAGGAAGAACGGCGACTCCGGTCTCCCTGAAAGGTCAAACTTGTCATTAGCTGTGAGGCTCTTCGCTGCTTCGTCTCACATAATTCGGAAGCCCACTGCAAAAATAATTGCTGTTAGGAGTTCACCCCTGGCTTAGTAAGCACTGCAGTGTCAAAGACTGCAATGTGTTCTCTGCATTTTGTATTTCAAATATGTTGCAGCAACTTTAAAGACCAATGTTTGTAACTTTCATAACATAAAATAGTTTTTTAAATCATTCTGATGCTACGCTCACGCGTAATCAGGTGAATGGTGCCTTTGTCATTCCCACTCTGCACCTGGTATGCCTGCTTCTGCATTTTGTGACTTTGTACCCATGAGAAGTAAGTAATGCTTTAAGTCACACATCACCAATTATTTTTGCTGATCACAGTGAAACTGGATCATATTTTTATGGAACTGCTCCTTCTGATGTCCTCTGGCTGTTGCACATCAACTTTCTGATTTTTTTGTACAGTTTCCTGAACTTCTGTAAACTATAGCTTCAAATGTTCAGTTTATTAGCCGGGCTACCCAGACAGTGAGCTCAGAGCAATGGAGGGGTGTTTGTACCTCAGGCCCCATGGACCAGGATAGGGAGTGGAGCCAGTGTCATCCCAGAACCAGAGCTTGGTAAGTGGGAAATGCAGCCAGGCTCAGATGTCTCTAAGGACATAATGACAGAAATGAAGAGACCAGTGATGGATGAAGCTGAGAGAGAGAGAGAGAGCTGCTGGACAAGAGTAAATGTGGGACTGACTTTTTAGTTGTTGGTGAGAACTTCCTGAAATAAAAGGCTTTGATGAACTGGACTTCCTTCTGCTGGACTAGTAAGCCATATTAACATAGAATTCATGTTAAATACGTGAATATACCTTTAAAACTGCAACACATGTTTTGCAGTGTCTTAAGTCATTGTTGGAGAGTACAGTATGATATTTTTTTCAGTGTCAGTTTTCAAAAGCACTCTAGCACTCTTCCTGCTGGTTTTCACATGAGACATCTCATCAGGGAGTCATGCATACAAGGCGGATGCAAGGTGAACCCAAATAACTGCAATTAACTGTAATTAAGTGGTAGGACAGAAAACCAGCAGTGGTTGGGGGCGGGTGCTTTTGGTTTCTACTCTTTGAATCCAAAACAGAAACACTGCATTATCATCATAATTCTGTATATTTGGTCAAAGCAGAGGTGTCACAAAATATATACCTACCTTGATCCCCCAAAATCCCTAGACTTCGCCGTGCTCCTGTTTCAATCAGTAGACATATGGGATGGAAACTACCTGTGGAAACAAGAATACACGCAGCACCAATCTGCAGCATCTCTATTATTATTCATATGTATTCATAAATTAAAAATAATAATAATAATGTGTGAAAATCTGAATCATGAATGAATCATAAAACAGTTTGTCTACCATTTCTTCATCAGCCAAGAGGTTTTTAATTTCCTTTTTTTATGTTCTGTTCCAAGTGAATCTTGGCTCATTCAAAGAAAATGTTAGTCCTTGTACAGTCAACGGTTATTATTAGTCCTTAAATATTGACCTGAGCCTGATGTCTATGTCTCTTCTCTTCTCTCTGTAAAAAAACACATTTTAATTTGTTATTTCTATCAATCAGACTATGTCTGGCCAGACATAGTAATCAGTCCAGGAGCAGCAATCAACAGGTGTCGGGATTATGTATTATTTGTTACTTAACTATCTCTACATATTGGATAGTTGAGATGCTATGTATCACAAGTAATTGCCAACATCGTGATACTTTGGATTATCATAATTGGTGAAAACAAAGTCACACAGCAAAGCTTAAGCTTGTTGGTATTTCATTTTATCAGAGCTTAATGAAAAAGCTTTCTTTTTATGTTTTTAGATAGTATTTTCTATTGATTATTTTCTATTTCATGATTAGTTGTATTTTTGACTTGTCTGACAACCTTTTATTAAATTATGTCCTTGTGATTCTGGGCTTCATATTCAACGTCTAAAAACTCTACCCACCAAACCAAAAACCAAAAAGTACTTAGTTAAATGAATAAAAATACAATAGACCAGCATCCATATTAATGTGCAAACAATAAAAAACAAGAAACTACTTGCAATAATGCTAAAAGAGAAAGAAACATTTACATGTAACACTGCAACCCCTTCAGCACCATTTTGAATCTGTTTCTATGATTGTGGTATGAAGAACTACAGGTGTAACGTTTGATGCCACTGCACAAGATCAACAGAAATCAGCAAAAGCAAAAAAAAAAAGCAGCATCTATTTTAAAGTGGAAACAAACAAACAATAAGAATAATAGTTATGTTGTAGTTTAATAGTTGATTACTGTGTTGTGTGGCCAGGTAGTCAGGGTTTTTCACACCTGGGAGTGTGTTTTCTTTACTTTTGGGGGCTGCTGTTCTCCCTCCTGTCCTCCCCTGTTGTTCCTTCCTCCACAGGCGGCAGCCAGTTCGGTGATCAGGGAGGGGTTAAAGAGGAGGAGGAGGGAGGCCACGCTCTCAGACTCCGGGGCAGCAGCAGCAGGTGAAGGTTTGCGTTTTTTTCATTTGAGCTGAGCTAATCCTTTTTCAACTCTTTCTGAGTTTTCTTATTTTAGTTTGAGACCACTGGTAGTCCTATTTGTAGTCTTGTGTTAGGTTAGGCCTGTTTTTCCCTAGTAAGTGGGGAAGCCCACAGCATGGCTGGCCCTGTGTTTCCGCCCCTTTTGTTTTTTTCAGTCTTCGTTTCTTTATGGTTCATTACTTTATGGGTTATTTTATATTACCCCACTAACACAAGTCGCAGCTTCCCTATCATGGCAGCATAGTTTGACTTGTAACCTATAAAAAGCATAGAACTGCTTCACACAACAAATGAGTTGCTTTGCCTGACTACAATTATAGACAGGCACTTTTAATTTCCCAAATATTTTGAGGCTGAACTTTGCAGTTGTAAGAAAGAAACGGCTCTGGTCAGGACCTTAAGCCCATAAGCCACCAGGGCACCTATAAGCTTTCCTTTACTTGGTGAAGCAGAGAATATATACTCTATACTATAAAGATAAATACTCACTGACTGCCATTCTTTTTCTGCTAATCTTGCAGTCCACTCAAAATACTCTTCCTTAAAAATAACATCAGTGGTTATTGAAGTATACTTACACTCTGTTTTCTTTCCATTCTCAAGTAAAAGCCACATGAAAGGTTTTATTACAGAAACAATATACCCACCCGCCCTCGCTTGTCTTCACATGAAAGCAAACTGAGCCATCAGTTGTTGGTGGTCACAGGGCAAATGGATGTTTACTAAAATTAAGATGGGAGTCCACAAAGGCCGGAGGTAGTTTTATCTTTATTTTTTTTTTATGTCCACTGATTTGCATTCTGCCTCTGAAGTCTGAAATTACACTGATTGCATCCAAAGGGGGAGTTTCATGAGCCAAAACACATCTCCAGCTGACACAGTTGGTGCCAATCTCATAAGTGCGATGGGTACGTGCCTCCACGCGCTCCAGTTTCTGACCGAGGTGAAATGTGCCACATCACATGCATGAACTGCAATCCAGCTGAATCCTGCAGCGTGTTGAACAGTTACTGTAATGTTATTTAAACACTGAAGATGGGGTAAAAGGCTTAATGAGAAAAATATTAAGGCTGATTGTCAAAGATTAGCATCTTTTCGCCCGCCAACATGGCTATGTTTTTGGGTTTTTTCACCACTGTTGGGGCAGCATGACGGTGATGTTCTCCCTCTGTCGGCATGGGTTGTCTCCTGGTACTTTGGGTTCCTCCCACAGTCCAGAGAAATGTAGTTAATAGG
This sequence comes from Nibea albiflora, assembly GCA_014281875.1. Lineage (NCBI taxonomy): Eukaryota > Metazoa > Chordata > Actinopteri > Sciaenidae > Nibea > Nibea albiflora. Next base: position 13,884,812 of record CM024801.1, read on the forward strand.
TTAATAGGTGACACTAAATTGGTGGTAGAAGTTGATGCATGTGTGAATGTTTGTTTCTCTATATGTATCTGCCCTGTGATGAACTTTGCCCAGGGTCTGCGTTTCGTCCAGTGCCAGCTGGGAATGGGTCCAGCCTGTCGGGACCCTGACAAGGATAGGTGGTTAGAGAAAATGGAAGGATGCAGTTGAAGATCTATACGCTGTTAAGCACACACGCACACACTCCCTAAAAAGATGGTTAGGTTTGGTTGAGCAGAAACCTATTGTCTGAACACAAACTGGACAAATTCACATTTTCGACAGACAGAAGATCGTCGTTGTTGTCCCTAATTCTAGATAACATGCAGAGAAAACTGTTAACGTTAGCTCTAGTCAGTGCTAACAGATGCAGTTGCCACAGATTTTGGATGCTGATCTTAAGTGTTCTTGGCAGAATCCTGTCTGAAGGTCAATATGTCTCTCAATGTGCATTTTAATAAACCTCTTTATGAACCAGATTTTTTCCCTTGCCCCCGCTTTTCTTCTGTCATATTCCTTTCTGCTGTGAACAGCAAAAGTTCAGGTTTAATGCAACCTACCTTTGTGTTTGTTGTGTTAGCTCTTTAAAAAGCTGCAGGGAGAACAACACGATTACCCTGATGTTGAAGTCAGCTGAGTTGTTTTCAGTGTGAATGGTTTGGCAATTTTCCAGCGACCCTTTTGAAAATAAGCTAATGTGACAATTAACTTCAAACCTTGACTGACATGATGCAACATAAGCAGTGCCTGTTTGGTATTCTCATTTAAATGACAGAAAACAAACAGGTAGGATATTGCAACGTCATGGTATACAATGCAAGTTTTTGGAGTGTCCCCAAAAAATACCAAATATGGATTTTTAGCTATGACAAAATCAAAGACTATATCTCCATTTCATTTTTTATCTTATCAGCACTGAACAGACATTGAAATAGTTTTAATAATATAAAAAATCATATCAATCATGCTTCGTGTCTATCTGAGTCACAATAATAAGGAAACAAAAACACAAAGATGAATTAATCCCCCTTCTCAACAACCCATTTAGGTTTTTTCAATCTAACCTAAGCTTAATAAAATACAGCTCAGGATAACAATCATCTTTCCAGCAAAGAGCAATACATTTTCCTGGCTGCTGTTATCACTGCTCTTAGAAAAGTTTTAATATTATTCATGGTTGCCAGATTTGAGGTAGCCATAAAAGTTGCAGACAAGGTCTGTGGGTATATGATGAATCCTAATGACTTTGGCAATCCCTCTTGCCCCAACTTGAGGTTGATTTTTGTGCTTTAAAGTGAGATTTGTTGGATATATACCGTTGGATATATATAGACTGCTACTCTGGCTGTAGATTAGTTTATAGACAATAGACATACAGTACTAGTGCAGTGGTAAGTATCATTTGCGTCACACCAACAAAGTCATGAGTTCAATACCACTGTACAGCAAGGTCCTTTCTCTTTGTGAACCTGCCTATGTTTCCTTTCTCAGATAACTGGTGAATCTAAATGGCATAGATGTGTGAATGCAACCGAGAACAGTTGTCTTCTTTACATATGGCATCTGCGGGGTGTATTGTGACTCCCTCAATGAGCTGACCCTGCACAGGATACAGACAATGGATGGATGGAACTTCATGATTTACCAACATGGATAATATTAAGTGACGTTTTAATTTTAAAAGTTTAACAGGTGACTAACAAACCTAACAAGCGCACCAATTAATGGCTCAGCCGTTTTATATTTGATGCAGAGTGTGTGTGCTATCCTTCAAATTACTGCCATGAGCTAAAACAGAAAGGCATCAAATGAGTTCAGTTGGCCTTCCATGGTCAATATCAAGAGAATAATAAATTAGCTTTTTAAATTTAATGTCAAGGAAACATAAACTGCATTAATAGTAACATTAATGATGTCTCGGGGCACAATATGAGTCAGACTGTTTGTATTTTTTTTTAAATAAAACATCAATCTTGTCTCAGTTGAACAGAGACAAACAGCGTCATAACACAGTGATTCAGTGCAGTGCACCGCATAACATGACTTTTTTTTTATAGTGCTGCGTGTCTTCTATAACCTGACTAGATTTACATTTTGAGTCAGACCATTTGGGCTGCACAGGAAACACACAAACAATATGAAATTATTAAGTTTTTATTGACAATTTTTCTTCTCTTCTGGACAGTAGAACAAACCCAAATGTTGCACAAAAAACACAAATTTTATAACAAGGCCTGCGAATTGTAATTCATTGACATTCAGTTGAACAGCAGAAACTAAATCATTTCTGGAAGGGTAGAAAACTTTTATAAACTTTACTGTACAAATTATACAAATGGAGATCCATTACAAGCTTGAATGACAGATATGCTCTTTAGAGTAGGGGGGGGGGTGAGGATTGGTCATAATCAAAGTCAGGAACCTGGAGGGGAAGAAGCGCCGCGGTGCTGCGTCGTGACCGTGTTGCAGCAAAGCATTTCAGGTACAAAATGACAACAAAGGAGTTCAAACTGACGTGGTTTTACAGAAGGATGGGCCCTGGGAAAGCACTTCTTCTATACAACACACAGTATCTATTCAAAGGATGAAAGCAGATTCAGAGCAAATATGAATCAAAATATCGACCAGTTATGAGTGGTTGTGTCAAAAGAATATACTGTATATGTAGCCTAATTTGTTCATACTGTATGAACTCTTCCCTTTTGGAAAATCTGCTCGTATTTGACATCGTCCTGTACATTCTCAAGTTTTCATGAGATCAAACACTCGTCAACGTGTAAAAAAAAAAAATGAACAGAACTATTGTGAGAAGCCCTTTGAGTGCACTCCCTTGGATAACAGTCAAATTCAGAGTAATTATAGGACATTTCTTAGTGCCAAATGGCACATGAGACTTCACTGTCGTCCTTGCTGAATCTCTGGCTTTAAAGGAATAGTTTAATATTTTGAACAGTACTTGTGCTTATTCTCTTTCCTGCCGAGTTAGATAAGAAGATCTACACCACCCTCAGGTCTTAGCCTAGCATATAAACTGCAAACGGACAAATGGTCAGAGTGGCTCTGTCCGGAGGTAAAAAGATATCTGCCAACAAGCACCTCTAAACATCTTCACCACGTACAAAACTGAAGTCTAAAAATGACAGTTTCCTGTTAAGTAATGAGCATTAGAGGTTGCTGGTTGGCAGATTTGTTTTTAAACCTTGATACAGTCTTTATGCCAAGCTAAGCTAACTAGCTGCTGGAGCCTGCTAAATATTTACCATATATCCATAGAGTGGTATCAATCCTCTCATCTAACTCTCAGCAAAAAAAAAAAAGCGAATAAGTGTCAAACTATTGCTTTAGAGCTAACACAAATGCAGGATATTTAAACTATATTGAATATTAATATTAGATATTTAAACCATAGCTACATTTTAATTTTTTTTTGTTTGTTTACAATAAAGTCATTGTAAGCCAGTTACATGGGACAATGTTGTACATTTTTCTATGAAATCACAGGCTTTGGGATAATTCACATGCGCACTAAGCTCATATGTATCCATCCAATTTCTACAGCCTGGCATGTTGGCCATTCCCACTGTCAACAACAAACCATGAGCGGTAGGAAGTAGGAAAAGAAACATCCTTGCATCTATTCATGGATTATCTGTATCCGTAATGGAAAACAGGTTTCCCGCAGATTAATGTGTGGCACGATACTTGTTGAGATAGAGGGAATTAGGTGAGCTGGGAAGCTAAGAAGAGCGCATTTTTGCAGTCTAGATCTGCCTTTCTTCTTCTGTGAATTATGTGTTTTTCCCCCCTTTTTGATGTCCCGCCACTGTTTGATCTCAACAGAGCCCTATTAGCCAAGTGCATGTAGGAAGGTTAAGAGGGATATGAGAGAAAAAGGTGTAATGGGCGTTCGTCCTCTGCCCATGCACTCATACATACGGGATGCAGAGCATCGTTGTCTAAAAAGCAGTGTTAAACTAGCAGGAGCTGGTGGACTAACTAGTGTGGCTGAGTTTATATTTGTGTTGTTATCAAAAATGTTTTCCCTGTTCTTTCTGCAAATATAGCGGGTACTTTTACATGCTAACATGTGAATAGATGGTTTTGTGAGGGCGGCAGTGTTCACCATAACATCATGAAATCCAGATCCTATGAAAAAATGACTTTGACTTTATCCTACTTACAAGTACCGGTAAAACACATTCCTCTGTGCCATAGGCCTCCACTGATGTCTAAAAACTGTGTATGTATTTTATGCCCATTGGTCCTGGTTACTGTGCACTCTTAAAAGTAAATAAAGTAAATTTGTAATTTGTAGTAGCGGTAGTTTTTCTAAGGGTTAGGCTGCAGGTTTAAAATCAAGATGGTGTGTAGCAAGAGTCTGTGAAGCTGCAGGAAGACCGCGAACACTGTCACCTCTCACTCTGCCCAGAGCTTTCAAAGATTTACCTGCTTTCATGTATTGTTAGAGTATCGTTCACTTTTAATGAGAAACTTGCAGAAAATTAATATGAAAAAAATATGAATTGTTTGATTTGAATAGTGGCAGGGCACGGTGAATATAATTTTTTTTTAAAAGCCTTACACAATAGAAAAAAAAAACATAATTACATCACTCTTGAAAATGGTATTATTACTGTAATAGGAGAGAGTTGTCACAGCATGATACAGTGTCAATGGCTTAATCAGTCTCTCGCTTTGCTCACGTGGATGGTAATAGTTGCATTATCCTGTGCGTGCGAGAGTAGCCTTAAATACAAATAGATGCAGAACAATGGCAAACCAGAGCGCTGTCCAAGCGCTGACATGTTTGCTCGAACGTTGCGGTGCGAAGATGCGGCACACCATATGTTGTGACTGCGGCTGTTAATTGAGTGCTACAGATCTACTCTGAATTGCAAATAAGTGATTCCCATGACGACTGCTGCTTTCAAGTGATCTCGCCTAAGAATGTACAGGTGTTGTGATATTAAATGCTCTCGGGTTAGCATATCCTCGTTGGAAAATGTGTTGCCCAAACAAATTAAAACATGCCTCAAATTTCAATTAAGTCCCATTGATGAAAGTAATGTAGAGCAAAGACTTCTTTTTATTTCCACTAGAAAAATGTTAAATGCACGCTTAAAACTGTCAGGAAGGAGTAGTTAAGTTTATTAAATTTGCACTTTAGTAAAATATTTGCCTATTTAAAATAGCGAACTGTATGTTTTCTTTATTTTAATTGCATAGCCTTGAGGTCATTAGACACCTACGTGTGGGGGAAGAGTTTGAATAATCTGTTAGCACACCGTCTCTCAACCGCTACTCTGTCCAATTATCTGTATTTTAGTGCCCGTGTAATTTGCTCAAACAGGACTCACACTGTGATTCACAGAGAAAAAGAGAGAAAAAGAAAACATTCATTCCACTGGGAGCGAATATCAACAGAGGTATTTTACTGTAACATTCGTCTGGTGGGTACGGGGTCTTTGGAATTCATTTCATTCTTCTTCACTCACTGGGAAAAGATTAATTTGTCAGCCCAGACAAATGGGTGTGCTGATTTCTAAGTTAGTAGACCATGTAATAGAATCATTTTAATTGAGATATTCACATCGGAAGGTTTGATTCCCTCCACCAGCGTTTGGTACTGATACCCCTCTGTCTTTTCTCACAAGCCATGACTTGCTTGAGTCTGTCCAGCAACGCAGAGAAGCTCGGTTAAGTAGATTAGAGATAAACAGCATTTTTTCTTTCTCTTCAAAATAATAATTAAAAAAACATAACTGGCAAAATGACGTACCGTGTGCAGGTGTAACAGCGTGACAGCACTGAAGGTCAGTGTTTTTTTTCGGGAGAGAATGTAAAGAATTATTCAAAAATGCTTTTAAACAAACAAACCACTGCTGCTGAGGTGCCCTTGAACAAGGCACTTAAACCTCCTGACTGCACGGAAGCAGCTGCCCATAGTGGCCACCGGTAAAAGTCTGTTGATGTGACGGGCAGCCGGCAGATCTGAACGTCTGCGCAGTTGTGTATCACATATAGCGTTCGCACAACTGCGCAACGTTCAGGGTTGTGTCATTTCCACCCTGCCTCAGAGAGATGACGTTATATACTGTATATACTACTAAAATGGACTCTATGAGGAAACATGATTGCTGCCTTTTCTGGATTGTGTTCACAGGCTATGTAGGTAGGTTGGTCAGGGTTGATCATAGGCATACAAAGCGGAGAACTGTGATGCCCTTTGGTAAAGGTTGTAAGAAGATTGTGTTTTCGGTCTTGTGCTTCAAGCACAGACTGCATAAAACATGGTCGTAGTTTGTCTGAAAAGCCATTAAGAAGCTCAGAGTGCGGCGGCTCAGGTAGCCACCATGTTGTTGTTTCTGCCTCTGCTAGCTAATCCAAATGTGGGCAAACAATATGGAGCGTGGGTGGAGCTGACACCATCTGAATAAAGCCTGGCTGCTCAAATAAACCACCTGCATAACTTTAAGCCTATTATAATTTCAACAGGTGAGTTTTGGGTATAGTTGGATATAGAGTTGAGTTGGATATAAATATTGGGTCTTATGGAGATTGACTCGTTTTGTAGCCAGTTTGAGGAGTGGCAGTTTTTGGCACTTCAATGTTAGCTTCATTTCACAGCCAACATTGATTTTGGCTTGGTTTTAAGTCACTTTTGAGTTTAACTGGTTTCTGGTAACAAATTCTGTGAGTACTTAAACATAACCACAAAGTGTCGGTAATGCTGATATGAGCAGGTAATAAATTGTAAGGGGCGGCATATCGTAGGGGAGCACCAATGAAAGATTTTGCAGATACGTTCAGAGCATTTTGCAGCTTGACAGATATGTTCATTAGAAAAAGTTTCTTCATTACGCTCAGTATGTTCCATGACATACTTCAGATAGCGTTATGTCTTTCCCAAACTGTATTTGCAATTGCAAATTAATAGTATGTTGTCGTAATTTCAAGGAGATAGTGCATGTTGTGTTGCGGGACTCTGGTTACAGGAAAAAATAAAACGGAGGGAAAAAAGAAACTTGGTTTGAGAAAACAAAATGCAGTGGCTCAGTGGAAAATAATGTATAAGTAATGCATTTGTTTGTATCACAGAAAGACACATTTTGAAGAATAGTGGCCATGCTTCGCTGTCCACTGCAAACTATGAATCTCCAAACTTCTTTTTTGACTTTTTGGTTTTTAGATAAACAAATACACTACAGTTACTCTCAGGTTTGAAATAATGTTTCCTACTTCTTAAGATAATTAAAGCCCTGAAAAAAAATATCAGACTGTGGATCATTGTGGAGATAGAAGGTCTTCAAAGGATGGCAACCAAAATTATTGACCATAGTAACTTCAAAATGTGTCACAATGACTCCTTTGCATAATTTCACACTCCAGATGTTGTAATTAACAGTTTGTAGCTATGGTGAGCTCCGTAAAAAAAGCTGAGAATGATATGTTGCACAATCGTAGTATTAAAACATATTTGCAGCTTAAGATGAGTTGCAGCATGGCATGAATGATGTTGTATGCGTGTTGAAATTTGTCAACAGAAAGACAAAGGTGTTGTTTTGGGGAAGGGCTTCAGGCATAGAGCGGAGAAAGGCCTCTCTGTTTGAAAGTCTGCGGCGTGTTTGTCACCCACTCTGGCAAAAGTGGGACAATACTAACCGCTAAAGGGTCCAATCAGGCATTAGGGGAAACATGTATGTGTCAGAGCTGGAGCAGAAGTAGGAGGAGCAAGAAAGGTTGGGGCTGTGGAAGCGGGGTGGGGCAAGAGAGGGTGGGTGAGAGGGCAGGCGGGCAGTGGAGCAGATGTGAGCAGAGCTGAGGACGAGCTTCACGCAAAGACACAGTCCCATCGATGCCTCCGTTACAGCCTGGAGCAGGAAGGGGGAGGGAGGGAAAACAGAAACAACATTAAATCGCAAGCCATCTTAACACACAGCCCTGCAGGACACCACACTGTAAACAGGGTATGTTCAGACAGGCAGCCAAGAAATGCAGAGCACAGGACACCACATTTGAATCACGCCCAGGTGTTCTTTCAGTTTAGCCAATCCAAGAACGAAGGGTGAATACAATGAAGACGAAAAGTAGTGTCTGGAAATTGTTATTGTTAAATCTGCAAGGCACAGTAGCTTTCTGAAGACTGGTTGCCTGGCAACTTCATATTGACAAAAAGACTTCGCCCAGACAAGAAATAGCCACAAACCACAACATGTGATTTTTATACTTCACTCATGGTATAACTATAGTGAGTTTTAGATGTGGTGGTAGGCACCGTTGTTACCTCTGGACAGAGCCAGGCTAGCTGTAGTTTCTTCGGTGTTTTCAACCTTCGTGCTAGGCTAAGCTAACCATCTGGTGGCGGTATATTTACCAGACATATTTAACTCGGCGAGAAAGTATAAGCGTTTTCTCAAATTGCTGACCCTTTAAACTCTCAATTATTAACAACCAAGGCTGTATTTTTGCTATGTGAACTTTTACCTGGATCCTTACTTTTTTAGATGAATATTTAGTTTTATACAGAATTCAAGTTTTCAGGGGCTTTAAGGTCAGTTTTTTTTTTTTTCAAATAGAAATTGTATTTGCCTGTTGACTGAACAGAGCAATATGAGAACATAGAGGCCCGCAGCACTAACTCACTAATGAGGTTCACACACATCACCAAATATCCCAATTGCACATATGACTTTGACACAATTGCAAGAAGAGAGCGACACACAGCAGCTCGTTTCAAAACATCAAGATCCAGGCTAGCTTTAAAAAGTCTATAGTATCTGTCATGACACACTGCACAGATAAGAATTTGAAACTTTGCATCCAGGAGAAACACAATGGATCTTAGCGCGTCTAAGTGGCACTGTCGTTGCACATTATCTGCCAGATGGGCCAGCATAGGGCCTGCTGGAGGGGAAGACAGGGTCACATCCTCCCTCCTCTTGCATTATGTAAGATTTATTTTTGGGATGTACAGTTCAAACCAGTGTGGGTTTGCCAAGTGGTTGTCAGACAGTCAACCTCTCTCAGGCTCTTGAGCATGATGTGAAATCACCACAGTTTGACCGCCGAAAACTTCTCCCTCAAATACGTCAGACAGGCTGCCTCGCTGGTTGTAATCTTTCAGTCAGTAAAGACATTTCCACCTGATTTGATGACAAGAGTATTTCTGGAGTAAGAGTTATATTTATTTACTCACTGAATCAAGCCAACAGCTGCGTGGGATTTATTGCTACATACATATAGGTGTTGCCAACATATTTGTTAGCCTTAAGGCTTAACAAGTGTTTCCTTATTGGCACGGCTTTGAGTTCACTAGATGACGTCCTCCTTATATGGCACGCTTTGTGGTGCTTATGCGTTCTCTGTATGTCTTCCCAACCACTGGTGTAATGAAATATATGATCTCCAGCATAAAAAGCCACGTGGGTGTCTTTGAATGAATAAAGAGAACCCCGCAGTCCTTTGAGGCTATGTGGCAGAGCTAATCTGCTGCTTTAAATCGGCTATTTTCAAAGACATATATAGTGTGTCTTTTTCTAGACGTGCATCATGTTTGTGAAGGTGAACACTAACCCGATCTAATTACCCTGATTAATCTAATCAAGGTCCTAGAGGAGAGAGGAACTCTCCTTAGATTGTTATGTCTTCAAGGTGTGATGTTCAGTGCAAAGTAGGAGTTATTCACTGATGGTGCTGTGATTAGATTTTTTTTTTTAGGTGTCTTTTAACAACTCGCCTACTTCCACACCACTTAATGATTTCCTATATTTCCTAGAGTACCTCATTAAAAACCTTCCGATTTTTGAGTTGTTACAGTGCATGTAGGCGGAGAGAGCAACAACCATAGCATAGAAAGAGCAATGAAAGAAAACACCCAAATTACCAATGAGCGTAGGAGAGCTGGTTAGAATTTGACAGAATCAGAAGTGCTACCACTTTGCCTCAGGGGCCAAACGCGGTACTGTAACATTAAGTATACTGTGGCCCTCTGTGTCCGTGCTGCTGAAATAAGAGCCAACATAGATACAATGCTCTGTCTCAGTCACATTGCGTGCAAACATTGGACACTGTGAATGTGAAAGGGAATTTTTATGTCTGTTAAAACAGATTTCCATAGAATAGTAGGTCTTGTGATATGTCTCATTGCCATACCTTGGCTTTAGGGTTAGGGCCCCGGATCAATATAATAAATGGTAATTCCAGGATAATGGCACGTTACATTTCCCTTCATACAGATTTTCATTCACACAGTCCTCAGCTTTAGCTGTAGACATGTTCTTCAGACGGCGAAGCTTCTTTTAGATGTTTTAAGAGGCGAATAAAGTGCACATAAAATAGCTGCTGCCTTTGCTTTCTGTCTGAACACTTTGACAGCGAGTTACGTTGGAGGTCTTTTGTTTTTGTGATTAAACCTTTGGAGTTATTATCTGTGACACGTTAAAAGATCGGTTACGTATTAAAATTTGGTAGACAGCAAACAATGCAGATTCAGTCTCATCTTGTCTTCATTTGAGTCAACGTTCTATTTCTAAAAGGAACAATAGTTTCTTTCTTTTTTTTAATTACACAGTCTCCTTTCTCCACTCTCTAACTGTTGTCGGGATGCTGTGAATTGTAAACAATGCTGATTATTCCTCTTTGTAATACTTTCTTTTGTTATCTCTCTTCAAAGTCTGTGTGGTCAGCAAAAAAAACCCAAAAAACAAGAAAACATTTCTTTTTTCACTTCATGCATGGATGAAGTAACTCTAACTTAAATGAATAGGGGTCATCATGTACCAGTATGGTATCCAGTTACGTAGTCACACCTATTAAATCACACATAGCTAGTGGCAGCTAGTGGACAACTCAGGCCACCGTTGGCAGCAGATTTTCCATCTATGCCTCTAATGGACTTTCTGTGCAAAGATTGCTGAATGTAGAAAATGCATTTTACATTACATTTCACGTCTCATAGGGCTGAGACCAGACTGTGTGACATTGTTGATGAGCTAAGACTGTGATGGTTTTGTTTGGTGCTGCTGTGAGGATAAGCTCCCACAGTTATTGTATTACATGAGCGGTAATCTGAAAGTTTTGTTATCTGCAGCCTCTTATATACACCTCAGCTCCGATAGTACAATAAAAAAATAAAAATAATTTTAAAAAAAACATAAATAAATAAAATGAAAAATGGTGATGATGGACAAAACAGGACAAACAGAAATTTTAAATGTCTTTGCTTTGTTGAGAATCATTTTTTTCTTTATGGTACCTCCATCGACAAGATACTTTGGGTTCATTTTTTTAAAATATGGATTTCACCTGTAACTATCATATAGCCACAGTTGTAATTATGAATTCTGAGAGCTGAAATGATCTCAGCACAGTTTGTTCATAAACCAGAGCATCAGTTTTGTGATGCTTTGGAGCCTCCAAATATTTTGATCCCTTGGATTTGTTTGCGATACACTTTAATTTGGATTTTATTATATTTTCCTTCACTTCTTATTTCATGACTCGAATGAATTGTGCTATCCATAATCCACTCAGCCTGTGAATGTAATATCTGCTTTAATTATGTCTTGAATATCTTGAATTATTTGTATTTTTTGCTCTTTGCATCTTTATGAATCTGAATAGGAATGAAATGCACTGAACCGCATCAGGTTTTAACACTTTAAATAATCTCGATAGAAACCAGACATTCATGCTCTGATGCTTCGGCGTCCCTGAGATTGGGTGATGTGGATTTTTTTTTTTTTTTTTTACACTTCAGTGGCCATGGCTGGACTTTGGAGGTGGAGGTAGAGAAGTAGGAGGATGAGGAGGACTGGCTGTGCAGTAGGGCAGAACTCTCATCTGTTCATCTATTTATCTATCGTTCCATTTTCCTGCTCCATGCCCTCACTAACTTACTCTCTCTCTCTCTCTCTTCAACCAGTGACTCACAGGTCTGACATTATAACACACACACACAAGCATGCGCGTAGTGTCATTTGTATACACGCTCACTCACAGAGGAGTTGAGACAAAGAGATGAAAGACAGAAACGCACCACATCTCAGGATTTTTACTCTTTTAACAAGCTTCACTGATTTATATTTCCACCTAAATTTAGAACTGAAAACTAATTTCAAAGTCCGTATTCAGTAAATTATTGGCAATTGGCAAATTATACATAGCTATTACATACAGAACGTTGTTAGTTGGTGTCAAAGACCTTATTTACATCTGCCATTAACATTTATCTGGATACCATCGCTAGATAGGGAAAGTAATAAGCCCCCAAGAAGCCATGTTTTAATGTTATTTTAGAAGAGTTAAGGACACGGAGAGAATTCACCAAGGGAGCTGAAATATCACTTCTGCCTCTTCGTGTTCTCTTAAAGGATAGGATTGTTTAAGTCTGTCCTAAAACAAGATTTGAGTGGAAGGAACAACAAAAATCAATATTCATATGGGCACCTGACTACTGTTTTAAAAACAGAATAGGAAAAGAATAGGAAGTGATATTGACCAAGCTGAGGAAAAGCTACGAGTAGCAGTACTTTGCTCCACCAGGCCTGCAAAACTAATTTGCATATTTTTCTCAGATCATAACATTTTCTGTGAGGGAAGGTTTGTTAGGTACTCTTTCTAGCTTTTCCCAGACATGTTTAAGCTAACAGGAAGAGCTAGCTTTAGCTGACATTTGAATTTGCGAGCCTCGGCCTCTATGTTTTGTTTTTTAAATGAAGTATGAACTCACACTGTACAGCCAGGACATACAGGATTGTGAGGACTGGCTGAGAGGTTGAAGGCCTCAACGTATGTGGAAACAGCTGAAAAAGTTCAAAAGGGTAAAAAGTTGAATATCTCATAACATCTCCATGTAGAAAGATGCCTAATGTTTGAAGATTTTAATGGGGTTAACACAAGTCAAAGATATGTTGAAACAAAAAAAATCGGAATGATTAAACTGCAGATATAACAATAATAATAATAAAATAATGAAAAAGAATTATTATAGAAAAACAGCTAACCTTAAATAATGATGCTTCTAACCTTAACATAACAGTTTCATTAGGCTTGCTGAGGTTTGGTTAGTCGTCATTATTTTTTATTTTTCAACATCTTTTCACAAGGTTTAATGGAGGGAAAGCAATTCAAACCATTTTTCTTTGAGTTTTTTTTTTTTTTTGTTTCCTGCTACATGAAAACATGATTTACCACAGTGCATGCTTAGTCTTCTAGTGGCGATGACAACCCTGAAAATGTTCAGCTGATAGAAAGTCTTTTCGGGTCATTGTTGAGAACTGCAGAGTGGCTGCTTGCAGTGTCATATGTCCACTGCATGAGCAACAAGCGGAAGCAGTGTTTTTTAGCCAATGTTCAAGAGTGCTTGAAATACACCGAGTGCACGGACTGACTGAGGAGGAGCTGATTTTGCTACAAGAATTTTTAAAAGAGAGTGTTGATATCATTCTCATATCAGTGGCCAACAGATAGCTGGCCATGCTCTGTCCAAAGGTAACAACATCTGCCTACCAGCACCTCAGTTCACTGGTTAACATGATACATCCCGTTTGTAAGTGCAAAAACGACAGAGTGTGCTGATTTACTCTGGCTACAGTCACTGTCCTCTGTGAAAGTTTAAGGTACAGCCCTTTTATTGCCACCTTCACACCTACATGTATTGGGTATAATAGATTTTGCAATAGTATTTGTACACACAGCATCGAAAGTTGCACTTTTTTAAAATCAGAATAGAGCTCACATCACAAAAGAAAACTGAGTAATCGTAAATATTAGGATTTAATTAAGTAGTAAGCACCGATTCAAAGCTAAATTTGCTTTTTAAAGACGTGTTAAAATCTTCAACCAAAGTAAAATATGGAGAAGGGTTCACTGATATAAAAAGATGACATAAAGGAAACAGAAAACGTCCAAAATGAAAAGATCTTTTTATTGTCATACACTTTGTAAAGGATGAGTGCAAATAAAAGAGCTTGTGATCAAAATCTACTCATCACTAAGCCATGGACCATAAGGCATCATTAAATACAAGCTTTTTTTGGAGCTATCATCTACAATACAAGGACGGAATCAAGGAAAAGAAACAACACAGCATCAATGCTTATGCAATTAGAAGGAAAAATGGTGGAAAAGGAAATTTAAATGAACAGAAAAACAGAAACAACAACAACAACAAAACAAAAAAAAAACACAACACAATTTGTACATTCAAAAGAAAGAAGTCCAAAAATTCACAAGGAATATTGATATTACGGCAAAGTGACGATAAAACATAGTCTACAATCTGTTATGTACACTTGGCACTAATGTTAGATCTTTGATTGTTGTCCAGTCGGGTTGTTGTCACCTCTAGCATGTGCACAGGTCGCAACTCTTTGAATTTAAATGCTAGTCTAGTCATTTATATAATCTATAAATATTCTGAAACAATCATTCTCTCAAACAAAGCCGTTGAAAAGTTTTGCAAAGTCTGACGAAAAACTTCATTAGGTATTGAGATCAAACTGCTCAATGGACAACAGTTCATCAGAAAAATGCTCACATACTTTTTATATATAGTGTAGAAGGATTTTTTTTTCATAACAAGAATCAATCTTTGATAGTCCATCTCATGCACTTGAAAGTTGTAAACAGTACAAATATAAATGATCCACTTACAATATTTGAATCCCAGCAATTCCAAAATAGACAGACAGACTCCAAAAAACAGCAGCAGATTGTTTGTATGCATTTTCCATCACAGAGATGTGTATATAATGAGGTGGAAAATGGCTATTTAAAATGATTGGATTGTCTCTATCTATTCGACGTGGCTAGAGAGAATCAAAAGCAGTATACAGCTTGAGTGACGCCACGGCTTCCGATTCGTGATGATATGACTCAGATTTGCTATATCTCTAAAACATACATTTAAAATATATCATGATATACAGTATGAAGTAGAAAAATGGCCTGGGGTGGTCTTCAGCATCCTGATATGTCTTTTCTGATATGTTAAAGGGAAAGATCAGCCAGATTTAAGTTACTTACTTGTTACTTTTATATATATATATATATATATATATATGTAATCCAAGAATAATTTACACTTGGTAAGATTTACAAAAACAAGAAGGCAAGTTTAAGTTTCATTTGTCCTCCGTAGTCACCTTTTTAGCAGTGTTGTAGTCAAGTCTAGTTAACGTCAAGACAAGAAAAAGCCTGATTTGTCAAATGAATCAATAAGAGACAAAAAAACAAAGATAGTTATGTCAAAGTTAACAAAAAAGTGACGGGAACAACACTAGAAAAATCAGGCCGATCATCGCAATAGTTAATGAAAGACATTCATGTCCTGCTCAAAGTGTAATAATAGTGTTACAGTGCTTGTACAACCTCTATATAGAAGCAAAAAGAATTACATATTGGACAAGTTCTACAGCATTTGTTCAGGTGTGTTCAGACTAAACAAAGGTCACTTTGTCCGTATGTGTGTACCGCAGCTCAGACTGCTATCATCCAGACCCTTTGGCATTTTCCTCTTGTAAAGTAAACTGGAAACATTTTATTTGAGTGGACACGTCTTTGCTTTAAAGCAAGATTATGTAACTTTTGAGAGGATATTTCTCTAATAGTTTAAAAAGTCGAGTTAATAAGAAACAAAAATGAACCATTGCTCTATACGTTTAGAAAAGCTTCTACGGGCTGGCTCGGTCTGGTGTGAATGTAGCTTATGGTGGCTAACGTTAGCAAACTTTACATAAAATATTACTGGGCAGTCGACATTTCCGAGCCACTTTGTTGACTGTCAGTAGTCACCGTTAAGCAAAAGTTCTACATGTTTTGGCTGTTAGTGGAAATATTCAGTCTGAACACACTTTAATACAACTGAAGTAATTTATCAATGGTTAGAGAGCGTCTTTAGGTAAATAGCAATGATTTCTAGTGTACTAAATTTCAAAAAAAAGAACAACTTTTTCTTTTAGTGTGTTGTGTAGTCGTAGTGTAAAGTTTTAGAGCGATTCTTGAAAATTCTCAGCATGAAAGAACGAAAGAAAATAAGTTAAAGAATTGCTCGGATAAAAACTCAGGTGGTGGCAGGATGAATTAAAGTCAAAATGATTACAACACTGCTTTTAAGTCAGTCTGAACAAACTCAAAGTTTTTGTTTTTGCCTTTTTTTAAAGGTCATGTGCTCTCCCTTTATGCATCAACAGTCAAATCATTGCAGACCTATTTCTCCCGTACGGATACAAATGGTTCCACTCCTTAGGCCCAGGTCCATTAGCAACAGGTCTTTGATCCAAACTATTTTATAAAACAGTACACTCCTCAGAAACCTGATGTGTCATTTTCAATAATCTGTCATCGATTAGGATCTAAATAGTTCATGTAGGATAAAACTTACTGCACTGACTATAACAGTAGCAAGCTTTAGATTTTTTTTTATCTGTCTCTATTGTATAATATCTATCATTAGCTATTCAAAGTAAAAGAATATACATTGTTTTCTGGGAAATGAGGGATGGGGGGCTCAGTGATAGCATTTCTGAAGGGTAATTAGTTCTGCAACAGTTGGCGAGATACATTTCAAGTGTCAGCGGTTTCACAGAACAGTGTCAAGTGAGGGAGTGCTGATCTGACCAGCGGTCTTTTTTTTGTCTCCAAAGTTATTGTTCAAATGTCTCACTTATGTTCACAGGCAATATTCAAAGCACAGGCTGATCAGAGAACAGTCTCCCATCAAAGAACGGTGCCAAAACATCCCCGCACAAACAGGGAAGCTGGCTTCTTCACATTCAAATGGTACGGCGTAAATAAGAGGACATTTTATTTTTTTCTTAAATTTAAATAAAGCTTTTTTCAGACAAACATGTACCCGGCACAGACAGACATCCACGCATGAAAGATCATGAGGTAACACTGAGAAAATGGTCTACACAGTCGACAGACATAAGAAATGGCAAGACAATGTTGTGAAAATATACAATGTTTGATGTACAACACTCATTCAGAACAACAACCAAAAAAACATGGGACATGGGAGGAAAAAAAAAATCTACATTTTGTACTCAAACGCGTGTTCAAGTCCAGGATGATGTGATCAGTCGAAAGTTACAAGCAAGATACATCCAGGAAATAAATCAAATATTATGAAGGGATCGAGTCAATAGTAAACGACAAAAAAAGAAAGAAAGGAAAAATATCCTGTATGGTTTAAATCAAACCAAAGAAAATATGAGTCCCGACTGCTTTGAGAAGCTGGACAGTCGACTTATCTGTACACACACATGCCAACATTCCATGAAAATACACACAGCATGGGCAGTTTTCATCACTGGGCTGGCTTTTGGATTCAGTGCATTCTTTAAGGAGGTGGGTTATTTATGTAGAGTTATGGCGGCTGTTTTTTTTTGTTTGTTTTTGTTGTTTTGTTTTTTTTGTTATAGTTGCTGATTGTTTGCTGTTTAGTGTCCCTAACTCATTTGACATACTCAGCTGACTTCCAGAAGTGCCCTGGGTGGGAAAGGCGACGGTTCCGTTTTGGCAACTTTTCCAGTAAATCTACCAGCTTGGAGAAGCTCGGCCGCTCCTCCTGCTTGTACGCCCAGCACAGAAGCAGAATGTCCTGGGGAAAAAAAGACAGAAAAGACTTTTAGATTTCATATTTAAACATCTTGAGGTGCATCAGAAGTTAGGCATTACTGAATAAATGAGTGTCAGGCAAATAACCGTGCCTGCATTTACCTTTTAGAACTCACATTTTTATTCAGTCTAGCAGATAAATTGTCAAACTGTGAGATGTGCGAGTTGAAGTGGAGATCTGACGCAAAGATACAACATGGGGGGGTAACGTCTGGTGCAGGCTAGCGTTCTAAAAACAGCTGAAAGTTAGCTGTTGTAGTTGGGGCCGCTCAATCTTTTTTAGTGCCAAGAACATAGCTGCTTCACTTGGACTCACTAGAGAAACTCATCACAACTCCACTGTGTGATTTGTAAAAAAAAAACAAAAAAAAAAAAAAACATGTGTGCCTGCACACAACATAAAGAGGAGGCAGTTGTTGGGGTTAGGATACAAAAAATGCTTGAACATGAAACATGTGCAATGATTTGCGTGGGACTCATGAATTGTTAAAAAATTAAAAAGAAAACAAAACAAGAAAAAAACTTACTGATATCTCCTTCCCCATGCCGGTTTGGGCGAGGTTGGGCTTCATCCCACTGCCAATCTGCCATATGATCACCTCCGCTGGCTGACTCTTGTAAGGCCACTCACGTGCGTGTAACTCATACCAGATGGTGCTGAGAAGACAGAAAAATGGAGCGGGTCAGTGCTTTGGACTGTGTGGTCAAGAGAATACCACTGTCTTCAAAACGCACCCATTGGAAGCTACGACGTCAGTCACAGCAACGATAAGCTATCAACTGCAGAGCTCTCAGATGAACGTACAGCTGCAAACATGCAATTGGTGGACAGAGTTTGTCTTCCACTTCCAGAAGTTGAAGACACCACGAATTCTTAGCTGCTGCTCAGACAAAATTAGTATACACCACCCTCCCTGTGCAAATGAGCGGCTATTTTCATACTGCTTCTGCACGTCATGTTTGAGTAGGGTAAAAATAGCTCTTTGCCCGGAGTAGGGGGAAAAAATGACGGCTGATTGTTGATGAATATGTAAAACAGCCATGGGGGTCACCTCTAGGTAACACAAGGGCTAACAGAGCAGCTGGACATTGTGCGCCAGCGCGGCACTCTTCTTCCCTTTAGAATGATATAGCGACAAAACCTCCATATGGGCGACCATCTGAAAATGCAATTGCGCTAGGAGTCAACAGAGCGCCGTCCACCCCCACAAATGAATCAGTAATGGCAGCAGAGCAAGAGCAGGAGCCTCTGGGATTTTAAATCAACTTAGGACAAATTTAAAATTGGACTTTAGAGGAAGAGGGGGAGGAGGACACCTTAGTTCGAGAGACCTGAGTGACACTTGACAGGAAAAAGCAATCTGTACAGAATAACTAAGAGAGTCGGTGGGATGATTTCGGTCAGAATGGGTCAAACACCACATATTTTTGAATAAATAGATTTAAGGTATACCGGTTACATTCTGGGCAGTTTTGCTAAAAAAGATAAAACTACAACCGCCTGAATGCAAAACAGAGAGTTTCTGTTGTGCCGAGCTGGTCCCAAAAATGTATTCATTTTATTTTATCATTTGTGTGTGTGTGTGTTACGTGTTAAGTGAATATTTGGATATATATATATATATATATATATATATGACATGATATATATTCTTTGTATTAATCCCTACATAAACAGAAGTGCCTGTGTATGTTGCTTGGCAACCTTGCATTGATATGGGACTCAACAGTGAAGACAGGAAGTTGCTGCTCCTGGTTAAGAAATAGCCTAGCACATAATCCCCCCGTGGCTTATCATTTTTATACAATTAAACCCATTAAGCTAACAAGATATAATGTGTTAATTAATTACTGAGCTTTAAAGGTGCTGCTAGGATTTTAATACCTTTGGACGGAGCCCGGCTAGCTGTTTTCTCACGTTTCAAGTCTTTAGTTACTAATCTGCGGCTGGCTCTAGCTTCATATTTACCTTAGACAAATGACAGAGGTATCTATGTTTCTAATTCTCCACGTATTTTCCCAAATGTCAGACTATTCCTATAATTATATATATGGCTCATATCTTTGATATCCTCTGAATGTATGTATCTGCAAACTCTGTCTATAAGTTCAGAGCTTCTCTTTTTTGAAACACATTGAGGTTGAAGGACTGAACATTTTGTTTGCTTTGGTACCTTCCTTTCCTTCTACCTTTCTAGCACCTTAGCGCAATCATGAGTTCTGTGATTCTCTCAAAGACATATATATATAATGTTAAACTATATTAAGGTGCTCAGGGTGTAGCCTGCCTCTCGCCCAATGGCAGCTGGAATAGGCTCCAGCCTCCACGACCCTGATATGGATAAGCACTTACAGAAAGCGGATGGACTAGGGAAATACTGCCCATTGTAATCAGCCCTTAGATGCTCTGGTGATGGAAGCTGAATGCATACAATGCATAGCGCATGGTTAGAACTGCAGTTTCATTTGAAAACCTTTGATTTCGTTCTGCCTGGTCAGTTAGCTGATACTCCTCATCACACACATATTTAACCCTCTTCCTGTGATAATCCAGTTAAAATGGAGACTTTTTTTTCTCTTTACCTTCTCTCGCACCCAATAACAAACCATCTCGCTGTCTTCCAGGTGCCAATGCTTATTTGTACACCATTTCCTCCAAGGGTCGATTTATAAAGGATCGTTTTCAATCTTTTTGTAATTTAGTTTTAAAATTATTAATGGTACTCTCATTAAATGGTTAGAAGTTGTAAAAGTATGTAAGAATTCACAACATTCACACACAACTCTTGGCTATGATTGTCAGACATCCGGCTCTTGTACTGTCTGGACAAACTGGACAAACAAACACGAGGGCAGTCACGTAAGAGGATGCTTACCCAAAAGCAAAGACATCTGACTGTTTGGAGAAGGGAAGTTTGTCCTCCTCCGTGTCTGGAGAGAGCTGCTGGATGATTTCTGGGGCCAGGTGACACAGCCAGCCGTTGGGGATCCTTAGTTTGTCTTCTCTCCGGCTGCAGAAAGACAGAGATGGAGGCTTGTCAGAGTTTACTGATCTGCTGTGTTGCCAAGCCATTAGACACGTTACATTGTTTGACAGTACATTATGATTGCTTGTGCACAGTCACGATGAGAGAAGTGGGTGATGTTTTGTTTGTTTTTTTCAATTATTATTTCAGAAAAATGTGAATTTCCAGCAAATTTCTGTAACACCATTAAGTATATATATCTTCCATTTAAACCGTTACAATCTGTTTATCTGATAAAGGCGCCTGTACATTGTGTGACAACGACAGTCTTAGGAATTCATGCCTCGAGATACGTCTTGATCACAATCTGTGTTAAATTGCACAATATGAGTTTTGAGGCATATCAGATTGTGAATCATAAAAAAAAAAAACACACAGCTTTAGCATCTATGCATGTGAACAACTCAAATGAGGAGGAGGTTAGAAGGTGGACCCAGTCACGACCGAAAGAAAAACAACTCCAAGTAAGGTTGAGGTAAATGGTTTGAGCTTGTCAGCTTATGTTTTGGTCAAATCCTCTGAATGATTACAAAAAATCCTTCCACGGTCCTGTGCTTTAAAGTTATGTTTTCATTCCTGTCAGCTAGTCAGTTCAGGCAACCGTCTTGGATTAAACAAACTAAATACAGCATGTTGATGGGTGATAGGCTTTAGAAGTGCTTTGGCAACAGATTTTAACCTTTGGATGGAGCCAGGATTGCTACTACTCCTTGTTTCCAGTCTTTAGGCTAAGCTCAGCTAATTGACTCCTGGCTCTAGCTCCATAGTTAATGCATAGATATGAGTATTAATCTTATTATCTAAATCTCAGGCATAAAGAACTTTTTTTTTAAAAGGGCTTAATAATATACTGACAACACACACATGGAAATAATGTATAAGATGTGTAGATAAAGCTATAAAATATTCAAATGTCTTGTGTGTATAATGTTTCCTGTTTCCTACTGCCTACTTCATAACAATACGATTAGTAAAATACATTCAAGACTGTTTAATCTGCTACTTGTGTATGGAAACCTCACTGTTAAAAGTGCTGTAGATGTACCTGTAACCTGCTGCTCTCACTGCTCCGTCTCCAAAACGTTTCACTACTTAAAAACCAGAAGGTTGCTGAGGTCAACATCGAGCTGACACAATATGTGATCACTGGTTTGTTCAGCCATGACATGGCAAATAACATTTACTCTATTTGTGAGCGGAGTAGAAAACAGTTTATACGGTGGTTCACGGGTTTCTTTGTATAACATTTCTGTTTGCGCTGTCAAATTTATCCAACAGCCGTTGAATTTCTCTGCCCAACCTTGACCCGGCCTTATTTTTGCTCTTGAACACCTCCCTTTAACCCTGTTTGTGTTCTTCAGATGAGAAGAGGGAATCTCCCCCGTGACAACCATAAAGACGGACTGCCGGACAAACAGCTTCCGCTTGATTTAAGCCAATTTAAACGATCACGCTCACGTAAAGTTAGGCATGTTACACTCACAGCACAGATTTCGTAATCTCCGTTTCATTACTCCTGTCAAAAAGAGGATGTTGATAATTGGCCCCTGATGTTGGTCTGTTTGTTTGAAAGGAACAGGAGAAATAGGAGCCAGTAAGAGGAGTAAATATGCATCTGAAGAGAAAAGCTGACACAAGATTGAAACCTTGGTTAAAATAGAGAGACAGGTTTGGAATGGTTACTATTACTTAAAACATGGTCTGTCTTTTATTTGTTTATGTATGGTAATTAAATGAAACTCAGTGTTGTTTACTATCTTTAAATATGAAAACACAATGCTGACTGTTAAATATTAAAATAAAATATAATTACGGACATCTCTGCCTCTGCTCTAATATTTTGTTGTCCCTGCAACGTGTGTGCCAATACTCTTATAATAATGTCAGTCCGTCTCCTACACAATACCTGTATCGCACCTGCTGAAAAAAGTGCTCGTGTCTCTGATGTGTATTGAGCGTAATTACCTGCCAGCCTGCAAAACCCCAGATATGGTGAACAGTCCAAAGTCGGTAATGACAACTTTGCCGTTGTCATAAAACACGTTCTTGGACTTCATGTCTTTGTGTAAAATCCCCTTAGCGTGGAGGTAGCCCATCCCCTGAGGACAGAGAGAGAGAGAGAGAGAGACTTTTCTTTAACATTAAGTGTACTGCTGAAGTGTTCCGGGGAGTCAGTGTTGAGCTGTTTTACCTTGACCATCTCTTGTGCGATCTGTCTGGTCTTGTTAACATCCAGGACAACCTTGGCATCTCGCACCACAGAATAAAGTGTCCTGCCTTTACACAAGCTGAAAGAGAGGGGGGGGGGGGGGGGGGGGCAAGGACAAGATTTCGATTTACTGCGTTGACTTATGTAATCTTTTTTTCATCTGGCTAACAAAACATCTGACAAACTTCGCCGGTCGACCCTGTAAGAACAAAGAGTGACATTCAACCTGAGTTTGAATGTTCATCCTCCCACTGATCATTCGCCTCTGCTTTTATGATCACTCGCTGTTTGTCTAATCCGAGCCTCATTTGTGTCATGCTTTACTCACAGTGGCCAAAATGACAGCTCGTAATAGCGACGAGAGGACCGCTACTGTCCTACAAAAATTAAATAATGTGCACCATCAACTTGGGCTTGAATGTTGCTTAATGCTTTTCTGTTTACCGCGGCCTTTTGATAAACGGAATTTGGGACCGTTCTTCTACTTAATTTTGCTCTTTTGAAATCCTATTCACGTGTTTTACATGAAGCACTCGAGCGCTGTCTTGTTGTTGAAAGGTGCTATACTTGAGCTGTTTGATTGCTGTTGTTTCTCTTACTAATGCTGCATGGCAGCAGAACGGGAGGAACGCTCTGTTGTCACTATGTCCATGCATTAATCCAAAATTGCTACCATATGGGGAAGAGGCTAAACTTGTTTGTTTTTCTAATAGGTGATTTGTTAACACGGCGTGCAGGCTTTGCAGCACATATTTAATTAGATAAACCCACTGTATTGTTGTTAATTGATTTCATTTACTGCTAGTTATGGTGATTCTGTAACCAGTTTGGCACCGATTTGTAGACACTTTTAAACAAAAGCAGATATTATTATGGTGTGTCAATTTGATGTGAACATGCCTCCATAACAGTCATGACATGTTCATTTTCTACTGGTGGCAGTTTGGACTGTGGACTTTTCACCACCTTGTTTCTTGGTTTGCGCTCAGAGATGTTACTAAATCTTAAACCATACACTATAAGAAATACTGACACAGTAGGCAGTGTTTCAGCTTTTGAAATACACTCTTTTGAAAGAACCTTGAGAGACCCTTTATCTTCCCGGTTCTGGCATCGCTGTGCTCACTTCATTTAACCGGTCACATTTTAATGTCTTTTTGTCCTAACCCAGAATTTCACATGCGAGACCGTGTCCCCGAGTTAGTGCAGTTGGAGATGTTGTTAGAGGATAAAATGTCATCATTCCGAACTGAAACGTAGGCCCACTCAGTGCCAGGGCGAAGCTGCGGCGCGTGGAGGTGGTGTCATATTTCTGGAGGGGTGCCATCACAACAGCGTATTAATAGACAGCTCTACAACCACCCCCTGCCTCACACCTGAAGCCTTCAACCCCGACTGTGCCACGCAGGTGACCAACAAAGGACCTGAAGCCACCGGTTCATGCATATTCATTCATAACGTTGACCTGACAGCAGCTGCATTTTTAGCAGCTCTCTTCCCCCGGGCTCTTCTCAATGCAGAAATGTGGTTTTATGGCTTTTGTGTCACTTCAGTCAATATATTTACATAAATATTATGTCTTATGACAACAATTACTGCTATACTGTAGCTCAGACAAACAGGATGTATATAATCCATACTAAGCACGGCGCAGCATTTGATGGTGCCCAGATGATGAAAAACTAATGAGGACGTGTGGTTTGAAAAGTGAAAGAGGAGTTGTGCCGTATCCATAGATAAAAACCCAGTGGTAGCATCACAGATGACCCTGTGCTCCGTGTGCTCTGC
The DNA here is from genome assembly GCA_014281875.1 of Nibea albiflora. NCBI lineage: Eukaryota > Metazoa > Chordata > Actinopteri > Sciaenidae > Nibea > Nibea albiflora. Next base: position 13,909,475 of record CM024801.1, read on the forward strand.
GAAATCCACAGTCACTTGTAACAAATGAAGCAATCGAAGAAAAAGATGCGATCGATATTTATGCTTCCACTAATGCAACCTGAAAACCCTCATCCTTGATAATCCAATAAACCGCACTCGGGTTTCATTTCACAGGTATGTCGTGGTGCACTTGGAGCCGCGGCAGCACGAAATCATGCAATCGCGCATCTCAGTCGGTCATTTAGACCGTGTTCACGACGAATGCGATGGGAACAGAGTGAAAACTTTTACATTTAGCTCTATTTCCTGTTTCTTTCTTTCTTAATAGAGAATGACAGAAAAACAATTATTATTTTTTTTCTGTTCAGCAAAATCAGAAATGAGAAGAAACAAAGGAGCAAATTACTTTTTCCTCTAGTTACACGTCCTTTGTTCACAGCCTGTGTTCATGACAGTGGCAGAGTGGCATATATCTGAAAAATTTTCCTTTTGAAAATTATTAGCAGTGCTAATTAATTGAACAAGAGAGTATTCCTCGCTATGGTCTTTAACAAGAACACAGCCCTGTCCTCCTTGTTATGAATGACAAAACGCTTGCAGCAAAAAAAAAAAAATGTGAACGCTAAGCTGTGAAATAATTAAAGTTTTTCACTATATGAAAGAATTCATTTAAGTTTACCCCAACCCCGTGCTGCGGGCATCTGTACTGTTGTCAAGCAACATACAGGTAGGTATAGGTTCATTCATTCAACAACGGTAGCATCCTGTTATAACCACAACTGCGCGCTTCACTGCCAGCCACTTTAAACTCATTGTCCCAGAGGCAGGCGGGTCTGTGGCTGATCTAAAATGAGTCCCTGGGTACAAGGACCAGCTCTAGGGGGCCAAACAGTTACCTAACCACAAAGTGACCACTCAGTCAGGAGATGACAACCCGCTGATTTCAGAGCTATGATGTCAACACATTATCATAGCGTTTTTTTCCGTTAATCTCCTTTCTCTCAATTTGGAATACCAAATGATCTACAGTCTGTGGAGGCGTGTTAATTTTTGACATTAGAGAAGTTAAGATGTTGATATATCCCTGAATATCTACAGTTATTTCTATAAATGCATACTTGACAATACTCAAAGGTTATAGCAGAGATAGGTCAAAAACACTTTGGTAGTGTTTGGCTTTATTTACACTTATAAAGTGATGCACATTTTCACATAATAATATACAACTGTAGATTCCCTTTACCTCCTTCAGTTTCATTTCAGATATGGTTATTTTTACTTGAGTTGCAATAATTTGTCATCTCGGCATACTGATATATTTTGAGATTACAGTACTGTCTATACACACTTCTTTCTTTGTGGAAGATATATGTGTATGTCGATATAAATAAATAAACCCATAATATATCTAGAAATAACTATACTGTATGTATATATCCGTATAAATAAAAAGAAAATGTCAGTGTACAAACTAAAATACGCATGATTCTTGACTCCTGATTAAAGACTAGTATATAGTACACAATGTTCCAACCAGGGTACCGTAGCAGTATGTCTGGAGATTAAAGTCTGTGTAAAGGCAATTCTGAGATTTCTTTCAAAACACATGAAACATGTTGGAAAATAGCTTACCTGGTGATGATGGCCAGATGTGGTGGGCTCATGCAGGCCCCCATAAACAGAACCACATTCTCATGGCGAGTGTTGCGGTAGGCCATCACCTCGCGCTTGAAGGCCTTGAGCTGGTCCTCGTTGTCGCGCTCGATGTCAATCAAACGGATGGCCACCTCACCGTGCCAGCGTCCATGGAAAACTTTGCCAAAGCGCCCCTTACCGATCATTTCCCCAATCTCCAGCTGCTCAAATGGGATGTCCCACTCCTGCAGGAAGATGCTTGTCTGGCTGGCCTTGCGCGGGAAGTTGCGAGCCGACAGGAGCGACAGGTTCATCTCCTCGAACTCGTCACCTGAGTCCTCATCGTTGCCCTCCTCATTCTGTGATAAGGCAGAATTGACCTGTTCTTTACTAGCTTTAGGCCTGTATTTCACAGATTCACAGCTGCGCTTATACAACACAAAGATATGATATTAAAAAAATGTATTAAATATTCTACCAACATATCACATGCTTATATTCTGGCAAATGTCATTCAGCAGCTGGATTTACTGCTAAAGTCACCTCCAAACTAAGTAGGAGTTTTAGTCATAAGATACATACAATACATAATTATCTATCTGCTGACTGCAATACGTTATGGGGTCATATCATGTTTGTACTCTTTATTTTATTTCTTTATTTCTTTATTTCTGAATTGTAGTTTAGTTGACGTCATCAATAAATATGTACTCAATACAGTTTAAATCATACATTTGCTCTCTCAAAAACAAAAATCACACTTATATATTGCCTCGCATTTGAAATACTGACTGCTGTTTGGCCATTAGCGATAAAGGAAATCATAGAGTGTTATGAAAAGGGAAAACATCCAGAGAGAAAAACTGACTAAGTTAGTCTGAGTTGATTTTAAATATAATGCACTGCAGGAGAGAAAATGACCTATTCAGAGATGCCTGCTGGAATATCATTCAAGGCAATCTGCATCACATTTTCTCAAAATATATCATTGTTACAGGAACAGTGATGACGATCAGTGAAGCTGCAGGTTTTTTTTTTTCTCCCCCTTCTTGCTGCATAACTTACCTGGAGGCTGCTCAGAGAGCTGAGCCAAATTATGCTAAATGAGAGAACAATTACAAATGACTGCGATGAGTGATTGTGAGAGCTGTATTTTGTCTTCATTCAGATTCACAGGTAATTTCACACTCCATAAGAAATGTGGAGAAGTAAAACAATGGCATGAATGGCAAACTAACATTTGCATACATTTAAAAGCATCAAAAGGAGGACTCACATCTGATGTGGGCTCGACTTCGATTTGAAGCAAAGGGTTGCCCTCATTCCTAAAAGCAAGAACAATAAGTGTATAAATAAATCCAAGAGAAAACAACATAAGTAAAGCAGGTCCAACTAATGAGCACGTTTTTTAATGTATTTATTTAATTTTGCTCCACTGACAATGTTTTGTTGCTAGTCTCAAGCAGAGATGAGCAGCAGTTTATAGAGATCTCGTAAACTAATTTCTTTCTAACTCTGCAGCCTCCTTTCTTTTCATTCATTCCATCCATTTTCAAACTTATATTTTTGATACCCAGCCAACGCTGACTTGAGTGACACCGCTAGAGGCGGTATATCAGATTTCTCAGAGCCACGAAGCCCTTACAGAACACATGCCTTTCACATTAATGACGAAAGACTAAGACTAAACAGACTCTGACATAGAAATTTGCATCTTGTAAGTATTGCAGCATGATTGGAGGAACTGTACTGTGGTGGTAGAGTACAGCTTGATCTGGAACCCGGGCCTGTGATCAGTCAGTCTATATGTAGACCTTCAATGGCTGCAGGCTGTGATGCTGCTGCTTAATTGAACAGACTGCTCATCGCTTGCACATGTAACTGAATCCGTGAATCCGTGAGCTCTGCTGAAACTCTAAGGAACTGAACTGTTTGCCATTGATTTTAGTACACAGCTGTCAGCTGTCTGCACCAAAGACAAGACACGTTCTGATGCAGAATCATTTTGTTCTAAGTCAGGTCCCATGCCGAGGCCATTTTAATGACTATGAGATGATTTTTACTGTGACTGAAAAACTTTTAAATTTGTTTTAAATGATCGCAAACACTTCCTTCCTCCTGCTGCAGAAGTAGCAAGTGATGTTACAGAGGATAATTACGTTTCCCCTCCTTGATTTCCAACCATGCTATCATCCAGCCATTGTTTGCTGATGATTTTCAAATCTAGTTTTTTTTTTTTTTTTTTTTTGTGAAGCTGGCATTTTCTTTAGTACTGTCTAGCTTAATCCAGCTCTGTGTTTTGTTCCTAAACATTTTCATGCTGAGATTACACTGGAAAAGAGGATTTTATGCAGATCACCCGCAGTGGTCCGCAGGTGGCATGAGCACATTAAGCACATCAAGAATGTTCAACAGTTAAATTAATAAAGTGTGAAGAGGCTTAAATGTAACAAAGGGCGCTCCTAATTACTGCCATTTTCTAACCATAATTTTTAATTTCATGGTCACTTCATGAACCTTCAAGTGCATTTGCGCCCTGCGCCCCTATTAATTTCTGACCCCGGCATATACAGTGTCACCCACACCGTGGGTGTCAAGGACATAACACAAATGAACCCACTTCTCCTCTTAAACCCATCCTCCTCCGTCCACATAACTGGCTGTGTAACATCAGTGTGTAACCTCTCACAACCTCTCTGTGGTATATTAACACAGGTACGCAAAGCAATCCTGGACTCATGGGCGAGGACCACAAGTGAGACAGCGTATAAAATAATATGTGATTCCTGCGGCGCTAAGGGCCCCTACCAGCGATTCGATCTCTGCTCTAATGAGGGGCACCTGCCGGGTGTTGGGGTCTGAGACAGGCCCTCATTAACCCGGGGATGAGGCCATTAAGGCCAAAGAAAATCTGCTAGCTGCCACTACGAGAGCATACAAAGATGTGGGAAAGGAGGGACAATAGCATTAATTAAATCAGAGGAATATGGGCTCCATAACGGCGCTAATGTATTCACGTTCGACGAAAGGCAGCAAACTGCGAGACTGCGAGAGTGAGAAAAGAACGGTGGAAACTCTCCATCTTGAGATATATACAGCAGTAACGAGACTCAAAGACAAGAGCTTAAGACGATCGCGTATGTTAGAATAAGTCTTCTTCAGTTAGAATAATGCTGAGGTATTTTTTATCTGTTCTTGCAAAGTAAATAATGTGACACTTTTATTGATTGATCCCAGCTGGGGGAAATTTATATTTCACCCAACCGCCTGCAAGGAGGTTGCCTTGCAGTATGAGCTACTGTCATTTTTTCCCCCCATGGAACTACCTATTTACTGCAACAGCTGATGAAAAACTTCCAGTGCACCCTCTGTACACCTGTAAACGGTGAAGATATCCACAAGAGTGTATAGACAGGCTGCATTTCATTGTGTAGTCCTGTATTGTATGATGAAAGCAAAGCTGAACCTTGAAGAGAATCTATTAAAGCACCTATTTTTCTCGTCCTGGAGTACACCTATATATATATATATATTAAAAAAACAGTTAATGTTTTAAATGACCACAAGTGAACCAATGACCTTTTCTTCCTAAGAACATGATCATGATCACTTTGGATTCAGTCACTTAGCTGTCACTTTCACCAGATTCATCGAGTGTTTGTGGTATTTGTTGATATATTACAGAGGTAACTTCCGTCCTTCATGATGCGGCTCTACACGAACGAAGAAATGCTGCATTACGCATTGGCAAGTGATCATTTCCATTTCCTGCATGCGTTTATCGCGTCTTGTGCAAAAACTGCCAATGAACCTTCACGGTTCAACGGCTGAATTTGTTCTAAAAATACAGAAAGACAATCTTTATGTCGCATCATGATTATTATGGTAATGAATGCAGCTCTACACCTCAAACAACCGCATTCTATTCAAATGCATGTGGAGCGTACTGTGGTGTTCGCAAGCCATTGGAGTCCTATATGTTTTTCTGATTCTTATTTCTTCCAAACATTTCAGCTTTTCATTTTTTTTATCTCAAAGCTTGCAGCTGCTACGGGAAGGTGACATGAAGACATCAAATACGCCAAATCACTAACATGCCATATACCTTAATTTAAAAACTCCTAACATTTGCCTTCCTCCGTAGGACCTTTTGAAGACCATTTTGATATTTCGAAAATAAAATTAACAGTGGCATTATTTGCCATTGATTAAGCCATTACAATCTATGGGTATTTCATCACGAATGACCATCCGCCTATAGATGGAGATTCTCTTGCCCTGTTTCTTGTGATAGATTGAGATCCTAATCTAATTAACATCTGGGTCGAAAGGCATCTCATCACTCCTCCTCTTCTTCCGGTTGTTTTCCCGTGACCACTGGCTTCCTCAAAGAGCCAGCGAAAATCCAGTTGGCATCCCAAGTGTAGCGTGAACTAAAGGCTATGCTAACATTAGTCTCTGAGTATTCGTCATGTCAGCCCTCGCATTGAAATTGTCACCCAAATATCTGTGCTCCAATAAGTTTGACTTGGCCTCTGACCAGCGGCCACAGAGAGAAGGAAAAGAGGGAGGAAGGGGACGAGAGAGAGAGAGAGCGTGCATATGAGAGGAAGATGACTGAGACATGGAGCCCGATGAAGATCAGAAGTGGTTTCTTAATTCCTTTTAAAGGTAGACGTGGTTTTATTGAATTACTGGTGAAATAGATTCTACTCACCCTGGTTCAGATAGGACAGGGTGCAGGATGACCTGCGGTGCTCTGCTTGGAGGAGCTTCGGGAGCAACATCTGGGGATATCAGAGTCACAGAACGAAATCAAACCCACAGAGATACCACATAGAGACAAAAACTGTGATAGGTGCAAAACATAATTAGACCACGATATAGCCTCACACCAGATACATCCGTCTAGTGATGCAGTGGCGCTATCGATGAGTAACATCTGACGCTGCCCTACGTGCTCTTCGGAAAAACCAGCCAACAGCACTTCTCAACGTGCTAAATGTCGGTTGGATACATTTCAAACTTTTACAAAGAATTCCCAGAAAACATTTTTTCTTCGGCATTTTTACGTTATGTTCCGTGAGTGTGCTGGAGCTTTTAGAAACTAACGTAGCAAAGGAAACACGCACGCCCTTAGCACTGTGTTTCTGAAAGTGCAACATTTCAGCTGCAGTTCACATTTCTCATGCATCACTACACGATATAATGATACGTTTATAATATATTTGTCCGTCTGATGCCTCACACTGGTTTGTGTTTTTTGCGTTGCCTTCAAAACACTCAGTGCCTTAGTGTTTTCCTTGATGCTTTCACATGTTCTTTTTTTTCTCTATGCACCCGCCTTGCATTTGAAAACACTGCATTGAATGTAGCAAAGAAAATGTGTAGCTGTACAATGGAAACCCCCTCGCAATCTCCGTACCATACTGAACTTCGTTCTCGGCGTCATTTGTATAGAAATTACAATCAGAGTGGAAAATGTATTCATGGTGAGAACGGAGATGTCGGAGATGTAAAGATGTCTTGACGTATGTAGCACGGTACGTGTCTTTAAAAAAAAAAAAAGATAAGAAAAGAAAGAAGGACATCTAATTTGATGACTGTAAAAGCATGCATGCATGCAACAGCATGCTGTATTATCAGTGAAAAGAAAACAGCAGGTTGGATTCTCTTTGCTATTCTTGATGAGTAAGGTCAGCTGTTGTGCTAGATCTACCTCTGAAAGACATCAGAGGATTGGCTGCCACGCTTGCCGCCCGTGTTGGCCCCCCCTGACAATTTGTGACACAAAGTGGGAGCCCCCCCCCGAAAAAAACATTCCCTTTGTGGTACGGTGCATTAGCGGCTGGCAATGCCTCGTCACAGCGAGAGGGACGTGCTGTTGTTTTCTGTGTGGAGGCTGCATGGATGTTTGCATGGATTTACTCCAAAGACCAGCAAAGCCAAGATGATTGGAGGCTCTGAATTGGCCAATGGTATGAATCCGAGCCAGTTGATCTGTCTGCGATCCGTGTGACAGACTTACAGCTTCTGCGGGGTGTTCCTAATTTCTAACTAAAAATGTATGCCGGGATGCACTCGAGCAGCTTCTAAGAGTACTTATGTGAAGACAATAAATAAATACATTTTAAAATTACGCTGTAATTGGCCTTGGGAAGCTTATGTAAATGTTTGTTTTTGTGTCATTTTCTTTTCTAAATGAAATCCAGCATTTACAGTAAATTGAACTGACATGAATGTGGCATTAGCTCTACTCACAGCGTAAGGTTTTTAGATTGATTGGACTATGGGCAAGTGCTAGGCATACACACTCTGTATGTATGGTTACAATAATCAGAACCTGGGCATAACGCTGCATGCTTTATATTTATGCATTTCCAGAAACCTGTCTCCCCACATCTCAATTAGACCGCAGTCTTTCCTTCACACCGCTACGGATTGTCTCCGCCGTAATAACCTGCCAAATGAGCAAAGACCCGTGTCTTACCAGTGTGGGCAAAAAGAAAGAGTCAGGGCATTGACAAATCATTAGGAGGCCCGAATGAGACAAGCAATGAGTGGGTGTAGGGGCCGAGCGTCTTAAAGGAGGCCGGGGTGAGGAGATAAAAATCACCACCAACATCAAAAGAGCCCTCCGTCTTCTCCTTACTTATCCTGGGCTGGTTGCAGTGCATTGTGGGTAATGATCAGTTATGAGGTACTTACCTGGGAAGATGAACTGCTGTTTGTATTTGAAATAACTGGAGGCTGTGGAAGGGCGACAAAAAGGAGAGCTTTAGTTTGTAGACGTGGCAGTTTTTATGTGTCTGCTCTCAGGTTGCTTCATAGACGCGGGTTTGCTTCAGAACAGACATTAAAAGTCTTTCAACTGTTAATTTGTTGATTAGCCACCAGTCAATTTCAGTCTTTTACACTTCACTCTATTTACAGGCTTTTTAGCACAAGCGCCACATCAATTCTCCCGGCATGCTATATGCAGTACTGTATTGTTGTTCTCAGGATAAAGTGGACTGCTCTGTAATGCTATTAACAGTGTGAGGTGTATGTGATAAAATACTTTTAGGCAAAGTATCTGTAACCAAAGAAACAGACAATTATGAAGAAAACCTTTTACAAGGAGTGTCTTTTTCCTCAATTATTCCCGGACATATTTTTGGACATTTATGTGACATCCTTGGAAAGTCAAGGATTAGGCATCATTGCTCCCTCTGTGGTAACCCTGTCAAAGTATTTATATTTGAGTGCATTCGTGCCCATCTTAATACCCGTCAAGTTGAACTGTTTCTGCTGCCGCGCCGACTGTGGAGAGGGATGTAGTGGCGAGGGGGGTGTGGCACTGCTGGGCAGGGGTGGAGCTGGGGATGACGGGGTGGAGGAGGTGGTGGATGAGGGATTACTGCTGGAGTCTGGTTGGTACGGGACTGGGATATGATCCTGAGAAGAGACAGAAAAAGAGAAAGGTCATCAGAAGCTTAACTTAAGCTTCGGTACTAGTGACTTCACAAGTTTTAATCTGAAAGTGCTTGCACCCCATGGTTGCCATCTTTCTGAATCACATGACAAGCTCCTAGATTGATTTTCTACCTTCCAGGCAGCGCTTGGTTTTCATTAATTTCAGTACAATATGAAAATCAACTTGCAGAGACTTGAAACTTGCTCGGCAGAGGTAATCCATCACACTGAGGAATATGCTGCATTCACTTTTTTTTTGTTGACAAAGTTAGGTTAGCATTGTGAAGCTGAGAAACAGGAAGCATTTTTAAAAACTGCTTTCAGTGGTGCATTCATGGGTGTCCTAAAACAATTAAGGTTAGATAAAACCGAATCAAGAGAACTACTTTACATGCATAATCTTATCACATTTATCATATTTTTGCTGTCTGAATGTAAAACAGTTCTTTGGGCTGATTTTTTGCCATCTCCATCTACTATGTTAATCACAGCCAGCTGCAGAACTCAACTTAACTTACAAAACTCAGTTTACTTTACTTACTTTTGCAGTTATAACTAATGATCACTTTCCTTCTTTTAATAAGCCTCTCCTGATTGTGTAGACTCTGCTGGAAAAGCACTTTATTAATTACATAAATTGGTCATTGAAAGCTAAGGAAACATTGGCCGTGCGGAAAAGTCTTAAATTTCAGATGTCAGAGCGTCTTTGAATGCACCAGCGGGCAGAGGTTTCAAACGTATTCTTTCTCTTAAGTGGCGATCATGATGTGATTTGCGATGATAACACAACTGACAAATTTGATGGATTATCGTTCTCACACCTGCTTCAGATCTCTGCTAAGCTGATTTTTTTGTAGCCCGCTGAAATGAAAGGAGATCAATAACTGCTTTGAAGGTGGGAAATCAATCTGAAGAATGGGGGTACGCTTTAATAAATGGTCTAGAATGATGTAAGATAAATGCAATCGTTGTACAATCACTGATATGGTTGGCTGGATCAGATTATGGCAGTATATTGTCGTAGTCTACAGTGGTCCTTGTGTATCCCAAGCATGCAGACCCCCTCTACCGTCCAAAGGATCCGAGCATGGTAAAACAGGTGGCAGCCATAACACTGCCAACTTTTACTCTTAAACTGACTAGCAAAATAAAGAGCTTGTGTTGTTTCTGGTTTTCATGATGGATACAGAGAATCCTTTAATCCTTTGAAAAAATGGTATTAGTATCCGAAAGCACAAAAAAACAAAACATGGATGAGCCACTGAGTCACTGATCTAGACCAAATCACATTCTCAGATGCTGAGAATCACAGGCCGTGCACACATTATAGTTGTTTCAATCTGGGCCATACTTTCCTTGTTTTTGCTGTCATGATAATTGACGGTGTGTATATAATCAATAAGTCACATCAATGTAGAGCTCAACAAGCTGTAGCTGGGAGTTAACATCATTTTCCATCATAGTCTTGCCGCCGTGGGAATCGTGTAATAAAGTGTTTTCCACTGGAACTAAGAAATTCTTAGATGTGCTGGCTGCAAAATATTCATTGTATGAAAACAAATCCGTCTGTGTAAACATCAATACTGCCGAAGATATTTTTGTTCGGTTTCATGATCCCCCGGGAGAAACACGGTGACTCATAACCATTTTCCAGCCCCTAAATATGGAAGGAATGTGATATGTAGGACAGGTTATACACAGATTGTAATACATGGTTTACTTTATTTTATTTTTTTTACACTTTACCTTGTTGATTTTGTTGGTTTTGGGAAGCGTCTGGCTGATGTGCAGGTCTGTGTACCTGAGCGGGTTGTTGATGTCACATGGCACTGATTCGGTCCGTACCAGACGAGCTACTATAGAAAAAAAAAAAAGAAAAAGAGCACAGAGGAACAATGAAGCACTGTGTGACAGCCAAATTAAACAATACACATCTAATAGCTTTAGGGAAATTGCGAGAAACTCTTTATCGGGCCCTGCTTCTAATGTGAAAATGAACAAACTGCCCTTTCTTGAACACCATCCATTTGTTATCGCATATAGACACTTTGTTAAGAAAAAAAAAAGTTTCCTCAAGCAAGCTATGTCATTAAGAAAACTGTCACTTTCTCCTGAAGAAGTCTAATTAGTGTTCTTTACCTTGAGTTGTTCCTTGGTGGTCTTATTTGGGGGATAAAAGGAGGGGAGGGGGGCAGAGAAAGGACAAAAGAATCTCAATTTTGATAGCAGATAATGGGAATTTCTTCAGTGCTGTCTTTGACAGTACAAACAGTGCATGACGCAGTCACATTAGTCAAACCTAAGTGGCTTAATTAATCAGCAGATAACCTTCTATCTGCCTAAACCAGCAGAGGCTCGTTCACTGTTTAGAACACGGGCCTCAACTGAGAAAAAAAAAATCTCTTCAGTAGTCCTAAGGACTCAGACACACACAAATGTATGATTAGAGCAGAATACTGCAGGGTTTAAAATGTAGTTTTACCCACTGATTTAATATCGGCAACAACACAACTCATCTTTAAGCTAATGTGTCTTTGGTAGAGGCTCTTCCTACCTTTGACAAGCTAACATGTATCAATAGATGAGCATAAATACAGAATTTCAAGTTATAATCATCACCGGTCATCAACGCTGTAAAATGACAACATGCTTCATTTTTTTCATCAAAAAAACTGAAAAGATACCTTCATTCACACAAGCTGCATTTAATGCGGCTCATGAAAACTCAGATGTTGCATAAAAAGAAAGTACCTTTGAGTGATTCTCGTCCGCCTCGCTGTATAATCAGTAAATGGCAAGGTGGGGCTTCTTTGGTGCATTTGTTGTGGCACTTCAGCCTGAGTGCGTACAAAAGGTCAGGAAATCTGGTTAGAGTCTGTGGTGTTGTCATTTTTCCGTTTATTTACATGGCAATAAAACCTATGTCAAGTGGTGGGAGTGTTAACATGTGGAAAAACAGACAAAAGATAATAATTGCTAATTTACTCAAGTAGGACAAAAACAAAAGGGTTCATGTTGCCTAAAAAATAACCAAAAAAAGGAGTCCAAACAAAAACAAGCAGGGTGACAAACTAATTTCATAAATAAATGACCATCAGACACAAATCACTTGTTCTTTTGCGAAAAATGGTTTGATACCTACTTGCAATTTTTACATTTCAGTCCAAACAACATTCCCTTTCCACATACTATGCATGTCTGGGACATCCAATACTTTGTGGAAAACCTGCGGGCAAAATAAGATAGCGTGAGATAGGGACATTTAAAAAAAAAAGTCAGGACATCACATTCAGCTTATTGCACATCTATATGACATGTAGGAGCTGTGGATTACCATGAGAACATTGCTTCTGACCTTTTGTCTTTCCTGACATTCTCTCATTCTGACAGACAGCTTTTGCCAAAGAAGGCCTCACAGTTCCCGTGTAACCTTTCTGCAAGGATAATAGACGCCCGAAGAAGCTACTTCTGTAAAAGTGTTTACCTTCCTAATCTCCTCCACCTGCTGATTTAATTTCGCCCCACTTCATTTTCATCTTTCGGTAACCCCGCGCGAATTAACATCTCAGGCAGCCCCTCTGCAGCACGGGACAGAGGCCGCAGGGTTTACATCAACGCAAGAATCAGTTCGAATGATGGGAGCTTAGAGGGCTGTGCCACTCCTAAAAGGTCCAACACTGTCTCTTCTCAAACAAACAAATCCACAATGTGCTCCGCAGTAGAAACCAATTCCCTGCACAGATTGACTGAGTGGTTCGAGCGCGTATGCGACTATTGGCTGTATTTACTGATGCGACGCCTGGGTGCCAGCAGTGCTGCTGGCTGGCTAATGGCAGGTGACTAATGTTGTTTGACAGAGTCCAAATCTCTTTATTAGGCCCCTCCTTCGCCTCAGCTGAAAGGCACAACTCAGTCCAACCCCTGACGGATTTTTTAGTAGCCTCTGCTGTCAAATATAAATGGTGATGTGACATTAAGGGCCAGATTGTGCATAGAGAAGCCTTTCAAGCCAAAGTATTGCATTGTGTACCAGCTATGCAAATGCACTTATCTTAACAGCGAACAATGCAATCAAGGGCACGCATTGGAAATATGCAAATTGCCACATCAAGGAGACTGTTGGAATAATGGCATTTCTCTTAAAACCAGCCTTAATCTTCAAATAACGTCTTTATAAATTACACTTGCGCTGAGATTGGCTGCGTATGATGAGGCTTAGAGCTCCTCTCTCCACCTCGCTGACTTTCAGCAGGCAAAACACCCACGTCCTGGAGGTTGCTGAGATCCCACAACTAATACGGTATTGTTTCACTTTTCAGATCACTTGCATTTGGAGTCAAGCAGGGTGAAAGGGGAAAGAGAAAAGGCAGACAAAGAGAGAAAGAAGAAATGAGATGAGTTATGAAAGAAGCCCTTTTCTAATTGGACTGGTATTCTGCCTCAGATGAGGGTATGCACATACAGTAGGCAAACTCACGCGCACCCGACCCACACGCTTTCCTTCAAACCTACCTGTGTTTTATTGAGTTTCCCAGATCTCTTCGGGGAATCTGCGGGGACCAGCGAGGCACTGAGAGAGTGTCTGGAGAGAGGGAGAGACAGGAGGTTGTTATTTTTTTTTGTTTTTTTTTTGTTAAATGCTAATACTGACAGAAAGTCTTTCAGAATTGACCAACCGTCAGTGGAACAACATGTCCATGTCAGACTTAATCAGCTGTTTGCATATCATGAACAGAGTTAGTCATGACTCATCACTGTAAACGAGAAGCTGTTCTAATTGTGTAGATTTATTTTGCCTGTTGGGATGCAAGTATGCCGTATGGTGAGGTCACTTTGGGTGCTACCTGTGTTCTATTGTGAGGCACTCTTGCGTTTCAAGGTATTCATAACAAAAGCCATTCGCTTGGTCCATTAGTGCTTGCAATTACTCAGCGGCCTACATGGCAGCCTACACACAGTCGCCTGTGAATGCGGCGGGATGCTGGTGAATATGCATTGAGATGATAACAGCACTCTAGTGACGTGCCGGCGTGCCAATAATTCAGTGACAAAATAGGCATGCTGAAAAATGCTGACAAAGTCATATGTCGTCGTTGCAAGATCATTTTTGTTCTTACTGTTTTCTTTCAGAAATACAATATATCGCTCAAGTGATGAGTGATATAACAGCAGTCGTAGTGATTTATCAGACTTGGTACTGTACACGTGGCTTTTGTACATTTTGGTGCTCTTCAAGATCTGTAAACAGACTTTAATGTGTCAAATATGTGCACTCTGCAATTAAAGCAGTATGTGTCTTCCGGATATTTGAAGGATAAACAGGTTTTATAAATGAAGGAATAACAATGATGTGCCTTTCAGAAGCATACACATGCACAAGCGCACACATCTTCCGCATCTTCTTGGCTGTCAGTCCCAGTGTCCATGAGAAGGTGCGTTTTAAGAAACAGCTCAGCCAATGAATGTGCAGCTTTGAATTGGCAAAATAAAACCGATGAGAAGAGGAAAGGACGGAGTCAAATGCGTAATAATTGAGTAATTTTCACAGGACCTTTCGGCAGGTGTTTATGAGTAATTCATGAGTGTTATGATATGGAAATGAAATGCATGCCAGGAAAAGGGGGAGTAGAAGGTACCTAAGATTTTTGCGTGTGGGTGGGTGTAGGAGTTGAACAATAAATCTGGGAATTGTGAAAGGAGAAGAGAGAAACACAAGCAAAAACAACCAAACTCAGAAGCGATTTCCCCGATGCGTCACACTCCTAACATTTTGAGAATAGAACTGTGTGCCGCAGACTGAACTGAGAGTTAATGTACTTGTGAGAAAGAGGTCTTAGATTGGGCCAAAAAGAGATGAGTTCAACTGAAAATACTGCCCACAGCCTCTCGATTTACTGTTTTTATTCAAAAGGAAACAGTAAATGAACTCCTGGACTGGAGTTTTCAAAGGAGTTTGTCTGACTGACTTGGGATGAGTTACAACCCCCGACAGCTACGTCCAAGGACAAGGATAAGTGATTAGCTAATGGATGGATGAATGCTCTGCCTTCCTCATGTAAATATGCATGTAAGTTGGGTGGACAAAACATTAGAAGGACATAAAAAGGCAAGTAGTACAAGACCACCACTTACTATGACTTTAATAAACATAAAGGACCATTATCACTCAAAGTGTCAACTGAAACTGAAAATCCATAAGCTTTGTAGAAAGTGAGTTGCATGGTAGAGGTTTTGTATTGGATTACATCGATTATAAACTAATAAAGTGGGCGGTTAGTGTACACTGTTTATTAAAGACTTTTTTCTTTTGGGGGGGAAATATTAGATCAAACAATCTTCTGATTGTGCTCATTTATTTTCTATTTCCCTCTTTTTAATAGGGATTGGTGTTGGATCAAAGATGTCTGGCGCAGATGTTGCCGGTTTTAATCACAGCAAATAAGACAGATAAGAAATCTTTCGTGACTCAGAGTCAACCATCTGGTGAGGAGGCCAATCAGTCCTATTAATTGATTACGAGGCTGCGAGTCATTGACTGTGCTAATCTCATGGCCCCGGTGCCGTATAGCATTTCCTGGTTCCTGAAACACCCTTCCTCCCTCCTCCTCTTCCAGTCTCTCCAGAGGCTTGGTGTCTTCTCTCCGCACTCCGATGCATCGCTCAATTACACTCAATCAACCTGATAACTCAATACAGAGGGGAAACTGACATCATCTGCTTCTTGTCGGCCTTGTTGGCGACTGGCAGATGATTGGACTTGTCAGCAGCGCGGTCAGGGCAATCTGTCATCGCGTGTGCGTACGTTGCTGTCTGTCTTCCATGGCGATCTTTGATGATCAAACCATTGCTCAAACAGCGGGGAGACGTGTAGATTTATGTCAGTAGGTAAGAACAAACTCATACGCCCGTGGTCACACACATGCCAGTCATATCAAAAAAAAGCATACGCTTATGAAATGACAGACAATATGAATCTGGACCTCTCCTGTGAAGAGTGGCCTTTGGAGGTTAAGCCAATATTCCTGTGCTGTAAGATGGAAGGCAGGCGCCTAACACAAGAGATTCGCTGGAGAACAGTGCATGCGTGTAATCCAGTGCAATTCTCTTATCTCATTGATATCAGCCATTTTATGAATATATTAGAATTAAGATTAAGAACTAATCCTAACGAACCTGAGCCTTGCTCTTTTTTCTTCCTTTTTCTCTTTCATTCCCATGAAACCAACACCCTTCGACCCTCTGCTCGACCCCAGTCATCACACCGTACATGACCTTTGCCCAACCTTCAGGTCCCGTTCATCACCCAGCAATCGACCCCTTCCATCCCTGCCCTCGACCCCAAATCATCCCATTGTACAAGACCCTCAAAGAGCAGCCGCAGAGAGCTGTCAGATGAAGAGCTGCAGCCGATACCTCCAACTCCTCAACGAGGTGACCAACTTTTACTGCCTTGCCATTGTTTGGAAAACTACTCATGGCATGCATAACATGAAGTGTTTGCTGTAGTATTACAAAAGAAATTGTGCCACGGTAACTGCAGGAGTCACCAAATCAACCAGGACTGAAAACTTTAATATCTTGGTCTGACTTTTTGCATTTTATTTATTTTTTAATTTTTATTTTATCTAATAAAATTAAAAAGAATCTATAAACAACTCAACATGAAGTTCAAACTTGTAATGTTGCTCATTAAGCATGCGCGACAAATAAACACTTGTTCATGCAGAACTGCAAATTTGCAAAACTGCAGGTGTGAACATCGAGTCACATAAAAAAAAGTAACATCCGCAAGCCAACGCAGCGTACCAAGACAAATAAGGGTTTGGAGTTCCTATATGCATGTTTGCATGTGTGTGTGTGTGTGTGTGTGTGTGTGTGTGTGTGTTGTGTGTGTGTGTGTGTGTGACTGATGAGCCTGCAGGAGCCGAGAAACCCCGAGGCGCCAGACAACAGTGTCCTCCTCCATCTTCTCTGATTGGTCTCAGCCTAATTAAGCCAAGGCCTTCCTTCCCCCTCCTCTATTGGCCGGTCACGTGACACAGATCAGGGCATGAGGTTGAGCATGGTGTGTGTTTGTGTGTATTATTGTGTGGGTTAAAGAGAGTAATGTAACTACACTGAAAGATAGGGGATATTTGTCTGTGTGTGGGTTAAACGGAGGGAGGCGGGTGTGCGTGTGTCTGTGTGTGCGTGTGTGTGTATGTGTGCACAGATAAAGAGACTACTTGAGTCTAGGAGTCTATTTAAAGCCAAATATAGTTTATTTGACGTTAGACTGAGACGCCTCTCCGAGTGATTGACTGAGCGCTAAACACTGCTATTCCCCACGGAGGAGGAATTTTTACTGCAGGAAAAAAAATAATAATTTAAAAGTGGAGCAGGTGACAATTAAAACAACACAAGACACGTACAACCCGGGGAAAAACTCAGACAAATCTCATGTCGTTTGTGTCATAAAACTCATGTCGTCTTACGAATCATCATAAGGTCTACAGCTCGCTGGGCAGAATGTAGCATGTTTTGGATAAAAGCTTCAATCAAACGGCTGGATGCGCTCGACAGCATAATTGGCACGGCATCATCAAGAGATAATCAGTTGAGACAGGAATACGAAACAAATCCAACGCAGTACTTCGCCTGTTTAACTGAATAAGAGTCTGACGTTATGGTATATGCGGCGGACTGTGCAGAGCAGCAGAAGAAGTGAACAGGACTGTAAAAAAAAAACGCGTGGGCGTTTGCTGCACAATGTGCTGCATTATAGCGCATGAGTGTGTTATATGAGTGATATGCTGCTCACCATATACTCATCGTTCCTCATCAATGTGTTTTAATGATACTTTCTACGAGGTCAAAGTACACCGCCAAGCGAGGATTGTTTTGGAGTGGCTGCAAGGAACCAACTAAGAGAGGAGTGGAAACACACGAGGAGGCTTTTTATTATTATTCCTATCCGAGTGTAAGAAAAAAAAGAAAAAAAAAAAACTCCTCCGATGAACAAGAGACAAAGCCAGGTTGCTCCGTTACTATGGAAACAGCTACACGCTGATCAGCCTTTTTGCAGAATATTGTGCTGTCATTTTTGACGAGCAAGAGCGCACACATCATTTACAAATAAACCCCCCCCACACACACACACACACAATCCCTGTGATAAAACTGACAACAGCAATCACAGCACTAGTAAAATAGCAATTATCTTGGATGAAACAAATATCTCCACACGGTCTTATAGATAGTGGGAGCCTTTAAAGACCGCGTAGTCTAAAGTGTGCCAGTAAGACAGAGGGAAGAGGGATGGGAGAACAGATGATGCCTGGAGGCCTTATGGCTCGATAGTGACTTCCTCAGTTGGAGACACACACAAGTAAACTGGCCGACAGACAGAGCAGGTTTTGGTGGCGAGGCTAATCTGACGCTAGCGAAGGCTTTCGGGTGACCTGACGTATCGGAGGTCCACAGCTCTTGAACACTGATGACGCACAGCTAATAGTTTTGTTTTAGTAAATATACCAACATATCAGATTGAGACTGAAAAAAAAATAGATAAAGATCCCAAAAGTTGGATTAAATGGATGCTGCAGTGGCGCTGACAGATGGCCAGCTCAAATGTGTACATCATGACCAAATAGTGCTATATGCCACGGCACGCAGCCTGTTGGAACATGAGAATGAACACATTCAATTTAGCTTAAGTGGCTAATTGAATTTTGAAACATCTGTTAACAGCCAACAACTGCCGGCCAGTTGGCTATTAAAACAGTCTGTTTAAATTAGTTGAGAGTTGAGAGACACAACCCTAAAGAGACTAAAGACTCATTTATCGTTTTCTGGCGGCAGGGTTTGTGAAACGAACAGTGAGCTCAGTGGGAACGGCAGCAGCAGTGTTGACTTGCGTCACTGTTTCTAACACCTGCCCTACTTCCCGAGGAATCGGCATAGTAACTATTGACCAATCCACCTCTTTATTGACGGGTGTTTATGACCTTCTCTGCTTGGTTTCATTAGTTGGAGTGAGATGAGAGCTTGATGCAAGAGCTCTGCGTCAGAAAGAAAGTCAATTAAGTCCCACTTGGAAAACATGTACTAAGTGAAAAACACAATCCAGGTCTTCCTGTAAATCTCTATGTACGGATAAGATACAGAACAAAATACAAGAAAAACAGAAAATGCATCCCATTGAGGAAGCAAAGACACTCTTTTTTTTCCTTTTAAAACTCTTTTTAAAGCTAAAGTTTCACATTTTAAAATTAAGATGAAAAGTTGGATCTGCTGCCCTTTGATTACTAGTTCACACAATCAAGCACTTTTTCGTATTGAGTGAAAAGAAGTCAAAACAAACAGGTCCGAAGGTGAGATTTATCCGTTCTGTCTATAGGTTTAAAAAAAAAAGAATATGCATGAGTTAACATCATCTCTGAATTCTATCCGCCTCTGAATCGACAACCTGAATTATTCTTCCTCGCTCTTTTTCCTCAATGTTTTAAATTTAGCCGTTATTTGAAGTCATTTTTTATTTGCCAATTCTCAAAGGCACCTCCATTGTGGTGACACTCGGTTGCTAGGAGACCTGTGACGCAACTGCAAAGTGTCTGTGCAAGGTTAGGGTGAGTGGGTGACGTCATTATAACATGAAGAAACAAACAGAGCGAGTTGTGCACAAAGCACACAAACGACGTTTAAGCCATTTATATCCACAAGCACACACTCACAGACTCGCACATTCTCTTTCTCTCGCATACACATCACTCCTGCTGCAGGTGTGTGTTGGTCGAGTCTCAGAGCCGGTGCTGGACCTCCAAGTGGACACAAGGCATCATCACAAGTCTGTCCGTTCCAGCTGTGAAAGCTCAAATTGCCTGGGGCACTGCAGGTGAGCTGTCTGTTTAAAATGTCCCTTTTTGGCCACCATAGTGTTCAATTGAATTCAGTTGGAACAAACAATGACTTATCGTGACACCATAACAACTCAATATATATTATTTAAATTGAGAACAAAACAAACAAAAAGAAATTAAAAAAACAATGGGTCACTCTTTGTAAGCAAAAAGTTGAACTATGATTTTTTAATAATAATAATAATTAGTTCATATGAGGTAACAAACACATAAAGACGAAGAGGTTATTTTGGTACTGAGTACTGAGTATTATGACCCACGGTTTAAAGATTTAAATTTCCAGTTTGAGAAAGTTGGAAGGTATTAAAAGAAAGGAGCCTCCTATTAAACAGACAAAACATCCACACACGATGTCTGTTATTTGCTGGACCAGTTTGTAGGATGTGGCTGCTCACTGTTGATTATAACCACGCTTCCTAGTGTTGGTGAGATTTAGAAAGCAGACAGGTCTGTTTTCACCAAAGAAGAAGAAAAAAAGAAAATAACAACTCAAAAACTAAACCTTTAATTAAAAAAAAACAAAAAAACATCTGCATCTTTTCTCTAGAACCTAAAAGAATGATTTAAATGTAATCTAACCGTCTCATAACTGGGCTATAGCAAACCGTATTTCCAGGTGGAAAGCCAAATAAACTCGTAGGAAGGCTCTAATGTTTCAGCTCAGACTGGGCACTGACTCATCCCGAGTAGACAGCGTTTGGTCACCACAGCTTGTCTTGTAGGTCTTCCATGTGTTTTGAATCAGACGATTTGAGAGAGGAATGATAATGCCTTTGGCTCGAGGGCCCTGACGTATGAGATGGCAGTGACACCATAATCCTAAACATAGACCCATGACGGATGTTTAGTCTGGCTTACCGGGTGCAACACACGTTTGTCCACATGATCACACTCAAACACTCGTGATGCGCCTAAAAAAAGAATCGAGGAGCTCCACGGAGAAAGAAAAAACTTCATTTCTTTCATTCTGCTTATTTACAAGTAAGCGCAGTGAGCATTGACTGATCATGTTTCACTCTTATGATTTAGTTGGGACATTTTACCACTGTCCACCACATCAAACACCTTTCCCCAAGGGTTACCCTCCTTTAAACACTTCAAAGTTTATTTGCTTAAATGCGTGTGTAGACACACCGAAGAATATTTCTCAATTACTTTTCAACTTCCAAAACCACCCTTCGCATTGGCATAAATTCGATCCACGGCACAGCACTTATTTTTAAAGCTGGTTTGTCCGTTACTCCTGCTATTTCCCGCTTCCAAAGCAGCGGTGACAAACACCGGGAGCAAATGCCAGGAGCTGAGTTTTGATTAAAACACAATTATGACTGGTTTGTTGCATGCCAAATGAATCAGAGCACATTGCCACATTGCTTCCAAAGTTACCATATGACCGGTTGCTGTCAGGCAACGTAGCATTTAAAAGGGTATTTTTAAATGGAGTCTGCACAGTGCTCCGCTGGGGCTACTTAACTTATTCCAAGCAAACACGAGAGCAATGAGGGCAAAACAGCATCACCGATTAGTTTTATCCAAATATTCTCTGGTCTGGCTGAGCTGAAAACACAGAATCCAGGTTATAGTTATAGTTCACTGTTGATTCTGTTTGTCACAGGTGAAGACATTTCAGTCAGAGACGCAGGACACATACCGATCAAACATCATATCATATTCCATTTCTGCCAAATTCCCTAAATAGAGCTCCATAAATCTTACACACTAGACATTGTGAGCACATTAAAAAAAACCTCATTTGCTAGGCAACTGTAATGAAAACCATCTCAAACAAGTTTTGAAGCAGTCCAACCTGCATTTGGGGAAAGTGTAAAATGGTGATACTGAGATCAGATAAGATATTTCTGAGCGAGCGTGGCCAGTGACCCCTCCCAGAAGGCCTGAAGGGGCTTATCAGGCGGTAGGACTTCTTCAACCTCCAGAGCTGTCCACAGCGGACAGCTTAGCTCGGATTTCGTGTACACGGGCAGGTTTCCAAACCAAGCTGTGATACCCACTGTGTCTAATAATGCTTTCTAGTACTGCAGGATAAAAAAAGGAATGTGTACTCTTTACGTAGACGGAGCATTTTTGGGAGTTGGAGGAAGTACAAGCTCTGCTGTAGCCTGGAGCAGATGCGGTAAACTCGGACGCTCCGGCTCAGTGGGTTGTCAGTACGCTGCTCCCACACATGTACAGGTGGAGACATGGGAGATGGCTTCACTGTGAATGACTGGAGGCCTGTGATCATTATTTACAGCGTTGTGATCAAATATCACGCACTTGACATTCTGCCTCTACGTGGCGCTAAAAGGGTAATGAACTGCTAATGCGCTAGTACAATGCGCTGGGCGACGAGTTGGCTTCCTCACCTACCATCCGCATGAAAACATATTTTACACCATTTTCACATGAAAAAGTGATGCACTCCAGTGCCTCACAAAGGTCAATGACCAAAACACAGCTGCTTCTTTATAACACGACTAATTTGCTAATAAATGAGTTTTGGGTTTAAATGCTCTGTAGTGTTTCCAGAAGGCCAGAGGTCAAGTGATCCATTAGCGCAGTCTACATAATGAACTAATCATTAAAAAACCAAGGCCACGGAGATTTTTACAGCCTTGTTCTGATGAACGGTTTAGCGACCTGTAAAGGTTAGCTGATTTATGTATGATTATTAAGAAATTAAATACAACTTAGAAACCCCGTAGTATCTTATTAGAAAGTGGCACTAAAAGCCTTGATGGGTGTGTAATTGTGCCGCTACTAGCACACACCGATAACTTCCTAACATCTGTATTTCGTAATTCATCGAGTACATCATTATTATTTGTCTGTCCTCTCATGCATGCGGTGTGTGATTATTCCATGTCATGCCTCCGACAACAAATGCGCGCGGCCGTGCCCCACGTACCTGTTAGTCACGGTCCACAACTATTCACAACACTAAGTGACAACCATTTATCACTCCCTTCCTTGACACGGCCTCCGTTACTCCCCTTCTCCTCCTTAGTCTAATGGCTTCCGCAGTATGCCCATAATGCATCAGCCAATAAGGCTGCCAATGTGCAACAGCACACCACCTCCGGTCATTATGGCATGGCCGGATTGCTCTTTCCAACAGAGCTGTACTTAAGCATATTTTCGACAAAAAGAATTACGGGCGGTGAGAACGATTATTGCCATGAGTGTTTTTTTTTTCTTTGTGGAGAGGTCAGTTTGCTTGTGTCAAGGCAGGAGGTTTAAGACACTAGAGTGGAAGACAAAGTGAGACAACTGTTGAAAAGTACATTTTAGGACAAGATAATAAAGATTAATTTTGGATTAAAATCCAACCCTGGTTAATTTTTCAACGGCAGAGTGCACAAGGGAAGGAAGAGAATGACATCCAAGAAAGGAGACATCGCCTGAGAACCGAATAAGCAGATGTCAGAAGGGAGCAGCATATGAAAGAGATACAGGGGCATTAAAGAAATCATAAAACGCAGAGTGTGAGCTGATTAAAAAAAAAAGGGTTCACTTACTTGCAGAGGGTGTTTCAGCATGGACGGGAGGTGTGGAGGGGATGAAGGAGGGGAAGAAGAAGGATCGCAGGGATCGTTCGGTGTGGAGGGGCGAGCGCTGCGTGGGCAGATTCTCACAGCTGCCCACACTGCTGTGTATCTTAAGGTTCAAGGGCTTGGTCTTCTTCTTAGCTCTGAGGGAAACAAGACAAGAAAAGCAGTGAGATTGAGAAAGTAACGTTGTGCACACGTGGAATTGATTTAATCCAGAGAAGTAGAAAATCCACCGGTAGTGAATATCTGCACTGACGCAGTGTGACAATGTGTGTTTTTGCCGTTTTGTTGTCCGTGTTGAGCAGACGTTACCAAGAGCGGCGGTCCGGGTATAACGGATGGACCATTATGAGAATTTTTGACGGAGCATTTACAGTTTAGGCAGCACAGCTTGACCAGGAAACTCACAGACCAATCAGCCAATCAGTGGCGCGCATTGTGACTCGGCTCACTGTATGAGATACACCGGAGAGATGAGAGGCAGTTGGAGAAATAGATGAGTCAGAGGAAACTCATTTCACGTGGCATGCTCTAAAAAGACAAAAGTAGACCTGTGAGTCCGGAATGGTCTCTCGCATGTTCATTATTCCCACTGGCAGTTTAAAAGTTTTTCTCATGTGGTCTTGGTTCTGAGATTGTTTGCTATGAAACTGGTTGAAGCTGCTAAGATGTGAAATGATGTTAACAAAAGAGAAAAAAACCAACTTATTTCAAGATGCACATTTTCAGAAGCCCTCTGTTAATCTACTTAATCTTCTCGAAATGAGAAAAGATCATTTATTTATTTATTTATTATTAGAGTACTTATTATTTATAATACTTCAGCGTGCTATATTGTCGAATTGTACTGCCTTTGTTGGATTCAACAGTTCAGTTACTGACATACAGACATTGATACAAGGCTACCATAGTAAATATAGCACTGCATCAAAACACAACTATGACAGTATGATGTCATGGTGGACCTTGTTTTTAATTGAATATTATAGGGGTAATGGCGCTGGCGTATTTACTATTATTTAGCCATATTATAGTGAATGCTGGTGAGTCAGCCTGACTTTTGTCCCCACAAAAATAATTCAATAACTTTTAGATGAATTGTCTTCACAGACTTTTATGGTCCTCAGAGGATGAATGCTAATGACTTGATCCCCTGACTTTGGCTCTAGCTACTGTACCTCAAAGTACAACCTCACAGAACTGCTAACATGCCTGTGGACTCCTAGCCTCGCTGTAGATGTCTGAAAAAAAAAATGTAGACAGCAGATGAAAATGGATATGAACCTCTGGGGACATTTAAAAGGAAATCATGAATCATTGACTAAAAAAACACAACTGTAACTTCCTACCTTCAGCAAAACATTAAGTGTTCTATTATTCCAAGCATCTTTTCATCATTTAAAAAGTCTCATTTCAGTCAAGATGGAAAAGTTTCAGTCACGATCACAGAGATGGAGAAATGGCAATTTCTCCAGCAACAACAGACCATAATGCAGTGCAGCTGAAAGACATGTTGCATTTTAAGTAAATGATATGACTCCGGCTTTTTATGGAAAATGTCTCAGTAACTGTCATTGTTATTCTCTCCACCTACACAGCCTAATGCAAGCTCGCAAGTCCACTCTAGCTCTTAAAGCTCTAGTATTACAGTCACTCTGGTGGACAACGCAGAGCGATAAAGGTGTGACAAGAGAAGTAAAGGACAATAACATAATTGGAACATAAAAGACAATTATGAAGACAAAGACACTGTTCTGCTCATCTCTATAAGCAGATCTCTACATATGAAGACAGAGCATTGCGAGCTGCATCAATAGTATGAAATGGCTTACAGACTCCAAGAGACAGATGTCTGTATCACATTTTAGCAGAAATTCATCCAAACATTATTGAGATATGTCACTCAAAACCATAAATATGGCTTTTCATACTGCAGCCCTGGTCGGAGAATAACCCTTGGATAACTTTGCCTCTTTTCAAACACATATTGCTAAGCTAGTGTTAACATAAGCCCAATTCTGTATGATTCACGCTGCACTTCTACTCGCCCTGGGTTAAACGTGGAGCGCTACACTACAATTTAAACATTATCTACTCCAGAGTAACTACTATTTAAGGGTGGTGTCACTCAGCTTAGTAGTTGTTATAATCTTCATCAGTTTGACAATACACCGTTACTCTGCATAACCTTAACTCATGAATAAACCAAATACAAAGACACCTTAAGTCATATTCAACACTTTTAATATATTCCTTCCTGGTTTAAAATAAAGATTTGTTCCTGCCTGACCATTTTTAAGCTCCGCAATAAGAATATCTGCCTACAGCAAATCCTTCTATTCCAGCAACTTCTAATCAATAAATACATGCAAAAAAAAAGTTCTGCAAGTTAGGGAAACTGCAAGTAAGCTTTGCAACCTTTCAGCAAAAGACAAACAGGTTGTTAGGTTGGCAGCTATTAATTTAGTCAGAATTATCAGCTTCCTGAGGAACTTTCATGCGGCTTAAGGATATGTGCCTGCTCAACCATGTGAGAAGCAAGGAGACCTCTGAAAGATGTATTTTGTGACAGGAGTTATGGGATCAAGACGTAATGAATTGGTTCTTTGGACTGAGCTGAGAGGGGGTGTTACCACATATAATGCCCAACAGCTGTCTTTGTGGTTAAAGTCCTACTTTTCTGCAGAAGCTTGTAAATCACTTGAAAAACAGCCTTTTAAATAGTATCTGTGTCAAATTGCAAGTCACCAATAATTTCCCATAATCACTGGCTTCTGTTTGTCAGCCTGCTTCTTTTTGGAGGACCTGTCATTTTAGAAAAAAATGAGGATCGGATAATTAAGCTTGTGGTGCAATTTGTCTTTGTTAGCTTGTCATACAAGTTGTTCTTGTAAAACCTTTGTGTGTTTCAGTATGATATCAGCCGTAAGTATACAGATCCTCATGCGACAGTGGGGTAACTGTTGACTGAGTGTACACAGTGATTCAACCTACACAGCTTGAGCTCATTATGATAAGAAATGTCAAGTCAAAAATACATCAACTGACTTACCCAGTAGACTTTTACAACTGCCTACTTATTTATTGATTATCTTTTAGGCTAAAAACACAGGCCGTCGTGATGCCAGGGGCCTAGCACAAAATACAATTACCCGGATGAATCATCACGGTAACCTAAGCTGAACATCTAACATCACCGGACCAAGTTAACTTCAGAGGGTCAAAATATGTCAACGGCCAGACTGCTAGCTAATCAGCTTGCTGATCGGATCCCAACATGGACAAAAAAATGTTAAGTTCTCTCTCTTTTTCTAACAAAGAGAGGCGACCGCACTAAATATATAATGGATGGCAGTTATAGCTACTTTTTAGCTACAATTCGTGACAGCATTCGTGACAATGTCAATAGCTCTCACACTCTTAAAGCAAACTCGTTTCAGTGTCAGTTATAGGTGCACACTGGTATTCTCTGTTGAGGGGAATTTATGGATGTAAGATGTTAATTATATTCCCGGAAAGTCACGCTGATACCAGCGTGTTTCTTATCAATGTGTTAAGCCTTGACTGAATTATTAACCTCATTAGACCCTTTTTGGCTTTGCCCATGCCCACGTCTGTTTCAGAACCAACCCTGTAATTTAACAATAGTTTTGTGCCATCTCAAGAAATTAAGTAAATTGCAGAGAAAACAGAGCACATTTGATTATCCTGGCTCTCCCTGTAATTGTAATTCTATTCAAATAGGGCTTTAGTTGAACCTGCTTCATGATACAGGCCCAAGTAGGCAAATGCACATGAAAATAAACACAACATTTGCATGCATAGAGAAATCCATGCAGAGATACAAAAATAAACTTCCAACATTGCATCCTCAGGTTTAACTGAAGTTCTATGACATGTAGACAAGTGCGGAAACCCTGATTGAGTTCTCAAGTTGGGCGACATCAGATTCTTAGTTCTATAAGTTGACTTGCAAACTGATGTCTGAGTGACACACAAGCGCATACGCAACCTAGACAGTGAAGGACAGGTCAAAGAGAGTGAGCCAGAAAAACAGGGAGCAAACTATAAAAGGAAAAACTGTAGAGACGAACTAGAGAGAACAAGTATGGGTGACAAAAAGAGCTAAAACAAATCAGACAAACACGAACACGAACAAAAGCAGGCAGATATACAAACATAAGAGGAGACAGACAGAAACAAACCTGAAAGTGACAGGTGAGAAAAAGTATGAAAGGAAAGAAAAGAGTTTATCACTTTTAAAATTAAAACACTTGTAAAAAGCCTCGGAGTCCTGACTTTTCATGCAAAGTAACACTCATTAAGTATTAAATCCCACAGGAATGTTTCCTCCCAGTGTCTCACTCTCTAAACTGAGTCATGCAATTAGACCTGTAAACCAGCCCAGCACTTCACTCCCATCTCCTGCAATAAGGAAGCAGCCTGCAGGTTATCACTTCTCCGTCATAGAGCTTTTGTCAGCTATTCCGATTAGCCCACTTTATGTCATCTGAATCTAAATTAAACCATTCATCTCCCTGTATGCATGCCTTTAACCTCTCTCCGAATAATTTGTATGTTCAGTGAGGGAAAAGTGAAAATGAATGTAGAGAGAAGGGAGAGGATTCCCAATTTTGGTTTTGAAATGGCTGACGGTGAAGGCGGGCGGCGGGCGGAGGGAGAGACTGTCAACTCCACAGTTGTTAACGCAGCTATTCAGATACCTTTTTCTGCTCGGCATATAAAAAGTTCAAGGAACGAAAAAACTTAAAAGAATTTGGGATACAGAAAAACAGAAGGAGATGGAGGTGGGTGACTTGTCAAGTATCAAGAGAAATCAGCGAAGGTATGAATAGTAAAGTTGTCCTTTGATGTACTCTAGGATTGTACATCATGATGCATTTCTCATAGATGGAAATCACTGCATGTTTGTGTCACATTTCAGCATTTTTGAGTCTTTTATCAACCCAGTTCTTCCATACTGAATAAACAGGAACAGGAACGCTGAAGAATCATTCAGATTTCCACTTGACATATTGTAGTGATTAAATTACCCATTGTGTCTTGTTTATTACCTGCTGATTTCTTATTCATATCCTGAATTATAAAGGTTCTATATTGTATCTATTCTGAAGCGAATGAAAGTGCAATCTGATTTGCATAGCAATAGAGTTTGTGTTAATTCAAGGATGAATAGTCAAAGTATTTGCAGACGTTAGATTGTTTTTTCTTGCTAATGATCTGTGAAGGTAATATATACAGATCACAAGTACATTTATCTGAAGTATCTGTAATGTCACCATGAAGATATCAGTTTTGTGTGCAAAAAAAAGAATATTCAAAAAAAATATATTAAGAATAAATCAAAGCTTTATTTTAGATCAGATCAAAGTTTTATTTTAAGTTTCATAAATGGCTTATATTTTTGAAAGATGACATTTTCACTTCACAATGTGCAAGCGAGGAAAAATAATCTCTCCTGCACATAGGTACAGGCATTAATCCACCCACTCCCTCCACATCCACATCCCCCCACACTTGCAGAGACACTAATTACAGCAACACCTTCAAGTAGAAGTTCTGTTTGATCAAGGACAGAGGAGAGCATCGGAGCAGCGATCTCTTAAATGACATATTTCCTTTATGTTCTAACAAACCAAGAGGCAAGGTCATGAATATTGCAGAGCTTTCTGCCTAACTAGCAGTTGCTTTCTATCCAACTGGCGTATCTCAACAGTGATGGTGCTGCAAAACACTCAAGCTCTGTTTAATTAACACCTGTGTCCATCTCGGAGACTAAATTACTTGAAGGATTACTGCATACCTCCACTTTTTGCTTCAGAAATATGCAGAGAGCTCTCCTGAGACCCATATGGCGAGAAAAGCACCCTGTTGCTTTTTATGCAAATGGACCTGTGGAATAATATCTCTGGCAGCCACTGGTCTTTGCTGCTTTAATAAAGTTGGTGGGAAATGAAATAAAGGTGGCTAGAATAATGATTACAAGAGAGAATTACTGTGAGCCCTTTGAGCTGTTTCATCCAAAGCAGGTTGTCTTGCTTTCAGAAGTCTGCGGTGTCAAGCCTGAGCTGAATAAAAGCTGGCAGCCTGCTACCCTGGGAGGGCTTTTTATTTTTCTTTCCTGAGGCAGTATAGTAAAGCCAATGACAAACTTAATCAAAGTTTAAACAAAATGTATTGTTATTGCACAGTAAGTGCAAATATTCTTCATTTCTTACAAAACTAAATGCATTTTGTAAACATTTAAAGATTGTGATAATGATGACAAGTCTTTTAAAATGTATGAAATTAAATGTCTGAATATATCTGAATATATTATATTATATCTGAGACAACTCCAGTGATAATCGGTGCATTGTATACTTTGTGACAGCAGTGCATGTTATCTGTCACAGTTTATTATTTAATCCCACCAGGAGAGGCTAATGTAAAAGATCTCGGAATGCAGCAACGTTGCTAACAGATAGCACTCAGGCAGACCAGGAAACAGTCAAATGACCAAACAAGTGGGAAATAAAATCCCAAGGTTAGCCAAACGGAAAAGAAAGCAAAAGTGACTG
This sequence comes from Nibea albiflora, assembly GCA_014281875.1. Lineage (NCBI taxonomy): Eukaryota > Metazoa > Chordata > Actinopteri > Sciaenidae > Nibea > Nibea albiflora. The sequence goes on from CM024801.1 coordinate 13,939,556, forward strand.
AAACTTCAGAAACCAGTTTCCTGGTTCAACCTTGAACATCAGCACTTGCCATCAGTGTGCACACTTTTATCATTCTGGGTGTATTATTGTGTTACTGTGTGGGTATCATTTATCATTTTGTTTTACAGTGCTGTGAAATGACAATAAAGAGATCCTGAATCTTGTGAGGTCACCTTCATTTTCACCTCCAAAGTAAGTGGACTAGATAATCTGGCTCAACTATTGGCTTGTTTAAAACTTGTCTGAGATCAGTAATTACCTTGGGTAGCACACTTTAATATAACTAATATAACTAAGAGCAATAATGACTAAAACTATATTTTTTAAAAAGACCTTAAGAGAATTATGCTTCAAAGTCATATGAAAACAACAATGTATGTCTTTATAGTGATAAAGCAGTATAAAGCAGAGCTGGAGACTCACAGTGATGGGTGATTTAGATTTAATGGGGCTCTGCAACCTTCATCATTTGTTGTGTGTAACAGGAAGCAATGAAAACAAACATACAGTATCTAACTGCCAGCGGTGTTACAGCAAAGCTGTTACTTGCTTGCTTTTTGTCCCCATCCAAAGGTTTGTTTGTCAGAAGAGCTACATATAGATATTGAAGAGCCTCAACCTCTGTGCCGACATATCATCCAGGCAGCCATGAGACACTGCTGCGCTGCTATCGCAGACGTCACAACTAAATATAACTGCATGTTTGTTAAAACACGTGGACGTAGAGAGGGGTGTGCCTGTCAACCCGTGTGTGTAGGTGTGTGTGCGCCCACGAGTTTCGCCGCTCCGGCCGTGGTTTGATGTCTCATCGTGACGACATCTGCTGATCACCTGTTGAGATGACCCGATGATAATATCACGAGTAAAAAATAAAAAAAAAACTCTTTCCCTCAACCTTCCGTATTTTGTTATCTCCTCCTTTACTGTCAGCGTCTCCCACTGGGATATGGGTGGGTGTCAGTGTGCTGTCAGAGTCCAGGGGAAAGCACAGCACTCTCAGTGGGGATGGGTATCATATGTGTGTGTTGTGGACTGAAAGCTGAACATAATGCTGAGGAGACAGCAAGACACCAGGGGTAGAAACAAAAAAAAAAAAAAAAAGCAACCGAACAAAGGATTGAAAAAGAGAGCCTGTGCGAGAGACAGAAAATGAGAGAGAAAGAGTGGGTGGAGGAGTCGATGACCATGTAGAAGCAAGACCACTGGATTGGGACTTGGGGAGCAGAGACAGGGGAGTGACAAGCTGACAGGAAGGCGGACTGTGACATGTTGTCTTTTCAGTAGCGTCTCTGTGATTCGTGTCACTGAGGCGCTTTGTGCCAGTGCTGTCGGTCACTGACACTGCACAGCCTGTCAGGTTCAAGTTGTTTTATTCCTTCATGCCGTTGCCATGTGAAGCCATCAGAAATTGTATGCTAATGTTGTTATGTTGTCTGTCTGCTGTTTGATTAGCTAATTAATCAATTAGTCAGCTGTGACAGTTTTGGTGATTAATAAAGCCTTTAAGTGAATCGTTTCATGCAAAAACAAACCATCACTGGTTCTAGTTCAGATTTGGTGTTTGATATCACTGGAGAATTAATAGTTTAGGGTTCTGGGCTGCTGGTTGGACGACACTAGCAATCTGGTCACGTTACTGTGTGCTGTTGGGAAATTGTGAGAGGCTTATCGTTTAGCCACATGGCTCTAGGGATGTTGGTCTGTCATTTTGTACAGACATTCATGGTTTCCAGATGATGCATCCTAATGTCCTTAGTGATCCCCTTTCAATTTTCTTCTAGCGACACACCAGATCAAACTTTTTCCAATACTTACTACTACTACTTACTTACTATATACCATACTACTACCTTATACTACCAAATACCTTTGGCGTCACCTCACACAGTATCTGACATTTTATCTGAAACTAAGCAATTACTTCATTGATGTAAAAGATAATTGTCTGAATAATCATCCCTCTTTCCAAATCTAACTGATGGACCATTTGAAAGTCGCTAATAGGGTAAGTAACTATCAAAACATGTGATAACAGCTAGTGTCAGTTTAAGTCATAGATTCTAAACTCAGACCAGATTTTAAAGAAAGAAAAGCCAGCACTCTGAATTGCATCAGAAGCTGAGATGTTGGTAGAAAGCAGGAGGAAAATTGCACATTACAGAGTCCGTGTAATGTGCAATTAGCACAAAAATTACACACTGAATATTAGGCAGTGGGTTGTAATGCATCTGTCTATAATATTACATAGATTGCGCGGATGTTTTTTCTCTTAAATGTGAAACAGTTTGCTTTCGACATAAGATGAATTTCAGAGGATGATGAAGCGACACCTAATCTAATATATATGTGCACGTTTCTCTGACATACAGTACTTTGGCTCATGATCTTAGGCTTTAGAGTCTTCAGTGTCTCACTCCCGGCGAGAAAGTATAAGAAGCATAAGTGGAGACAAGCGAGAGAGGTGTTGTCATGGAGATGGAAGAAAGCATTGCTGCTTGCCATCTAGATGGGACTTGGTCAGTGCTAGATTGATGCTTTGGCATGTTTTAGCCCATGTGAATTTATAAGATGATTTGCAACATTTTTTTGTAGAAGATACATTGTGTAAACCAAGTTATGACTCTTCAAACTCGCCATTATCAGTGATATAAATGAGATCTCCAACACCCGCTGATAATTTGCTGTTTAAAGAGACATTCATTCTTTGGCTCCATAATAGAGTCTGTATTTAACTGATAGCTCAGCTCCAAAACCAAAATCGGGCAAAGTTGTGCAGATAAGGGATGAAAAATTCTTGGCATCCAACATTCAGATGTTTGCCGCTGATGGAATGGATTCAAAAACTGTCATCGTGCCTTTTGAACATCAAGAAACAAAACACACTGTTCTCTCTGAGCGTACCTCATTTGCTGCTGAACTGTCTGGGATGAAGGGGACTTAAGAACCATTCATCTCTGAGGATTTAACATACAAACAGGTGTTCCAAGATCCTTTGTCTCTAGACCACTACATGTCCAAGCCCCCCAAATATCACAATTTGATAACGTTCGCACATTTCCTTCACACACAGTGAGTCGATTTCAGACTTCATTTGGTCTTTTAAGGGTTTTTGTCACAGCAGAACCCGAACAGCTCAACCATCAACATAAAGTAGTTCATCAAGGATATCATCAAATAAAATATATATTAAATATTATGACCATTGAATCAATATATGAACATCTAAATTGAAGCTTGGGGGGAAAAGCATAAAACCCAGGAGCAGGTTTATACAGGTGGTCTTAATAAGGACCCAAAGGCCAAAATGAACCTTTTCATTAATCATTATTAACCTATTAGAATGTAGTAATAATGTGGCAATGATCTAATCTTTAAGATTAATCACTGGTACATTACAGAGCAGCCATTACACTCTAGAGCACCTATACTATATTTCACTATAGCACCTGGGGGTGCCTGTCAGCGTGTATTAAAACACAGGAAAAAAGTCTGGAGGTTTATAGTGTAGATAGTTTAAGTTGTCATCAATAACCAAAATCAGAAATATACATCGTTACTAAAAATGGCCCTACCAATGCCAACAAAGCATAGAGGAAAGCGACATTGACACATTGAGCAGTGTGTTCACAAAATCACCATCAGTTTATCAGCTCTCACTGCCAGACAAAGAGGCTGATTTCTGGGGGACAGGGAGGGCTGACTGGGTGGCTTATAAAGGAAATAGCTATTTGGTATCAGATTAAATAAGTTGTTTTTTTTCTTTCAGTTTTTGAGATAGAGCTGCTTGTTGATTAAATAGGAATAAATGCTCATTTTAAAAAAGTCCCAGTGACACTGCAGTAACATTCGAGCATTCTGCTGAGGTCTGAGGTTAAGGATATGTACATGAAAGTGAGACACTGATTTGTCAGTTTTATAAAGCTGAATTAGATCTTTTTGTACAAAAAAAAAAAAAGCAATAAAACCGTCTTTTTATGTAAGCAGTCAGATCTCTCGAATATTGAGGTTTCATCATGTCCAAGCCTCCTTCTCGTATCTGTCACACATGCTCGCCATCAAGTCTGTGCGTATTTACCCAGCTTTGAAATGGATGGGAATTTATTTACCCAATTTAGTCAAAATGAAACCATAGCTCAAACCTTAAACTCTCTAATCGAAGTATTAAAGCAACAGCAATGGGACCGAGAACAGCTATCTGGCCCACAGCCATGCGGGTTAAGTGGTAGTTTTGAAGCACAGGCAGAGCAGTAAATGACAACGAGCCTAAAAAGAAGGAGGAGGTCAGGGACAATATGGAACCTGGAGCAGATATTATCTGTCTTGACTTTAACATCAAAGCGAAACACTGAGATGAAAGCCTCTACTTGATGGCCTGAATGATGAATGATGGTAATAACTCCCTTTATGGTTGTTGGACAGTAAAACAGTCTGTACTGTTTAATAAATCAGGCAGCTGCCAATATGGCCCGCTTCAGTTTGCTTGGTCTCTGTCAGAGCGATGTTTGATATCATTTTCGCACAAACGTAGTTGATTGATCTTCCCGTAAGACACACTGAAATGAAACTTTAATGATCATGCTGGGAAATGTAAGATTCATATAATTAATTCGAAAGCCTAACAAGATTTCCACATTAACTAAATGATTTGAGCACAGATGCTTTTTTTTTTCCATCTTATAAAAGAATTAAACAACTTTCAAGGATAACTTCTAATCACCCACTCAAATCCTGTTATCTGCCCCAACCAGCTCCCACTTGTTCACAAACCACAGAAGAAAAACCATCATCCTAATAAATCCATTCTCCTCCAGAAACAGTGGCATTTGGGCTAACCGCTACTCCTAAACACTCATATAAATTCATAATCATGACTCCAATTTCTGGGCGACCGGTGGAGACCGGGGTGAGCGCTCATTACAACCGATAGATGAGCGGATGGATGGAGAAAAGGTTTGGCAGCTGGCTGTTAAGAGCCTGGTGTTGACATCCCCTCTCACCTAACTTGTCATTAATGGCAAAGGGGCCAAAGCCCTGATTAACATGGATGAGCTTTTGTCCGCAGAGAAAAGAAGACACACATTCTCCTTAACCCACCGCAAAGCTGCTGCTTTCGCCTCCCCTCGCCTCACGCAGACATATGTTAGCTTACCGCGCTGACATGCATCGCCTGGCGCAGTACACTTTTCCTGCATGTGGGACCAATAATCCTCCTGGGTCAGAGGTCGCCAGCTAATGCGAAGATGTGTGTGTCCCAAAGAGAGGCCGATCTGTATCTCAGCGGATCATCTGGGGAGCAGCGGCGTCGATTTGATGCTGGCTGGATTTTCAGAGACCATCACGAGTTTTCGTCCTCACAATGAAAGGCAATAAAGGTGTCTTCAGGTTACAGATCGCTCCATGAGAGAAGGCACAGGACCAGTGAGGAGTCATCTTAGCCTACTGAGTTGAGTCGTGGAGTCCCTGCATTTAATTGCAATGAGCTTTTTTTTTTCTCCTTCTTGAACTGTGGAACTGTGGACCCTCTTGGTGTTTAATATGGACAACCATAAGAAAAAACAAGCCTTAATACAGACTTTTGAATGTAATTATAACACAGTCACAGAAAATACTTGTTACTGATTGGTTGTCAAACACCCGTCCTTTCTAAATCGATGCACAAGTTAGTGTTTATGTAGATAAAAATAGCAAGGGTACTTCTACTTCAATATATAAGAGCATTTACATGCACACTAGTATCCTAGTCATCATCAGCTTTTGTGTTGCACATGTTAACATCATATTATGCTTTCAGAAACCTTGAGAAGCCCTTATCCTGGTTTTGATGAACTGGAGTACTCCAATGGAATGAAGGACACTTATAACACCTCATCCAGATTTTGGAACAGTTTGTTTGTAACGACAATTTGTTGGTAGATAATGACTAAGATTGCGAGAAATCAAGATACAACTGTGCACAGATAAAAACTAGAATACTGCTCATGCAAACTGACTCTCTGGTACCAGATCGGCCTGGTTCCAGTCCACAGAATTATCACATCTCTGTTTTGTTCAGCAACTGAAATTAGTCTTGTGTTACGCGTTAGCAGGCAGGAAATAAAAATGGAGATTTCATCTTCCTAAATAGCTTGCTAAGTAGCTACGTTAATGAAAATTAGTGGAGGAATATTACAGATATAATAATTAAGAATAATTAGAAAAGTGTGCTTTCATTAAATCGCTTGGTGCAGCAGCAGCAGCTTTCACGGAGGGAGTGTGAGTATATATGATAGACCTCGGAGTCTTGCCTATTTCATCACGTTTGGAGATGGATCAGCGATGTCACAGGGCTTCGTTAGTAGATACAGTGGAGAATTATGGTGTTATGGTGCTACGGCATTGTATTTGATTTGTTCATAATTTTACAATTCAATCAATCTTGGACAACTTTAAGACTTTTTTTTCCTTTAGTCTATGGCGATGTTATAATTGCAATAAATGACTGTTGTATGCTGAACAGGAAAACAATGAGTTTTCCTTGTTCTACATTTTGTCTCATTGGGACATTTGTTTCATTGTTTCATTTCCATATCTTTCAAAGAAATTATTTTTACTATACAAATTGCAGGCATATGCACATAGATGTAGCGATTTTAGAACAATATTGATGATGTAAAGAAACATTTAACAGCATCAGGCATCAATGCCTATTTTCCTTGTGTCAAAACTCCTGAAAATCAAATTTAGCAGGTTCCAGACCTGTGCAGCAGTTAAACTATTTGTTTAGATCACAGTATCTTTAAGTATGTACCACCTCATAGCCCCACTTTAGCGAATTCTCTCACAGTGATGTTCAACGCTTGATCCCAGCCAGTGCCCCCATCACCTCACCACGGTCCTTCGCACCACAGAGAGAACTAAATCAAATAAAGAATGTATTTTCTGTCTGAATTGGTAGATGTTACGAATGACTGTAAAACAGCACATTGACAGCCTCTCCAAAGAGACGCATAATGAGAGGGGCGAAGAGAGAAAGAAAAGGAAACAGGGAGAAAAAAGGGAAAGGAAAGGGTGGGGGAGAGAAATATATGATGTGTACACCAGCTCAGTGAAAGCAAACAGCTAAATTAGTCATGGAATGGATGCAAATTTGCTTCCCCTGAGCGTTGCATGGTAGAATTACCCCGAGAGAAGCTGAGGGTGAATCATGCCAACTCCTAGCGCCATGTGATTTATTAGCAAACATCCAATTCAATAAGAAAGTGCTTAACATTCAAAAAGCTGTGGAAGTCTCATAAGGTGGCATTAACTATATGATATTACCATTTCCACCGGCGAGGGGAAGGCAAGACAAGAGAGCGTGGAAAAACAAACACGCCCACTTTCCAGGACGATCTTGGTGTGACGTGCCAAGTGGGACTGTGACAGACTGAAAACTCACTTGGCCTTTTCCACGCACGCATGTTACTACTCATTAACATAGACAACGAGGTTCATTAATTGACACTCCAGCCCAAAGAGCCTCTCTGCTTTGAAAAGGGCACAGAGAGAGAGAGAGAGAGAGGGGCAGAGAGAGGGGGGAGGGGTGGAAAGATGTTGAGAAATAAAGACAGGAGAGGGAGAGATATGGAAAGGTTGAAAACATAAGCAAAACGAAATTGCCGTCGCACTCGTGTCTAGAAATTAAAGTTTAAGTGGTGCTGGGTATCCGTCCCACTTATGTTTTCTCAGTAAAATTATTAACGCATTGAAAAGCAATCGAAGCCCTTAGAAAGAAATATTGCACCCGCAGGCACTTGAGCGCCGTTAGAGATCATCAGTTTGTGGTGATCAACATGTTTTTTTGTAACAAACTATTTATACGCCGCATGTATTTATTCTCAACTGGTATTTTCAGTTTCTACCTATGGATTTCTCTCCAGATTCAGAAGACCAGGAACCTTTATAGCAGCCTCAGTGCGTGTTTAGACATTTACATGCAAGCAAAGTAGGGTGGTGTAAATTTAGTTGCTGTGCCACAGTTCCCGCACCCCTGCTCCCCTGAGATTACTTGTTTCCAATGGCCCAGGAGCTACAGGAGAATTACAGGTCAAGCGCAGACCTCAAACTCATTTAGAAAACTTGTCAGAGAAGACAAGAAGACAAAAAAGAGAGTGTGGGGAAACTTTTCATTTGAACGGTTCAGGCCTGAAGTATAAAACGGCATTCATTTGTCTGTAAAAAAAAAAAAAAAAAAGATGGCAAACTCTTTTAATGAGAGCTATGTAGAATTGGTTAGTCAGATAACCCCCCCCCCCTTCTTTGCTTCTTGTTTAAAGAAACAAAAACAACATTTCTCTCGGCTCCAGTCAACAATAAATGATATTTCTAGCTGTAGCTGTAAGTAGTTTTTTTGTGAACGCACAAACAAAGACAGCCTGAGTTATATTTTCTTGTGATTTGTGACTTTAATGTTAAAATGAATGAAAAAAAAACAAACTTTTAAAACTAACCTGACCCAGAGAATTTGGAGACAGGCTTTCCTTGTTTTTGTTTTTTTTCTTCTTTTGTTTTCAGGCACCTTTTCTTCCACTGCAAGTAATCAAAGTCCCGCACAGGATGGACGCAGCCCTCAGGAACATTTTGTGTGAAATGAATGCAATGTATTTCAATCACCCATGGCCAATTTCAGTACCTTATACTTTCAACAGCAAACTTTTAATACACTACTCCACACACCTAACAAGCGCCAGGAATGACAATGTGTAAAAAGCTATCGGTTGCATGGCAACTAGTGGCACCTTGCAAAAATCTCACATTATCGTCAATTCTACTGGCGTTAGCAGTTTTGGCAGACAAACCTGCCGTTTAATGTGGAAGTTACTTTCTCTGTCCTCAGGTGACAGAAAGCAGGGTCTTCCTTACCTGCAAACAAGTGAATTCGTTGCTCAAGGAGTTTCATGTTAAATGTCATCATGAGACCAATCCCAACGAGCTGGGCCGTGGGTTGTCCTGCGCAGCCCCCAGTAATCATGCTGGCTCCTTAAACTGGCATTAAATCATCAAAACTTTGATCAAATCTGAAGTGCATCAGCACATAAAAAATGTAAAAATAAATGAATAAATAATTAAAAGTCTGTTACCAGTCAAATTTGTTTAACCTTTACACCTTATCTGATCAAAGATTCCATTTGAATTGTCTTATTTAATCATTATCAGTTGAATTATTAATTTAGTGCATGGAGAAATATTTCTCTGTGACAACAGGATAATCCTCAGAAGAAAGACTTGGGGATGATTAGTAAATCTCTTGGCTGTGTCAAAAAAAAAAAAAAAAAAGGCACTGCTGTTTGGAATGAATTGCTAATTGTGCGACTTTGTGAACCCGTACAATTGTGTCTGTGATCCAGTGTTTGCAGGTGCTCAGTGGGGTGGGTAGAAATTGATTGACTGGGGAAATTGGTTCGCACATTTCCAAGTCAAATTAGGAAATGTGGGAAGGATAAAGGGGTAGCGTCATGAAGCAATTCTCTACACTGACAAGATGGTAAATACATTAACAAAAAAAAAATATCCGTGCATTGATCCCATACAGCGGTGCTCTTTAACCCCATGTGTGGAAAGAAGGATAGGCACATTTTCTTTTGACTGATTAGCAGAAGATTGTGATTCTTATTTAGCTTCATTAGCCAGTTAGATTATCCCTTATGTTTGGGTTTGTTCATTTGAAAGTAATGTTTCTCAATTTCTGTTGTGTAATGGTTGTTTAAATGTAAGACTTGTTGTAAAACTTCTCTCTTGTTCATACAAAAAAAAAAAAGAAAAAGAAAAAGGACAAAACTGAAAATGTTTGCAAGTTTTCTGTGTCTCTGTGTTCATTTCATTATTTTGGGCTTTTCAAGCATGAGGAACATCCGATGTCAACATCGTCCTTCATCTTCCCGTCTCTAAGATTAGCTCACATTTTAGACGCAGGAGCAAAATGAACCAAACTCATAGTTAAGTCTGTATAAATGGATTCAAACATGCTTGGTGAAACTTTCCCCCTGGCATGAAACTCTTTTAAATTTCTTTGTCTTTGATAATTGGCTAGCGCTCTGCACTTTGTTGTATGTAAATCAGTATTCAAATATGAACTGTGGATATCCATACTCACTATGAGTGTATGCTGAATGACTCAAACTAATTACTTCCCCTAAATTATCCTAAACATGACAATATCTCTGGACTCAGCACAGCTGTTTTTTTCATGCTGAGAAACAACTTATTAATTACAGGGCGGGGAGTGTGTTTTGCTTTGCAGTCATCACAAACTGATATAGAAGATACAGATGTAAACATAAGGGCTGACTGTAAAACCAAACCAATAGATTTGTTTTAACATATGATAATACAAATGATACAAATGCAAAAAAAAAAAAAAAAAGGTTCTACTGTATCACAATCAGTTAAATAATAATCTGAGATCTTTAATGCGAATGTCAGGTCGAAGCAAGTAAAAAAGGAAAGATGGGAGACTTCTTTGAAAGCTTCGGCTGTAAAAGAAATGAAACTGTGTCACTTACAAATGACTTCACATGCTACTAATTGGCAGGATTATGCTACTTGTTAAAGACATACCAAGTTCTATTTTTACATTTATCAACCAAGAGCCTGAGTCATTACCATAGGAACAAGAAGAATCTGCTCAGTATCTATCTCCAAAGATCTGCTGGAAATCTGCAGGCGATACAGCAATATCAGTTTTTTCTTTCCATGAAAACAAAAATGGATACAGTTCAAATGTGTCATGTTTAATATAATGTCCACGTGTAATGTGCGGCATTGTGATGAGGACTGCAGTGTTTAACCACCATGTTCAGACCATCCTCCTTGGCGCACCAGTTAAAGATCACACTGCCAGTTTTCTGACACACAGGTAAATGATAAATGGACTGTACTCATATGGCGCCTTTCTAGTCTTCCGACCACTCAAAACACTGTACAGTACATATCTCATTCACCTTTTGCAAGGTGCCAACTGCTCATCAGTTTGATTCACATTCACACACTGATGGCACAATTTGGGCTTCAGTATCTTGCCCAAGGACACTTCGACATGCGGGGATCGAACCGCCGATCTCCTAATTGGCGGACGACCCGCTCTACCTCCAAGGCACAGCCGCCCCAACACACTGACGCTCTAAACACTTGGGACTCGTTAGGTAAAGTTTAAATCTCCATTAAGAAACACTTTCTATCTAAAATGAGTTGTTGTAATGTGATCGTGGAGTTAGTAGTTCTGATCCTACAGCGAGTCAAGACCTAAATCTGCACAGCTTTCTGTTCTTATAAAAACATGAATAAGCCAGAAATGAACATATCTGCAGAGTCAAAAATGGCTCAAAGTGAAGCGAGTTGAGCCTCTGCTGTATCGAGCCATACAGACCCAAATATCTTTGTCAGTAGACAGAGGATCAAACCAGGGCTGAAACACAACTGAATATATTTGAACTTGCACTTGACAATTTCCCCACGCAGGTGAAAGTTTGGTTTCTTGTGCTTTGTAACTTGCAAAATTGAAAGCTGTATCATCTCAGGGTAAGATTATCTTGGATTCATAGATATTATAGAACAGTAAGGTAAGGAGGCAATTTGCTCATTATTTCTGCGGATGGTTCACTTCAAGCTGACAGAAAAACACATTATCACAGAGACAACACATTAAAACCACGAAGCGCAAAGCTATAAAGCAAAAGATGAGGGTCGACACCGGCAGACCACAGTGTTTGCTGAGTTTTGAACAATAAAAGCACCTGGAAATAATTTTCAGAAAAAGACATCTTATGCAGCTGAAGACAAAAAAACACTGAAATAGAGGTTTTATGCGCATTAGAAAGGCCATTGAGTGCCACTGAAAGCACTTAGTGCCAAGTTTAGAGACAAAGCACAATGTAGCCACCCTTAATAAGTGCATTTTAAGGTATACAAAGCCAAACTCATGAATATTAACCATATTTATATAATGTGACAAGAACTAGAAGCACCAAAAGCAGAGTGCAGTTAACTCACATTATGTTCATCTTCTGTATAATGTGTGGTACAGCAATTAAGTAATCTTTTATCTAAAAGGAAATACTCTGACAATGACCAATTATAAAATGAAATGTCACTTATCTATCAGTGCTAAAACCAAACCTCACTTTTCCGTCGACATGGCATGCTGAGCATTTTTGTACATTCCTCACAGTCTTTGTGCTATATTATGCAGTGATAATGAGATATTAGGCTATATCTCATTAAGATAAAGGGAGAAAAATGTGTCTTGGGGTCACAGGGTAATCCCTGGTTATTGTATCCTGGCCACAGTGCCAGGCAATTAAGCAAGAGAAAATAAGGACCTAAGGAGCACCATGAGCTTATTAAAATCCTGAGGTTGGTAATAGCGGGAAATAGTCGTAGTATGGAAGGAACAGGGTATCACATAACAGCAGCTATCAAAGTATGAAACAGCTATTTGGGTGATATTTTAGATATTTTTTTAGGGTTGGCTTGCTCTGGTGAAGAGTTGTATTTCATCTTGAGCCATTAAGTGAAAAACAAGGTGAGGGATACTCATTTTATTGCAGGATTTCAGAAGACACACTATGGTATGAACTTTCAGGTTTCTAACTTTAGGTATTTACTCTTGCGTCAAGAAAAAAAAAAAAAAAAACAGATGCCAACTTTACAATGGAGCCAATTCTCTTGCACACACAGATACGAAATAAACAAGTACGAGCGCCTCATGCCAGAACTGAACCACCGACTTGATGCTTGCCAGTACCGTCCTCCGACCAATTATGATGTATTATGAGAGGTACTTGGCTATCAGAGAAGCCAGCAGATCTGCCCTGTCTCGAAGAGTTGCAACATTTCCAGGCACATACAGGCCATTGATTAGAGGGGCTCAAGTCACAGCCTGCAATCTATCAGCGCTCAGGGACCGGTAATCAATTCTCTAATGCCGTTTGAGCCTATTCACCGCGGCTATGATCCACTCCTCACTGCGCAGATACAGATACAAACGCCCACGTGGGTGGACATGTGTGGATGTAGCCCTGTCCGCGAACCAAGCACACACCAAATATAACCCAGATGGCCGTCGTAAAAGCAGAGGACAACTCCCAAATATTAACTTACCAAGTGTAGCAATGATAGGGCACTGTCATCTAATGGCATTATCAAAATGAGTGCAGCTCTCCTGAGGCGGGCTCTGGTTCCTGATTACCTAGCAGTGGTGGACCCTGTTCGTGGCCAAATCTGATCAGCATAGTACCAGACACAAGTATGGCCGGTCAGGAACTCAGCCTCGAGGCCCCTTATCTCTACCGGCAGGCTGTTGGTTCTTTATGGGCAATGATGTCCTCTAGGAATTAATCTGATTGGACTCTGGTGGAAGATTATGTTCGAGCAAAAGTGCTGAATGGGAAGGTGGGGCCCTAACTTCCTCTCTGTGCTAGCTGGATCAGGTGGAATTACTTTGTCCAGATCAGGGAGAGGACAGAATTTCTTAATGTTTGCTTTGGGCAAGCTGAAATTGACTGACCAGTACTAACTTAGGTTATTGTCTCAAAACTTTATAAACAAGATCATTGGGACAGTCAAACAAATTTGTGCAATAAGAACCGTGCAGCCTCAGACTTAAATCACAATTGGTTTAATTTTATTGCTGCTTCCGTATTGTCTTCCTTCCAGCCATACATAATGTAAAGACCAAATATAAAGGCAAAATGAGGCTTTCTGAAGACTTTCCAGCAAACTGTATCATCTGTAGACCAATTACTCAAAGGCTCACTAACACCTATTTTTCGTAGTATATATGTAATGATGTGCCGATGCAATATCCAAACAATGCTTAGGCTTAGGCATATTGTGCTACCACTGTAACCAATAAGGCGTTGTATGATATGTACCGTACCTCAATAAGTCTGAGGCACTACAGTCCAAATGAAAATGTACTTTTAAACTCCCCTCTGATTTATCTAACAGCTGGACTCAGCAGGAGAATCCTCCACTGAATATATCAAGGTTTGAAGAGAAAGAGAACCGTTTGTCTGTAAGGTTCAGTAAACACGTTAAGTGAGTGCAACACTTACTTTGGTGTCTGTGTGTCCTCCAAGCGGTTCCCCAGTTGGAACTCGTGGGATTTGCTGCGGTGCAGTGCGGTGAAGCCGGGCAGCAGATGGATGAGCTTGCGGCTCGGCGGAGGTGGCGTTCCTGGGGCCTTCACTTTGTTCCTTCGCCGCATGGGGGGAGTGCCAGGTGGGGTCATGGTGTTGACCACCAAGGGAGTCCGAGGAGGTGTGTGGCCAAAATGCCTCTGACGGGGTGATGGGGGCAGGGAGCGATGACCAGATTCCAAAGGAGGGAAGAGCCCTGTGGCGGGGCTGTCGACAGTCAGTCGATCGGCATATAAAGGGGGCGCCAGGGCCTGGGGGCTGTGGCACATGTGCTGGTTGTACTTGGACTGGACTTTGGGGCTTTGGGAGAGCTGGAACCGGATCCACTGACTGGCCTCTGGTTGGCACACTGGAGTGTTTTCTTTGCCCGATTCAGAAGTGGGCCACTGGATGGACCAGTCCTGCTTCGCCTGGCTCCCTGTTGGAAGAAGGTTTAAAGATAAATGATTTAATGCCAAGAAAACACCTGCACATCCTACATAAAATGCATATGAGATGCTTTGCGCTAATTAAGAACATATTTTCTTGTTATTGTTATTGTCAGACCAAACTGTTATGGCTTAATTTGCCCCAAATTTGATACAATCTCTCTGCCTCAAAACCTAAACAATTGAGGTAAATGGACTGTGTTACTATTGATCACAGCTTTAAACTAGAGCCCTGCCCACTCTGTGCTGGATATTTTATTTAGCATTAATAAAAACATTTTAAGATGCCTAAATTTGCGGATGTGGTCTAATCTCGTGTACGTTTCAGACAATTCATTTCCGCTCTTCCGTGTTTGAGATCTCCGATCATGGCAGAAACGCCTGGCGCGCCCTCGCTACGTGCGCTAGTTGAAGGATCGGTCCGTGGAGAGCTCAGCTAAGCTCAGCGTGTTTGACTTCCCAAGCCAATGAAAAGAACATTTGTGAGAAATAACATCCGCATCTTGCGGGATTTGTGGGCAGGAGCAGGACTGAAAATCATAATTCTTTGCGGGAGCGGGACTGCACAACGAGGGCGCGGGACAGAATTTTCAGTCCCGCAAAGAATTATGATTTTAAACAATATCATCAGATTTTTTTATTCGAGCATTTACATTGTAGAAATCTCAGGGGCAGATATCTCGAAATTTGAGCAAATTAAACAACCAAAACTTTTGGAACTTGGAGTGAGTGAGATTTTTTTTTTTTTTTTTTCAAATTTGGGTGAACATTTTTACGTAATATGGTGTATCGCGTTAAACAAAATTGGTTCATGCCATTAATACTAAAACATCAATTAGTTCCACTTCTTGATTGCAGCAGGAAGAGTAATCCTGGCAGCAGGCAGGCATTTATGACCAGCAAATGTGCTCATTTTGGGTAATGAAGAATTAGCTTTGCTTGCTATCTGATGTGAATATATTAGTAGTGCAGTGGTGTTCAAATATGCTGATGTGGAGCAGATTAAGCATGAATGGATGGAGCAAGAGAGTGAGGGGAAAAAATGGAAAAGAGCGTGCCAAAACAGAACAAGGCAAAGCAGCATGAGTCATAAGACAAGCCCACTTCTACCTAGACTAAACTTTCTGTTAAATGACAAAGTCACAGAGGCAAAACAGTTGAAGGTGAGCAGTCGAAATGAGTGTTTTTTGAGCGCAGATGACAATACTTTACCTCCGTTACTGTGCAATTTATCCTCCTCAAGTTGTTCTTCAAAAAGGAAACAAAAAAGAATGTGTTTATTGATCTAGAAGAGACACAGCTGAAATAGTCTGCAAGATTCTTCTCGCCTTTCTATCTGCAGTTAGGTAAGGCAAAGGGCTGTTCACCAAAACAAACCATGATGCTGCTTGAATTGATCCCGGGTACATTACGGCAGAGGCAGTATCTCATGCATGACTGAGTTAGAGCAAGCCTGACCTGGCAGTTTTTTTTCAAAATCTCCAATCGATCGCTGAGCTACATTTAATGCAAATCCCTGTCAACAGCTCTCTGACTTTTTTGTGTGTCATTATTTTTCTTCCCTGTGACATTGTCTCCAAGGAACTATGAGCATCAAAAAAACGTCAAACATAATATCAGCATCAGCAACATCAAATGAACCACGGAAAATATCTCCCATAAAAGGTCCTGGTGGAATTTCAAAACTTGATGTAAAAAAAAAAAAAAAAAGCCTGCAGCATTTCTTATTTTGTAATGTTATGAAGAAGAGCCCGCAAGGAATGTCGACTTGTGGAAAGAGACGAAAAAGACTCAAGGGACATAATGTACGAGAATTATTAAGGCTCTCGTTTTCCTTTTTTAAATATATTTTAGTCATCTTGATCTTAAATTTCTTGCTTAAGACCCCCCCCCAAAAAGACGATGTGTTGCTCTGCGAGTTTTCATTCACCAAAGGTTATGTTTACTGCTTCTGAAACATAGCAAAACATTTTGCTTCAACAGAAACACAGGTGCACTTAGTGACCTTCAGCTGTTCACTTCTAATATTTATTAATATGGCAGCATGAATGTGCTTCTGTTTGTCTTCGTTGAGTAACTCTGATAGAACCGTAGAAACAAATGTTAAAATTTATGTTTAACAAAAAGCAAAGGAGCCCCGTGGTGCACGACAGCTCGTTAGAACACTATATTGTTTAAACATGTCACGTCTTCCATGAGTTTTCTCTTCTTTTAATGGAGTAGGAGGACTTTGGGAGTCCTTGGCTCCTAAAGTAAAAGTCCAGTTCATTCAGTTGGAGCACTTGGATATTAAACTCTCCTGGATGAGTCATCAAGTACAAAGGATGAGCAGACGCATCAGGGAATATCATGCTTTAGTAAAAGGGATAAGGGTACACAATAATACTTGGGGAGAGAAGTTTCAGTCATCAATCTTAAGACTCTGTCGCATGCAACAGCAAACAGGAGCTAAAGACAACACAAACCCAGTGATACTTTATCATGACTAAAAGCTAAAAGGATTTTTGTATTAAGAGAATCATCCTCCAGATCTGCAGTATCCTGCTGTTTTAACATTTTTTTTAGCCCATTCTCTCGGTTTTATGGCCCGCTACTTTAATGTTACTGTTTTTGTTCAGTCTAATCGCGCTCATCAGCCTTGTTTCCAGCAGAAGCAGGCAGCTGTTTGCAACAAAACACCGGTAAACCCGCTGTACACAACCTGCCCAACACCAAACGGCTAAAAACACAAGTTAGCAGCTGGCTGATGGACACTGTTGAGCTTTTAGCAGTTAAAGAGATGAGAGATGTTTTATTCATCTCAGGAATAGGTGGTGACCAAAACAAAGCTAGATGGCAGGTCTTCGGGTTTGGGTGGTCACATTCAGGACTCCAGATGAATGCTAATGTTACCACGCGCCTCCTAGGTGTGATCCCAATTACAGCCACAGTGCATTCTGACTTTGCAGCAGCACACGGCTTCATGCCTATGACAGGCTATGACAGCAGCTGCTGAGGCTCATGGGTATTGTGAGAATTTAAAGCCATCTGGCACAGTGACCTGACAAAAATAAACATCATTTCTCAGAAACAAGATGGAAATAGCTAACAATCTTGTATGGCAGCGTTCTGAAAAGGGAAATCCAGCAGTTTTACACATGCCTTTACGGGCCAGACGTACTCCTGCATAAGTAGCAGATAGCAAGTATTTTGCGGCTGCAAAGCTGTGCAACATCTGCCTCAAGCGATGTCACGTAACACATCTCAGTCTGCAAGTGAACTATCAGCAGGTTGCATTGTGGGTTTTAAATGATGTTACCGCTTAGTTTGTGGCTGATGGTTTCGAATCAGCGAACCTGGTGTTGTCTTTGGTTGTCATGGAAACCCAGCACTACATGGCACCTGGTTGTGTGTTTCTGCACAGAATATGTTTCTGTGAAGAAGTACAAAATGTGAACTGGCAAACCTGAGAGCTTAATTCTGAAGGCAGTCATCTTAATAGCACTATCACTGTCGAATTGCGTGTCACAGAAATACAGATGCACGGTGGCAACGACTGATTAGCCTCGAGAACCCCCTGTTGACAGCTGTGATGCACACCTATGGATATTAATCAGTAGATTCTCTCAAATTGCTCCCGCTCTGCCCTCGGTGTCGCTGCCTGAGGACCACGCTCACTCTTGTTTCTGAACCCCCCCATTAGAGGACCACATCTCAACCCCTTCAGAAGGACATCAAGATCCAGAAAGGACGAGTGGGCCCAAGAGTGTGCTCATCCACAAATATAGGGAAAGACGGGGGCGGGGGCGGGGGGCGCCCTCCTCTTATTAGCATGAATGAAACCACAACAGACCACTTAGAAATGTAAAAGTTCAGCTTGACCTCAAATGAATGACTACGACTAATCAGCGGCGACTGAAGAGTTCACACCTCTGGAATTACAGATCAGAGGAACAGAATCCTGATTGCTTTCGGTCAGGTCTCGCGTGAGGTACTGTCCATTTTGAAATCTAATAAGATATTTTTTTTGGAAATGTCACCCATTCACCTTTGGTTTAAATTATGAGCTTCTTTTTGGCAATTATATTCTTGCCGCACGAGGCAGACTCACTAAAAAAGAAATAAAAAAATACTTTTGACAGTGCCTATCAAGCTGATACCCAAGTGAAATGTCTCTGCGAGAGAAGCAATGAACTTGAATCACACTCATGAAACTGTTGCTTCAAGTAATGAGTCAATTTATCAAGCGCACTAGTATCTTAGCAACTGCTTCTGCAATGTAGTAAAAGGACTTGACTTCTGAATTTCTTGTTTCACATGACCTCACCTAAGCAAAAGCCTCCGGCACACACATAAAAAGCTCGCTGCTAAATGAGATGAAGAACACAGAGTGAGCATAACCCCTTTGAGAACTGTGATTTAAGTTAATTTGTGTGGCTTGTGCTTGTTAGCGAGTAAGTTTTAGAAGTTGCCTTTTCACTAAGATCTTTGACAGAAAAAAAAGAAAGAAGAAATGAGTGTTTGTAATTTATCACGTCGTCTAGGGGGTTCAATTCAACAGAGCGGCAACTTGCTGACATCGAGGCTTGACTATGCTCCATCAGTTTCTGTAACAGCGTTCCTACTCTGTTTCTGAAATTCACGTTACAACACATTGCTCTTCTTTTTACCTCTTTGCTGCTTTTCTTTGAGTAATATTTAACCTGTCTCATACCGCAAATATGATCATAATACCTTTGAAAGTACATTTTATTTTCAACTGTACAAAAAAAAAAAAAGATGATGGTGCTATGAGCAAGCAATCAATGTCAGATTCTCCAGCCAAATCACAAAGTGGTATAATGCATCTTGAAATGTTACCTCTTGGCTACACATTTTTTGCAGGATGTCTCTTCTAATTAGCTGGATTACTGCCTCCAATGTGAAAATGTGAAATGAAGGATTGGTGAACCTGAAGAAGCAAGACGTGAAACATGAAAAGACATGAAAAATAACTTTATATCTACCCTCCAGAAAGATTGTTTTAGTGTCTTCAGTTGTGCAAGTCTTTTATGCATTTGTGACTTTAGTGCTTTTGTTAGGCACTGTATGATGATAAGTCATAAGTCGCAGATACAGCTTATTTTTGGAAATAGACATCACTTTCATCTGCCGGGGAGTGAGAATAGAATAGAAGACCATGCACGAAGGCTCAGACGTTACCACAGCAGCCTGGGTTTGATTCCAACCTGTGGCTCTTGGCTGCATGTCATCACCACTCTCTCCCTCTGTTTGTCTGTCTGTCTCTCTCTCTCCTCACTTTTCAATCACTTTTTTTAGCTGCTATTATCAAAGGCCCAAAAAGGTCTCCATGAACCATGCTTATGTGCGTGCCAGTGGTGGAAATCATCCCGTTTAGCTCAAAGCTCGTTCATACAGTCCAACGTTCTCTGATCCTGACGGTATACCAGCACTGTATAAGCTAAAAAAGTTGACAGCTTTGTTTCTGTAGCTTTCACGGGCTTTTTAATAAGCTTTTAAATAATGTGCTGTGAATCACAGCTGATGACGTCGCTGTACAGCAAGTAAAGCTCCGCTGCTGAAAGCCTTACTGATTCATCTACTGGGTTTGAGTGTTCACATGGAGGGCAAGTGAAATAAAACAGCTATCTCAATTTTTTTTTTTTTAAATACACCTCTCTGAAGCTCCCAAATGAACGTGCATCTTGTTTGTCCGGTGAATTTTCATGCTCTAGCTGTGTCTTGGTGAGCAACAGCTGGAGCGCAGTGATCACTGCGAGGATGGCAGGCCATCAGATGCGAGGATGGCAGGCCATCAGATGCGATGCTGCGCAAAAGTACTGAGCAAACTGTTGAGACGTTGTTGTCTCTGCCAGGCATAAGCCTGAGCAGGATCGTGCATTTGGTTGTGTGTTTGCATGTGTGCGCGTATCTGTCTGCAAGTAATATGGCATTCGACTGCATCGATCGGCCTGATATTTGTGTGCGCATAACTGCTCAAGTAGCTCTCCTGGCTTCTTGAAAAACGTATTTTTATGTATTCGTTTTTTTGTTGTGCAACCTTTGAACCATAAAATGATTTAAAAATCATTTTTGAAGCTACATTGACTTGTAATCAGATGAAGGGTATCTCTGTCAGCTAAGATGAGAAAAGGAGAGTGAGGCCGAGCAAGAAGCTGCAGATAAAAGTAAATCTGGGACTGACTTTAAGTCAGTTTTTGGTCTCAGGTGAAATAAGAACAGACGCAGAGCTTGGCCTTTTGCTGTTGGACTAATAAGTAATATTTACTGGCTGCTATGTTGTTGCACAAGTTTTTGATCATAAGTAATATAATAACAAACACAACTGTGTACAACTGCTGCAAGTGATCAACAACTGCTTCAGTTTGGACTCTAGCAACTAGGTACAGATACTGTAAGGTGAAACATCTACCCGTTCTCATCCCCTTACTGCGCACATTTGCACATGAGGCACAGCAGCGTCTTCATTGATTATTTAACCCCCCCGACACGCCGACAGGATCAGTCAGGAATTCATTTCAATTCTAATTAATGTTCTGTGTTCTTCTATACATCCAAAAGGTCACACACATGCATACACACACAGTCCAGGTTCATAGAGTGAAATCATTTGTAGCAAAGCAGCCGTCCTCCTGAACCTTTCTAGAACGATTTATTTCAGACGTTTGATTATGTTTCCTCTGTCCTGTTGAGTTACCTGAAAGCAGCTTCTCTAAAAACAATGAAACATAATAAGCTTTTATAAACCAACTGTACATTACGTGCTCAACACCAAACAGCAGAAAGACAATCAACAGGAAACTGAACATAGTGCTGTAAAAATCATCTTTAGGTCAGTTGAAAGTCAAACTCAAAGTTGCTGCGTTGGATATATGTGACTGACTGACGGTAAGCAGGATCCAATCAGCTGTATTAAGAAGCTGATTGAGACATGTACAGACATAATAGTGGTATCAATGTTGTCATCTAACTCCAAATAAAAAGCTGAATACATATAGTTTAACTTTCCTTTAACACATCTTTATAGACCGATCTTTCATCCCTTGTTATTAACTTCAACAGACCTGAAAACATTTTTATATTCTATTATCTTTCCAAAAACTGGCGAAACACAAAGTTGCCCATATTCCGTCAGATGTAACGATGGAGCCACAGCGTCATCAATCTTCCATTCTTTCCTCTCACCTGAATATCCCTGCATTTCCACATTAACCGTCCATCCAAACAATGCACCAATCATTTACGACTGCTTCTCCTCTGCAGTGATTAATGCAAACAGCACACCCCAGCACCATTAATAGGGCAATCTTAACATGCAGTGAGGCTTTGAGAAAGGCAGATAACAGCCTCATAATTGGACTAATTACCTCTAGATGTGTTGCTTCTTTGGGCTAAATGGCAGTGAAATGCCACTGGGACAGAGGCTGGTCTATCGCACTGCCGCTGTAAACAGGATTTGGCGAAAAGGGCAATGGCTGTGTTCAATAGATGCAGTGTCCCTTTTTAATCTTGACTCTTTTAAGTTGAGGGTCTGTGGACGTTCTTGCAGTGTAATCAGTGGGACTCAAAGTTAGATTCAGCTAATTAGTTAACAGCCAATAAGGACCACCCAGGGCTGTTCAGGAAGATGGGTGTTGGGGGTTCGGTCAATGCTTCTCATGGTCGTTTCCCTTCCCCGTTGCATCCGCTCTTCTCTTCTCGACCACGTCTCTCCTTCACCTGCTATCACCAGAGCCTCTCTCTTAACCTAAATCCTCTCTCGTGTCATTCCGCGTCCTTCTTCCCCCACATGCCTCCATCACTTTCGCTTTCCTCCAACCTCCTCCCTCGCATATTCTGTGCCTCCCTCTTCTCTGCCTTCCTTCATCTCTCTTTCTTGCTGATGGCATTTGAAGCCAATTAGGTGTTTTGTGCGCGCGTGAAGCCGCCTCAAGGCAGGGCATGGGGACATTCCTTTAAGCTGTCAAAGATTACAGAGGAAAGGCACCAAGGAGACCTGTCGTGCTTAACGAAGATCAACACTATTAGCCTGATCAACAGAACAACTCGTATTCAAGAAACTCACCATGTGAAAATGTTTGTATGAGTGTGTGCGTGTGTGTGTGCGTGCATGTGCGTGCGTGTGTGTGTGTGTGTGGACTTGTCTAGAGGGGCGGGCTGGGCTGGATAATGTGTGTATATTGCGGCACAAAGGACCGACCGGCTGCCTCCGAATTGTATGACTCATCCTCATTGCAACTCGTGGACTGCAATCCCAAGAGCCTGTAGTGAAAAATTCTATTAAGTTGCATTAGTTTCCTTCCTCCACCATTACACCACTGAGCAACATACATTCACTTATTATGTTCCCTATTTCCTCTGTTATGTGTTGCATAAACTGCCAAGACTGCAACGTATATGAATGTCCACGTCTGCCAATTTGAACATAATTCCTGATGACTCATAAAGTGGAACAACATATTCTCTTTGGGAATAAAACAACAACAAAACAAAACATGGCGCATAGATTTGTAAATCCTTTGCTGTGCTCTCATTCACACTGGTTGAATGTATCTGTACTTTTCCGACAGCCTCCGGATTTTCGAGAGAAAAATATCTAACTCCTTAAAGACTCATAAGAACATCCACCTCTCCTTGCTTAGCGGTGCTTAAGTGCTAAATGCTCGCATGGGGCTGTGTAACCTTAAAAAGTAAATGCCCGTCTCCTACTTCTGTATACGTGCTGACACTCAGGTACTCGCTCAGTCCCACCAACGCACACACACACACACACACACACACACACACACGTACAGACACACAAATATGCAAATGCGCCGATGTTTCGAAGCTATGACATATCTCCCTCTCCAAGCCCCATCTGGGTAAGAATATGAAAAATCCTTCATTCTCGCAGCTGAAAGTGCCTCTCACCGCTCTGTGTGGGGGTTGTGGTGTTACTGCGGTGCATTCACACGTCTCTAGCCAGTCCCCCCCTGTTAGAGAGCCCATTAGTGGCTCTGTGTGGCCACACCATGCCTTTGGTGAGGAGCGAGAAAGGGGTGAGCACGGTCGAGGTAATGGATGAAGAAGAGAGGCAGACGACAAACAACAAGCGGGAAGGCATTGAAGAGAAGAAAAAAAGAGGTAGACGTTGAAGAACCAGCGGTCGCCGCATCTCGCGGGGTTAGTTTAGTCTGACCCATGCATGAAACTTTGGACGGATTTTAGCAGTAGATGATGTCTCCATGACCTTTAACCCCTTCCTCTTCTATAATAGGGCTGTAACTATTTATTTGGAATTCATGCAACACTTCAAACATTGGAAGAAATATAACATTCACTTAGTAATGATGTGCTTCAATTAAAAACTGCGCGTGTATATATAATATACACCCAACCTCTGAGTAAACTGGCTGTTCAAGGTTCAACTTAATCATCCATAAAAACATGAAAATTACAGGGCCACCATCCTAATCAGCCACTACAAAAATAGCAAATAAGTATCCATGAAATAAAACCATATAACTGTAACTGTGCTGTGTGCTGCATCTCCATCTGATGAAGAAGGTGAGATGTAGTCGAAAGCTCCAGAAAAAAAGCTAGCTGACCATGAGGTAAGATTTAAAAGGCATACTGTGCTGCCGGGAAATAAATAAACTTCCTACTAATTTCAACATATGCTAGAGGAAGGAGCTGTGCTGGGGTCTTTGGGAAGAAAGGCACTTAGCAGCTGGAAAAATCTCCTCTGTTCGTACTATTTTGAAGGCTGCTCGAAAGTTGTAGGCAAGTTGGTCGTGACCACTTTATGCCACTTAATGTGAAAGTGGCTCCGGGGATCTAGCAATGGAGCATCAGTTCACAAAGTCAAGAATATATTCAATACCAACATGGACTAAATGTAAAGGTAATGTTTGTTTGTTTTTTTGCATTGATGCTACTTCTGATTTACACAGTTGATGTGTGTCACCATTTTAGAGACATTGCTTTTTCGATTACCCCTCAGGTGCAAGAGGAACAAATCAAAATTAGGACTTCTTAGATGCAGTGTGAACATGGCCAAAGTCTTAGACAGTGATGGCAAAAGAGAGTTGGTCTCCAGAGACGCCTGAAGCCTGACTGGTCTGAATCCAGCTGGACTTGAGGCATGGGCGGCTGGGACCGCCTGACAGCCTCTGCAAGGGGACGCCTGCCTGCCTGTCTGTCTGTCTGTCTGTCTGTCCATCTTTCTGGACAACATCCACCCCCTTCTCCAGTCAAGCCAATGATACAGAAAGATATGAAGGAAGTTTTAGAACGCAGGAAGGTGAGCAACTCCAGCAGTCTGACAAACGAGCACAAGGATCGACTGAGAGGTGCGAATATTTCAAGACGGCAGCTGAGCCGAGCACTTGCAGATTCACAGAGAGTCTGTGCTCATGGCTGGGCTGTAGAAAAATGCTTGTCTGAAATGCATTAAAAAAAAAATACTTTGAAAAAACTGCCAATTCAAACCTTCTCAAATAAAACACCTTTTTAAAATGAAGCACAGCTTTAAAGAAAAACTACTCATTAAGTTAATTTGCGTAATTATTTAGCAGAGCCTTCTGTCTGAAAGGACATCTGTTACAGAACAGTGTGTGTTTGAGTGTGTGTGTGTGTGTCTGTGTGTTTGAGTGGGAGTAGAGGAGAAACAGATATGTTATCACACGGGTTTACAAAAGGTTGTTACTAAACCGAACAACCCTGTTTCAGTGATTATCTACTGCCCCCTTCTGGCATTTTGGTATTACTGCAAAAGCTTTTACCTAACAGACTGAAAACAAAGCGTGGTCTGTAACGCCACCTGGTGTGCATCAGTGAAAGAAAAGAAATGAACTCAGGGCAGACACATTAACAGGTTCCCTCTTTTTACAACAAAGACTGGGTGACTATCTTTAAATTAATTCTTAGGAACATAATGGTAACAATATCTACCACCAGTTATACTGTTAGACAGGCAATCTGTACAATTCAAAACTGTGGCTTTAATCTACAAGAGAAGAGATATTGGTCCTTAAGACACACATGGGATCAATAAAGCAATTTCAGCCTTACCAACGCAAGTTTCATTGTTAAACCGTGTACGTTTTTTAGCAGCTGAGGAGTAAGTCGTCCACTAATCACAAGGTTGGCGGTTCAGTCCCACATGTTAAAGTGTCCTTGACCAGGACACTGAACCCATAATTTCCCTCTGGCTACATAAATGTTCAACAAAATGAAATGATTGCTTATTGTAGCTGAACATTGTACAGTCCATCGACAGAGGCAAATATTTAGAACGATACATGGTTGCTATTAGTAGTTAAATGGACGTTTTCTCGTTAAGATCACAGTTTTTAAGAAAAGAAAGTGAGGTGAAGTCTCCAGAGACAGCAGCGATCGGAGCAAAGTAGTGCAACATGATACTTCATTCATTTCTCTTTTACTGACTTTTTATTTTAAGCTGACTTGGTTTGAATGCATATTGACAATGCACTGAAACTTACAACCCAAAGAAAGATTATGAAATAAATATATCTTGAAATTCAAAGCAGGACTAAACAATTACTGCTAGACTGGAGAGATCAGACGAGCTCGTTGGCTGATTAGAGCTCTGCTCAGGTTGGATGCAGGTGAAACTATGAGAAAGATTTATGTGAGCTCTGTGTACTAACAAAAATGTAAAGGTGTCACGTCCCGGTGAAAAAAACAAACAGGAGTGTCAAGGAAATGTCAATCAAGCAGGGTCCGTACACGCCCACACTGTCCCGAGATGAAGGCGAACGGGGCGAAAACACCTGTGGAGGTGGATGAGATGAAGATAGTGGTCTGTTGTTGTTGAGTCAAATCCTGCCTCTCCCCTCCTGCCCTGCAGAAACGGTAGCCTGCCCGCACACCTGTTCTCACTTCCTCATCAGTCTTTCAGTCTATGTACCAGCCTATTCATTCATTAGTTTGTCCAGTGTCCTCTGCCTGAACCCTTACTTGATAAGTTTGCCTTCTCTTCTAAGTCCGGATCTTTGTTTCTGACAGTAAGTAAAGCTGAACTTTTAACTTTACCTGCCTGGTCTCTCAGTCGTGCTTTTGGCTCCAAACCTGGTTTTACTGACTCATTACAAAGACAGAAATAGAAGGTTAAATAATAAAATAATAAGAGTTTGCTGTCTTGGTTTCGTCATTTTTTTAGTTTTATATAATCATTGTTATGACTACAGGACAAAAACATTTGAGATAACTCTCAGTGATTGCTGATTCGTAATATCATCGAGTGTTGAAAAATGAATTGCCTGGCGCACATGTGTCGGTTCAGTTTAATTTACAGTTTGTGAAGACTCAAGAAAAGAAGTGGCTGAACATATACATGAAAACAGTGCCACCTACAGAAACTCAAAGAGTACCGGGCACCCTGTGTATTTAATGATTCTCTCTAGGACCTGCAGTGGATTAACGCCGACAGAAACACTGACTAGCATAAAGTATATATGTCATGTCAATTCAAAGAAATGCTAAATTAAAGAAAATAAAATACCACAAAGACGAAGACTGCTGCCAATTCCTGTCACTTTATCCATGAATAGAATATCATACACTTACACATGGGTACACGGTGAGGGCAGTCTATTTATTCCAAGATTTTCATGTTGACCATCAAAAGATGTGTATAAGACCCAGAAAAAAAGCAACACGTCTGTTGTGAAAAGGATTATAAGAATCTAGCTGTGCTCTGTTTATAGCAGCACGAGTTGCTATTAGTTGCACATTGGTTGTTGATAAGTTTAAGATGCTGACATTTTAACTGCATCCCTGGTTTGAGTGCAGATAGAGACGTTTGTTTCATGCTCCAATATCTCAAATATCAGTGTCCTTGAATCCGCCAGAGAAAAGTTTCCACAACAGCCCCTACTTCCAACTTTATTACTCTGTAACAATAGAGTAACTTTGCTAAATGATAAATAAAGGTGACCGATTTATGATGTAATCAAGTTTTGTCAAGCAAGAAACACGATTTCCAGATCTTGTAATAATTAGCTGATGGCAATCACTGTCAGGCTGGGGGTTAGGACATCATTTAAAAAATGTATGGCATGTTTTTGAGTAAAAAACATTTCACGTGAAACCAGCAGAATGATTGGCAGCTTTATACCGGTTATCTACTTTTTTTCTATGATTGCATTCATTTTGTATAGAATAAAAAAAATCTAAAGATTATCCACAAAAATGTTCACTTGCCTCTATCACATGTATGATCGCAGTGGAGTACGCTCCATTCATCAGTCACCAGAAAAAACTTTAGTAATTTCAAACTAGATACAAGTTTGTTTGGAAAACTAAATGTCATTTCATATTTCATATTAGTATTTACTTTTCAGGAGATTAGGAGGCGTCGTTACGGATTTGTGTGCGAGCTTGTCTTTGTCCGTTTTGGGCGGACACTCACCGAGCTGGTGGGCCTTTCTGAGGCAGGAGAGGGAGGCGTTGAGTCGGGCGCACTCCTCTTCGTTGGCACCAAACTTCTGCAGCAGCTCACACACCTGCTCCTCGTTCATCTCCAGCAGGCCCTCCAGGGTCACCTCACCTGGGCTCATCTCCTGCAAAATACACACACACACACATATATGCAGATGCAATTACATCTAACAGCCCCAAACACACGCTCACAAGCATCGAATGACAATGAAAAGAAGTTGTGGGGAAATTTTAACCCTACTCAGGGATTATGTTCTACAAGAGTGGAAGGGTGTCAGTTTAAAAGCACGAATCAAGGTTTATCTCTTGCCACGGTCTTCATCAAATGAGACAGAAAATACCTGCCAATCAAGCAAGGATGCTTGAAAATGTGTTTTTAAGCTTTACCAAATGGGACAATATTTGTCCTTATTTCCGCCAAAACAAGCATTAGGAGATCTGATATTAAATAATGTTGTAAACTTTTGCGGAAAAGCTTGATTAACTTCATGACTTTATTTCAAAAGAAAAGTTCCTGGTCTTTTCTTGAAGCCAGCATCTTAGTGGCCATTAAAGAAACTGCAGCTTAAACCCTTCTGCAGTGCCTTGAACATCAGTGGGAGTAGCTGCTGGTTTATAGAGAAAATGATGCAGACAGAAAAAAAATGGCATTAAAAAAAGCTCTGGACTGGTAACATGGTATGCTCAGAAAAAAAAACAACCAATTCAACCAGTCAGCTGTCATATTCTAGCAAGGAATGTGACAGTGATGAAAGAGGGAAAAGATAAGAATACATACAGGTGGCAAATAATGTAAAGAATGTAATAAATGATGGGAGAAAGACAACAAAATCATAAATTCAGAAGCTTCCATAAAAGATACAGTCACTGGATGGTTTGAGGACTAAAAAAATACTGTACATCACCAAATAACAGATGCTTTTTTGTTGTAATTATGGATGATAAGAAGCGTCTTCTCAGATAAAAAAAAATGTGACTGGGTGAATTACCTGTGTGACCTCTTTCCTCAAGTTGACGATGCGGAACCAGTGGCCGAGGCGAGGGAAGTCTTCCAGCTCAGCACTGCGCTCCTCTAAGGCCACTTTGCACTTACAGGACAGCTGGCGGCTGAAATACTTCACCAACTTCCCCTGAGAAGAAGAAGGGACAAGAAACAGTGAGAGAGGCCTGGAGATAAATTACGTTATGTTATTTTCATTCATTTCTTTCATATTGTACTTTTTTTTTTTAAATATGTGCATTAAAAGAACCATTTTCATTAGATTATTATAACTCATGCAATAATCTCAAAGCAGGATTTTACTTTTGAAGTGAGGCCGTGCTCATTTTGAACAACTTCATATCATATTTCGTATTTAGCGATTACATATGTTGGAGATGAATCTTTTCTCGATTGATCGACTGATTGTTTTGTAAAATTCTGAAAATTGCTAAACCACAAAAAATGACTTCAATGATGATCAAAGTAGTTGGCAGTTAATTTTCAGTCAACCAACTAATCATTTCAGCTTTACAGCGGTATATAAAATATGATACATTTTATGAGCGCTTTATATATTTTGTGTGCAAAAGTCTCAATCTGTAAAGTAATTACAGTGGTTAAATAAATGTTGTGGAGTTCAGAACAGAAAGTGTCACGAAGAGAAAAGCTCACATTAAGTAAACCAAATTCAAGTCCGGTTCTTGAGTAAATATGCTTAGTTACATTGCACCACTGCCTGACAGCAAACACGTACCAATGCTGAGACAATAAGGTTTCATAAGTGACATCATAATCCAACACAAAAAATAAAATGATGTGACGAGCTTGTGCCCAGTAACTAATTTTGAAACAACGAACAACCTCTGAATAAATCCTTCCTTCAGTTCTTAGTGTTAAATTTAAACTCTAACCCGTCTAACACATTCTCAGGACTTTGTCCTTGATGTAAGGTAAGAGCTCCCCCGATGCATTAGTTAGTTGATATTTAATAATGATTTTATGTTATTATCAAGTCGAAAGGTTTGTGGTTCCATCTATGTTATTCACAATTGAAGCCTAACATATGTTACAAAATTATCCAAATAGATCTTCAATAAATACATTAATATATTAATATACAATAAAATGCATGACTAAAAAGTTTTTTAAAAATCAATAAATTAAGGCCTCTATAAATTAAATGAATATCTATAGTTACTTCTATATGTACTTTTATCCAGCGGTGGAAAGTAAGCAGAATTTCTGTATTTCTACACTCCACTGCACTACATTTAATAGAAAATACTATATTTTTTTACAGTATACAAAGTAGTTACATTTGACTCCATCCTGTCTTTCTGCAATAGTAATGTATAGTAATAACATAGTTTGAGTAATATTATTGCTTCACACCAATGAATGATTGATTGATTATGAGTTTAGATTTTATATTTGTATAATTATATATATGTTTAAAAGTCAGCACTTCGCACAAACAAGTGAGCACAGCTGGGGGATGGCATCGGAGTGGAGGAGGGAGTAACATTAATGTTAGAGGAACAGAGCTCCAACAAATATATCTGTAGTGAAGCAGTTCTGAGCTAAAACAATTGGTCTGATTGAAAACGATGGTAGAACAAGGTCCAGGCAAACAGTGGGTGACGCGATGCTTGAAGACTCAAGAATGATACATTTGGATGGCCCCATTCCAAACATACACCTACAAAATGACTGCTAGAAATTAGACAGTGCTGGCCTACATCAGTGCATACCAAAGTAGAAACCAGTGGAGGAGGGACTTGCAAGTCACCTCTGAATGCAGAAAACCCTACAGCAGCTGCCCACGGCTGCTAACACTCCACCTGATAAGGCGACTGCTCAGTACACCTACAGAGAAACGCATTTACTCTGGCTAAATGTGTTGACTTCTTGCTGTATATATCATATTCTCACAATAAGTCTCATCCTACACCGACTTTATGTTGCCATATGGGCCAACAGCATAGCATGACATGGCATGTGATCTATATAAAGTAACTGGCTTGAGTGACAAGTAAAGAGGGATAAAAGTTCAGAAACTTTTGAGGAGATGTAGCCTTTTTTTTTTAAGTAACTGTAAAATAATCCCACTTTTTTTGGCTCTAGGGAATATCAGTCATTCTGGTCACACTGGTACACTTTAATCTAGACTAAAATATAATATAATATAAATTTGAATTACAATAAATTTGATTCAGACATTCATGTCAACCTCAGGGTGACATCTTCACCTTTCTAGCACCAATTAGCAGATACTAGCATGCTAAGCTAAGATAATATGGTGAAAATTGGAACCAATAAACATCGCATCAGTCTTAAAACGCGAGCAGAGAAAGATAAAAGAGTCACTGTTGAAATAAACTTCTGTGTACTCAAAAAGAAGATTTAGAATAATGTGGCCAGTCGCCTGCATGTAATGGGTTTGTGACGGCGTCAGTCTATCATGTAAAACCAACCATCGGGCGGCGTCGCCATGCTAAAGCTCTAGTCAGAGCGGATATGGCAAGGCAGGCTTTACTGCCTTACAGTGGCAAAAAACAGAAGGGACTGAACATACTGCGCTGTGGGCAGGCACGCAAGTGTTAGCTGCTAGGGCTAGCAGGCTAACAATGGTACACCACAAGCTGAACATTAGCCCTGCTTTTCACACTTTATTATCTTTACCTTCTGTCTCTGCCCGACATGGGCTGCCAGATATGCAGAATCTCTGTGATAATGTTGCTGGTATTTTGTCCGATCCTCGGGATCTACAGATCTTACTGGGTACTTCTCTGACACTACTATAACAAAACCAGCAGAGTTTTCCTTTAGGAGATGCTGTGGAAACAGTTCCAGCAAGCTATATTTTGAAAATACACACCCATTCCTTTTTTTCAGTCCTCCCCTCGAAACCACGCCTTCAGAGTACTGGAAGGGTCTCTATTCGTTCACGAATGGGTGAACCCGCAGACGGGGCAGGAGAAGAGGACTGAAGTTTGACGGACGT
This sequence comes from Nibea albiflora, assembly GCA_014281875.1. NCBI lineage: Eukaryota > Metazoa > Chordata > Actinopteri > Sciaenidae > Nibea > Nibea albiflora. The sequence continues at coordinate 13,971,572 of CM024801.1, forward strand.
GTCAGGATCCAATCCTAATGCGCAGCCTCGTCAACGTGATTGGACGGTGTTTTCCTATGATTTCACCCTCTAGACTAGACTAAAACATTTTGGTTTTTTGTTGTTGTTGGTTTTTTTTTGAAGAGGTTTTCAAGCAATATGCTCCAGAAAAAAATCTCCTATCCCACCTTTAAGCCAGGAGTGTCCAAACTTCCTTTAAAGAGGGTCAGATTTGACAATGTGAAGACGCCCAGGGGGCAATACTGGCATTTTACAAATGAAAAAAATCACCAATAAAAGTTATATACTGTTCTGTAACAAATTTGTTTTCATTGTCACAATTATATTTTCTTTTTTTTCTTTTTCTTAAATGACAATGTAACCAAATCTAAGCCAATCAGGTGTGAACAAATCTAAAAACCAGTTCTTCCTTTCTTTCTGGATTCAGACAACAAAGAACAAATTGTATGCAATATGTTAAACTTGTATGATGTTGATACAAATCTTAACCTCATGTTGATTTTAAACGGGACTTATTATGAGTAATGCAAAGTATCACAGAAAGTATCACTCTTGCTCTTGTCTTTAACAAAATCATTCAGAAAGTAATATTTTGTGTCACATCTACAGACATATAACACCAGCAGTTATGTCCTTAGAGATTCAAATGCTTCGTTATGTCAACCAAAAAACACACATCTTCCAGCCATACAGTATCTGGCAATCCTAGCAGGCCATAAATAATATATTATAAAAATTAAGCTTTGGGCCACATGAAATCTGACCGCGGGCCGTGATTGGCCCCCAGGCTGTACTTTGGACATCCCTGCTTTAAACAGACTCTTGACATGGTGCTATTCCTCTTTGAGACATGCTTCTAAATTGATCATCTCTTCATAACTGCTACAATCACAGGTACACTAGACGAGTGTACAGCAGACAAACAGCATAACTTCCAAAGCAGCTTTATCTGTCTGTTAACCTAGAGTCCCACGATGCCCTGCATTATAAACTATAAAACAAATAAATCATTCAATCTTATTCAAGACGCATATAAATGGTCTTTCAGCAAAGGTTGGAGTGATTGTAAAATTAACTTCAGTTTATATGAAGGCACAACACATTTATTTATATTCAGTATTTCCAAACTGCGATTCCTCAAGTTGTAGTAACTAAATTTAGCTTACTGAGCTGCTGCGTACTGTAGTAATTTGTAGTAATTTGTCAACCATGTGAAGGGAAAGACATCACGTACGTAAAGGTGTTCTCTGTGTACTGACTTACAACAAATTGGTGCTAGACCTTCAAGAAAACTATTTGCTGAAAGCGAATTCAAGAACTCGAAAGAGTCCTTCAAGAACCTTTTTCATGATCTCAGTGCAAGCATAACATTTTAGCGTCCTGAAATTGTCACAGAGTTTGTCACACCTTTGTAAATTCAGCCACGTAAAACTACAAACAGTTACATTACATGGAGGAGGAAACCATTTCAGTGAAGGTGCCTCTAATGAATGTTTTTGTTTGTTTTTTTAACAGAGAACGGAGTGGTATTGGACACAAGCCAACAGATAAATAAACTGTATTAAAACTGACTCATATTAAAGCTCATATTAAAATAGTTTCCAATGATTTAGTAGTGCACTTTGATGAAGTTGGGGGGTGGGGTACTCTCAAGAGACAGGTGTTAAAAAAAGAATGATCCAAATCAAAGCAGAAGAAGCTAACATATCCTCTTTAACCTTCACTTCCAATTCAGTCCTGTCATTTGTTAGACCTTGATGATGTCATCGGGGTTATTTTACAATCAGGACGTTATACAGCTGTTTTCACAAACAATCAGCTGTAATCACCATTTTTAGAATAAATGATTATTGTGATAAACCTGAAGCTGCAACTCCCCTCAGCTCTATGGAGCTGTATAGCCAGTTTCACCTCATTGTTCAGCTGTCTGGCCCACAACTTTATACTGTCTTTATACTAATCTCTTATTGTCTTCAGCTGCAGTACGCGGCTGTTTTCAGCGACAACAACAACAAAAAAGCTCCAAAAAACAACTATACACTCAGACAGCATACAGACAGAGTTAGCAACAAGTTAGTGAGCATAGTGTTCATAGTATTTAGCAGCCAGAGATTTCCCTCAGGAGCTGGTGGAGACCAAAAATAGAGCTAAAAGTAGAGTAAAAGTAGACAGTAGAGTGGCCGGAAACATGACTCCAAATGAATGACAATGACAAGAGGAGGAGGCTATACTTCTTCAAATAAACATTGTAAAGCCCACCTCATATTGAATATGGATGAATAACAACACTTGTTTTGACCTGCCCTCTTTTCTGTTATATGAAATACATAATTGGATCATGCTCTATCATGTGTCTCTATGAAAGCCTCACAAAAAAAAGATCATTCATCATGTGCGTTGATCTTTCCAGCGTATCCAAGGGATACTGCCGACAATGCATAATCATATTAATGGAAACCAGTATTAACACTTCATCCAGGTAATGATATAGGCTGCTATTTTTGGTAAAGCTTTTGGCTAAAGCAAGGTCAGGGCTCGACGCCTCTAACAGATTGTGTCTGAGGCGCAATCTGGGTTCTTTAGGTTAATAATAGAGATGGGAAAAACAGAGATGTCGCAGAGGAATCTCCCATACACACAACACTCATTAAAGATCAGGACAGGTTAACGAGGAGGGCTTTGCGTATGGCTGACGTCATTGCGGTCCTGAACAAAACCCCTAGTGTACAACTCATTTGTCATTGAGGCAATAAGGGGACTGTCATCCTGAAAGGCCTGAGGATTGGAGGAAGATTAGACGGTTCTCAGGAGAAACACTTCTGTTGCATTTGTGAATGTTCTAATTCATTTCTAATACTCGTTTCTTTCTGTTTCTGTCAGAGAGAACAGAACTCAAAATGAAGTAATTAAAAAAATGTAACAAATTTAACAACAGAAGAATTGTAGCCCACAACAGTACGCGGCTACAAAAATATCTCACTCTGACCTGAATTCATGTCTGTGTTTCTATTATTTTGTCTGGTTGGGCATACATTTACAAAAAAAATTTGTTATTTTCCCAGCAATGTGATAGCGTATAAAACGGTTTGTACATTTTATATTTCCTCATTTCATACAAGCTTATTGTGAGGAGTCAAATCAGCATTAAACCAAAACTTCAACACAACTGGTGATACAACTGGTTGCAAGTTGAAGAAGTGAGGTTTTGCTACATCGCTCAGTCAGTGCTTCACGTGAAGCTTTAGGAGTTGTGCACCAAATGTCATCGTCTGCTCTCATCAACCCTCCAGTTGCAGGAAACCTCTGTCTTCAGCAAAACAGCATTACCAGCCCAACAATGAAACAACAAGGGTGATGTTATAGTTACTAGCAAAAGAGACAGATTTTCTTTTTCTCAAGATATTATGAAGACCAAAACATAGCTAAGGAAACGTGAATATTGGACAAGGCTTTGTCAAATACTCGACTCTGATTGGTCAATTACAGCATTCTACAGTGCGAACCCTAAACCCTAACCACAACAGGGGCAACAAAATCATCTTTAATCAATAAAATAATTTAAAATCAATATTTTGTGTCAGATTATTGATTTCTTCAGTAAGAAGTCATCTAATTAGCAGGATAATGTCAAGTGAGCGGCCATTGTTGTGAAATAAACCTTTACAGGGTGATTCAAAGCCTACTTCTTCTCGCCAGCATTTTATAACAACGACAGGCTCGCCGTACATATTCCCTTACTTACTGGAGGCCAGAAACATGACGTAAAATGAATGCTAATGCCCCTCTGTGTATGCTTTATGTGTGAAAAGGCAACTTTTTGCTACCACTCGTGTTCTAACAGCTTGTTGATATGTCAGACATTGTGTTGAATAATTATTCTGCCATCAAGTAGCTAAAAATAAATCTGTTAATGTAACTTCAAATCAAAACCATATCAATACGGATATGCTGGGTCTGCTGTGATGCAGGATCCATTACACAACTGCAAGTTTCAGGAATATACATACTCAGGTTTACAAAGCAAACTGCTAGTATAACTCAGAACTGGTATTAACTGTGTGTAAAACAACCATGACATTGTTAAATATGACAGGCATGTGTTTTTTTTTTTTTTTTATGTGCAGAGTAACTTACTAAAGAGGTCACAAGACGGACCTGAGTTTGCTTACCACGTAGACGCCATGAAAGTGTTTTAGGTGTGAAGTGGAATCAGTATATTACAGAAACTGTTGATTTTCACTCTGACACACAGTACAGTAGTGTGTATACAAAGTGGAGCCAGATGTTCCACCATTGTGGAGTATGACAAAGACTACAACAACACCGATGCATTACGTTTGCTATATTCAATTCAGGTCAGGTCTAAACAGATTAATAACTTATGAATGTTTTGAAACCTGCATTGTCTCTTTTACTGGCACGGTGCCACCCTGTGTTATTGCCCTCTGCGTGTGTTTCTCATCACCCCTCATGCTCATGGCGTGATATAAACAATACTGTCTCATTTAAACACTTCACGGCATCAATAGTGCTCAAAATCTCTGCAAGGTACCTTTAACCGCATGGGCATCGCTGCAAATGCACTAGATTGGATTTACTGTCATACTGCCGTCACCTTTTAAAGGATAATATATCTCGGTGTGCATCATTTTCATTTCTTTTTTGATTTATTTAACTTTTCACGATCATGCAAAGGAAGGCCGAGATGAATGATGACTTCAGGATGAGAATAAAAGACTCGCCAAAAAAAAAAAAAAAAAACTACCCCACTGTCAAGAAAAAGAAAAATAACAACAACCTCCACCTTTTCTGGCCGCCTTTAACCACTGAATCATTTTCATGCGGTCCCTTAGCGATGCATCACGGTTTGTGATATCTTTACTCTTACTTTACTGTTTTAAACTGAAGGATCCATCCAAAATAAGTTTAAGTTATGAGCCCATACAGCTCTCTCTCTCTCTCTGTCTTTTAAGTGAAATCATAACACATTCAATCAAATCTTAGTCGCTAGTAATATGTTGTAATATCTCTGTGATGATTAGAACAAATAATCCAGTACCCACAATGCTTTGCAAGGCATTCTGGGAACATAGTGAGCATTTATCTTCACCGTGTTAGCCTGCACGTTGTTGGCAGCACATTTGTACTTAATATTAGTTCTCTCTCTTTCTCTCCTACTGGATTCTGCGTCTGTGCAACACTTCCAAAGTTCACTCAGACGTACAAGCATTTAATATAAGACTTTATGTTTGTATCATGTTATGATATATAGCATCATATTCCTGTGAGCTTTCAACTCACAGGGGACTTTATGATATTGTTATGTCAAATCTCAATTATATTCCCACTGGGAGTTAAAGTGTGTTGATGGTACACACAGATACTCAGTGGTGAGTTTATGGCGACTTTATTGCACTTAATGGTATTTGTTTTAATCTCCTGAGGCATCACCATAACATTCTTACGGGCCCTTAATGCTTTGCTGTGCCTGCCCTGCTCAATAGTGAGTTTTCAGTGACCTTATCGCACTTTATGGCATTTTTTTTATGTCCCGTAACAGCCTCTCGCTGATGAGAGGCAGGGATGGGGGGTGTTGGACTGGTTTAAGTGGTTTCAAAACGGGCAGTGATATTCTCAAACACAAACACCGGGATATTATCGACATTACGTAACACAATTTACGGAATACCCCACGGGCCAATTAAACGGACAACGATATTTCGTGCACAATTTCAGTAAACCTGCTCGCCTTGCATAACAGCAAGGGGCCTGGATTCGCTTTGCGAGGACAGATGCGCAGGCTGGCATATTGGTAATGGATTGTAAACACGGGCTGTCTTCTATAGGCCTCGGCTTGCCTGATATTATTCTGATGGAGAAGAGCCACCTTCTCTCCCCGCCACCTGCAGAATGCGCAAGTCTACAACAGCCCACTGCAGCCCCGTAGCCTCTTGATTTATTGCACTGCACAACACAGATAGCTGTTGGCTTTAGCAGGCAATCTTTTGCATATTTATGCAACGACAGCACAGACAACAGAAAAGCAGTTTGTCGTAGAAAAAAAAGGGGGGGGTGGGGGGTTGGTGGCGGCGGCGGTGGTGGTGGTGGAGGGGGCACTGAAAAATATGCATAGTGGCCTAGAAATAACTAACAGACGATGACAGCCCCCCGTATTGATTTAGATGAAGATGCACAGCAGAGAGATTCAGTCATTCCGCTCAAATGGTGCTTACCTCCAGCGTTCGTATCTCTTTTTGTGTCAAGTCGTTGGATGTGGCACATTTGGTCCGTAAACCCTCCAAACTAGAAATGCTTATGTCTATCATATTTTGCACCAACTCGCACTGCTGCAAGGCTTTCTGCAAACTAAGATGCTGCTCCTCGCTTTTTGTCATCTCCTCGTTCATAGTTTTGCGAGCAGTGGTCGTTATTTTCCCGTTGCACTTTTAGAAGAAAGAAAAAAAAACAACAACGATAATAATAATAATAATAAAAACAATAATAGTAATAATTCAGGAAAAAAACGTGGAGGAGCCCACGAAACGGAGCAACCTGCAAAACGCCATGAAACGAGATGTTGTAGGTTTACAGACGGGCTTTGAGCCGTGAGAGAGTCGACTCCATTGCAACAACAGTCCTCGTAGTTCCTGCTGTTTCATCAAGGTGTCTCTGGTTTGTAGGCTTAAATCAAACACAATATGAAGATACCGAGCGGGACTGTACACGGTTTGCCACAGCATCCATTGGTTGCCCCTTTCGGTTCAAATTGATTTTTTTTTTCTTTAAAAAAAAAAAAGAGAGAGAGAAAGAAAGAAAAGCTGTTCAGCGCATCATAAGTAGACGTATCGGTGGGGAAAGCCTGGTGGTTTTTAAAGGTGCTGATGTGTGGACTGGGTGCAGGTACTCCCTGTCTCCCTTGGCAGCAGCTGCATCCCGGTTCGCTCCCACCACACCGACATGTTTCCTGTCAATCAAACCCACAGCAACAGCAACAGCATCGCATCGCCCAGGCATCGCCGTGAGGGGCCGATCTCGCGAGATTTCGCGCCGAGCTCACTCAGCGCAATTGGGCTCACTCACACAGCGCTTCAGCCAATCTCCAGGCCCGTTTTGGGAACCAAACTGACACCTTTCACGTGTTTGTTTTTTAAGGAAAGATGGAATAGTGTCATCGTGTTTTACACTGATACACTGTACACCGCCATGCGGGACACCTGCTCACCTCCAGCCTATATACGCACACACACACACACACACATTTCTATAGATAGTGTGTGGTCCTTTTCCCTCTTGACTTCACAGTGATTTTACTTTGTATTTCCAGTCTCGTCATATTTGGATGAATCCTTTTAAGATGTGTTTGATTGTTCCTGACGTCTGTGTGTGCTTGTATGCAGTGGTATGATGTAAGTGTATTTACCTAAGAAGAGCTAATACTGAAGTACTTATTTTAGATTTTAGACTTCTACTCCACTAGATCTATGTGATTACTTACATTGCTTTTCAGATGATGATATAAAAAATTATATACAATATAATCAACTAATAAATAAATATTATAGACTAACAAGATAAACTTTATTGAACCCTGGAGGAAATTCCCAAAAAGATCCAGAAGTAGAAATATATGTGTGTGAAATAACTTTGCCAGTTGCAAAGTTAAAGTGATGTACAGATTAATGCACTAATAATTATAATACAGTATTATACACTGTTCTGATTTTCACTTTTATAGCTTTCAAGTAAAGTTTTAAGGGTTTTACTGTAACAAAGTACTTCTATGCTGTAGTATGGCTGCTGAGTATTTCTTCTGCCACTGTTTGTTCACGTTTTATGCTCGTTTCATCTCTGTTCTCATTCCCTCTTCTGTACTCAGCTCTCGCTTGCAAAATTGATCTTGATTTCAATACTCACTCAAGAGGAAAATATTTAGAGACCAACATCATGAAAACCAGAAATTATAGCAAATGCATTGAACCTTTAATTATCATGCCATTGTATCCGACTTTTAAGGGTGAGACCCTTCAAGGGGATCCCATGATAAATGTGAGGGGTCATAATTATAGCATGATTGTGTGTGATTGATTGATCAAATGAACCAATCTGAGGATTAAAAGTCAGTCTTTGAATGAATTGCTCACCGTTTATGTTACTAATCTGTGATGAGGCATCAAAACACTGCTTTATTCTAAGGCGCCGTAAGCCAAAGGTTGGGAACTACTGCTATAAGGTAGTGGGTGAAATAATAATCCAAATCATGCTGTCTGAACAAATATGCATCTAATAATATAATACACCTTTTCACGTATGTATAGAAATATGAAAATTTGTTTGCCATCAAATCATTATTAGACAGAAATGTCCTATATGTTTTATCCAAATGGTAAAAAAATCAGAAATCAAATAATCTGAAGATTATTATTATGCTACATTACCTGCATGTAGCATGTTGGACAGTTGACTGGCCCTCAGATTATGCTTATTTCTTTTAATTATGTTTTATTGAACTGGCATTTTCACACAGTTTTGGCATAAAGAACTGTAATAGTATAAATACCGATTTTTTTGTGTAAATATAACTATTAAAAATTTCATGTGTTTACTTGTTGCCACCACTTTTTTTTTTTACAGTGTACATGTCACTGATAACCCGCCCACAGGAGCACACACAACGCCGTCTGATTGGTTGTACGTCGTGACGTTTTACGCACGTTTTGTAGCGGTGGAGCGCGCGGCAAACAGGGCCACCAACAACACAGCAGAGTCAAAGTGCTAAACGTGCTAACCCAGCTCGGAGTTACACTCACAGTAAAAGAAAGCATGGCGTCTACAAATAAAGCGCAGAGCAGGAATCTACCGTGGTGAGTTAGAGGTCGTTGTTTATCACTGATAGCTTCAAATGGTTTATTATATACCCGCTGTAGATACAAGCTAGCAGCTAGCCGCATTGTGATGCTAGCCTCTCTGACATTTACAAAATAACGTTAAAGACTCTTCATACTTATAAAACTATATTAAAGCTGGAGCCACATCAACGTGTCTTTATTTCGGCATACATAATAGCTAGTTAATGCACCAAGCATCGCCTTGTTGCCACTTAATCTGGCTCGTAGAGTCTACAGGAAGATACTAAGATTTGTTTGTGAATGGGGCCGAATTGAAACGTGACATCCGACTACTTAAAGTCTCTAATGTTAGTTGTAAGCTGATAGCACGTGTACCCAAGCGTGTAACTAAGTTACTTTAATATAGACACATTTTTAATGAGGTTCGTCTGTAGCTTCCGTTAGTGTGCAGAGCATGGTAACGATACTTTTTTAGGGTTAACACGCTGCTAATGCGTTATTTTACTCTGGATTACTCGTGTGAAATGAACTTGTGCTGTGCTTTAGCAACTGGAAGTATTTATTACCGATGATAATACTGACTGACAATGTGTTTGTGTCGTCTGTTCCAGGGTTGAAAAGTACAGACCGCAGAAACTTGATGACCTGATCTCACACAAAGATATTCTAAGCACCAGTAAGTGAGAAGAAATCCATACCATCCTTACAACTTCAGCAAAACCAGGTCCGGGCGCCATTCATTTTTCTCTCTCTGTTTCTCTCCTCTCTCCAGTCCAGAGGTTTATTAGCGAGGACAAGCTCCCCCATCTCTTGTTCTACGGGCCCCCTGGAACGGGCAAAACCTCCACCATCCTCGCCTGCGCCAGGCAGCTGTACAAGGACAGAGAGTTCAACTCCATGGTGTTGGAGGTAAAACTCCTCGTTTCGAGCTTTGCATGTGTTGGGTTTTGTGGGCTTCAGCCTCAGTTTTGGACCTGACCTCTTCAGTAGTTTAGGGACTAGAGGCCAGGGATGCAACGACTGTGGATTTTTGATGGTGTGATTTTAGTCAGAGCAAAGTTTTCTGATTTTAAAATGGATTATTTTTGTGAATGTAAAAAAAAAAAAAAAAAATCACAGGAGCGTTTCTTTTTGTTTGGTTGTGCATTGTTTTGCTCTGAAAGAAACACAGACTAACACTAAAACACTGCAAATCCACCCCCCTGCATCCCGAGACAAGGCTGTGGCTTCGTGACTTGATATTTGACTTGGCTTTCTTGCAGCTCAATGCGTCAGACGACAGAGGTATTGATGTTGTACGAGGTCCTATCCTGAGTTTTGCCAGCACCAGGACCATCTTCAAGTAAGACTAACGACCTCCCTTCTATTCAGAAATGAATCTTCTTCAAGCACTTTCCTTCTATCTGCCACTTATGACTGCAGTTATTTAAGCTGCTGCCTTTTTTGTTCGTTGCTCCCGTCCTCCAGGAAGGGCTTCAAGTTGGTGATACTGGACGAGGCCGATGCCATGACCCAGGATGCCCAGAATGCATTGCGGCGAGGTAAAGCCATCTGTTCGGCCAGGCGTCGCCCACTGTGAGCCACACGGCTCAGTGAGCAGCCAGACGATTTGGCTGCTGGTGAATTACAGGGTATCTGCTTGTACACCCTGGTATTGTTTTTAAACCAGTCTGATCTGGAGATTTGGTCTCAACATAAGCACGAGTGATTAGAGAGCATAGGTTTCACCTTTGTGCTCAGTGCATGACTGCGGCTGCAAGTGGAGTATTGTTTTCAGTGACTGCAGATGTATAATATAGTTTTCCGAATTCAGGGACACAAGTCGAATTATTTCTGGCCAATTTGTTTCGTAGCGTTCATCAAAACGTTCATCGCTGTCTCTCTCTTTCCGTTTCAGTGATTGAGAAGTTCACAGAAAACACTCGATTCTGTCTGATCTGCAACTACCTGTCCAAGATCATCCCGGCCCTGCAGTCTCGTTGCACCAGGTTTCGTTTCGGCCCGCTGTCCCCGGACCAGATGATCCCACGGCTGGAGCATGTAATACAGGAGGAGAGGTGTGTTTGTGTGCGTGTGTGATGGAGAATGTTTATCCATCTCCAGTTACAACAGTCTGAGGTACAGTTTATTTTAGCTTATTTATTTTAGGTGTGCTGTGTTTTCTTTGCGATGTGTATTCAAAGTGTTTTTAAATGCGATACACGCCACACATTTGGCTTCACGTGGATGTGTTTTTGCTGCTGCAGCATTGACATCACTCCAGATGGAATGAAAGCCATTGTGACCCTATCATCAGGTGACATGAGAAGATCGCTTAACATACTGCAGGTACGAGCACAAGCCCTTATTGATCGCGGTGCCTCGTGGTGTCGTGTAATTTTCATTCATGTCGGGCGTTAAAACAGCTGAGAAACGACGACGTTGCACTCTCCTCTTCAGAGCACCAGTATGGCGTACGAGAAGGTCACAGAGGACACCGTGTACACCTGCACGGGTCACCCCCTCCGCTCCGACATAGCCAACATCCTCGACTGGTCCCTCAACAAAGACTTCACGGCAGCATACAAGCGTATCCTTACCTACTGGAATAACTCGCTCACAAAGACCCACAAGCTTTTCTTTTTTTTTAACCATCTTGAGAAACCAGTAACACCAGTTCACGTTCTTTAACGCCTTCCTCACAGAAATCCTTCAGCTCAAGGCTTTGAAAGGTTTGGCCCTGCATGATATCCTCACTGAGGTTCATCTGCTTATACACAGAGGTAAGGCCACTGCAGATGGCAACGTGTGTGTGTGTGTGTGTGTGTGTGTGTGTAGAAATAAAAAAGATTCAATCAACAATTTCCCGTAAGAACAGTTACTTTATAGCTGTGGTGGCGTGGAGTGCGTACTGTACTTGTAGGTTTAAGCCCACATCTCTCCGAGGAGGCTTCAGGTATTTCATATTTCTCCATTTAGATGCCTTTGAGCTCTTTGTGCTTTTAGCAGTTGCAAGTCGAGCAGATGTGTGGGCGGCTCATGTGTCGATTATCACATGACTTGGAAACGTCTAGAAGGAGAACCAGATCTCCGTTTTTACTTAGAATGCCGATTCCCTGTACTCGCATACTAATGTTGGTGTTGTGCGTGTGCACGGTCAGCAGCGGTGTGACACCTCTGAGCTTGCTTTATTTTTGGGGTCAGTATCTGTCGGTAATGTTTCAGTAGTTTTGACTCCAGCACCTGACTCATTTCTTCTCTCCTCCCTCGAAGTGGACTTTCCTCCATCCATTCGTATCGGTCTGCTCATCAAGTTGGCTGACATCGAGTAAGTACGATCCCTCGTGCTTTCTGTCACAGGTCTCCGGTTTACACACAAGTGGTCAGAAATGTAGCTTTTGAAACGTATTATGTGTCGTCTCCTCAGACACCGGCTCGCCTCAGGAACCGATGAGAAGATCCAGCTGAGCTCCATGGTTGCAGCTTTCCAGTCAGTGAGAGACCTCGTGGTCAGCGAGGCCTCATAGATACCTTTTGCGCTCTACCCCACGAAGTTCTTTCTATTGAGCACAGACGACCGGAGAAGAGAAACATTTCCACCACCTGCTTGGTGGCTACCACGACTTCCAAGTCTCTTTTATTCCTCTACAAGATAAATTGGTCTTAAATTTCTTCCTCTGTCATCGTACTGCCTTTGTCAGTGTAGCAACACGAGCAGTCTTTTCTGGAGGGTTCAAGGGTCCACTCATTTGTGGCCGTGGTGTTGGTAGAGATGCTCAGAATAGGTCGATTTTTCATTTTCACGTTACAGATGAGAAGTCTGTGGAACGACTTGAGTTTGTTTGTTTAGAGAGAGAGGAACTGATGCCCTCAAGTGTGATTGCCCACCACTGCTCCACAGAGTTGATGTACAGTGCAGACACGAATGCTCGCAGCTATCTGAATCATTGACTTCTGCATACGAACTGAGCAAAATGGAAGGCAGTTGTTTATCACTCCAGTAGCCCAAAAAAAAAAAAAGTCAGGGCACTTAAAGTATGTGATGAGGTAAAAAAAAAAAAAATATTAAAGGAATATGTGAAACATCCAATGATGTTACAAACACAACACCATGTATGTCTATGGAAGAAAACATCTGGGACATGTACGTGTGCTTGAATCTGTTTAATAAAACTATTTTATAAGTAAGTCCAGTTTCTGTCATATTAATTACATATTACATGAGCTTCATATAACAATTAATGTGCTGATACAGTAGTAGTGCATGTGATGAAAACAGGAATTATAAATCCATACATTTTATATTTACATAATAAATTAAGTGTATAAAATTGGGGTATTCAAGTCAAGCATGTGAACAAGGAGTTACGCATCATCTTACAGTAGTGCAATAAATGAAATCCTCAAAGTGTTGGAATGAATCTGAAGTCGATTATACCGAGACGCTTCCCGCGCTAAATGAAAGCGTCTCAATCAGCAAACAATAGACTTGTTTTTATTATGAAATAATGCATAGCAGTCACTCGCTGTAAATGTCAGTAGTTGCATCGCGTTTTCTATTTAACCCTCCCACTCCTCTTCATCTGAGGAGCAGCAGGTCTTGAGGCGTTCTGGGATGTTCCTGTAGGTGAGGTACTCGAGGATCCTCTTGGGGAGGGGCAGTGGCTCCATCTGGTGCGTGGAGACCGAGTGCCGAAGGATGGACCGGCACAGGTGGCACAGGCTGGGCACCGTCCTGGGAGCCCTCCAGAACCTCACGTGGCCGTCTCTGGTTCTGTCAGGAGAGGGTGTGACGAGCGTTAAGAGCCGTACGATGTGCTGCACGCAAACTAAAAAAAGGACGCATCTGTCTATATATAACTATCAATTATCTAAATGCTCAATTATCCGTTGAGCAATTAACTGACTAATAATTTTAGCTATCTAAATTTGTTTTTACTAAAAAAAAAAAAAAGACATTCGACCAGCAGGGAAGTGGGTTAAGAAGTTCTTGATGCTTATTTTCATCGTGAAACTTTAATCAGCCGCCACCCTTCATAAGCTACAACATTTCTAAAACCACCAGTCACTTGAAACACTTTTACCCTGTGGCGACCACTCCCCCTTGTGGATGGTACTTGCAGCAGAGTCCATTAGAGTCTCGGTCCGCTTTGGTCTGCATCACCATCCCTTTCTTTCCTGGCTCCCAGATCCGAAGAGCTCTACAAACACATTACATCAGTTTGAAATAACTCTGCCCACAAACAAGTTCATCACGACAGAATATTTAAAAAAGGCACTGATGAGCGACTACTGACCTGTCGTCAGTCACGATCGCCAGGTACAATCCGTCGGGAGAGAACTGTATTGACGAGACTTGGTTCTGCCCGTAATCCTCAAAGTAGTCGCTGTGGACAAAAACAAACAAATAAAAACATTACACATGTCCTGTGTCCAGCATCCATAGTCAGAACACCTTAATGTCTTGAATGTTTAATTTCACATCACAGACAAACAAGAACAAAGAACAGGTTGCACAAGTCATAGGACACCAGGACACGCCGTCAGGCAGTGCGTCAGATGTAAACAGTGAGAGTGTAGGATGCACCTTCCTGGTGAACACTGGCACCAAAAATAAAACTCCAAAATCAAATGACTTGGGGCAGAGTAGTACATTTTCAGACTGGGCGTAAACTTACACCAGAGTGGCCAGCTTCTCCGCCGTGTACGGGTCCCAGAGGTCGATCCACCAGCTTGAGCCGCTGAAAGCCGCAGTGGCGAGCAGTGCCCCGTCAGGTGAGAACTCGCAGGACGAGAGGAGGTGCAAGGTCTTGTGGGGTCCCCCCGTCAGGTTCCTCATGAATGTATATGACCGCAGACTCCACAGACACACCATCTAATAAATGTAAAACCGTTAACCGTTAATGATTTGTGAGGCTTTTACTTTGGAGCGATTCATGTGGGATTAGTCGAAGGCTCAGTTACTGCAGAAGTTGCATTGCTAGAAAATCTAGTCTGGTAATTTGATGCACTGGCTCGGTGGATATCAACAGGACGGGCTGGAACACGCAACAAACCGTTTAAGGTGTCATTGTGATCTAAGAGTCTGCTATTACACAATGTTATGCTGTCTGCTTTTCTTTGCGAGTGAGAACGTGACAAATTAGCAGTCTGACAGGAGTGGGAAAAGCTTCCCAGTGCTCCGAACGTCTCCAAACAAAGAGAACAAACTGTTAAACTCTCGGTCAGTCTCACGACAGCTAAACACGGGAGCAGATGATAACCAGATCGCTGCACGCTCGAGGGAACTGTACTAACAAGCAGACTCTGCACTGGAAACCCACTTAAACTCATCCGGACCTGCAAACGCGATAGTCTAAAACTAGACGGGAGACACTGCTCTTAAGATCGGAAACGGAAAGCCTGTGGCCAAAGACGTGTAAAAGGTGACTTCCCTACGAATATTTGCACAGATTCCTCCCTTAGGAGGAAGAAAAACTCTTTCTCTTTAGTTGGCAATGATTCCAGTGTCCTTGAAAGACGCAAGATTATGTCTCTTCTTATCAGCCTGAATCACAAAGTTGTAATAGAAAAGAGTTTTCGTTCTCCTCAGCTGATAGTGGTGCTCACTATTTGCCTCTTTTGCACAAAAACCATCAAGGAGGATAAAAAGGAAGCTTTGCTCTTTCAGAAAGATTTCTGACAGTTAGCGTTTAGATGTGCACGCCGATGAAAAGTCTGTAAATACATGAGAGCAACCCACATTATGGAAAATGATGTCCTACAGTAACACAACCTTTTTGTCTCTGAACATACTTTTACGACAACACAACTCACTCTGTCAAACCTGCCGACAGACGCGATCATGCTGCAGTCTGGGGATACGCTGCAGCAGCTGATCCAGTCCTTATGGCCGGACAGCACCTGCACCTTTTTACCTGTAACAGACAAAAATAAATGGAACTGAACTGGATGAGATAGCGCCGGAGAGCGCGGCTGCTACATGTGTAAACAGGAACATTTGTTTGCTTTAACCTCTTTCATTTGAACAGGAGGTTTGGTTCAGGCGGACCACGCGGCGACAAAACACGGGGGAGAGGCGATAATTCACCGAAAGAAGCAGAAACTGAAATGGCACGCTTATTTTCCTGTTTTTAGACTTTGGACATCCTGTGTGGCGACGCCTTTCAGTCACCATACAGTGAGAAAATCAGTCCGCGGAGCGTTTAATGGCTTTAATGTTTGAGCAGGGACAGTTCAATGTGCAGGAGGGACGTTCAAGGATGCTGCGACATTAGACAATTCAGTCAGCTGTGGAAAAAGCCTCGCACGCGGTCTGCCAAATCAAATACTGAAACGTGCAACGCGAATGTATTCGGTCATATTAGTAGCTTCATGAAAGACCATGCTCTGTGTTGACGGTTCTGGAGAAGTCATTGTTGTAATTGCCTTACGGAAGGGTCCGAACTCCCCCCCCCCACGTGTCTTGAACACACCAACAGGTTCATTTCTTTAAAACAGCCAGATGATGTTTTGACCCCGGAAAACTGTTAAACTGCTGATTGTTATCGACATTAAATGGAGCCTAAGAGGTTTGGCGATCAATATAAAAACACTTTCGATGCTTTGGAAATGATCCACAGTCTACATTAAACAAAACCTGAGCAAATAAACACAGACGATATCCCATACTGTAATTGCTCTTTAGTAATCTCCACCCTTTATACAAATACCTGCCATTTCCTTGAACTATTTACCTTCTTGGGAAACTGTGTGTTTGCATTGCAAGTCAACATCATGTCAGGAAGGTTTGTTTGTGAGCACCCAGCCAAGAGTCGGTGATAACATTCGAAAAACTTTGTCTCAAGAGTTATTCAAATCCTGCACATACCTTTATGAGCCAGGTCCCAAATCCTTAACGTCTTGTCCCGAGAAGACGATATGAGTGTGAGCGTCCCGTTCTGAGGAAAGACCAGGTCCCTCACAACGCCTTCGTGGCCATGGAGATCAAACACAGCAACACCTGAAAAAACACACAGTTAGCCTTTTAAAAAAAAATCTGCAACAACAGACGGATCTGCAAACATCACAGATAACACCCTCGCCGGCTGAAATCTCACCCGATAAGACATTCCAGATTTTGATCACTCCGTTCTCTAAGCCCGTGGCGAGAAGCAGTCGGTTGTTCCCTTTTGGTGGTGTCCTAGCTGGGCGTGCTGATTTTCCACTTTTCGGAGGTCTGGGCCCGAATGCGAGGCCCCACACCGGATGACCACAACTGAAGCTCTTGTCTCCTCGGTCAGTCTCTCCGTCCTGACTGTCTCTGTGGGGGGAGAAGAGCATCAAGTTATGCAGATACCAAAGAAAAAACTCCCAGGGAGGAGGTAGAACCCAACATAATCAATAACACGACTAAGAAGATGTTTGCTTCCAATGTTTTCACTCGTAATGGGAAAAAAAGAAGAAGCTAATAACACCCATATGATTTGATTTGATGAGTACTGCTTCTGTTGTCTCCTGACTGGACTTGTTTTACCAACTTTCAACGCTTCATATTAATGGTGGCTGGCGCATGATCACTAAGGATGGCATGGACGGAGCCCTGACCAGCATCACAAGTTAGCACTGAATTTCAGCATTTTATGCTCTAAAACACATAAAAACAATTTTAAGACTACCATTTTGTTAAGGTACATTTATTGGCTTATCATTGATGCATTGGAGCAATTTGACATATTTTGTGCCAAACTTAGGTATCTAAAACGATATGGTTCTGATACTTATTGGTAATGATATTGAAAATTTCCAAGACATGGAGCTGAAAGGAAAAGGAAATCCTTTCTGGGCATTTTTACTCTATTTCTTATTTTTTTAAAAATAACAGACTTGGATTTAAGGCGCTATCAGAATCAGATGTTCAGGGGCAGAGTGTATGATATGAGACATAAAGTGACAACATACGTAAAACAGCCACAAAATTCTGCAATAATTTAATAAATATAGAAATAAATACATAAAAAAATATAAATTATTCTTACCTAGTTCTGCTTCTTTTTACAAAAGCAGTTTATTGCTGCTTTTTTTTTATTCCAGCTGTTTCAAAACATGCTTCTATTGCACAATGACATTTTACCCAGAGATTATGCGGGACAGGTATTATTCTACGGAGGAGATTATAGATTTCTTTACGTTTAGTTAAAATTGGATTTAATTGTCAAATCAAGCTTGAAAAACAGCCACCATGTTACTCCCGGCCTGTTTCTAGAAGCTGCATTGTGCGAGGTGCGCCTGAACGCCTCATGCCTGGATTAAATGTACAGGTAAACCTACTCGGAGTCGAGAGGCCAGGCGACCACCCAGACAATCCCGTGTCCCATCGACCAGGCGAACCAGCCTCCGTCCGGGGAGAAGTCCACGCTCCAGGTCTCACATCCCGCCCGGCCCTCCAGAGACGGTGGGCGCCTGGTCTTCAGCTCCAGGATAAGAGCCGGGTCGGAGGCTGGAGAATAAGAGCGGAGAGGACACATGAACTCAGCGGCTGACAGATTCATCTTTCACTGGCAGGTAGCGGGGTCGTATCTCTCCCCGCGTTTCCTGACCACCGTCCCCGCTCTGCCGTGCCGTGTTTTCGGGAGGTTTCTCCAGGGACCGCTGCCTGGTTACGGAGCGCTGCGATGACAGCATGCCCGAGCTGGGCTATTATTACACGAATAAACACGGGACTTACATGTCGCTTGTAGCTCCGCGTTGTTTTCCGTGGAGCACATCGTTTCCGTCTTCACATTCTTCGCTTCAGGGCTCACTTCCTCGATATGTCGTCCCTGTTTGAGGAGACATGTCCGCCGGACGCTGCTCGGACTCTGCGTGGTTTTACTCCGGAGACGCGCCGTTCGTGTGCAAAGTGGGGAAAAAAGTGAGAAGAAACAAGATGTTCAGCTGGTTTCCTGTTGTCTGACTCGCTCTCTGCCATTGGCTGCAGTGTTTCACAACGTGGTCACGTTTTTCTTTGGTTACGTAACCTCATTAAGCCCTCACGTGCCACACCCCCTTCATGAAATCATAATACCTAATTACCCCGTATCTTTCCACTGTTGCTAAACATTTATGACACGCCATTAAACTTTCATCTAGTGATGTCATTATTAAAATATGCTATGATTCTCATGCTTCCATGTGTCATAGAAAAGTGTTATATCACGCCCGGAAGGTTTCTTGTTGAGACCTGATTTTATGTCTCAGATTTTTAGTCAGAAATCTGGTGTAATCTGGATTGACAGCCACTTAAATCAATAACAAAACTATTCCATAACGCCAGGATTCATATCCAAATATGTTAAATTAAATTAAAGGTCCAGTGTGTCAGATTTCGCAGGCTGACAGAAATTGAATATAATATGCATAATCTTGTTTACATTAGTGTAAAATCACCTGGAAGTAAGACTTGTTATATTTAGTGCTGTGTGTGTAATGTAATGTCAGATAAAGGAAAGCACCAACTCCTAAGAACTGATAATGGGGACTGGAGGGATATTTGATATTTCGGCATGATACATGACTTGACTGAATCATTAAGTATTATAATAAATGCAGAATAATTTCCCATAACTGAGGATTTGTAATTTCAGCTTTGCTTTAGGGAAAAAGAAGAAAACGTTCCAGAGGTTAGAGACTGTGTTACAGTAAAGTTACACAATTTTCTGAATGTATTACATCATGGTGTCAGTGTATGACTTAATATCTATATGCAGATTGCCAAAACATTGTAATATCATCAAATCAAGTCAAAAATTACATTTACTCTCATTGTGGCCTCATTAAAACTTGTCTGGAGGGCAGGAAAACGACGTTTCGGTTTGTTTCACCCTCCATTAGATGAACAAACCAAGAGACACAAGAGAAGTGACAAAGCGACTCCACCACATTGTTGAAATGGTTCCAGTCGAGGGTTGCATTCTAGCACGAGATAGTCACCGTTCATCTGCATGCTATGTGTGCAAGACAGGGTGGAGATGTACGCAAATCAGCGATGACATATGACCGATGGAAAAAAAAAAAAAAGACGCCAACGACCACACGTTTTTGTTGTGTTGTTCATTTACTGCATGAATCTCAATATCAGAGCAACATATTCAAAATGACGTACAAACAAATCAATCATAGAAATAAGCTTACAAAACCCTGTTTTTAGAAAAAAATAACAAATGAATAATCTTCCACCGATTCGGTTCACATTCTCATTGGGGGTAAATATTATAGATCTTAAAATAAAAACACTAAAAACACCCAATACCTAAAATGTTACAAGATCCACTGGCTCTTCTGTCTGTACACTTTCTTCCTGCTGCTCTGGACTTGTGTCAGCAGCTGTTTCTAGATCCTCGTGATCGCCTAAAAAAAGAAAAAAAAAAAAGGGAAGAGACATTTTTACATGACCGCACATTTTTACACTTCATTTTCAGACTATAACATCAGTGCCGCGATGTGGACATACTCGACGGGATTCGATGTATCTGGACAAGCGTTGTGTAGCATCCGTTGGTTAACGGGGGCAGCCTGGGTACGTCATCTTGAAAGATATTTTCGTCTTCCGACTCCACCAAACTCAGAACATCTCCTCTGTCCTCCTCCACATGCCTAGAGAACGGAGATATTGTTGGAACGTTTGAGGTGCGGGTCCGAAACCGGACTATATGACAACAAATACCTGAGACTCTTTCGCGCGGCTAAACGGTATTAAGCTCCATTCCAGGAGTTGTTTTGTGTTGTGTCAACGTCTATGTCCAGATTCCACAGAGGTTTACAGAACTGAGTTCATTCACACTGGAAGAGGGACTTGGTTTTGTGAGCTTGCTGTCAGTAACGTGCCAAGTAAAGCAATGAAGAAACATACTGACGCCTAGAAAAAAACAGATGCACTGCAGATGTTTCAGGAGGAAGGAAATGCATTCAACAGCAATAATCAGGCCTCAAGGAGACACACAGTGTATTTTGGTCAGAGGCACTGGATTTAAAGTGAAACACTACCTGGTCCTGTAGTTTATTGATGTATTTCTATGCACACAGTAATGTCACAGCAACTATTGAGGGACTTTTGAACAGGAAAACTACAAAGTGGAGTAATAAACTTCACGGGACAGAAGATATTTTTAGTTTCTGGACTACATTTCTTCAGACAGCTCTGATGGAGCTCAGCATTTAGGAGGGGCTATACCATTTGTCAGTGTGAACCTGGGCTGTGTGAGTGCGATCTTCTGGATGTATAGAAGAACGCTGAACATTCATTAACATTAGATCCTGACAAATCCTGTCAGCGCATCAGGAGATTAAATAATCGATGAAGTTACGCTGCTTTGCCTCATATATACACGCACATTAAGAGCCGCTCTTAATGGAGAAGCACTTCACCCTATTTCACCCAGCCGCCATCAATCAGGATGTTATTTTTTTATGACTTGTGTCCAGCGTGCATGCACTAGAGTAGTGGACTGAAACAGGGACAACGTGCGGCAGAATAAAGATTGCAAACTGAAGTTGTTGTCCATCACTTGCAGCCGCTACCAGCCCGGTTGTCAATAAATATCTTTTTCAACACCTTTTTTTTGCACCATGTAATAACTGTTTATTTTATTGGACCGGGTCACTAAAATAAGCACGCAGCATTAGATAAGCAAATATGAGATACTCACCCGAAGCCACCGCCTGAAACAGAAACAGGAATAGAAATTGTGAAATTAGCAGGTTTTTATCATTTATATTTTTGTCTCAGTTCTCAGACACAAAACTATGTATGTAAAATTTGTTGCATGCATTTGTGAATTCCATGCTTATTTTGCAGAGATGGACAAAAGTTACCCAAGCAAACTCGGTGTCGGTTGGAATAAACTGTTTTAGCGATGATAGCGGCCGACCCCACGATCAGTGCAGCTATAAAGATCCCGATGATGGCTCCTGTGTACGCTGAAGAGGCTGTTTGAGGAAAACCAGAAAAATAAATAAATAAAAATTAACCAAAAAAAACAAGAAAAGACAACACGAGAAGGTTATGAGGCAAAAAAAAGGGAGGAGCAGCAGGTTTATCAGCATTCCAGAGCTCCACACCTGTAATGACTGGCTCATTGTTTGAGTCTCCTGGTTCATTCATATGGACGACAAAAGAAGAAATTCAACACTTTTGCTCAATTAAAAGTGTTTGTGAATGCACACAAAAGGATTATTTATATTATGTCTCTATATCTAGAATATATCTCTCGAATTTTGTTCACAGATTTGTTAAGAACCCTGTTAGAAGACATCGAAGTCCATCCAGCTGACAGGTGTGGCAAAGCAAGATGCTGAAAAAACAGCGTGACTGTTAGACGCGTGTGCCTTGGACTGGTCACAATCTATTGCTGCTGCTCTGCTGCAGCACAATGTTGCATACGCACATTTTCTGTTATCTGAAAGTTCTTGCATGGCCTGCATCCTCCCCATACATCTCACCCACTGAACGTGTTTTGGATTTTTTTTTTTTTTTTTTTTTAAATCGTTAATCTCTCACTCACTTCTCACAGTGAGGTAGACTTCCAGCTCACGGACGGAGAGGGGGTTCTCGCTGCGGCAGAAGTAGACCCCTTCGTCGTCCTTGCTGATGTTGTGTATGGTCAGCTTGAGAGAGGGGCCTTCCTCAGACAAGGCGTACTTCGAACCGGGTACAATGACCTCCTGCTTGAGCCCTTTTCTCCAGGTGGTGCTTGCAGGAGGGATCGACGTGGTCTCAGTGCAGGTTAGAGTTACGCTGGTCGTCTCCTGAGCCATGGCCAGCGGCTCACCTTGAGGATACGGAGGCTCTGGGAGAGATGGACAAACAATGAATGGATTCTTCTTTCTCACAATTAATGAGACTGACTGTTATGTTTTTTGACATAAATTGGGGAGGGACTAATGCATTAGTGCACATGGCACTGTTAATGCTGAATGATATACACAGGCTTTGGTGCAACATGCTGCCGAGTAGACAATGCTCAGATGAAGCGCTAGTTCAACGGCTAGTGTTCTCCTCAGTTCTCTGACACTTGTAACAACACATGAACGTTGTTCAAAGAAAAGGCGATGCAACAAAGCGGTAAAAATGACCCTGTCCCAGCGTTTTTGAAATGTGTTGCCGGCATCAAATTCAAAATGCCATCAGCGCCGTTCTCACGCCTGCACGGTAAATACGAATCTACCGCGAGGAAACTAGCTTAGCTAAGCGTAACATCGGAAACAGGAGGAAACAGCATGACTCAGCATTTTAATACGGAGTCAGGCTTTGATGAACTGCGGTTTTGTTGAATCATTGCTGCACTGCATCAGTGGAGAAGGACATGAAGGACAGAATGCGTGACCGCGTAGCGGTAGACAGGTGGAGTTCAAAGCTTTACAAAGAACGCTGATGAGCTAAGGCCAGTTTATAACTGGCACAGTTTTGCGTCACCTCACTGTTTGCAGTTTCTGTCCTGTGATGATTACACTACCGAGCGACTCACTAACGGTTCACATATCCTCAACGCGACGATGTGTCCTCATGGGCACTCTACCAACTGTGTCTCACCGGCTGTCGTTTGTACATGTGCTTAAAATTGAAGGCAACCGGATGAAGGTTGAGGTTATTAAGGACGATATCATTTATGATACTTCGTGAACGACTCATGCAGATGGTTTCGTATTTATCTGGTCAGAGAATGGGCTGTCAGCGGTTTTACTCGGACTGTTTCCTTGGTCGGAATCTTCCGTCGACCCATGTGGCGTCTCCAACATTGAGACTTTCAATGATAAATAGGTGTTTGCAGCTTTAAAAAAAAAACTCTCTTCCCAGAAACAGTGTCAGTTACTCTGGATTTGAGCTGTGGATCAGATCTGAGCTGTGAATAGTTTCATTGTGTGTTCCGTGGGTTATCCAGAGTAACAGGGACATTTGGGTGGGAAGCAAGATTTCTTAAGGTCTTTTTAAAAACGTACTTTTTCAATGCTGTGAATGCCTCGAAACAAGATAACATTGACCTTCATTGTATGGGGTGGAGGCAGAAATCTCTGAAATGGATATCTCGAAAATAAATCCATGTTAACCCCAATGTTAAAAAAACTGCATGACAGAGGCCTCAAAACCTGAACAAATATAACCAAAATATGAGAAAACTCGGACGAGATGAATATTTAAATTCAAATGTATACAAAGAACACTGAGTGTAAGTGAACACTGTCTACAATTGTTGCTTGCTGAAGGGTCCCAGTGCAGCTCAGTGGCCTCTAAAGTGGAAAGCACATAAAAGATTCAACAGCTGGACATCTCAGAGGCTCATTTCACCACAACATCCTTACTGAGGGTAAACGAACACGACTTCTTCTTTCCTGGAGCGAGCGCTAGGTGCTGGGCCATGCACCTCAGTGTCTGGCCGTCGTACAGCTTGGAGCGGTTCAGGGTCACGGACAGGCTGGCCGTCACCTCAGATGCGTAGACGTATCCTTTCCAGAGATCTCCCTGGACGCCCTGGTCTTCCCCCCAGCGCAGCGTCGGGGTGGGATAAGCTCCAAACCAGGTGCAGTTGAACTGGATGTGGGAGGGGTCCTGTGCTGGTGCCCACATACACTCTGGATGTCTGTCTGGAACATCTAGACAAGACAAAAAACATCAATAAAAGGGAGCTGGCAGTTTAGCAGAGGAAATCTTTTTTCTTTTACTTTTTAATCTAACTATTTTGTGCTCATAAGATAATTCGATACTTAATTGAATCAGTAACCTTTCCCCTTATTTTTATTCTCTTCAGATAATAAGATCATCAGATATCTAAAACTACATTTAAATACTGGTGAATAGCATCTATTATTCTTAATAGACACTAATAGATTTCTCATTAATGCACTGCACTAAATCCCTAACTCTGACCCTCATATACCGTAAAATCAGCCTGTTGTTATACGGTTACTACAATCATGCTACAGGTATCACTCTAAGTCGAAGTCGTTGTGAATTGTGCTCATGGTACTTACAGTATACTAGCAGCTGTGTGCTCTTATTGACTGCCTGGTGAGAGAAGGTGTTGTGGGCCCTGCAGCTGTAAACTCCCTGAGCACTGGGCTGAATGTCTTTTATTGTGAAGCCCAGCCAGGATCCAGAGGTCGAAACCAGCGACTTGTTGTTGGACGAGGCACCTGTGAAGGACCAGCGGAGTTCCTGTGAGGGGTAGGACGAGCCGGAGCAGTTAAAGGAGATGGTCGTACCCCCAAAGGCGATGAGCGTGCCATTGGACAGGGCAGTGGCTGGACCGATGGATGTGGATACATTTTCTGGACCACCTGAAAGGAAGACAAACAGTGCTGTTCAATAAAGCATCATCACACATTAGTCTCAAGAGTACATTTGTAATGTTGCTTTTTATGATTTGATTGATCGTTATTAACAAGCCTGAATTGCCTTGTAACTAATGCGATTTCTTGATACAAATTCTGACAGTGTAACTTGTGTTTATCCTTTAATATCAAGCTGAGAGGTATTGATCGCTTAATGGGAGTGTGGTCAGGGACCGGTGATCTGTCAAGTCAAAGATGAACACAGACTTTGCTGCTCAGATGTGAAAGCAACATTAAGGCAAAATATGTAAAATATGTTTCAATTTCGCTTTCTAGTGCAGTGTTGAAACAGTTAGTCAATTCATTTGGAGGTTTTCAGTTTCTCAATTTATGAAGACGTCACCTTGGGCTGCAGAAAACTGTGGATGGCATTTTTCACTATTTTCTGACTTACAGAATAAAGAACACACTGAATGAACACACAAATTACACAAATGATCAAATTTGTCCATACTGGGCTACTGTAGAAACATGGCTGACTCCGTGGAAGAGGACCTGCAGCATCTGTAGATATGAAAGGCTGCTTTTAAGGTAACTAAAGCATGACAGTTCTCATTTTCAGATGATTATAAACTAATGAAACATAGCTATACATAATATTTACCACATAAAAGAAAATCAGCAGAAGCAATGTTTGACATTTTTGATCAGAAACTAAATAAATGTTTTCTTGATAGAAAAATCTTTTTTCTTTTCTGTCATTTCTTTAAAATCAGTTGGCAAATTGTCTCTAAATGTAACGATTTATTTAAAAAGCATGACACATTAAATTGTAAAGTAAACTAAATGTCAGTTGCATCCTACTTAGAGGGCTTCTTTATTTCTGTTTCGGTCCTACACAGTATCATTAGTATCATCATATCACATAGTGAAGTTAAAAATTTGAGGTACTTGTACTTTGGTCTTTTCTTTTCATGCCACTTTCTACTTCTACTGCATTTCATTGATAAACAATGTACTTTTCACTTAACTACAATTATTTGACAGTTACTTAACAAATGAAGATTTCTGCAAACAAACCCTATAAAATCTGATGTTGTGTTATAAATTTAAACACCAAACAGTGAGTACGATACACATGTGATGATGAGTCTCTTCATCCGTTGACAGGAAACAAACTAGCAACTATTTTTTCAGCTCCAGTTTTTCGTAATCAACAAAACAAACTCTGTAACTGTGACGCCAGAAAGCAAACAATGAATGAATTAATGGAGAGTGTTTTTTTATATATATATATATACTTACATACTTTTACATGCAGGACTTTGCAATGGAGTCTTTTTACAGTGTGTTATTCAAGTAAGTGGCCTGAACACAGCACTGCCTGTAAGGCCTTGTCTGATATGTGGAAGAACCAGTTTGTGTCTTGGCAGAAATGCTGCTTCAGTGTAGACACTGGACTGGATAACAGGGCATGCAAATGTTTACTTACTGGCTACTTGAAGCACGACACGTGCCACATAGCTGATGTTGCCTATGGTGGAGTTGCACAGGTAGGTGCCCTCATCTCCAGGTATCGCCCCGTTGATGTTCAGAGTCCCACTGGGCAGGACGGCGAGCCGCTGACCGGCAGGTGCGGGAGTCGGCGAAGAACCACCACCTCGTACGACTTCTCGTCCATCTTTCATCCATGTCGTTAACGTCTGTGTTGCAGTACCGACGCCGTAACACGGAAGTAGAACGATGTCGCCCGACTCGGCTGTCACCACCGTTTCGTTGGAGCCATTACCCGAAACCTCCGCTGCGACAAGAGGAGGGAGAAGAAGAAGAAAAAGAAAGAAAGAAAGCAGCGTGAGGAGAGTTTTCATGCTCACCTGTGTTACCTGGCTGTCGGCCATCAATAAAAACTCACCTGTCGCAGATAAACACAGTTGTAGAAGCGCTACAGTTGCGACTATCTTCATGATAACTTTCCAATTGGCTACATCACCCTTCAAAAGAAGTGAACAAAAGGTTTCCAGTCCAAACCTGTCTGACTAGTGCACCTGTGAGAGCCTGCCTGCAGCACGCGGTAACACACAGGACCCCAGTCTGCCCATTATAAACCACAGCAGACAGACTACAATGTCAACTGAGGTGACCGGTCTGACATGATGTGTGCCTCTTGTCTCTGTCTCTCTTGTGTTTTATTTACTCAAGCATGCTGATCCGGAAACTTTGGCACGAATAAACCACACCCTGATTTCACCTTGTTAAAGGTACAGTAGCACAATTTTTCTTATTTATTACAAGATGCTAATTAATAATAATAATAATAATAATAATAATATTTTTGTTGTTGTTTTATTACTATTTATATTATTGTTGTCTTATTTATTCACATTTTTTTAAAAATGACTATTGCTATTACAGTCTTATGTGGGTGTTTTGTGAGAGTCTCTATTTACAAAAAATGAAAATATAAAATATATGTTTTACTGTTGGACAGTTTAATCTACAGCAATGCATCATATTCAATAGAATCATAATGTTTGTTGAGACCCACCTCTAAAAACAGCCTGTTCAGCCTAATCAAAGAGGGATTATAAGTAGATTATTTAGATTTCATCAACCCATAAAGGAACTTTTAACCTTCTAAGCTTATCAGAAAAAAATCTATAAATCACCAAATGTGGAGATGCATGACCCCAAACCTTTTCACTGGACTGGATGGGTTATGAATGATGATGATAATTGTAATGTGAAAAATAACTGGTAATATCTGCCTCTGAGATGTAAAACTGAAATGCAAGTACAAGTAGGCTTCCTAAAATGTGTAATTAAGTACAGTACTTGTGTAAATGTACTTAGTTACATTCCACTGCTGAGCATTATTATTTCAGGAAGCTGAAATTCGCCACATTTTTGCAGCATTCACATAGAGGGAAACGATGTGACAAAATCTCTGTTTTATGGGTGCATGTTTGTTTTGAAGTCTGTGGCATGCAAATTCAAACCACTACCACTTACTTACTGCACCTGGCTGCTATAAAGTACTGTGATAACCACATAGAGGAGTCTTAATAAGAAACATGTTGCTCTGTTTTGACATATAAAATATTTCTGAGTTAAACAATACTCTGACAGTCAAACCTCATGCAGTCGCTAAAAATGGGACGTCTGGAAACAGAAAGTGTGTTAATGGAGCATGTGAGCTGGAGGAGGGACCAGCTCCGGACGGGTGATGTGATTGACAGACGTTTTAGCGAACCACAGTCCCCGTGACAGTGAGACGACAGCGCCCTCTGGCGGCCGCATGCAGCCTGTGCTGTTTGTGCCGTTCACGTGTAGTCGGGAGGAGTGGGGGAAAAAAACTATTCACCACACTGTACGACACAATAAACGTCAGTGGGTTCAATTACCTTTCATTTGATTTAGAATTATAATTAAGAAGGCATATCAAAGCATATATGATTACTAATATATCACCACTACGGTCACGACGGGCAGCAAACTTCATAAGGATATACAAATAGGACTTAAAAGTCAAAACTAGAAGGTGTTATTAACGCTGCAGCAGAGAATTAACTTACAAAATATGATTAACGTCTACTTTAGTTCGTTCAAGGCTGATTTCAAATAATGTTATAAAGATATCTTCGATTCAAATCGGTCAAATTGTCAGCCAACCCCTCAGTTGCTGTATTTCTTGATGTTCCGTGAACGCATCACTTTACTTCAGTTTTTAGTGAGCCCGCTGCGAGCAGCGTTTGCAGTTCAGTCAGAAACGCCTGCAAGTGAAAATGCCCGCAGATTTGAGCCAGTGGACCGGGCCTCTTGCCCTACCTGACGTCGAGGAACAGCCTTCAAAGCCTCTGACAGTTAAATACGGCTCTGTGGAGATCGACGAGCTCGGGAAAGTGCTCACACCAACCCAGGTTGGTCCGCTAACTGTCGCTGGTTAGCTAGGCTAACAACTCAGCTAACTTTGCGTCGTTTGTGAGCGCTGCCCTAAAAGCGCCACGCCGACACGCGTTTCATTCAACACACGCCGCTTTTTAGTTGCTTATTCGATCACGGGCGTGTTTGTAAATGTTTGGCAACAATGGATGAGGTTACATAATGCTTACAGCGTGCCTGCAGATGTTCATAGATAAGCGAATAGCGCCCCCAAATGGACGCGAGGGCCGCCAAAAGCTCGAGGCGTGCAGCCATCCAAACATTAAGTAAGACACCGGTTATAATAACTTTTTTTTTTTACCTGTGTTCGCGGACAGGTGCAGAACCGACCCACATGCATCGAGTGGGAAGGATGTGACTCCAGTAAGATGTACACTTTGGCCCTGACCGACCCCGATGCTCCCAGCAGGAAAGACCCCAAATTCAGGCGAGTAGAGCAGCGCAGCTGCTGCTGCGTTCAAGTACTTGACCTGTGCATTGCAGCTTATATTGTGTCTGAAATATTACCTTTAAATATGTCAAGAATATAGTTTAAATACATATTTACTAGTCTAAGATTTAAACTCTGTAATGACAGAACCTCGAGTCTATGACATTATACTTCTTTTGTGAACATAAGATCAACGATTTAATCATAATTAACTGGATTATTATTATTATTATTTAACTACAGGGAGTGGCATCACTTTCTGGTGGTCAACATGAAAGGGAATGATGTGTCATCCGGCTGCGTCTTGTCCGACTACGTGGGCTCTGGTCCTCCCAAAGGCACAGGTATGAGAGAAAGATGCCTGTAACTGGTCTGTAAATATAATCGTCCAGCTGACTTTATCAGTTACATTTATTTTTCTGTAAGATATTTAACTAACAACAGTATCTTTAGCCTGTCCAGCACTGTGATCATGCAGTATTTACTCTCTTCGTCCCCCTCCAGGTCTCCACAGGTACGTGTGGCTGGTGTACGAGCAGTCAGGCAGCCTGTCCTGCTCTGAGCCCGTCCTCACAAACCGCTCCGGAGACGGCCGTGGGAAATTCAAGATCCAGAGCTTCAGGCAGAAATACAACCTCGCAGCCCCGGTGGCAGGCACCTGCTACCAGGCCGAGTGGGACGACTACGTCCCCAAACTGTACGAACAGCTGGCTGGAAAATAAAACAAAAGACTTTGGAGCGTTCAGCACTTGGAATTACCACAGAGGCTGCTGGTCTGTAGGAAATTCCCATTCTTGCAAGAAGAAGAAGAAGAAAAAACCCCAACAATGACAAAGCATTTTTTTGTGTGCCACTTAATTCTAATTGTTTTCTTGCTGTTTTTCCCCTCTAACCACGCTGTTCCTCTCAATGACATCACCTGCACTATTCTGCAATAAATCTGTTAAACACTGAAACGGCTGTCGTCTTTGTAGGAATGTTTTCTGATCCCGTGGTGGCTGATAAATGCGCAGACACCCCACCATAACGTTGTGCTATAAAAAAACATGAAGTGTTCTAAGTTATAAATGTGAGGAATTAAAGCATTGGGATGTAAATAATGGACCCTTTCCTCAGCGGCCTTTATTGGGATAAACGCGTTGCCAGTGATATTAGGGTTAAGTACAGCACCAGTGTACAATACACCCATATTTCAACTGCAGTATATATTCCTGGGTGGAGGTCCAGTCCACTATATTACCCCTTTTCCAGAGGTATTACTTTACATCAGCCAAAAAAACCTGTTGCTGGTGGGACACAAACCTTAGCTTTATTTTGCAGTTGTTTGACTATATTCATTTTTCTATTAGCAGATGACAGCTCACTAGATCCTGGAATTACTGGGTGGACAGTTAATAAGCGTCCCGCTGACAGGACGAACTTTGCTCACTTTATCCGACATGCCTTAAGTAACCTTTGTTCTTTATTCAAACAAGCGGGTCTTTCATTTCTGTGCATGTCCTCAGCTCTCTTTCACCAGCTCGGCCATGTGAGATGAGGATTTGTCAGATACAGTCGCCTGATAATCTGACTGGATTTCCCTTTTACACTTTATTATTTTGTAGTCTACAGCACTACTGTTGTTAGTACAATTTAAACCCTAAAAAAAAGAGAAAAAAACAGCACAATGCAGTTTA
Organism: Nibea albiflora; assembly: GCA_014281875.1. Taxonomy (NCBI): domain Eukaryota; kingdom Metazoa; phylum Chordata; class Actinopteri; family Sciaenidae; genus Nibea; species Nibea albiflora. The sequence goes on from CM024801.1 coordinate 14,002,726, forward strand.
GTTCCAGCTGAATTTCAAGCTCAAACATGCTTAATCAACCCTCTGGTGTCGTATCAACGGCCCAAATCAAATGCTTTTACAATTGTGGCCGGTTGCGACAACAGCTTGCTACTTAGTAAAAGTAATTAATTGATGAAGACATGTTTGTAACTCAAAGGTCAGAGATAGGAGCCTCCAGTAGCCATCTGCACTTGTTGCAATGCAAGTCAGCAGGCTTAACGTGCTAAATTATTATCTCCTGGTTTGTTTTAGTCTTATTTGTTTTTGGCTGTTGTACACGGTGAATATGATGATCTGAGAAATCCACGTTGGACGTATATATATACACATTTATACATAATAACACATCCTTTAGTTTGTGTGATGAGCACTTTATTTACAAATATAATTAAAAGCTCTGACAGATTCATGGTTTGTTTTAACCTGGAAAAAAAAAATAAAGTGCATGCAATAATAAAGCATCATACTGGTCTGGTTTATAAGAAATACACAGCTTGAGAGTTGTGTAAAGCAAAAGAAAAGGAAAAGGAAAAAAAAAATCAAATGAAAGTCCCGTTGATAGATGACTCAAATACTATCTGAGGAGGGGGGAGGAAAAAAAAAAGAAGAAAGCGCCTTTAAAAATTCTTTTCTGATTTGAGTGACAGTTAAAATACAATACGAAAATAAGTAAAAGCTCTCCATAAATCCTTCTATACACAAAGTACAAGTCCCCCACACCCCCCTCCCCCACCACATGAAGCCCTTTGTGCTAGCTGGGAGTTGGAGTTCACGTGTCGCATGTATTATTATTCACATTGGCTGCCAGTGCAGAGAAAATCAGTACGATACACACATTTGAGTACCATGATTCACCCTCCCCTTAGTAATCAAATTCACCCGAAGGAGTCACATTTATCAGAAGCGTACCTGTATGTACATCGTGATATTCGTCTCTCTAAAGTATCAAATTATTCAAATTTGTCATAAAAATGTCCTGATGAATAAATACCAAAAAGAGTCGAAGGAAGCAGCGCAGATGAGCTGCTGTGGAAGGATCAGCTGTTTGTGATTTATCGCTTCAAAAGATTTTTTTTTGAGTTTTTTTTTTTTTTTTTTGCACCAATTGAAACTGAAAAAAAAACAAAACAAAAAAAAACAACAGACTGACGAAAAAAATGAATCAATCATCTCTAAAAAAGCATGTTTGTGGAGCGATATCGCTCATCCAACTGCCCTCATTTTTCTCTCCCTCCTTCTCTCGTCTTCCACGTTTAGTCAAAAGTGTCATCATTGCAAGAGAAACAAGAAACACTGTGACTATGTTATCATTATTCTTACAAAAACATGACAACGACAGGAAGTTATCCAGCATTTTTTTTTTTTTTTGTCGTCTTGTGACACCATGAGAGGGGGGAGGAAGTTTAGGTGGGTTTGGGAGCACTAGAAACCTGCCGTTCACTCCATCTCACCGACCTGGAAAAACAGCAGGTTCTGGAGCCGTCGTATATATATATATATATTTTTTTTTTTTGCGTCTTTGTGTGTTCGAGTGAGGGTGTCAGCAGCAGTGAACACCTGCACTGTCAGGTCAGGTCAGGTAAAAGGAGAGGAGGGGTGTACTGAGCCCGGGGACCGTGAGAGGTGGCGCGCGACGGCGTCGGCGGCAACGGCTGCCCCTCATCTGTAGTCGTCCTTGGGCAGGTCCAGGGTGCCCAGGTTGCCAAAGCCCAGCCGCATGCTCTCCATGTCGAAGCTGTCGGTCTCCCGCTCCTCGCGCTCCAGCAGGTGTTTGATCCGGTCGGTTCGCTCCTTCTGAAGGGAAACCAGCTCCTCTTCAATCTGCAGGGACACAGGAAAGGCCGATATTCAGTGTTTATTTAGATTTTTTTTATTTCAGCTGTAGCTGAGCTGGCAGCAGCATTAACACAGTCATCACGTATGTTATGTTCAAAGAAAGCCAGAGGCCTTCCTCAAAATAATTTGACTAATAATTCAAGAAGGACGGGTGGAACTAATAATATTAATGTCGTAATTTAAGTCTCCCACTGAGGCCTGTCCATGAAAGCAGCAAGCGTAATACGAGGGCCCTGGAACTGGCACAAATCAATAGAATGCAGCTATTATTACTGCTGTTAATCACACCTGTGTTTGACAAGTTAAATAACGTGCTGTGAGAAAGGTGTAAACGCTGGTTGGTATTTGCCAAGTAAACACAAATAAGAGAAATAGCCCTGCGGTATGATGGAGTGAACTGCAGCCTCAAAATGTACAAAAAGAGTTGCACCAACACTTTCTGACACAGTCACACTGTTACCTTTACAAATGCTGTTGCACAGCCATTGTGTGTGTGTGTGTGTGTGTGTGTGTGTGTGTGTGTGTGTGTGTGTGTTTTTTAAAATCACACTGCGTGATGCTTTTCTGTGACCCTGTAGCTATTTCATATCCGTACTAAATAATATCCAAAATGTGCCACACGTTTGGTGTGATCCGCGTAGCAGGACGCAGACTTTGACGTGCACCCGTTTCATATTGTGAAGGTGTGAGGTTGCATGAATCAGATTTAGTTGTGTCTGCTGGAGACCTGTCAGCCGACACATCCACAGGTGCAGACAAAGCACTGCATGGCGCAATACGGCAATCTGGCCAACTACTGAGCATGCACAGAAAACTCCAGACTTTGACCATGAACCAAACCGGAGGACAATAGTGCTTCTAAAACCATGACATCATCCCCAGTCCCAGAGTACAGAGCCGGATGCGGCCAGGAGATGGCGACAGACCACCTCGTTGTGCGCCGCTGGACCCAGCAGAACTGGATCGGGTCTCTTTAAATGTCTCTTCCTTTGTTGTCGGAGTGCTGTCTACTAGACTGTATCGATGACGTCGGTCACTTTGGGAGGAGAGGTACTCGGCTGTTCTAATCTTATCACTTGTCATTGTGTGTATATGCAAGGCGTGTTTCCTGAATAGTCACATAAAAGACGCATCTGTGTCATGCCGCCACATAATAGCACACAGGTGGATCAGACTGTCACATTTATGTAAAAAAGTTCAATTGTAACAACGTATGAAAACTAGTACGGCACAGCTGCAGATGTCATAATTAAGAAAACTTTTTTTTTTTTTTTTAGCAGATCTATGGGTGGACACGCACAAGCAATGTAGACACAACCTGTTAAGAACAAGCTATGATAATAAACTGTATTAATTATGTCTTATTAAACATAAGACAAAAGTGCCGTAAGAAGAGAACAATACTGTCGTATAAAGGTTTCATCATCATTACGAGTGTGTGGGAGAGAAATGGCTGTGTGCACCCTGCAGGAAGGCATGCCACTGTCACCACCACCTGTGGTGAAGGAAATCTGTGTGTGTGTGTGTGTGTGTGTCTGTGTGAACTCATGAAGGTGTCTGTCTGGGTCCACCTTTCATGCCCACACTGCCCGCTGAGCTGGATGCAAATGTGTATCCGGACCTGTCAGCTTAGCATCGAGGTGTGCCGGACTGTTTGTGTTTCAACTTAATACCGCCCGTTTGTGTTGGTCTATGTGCGCTTCTTCATCATTGAAAGGTTTTCTTTTCATTCCTGCACGTGATTTACTGCAATCATCGGTAACATGTGCTTATTTTTAAAGGAGTTTTAAGGCTTCATTATCCTTTTAACAAAGTAGTGTGTATAGAGTGTGCTTACAATGGCAAAAATCCTCGAAGGCAGTCGTGGTGTTGCAGAAATAAACAGAAATAGCCGTGTAAAAAATCAAAGAGCAGAGCTCGATAGTGAACTGAACCCTGCTTACTTTCTCTGTGCACACCGGGCCAAGTGCTGTGTGACGTTGGCATGTGTCTCTCTCAGAAAGTTGTGTTTCATTGCTGCTGTCTGACAATCCAACAAGCACTTTGTTGCAAGTATACAATGGTTTTAATAAGAAATGCAGCAAAACTAATAAACCTTTGGATTATGGTGGCCTCAACCATATCTGTTTCCAAAATACATCTATACTCTTTGGCCTTAAAATGTGCCTTGAATTGTTATTTATCGTCCCCTGTGGACAGTGAGAAACACTGCTAGTATGTATGGCTTTAAAATGAGGGGAGCATTTCGTGTACCGCACCTTTTGTTCCAGGTGAGCCCGGCGCAGCGACACCTTCTGCTCCAGCTTCTGCAGCTCGCGCTCGTGCTGCGCCTCGGTCTGCATCTTGATCTTGCTCTGGTAGGCATTGAGTAGCTCCATCTCCTGCTGCAGCTGCTGCCTCAGGGCCTGGCACTCGGCTTCCTGGGCCTCGTCCAGACGCAGCTGACACAGCCGACCATGGACCGCAACAGGGGAGGGAGAGGTACAAAGGGACAGAGAGAGAGATGGGTCCATCGAGGGGGCGAGGGGGGTAGGGTACATTGATAAGACACATAGACAGAGAGAGAGAGAGAGAGAGAGAGAGAGAGAGAGAGAGAGAGAGAGAGAGAGAGAGAGAGAGAGAGAGAGAGAGAGAGGAGAAAGAGGGAATAGAGAAAGCGGCAAGAGTGGACGGGCAAAATGGACAGACGGTGGAAAGGGAAGAGGGAGGATTGTAAATGAGGGGAAGGAGGAAGAGAAACATATTAGACAACAGAGAATAAGCAACAGGTGGAGAGAATGGCCTTCAAAGATCTACTTTTATTATCTTAAGAACAAAAAAACGATCACGCCTCTCCACTCACCGCCTGTGAGGCCATCATCTCATTGATGCTCTGCTCATATTGCTCAGCCAGGATGGCCAGCTTGCGTGTCTGCTCATCCTTCAGGGCCTTGAGCACCGTCTTGTGCTCGGCCTTGGGCGTAACTTCCATCTGGTGGTGGCGCAGGGCCTTGTACTGCTTAGTCTGCACCTTACACGTGTCCTGGAACTGCTTCTTGATCTGCAGCTCCAAAGCCTGGTGGAGGTGACAGACACGGCCAGAAAACAGAGTGAGAAAAGGACTGTTTCATTTGACGGTTAAAGAATATGGTACTAAAGGTTAAAGGTATAAAATAAGCCAGGGGGAAAAAAACAAAACGTTATGCTCAAAGGGAAATCAAACTGAAATGACATTCAGAGATGACACATTCTGTGTTCTTCCCCCATTTTTTGTTCAAAATTAATTTGTTACATCCATCTTGCATCACTGTTCAAAATCTTCCTGAAACATGAAAGATGTTGCTCATGGCTTGCGCCATCTTAAAGGTGGATCCAATTTTCAAAGACAAAGAACATTTTTTTTTTAGAGAGAATCTGGAATCCGGCGTCCTCATGACAATAAGCACGACATCTATAAAATCCTGGATCAGAAACTTTACCGCCTCTGCGTTGACTCACTTTGAGGTTCTTGGGCTGCTGCCGGAGCTCCAGCACGTGCTTGCGGTGGAGTTCGCGCTCGCGTCGGTTGTTGTACTCGATCTGGTTCTCCAGCTCCGTCTGGTGCTGAAGGCGGATCAGGTCCATCCGCAGCTTCTGCAGGGTCTTCAGCTGCCTGTGCTCCAGTTCCTGCATGGACTCGTCGTGGCGGATCAGCATGGCATGCTCCATCTCTTTCTGGGTCTTCTTCTTGTTCAGCTCCTGGGAGGAAAGACAGAGGAAGAGGGGAAGGGGAGGGACGCATGGATGACTCGCAGCAGTGCGCATTTATTTGTTCAGATTATTTTCAATGTGACATTTTAACATAAATCAATAAATATCATATCACATTAAATCTTTCCCGTCCATTTTTCTGTTGAAACACAATCATCTAAGTTGTGTGTATTTTCCCAGGACCTTCTGAGAACACCGGATTTACATAACAGCATTATAGATTATGACATTGTTGCCTTGCTTTACTTAATCTTCTTATAGTTAATAGCAAACAGCTCACAGATTGAGAGAACAATGGGGTAATTATGCACTGCTGTTTGATGAGAGGAAAATATTTGGATTTTCTAATCATGTTGGACCTGCTGACGCCATTACAACGCTTTTTAAAAAAAAAAAAATGTGGTCCATTTTTAATGTATGACTTCATTTGAGACTGTACAATCTCCACACCTCTCGGATCTGTTCCTGCTCCAGGTCGTGCTTCTTGATCATGACTTTGCGCTTGAAAGCGCGGCAGTTCCTGTCGTAGAAAACCCTCTGCTGGGCCAGGAGATGGGCCTCCTCCTCGGCCTGGGAATGCTGCATGTTCTCCTTGTGCTTGGACAGACGCTCCTGCTTCTCCTTCTTGGGTGTGCTATGGTCCTCGTTCATCTCCTGTGAAGGGAGCAGAGGAATTATATGACGTACAGGACAATAGACAGCTGCTATATTCGGCCTATAATGGATATGTGAGAAACAAATGTAGCCTAAACAAGTAGAGAGTAGAGTGTCCACACTATGTATTCCATATACATGTTTTGAATGTGAATATGTAAAGAACAGTGTTCACGGCAAACTCCAATTGACTTGTCTTGAACTACACATGACTTTCAAAGCCAGTGGAGAGTTGCAAAAAACATTCAAGCCAAATCTCTCCCTCCTCAGTATGAGTCCTTTTTCTCTTTCATGGGCTTTAAGGTAATCTACAACTCATGCTAATGCACTTAACACAACTGCCTCATCCCTGCTCTCTGCGGTATCTAATTCCGTTATAGCCCTCAGTTGGTGGGAAATATCTCTCCCTGCCAGCGATACTTACTTTTAACTGTGCTGACCTAATTTTGGTCACTTATCTTGTCACTGAAAACGCCGTGTATCACATTCCCAGCCCACAGGAGTATTCTCTGGACTCAGTTTCAAGGTTGTGGAGGCACACAAATGCACATGGTGCGTATGGATTTGTGGTTTTGCTTTGTTTGTGTGTGTGTGTGTGTGTGTGTATATATACGTGTGTAGGAACATAGTGAGTAGGCAGAGTGACTCAACACAACTTCCGAGCGACCACTTCGGAGGTACTGAATGTGTGTGTTTGTGTGGAGGAGGGCTGATTCAACAGTAAACAGCATACAGGACCATGTGTCACACACGCACAAGAGAGGCGTACAAAGGAGCTCGCCTGAGGTGGAATAAGGAAACCAACAAACGAGGCACACCTCCTTAATTTTCTCCTTGCAGAGTTTGTACTGCTTCTTTTGATTATCCAGGAAGGTGGTCAGCTCCTTCTTCTGCTGGGCCATGATCTGCTGCTGGAACTTCTTCTCATCAGCCAACGCCGTCTTCATCTGGGGGACACATGAAACGGGAGGGAAACAGCGGCAAGGGGCTGTTAGCTTAGCACGGAGACCCGAATACAGGCTACATGCTCAGCACTAAACAGTGAACAAATGAAACCATGCTGACTGGAGTTGTACAATACCACATAAAACCCACAATTTATCAAGTTAAATGATCAGATTGACCTCGATGATGATGATGATGTCCTATGTGAGGATTTGTTGGTTTTCTTTTATTATCATTACAAACTACACATATCTATTGTTATATATATATTATATATTAGGAGTTTGATCTCAACTAAAACTAGTGTTACAAAAACATCACAATGCTTTCAATCAAAGTATTAAATGGCAGATTTAATTGCCAAAACAACCAATTTTCAGACCAGTGGACATCACGTTGATAGTAGGCCAATGAGTGACTTGTTGCTTTAGCAGAGTGACATGTCACTCGCATGTGACATGGTGTGTTTATGTTGCTGTTTGGAGGTGAATGCTGGTCTACTGTATATGCATAGATATACTATCTCCCCGGTTGGTCTGGCACGCTGTGCGCTAATCACAGAGATATGCAGCCTGAACATTCTGTGACCCACTTCTGCCTGTGTGTTTCATCTTATGGATCATTGGGTGGCAGCAGTGTGTAAAGTCTAAACAAAACCTTTCTTAGCATTCAGTGTGAAGCTTAGGTTGGAGCTGAAATGGTCCAAACGATACAGTTTTTGAACAGAATTCAACATTTTGAAACTTTCCTCCAGCAGCGATAGAATCATTTAAACTTGTCCTGTCCTGTTTCTCCAAAGCAGACCGTTTCCCCCAGCCACCTGTTGCATTGTGCATGTTCTGCAGGTCGCTGTGATCATCTGTGAAATAACTTAGGGGGTCTACTGTACTTATGCATCCACTCATGTCCCTCAACACCCCTACCCATCACAAATCCCACCTCCTTCTCGGTGTGCACGATGTGGCGTTTTGCCAGCTTCTCCAGCTCGATGTAGGCGTTGTTGGCCTGCGTCTCCACCTCCTTCTGCAGCTTGAGCCGGTGCTCGTCCATCTCGGCCTTCAGCTTGTTCTCCAGGGCGATCAGCTGCTTCTGGTGCTGCCGCCGCATGCGCTTGTAGCCCGACATCTGCTCTCGCAGCTCGCTCTCCTGCTCATGCTCATGGATCTGCTTGGTCACCTGTGGGAGAAAGAGAAGATGTGATCATTGCAACCTTTTTGATCAGACCCAAAAATCTAACTATTTAACACAGACACAACAGATTAAAGGGTTAAATAAATATCTGGTACAAATGATACAAATATATAAACATGCAATATCTAATATCATTTATCTGGTTTATCCTTCTGTACAAGAACTGAAAACAGAGCTTATTCAATAGTGTAAATAAGTGAAATTTAACTCCAGCAATCAGACAGCAACAGTGGCAAGAAAGAAATTTTAACCAGTGATAGGAAATTAAGACCTTCAAAAAGAAATACTGTGAAATCTCTTTAGACGAAGTCCAACAAAAGCTCTTTCATCTGACCATCGCACATACACAGTCACTGCATAGATCAGACAACCGCAAAGGATATGAAAGGCTGATGGAGCAAGAAATAAGTTATAAAAACAATATGAAAAAGCTACACAATTAAATTAAATGTATATATTTATAGACAAGGACCATACACGCACATCTTAACAGCAATGTCACCTTTCCTCTTTTTTTTTTAAAACCCTGAAACCTGCATCCGACACACCAACCTGAGGACAGAAAGGATTCTCCGCATCTAGGTAGTACTCGCTCCGCATCTTCTCATAACTTCCACCTGAACTCCTCAGGCCAAACATGATGGCAGCTTTAGCCAAGTGCACCAGCATCCAGGAACCTTGTGCAGCATCCTATGCCCAACAGAACCCTGTCTGAGATCCGATGCAACCCTGAGACCCCACCCTTACTGGACGACGACCCCCTCCTCTCCTCTTTCCTTGGTTCGCGCCCTGGGCACGCATAGGCCGAGGCAGGCGTGTGAACTGTGAATGAGGCAGGCCGTGCATGTGGGCCAACAAGAGCACAGAGCGGCTCTTTAGTTGGGCTAACGCTAAGCGGCGGGACAGCAGGTGGGTCACATGAATACCTCATTGAGAAAGAGTGAGAGAAGTTGGAGGAGGGTGGGGGTTAGAGAGGAGCAGGCAGAAAGATGAGGGGAGGGATGGGGGGTGGTTGCAAAGGAGAACCAGCAGATGGAGAGTGACTGGGAGAGAGTTAGAGAAAGAAAAAAAACAGAAAAAATAAGAGGGAAAATAAGAGCATCTAGAGGGAGCAAGAAGGTGTGAGTGGGGGGGGGGGTTGGCGTGGAAGAAGGTGGAAGTTGAACCCCCCCCTCCTTAATCTGTGCTGAATCAATACCCCACTGTAAACAGCAGCTCTCAATCCTAGTCACTTGCCTCGCTGCCACCGTGCATGCTGCCACAAAGGGCCAAGTCACGTCATGTGACGACCTCTTTCACACAAGGCTCAGGGACTGGAAAGGAGATCATATTCAGGGAGAGGAGGGAAGGGGGGTGGCAGCATGCAGGCTAAAGGTGAATGTTCCCGGGAGATCAGTGGGAAACCAGCAGCCAAGTTACTAACAGCTCTGCTCTTCCATAATCACTCAGGTCCATTACAGTTTTTGTTCCTCTGGCTGGTAACATATTAAACTTCAAGAAAATAAATTTAATTTAAAAGGGAATGAGTAAAGCTCCTCATCTTGCCAATTATTTGTGTAAAAACCTTTTACGAGAGCAGGTCAAGATTCTTTTCCTGAGAGCATTCAATAAGATGAAAATGGAACACTGAAATTATCTGATGGGTGATATAAACCATGGTGAAATAAAAAAAAAAATACGGCAAAACAAGCGAGCAGTTCTTTATCTATAAAAGTAATATTTCATTTGAGAATACAAGAAGATTACTTCCTCTTCAAAAAGACTTGCAATACTCTCATGATGGTCTTTACTACATTAGGAAGTAGTAGAAGCCTGAACTGGCTCTTTGTCAGATACGAGAGAAGAAAACATGGCAGTCCTTTGTTGCTACAGATGTATAGCAACATATGGTGAAGTCATTTGGTTAAAGAGGGGAAGCAAGAAGCCTCCACAGACCCTCGTTTACTGTCCTGTTTTCCTGTAGATGCACAAATGGAGGGGGGGGGGGGGCTCTGTGTGTGCATGTCTGTCTGGGCCTCAAAATAAATGCTAAGTGCTAAAGAAGAACTCTGACATTTAACTGTGAAATAAGTCTTTTAATTCGCTTTGGTTATATAACTCCATAGCACATACCGATGTAGCATATTTCTATGAGTTATAAGCTTTAACTGTCATCAAAATACGCTGACTGATGGCGATGGTGCGTGCTTTTATGGATTTTAAATGTTAGACTGTAATCTGCAGCTCTGTTGTCGACGTGCTAATAGGTTTACAGGCTGTCAGGTTACAACTGAGACCTGAAGAAGAGTCAGGCGGCAGATGAGGTGAAATACTTACAATGATGCCGCCTCTCTCGCCCGGCTTTCAGTCAGTTACTTCATCTGACCTATAATAACCCCTGCCCTCCCTCTCACACACTAATTATGTCTCACACGCTTTACATCCATGCTGTTTCCCTCGCTCCTCATCCTTTTCCCTTCGCCTCAAGAATATTTTATCCTTCTCTTCTTTTTCTTGTCCCCTTCACATCATCTATTATCCCTTCTTTTTTTTATCTCTCTGAGTTTTGCTGTCTCTATGCTTCATGTCACCACTGGGTGACATGAAGCCTCTCTACACTTGTGCTTCTTTGTCAGGGCAGATTTCAATCAGCACTGCTCTTTTGTCTCACTTCTGTTCATTTATCTCTCCTTCTCATCCCCCTGATCAGTCGTCTGTGTCCACCACATCTTTATCTTCTCCAGCCACCTTGTTCTTTCACTTCATCCATCCTTTAATCTCTTTGAATCTCCCTGCATCACTATTCCCTTCTTTGTCTTGGGGAAATTTCATTCAAGATAAATCTCTTAGTATCTGAGGATGCAACTTTTACTGGCGTTGTGTGTGTGTTTTATTTTCCTTTCTTTTTATTATATTCCTGTTCTCCGTCTTCCTCTCTCCTTTCTCTGGCGGTCCATCACCCTTCACCATCTGGACCCCCCGTTCCTCTCTCTCCATCGCTCTTTGTCTACCTGCTGATTCCAGCCTCAGCGAGTCGAGGCCAATCTGAGGACGTCTGTGCTCGGCAGGAAAAGATGATGTCATCGTTTTCAGTGCCGGCGGGCAGGACCGGTGCGATCACACGACAGAGATACTGTGGTTTACACGATGCCGGGCAGCTGCAGTTACACAAAGCTGCCGACACGGCGTGTGCCATCTCAGCTGCTTACATCTGACTCTGTAGTGTGCTCACAATGTTTCTGTGAGTTCTTTAACAGATATATTATATGAAAAGTTTAGAAGAGATCTGAAATGTAATACAGGATTTAATGAACTAGATTTTGTGCATAAGAACACATTTCCTTAACCTCCTGTTCTCTTATAACATGAACACCCTGCCAGTGTGAAGGGAGGACGAGGTAGGCTTACACCATACTGAGAACAAAATCTGTCTCCTCGCATATTAAAAAAGTTCGGTGTGGCTAGGAAGATGAGAAAGGTTAGGCAGCCAAGGTAAGCCACATGAACGTAGCTAGGTTCAAACAGTGATGACTGACAGACAGTTTGTGGTATCATGCATTGACTAAGGTGTCAGTGTGCTCTCAGCTGCCCAGCAAGAAACGGAAGCTCGATGTAAATGCTGAGTGATGCTGCATCAACCTCTAGGGAAGGCTATGTTATGAATATGGATATTAATGTCACAACTTCACTAACGGTATAAAAGTCCCAACCTGGGGGTCGCAAGATCAGTCTGAGCAGTTGTGAGAAAAGTGGAAGCACATTTCGGCTATAAAAAAAGTAATTATTCAATTTTTACATATTTATGACTTAGACTTGACTTTGGTAAGTCATAATTATGGACTGATCATATCATATCTGATCTGGTTTTAACTGATCGTGTTACATAATTATAATTGTTTATTCATATTAAACATAAAATTACTCTTTGGTCACAGCTGATAAACAACCAACCAGCGACAGGTAAACAGTGCCAAGTCAAAAAGTTTGAGAACCACTGGTATAGAGGCTTTTGAGGATACTGCTAAGAGCATTAGACACACGTTTGAATGGGAACCGACATAATGCTCTCCATGCTTAGCTAGGTGTCTGCAGGAAAATCTCAGCAGGCTGGAAATGCAAGGTGTAACATCAAGAGATCCATTAGGGTGAATTTTTGTTCATTGCCTCACTTGGGAATCGGACAGATTCTGTGTTATGAGGACGCTCCTTTCTGTGACATGTTTTTATTTCCAACCATGACATTTTAAAAAGACCTACACTGGAATGCAGCGCTTCCAATGCGACAGTATCTTATGGATTTCTTGATTACGCGTGTAAAGATTAACAAAAAAGCAAAGACATTGCCAGTAGCATGCAAATTTGGATAAAGGAGATTAAATAGTTCAGGATCATCGGAGGTTTGGGCTCTGGTCAGGGACGGTATGAGGACACATTTTCTCTCATGTCTGGTTTAAAACCTGACAGCAGAAGGGGCTTGCAATAAAAACCAGTGGGTAATGGATGAGTAAACACACGCACATGCGCACGGGCACACACACGCACAACACCACAACTACTTACTAGTTACTAGAGTCGGTTTCCATGACAACAGACAGGGAGGGTGACAGAGAAAGAGAGACACGGAGGGAGAGAGAGAGAGAGAGAGAGAGAGAGAGAGAGAGCGAGAGAGAGAGAGAGAGAGAGATTTCCACCCCCTTCAACTCAGAACATTGAGTCAGATCTGAGAATGATGTATTATCAAGAGCAGGAGACGAAGAAATAAAGGAGAGGGTGGAGGGAGGGGAGTGGTAATGTGAAGCATAGTACAAGAGGAGAAAACAAAAGGAGTGAAGTGACTAAGAGAAAAGACAGCAGAGGAACAGAGATCGGTTGCAGAGACTGGGCCGATGCAGGAGAGCAGAAACAAAGAGCCACGAAGAGGTAAAGACCAACTCGACGGGAAGAGAAATAAATACCAAATAAGTGGAAAAAGAGAGATTGAGAAAGAGATTTTTGAAACATGAATCCACATCAGATTTCTTCATGTATGGAGCCATGTTCAGCCAGCACATCCAGAGACAAGTGTCAGTTTCACCTATGGCCCTCTTTTGGCATTGTGTTATGGCACAACATTCTGAGAAAGAGTCTAGCTTCTGTGAAAAGTAGTTTTTGTCTATTTCAGTTTCAAAGTGGCGCAATTTTCAATGAATGATCCAGAAATTCATAGAAACACAGACGTGTTTGAGGATCCTGAAACAGAGGAAACTGTTGCTTTGTTACACTTACCAGTGAGGCTGATTTTATGGTGGCAAAGCGGCCCTGGTTCTTGTAGTTTTGGGCCTGGCTGCTCTTGTCAGAGGAGGCTGGTCTGAGCCCTGTTCTGAGGTCCCGGTGGATTCCATCATCCCAGTTGTACTGATGGTCCTGTGTGACACACACAAACAAAAACACCACAGAGAATGAGTACAAGTCACTGTCTAAGTCACAGAGCTGTGAGTTGTTGAGAACCAATGACACACAAGGAGTAAAAATGAAGGTGCAGTGCTGCAGGACTATTGACAGATCTCAGCTCACTAAGAACTGTGCCAGTATTTAAGCCATCTTTCTGTGACTTTTTAAATAACACATTTCCCCATTGATTTATTCACACAACTAAAAGTTCAAAAGGAATCTTCAGCGTTTGCTAAAACTGTGTCAAGTGTAACCTTGCAAAACACGATGAAACGTCAACACTCAGTCTGCCCCATAAGGAACTGATTTTCAGGAGCCCGACGACCAAAGAGTTGATTCATGTGAAGAGGAAACTTCATCAGCATCTGAAAACAATGTGCCACTTTCATTTGTTCTCAGCTCAGCCCCTGAACTTGCAATAACACACTGGCTGTCTGTTCATCAAGTGACATCCTTATTCATGCACTGTCAAAATACAAAGAGCAGATGAAGAAAGAGAATGACAGAGCAGTGACAGCCCTCTCTGCGCAGCTTTTTAAGTCATATGAGATATTCAATGAGAACGTTAGGCATTATGTTGACCTCTGTGTGTGTGTGTGTGTGTGTGGTGTGTGTGTGTGTGTGTGTGTGTGTGTGTGTGTGCATGCACGCAGGAACAGAGCTGTAAGAGGGGAAATAATGGGGAGTATGTGGCGCTTGTCGACATGTGTACACAGCCTTTGTTCTCAGTGTGTGAACGGTGTCGGCGATGAACTTGAAGCGATCTGCCAAACAGTGAGGACTGTGTCGATGGTTTCCATGGTTTCAGGGGAGGGGGAAGGGCGATTACACATACACTTGAAAACAGTAAGAGAAATCCAGAGGATGTTTGCACAGAGCCATGTGTCCTTTCTATTTTAGAGTGCGCAGTTATTACCTCGCAAAGGTAATACGATTGTTAGATACCGAGGCACATGGCATTTAGGGAAAAGTGTTCTAGTCTGAGAGTACTACTTGACAAAATCAAATAAGGGGACAATTATTGGGAAGGTAAAAAGTTGTCCTTGTCTGTAATCAGGTTTCAGCTCCATTAAGGAGGAGTTGGTTGCTGGTGTTTGTCTCTACAGCACAAGGGCATGCCTCTTTTTTTTGTCGTGATGAATCGTTATTCATGGGAATCCCCCATGCCGGATTATACATAGCCACATATTTGAGTTTATTTGTGTTTAAACAAACAAATAATCAGGATTATAAAATGGTGTGATGCTGAACTTTGGTATTACAATCATGGTTCTAGCTCCATTCCTACATTTAATGATCTGACTGCATCATCACCTTGTAGACCGCTGCATCTGATCTACAGTAATTGGCTCCAAGATGCCCACAATGATTGTTAAACCAAGGTCAGTATAACACCTGTCCAAAAACAGCTAGAGGGGGGGGGGGGGGTCAGACAAGCTGCCTCTGCGGGTCCACCAGCCAGATTCTTATTTTATGTATTATTGAAGCAGAGCAAACTTTTCTGATGTTTTCTCACAACATTTGCTGATACTGCACTGAATACTCAATTTCAAGCGAAATTTTCAACCAGAACTTTAAAATATGGGTCATCAGCAGTGACTCTTTGCTCAGAGAACATGCATTGAAAAGACCTTTATACTATTCAGAACAAACTTTGAACACGACAGGTGGTGTTGATAAAAGGCCTCATCTCTTCAGACAGAACATTTTGGGAACCGCTGAGAACAGCTCTCACTGTTTCCAGCCTTGATTTGATGGTTTGGGTGTGACTTTTAATCCGCCATAAATACTCACCGCCTCCCTCCCACCGGCCAACCTTCACCCTTCAACTTTACCTTCTTGGTGTGCGGGGAGGACTCCAGGGTGCTGCTGTAGTCCTGGGGGTGCATCATGGTCATGTCGGAACAGCTGTCATCCACCTCTTGGATGCTGTTCACGCTGCTGCTCTGGCTGCCTGTGCTGACCGAGGTGCTGGGGATGGAGTGGTTGCTGCCCAGGCTGTTCATCTTGCAGCTGGCTGCCTCGCTGTCCTGCAAGATGAACATCCACGCACAAATATTCATGAACACATGCTTGCCGAATAAACACGAAATTATACACATATATAAATAAAGGGACACGCGGTGACACTCATTGTCCTTCACCCCCAGTATACACAGGCCTCTCCAAATTGTATTGATAAAAGTGGTTACCTCACTACAGAGAAAATAGCTAATGACCTCTAGATTGTACGGGAGTCAAAGTCACGTTAAATTGCCTATTAACCTCAAATTGTTCAGATGTGTGTGTCTGATGATGCATATGTCTCTGTCTGAGATGTTTTCAGATCGGAAGGCCATTTGAGTGTGTGTACATGACAGATAAAGGGGATCAACCCGCACAGCTTTTAGGTGCAGCAGACAATTCATTTAAATGTGCTGGGACCGGCTATACTGGGATGTTTTAATCAGCTTCTGCATCTTCCCCTGAAGTCACAAAATGAGGTTTGAGACTGCAGGTTTTTCTCAGTAAAGTCTTCAGTGGAATCTTGTTGCAGTGAAGTCTGGTGGATGCTCAGAACTGCTTCACGCGGTGTAGGATGACACTACTGTGGCTGCTGGCGGTCTGTGCCTGTTCGTGCTGCCTCAGGCCGGGTCAACTAAGGGACATTTCAACTCAATGTCAGGCTGCCGTGGCTGCAGGAGGAGGAGCCATCATCTGTATTTCAGTGCTCTCTTGTGATCTTCCCATGTTGGAAGTGACAAGACTGCAGTTAAGAATGGCAGTTTAGATAAAAGTAAAGTGTGTGCTTCCTCCATCTATCAGACTTGTGTGTGCTTTCTTGCAGTTTGTGCTCAAAGCGTCCTGCATCTCAACTCAAATAATAATAATAATAATAATAATACATTAAGATGTTGATACACTGCATTAGAGCTGAAAATGATTGATTATTCTATTAATTGTTTCAGTCTTTTTCAAGCTTCTCAAATCTGACTGGATTTTACAAGCTGTACATCTTCAGGGTTGGGACAAAATCTATCTATCACAAACAATTAATCAATTATTCTAGAAAATAAATGGCAGGAGTGGACACTAAAAGCCTTACACTGCTATATGTGGCTGCCCAAAGCTTTTAGAAACTACCTGGTAATTAATTTCTTTCTTATTCATTTCTTATTTGATCGACTCTTGTTTCAGCAATCTCCATTATATTGTTCTATCTATTGTTTCTGTGAATATACACACACAGTGGACACTGCTTTTTTTGTAATGTGTCTGATTTGTAGAAAAACGTCCCCTCGTTAGTGATGCTGAACTGTGTAATGTTACACAAAACCCATGAATAAAAGATTAAAAACAGAATTCTCTTTGAGGTGAAAGTTGGAGAACTGTGAGCAGAATTGAAATAGAGCTCAACTGGTTTGATGTTTTAACCTTTTGTTCTCCGGCTGCTCTGTCATTCTCATCTCGATTACTTTATTTGTCCACGGTGACACTGGACAATCATTTATCTTTCACACAAACTCTTCCCTCCCTCTCTCTTCCTCCTACCTCCTCCTCCTCCTGGCTCTCTCCCAACGGCCCGTGTTTCTCCTGGTAGAGGATCTTCTTCATCTTGCGGTACTGCAGATTGTCCAGTTCACGCACCGCATCCTTGGTCCTCTGGATGAGGTCAATGAGAATGCGCGGCGAGCGATCTCGACGCACAAAGTCATGCTGGACAGAGGAGAAGACGGAGTGAGTTAGCTGAGTCAGAAGAGTAGAAGAAAAAAGTTACATTGTGACAATAATTTTTTTAATATACCGTAATCAGATTTAATTAAAGTTGTACTTTAACTTTGACCTTCATAACATACAATTTATGGATGTCAAATTGTTCATTTCACTGCACTGATGACAAATGACAACAGCAAAATATTAATTTAGAAATTGAGCAGTTGTCTATGTTGTCTCCTGAAAATATTTGTTACTACATGTTAGAATTTAACCTATTAAAGAATACAGTAATATCAAATAGTTAACATTTATTTGGTAAATAAAGTGAAAATGTAGGAAATTTGAATGAGATTTATCACTTCTCAAATAAGTAAATATGAAAACTACAGGAACTCTAACCTTTAACATGCCACATGTTCTTAAAGATATTCTACACTGTGTTGAAAAGGACATCTTTAGGACTGTTGTGCCGTTAATTTCTTTTATCCAGTGTATTTCAATGAGACGCCATAACGTTAACTATCACTAGAGGGCGCCTGTAGGTTGCTCAGCCCATTCTAGGAGTCCTAGCACTCCACATCTACAACTACACTGAGCACATGGAATCAGTGTAAGATTACCCATGAAAATCAATTTTCATAAATACTCTTAATCCTTTCACTCCAATTAAACAAAACTGCGTTTGCCTTGGCGCCAAGTTAATTACATATTCAATTAAATTATATTAAAAAACAAAAACAAAACCGCTGATATGTGAGTGTTTTCTCCAGTTTCTAATTCAGGAGGGTCGTAATTTAATAACAGGATCTGTGGGAGACAAAGTTTTTTGTAATTTGGTGGAGGTAGGAGGTATTTTTATTTTGTAATACATAACCAACAGGTCAGAGTGTGTTGGGTTGGCTGGTGGGGGTCGGCTAAAAATGAGGTGATGAAGATGTACTTTTTAAAAAAAATATTATTGTTTGCTTGCTTTATTTATAAACCTTTTAGCAATGATGTCATAAAGTCAAGATGATAAAAAATAAAACACAAACAACAAAAAAAAAAATCTCTCCTCTGCACTTCCACCCACTCCACATTCACACCTCCTCTTAGTCACTCTCATTCATAAAATATTGCGTGCTTATGTGGCTGAAATGTATGCAGTCTCAAGAGTGCACGACTAAAATATATATACACACACCGTACAACAAAGAAAAAAGAAAACTATATTTATAGGTCTATTACTAGCTCTATTTCTCTGCACACCTTCCTCTCCATGTGACAGATGCTAGTGTAATGGGTTAGTCAGGACACATGGGGAATGACATCACACTCTGAAAATAGAGATGGGAGTGATTTGTCCCGTTTTCTGACGGACCTACGCCACAGTGTGGGTAGTTGGCCACCCCCAGCCCATCGACAAGTTAGAAGTGATCTCCAGGATTTTTGCTCGTTAAAAAGGTTAGTGCTAAGAAGATGCGACAGCATCTACACAGCAGCTTTAGTCTCTTGCCTGTACATAAACTGTAGCAAGAAGTACTAATCCATCCTCAGAGACTTGCTCCGTTATGTATTAGCAATTTGTGATGTTGCATTTTATTATCATATATTATTATTAACTTTTTGGTGAACCCACTTTGCTCTACTCAAGTGGGTCTTGTTTACTTACGACTGCAGTGACAGTTAGCTACAATCCCAAGGGAGCAAGCGTAATGTGCCTGATGTATTAAAGGAATACTTCAACGTTCTTGGAAAAATGCAAATTCTCTTTGTTGCCAGGAGTTAGGTGAGAATATTGATGCACTCTGAACGTCAAATTAGGGGAACCAGTCATAAAATACACCAGCAAATTTACAGGTGGATTTTAATTTTAAGACAGAGCAAGGCTAGCTGTTTCCACCTTGTTTGTGCTAAGCTAAAGGGTTTCTGGTGTTTCCAGGTACATACTGTAATCACTGACTTGAAAGATATTTGACAGAAATAAACTGCCAACTATTTTGATCATGGATTAAAGGATTAATGTAAGGAAAAATGACTAAAGTCACTGATTACAGCTTCTCAATGTGAGGATTTGCAGCTGTTCTGTTTTATAATATTGTAAATTAAATTATCTTTGAGTTCTGGATTGTCTGTATGACAAAAGAGTTTATTTGAACACATCATTTTGCTCTGGGAAAGTGTTGCAGCAGTGGAAATATTTGTGGTTTGCTAGTTAATTCATGGGATTAAAAAAGATACATGAAACCAAACAACACCCAGAACTATTTTTAACTGCTCGAGAGTATTTTTTGCCTAAACTGGGGGTACTTATGGGATGAGGTCACTGAGAGGTTATTATTTTACGTTGTTTATAATTACTATTACTCTGAATGCCAGAACACTGGTCGCTCAAGGCCCTCAGATTAGTGACCTGATTTCCCCTTTAAAGAGCTTGGAGGGGCGTGTGCCTGTGTGTGTGTATATGTGTGTGTACTAGAAGAAAGAGTGATTTTGTGTGTGTCTGTGTCTGGGAAGAGAAAGTGGGGTATTAATCATAAGCTAACACCCCAGCCCCGAAGCCTTTCACTATAAAGCAGCCCCTTCGACACTGATCCAAAGTCTGTTTGGTACTTATCCCTCTTTAATGGTTTTTCGGCCAGGATTTGGGTCAGGGGTGTTGGGAAAAGTGGATTCCAGTCTGCAAACGTTGATCATATCCAGACGACAGTCCAGAGCCTCTTGTTTAACTGCTATCTAACCACATTCATCCTGCCACATTCATGAGCCAGGTGTGAAAAGTCCTGCTCAAGCTCCCGCACTGTTCAGCACGATCATCAAGAACATAAAACTCTCAGTGGACCAATCAGATTACCTGTTGGTCGCGCAAACAAAAAGATCAACTCCTCACACATACACAGATTAACACTGCCCAAGTTCAGTGGAGTGTTGTTGGGGAGGGTGGATAAAACAAAAAGCCATAAAGGCCTGCAGCTGCATTTCACTGATAATCTTTTTATTTAATGGGATCGTTTAGCCTTTTTTTTTTTTTTTTTGACAGATGATGGTGGAGAGTGACAGGAGGAAGAGAATGGGGTACCCTGGACTCTGGGGGGTTTGTGGCATCAAGCCATGGTCTTTTGTTCCTCCATTTCTTGTCATATCTCAGGAATAAAATGCCCAACAAATACTTTTGCAAAAAAGAGGAAGAATTGTGAAACCAGGCGGAAAGACACTTTCTGTAACTGTACACATAATGGGCAGCATCAGCATTAAAATCCCCCAACAAGCTGGACTCTAATCAAAGGAGTGGTGTGAAAGCAGCAAATACCCATAGTTATATGGAACCCTTGAGGACTAAGGCTACAAGGCATGGCACAGGAAGTAGAGTTGCAGCAAAGAAGACAAAAAAAAAAAAGAGAAAGAATAAGCCTTTCTCAGTGGGGTGCTTGATTCCTGTGCTTGAAGAAGACACTGTGTTCGTGCTTGCGTATTAGGGAGCCGTGGGTGTGTGGGAATGACTCATCCGCATGGCTCAGGGACTGACTGAGACAGGAAGTGAGGTCACAGCTGGAGTGATTACAGAGGAAGCCCACTCACTCGTAGCAGCTCCCCTGACGAGGGTCTGTCCTGAGGAATTTTCAGTAGGCAGTAGTCGACAAAGCTCCGGAAGGGGTCAGACCTGGGTAAAGAGGACGGTGAGATGGGGGGTCAGTGAGTCCCCTTCTCAAACACATCTAAATCAGAAACAACAGCAGCAATCTAATGATCAGTTGCCTTCAGCCATGCTTACTGCACATAGTGTCAATGACTGTTTAACGTGATGACTAATCTCTTCTTCTTCTGTTGTGCCATATCATTGAATTAAACCAGAACAATCATATGTAATCTCTTAGCGGAGCCCCATATATGAGCTATATATGGATTATGTAAATATGTGGAGCAATAAAAATATAGGCCACTGGAGCTGTGGAACACTGTGCCACTGACTCCGATCTAAAAATACGCTCATGATAACACAGTATGTAAAACCCTGTGTTTGGGTTGCTGCGATGGGTCGTTAAGATAGTAGTAGCCCGTGGCGCCATTTAAGATTTTGATAGTCGGTATATGCACATTCAGGGTCACTGTATGGTCAGTAAGTACAGCTATCTACCACCTAGCTTCTCCTCAACCTATATATGTCCTCTGTGGTTAGCCAAGGTTCATGAGTGCATCTGTATGTCATGCCAATGTGTGTACAGTGTGGTCTTGTGTTATGTGTCCTGAAGTTTGACTATGGAGCTGATGTCTCTACTAGTCTCATCTGGCAGC
The DNA here is from genome assembly GCA_014281875.1 of Nibea albiflora. Lineage (NCBI taxonomy): Eukaryota > Metazoa > Chordata > Actinopteri > Sciaenidae > Nibea > Nibea albiflora. The sequence goes on from CM024801.1 coordinate 14,024,458, forward strand.
ATGTTGCTAACGCCTTGGGCCGCTGGAGCTCTTCCAAAAATACCACAACCCTGCACCACCCCGCACATTTGTGCACGATGCTACAAGCCAACATTCATTTTACAACTGCCATTCTCTGTGCACACCCATGAGCAGCAAATTCCATCTTAGATCTTAGGCATGCACTTTGTTAGAGTTTACAATCTGTGTGCTTTTTTTTGAGTTATAAATTTTTTATTTAATCTTGGGTGGAGGGCAACATTCAGCTTCTCGCCTTGGCTGTGCAGAAGGTGTAGATTCCTGCAACAGGTAACAAACACGGACAACTCTACGTGCTTACAGGGAGGACTGCGTACAAACAGACTTCACTTTTAGTAAAGTAGCTGCAGCTGTGGCAGCATGAAAACATGTTTGCAAAGGTAAATTACAGGGAAACATCAAACATAGGGTTAATATTTGATGAGTGTCGGTTCCCCCCGTGAGAGTTGCGCCTCACATGCTAACATGCTTTTGCGCCCAGTTCTCTATACACTTAGATTGATTAATATTAATCCTCTATATGATGTACCTTATTTCCTACTAAATACCTCCACTGCCTCTACGTTTATCTCCATGTCTGTGCAAGCTCATACTGAATGCAAGTGCATTTTAAAATAATTATGCGGTAAGTAGTATGGCACTCTTGTGATTATATACTAGCTATGTAACAGTAAGGACGGATACTGTATGGATATATAACATGAAACAGCGTTTATGGTGGCCAGCTTAGAGTTTAAGTTAAGTGTTATCATTCATGCTCTAGATAGCCCAAATAATTACTGTTGCTATTACTGTAAAATAATGAATCCTCCTACAATGCAGTCCTCCAAGCAGGGTTAGGGTTGTGTTTTTTTGACACAACAATTTAAAAACAAATGCATGATATGTATCAAAAATGAACAATTCCACATGCAGTAAAATATACCCAGTAGCACGACTAGTCCGAGCGGGATAATGTGTTACACTGAGGGTGAGATGTTGCTGCAAAGACACAGCAAAGAGCTGTTTAAAATCTGCTGGCCTAAATTGCTTTAAGTTTTTTTTTTTTTTTTTTGATGTCTGGAAGGACAGTCTCCAGAGAATCTATTAACATCTACAGCCATAAGCTATGAGGCTGCAGTAGTTGATGCTGCTGTGAGTGCAGCATCAACCACTCAAAACTGCAAGAATAATATTAGAATAATCACATGGCTTTTTTGTTTTGATGTTGATATGCATTAAAATATGCTAGCGCAGGAGGAATGCGGTTGGTATTTACACAGTTTCATGGATAATTACATAAGAGACTTAAGAGTGTGACCTTGCAGAAGGCCTGTCGCAGGGATCACAGGTCGTGCAGATTAGCACAGGGATGTCTTATCGTGATCAGATTGGGCTTTAATATTCACAGGTCACAGCAGTTTCACTGGATTTGGTTGGTTTGTGGATATTTTTTTAGTTCTAGTCAAATTTTTGACATGTTGTGACTGATCACAATGACACACTACCAAAACAAACAAACAAACAAAAAAAAACTGATATTAAAAATCACAATATTTTTATGGTAATATTTGAGCGGTTGTTTTCAACTCACCACTCATTGGACTGTAGCGTGGGAGAGTCGTTCTGTGCGATGTGATATAAGGCACTCATGGCATTCATGTTGAACAAGGGGGGTTTACGCTCCGCTGAAAGAAAAAAGATGGAAGAGTCAGAGATACATGAATAAGAGTGAACCTGCTCTCCATTACAATCGGCTTCTACATCAATGAGATGTTTTTTGTTATTGTCCTGTGCTATAAATGCTGCCTTTGTCAAGCATGCTCACCCAGTTCAATACAGGTGATCCCCAGGGACCAGATGTCCACTTTTCCCTCGTACTGTCCCTCGTCCATGGCTAGGATCACTTCTGGGGCCATCCTGAGGAAAGAGGGACAAAATATATGAAATTATATGTATTGTCTGTAAACTTGGAGTGTAACAACTTGAGACAACTGACAAAGAACAGAGGATATTAGAGTAGCTTCTGTATCAAAATTTGGTTGGTTGATTGATGATTGGTTTATGTCTCAAGTCCTTACTTTGCATGGAATAAGTAACATTACTGGCCTCATCAAGCTGTTAAAACGCTGTCTTTAAAAGGTTTAATTATGAAAATTCATTTCAGATATGACAGGATTATTACAGAAAAAGCCACGATGCTTGCGCAATATTTGGCATCTGGTGTGCAAGAGGAAGAAGAGCGGTGTGTTAGAAGAGTTGTCACTTCTCTTACATGTCGTATCAGTTACAACCTCCTTCAGCGCACGGGTCAGACTCACCCCTCTTCCCTCCATTTTTAGACTCACGAATTTCATCATTCATTGGTATTACTCTGTCTGACCCAATATTGCTGCTGTGACTTTAATGTAAAAGTGGCCAACGTGTAAACTTGCCATCACATTTAACATGCTGCATGTCTGAAAAAGGATCCAGAGTAATACAAGTTCATGAGTTTTGTAGTCTTGTCTTGTGCATACTGACCAGTAAGGTGTTCCCACAAAGGAGTTGGCAGGTGAGGCAATGGAGGCAGAGCCAAAGTCGGCCAGCTTGACCTGACCGAGCTCAGTCAGCAGGATGTTACCAGCTTTCACATCTCTGCGTGGTGAGAGGGGGATGAAGAGAGTGAGCATATGAAGGGAACATGTAGCGTTATGAGCCAAGAGAAACCGCATCACTTCTGCGCATCTACAGCATTATGCCTTATTCTTTTCCATCCATTTTGACAAACTGGTCACTGGTGTGATGTATTTATAGTGATGGGATGACACAGAACAGTAAAGATGATTCATAATGCGCCATTGTTCGATGCAAATCACATTTGTCTGCAATAAAAGACAATATTGTGGACGCCAGTGAGACAGAAGGGCTGTTACCGTCTCACAGCGATGTTGCAAAAGGATGAGGGCTGACATGAGATTTTACAGCTTAATTAGTTGACAGTGCAATAAAGACAGAGCATGAGCTGCTCTTAACTCATCTTATCATGTTTTTGCTAAAGTCATTCCGTGTTCCTGCTGGGAAATGTTCGACGCGAGGAAGACTCACCTGTGAATCATATTATGGGAATGTAGGTAAGCCAGTCCTTGCAAGGCACCATGGGTAATGGCAGCGATTTCCATCTCTTGGAGTGGTTTCTTATGAACTTGGGGAGAAATGAGACCAGTGGAAATGAGTAGGAACCCTCTAAAGACTTCAATTATATAATAATAAACTATAACAGTAAGGCCTATATAATGAATACAGCTTTGAAACAGAGCTACTGCATATACTGTAATTCACGGCTGATCAAGGTCTTGGCAACAAAAACATAATAATAATCTGACTTGGTGATACGGCAATAAAAAGTCCTCCTTTGGCATCTACCATATGGACTACATGTATAAACATTTGTGACCGGATGCTCCAAAGGTGGCTCTCTATGGACCAATGCAGTAACAGAAAGAATATGTGCCAAGGCAAAGGGTCATAGCAGAACTATGACTGAGAAATGTCATAAAACTGTCATCTCTGTGTATCGTGTATCTATGTCTGTGATTAGTACACACGTGTGTTTAAAAATAACACATTAGTTTCAGGTCAAGAATGCTCAAAGGGTAAACAGTGAAGCAGTTTGAGCTTTGAAAACTTATGTGGTCTTCTTTCTGAATAAAAATGAAACTGCTTATTTTAACATCACAGGTCTCTGGTGTAGATTCTACAGTTACCTTGTATAAAATCTGTTAAGCAAACACTGTAAAGTGCAGTACAGTTACAATTTTGGTGAATATGGTGAGAAATCTTGTAAACCTTGCAGAGAACACAAATCCCCTGGCTATAGGAAGACTTCTCTCATCGCCTGGCACCATCACTACCTCAAACTGGTCCGATTTCAGTCGTCACATAAAGTCGTAGTTTGATATTTTGTGAATTATCCTTACTATGCTTTCTTGCCCGTGTCCACTTCTACATCTGATAATCACAGCATGAAGACCAGAAACAGGGGAAACTAGCTAGTCTGGTTCTGTCCAAAGGTAACAAAATCTGCCTACCAGCACCTTTTATATCTCGTTTGTTTAACCTTCACAATAACAAATGTCAGTCTTGGTTTGGCTTGGTGCAGCACTTCCTCTTACATGTTAAGATAAAACCCCTGATGCTGACAATAAAAAAATAACAGTTTTATAATTGCGCACCTGTGTTTAGTGTGTGAGTGCACATTAAACTTTAATAAATACACTTACCCTCTAGTAAATCTGATGCGGAGCCCAGGCAGTACTCCATCACCAGCTGAAACATAATACAGTTACAGCTGAATAACTAATCATTCACGTGGTGCACGCCATTAAAAAATATCCTGAGTACAAAGCTTCAGGTTAAGTGGAAACTTGTGAAGATGTTCTGTACGAACTGATCACATTGTGTCTGAAATGGAGGAGGTACTGAATACAACATATGCAGGGAAACAGAAGCAGGCGGTGGGAAAACACAGTCAGCTGGAGACTAAAAGAAATAAAGACAAAGAGGAAAGGAACCAGACAAAGAGGATGGAAAGATAAACATTGTGGGAAGACTGAAACAAAGGAGGGAATCGGGACAAAAAAAAAAAAAAGATGTGGAAAAGAATCCACTAACCCAGGCAGTGTTGTCTTTCAAGTAGCAGCCTTTGTACTCAATCGTGTTTGGGTGTTGCAGCTGTCCCAAAAACTTGACCTCCTTAATGATGTCCTGCCACTTCTGCCAAAAACAAATGCAGACACGCAGATGGTTAAACACTACAGGTACAATCACAGTAACACCTAAGTGGGCATTGCCATGACATTGACATCAGCCCTAACTGTAGTTACCACTCACACAGGTATAATGGCTTTTATACATCTGTTACTATTGTGGTGTATATTGGCAGGAAAGTTGAAGCCAAAATGGTCCACAAAGTCATGCCCTCACATAAAGCCATCGCTTACAGGTTTATATAAAGAAGAGTGTTTACTAGAGACACAGAGATGTGGGCTTGTGAAGTGTGCGCTGTGATCGCATAGGACGCCTTCTGAAACACACTTGTGCTTCAACTTTTTCCCAGTCATCTGCTTGAGGGAGGAGCATGTTTGTTCCAGACGTTTCATCTGGCGATGAGTAATTATTGTTCAATTTTTTTCCCCTCATTATTTTTGTTCCTTTGGGGTAATTAACTGCCACAAATGAGACATCTCGTTCTCACTACTTTGTGTCAAGCTTTTTCACAAGAGAATGACGTAATGCTGCATTTTCAGCTCTTGCTTTCACTATTACTAGATTTGTGCCAAAGCCTGAAAAATACATATTTCGTTGAGTTTAGTTCAGAGTGACAACCACCATTGTTTTGAAGGCAACGTTTGGCATGTCTATGTGCTCCTGTGTGTGACAGTCTTTCTTACCTCGGTAGTCTGCTTGCCATTATAGGACATCTTTTTAATGGCCACCACCTCGTTGGAGTAGGAGTTACGTGCCTGGTGAGGAAAACAGAGAGATCAGATTCTACTGAAGTCTTGAAATTTGACACGCAAACAATAATTGTCATCACAGGACTTGATAAACAGAATCTTGCATCAATAAAGTTAAGTTGTTTAATAATGTGTGAAATTGTTTATTAAACATTTATAAAGTGTGTGTAAGATTAGCGTGCACTGCATATCATCAATGGAAAAATATTTTTCTTGCAGATTATATAAATGTATATTAAATGTTTATAAACTACTATGAATGCTAAATAGAGGCGTTACTAAGTGTTACTAAGTTGAGTAATGTGTTGCAATATGTGATCCAGAGGTCAGCAGGATGAAATGATATGGCAATAACGGATTCCTTCGTGTGAATTTAAACAACGCTCAACAACACAATTAGAGGAAGCCTGCAGGTAAGTGACGTGCGGTTACTCTGCAGCTGCTGAAAGTGTTTTTGAGTTGTTTGAGCCGTCCACATTCACATACCCACGCTAAACCCATGGTGTTAAACCCAGAGGCATTTGGCCTTATGGGCAGCTATGGCTCAGCCTAAGCACTTACTGTGTCTCTGCTTCATCTCGCTTACAAATGAATGGGAATTTCGTGTTGAGATCCAAATAGAATTACAGGAACAGGCAACAGAGTATTCCCATTTGACTTTTTTTTCAGATTCATTTGATCCATACGATTGCATGTCAGTTCATACATAATAGCCGTTCCCACTGGTGCAGTGTATAGATGGATGGTTATGCCGTGGAGGGAAAAAAAAAAAGACATGTAATGCTGAAATATTGAAATACATCCAAGCTAATTGTCATTGCAGAAGAAAGACGGTGCACAGTATCAGTAATTACAAGAGGCTAATTCATTCAACATACACTATAGTGCCGTGTGTCTGGCTCATGGGCCTCCATGCTTAGTGAAGGGAATTCCCCTTGTTCTCTTCTTTAATGCAGTTCCTCCTTGGTCTTAACATGCATAAACTATTAATGCATGCATGGATTTCTTTGACTATGCATGCATGCACAGTAACAGCCTAGAGAACATGCATGCATTTACAGAGGTAGCTACTGTACTTTTTCCTTCTTTCATGTACTTAACCTGCAGCTATATTTTACAGTATTAATATTGCAGACATTTATTTCTTAAATGTTAGACAACACAGCTGAATCAAAGTATTGTGAAAAGAATAAAGGATTAAATGCCTGCGGCTCAGTGCAACACAGAACCAAGTTTTGACGGTGCTTGCATATTCTTCCATTGTTTCTTTGGGTGATCAGAGTTTCCTCTCACAGTGATGAAAGGTCATCATTTCCACTGAGAATGGGTGCAGGGACTTTTGCAGTTTTTTTATTCTTACTAAATGTCTGTGTCTTTTGATTGATATGTTAATATGCCCACGTGAGTCAAATTATTAGATCAAGCACAGTAAAGTCAAGAAGTGTCACTTGTCACAATCTGCTCTGAAAAGTTGGAAGCCTGCCAGCTGCTATTTAGAGTTCATTTTCTCCTAAAAATACATGGCAATTAGACAATTTGCCACTTAAGGATTTTAACTTTAAAGAAAATGTATATTTATCTAAAAACAAGTCATGAACTATTTTCACTGAAGCTGCTCTGGCTAATAGCTAATACAGAGAGCATAAGTGTGTCAGTAATCACAGCGCTGGCATCAGGGCAGGATTTAGACACACACTGGAGCCTGTTACCCAGACAGACAAGGGCCCCAGGGCTACTAGTGATGTATTGGGGCTGTGTGTGTGTGTGTGTGTGTGTGTGTGTGTGTGTGTGTGTGTGAGAGAGAGACATGGCATGGGATAGAAGGGAATGGTAAAACCCTGCCAGCCAAGAAAATCCTGTCCCACTATCGACAGCTTCTCTTTTTCTAAACAGCTGTTTTAAGAGGGAGGGAGGAGGCTTATTGCCCATAACCCTGCAGCTGGAGGAGAGGAGAGGAGAGGAGAGGAGAGGAGAGGAGAGGAGAGGAGAGGAGAGGAGAGGAGAGGAGAGGAGGAAATACAGAGAGCAGAAAGATGCGGCATGCTTTCAACCCCCTCCTCCATGCAGATTTAGAATCAAAGGCTTGATGAGTAATTAGTGATGATGAGATTAATAAGAGAGGCTACAGAGAAAGTGCTGAGAGGGAATCTGTCTCCACTTAATTGCGTTCAACCACAATGTAGCAGACTACACGTAAAACGTGTACAAATCAGTGTAGAGAATCGATAAATGATTTTTTAGTAAATAAGTCAAAGATATATTTGTGTATTAATAATCATGTAGGGCTGAGAGTGTGCTACTTACTGGCAACATGACTGGTCAAGTCCAGCCAATAAAAACCAGCAACTGCATCACCAGTGCTTCAAAGAAGCTTCAAAACCTTTCAATACCTTCAAGATCTGATCATACTTAATCATACAATCATTCATAATTTTTGTCAGAAACAGACTTGCAATGTCGTCACATGTTGTAGAGAGACTCAAAAAAATATGTTTGAAGCCGAAGCAAATGTCTGTGAAAAACAGATGCCCTCGTAATATGACCATGACAACCGCTTGAGGACCAAGGATTCTCGTCACGATTAGTTCAACAGTGGCCATTTGTGGAAAGCTTAAATTCCAGTTTAGCTGAAGTCCTTCAATCTGTGTTCAAAAGACTTTCAAGAACCTTCATGGCCCATGATGGCACACAGTACACAAAATCGTGAACTGGCACTTACAAAGTAGACAGCCCCGAAGCTGCCATGTCCAATCTCATGCAGGTCACAGAACACGTCCTCCGGGTCATCTTTGAAGAAGAGGTCGGCCAGCTCAGGGTCCTTCGGCACCCCTTTCCGTGTGGACGACGGCATTATGGGCTGGACATGGGCTAGGCGCCGGGGACCACGCTCACATAGACACTGCTGCTGCTGCTACCGCCACCAGATGTGCACGACGGGCCCGGCATTGGCCAGCTTGACCTGGAAAACACAGCAATGAAAAAGATGATGAGCTGATTACATTTTTATTGTGCACTGCGCTGGACAAGATAAATCAAATATTAAAACTTTTATAAAACGTCAATATAATCAGTGTTATTTAAATAACTGTGTAAATTATGTTAAATGTTAAATTACACTGACACACACACACAATTCAGGCTTGTCACTGAACATCCAGGTATTGAACTAATGTTACTTCATACTAAGTTCAAAGACTATGCGCATACCTTTCTATGGTATGGTGATAGGTGATGCGACAGGAAAAAAAGGCGGTCATATGATGACGGCTAGCTGTCAAGTCCTGCTGCTCGTCAAAGTCACAGTGACGCTCATGTAAACATCTCTCACACACACACACACACACACAGCGCACTTTGCAGCTGAAGCTGAGTCACTGATGCATCATTTCCACACATGCACACGGTGTAACAGTTGTCTGTGTCCGTGCAGACAAACACACTAGCGTTAAATGCTTTGTACCACAAGGCTGCAGCCAGGCCATCAAGCGTGTACACATCCTGGACACCCTGCTCCAGTTAGCTTCGCTGCACATGCAGCACACACACACACACACACTCACATACAATCTTTTTCATTCCCGTTTCTCTCTCTCTCTCTCCCAGATGCAGCAAGCAAATCTGGCTCCAAAGGCCAGCCCCACACAGAGCAAGCTGACATAACGGGAGAGGCAGCAAGGCACACAGGCACCCAGGCCAAGACACTAAGCATCAGCATCATCCTAATCCCCTGCTCTGAAAGGGATCTAAACCATCACACCCACTCCAAGTCAGTCTTAAAGGCCTGTGCCCTCAGTTCCATGGCACCATATACATATAAAAGTATTTCTCCCAATCCCAATGTGATAGTTATATTTTACTTTGCACATTGAATTATGACAAAATCTGAATAACAAACTTTACCAAAAAAGTTGTTAAAGGTGAAAGACTCAGCATCATCATCATACTCTCAATAACGCCCGCTCACGGCAGCCTATGTTCAGACATGTTGGTTGTTTGTTACCCTGTAGAGTTAATGTGGAAGACATGAGAGTGTTTACCATGTTTACTTATCTTATTTGGTGCGTTTAGCTATGCTGCCTCTTCCTGCGTATATGGAAAGGTCTCCTGAACACCACGCCAACCTGCTGCCATCTACAAAGCTGCTATAACGTAACATCGGCATTGGAAATGGCAGTCGGTTGTACTGCATGACTAAAGTCGATTTCATGGCATCAAGCTTTGATTTCTCTCTAAGAACATGCCTGGAATCCACTGTAGGCTTGTCACATAAACAACAGACATGGTTTCAGCTTACCCGCTTACATAATGTGAAAGATCACATACGGGCTTACATGCGTACTGCCTTAAGGAATCTCTTGGTCACTGAGGCTTTTTTGAAAAGCGTGAAACCCTCAACTGAGGCCTCCATGGCTGTGATGGAGGTGTGACAAATGATGAATGAACAGCAGACTACAGCACAGCGTGCATACAACCTGTAGGCTGCAGATATTATTTATTCAACGTTCAGCTCGGTCACACTGCTATTAAGTATTAGACACCTTGCATAATTCTGGTTCTTCAGATATCTGATCAGTGGAGTTATATAAACCTGTAAATTAGCCATCACCGCTCTGTTGTTTTATTAATGAGCATGTCAGCAAATAGTATCAAAGCAATTATGTACACAATCAACAAAGTAGGCCACACAAGAAAACCATGCAGTGTCTCTATTTGTGAGTCTTTATGCCTACGTCTTTGTTTATTTAAGTGTGTGTGTGTGTGTGTGTGTGTGTGCCTTCTGTTTTCACTCTCTGTTTACCTACAATATGAACTTGTGTGTATCCATGTGTGTTAGTGAAGCTGTGTGTCTGTGTCTCTTGGTTGCATCAGCGCTGTCTGTCTCTCATCTCTTCTGCTTGAGCTCTCCAGATAGCTACTGAAATAAAGCCTCCCACCCCCCCAAATTGTCTCATCTCAACCCTCACCCCATCAAAAAACACACCCACAACATGGGCACACACATACATAGTCTGATTTTGATGCTTTGACTAATTGAAAACGAGACAAGACGGAAAAGGTTACAAAAATAATAGACAAACATTGGAGAAAGCAAGAAAGAAGGTCTGACAGACAAACAGAAAGACAGACCGACTGGGAGTCAGCAGGCAGTTTTACTCCATGTCGGGGAGCTTTGAAAGAAGATGAACCATGATGATGGAAAGACTCGGAGGGTGAGTAAAAGATAGATAAAAATGGAACAAATGAACGCTGAAGTCATGTGATCACTCTGGAGACTGTGCACACCTCCCTCTTACCCTCCTTTCCACTCTTCCTCCTCCCCTTCTTCTCTCTAAGATGTGTCAAGTGATGCAACGTGGCAACAACAGGTTGTAACACGGGGGGGGGGGTTGGTAAAGCTGTTACTAGTCCAACAAAGCCCAGTGTTTGGTCAGTTTGCTCTGTCCGTGTGTCTGTGGTCACCGTGCATCTATGAACGCTATTGTGCTGTGAGAGAGAGCTGATTAGGCAAATGGCTTAGACAGATTAAACGCTTGGTGTGTGCGAGTGTGTGTGAATTCTTTACTACGTGTGTACTTCCACGCACCACTGCATGACATGGTACTTATGCACAGGTGTGCATTAGTGTGTATGTGTACGAGCACCTTACATGCACGCAATAATGTCTAAATGAGAGGTATGCTTTATGCTAATCTGGCCTACGCATACACACACAGCTGGAAACGCCGTAGGATTTTTGAAGGATGATAAAGAGGATTTTTCACTGAAAGTCTTGACGATAATACGTCAATAAATGCCACCTAGTAGACACAAGATCGAAGGCAGTCATTCCGGCATTTCTCTGAACACATGCAAGCGTACGCGTGTTACATGTGGGCCAAAGTTCAACATACATACACAAATAACACGCAAGCAGAAATACACAAGCAAGCAAATTACTGTATACCCTCCCACCCCCGGGCCCCCTGTTGGTGCTGTTATGACTAATTGATGTACCAACATGTTGTTGCAGGACAATATCCATCAGGCTGGTGGAATGACTCTGCTCCATGTGCTGCAACAGACATATTTAAACGGGACATCACATTGTCTCATGACAGCATCGATTCATGGCCAATCAAATTAAAGTCCATGGTCAGTATTCATGTTGTTTAATACGTGTTTAGAGGGAAGAGTGTCCCTCGCTGGTCACAAACTTTCTCGTGTACAGCTAAACTACTCTAAACTATTAGAAATAGTTTAGAGTAGTGGTCACATTTATACTCATTTTATCATGATATGAGTGCAATGTGTTGGACAGAAGTCTCGCCCTAACACATTGCCTGCTTTATGGCCTTTTATTACTCTGCATGGGACAATAATTTGCAAAATGAACATCACATGCTTTGGGAGAAGACTTAAAAGTAGCAATTGAGAGCATAAATTTATTAAGAATTTACTGAGGGAATACATCAAGTGAGAAGTAGGGTTATTTTGCCATTAGGTTGTATAAAATCAAACATCTTTTTAGACCCAGATGCTCTGTCTACTACTATATATTGTCAATGCCTCAGACAGAACCACAATCTGGTAGTAGGCTAAAAAAAAACAATTTAACTGTGCTGAATCAAACGGTCCACAATGTTCTGAACTGAATCCAGGTCTACCTCTGCTTACACTGTTGCAAACTTGATAGAGTTCATGTGTGGAGTTTTATTACAAGAGCTCGTTCATTTCACTCACCCTGTACTCTTTTAATAATTTCTTTCAGAAGAAAATGTGATTTCATCATTCATGTTGCACTCAGTCTCTTGGGTTTGCCTGTGTTCCATCTAAACTCTTATAACAGTGCAAGTGAAGTGCATGTATGTTCATATTTGGATAAATGTGTACATGCGTGTGCATGGAAATATATTTGAGCTGTTATGCCAGCGAGAGCACAGAAATGTCCATATGTGTGTGTCAGTTTATGTGTGTGTATGTGCACGTATAGCCAGGGGGTTTAGCGGCTTACTGGCCCCCCTACCGATTTAGGCAGGAACAGGAATTAGGCAGACTGTGGGAATTCTTACTGGGATTAAAATCACTAGCTCTAATCAGAAACAGGAAAAAAAAGAGAACTGGCAAATCTGCCAAATTGCGTGTTGAGACATACTGTGAGGGCAGTGTGTGTATGAGAGAGAAAAAATAAGAATTACGTAATGATTCAGGTCCCTTAACTCCTACATTACCGAGAGGAGGCTTAGAGCTTTGGAGTGTGTGTGTGTGTGTTTGTGTGCCGAAGTGCACATATATGTATGAGTGAGTGAGGAAGCCTTGGTCCTACACACACCTACAGAAAAAAAAAAAAAAAAAATCAGTGCACTTCAGTAATCCTGTCTAATAAAAACTTAAAGACTGTGAGCAGATTGAGCCTCATATCTTATCACAACGCAAGGTCCCTGGTGAATACTGCATGCGTGTGTGACGTGTACATGCGTGTATGCAGACCTCCTGCATGGCATTAAATGGGTCAACCTAGCCGTGAATGGTAGAGAAGCCTATGTGAAAGCACCATGTCGGACTGCATAGTGATGACTCTGTAATTTGAAGGGCTGAACATTACAGGGTTTTTTTTTTTTTCTTTTAAATCGTGGAAAATCTGATGTGGCTGTTGTGAACACGCATGGTCATGTATGAATAGGTTTCAGGTACGCTGCATTAATAGCTTAATTCAAATGTCGGTCCTCTAGACTGAGCTCCCCTAAGCTGGGCTCATATGCAATATAATGTTATAATATTTTTTGTTATTATATCAACTTATAAAAATCCACTATTGGTCAATATCTAGTTTAGACATTCGAAATCAGCAAATACAGACACACACACACACCCTCACACACTGGTTGGTGTTGGCTGTATCTGTGATGACAAGTTGATTTACATTATTGCCCAATTCAGAAAATGCAAACCACAGACAAACCTCAGACTTCCTTCAATCACTGCATAAAGATGCCTCAGCAAAGCGACTTTCCATGAAAAATGAATGACAAATATTTCAAAAGAAAAAACAGCAAAAGCAAGCAGTATTTTAGAAATGTGGTTTTTAAAATTCCACACAAACATCTTCAATTCAAGGCTTCCGTTGGCCATCACATTCAACTGTAATATATCATTTCTAGTAATTGAACAAACACAAACCAATAACTATGATGTTTACTCGGCTACAAATCTTAACAAGCAGCAACAAACCATGCTGCCAAAAAGAAACCTCAGTTATGCTGCAGGAAGTTACATGTGCATACACACACAGACAACTTAAGAAAACCATGGCATAAGCCAGAGAAACTTTGCCTCCTTTCAGACTCAGCTTTAATTTGGTGTGACAGAGGGTTGGTTAGCTGTTCTGTACGTCGGCATGCCGGCAGGGCATCGTGCTTTCATTACGAGGCAAACAGGACCCAGTTACAGCGCAGTCGGCTGATGCCTCCGCTGGCTGTCCAACTGCAGCGCTGTCCAACGGCAACAGTGACACACACATTAGAAACAAATACCTTCACTGTACAAAGAATGGAGCAAAATTAAGTGCAGGATGACCTCATTTAGATGGGCTTCCAACAATCTCGAGTTAATTTATTTTCATGCTGGATGTTGCAATAAAATTAGGACATCTGTTAAAACAAAAAAAACAAAACAAAAAAACAGGCAAAAACAACCACCACAAATCAGACGTGAAAGGGCACGATGAGGTGTCCTGTTATAGAAAATAGATCAGATAGATAGAGTCAAATGTGTATCACCTACTGGGAGGAAATGTGTAAAGGTGGTGTCTAGCTTCGGTCTCGCTCCCTTTCTCCTCTCCTCTTCCTTTAGTTTAAGCCCAGAGATGACGTCTTGACGACTTTCTTCATGACTGAAATAATTCTGTACCTGAAGTTAGAGAGAGGAGAAAACAGATTAGATGGCTGGATTAAAATTAACTAAAGATGTTGCAAAGTTTTGCAATTATTTGTAATTGTGGCTAAATGCACCATTGAGAATTTAAACTTTGGAGAAAATGTAATCAGCATTATTCACTTTTATACACCTAATAATTATTAGATTAACTGAGAAAATAACTGATTGCAGCTTATAACAAAAATCACTATTAGTTGCAGCCCTAACCGTGACTATATGACACCCTCATTTTTAAATATGTCTTTTTGACACTGATGATAATCTGAAGTGCAAGTTCTGCAAACGCCAAAATAAAGTTTGTAGCAATAAAGCAAATTTCACATAGTGTGTAATGACAGCAGTGGTGTCCGTCATGTTGTGCACAGTGGGCTAAAATACTTTTTCCTCATAAGCTTACATTGTAAAAGAAGCAGCTCTAAAACGGTGGATTTTTTTTTTTTTAACATCACAGTGCTGCAATATGACTTGTATTTGATACATTTGGAGTGACACTATTAAATACTATCCCCCCAAGTTAGCAGAGGGGTAAACTGAAAGTTAGCGGGTTGATGGTGGAAGTCTAGCACACATGCTCAATGATCCACACAGCGCAGAAGCACATGTGGAAGATCAGAGTCATTTTTGGCTTCATGTGCCACTGACTGTCTTCCATAAGAATGAATGAAGCCCCGCCTCCAATGCTGTATCCAGTTGTCTACATACACCCATGTTTGAAATGCAGTTCAAGGTCACTGCTACAAACAGTGCTGTGGAGAATAGGTTCTTACATACATATACACACCCACAAGTAAAGCAAAAATTCAATATTTAGCTTTACTTGAAACACACAAACACACACACACACACACACAGTATCTATCTCACACACAGTATACCCACAAGAACACATCAAAGCCAAGGGGGCTGCTCTGACAGCAGAGCGCCGTCAATACTGGACTGCGGATTTTCGTTTGGACAAGCAAGTGGCGTGGCATCAACAGCATTATCAGTGACCCTGAACTATACACAATACACTTTTACAATACCAACACACAGTAAAACCAACTGTCATCCTCATGCAGTCTGATAATCAGGAAGTACATCCATTTTTCAGTACATGAATGACCCTGTGACCTTTGCTTTGAGACATTAAATTCCTGTGTGGAGTCAAACTGAAACACCTCCCTTCTTCGTCTCCTCCACCGCTCTCATTTGATCACATTGTCACCCTGCACTCGTGTCTTATTGGTTTCACCCGCCCAACCTCCTCCCCTCTCTTTCTGAACGTGCCGAGCAGCAGATTGGGCGCTCAGAGGAATTCAATAATAAAACGAGAGAGGATGGAGGGATGAGAGAAGAGGGATAAAAATGTATTGTGGCCCTTCTGAGTGTCCCTGAATGATTTATAACACAAACTGGCGCTCGCATGAGCCTCTGGTGAAGTTGTGGCTGCACTTCTCTTCCTCCTCCTCGCTCACTCCACCCTGCTTGGCACTTGTGACCAACAAACGAGAGAAAGAGACGGATAGAGAGAAAGAGTGAGGAAAAGGGTTAAAGGTTTGAGCGTGTGTCTGTTACTGAAGTCCTGCTTCAGGAGGCTTGTTTTAAAGATTTGATCTGAACATACAGTACATAATACTTTTGGGGCTAAACGCAACAATTATTTTCACTATGAATTAATCCACCAACATTTTCTCGATTAGTCAATTCATTCATTTAGAACGTCAGAAAATGGTGAATAAGCAGTATGAACAACAAGAATTCATTCTAACAAATTGATTAAATGATTAACGATTTAGCATTAGCATTAGCTGACAGCAACTGCAGTTCACAGCACTTTACTGTCCATCAGGTGAACCAGAAGACATTTTCTCTACAAAATATGATCCAGTTTGACCAAAATAAGTTCAACAGATGTGTGGTATGTGACTAAGATACATAGTGCAACAAGAAAGAGGTTGTAATGAGAGGCACCATGCACCCGATGAAATGTCAACGTAGTATCGAAATTTAAAATGCTTTAAATTTTTTAATGGTAGAAATGTTTCACACTTTTTATTTTGCCAACTTTAAGCTTCCTATAAAAAACAGCTTGGCTGGATGAAATTAATTTATTCCCCACATACTTTACAAGCAACAGCAAATGCACAACGTTACAGAGACAGAAAACATTAGTGTGTGTTGTTCTAGACAGAGTGAGATTCAGACCTTCGGAGTGAGGACAATTTTGAGAAGCCATATCATTGTAGCGAATTCGTATTTCTTCCCAGGCCTGCGGGGTTGAGGTCAGGCAATGTAGGCTTTAACAAATATAGTAAGACAAACATTACACCACCCCTCGCACTGGATTACCACAGGCTGACAGACAAAGTTTGTTGGTGCACTGGCTAATGATAAAAATCTTGATAACCAACTCCTACTTTCCGTTCCTCCTGTTACATGACACACACTGTGATGAATCATAAATCCTGAGTCACAAGCCGTCAATTTCCGAGGCAGAACTTGGCCGGGCAAACTGTTTTCGACAACCTTGTATTGCATTTCTGTTCTTCGGCAAAACAATCCAATAGAACAGCTTTCAGAGGGACTTGCCAAACAATTCATCGGGCTGGATGTGATACTGGGTAGCAAAACGGACTCTGGCCAAGTTCATGCCTCTTTGTGTTTAGGTTTTTCACATTCAGTCTTCCATGAGTTCATGAATGTTGACCAACAAACTCGTAGCTGCAGGTATCCATGATGACATCACTTCCTGCATGACTACCTGGTGAATTCTGTGTACAAGGAAATGATTCCCGTTCGCTGGCACCTTTCAGAAAGCGCTTGTGTTTGGGACTTATGCGTGTTAGTTTATTTGTTAAGTCTGAGAAAACAGCAAAGGTGTTTCCAAACTGCTGCTAAGAAAGGGTTCCATATTGTGCATGAACATACATTCATATGCAAAGCAGTGAAATGAAACTTGCCAGTGCAGATAAAATAAGGCACAATGGCACTCCTCACAGGCAAACATGATTTTATAACAGGACGATGATTATTTAGTCTCTCAGTCTAGAGTTAGTTAAACTCTAGACCAATGCGTTGCTAATGCAATGGATTGCTGTTGTCTATTGATTAAATATTGAGTTTTAATATGTTGATTAGGTGGGCATACTTGGCAATATGGATGCACATCTCTCAGTAAATAATAACCGTCAAGGATTGAGGTATGCCATAGTTATGTTTACCAAAGCACAAAGTTCTTCTTGTATATTTAGCCTCTTATTTTGCTCTCAAAGTGCACTTGCATTTAACATGGGCAACACCCACCCACTCACAAAATACTGTAGGAAACACTGAGCTTATGTCAATACTACACAAGCTACAGACTACACAAGTGGTTGAAATATTTTATGTCTTCATTATAACTTTGCGCCCAGATTTACCTGAATTTAATCAATGACGACAAGACTCAAAGTTCACAATTTCAACATTTGAGGATTCCCAGAGTGCCTGATGACGGCTGAGGTGGGCTTTTGGTGAGTCATGCTGGAGGTAGGTGTGCTTCAAATCGCACGTCCCTTAGTGGAATACGGCTTTAAAAAAAAAAAAAGAAAAGAAAAAAAGCTGAGACTACCAAATGTGAGGCGATTCCACAATACGCAAAATTCTCCCTGGATGAAAATAAACTAATCCACCGAGATAGAAAGAAACTAAACATTATGTCCTGATTATCCTGCCAGGGCGGCATGGTGTGGATTTTTATAGCAATGACTCATTTTCACAGAATACACACTCACACACACACATACTCTCTTATGCAGGATTTGGAGACTTCAGGGCAGCTCTCATCACAGGAGCTTAGTGACACTATTGAGACATGCATGCATACACACACACACACACACACACACACATATATTTACCTTCTCAGACTAGCTTAAAGCTAATACAACATAAATGTGAGTGTTGGTGGACTGAGGGACAAATATGAGACAAATAAGTGGCCTATCCACCAACTTAAAACCCTGGGCCAAGTTTAAATCTGTAGTTAATGTGAAGTGATTTCCTTTTGTTGCCTTGAAGCCCAAAACCTTTCAGTGTCTATCCCACTTGGGTTCTCCTGAACTTGGCATCAATGACCTTTTACAGACCTCTACATTTCCATCTCGAGCACGCCGGGGATGAAGTGCTGACCTGAGATGAGCTCGTCAGCCTTTTGATCCTGAGTCTAACAACGGGGGGGCACAATGAAAAATCATGTCTTTGGAGAGACAAGGCTCTTGACGAATAATCGTACCCTTTATGAAAACTCTTGAGCTGAGTACAGCATGCGTAGTCAACAACAGAGCGGGCATTCGACCTGATGTGTGTCACCGGATAGAAGACCGGTACCGCTCTCCTATAAATATGAAGCTAAAGCCAGCAGACGGTTAGCTTAGCTCAACATAAATGCTTTAAAACACAGGGAACAGCTAGCTCTTCTCCGAAAAAAGTGCCTGTCAGCACCTCTACAGCTCACACATCAACATGTTGTATCCTGTTTATTGAATTCTTCCACAAGTCGAAGTGTAAAAACACTTTTTTTTTTATCTGGTTGATGTTTATTGGCCGGGTCTTTCTGAGTTATCGTTTTATCCCGTCCTTGCAACATATTTGGAAAGTGTTCAGCAGTCACATAGTGCAACAACCCTTCACTCTATATACATCTCTTGATGGTGCCAAGCCCGATCATTCAACCTCCCAGACTAAGCATGAGTGCAGCTCCTCTTCCGCCCTAAATCTTTAGGTCAATATTAATCCTTATCTCCATATTGATTTATAAACCACTTGCAATGACGCAGACTTACAGGGCATTATCTAGTGTAGAGGAGCACACGCCTAACCGCCACATATGAAAGCCTCCAGACGTGTTCATACTGCTTTTTCCTCCCTCGCACACGTCCATATATAGGATCCACGTGTAAAGCGGCAGCTATGCAATATTAAGCTAGCCCAGGGCATTTGGGATGTGTGTGGAAGTAGCCAGGGACTGTGGGGGAAAAGATAATCTCTCTTTATTATAGAGCTTTCGACTGTTGCATGTTATGGCGCTGTCACTATCTCAACTCCAAACACAATCCCTAACACATACACACATCAACAGACACACGTATGCAACCTGTTGGAGGTGGAATCAATTTGTTTCAGAGCTGACAATGATTTGTCAGTTAATCAGTTAGTTGATGACTCACATCGCTTTGTTTTTTTAAAAGGACATTCAACGTTTTTTGTCTCTAACGTTAATTTCCCTGCTCATGACAACTGTACTGAGGCTTAATTTTGATGCGATTTACCTGTTCAAGTCTTTGATTTTAAAGGTGGGTGCTGTTCCAGGTGGCTTGTTTGAGCAACCAGGCTTCACTCAGGCTGACTCAGCTCCACCAGCGATCATCTTTGCCCAATTTTGGATTAGCCGAGAGGCGGCACGGGCAGAACTGCCAAGATGGCGGCAGCCAGAGCCACCA
Organism: Nibea albiflora; assembly: GCA_014281875.1. Taxonomy (NCBI): domain Eukaryota; kingdom Metazoa; phylum Chordata; class Actinopteri; family Sciaenidae; genus Nibea; species Nibea albiflora. Next base: position 14,044,328 of record CM024801.1, read on the forward strand.
CACTGAGCTTCACAACGGCTCTTCCGAAAGCTTTGGGTGATTTCACGCATGCATCCGTGTTTTATACGGTCTATGGCTCTCGCACATATGCACAACTTTGGTCACGCACATTCTCGCACACAAAGGCCACCCCTCATTCACAGTGAAAGCTTTTTTAGAGCAATACCATGAATTAATAGGGGTCAGTGTGTGTGTGTGTTTGGAGTTTTCTCTATTAAAGCCATTCATCCTCTCTGGCAACTATCAGCGCTCGCGCCTTTTCAGCTGAGCCCCCCCCCCCGTGTGTGGTCTACTGTCTTGCTTTTTTTCCCCTAAAGCCACACAGTCTACCACACACACAATCAATCTCTAGACTTTTTCCAAACCCCTCCCCCTTAAATAAATAAATACAAACACACACACACACACACACGCACACTGAAGGCGCACCAAGTGCAGTGTCACAGAGTGCCGTCACCAGGCTGCTGAATTATTCAACAGTCCCTCACAAACAATTTTGCACATCAGAGAAAGTGAGAGAGGAGGAACAGGCGGTTGCTCATGGGTACCAGTAGTGGGGATTGAGCATTATAGTGATCAACAGGTCTCACACACACACACACACACACCTGCACACACAGCCGAGGAGCAAGAGAGCAGCATCTTCTGCTATAGAAGCTGCAAATTAAGCAAAACAGGTAATCAGATGCTGCTTCACTTATGTGTCTACTTCGACGCACCCTGTAATCTACTATACCACCAACTTAACAGTGATTGTTACGGGTCTTAAACTGTTTATAAAAGGGTTCCTTATAGCTCAGGTGGTGGAGCGAGTTGGCCATTAACCGTAGGACTGCTCGTCTGAATAAAGGGAAGTGGGAAAAAGGCTGGGGTGCATCGGATTCACCGCCCGGGCAACAGACGCAGGAAGTCGACAGACTGAACCTTGATCTCAGACAAACACACAGACCACTATCTGTATTCCACGTTTAGATGGCTAAAATAGGAGACGTTTTATGACCTTCAAATAAAGAATGTGATCAAGGTTAAAGACTGTAAAAATTTTCAAAAGCACCACGGCTCAAAAAATAAAAGATTTGTTTCCTTTTTCTTAAAATATATTTCAGAAAAGATCTAAAGCAAGATGTTTTGGACGTATTAAAAACAGAATTTAGGGACTGCTGGTAAAAGGTAAGAAACTAATGATGCATGTACTGCGATGGGTTAACAGTACAAAAGTAATTGTGAATCATATCCAAATCTAAAAATAGTTTGGTAATATCTGCACTCACACACTCCTTTGTGAGCACTTATTTTTGCATCATGGCAGTTTTTCCGGTGCGCCATGTGTCTTTCGTGACATGCCTGCAGTAGAACACATGTCCAAATGTGGGGGTTTGATGTTTATGTAATGTCTTTTCTCTCGGGCAATCGTTTTGGTCTAACTCTATTTTTGAAAACCCTTGTAGGCCCTGCACAGTACCGGTTCATTATTTTAAAAGCACGACTCCACCAGCGCCACCTCCTCTAAGCTGACTCACTGAACAAACACCAACATGCACGTGTGGTGGATTTAATGCAAATGATGTCCGAAAAGCATTTAATTAATCTGAAGCGATTTGCAGAGCGTGCACCAGAGCAGTCACCGTCCCTTGGAAAATTTTAAATACATACATGAAAAAACATGACACGTGAATCATCTCAAGGCTCACTATGACACTATCTACCGAGGAGGCATAGTGTGAGTAGCACGTTGGCAGAGCAGCAGCCCTCCGTCTGTGTCTACGCAGGATGCAGCGCACACTATTGAGTGTAGGTCACCCGCATTATGGAGGAGCTCAGAGCCCAATACACAATCACTGTGCGTGTAAGAGGAAGGGAAACGAAGCTGGATTGATTAGGAGCGTGTACGTTTCGTCAGATGTATGTGAGAGATACAGTAGCTTAGCTTCCAGCTGTGGGTCAGGAAGTCAACCACTGTGTGTCCCGGGCACACTCTTCTTCCTTTCTATGCAGTTAATCACTTTATGTCCCTCAGATTAGGCTTGGTTACGAGTGTGGTTTGGGTGGCCAAAGACATTCCTTTCACCTCCAGTGGTTTTTCCACAACAGATACTTGTCATAGCAGGAAAAGCACCGGCGTAATTAACAACATTAATAATGACTGGCCTGTAGTTAGGCATGCCAACTCCAGTGCTCTGGTATTGTGCAAGCTGGCTCACTGACATGTCATACTGGATCACTTAATGAAAGAGAGGCATTGTAATATTATTAGTTAGACATGTGCTGTTCCTGCTTTGACATGTCAAAGTGTCTCTTGTAACAAAGTACTCTCAACCAGACTACTGCCGCCCTTCTGGCCCAAATGATCTGCACAGCATGGTAACACAGAGGACAGACAGCAAAGAGGCACGGTAGTGAATTTAACAGGGGTGACGGCCTTTGTGGGAAGAGACCAGAGCGGTTTCCATGAAATGTAATCACCACATTATCGTTCTACTAATTCTACCATCATGAGTATAAAGTCATAATGGCCTACGTGGTAGAGTATGACTTCAGCATGATCTGTGCTACTGTAAGAAGGGACCATTTTAAGAATTTCATCCCCATCCATGCAGCCTATTTTAAATTCCTGCTCAGTGAGAGACAGATTTGAAACGTGACATCCTAGCAGCAAGTGTAGACACTTTACCCCAAGAGGAAGTGATTCTAAGTAATGATTTAGATTTGTTCTTAAATGTCATTCCAATGCGTTTCTTTGGCTGTGTGAAGCGCTTTGAATCACCTCTGTGTCGGAAATGCGCTCAAGCCGTCTTGCCTAAATAGAATTTTAGGACTGCACGCTGTTATTTTACCTCTGTTTGGCTTGTGTAACTAAGCATGACAATTAAAAGTCCTAGCTGAAACAGACACTTCTGATCCTCAGCCCACTTCTAACTGCAATTAACATCCAACAACACCTGCTACAGCTCATATAAACATTACAAAAACGTGACATTCTTGCTTGCATCAGGAAGTCAGACATCAAAAATCTGAGTGCAAACACATTCCCAGACAAGTACAACCCCGTGGTTGTTCCACCTTCACGTTTCCTGTGGCACGTTCAGGTGGTGGTCCTGCTGGCTAATGAGCCCGTATCAGGAGTTAATGACAGGATTGGATGACTAGAGACCAGTCAGTAAGAGGGTTAACAGGGTGTAATCTTTAAAGCATTGGCCCACACACACACACACACACACACACGCTGCACGCCAAATTTAATCCATAATGCTGACCTAGGCTCACTGGGTTCAACAGAGTCAGGTCAGGTCAGCTTTATGACACCCGCTTTCAATAGAAGAATAAACACGGTCTCAATGTAGGGATCTGATCATGACAAGTGCTTCTACAATTACTGTACTTGGGGCATTAGTTAATTCAGACTTCATAGTGGAGGACATTAAGCTTTAGTAGCTGCACTAGCAATCTCTATCTCAGCTGCCTGATATTTAGCAACCATACCAGGCAGAAGGTAGATGCTGTTTTGTTTTTTTAATAACATAGTTAAGCTTTTACAACGATGTCTGGTTCCTCTTTCAGATAGAATGTAAACTATTGTTTGATTCATTACCTCCTTGATATCTGGTTTTGGCCACTCACCAACTAAAGACATGCAGAATGTCCAGAACGATAAGAATACTACAGAGGAGAAAAAAAAAATCAATAAAAATAATACAAAAATTAAAACAACACATAATTATTGAACTTTTTAGACCGTTTTCCCACTGGGACATTTCTCCTGCTCATGCATGCTTACATCACATCAGCAGCACAATCAAAAGCATCACAGTCATGTGAACAAAGCAAATTATTCTCTCAGCTGGAGTATGATTTGAGGGGAATTCGATCTAAATAAAAAAGGTGTTGGCAAGAATTTTAATTTGTTTACATTCACAGAAAACGTGACAAACCAGTTTGGAGTAAACATGCATGGGATTTATTTTGCATTGAAATAAGCAGCTGCCCTACAGGAAAATATGCATTTATATTTCTTCTTTGTTGGTGACTTATAAAAAGGCAAGGAAGAGAAGAGGACAACGGTTAAGGCTAAATGTCAATTAGGTTTGGTCACTGGGGTCTCGACCTTCAGGTCACGAGTTTCTATTGACCCAGGGTAACACAGGGCTGCTGCTGCTGCTGCTGCTGCTAAACTGGTGTGAATGCCAAAGACCGGCTATTCAATAAGTACTGGTGTTTTCATCAATGTGTGTAACACTCACTGCCCTCATCTAGCCAGGCTCAGCTTGGACTCTGGTGCTGAGATGGACCATATCGACTAGGCAATAACCCTCGGCCTGTTTATGACACCATCAATTCCCAGATGTATTGATTTTCATTGTGGCTGCAAAAATACTCTTCTGTCGCACACCAAAACACACGATAACTGTGAAATCACACGTGCGCTCACAGGAAATGGTGAAATCCAGACGCTAAAAAAGGCAGCGTGCAAATGCACTAAGGCACACGACGGTGAAAGCAACTGCATGCTTTGTGCAACTATAAACAAATACTCAGGTGCATGCACACATGCACGAGCTCACATAAACGTGTGGCAGACAGTGTAGCAGTGAGAGTGATCAGTCTGGGGCTGCTTGACATCAAGGCCACATGACAGCCAATACATTAACTATGACTTGCTCCCACTGTGTCCTGGCTGAAGCTTTAGCCCTCACACCAACTGTTCGCCTCTTCAAAGACTCAAGAACTCTTCGCATGTGTATCTTAGAGGAGTCTCGTGCTGAGAGAGTCCTAGCTGTGTCCCTGACACCACAGTAACAAGTGCCTGTGGTCAAATGCCTACACCGGGTACGCAGCGAGTCATCCTGCTGCTGTAGCCCCATTCTGCTTTCCCACAAGGCCATGCAAAATGCATGAGAGTACCAGGGAGTTTGAGTGTTATGAGAGAAAACGTGCAAACACACATAGGCCCTGCACACGTACATGGCTGCACACATACAAGGAGAATGCATGTAATCGTTGCATGGAGTGCTACAGTCATTTAATCAGCAGTGTGCATGGACACACGCGCACACACAGACAGGGGGGGGGCTTCTACTCGTGGAAGTACACACCAGCTGATCTAGTTTCAGCACCATGCGTGTGTTTGTGTGTGTACAGAGAGCTAAGCATAGAGTGAAGTGCTACTCTAAAGCCCAACAGGATTTTCCAATCAAGAGCAGCAGAAAATGCAGAAAGATTAATAGAGGCCTACTGCATGTTCGCCACTGAAAGCACTGCAAAAGAGAAATTATTCATAATGAAATATTAAAGAGACTCAAATTAACAGGCATGTTGAGCTGCCATTAGCTGGAGTGAATGGCAGAGTCAAAAGCTGCTGCTGATGTCTGTGCACGTGTCCACCTTTCCCAGAGCAGATGAACAAATCAGGTTTCCCCTCATTCTGCGATGTGCTGCAAGAGACTGAGAAGAAAGATTTGCCCGAGGAAGTTTCTAAATCTTGTCAAGGGTCTTCGCCAAATTCAGAGCGATACTGACTGCCCTCCAGACAAAGCCAAAGCAATGAACATGAGCATACGCTACATCTCCCAGCTCTGTGGATTCCTTTTAACACGCCTGTGCTAGGTGGATGGGACGCCCTCTCTGACTTTCTTGAAGGCCATGTTCTTGGAGAGAAAACAATGATGTCATACAGTCATTCACCAGGGCCTCGTGGGATGTCAGGGGATGTTGTGATTCACGGTTATACATTTATGGCTAGGACTCCCAGAGCTGGCAGCTTCATAATAGACTGGATAAAAATGCCTTGCAACCACCAGTGTATCACAGGGAGCCATTTTCTGAAGGAGCCTGTGGCTTTTAAATGACAGTGGAGAGAAAAAAAAAATTAAAAAAAATGGCCGTTTGGTTTGGTCCGGGGAACCACCACAAATTTCTTGTTGCTCACTGAATGCTGACATAACACAGCTCCCAAGAGTATTGTCAAAGTCGACACAGGAATGACTTTCACAGCATAGCACCTGGAGTTGGGCTTAAATTTATATAGCACTTGACAAGTACCTGTAATGTAATGGGTAATTTAATTAAACTAGCTGCTACACTTCGATGGATGCAATGTAGCAGGAGCATGCTAACCTACAACCTTTCATTCCACCTCTACCTTATAAAAAAAAAAGAGAGAGAGAGAGACTGATCGGCCAAAATGAAAGAGAAAGACACGGGGAGGAAATCAAGCAGAGGAAACCCCAAAAAGGAAACATGCATCTAGGCCACTGAGTCATTTCCCTTGTGCTTTGCCTCTTCCTCTTCTTTTTCAAATATACACTGACAGTATAAATTATGTACATCATCACTGGGGTTTACAGAGTGAGAGAGGGCCCATGGGTTTTAGGACTTAGGATTTCAGCTTTTCATCCCCTGTAAAGTCTGCCTGCAATTAGTTTGGGAATTAATTCAGGCTCAAAACTTAGCCTTCCTCCTCTCCCTTTTAGATCTGTACTGATTCATCCAAGCCTGTTTGACACACACACACACACGCATGTGCACGCACACAAAGAGAGGGGGAGTCAAAAATAAAATATCTGCCCTGTGGAGGATAGATTTTACCCACACAAGTGGCTTAACCAACATTATAGTAGTGGTTTAATACAAGTGACTATACTAAATTACGTCTTTGCTAATCTCATGCTTAGTGTGTGTTTATGTGTGTGTGTGTGTGTGTGTGTGTGTGTGTGTACTATGTGATTTACAGCTGTAGATGGTCAGGTCAATTACATAAATAGAATCAATATACCAACGGTAGCTAAACCTTTGGTTTTTAGCTAAAACCTTGGGTCTTTTAAACCCCAAGAACTGATATTGATGAGGTTTGTTTATGAATCTACTCAATAATAATAATAAAAATAATAATTAAAAAAACATCTCCCCCATTGCACAACCAGCCTGCAGCACGACTTGCGTTAAGTCTGCCCTATACAGTATGTCCATGAGAATGTCCCAGATTTAAATAAACATAATCTTCTTACACAAAAGACAAGAAAATCTATAGCTTTTTGTCTTCACTGAAGTGCAGTATGTGTGTTAATCTTCAACAGGGCCACAACTGACAATTTTCATCATTGATTTATTTGCCATTTATTGGTTATTCTCCACAATGTAATTGTGAAAAACAATGTGGTGATAGAGTAATTTGTATTGCCTGACAAATCACAAAGCCAAATATTGAATTTGAACCAGGTTTTCTTAACGCTTATCAAAACAGTTGCCAATATCCTTTCCACTGATCAATTTGGATCTGATGGACTAGCCTATATGTAATAATCTCATAACCATAACTTTGCGTATAGCCAAACTCTGTGTACATTCCTGCCGGGTAACATTGTTGAGGGAATTCAGCTCACTTTTACTGGCTGAGGGGTTCAGTTTCTCACTTCAAGACACACACTGAAATATAGATGTTACAGGGACTACCCAGGTTTTATATTTAAAGGACAGTGTCAATCAAACACCCTGCTGCCTGTTCTTTACTTATTCTGCTGTTTTCCATTCATTTCTAACGTTGGCTGCTGGGTCAGGCTTGCTGTTCCTGGTGGGATCTATTCATTTCTTCCCTCACACCCTGTCTCTTTGGAAAAGGGGATTGCAGAGTTGCTAGTTCCTTCCAGGAAATTTTCACTATCACTATAGCCTCCATTTAAGTGTGATCTCACAAGTACACACAAATCACTCATGACCCCTTTAGTCCACTGAAACCCCCTCAGTCCTGTATGTGTTGCCAATCGATAATTAAATTGGATAAATCTTTGTATTGCAAACATTTGTTCGGGGAAAAGGGACATAAATTAATAATCAGGGACCTTTAATTTATAACACACAGCCCAATAAATCAGAGCGAGATAACATACAGTATACATCTGAGAAAGAATAGAACCCATAGATGGAAAGACAAAAGCTCTACACTAGATGGATGTCAGTGAGCGTCAGATGTCGTAGTCCTACTTGCTGTCCTTCATGACTCTCAATCATGTTTATTATCCTGACGTATAACCATCATGTGTGGAGACATATCAGTATTCAGGCCCATCTCCTTTCATTTCCCTTGAATGCAGAGGACTGATCTGATACTACTGTATGAAAACTCTTAATTCACATTGTCCCTCCAGACTTAGATGCAATCAACAGTTTAAAACCTAATCAATGAATGACTGCTTAATTATCCTGTGTGTTACAGTGCTCACAAAGTGTATCAGCAATAACATTCAGCCTGTGATTATTGCTGAGAACAGTAACTTGAGTCGTGACATCTACCCGATAGTAATATTGGCCTGCTTCCTGCTCTTTCACTGTGAATTGGTTAAGAATGTACAATAGGCTTTCCTATCGGTCATGGCCCCTGTATCACACCAGGAAACAATAGCTGGACACAGGTCATGAGTTTGCTGTCTATGAAAGCCAGGAAGGGTGTGTGATTGCGCTGGCTTCTTTGATACTCTCATGCCCTGATAATTTAACCATTTCCTCATTTGCCTTCTGGGACTATATCATCCCTGCAATTATCCCAGGGTTCGTGGCCTCCCGGCTTTGCAGTGCTGCACATCTGGTTCATTTGTGTTTGTGTGTATGACGACAGATTGTGTGTGTGTGTAGGTGTGTAGGTGTGTTTATGTGTGTGCGTGCAAGTAAGAGAGGAAACGAAAGCAAGAATGAGTGCGGGAAGTAGCAGTGCGGTTGTTGACTGACTGACTGACTTTCCTCCAAGTCACAGTTTAATTGGACAATTGTTCAATTCAACCTCAGGCGCTCTAGGTTCACAAAGGCATCCAAAGCTATCCAACATGGACTATTGAGCAAGGGTGGCAGAAGTACTTGCTTTGGCTCTCATTGCCTTCTTTTTCCTACTCCTATGTTCCCTCATGCAATATGACACACCACTCACATTCAGTCTGATGAATCAGGGGTTAGCTAAAGCTCAGTTGGCAACAGAAAGTCTAACCTCCATAGCTTGCTAGTCTTGAACTTTGAATTATGGGTCGGGAATCCCACAATAACCGTATTCCATATCAGGACACAGACTTCACTGAAAAATAATAAATTAAAACACACATTTAACCTGATTCACTGCTCGCTGATGAGTGCACAACACAATCTCCCACAGATTCAGAGGCAAATCTCCACTTGACCCAATGGAGGCTGTCCAGGCGCAGCATTAGGGTTGCGCCGAGCTTGGGCAGAAGCCTAGTTTCTCTTGGGACTGGGGGGGTGGGGTCTGCTACCACAACAAATGAGGAGTTATGAAGCTTTTACATCAGGTTCCGTGGCAGTCGCACCAAAAAGGTTCATGGCGATCTTCACCCAATCATCAACATGAAACCAAAGCTCATCAACCGTCATTAAATACACACTGGCCAGAGTGCCCACTGCGGAGCGGCCATAGAAGCGCTCAACCAACAAAACAGTGAAACGTGCCCTGCGATGACATGTGGGAATTGTGATGTAGAACTATGAGACACAAAAGCACTTTGGGCAGGCAAAGGAAGCACCCAAAATAGACCAGTGTGGTGCAGTGTATTACCTCACCCCCACTCAGATCAGCAAATGTGTTCATCACAATCATGCATCCTAAGCCTTGCTGACATTCCCCGCTCTGCTAAGCTAGCGGCTAACAGTTCTCCCAGCCACTTGCATGCTGGAGAGTCAGCAGCACAGACGCAAATTGTAGGCCTATGACATGACACTTTCAATTTTTTAAAAGACCCTATTACAGTGAACCATGTAGTTCTAAAAATACCCCTGCCTAAGCCCTTTCTGCCGAGCTAAATTAAGCCTTAGGCCCAGGAGGGGTGGTGGTAGGCAGTGATAAGACAAGTCAGCCATCAGCCATGGTGATGTCTTGTTGGGTGATGCTGATGATGGCTGGAGCCATAATTCCCCAGCACTTGGCCTAGTCATGGAATAGCAGAGGGAGGCTTGCAGATTTCACAGGAGAGCTGGAGACAGATGTAGCCGGACATAATGGGGGTTGAAAAGAGGGGGGTGGAGGGGCAAACTCATGGTCACAGCTGCAACCTCGCCAGAGGATTGGAGGCGCGCTTCTAATGAAGGGCTGTAATCAAGTCGCTCATGCTAACCTCCCACACCCAGTGAGGCTGACTTGCCAAAATGCCTCTCTCATGACAGAGGGTTTAGTATGCTTGAAGAAGAAAACAATAAGGGGAAGAACAGTCTATGTAATGCACAAGAAAGAATGACGTATTTAACAACCAATCTGTTCTGCATTTCACTATGTAACATATCAGTATTTTGTGCAGTACACAAGTTAAACCAGATGTCACACTAACGCGGAGCCTGTGAAAGGTGTGAAAAAAAAAAAGATCAAACCCGCCAGGTGAACAAAAGCTGGTATTTGCCTGCAGGCACAAGCCTACATTTACAATATATCATTATTATTATTCATACTAAATGTATTTTAACGTACACAATATTTTCATTGCGAAAATGTCAATGGGTAACATCTGGATCCTACCGTTCACCAAAGATCTAAACTGTTTGGTCAGGCAAAGGCAATTTTCAGCAGTGCGAGGTGGCGAGTGAACAACAGAAGTGGCACACTCGCTAGGGAGGCATTTGTTGATGAGACATCTGTTGGGCCGTGACTTCCTCCCCTCCGAGACAGCTTTCAGTAGACCAAGGCCATGACTCAGGTCTGCACCAGCTGCTGGGCCATGACTAGATCCATCTCACATTTTTCCCTGCGACTGCTATCGCAGTCAGTGGTGCAAAGACACGATTTCCATCAAATACAGAAGTAAATGCAGTTGAAAGAGGTTCTGATTGTGGCTTGGACTTTTGGGGCTTCACAGACATGGACCACCAGATGGATTATAATGTTTTACGAACACAGACATTCAATTCAATTGGAAAGATATGTGGTTGAGTCTGTCTTGGGTACACTGCCCTGATGTCCACCAGAAGAAGGCTTACGGACGTCTGCTCTGAACATGGGCATGCAGTCCTCATGATGATGTAATTGAATAAAGTACTAGTGCTACTGTAGATTAATCCTGTAAACACATATCTGTGCTGATTCGTTCTCTTGCTGGCTTCGTGAGACCATGATCTTGCAGCAGTGCAGAGTTTTGCTGTCTTTTGAAATCACCATTAAAAGCAGTGCATGATAACACATCTGCTCGTAGAGGAGAAGTGGGGGTAGGGAGGGCATTATTCTCCTTGTCATCTGAGACAGCATTCCTATATTAGACATGCTAAACCAGATCACTGCAGAACATTAAGCCTGACAGCAGGGCTTTAATATTTGATGCGCTCTGCTACCATGGCATAAACCACCAAACTGCTGTAGCACCGGCTAAACTGACAATTCTCTAATATATTTTTCAAAAGTCGACCTTGCATCACATGAAAGTGGAGAAAAGTTCATCACTTTTATTGCGAGAGGAGATGGGTTAGTCAGCAGGGAGGAGAAATGTACAATTTTCACTGGTGCTTTCAACAGGTGGCCCTGGATACACGACAAAATCTGCCAAGAAGACTTTCTCCCCAGACGCCGAGGGTTTCAACTTCAGGGAAAATACCATAATGGCTGTCTAACACATATGTGGAGCCGACCTAGCACACAGACAGTAAACTCATTACAGTCTTGGTGGCAAGCCATAAGACATATGGGCCTACCAGTGGGCCTGTCATGGTTCTTCGACAGTGGAGCAGGTAAACTTGTTAACTTTGACATCCACATGACCCCAGAGAAAAGGAGGGAGAGGGAGGGAAGTGTCACAGACTCTGGTAAGGCATACCTACTTACTAGATCATAGTAAGACAAAGGCGCTGTCCAAAGGTCTGTTTTTAGTGCTAATTAAAATAGACCCAGGTTCTGTAAGACCAAAGCCCGTCTGAATGCCTTCTGTGCTTAAATTAGACAAATCAGGATCCACTTGAGTCTGAAAGAGATTGTATTAGGCACTGCAGCACATTAGAAGAACTGTGAAGCAAAAGCTAAAAATCGACACATACTATAGAGGTCACTCCAGCAATTGTAACTAGTGTAATCTGTTTACATGTACATAAACTGCTGCAGCCTTCAGTAAATGACAATGAGCTGCAGAACAAGAAATCTTTGTGATTGCATAGCAGAGACTGAGATTTTATTGGGTCCATTTCCTCTTTATAAAGTTCATGTAAGAATTTACAGCCCCACGAGAACAAATTCTCTCATCAAACAGTCTGCAGCATATTGAGTACATGCAATCATGTGGGTTTGAATCTGGTCTTTGACCTTCCGACTGTTATATACCATGCAGATTTGCTGTCTTGCTACCCAATTGGAAAGCTCTTCGTGGATTTACTGCCTCGGCCTCCACAAACAAATCCACTGATTACTATTCAGATTAAATGAATTTGGTACAAAATGTTGCCATTATAAATTCTGTTGTGAACGTACTGTAGCTACTGCCATCCTCAATTTTTTTCTGGGGGTGAAGAGTTGGTGAGGAGAGGCGCCCACCTCCCGTTCTGCTTTATATTTTAAACTTCATTCACACTCAGAAAACCAAACCCCTCTACAGAGCATGGCATGTATTAAGCCTGCTTCGAGGGGTTAAAACCTCCCAGTGTCAGGCCATGCCCACACTAAGCCGGCAAAATCTGAAAACGCACCTTTTTTTTTCTACCTTTATTTTGGCAGATTTTTTTTCCCCACCAAAAAATTGCACAGCTTGATCATGCGCTACAGATTTGTTACAGATTTTAAAAACCCGTGTTTGGACATTGAGAATTATGCATGCACAGACACAGTGAGGAACTGTGTAGCAATAAGGATAAGAAGCCAACTTTCTATCACCGCTAGCTCTTTCTGTGACTGCTCGTTTTGAACACCAACAGAGCGATTACACAATACAGGTTTCATGTACAACAGAAAAATTCTTTCACTAGAATAAAATACATTGTGTTGATTAAAGAAGTCTACTCTTGACCTTGGGATCATCATGCCTGACCAAACAATCACATCCTAGCTTTTCCTGAGCTTTCAACCACATCTGCGGCACGCATATGTGCAAATTTGTGGCATTCAGCTTTTTTTTACATTCCTATTTTAAATATTATTATTATATTATTTTGGTACGAATGAAAATTACGAGCTTCAGATCTGTCCTACACATCAAATATGGAAAATCTCTACAAAAAAATAATAAATAAATAATAAAAATGACTGAAACAGATGTAGGACAAAAATAATAATACAACTCTGTTCACTTCAATTCATGTCATCATCATCATCATATCATGGTCTGCCAATTTACGGAGAAGTCTTGTAGCTTTTATAGTCTTTTTCATTTTTATTGGTATGTTTTGGCCCAGCAAACTCATACAGTCCTGTAGCTGTCAGGACAATGCTCTCACTCTGCCTCAAGCTCTCTATGCTGATTACTGTCCCAAAGCTCCCTCTGTTGTGGCCGACAGTATAATCGTCACATCATCTTGACCTTTTTTTCCCTTTTATTAGTACTGTACTGCTTTGGTTTAGGGAAACATTTTTGGTGTTTTAACTTTATGTTGAACTGTACAGAGCTGCTCTGATGACACGTCATAATAATAATGATGTGACTACCGACAGAATTAAATTGGTAATGTTTTTCTCTGCCAATTTTCGAAGGCAGGACTGGTCTCCTTCTCGCTCTTTCATACAATTTTTGTGAATTAAATTAACTAAGGGAAACACAGACTTACAGAGCAACTTTAGAAGCATTGATTATTCTGGTTTAAAATGACTATTGGCTAGGGTGATGTAATCCACAAAATCTACTCGTAAAATGGGTAATCAGACAATTTGACACAAAGCTGATATTGAATCTGATTTTTAGTACTGTGTGAAAGTGGGCACTTGTCTTTAGTGTGAACATGGCCTCATGGCTGGCTCACACCCCCTGTCTCTGACAGCCACATCAGCCAATTGTCAAGAGCAGCTGATGTGTCCTTTACCCCATGCATCCATCAGCACATACACACACACACACACAACACTGGTGCTCGTAGGGATTTGTGCAAATTCACAAGAAGACCCCTGGCTAACGCCTCAATAATCTCTCACACAGCTCTATAAAAAGACATGACTGTTAGCAATATGCTTATGGCCGCCTCCGCATGTCTAAAGGAGGCTTGTTGTCACATTACATACAGCGACTTGTGCCATCCAGTGTTTACCAAAGGCCAAATGAGAGGCGAGGAGAACATGACAAATCACCCAAAACACTGAACAATAGTCTGCTGGGCCTCACGTATAAAAAGCTTTTACCTGATCAGATGTGGCTAACCTCACGTGGATCCAACTATACAAAAAACGAGCATTAAGCACATCATAACAGTGTTATTTATATCATGAGTGAAACATTTACCTGTAAATGACACAGTCTGAACTGCCCTACATAACCAGCACTAACAAGGAAGTGTGAACTTTCTGTTCCCTCTCTCGCTTGCATGGTCAATAGGTTGCACATGAGGTGAACAAGGGAGGAGATTTGCACAGCAGTCCCGTCCCCAGCGAAACTCTTGACTGGAGACACTGAAGACTGCAAAGACGACCCCAAATCCTCATAACATCATACTTTCACTATCTGACATCAGTTTGACACTGCTTACTCAGCATGATCTCAAGACGAGCAAACTATTCTGCAAAACAAATGTGTGAGAAATGATTTCATCCGATCCACACTCTTCTTCTGTGCACCTCCGAGTAGAAGAAGTCAGAAGCTACTATAAATTGGTTTAAATAACATCCAGGTGCGATGTCATGATAAGAGATTGAATGTTTTTTTTAAAAATATATCTTTACAAATGGCAAAGTTTAGCAGTGAAAACACGGGTCTGTTGCCTCTCACTCATGCGCTATACACACAAGAGATGACATCATGTTGGGTCAGCTTGGGTTTTTGGTGCTCAGCTTGCTATCTGCATCTGCCATTTCGAGCGCGTCATGTTAGCCTACATTTACTTTCATAACGCTGGTTACTTAACCAAGCAATGCCATGCATGCAGGTGGTGAGCTGTTGTAGCATTTATATGGAATCATACATACATCTATATAAACACACGCACGCACGCACAGATGTGTATTTGCATTAAATGAACGCAAGCCTATGATACAATCGTAATCGTCAAAAAACAAGAGTGTCAATCGCGCGGGTAATGCTCGATTTGTTAACGAGTGCGGAGACGTAGTACATGTAGTAAAATGTGGTACGGGTCATGTGTAGTGGACGTTTACACCGTCTCTACCGGGAGCCATTGTGACTGTGCGTTGATAGTAAAAATCTCACTCACAACAATGTAGGATGCAATGGAAGATACCACAGTCATTTTAGATGTGACACACTCGCGCAGACTGGCCCACATTGCGTGACAATGCTAAAATAACACCTAAGATAAGTTTACATAGCGTCCAGCCGCCTGGTCGCCACTAACCCTCCCTCTTCTCAACTGTACACTTCATTAGCTACAACCTGTCATCCGTTTTTTCTTTTTTTTTCCGCTCTCCATACTCACCCCCTGAGGGACAAACCAAACAGCAAAGCGTCTTCCCCGTCAGTTCACAACGTAAGTCTCCAAAATATCAGCGTAGATTTGAAGCAGGTGCAGAAACACATCAATCAACAAACATGCACTTCGCTCCAAGAAGACGTTTAAAAAGCAAACCTACGCACTTAACCCCGGCGAGCTGATGCTGCTCTCTGTACTCACCACCTCTGAGTGGAGTGGCGTTGAAAGAAACAAGCCGAACAACGTCGAAAACAGGCGATGCTGGTCATTTACAACTTCAGGTGCAACCCATAAGCACCGCCGCTTATTTGTATCCACTTTTACTGGTGTTTTTCTCTTTGGCGTTTAGCTACAATAGCTTTAGCCGTTGAGACAAGAGGAAGTGTCATTTCAGCTCGAGAGCGCGAGGCTAGCACGAGCTGTTAACCGTTAATGGGGAGGTGGTAGTGGGGGGGGGGCAAACAACAGTGTAAGCGACACAACAACAGAGAGAAAAAACCCGCTCACCTTTGGCCAAACTCGTCGTCGCTGGAAAGCGCACTCACTCCAGGAGCATTTATTCCGACTCTGAAGATGTCGGTGTGACTTTGCGAAGTGCTGTCAGTTGGTCTGGACTTCCTGAATGACGGAGCAGCAGGAGCACAACCCCTCGCTCGTGTTTGACAGTTAGTTTGACAGACAAGCGGAAATAAAGTTGTCTCGTGTCTCGTGCGTCCGCTGATGAACGTGCGTTTTCCAGGTCTACTTACTACAAAATAAACACCTACAATTAATTCCTTTGCACGTATCTTGTGGTTAATTGATTTCACCACATCAAATTAAAAAAATGGAGAGAAAAAAATCTTCCTCGCGATGCTGCTTTAAATAACAAGTGCTAATGTAAAAGTAAACGACCAACAATGATACACCTTATTTCCTTTGCAAATCATTAAAGATGCATGGACTGTGTCATCCCGATTCTGTTGCAACTTCAGGGTCTGTAATCCACCTCGTCTCCTGAATGTAGTCAGTGCAATGCTGCCACCAGCTGTTAGACTTTTGAAGTTCAGCTGTAACTCAAAATAATGTATGTTCATCAGTCTCAGGGATTATTTTTTAAGAAATCATAAACTATAACCAATATATCTTTTTCACAGTAGCCATTTTGACATGAAATAGTAGGGTCAACACAGGTGTTTCCAAGGATACTGATTAAGGTTCCATTCCACTTATTTGTATGCAGAGACTGTTCAGTGAAACAACATGCATTACAGCAGCATCCAGACTCTGTTTATACTGAATGGAACCAAACCTTAATTAGGCCCATTGGCAACACCTGTGTTTACCCTACCAGTTTATGTCAAAATTGTGCTATTCTATTATAGACAAAGGTGACTCATTTGTAAAAAGAAATAAATAATAATTCACTTAAAGAGAGTTATCAGGTTGGGAAACAATTTTATTTGTGCAACTTTAGAGCATCACATTGTCTGTATAAAGGCAAATAATAGAAGTAAGAATAGTAAGAATTTGAATCTTATAGGCAACTGAATACCTCATTGTAAAATGTAACCACTGAATCAGATGAAAAAACATGTGTCCAATGTTCAAACTACCCAAATTCAATAAGTCAAATACTGATGTAAAACTTTAAGTCAGTTCTAAAAGTAATGTTGTTCAAATTAGACTGAAACAAACTGAAGTAGCTGGCTGCTCCTCTTCCAAGTTATGTTTTGTCAGTCAAGTAATTCAAAGGTAGAATCTGACTAAATTAAAAGTATCCTTGATAGTCGTGTGCATGATACCTTTCAATCTGTGCTTGTTTGTGTCGCTATAATGCTACTTCAGTCCTGTACATGTCTTTCTAGATTTTGAAAGACCACATATAGATTTAACCCTTACAAACTGTTTATATTCAATGTCTTCACAGTATGGTCCACGTCAATTTTGATTTTTGTTTTGCCAAATTTTAACTATAGATCTATTTAGAATGCATAAATAGCCTATCTGAGATTAATAAATTAATTATTAATTATGATTATGGTTTTATTATTTAGATAACATGAGGGTGTATTTTCTAGGTTCTACACCACTTGTGTTTGGCAAAAAAAAACAAAAACAAAAAAAAAACACACACACACACACACACATATATATATCACACTATATCATGTCCTGATATAGTGTCATAATGATTTAAATATATTTTATTGATACTGAAAATGGCAAGAACATTCTGGAACTAATATATCCACGTATAACCATTGCAGCCATACAAAGTGATTCTGATTTGTCTATTTTTAGATTATGTTGTTAAATTGCAGGTGCAAGTGTCTGTGTCGAGGCACCCTCTGACCTCTATATGACCTTTGCTCACCATATATAACCACTCCTATGCTGTTGAACTATTTCACTGTTTCAAGGTTCCGCCATGACCCTTCAAAGAGCATCAGGTGCCTGTTGTGTGTAGAATGACCTGCACAGGCTTTCAAATGTACCAGGCTGTTATTGCCGATGATTATGTTTTTCATTGTTTGTTGTTAGAAAGCAGTATTGATATAAAGGACATAGTTGTGTTGAAATCGTAATGCCATAATGCATGTATATGAGGTACGTGGTAACTGCCGTTATGATATGCTGTACGACTTTGCTTCCTTAAAGGCAATATGCTTTAAAAATACGTGACCTAGAGAT
This sequence comes from Nibea albiflora, assembly GCA_014281875.1. NCBI lineage: Eukaryota > Metazoa > Chordata > Actinopteri > Sciaenidae > Nibea > Nibea albiflora. The sequence continues at coordinate 14,062,520 of CM024801.1, forward strand.
TAAGACAAAACTCTGACCTTACTAACACTGTCTCTGACATTAGTTTGTTGCAGCTGTTTCTACGGTGTTGCAGGTTGCACAGTATATTGTCTATCTTATGTTGTAGTGAATCATTACAAATGTAAGATTATGATAAATTATAGCAAGAATTGAACAGATTATTGGAATTTATTATTAAGAGGGTGGTTGTGTGTGATTGGGGTCTTCAGATAGAATCAACAACAGAAAAAAAACAAAGACTGGCTGTAAAAATCAGCTTTACTATTATGAATATCCACTGTGAAAAGAGATTTTGTTGAAGGGATGCTAATTTCATGTGACTTTACAATTGGACCTTAATGTTGTCATACCAACACAGCAAGCTTAAGTTGGTATCTGTTTGTCTGGGTTTTTCATGGCACAGTGAGACTTGCAGTGAGCATTAGTGTACACACAGTATAAAGGTCGGAGAAAGGTAGTTAAATACAGGAAAAAAACGCGGGGTTGAAAAAAATCCTCGAGTGTAGAAAAACTAAATGCACAGCGAGCCAAAACAAAGACACCGATGCCCCGAAATATGCCTGTTTAAATACTTTAGTGTATAGTTTAATGGGCACTAAAACGTACACTCTGATTATTGACTGGAATTATTTCTCTATAACAATATGAATTTTTATTGTTTGAATAAAAATATTTTCACACATTACACGTTAATATTACAGACATTGCATACAGGCAGAAGGTGAGACAGCTTGATACTCCGAGGTCCTGCCAGTTGTAGGCGCTGTTCCAAGCAAGCTGCAAAACACAAATCGATTGTTTATTTTGTGTTTGTTTACATTTTGCAAGCGAACAAATGGCTTCGACTTTGTTATCACCCATGGTGGATTATTACAACGACGAAGAAGAACTTGACAGCGTCGATGACGACGATGATCGAAGTTTCAGGGGGAGAGATTCAGAAGAAGGTAAACGTTAGACCAGCTGAAGCTCCGGCTCGGTCTACTTGTTGGGGAAAGAGACGGAAACGCGCGATTGTGGTGTAAATTCAGCTAATATTTTGATTGCAACGTTTAAAGTAATCTACCACTTAAGCAGAAGTGGGAAGAGATGTCTCATTCAGTTGTGATGTGAACTTCTTTAGTCCACATTTTGACCGCCACAGCCACACGTACTTAGCTTGTTAGCTACATCGGAAGTTAGCTCCCCGATTACCGCCAGTCAAGAAACATTTCAGAAGCAGGTGATTTTAACTCGCTAAATCGCTCACAGTGAGTGAACCGTCTCCGTGCCCAGTGAAATTTGAGCCCACTCCAAACGATTGTGTAATAACCTCACGTTTGTTTACATGCTAACTAGCTAGCACGTCAACACTAACGTTACGCGTTAACCACATAAACGGTCAGACCGCTTTTTACGTTGTCTCATCGCCAACGAAACGTATCTGCAACACTTAACAGTTAAGGCAACTTTTTTTAAAATACGTCTCAGCCCAGCGGACTACCGCTCAATGAATATTACAAACACGGCGTCAATTAGCCAACTAGCTGCGTAACGTTAGCTTCGAGCATTGACAGGTCGGCAGGCAGGCGAAACCCTGCGTGCTGTGTCCACTGCACTGCCCTTTTCACACTATCTAGTGAGGCAGGACGGGTTGCAGTGAAAGAGAAAGAAAGACAAGAGGAAAGCAAGGCGATGACAGCACTACAAGGTTAGCTAGTTTTCCTGACATTGACTTCCAAAACGAAGAGCTGGACTTTGTTTTTTCCTCCCCCGGTCGCGTTGACGGTGTTCTGCCTAACTACGTGAGCTAGAATCGGGTTACTCTCTAAACAGTGTACTAGCTAACTTGAGCTAGCACGTTAATGCTAACCGAAAATGAAAGCTGCTGTGTCAGCTTAACACGACCGGGCCTTACCCTTCTCCTGTGTCGGGTTCTGAAGGTAACACCGTCTGACCCGGGTCAGCCGGGTGCTTAGAAACTTGGCTCCCAAGTTTGCCACATCGCACTTGTCTAAACATGTTAGCTTTGCCTGCAGAGAGTTGCCGTCGGGCTGACAGCACGACCAAGTTAGCCGGGGTCCCGTTTCTGATTAATCCTACCATGCGGCAAATGCTTGACACTCAAAGTAATAGCTGCATTTTTTTTAATCGCTAGTTCATTTTTATGTTATTGGATTAAATTTTCAAGCCTGTAGGTTTGTCTACCTGAACTTTTAGGCTGATGTCGATCCGAGAACATAGAGCGTATGATCTGGCAGTCTGGATTTCCAAGGTTTACTAATCTACCAAACCGGAGGGCATTCCCAAGCAGGGTGTTCACCATTACCTTACCAGTGCCACGCACGTCTTTTGATCCTCTGAAACCTCTGCTGTCTGTCCGTGGGCTCAACTTAATTGCATCAAGTTTGTGTTGGAAAAGCTTTTTTAAAAACTATTTCAGCATGCTGAAATAAGTATTCCAGTTGAACTGTTTTGAAGTCTGAGTCCATTCTCTTTCTGTCATGCCTCTTTTTCCAGACACTGAAGATGCCAGTGAGACAGATCTTGCCAAGCATGACGACGATGACTATGTTGAAATCAAAGAGCAGTGAGTGTTTTGCCAACCACGACTCAGCTGTTTTCTAACCTTTGATTAAAAACCAGTTAAAGGTGAAAGCTTTGAACGGTTGCCGTCTTAAAAGCAAATGTGATATTAGCTCCTGTTTATTTCATCGCAGAATGTACCAAGACAAACTGGCCTCTCTGAAAAGACAGCTGCAACAATTACAAGAAGGTAATCTCCTTTTTTTTTTTTTTTTTTTTTGTCGCCCTGTGTCTGAAGTGTGAATGATTGTACTGTTCTTCATCTCATGGGATGTAATTTGTGTGAGCGTGGGGATAAAAGGACAAGCCAGATCCTGACCGGTTACTCACGGCGGTGGTGAGGGATTACGTCATCTGGCCATGAAGGCTATGAAGTTTTAAAGTGCAGCCTCTGTCTCTGGCCAAAAAGAGAAATCAGCTGAGAAACATAACTGCTGACAAGCAGCCTCCCACCATAAATGGTCCATTTTGAATCATCAAGCCTGTCTGCTGTCTACTGATACAAGTGGTTTCTGAACAGCTGGCAGGGCAATAACAGCATCAGCTGTCTCATGAGCTCTCTAACGCTCGGACGTGTGGAAATTGTGAAGTGACAAGCTGTGGGCCCTTTATAAATCCAAATGTAGGCGCAATGTCAGTGTAATCTAGTCTAGACTGTAGGTGGATGATGGGAGTAACAGGTCAAGGATGCCAAAAATGTACCTGTGTGTTGGCGGGGAATATTGATGATGTATAATTAAGCAGCGTGTATTAGGGTTTTTAATAATTTCAGAATTGACTTGCAAATGTCAAAGTCATACCTGGATAAATCAAAAGTTGTGTTTTCCACAGATGTTCCCTTTTTCTTAAACGCCGCATTCTCTTTGCAGGTACGCTGCAGGAGTATCAGAAAAGGATGAAGAAGCTGGACCAGCAGTACAAAGAGAGACTCCGAAATGCAGGCAAGTTGTGCAAGATTTAAAGACTCGCTACTGATGCATTCGCACCAACTGCGTTTGTAGTGGTTTATTAACAACACATTGGAGGGCTTCCTGCTTAGTTTGTTTGGCCACGGGAAGGGAACACTGGCATTAATCAGACCTTTGGGGTGAGAACTAGGAAAAGGAAACATGTCCAGATGCGACGTGTCCTTACTAATTTTAGAATCAGGCCAAACTGCTCAAGCCGTTCTGCTATCCAGTTTCCCACAGGGCTGCTATCAAAAGGTTTGTCATGAGCTTGTTTCAAAATCATCGCAGTAGTATTTTGGGTTGTGTTGTGATTGGTTGTAGTCGTGTCTTTTTCTTGTTCTGTCTGTTCACATTGAAACTTTGTAATGCTGCCTTTCTTTCTTTTTTTTGTCATTTGTTTTGAGGATGAAGCTGTCGTGTTTAAACAAAAGTAAATTAAAATTGGAAACGACATTGAACTGCTGTTTGTTGCACATGAGCAATGATGTTTTTCTTTCCCTTCACAGATCTGTTTCTCCAGCTTGAGGTGCGTATAATTCATCTTGCCGCCTGACTGAAGTACTTCATACAGAATTGGCCTTTTATGTTTTTTTGTTTTTTTTAGTATTACAAGGAACACATCTTTCCTTTTTTTCCATCATTTATGTCTCTCAACCCTTTGCAGACAGAACAGGTGGAGAGGAACTACATCAAGGAGAAGAAGGCAGCGGTGAAGGAGTTTGATGATAAAAAAGTTGAACTGAAGGAAAACCTAATTGCAGAACTGGAGGAGAAGAAGAAGATGATTGAGAATGAAAAATTAACAATGGAGCTGACAGGCGGTAAGGGACCCGAAACCACTTTATTAATTAGAGACTTAGCAGAAGGGACAGAATATGCTTTTTTTCCCCGCTCGCCCTCTTCTCTACAAATCTTAATATTAAGTTGTCAGGTTAAATTATACTTTCAGATGCCGTCTTTTGTTTTAGTTTTACACTATTTGGATGTTTGATCTCATCATTTCTTTCGTGCTAGACTCAATGGAGGTAAAGCCCATCATGACTAGGAAGCTGAGGAGACGACCCAACGATCCAGTCCCAATACCAGACAAACGGAGAAAACCTGCACCAGATATCCTTCACATAGAGGCGCCGTCACTGTCACTTTACATGAATCTGTTAGGAGTACTTTGTTCAGTATTATTTGTACTGGCAGTCTGTGCGTTCAGTCAGAGGTCAGTGTCTGCTGCATGAGTGTTCCTCAGCTAAGTTTGCATTCCTTAACTCTTCAAACCTCAGCTAAATTATTTGTTAACAGATGAACAGATAATGGAAGATCTAAGAACACTTAATAAGGTAGGTGTTTCCTTTTGTTGTCAATTATTTAGATATTATGCATGTTCTGCCGAATTATTATACTACTACTAATAATGATAACAATAATATTAATAATAATAATAATGTTCTATCTTCTCTTTTACAGCTTAAATCACCAAAACGACCAGGTACGTCATTGCTCATGACTTATAAAAAATTATCCCAAGTGAAATATACTTATTTGTTGTTTTTTGTTTGTTTGTTTTTGCTGAGTAAGATGAGTAGACCAACACCACTCTTGTGTCTGTCTGTAGCTTAGCTTAGCTTAGCTTAGTTCAGCTTAGCTAAAGACTTGGAAAAGCTAACCCGGCTTGCTAAAAAGACAACAAAGGCTGGACTATTTCTTGGCCAGGAGCAGTCACTTCCTGAAGTCTTGTCATAACCATGAGATTGACAGGCAACCGGCCAAGAATTACTCCGGCATATACACCCACCTCTCTCTCCAATAACACCACAACATGCTGGTGTAGAAAACTACAGATTAAACAAACAATAATATATTAATTATTGAGCTAAAAGGTGGATTTTGTTACCTGCTTCCAGTCTTTATGGTTCGCTAAGCTAACAGGCTGCTGCTGATGACAGAGTGGTGTCAAACTTCTCATCTCCCATTCCTCTCAGCACGAAGGCAGATAAACACATTTCCCCACAATGTCCCAGAACTGTTCCTTATAACATGAAATAACTTGCACTGACCTTTTGCTCGTACTCATCAGGTGTCTCTCCTTCTTCAGTGTCTCCCTCGTCTCCAGAGCATGTCCCGTCTGCTCCCATGGAGAACCCCTCGCAGCGTTACGAGGCGCGCATCGAGGAGGGGAAACTTTACTATGACAAAAGATGGTGAATTTTTTTAACCTTAAAATCTCAGTGTTGCTTTTGACATTGTGTCGTTTCCCACGTGGCCTGTCTTTGCGTCGCCACTAGATGGCCACATTGCCATAGATAGCAAGGCCACGGTGTTTGGTTATGGACATTTTATAACCACTTTAATGGCAGCCTCTTTTATCTACAGAAAGAGATATTTCTTAGGAGCCAGTGAATGAGTGCAAGTGCTTGAAACCACCATTTTAAAAAAAATACATATTCAGGGAAGGTGGCTGCAGTTGAACCAGTAGCGCATTCAGCGGTGATGCAGAGATAAAGCGAAAGAAAATCCCGGGACCGTGACTGGTCCCGGCTCTGATGCCCTTCTGTTGAAGAGCAGAGCTCTGCATCAGACGTGTGTCAGAACGGGAAAAGGCCATTTGAAGAGGGGTAAAAAAAATAAGAGAATTCTGTCTTATTAGCTGCCGATGTATAGACAGGAGAACACTGCGAGGAGTGAGCGGTGAGGTATGTGCACTTTTCCTTCAAGGCAAAGTCTCATTTATTTATTGCCAAAGAAGATGCCACCGCTGGAAAGCCTCCTCAAAGGGCCGCATGGAGAAACATGCGTCATTATTCTTCAGTGGGTCCTTAATGATCAAATGCTTTGGCTGTCAGTCTCTTTCCCTGGTTTGGCTCGGTCCTCTGACAGTTTTTTTTTTTTTTTTTTTTTTACACTTTCCAGTCCAATTACCTATTTAGTGCCATCTCAGTAGGAATGCTGTTAATCCATCTGGGTAAAATTACACATTATAAGCGCCTCTCCTGTCTGCACATATGCCTATCTGTCATACTCACCTTGAATGTTGAATTAATGCTGTTTGCTTTGTGTGTGTTTTCTATGCCGACAGGTACCACAAGAGCCAGGCCATCTACCTGGAGTCAAAGGACAACACAAAGATTAGCTGCGTCATCAGCTCAGTGGGGACCAATGAGGTGAGCTTTAGTCCTCATCCGGCTCCTGTCACATTTAGAGCTGTTTTTTTTTTTTTTACTGAAAAGACGAGGCTTGTTAATGTCCGACGTCAACAAATCCAATGGAAAAAGACATCAAACGTTGTCTGCGCAGGCAAAGCCCCATGTCCTTTATCTCTGCCACGGAGCTCCACTGTTGTCCAAAAACCATTAAAAACTCATCAATGAGCCACACCATTACACTGGGTGATGTGTTACTTCATTACCATGAACACACACACACACGCGGCTTTATTTCGACTCGGCGCCACGCGCGCAACCACGCTGCTATAAATTCTCATCAGACCGCTAAATGTATATTAATCCACAGCTGAAAGTAGTCTCCAATAAATGCATCACTTGCTCCTGTTGATTTAATTTGAAATAAAATATTTGCGACCCATTTTTAGAAGAATTATGTGTGCAATAATAAAAAAAACAAAATGGACTTGGATCCACAGCCGGCTCAGAAAGTCAGTCATTGTCAGTTTGAGTCTTTCTATGGGATTTGTTCATAAGAAGTAAATTACACAATGATACCAGTTTATCCCATTTAAATGTCGGTTGTGCAGCGGAGAGCCAGACAGTAGCACTTAGTTGAGTAGCAGAACAGGAAGAGACACCAGCCTGATTTATTTTTCTTGTGTTTTAACTGTTAATGAAGACTATCACTAAGATCACTGAAATAGTTGCAATTTGGCCCCCCATGAAGTGTAGCTATGGTAGCTAACAGCGTTTATATTGACATGTCTTACGGCTGCTTTGGATTGCATTATTTTCTGAACGATTTGTCTCTGTCGTCGTTCTCTCAGATTTGGGTGAGGAAGACTAGCGACAGTACGAAGATGAGGATCTACCTGGGACAGCTGCAGAGGGGAGCATTTGTCATCCGTCGACGGTCGGCTGCGTGAAACATTACTCCACCCATCCCAAACCCAACCCCCATCTGTTCAATTATCCATCCATCCATCCACCCGCTTGTTCATCCACCGTTTCCCCGTTAGGTGCATCTCAGTCGAGTTTGAAATGTGGCCTCCTTTTCCTCACCGTATACGCTACCCATAATGCAGCATGACCAATACACCCCATGCAAGTGCGGTGTAAGTGGTCATATACCTACCTGACTGTTTTCCAGCATTATTTGTCACTATGTGGCATGTGTGTGAAGGCGGTTAGAGGTCATACATTTTTTTTTTTTTTTTGTCTTGTGCTGTCAACACAAATCTTTTCTACGCCACCCAGTCTTATGTACGTGTATCATTAAGTTATTTTTCCTGAACAGCCTCATGTTTAAACCTTTCAAACTGGTCGTGTAACAGAGCAAGCACTGAAAAACAGATGAGGAATGTCACTGATGATCCCTTGACTTAATGAGTTAGTTTAGCTCCTTTTTTATATAGGAGCCATGTCATTTTCGAAAGAATACGCCTTTTGCACTGTCGTCAAGAAGTGGAGGCTGCTTGCTACACTGATGTTTAAAGGTCCTGATGTATGAAACCTTTCATCTGTTATTTGGAGAAAAGAAAAAGTATTTTGAGGTTTTTATGTTATCATTTGGCCGTTTTATGCGATCCTCTCCATATGTGAACGACCTGGATCAGTTCAACTGTATTTGCATTGTGGAGGATTATGTTGACTTTTGATTTGTACCGTGTCGCATTTTATTAAAATGTTTTCTGCGTTTTATTATTTTGATGAACGTGTTCATTGCTTTGATATTTCCAAAATACAAAATCAAGTCAGCTGACATTAAACTAGTAATGACGATACATAAGTTACACAGAGAATTTTCCCTTTAATTTTAAGTCATGCATCCATTATATCAACAAGACTAGGAGCTCTCTGAGGATGTACTTCACACGCCGTGGTGTTGATGTTAAGCAGGCATGTTCTTTCAGATTCACTGTATTAGTTTAGCTTGTTAGCATGCCAACATTTGCTAATTAGCACCAAGTAGAGCTGAGCCTGATGGGAAGTGTCATTACTATTTAGTCATGAGCCAAAAGATTGGAAAAGTAGAAATCTACTGAGGGGAATATCTGGCCCTTCAGCTAAATGCTCAACTATGTTTACTGGCTGGTTACTAACTTTGTGGTTTGGTCCTGAGCAGCTAGTAGACGGTGGATTTCTGCAGCTTTTTGAGAGAAAATTGCTGAAGCGTCCCACTGGAAACGAGTTTGCGAAGTGTTGAGCGATTGCTGTAACCTTGCAAGGCCGCTGGATGCTCACGAAGTTCACGTGAGAGTGCATCTCGCCAGGTTTCAAGCCATGCACTTGTGTCCGAAATTGAACCTGCCCTCTGATGAGCTACTGGTAGCTAGGTGTGGTTTTCAAATTCTCTGAGGGTCGCTGACACCTTTCACATAGGTATGTAATGTGCGTTCCACAATGTTCCACTGAGCCTCTGCAACACAGACAATGCATACTATCAACCTGACCAAGTCACACTCACACAGGTACTCTCTACCATCCCTCCAATTCACCAAACAGCTGAATTATTTGCTATTCAGCGCTGGTCTCCTGCCTTGTGTGTCCTATCACTTTAACTGGATGTCATGTTTCGCTCTGTCTGACTTAATGACACAGCCTGACAAGGAGGGCAATTACTGTTTTGCCATGCTGCACGAAAAGCAAGGCTCATCTCAAAAGGCTTGTTGTCCAGAATGCCGTCAGGTGTGATTGCTCAGTCTCTCGCAAAGGCTTAAAATGACCTGATAGTGAATGTGATGCCCGTCTGCTCCCTTTATTGCATATTGTTTAAGGCCAGAATAACACAACACTGAAGCACTTCATGTGAAATGTGTTGGCTTTAGTCGCGTATCCAACAACTGTGTTTCATCACAGTCAGCCCGTTTTAATTCACCTGGATTCAGACGCAGGGACGGAGTGGCCACAAGTGGATGGATTACAGAACAGGCCTTCTGCCGAGAACCTCCTTAATGAAGAAGGCAATTCTTTTAAAATACATTAAATACGTTGGAAAATATTTAAAACAGTTTTTCACCAGTTTTCAGTCCAGGATTTTTGGGGGCGGTCCTAAAGGGTGGCTCGATGACACGCCGAGGCCACCCTGAGCAGAGAGGTAGAGATGAATTCATCTCCCTCAGAGTGTCTCAAAGTTAGTCATGTCATTTTCTGAACTCATCTGACGCGTTTCAGTCACTTCAAAATTGCTGCTCGACTGCTCCCATGAGTTGGCATGGCTTCAGGGCATTCAGCAGAAATGCCCCCACAGTCCTGGAGCTGAGAACACTGCTCATTTTTACACAATTTTGACACCTAATATCATAAACCTGTCGATATTTTTAATCATTCAAATTCGGCCGGGTGGTTGATTAACACTTTCTTCTTACCTTACGTGAACTATAACATTTCTTGCTGGAAAATCAATTGACTAAATGTAAAACAGTGACAAAGAGAAGCAAACTGACAACGAAGAAATGGAAAAAAAATACCTGATTGAGATGCAAAACAATCACAAAGAGATGCACAATGACTACAAAGAGATAGAACGACAACAAAAAGACACAATAGAGCCCCCGCTGAAGTCATTTTGTGTTTGCTCTGTCTATATACTGAATGAATCGTGAGAGGCCTTCTTCTGTCCGTGTAGAGGGACACATTTTCTAATAACCCGTCCATGACTGTTTGGAGTTACGAATAGCTGCTATTTATTATGTCAGCCAAGGAAGTTATGTTGTCGGTGCGCCCGCAAACATTTCTGAACCCTCCTCTATTTGCTATCAATAGATTATCACGAATGTGAGCAGGTGCCTGAATGATTTCTCACAGCTGTTCAGAGTACTCCCACTTGACTTGACTGCCTTTCTTAAACACGCAGATTAAGCACATTTAAGTGGTGCGTCGATGAACCATTTCACTGCTTTATAATCTTCGCATTTAGCCACGCAGCAGGCCTCTCTCTCCCCCTCTCCCTTCCTCCACACCCATGTCTTCCAAATGATCCATTTGTTGCTCTTTGGGACTGTGGCAGTCCCGAGCTTTCACCACAGGTGGCTGTTTATACTGCCTTGAATCAATATGGTGAGTAAGCCAAGGTATAGGAAGAGAAGCACTTGAGCATGTAGGCTGTTCTCCGGTGATGAATCAATATCTTTTCCTCACGCACCATGTCTGTTCGCCAGAGCGTGTAAGACACCTGCAGACACCCGCCACCGTGCAAAACAAAAGGAAGTTCTCCAGCCTTCCATGACCAGAAGTCGTTACCTGCGGTTTGGGTTTGTTGGTAAGTCTCGCCGGAGCTGTTATATTCTTTGGTGGTTATTGCTCGTGTGCATAAAAAGTCACCCTGGGCATCCAGAAAAAAAATCCCCTTCGCAATCTCCCACAAACCCCCAGTTCCGGCACAGTATTCCCTCTTTCATCCTCTTCCCCCTAAATTGAACATTCGCTCCACTACATGTTAGCGCTTGCATGGCTACAGGGTGGAGAGCTGCATCCCACTCTGCGCTATCTGGTGGCTACCGAGTAGGATGCAGGCGGACTAAGATTTGCCTTCCGGGGATCTGAAGAGAGGATGGTAGCTCTTCGACAACCCTGCTAGGCCCTGTGAATGTGTGTGTGTGTGCGCCTCTTCCTCCAGTTTATCACTCTCCAACAGGTCTGCTCTGGAAGAGGAATTCATTTACAGCACAAGCTCCACATTTGACTCTTGATATTTGACCCCAGGTTATGGAGAAGAGTTGCAGTCTCACTGGGCCATTTGGAAATATTGATCATTTTAAACATTCATGTACTTGAGCAGCAACTGTTCATTACAAAACCAGGTCACCGCATCAGTTATTTATGCACTCAGCAGTATTCGGTTTAGCTTCCACATTTGATTTTGCACACTAAGACAGCATAACATAAAGTGGGACAAAGTTAAATAAATGATCTGTCTCGGAGGCCAGTGTGGGAGTGAGTATACTGTATTTTAAATTATACGTTTGTGATAAATATGATTTTATTTATGCCAGAACCGCTGCTGTCCACGTCCGGGTCCAATTTCAAACAGACAGAGCTTAACGCCATTTACCATCTTATGTTAGTAGAACACATTATTTGTTGTTTGAAGCATGAATCTGGTGTACCGATGTCATATTAAAACCATTGTTTGGAAGCAGTGTGATTCCCGCTCCTTTTAGAGAAAGGAAAAGTTAAGCTTATAAAAAATAACCTCCTCTCTGTGTGCTTTTTCTTTCTTTCTCAACCCTTCTGCTAATTCAAAGAGAATTACCTAATGGTGATGGTTTCCTTTATGCGACGTCTATGTTTAGCTCCCCCATCACTCAAAACGCGTCTTGCAGCCTTTTCCCACCGTTTTAAGGGACACAGTGTTATCACAGCTCACTTTTAGATTTGAGGGCTGTTAAACACACCACGTGATGTCTGATTTTCCAAACAATTACTGAATTGTGCAAAAACACTTAACGGTGAAGTAATCTGGCACTCTCCGTGCAAAGTGTACATTATTCCTGTGCCGCAATGCGCTTCTTAAAGTCTAGACAGGGTTATAATATCAGGCTACAAGAGCAGGAACTGAAAGCTATTGTCACAGCAGTGGATAGTTTTCTTTAGTAATACATATTCCCCACGTTACTAAAGAAGTTTGCAAAGAATAAAAGGGCAAATCTGCATACGTGTTACTGCAAGGGGCTATTCTGAATAATTTACTTTTATAGCTGATACATTTTGGCACGGTGGTGGTGCACTGGTTAGCACTGCCGCCTCACTGAGTTTGTTCTCTCCCGGTACTCCGGCTTCCTTAATAGGTTACTTGTTTTTTAAAAAAATTGCCCGTAGGTGTGAGCATGAATGGCTGTTTGTCTCTATGTTCCCTGCTGACCACTTGTCCAGGGTGTACCCCACACCTCCCACCCAAAGTCAGCTGGGATAGGCTACAGCCCCACCGTGACCTTGATGAGGATAAGCGGTTACGGATAATGGATGGACGGAACCTGAATGCGTACTCCACCTACTCAGTTTCTTCATTCACTTCATTAAAAACCCATTGACCTGCTCTGCCTTATAACCTCACATATATATATAGCCATTTACCTATGGATGACTACTGCCCCATACATAGTTATCAAGCCTCGGATGATCTCTGGACATAACAGTTGTCGAGGCCAGTATGACCATGAACTCCTTGTTATATTGAGCAGGTGATTCCTATGAGGAATGGGAGGAGAATGGCAGGCAATTTCAAAGCAAAGATCCCCAAGAGGGAGTTTTTCACTGTCATTAGTGGCACTTGTGATGAAACTGTGAGCTACAAGGTGTAAGATGAGTGCAGACAGCCTCTCTTGGGCATCATCTTTTTTACACTTCAGGGACTGAGCCATGTGCTGTGCGAAAGGTAAGACAGCAGGAAAGATCTCGCTGGATGCCACAATCGGAATGGTTGCCATGCTGAGCAGATTCAGCATGGCAACCATTCCCGTGTTTACAGCCATGAATTATCAGACTGTCTTTAACCAATCAGCTTCCGTCGCTATAATTACCCAAAGAAGTGATAAAAGGCACAAAAGTATGTGACACAATCACAACACATCGTCCCGACATGAATAATTTAACAGGGGAGAGGATAACAAAGAGTTTAGGAATCAAAAGGAATCAGCATCGAGAGAATTCATTCATTCACAAGTGAATGAATTAATTCCCATGACATGTAGTTTGCATGAATATCAGCACTAATGGATGACTGGCATTTTGTGTCATTACACTGAAACTGCTGTTTAGAATGAGACACACTACTTGACAAGCTTTTAAGACCAGACAATCTAGGATGACCTCGGACTTTTGTTGCCTCAAGGTCAGTGAGTGTTTGGAGATTTATTGCCCTCATTGTAGCTATTGTCTGGATCTGAATTGACACCTCTGACACCAGTTTTTATTTTTATGTTCTTATCACGGCGCAGCCTCTGAAAACTGCGGGAATTCCACCGAGATTTTGCCGTTTCAACAAAGAGCACGTCCGCTAATATCCTCTCAGCTCTAAGCAGCAACCTTCACGCTGACTTTGGCGTCCAGTTGGAAAAGAGATCACTCTTCCGCTGATAACATCTGCTCCGATAAGAGGAAGATATCTAGTGAGCCAAGGTCCCCGAAGGAATCAAAACTTTGCTTCCTCTGTAACCTCTCTAGAGGAGTCTCAGCTTTCTGCATATTTCATTCAGTGTTAGGCGATAAAGAGAAACATGAGGGAAAGTTGGAGGGGGGGCTTTCATGGATTGAATGATGGACCAAGCAATCATCTGTAAATAGCTATTCAGAACAAGTCTGTCATGCAATTTCCGCATTCATGGAGCTCCTTCAGGTGTTCCATCATCACGGGAGAGGGCCCCTACCTTGAAAAGACAAATTGTGTCATGCCTTGTGGGGAGGCAGGCTGGCATATGGAAGATGTTGCTTACGTAAAATTCATCTCTCCTTCAACCCGTTCTGTATTTTTGGTGCAAAATAAGGTTCCTCCCTTTTCTGAGCCTCATGATGTGGATAAGACAGCTCCTGTAAGCATTTTTAGACTTTGGTTTTTGGATGGATTAAACCATCGAGATATGACATGTTACTATAGTTAAGTGAGCTTTAGAGGTGCTGGTAGGTAGATTTTGTTACCAGTGGAAAGAGCCGGGCATGCCGTTTCCACTCTAATGCCCAGTTTGAACTCACTGCTGCTGGCTGTAGCTTTGTCATCTTCTCATAGTAACTCTCACGACCTTTAGAAAGAAGTCAAACTAAATCCTGAAAAGTGGAATTCGTCCTTCACGTGAATTACAATTGGGCTATCCAGATGTGTGCACATCCATCAAGTGTGGTATCTCTGACACAAAATCTGACTTTGATGAACAGAGACACACACAACGGCGTAGATGTCTCAGAGCGCCACTTAAAACGGCTTGACTTCTCTGTCCTTGACACTTTTGTCAGAATTTCAATGTGTGAAGACGTAGTGGATCAGATATTGATATGTGTCCGTTTAACCAAAAAACATACAAGTTGAGGTTGTTTACGAGATCACACAAAGTTCAGTGGTTGTGAGTTGAAGTTTTGTTCTCACCATATTAGAAGTGACGGCTCCAAAGCCCAAAGACGATACTAGTCCAATCAAAATTTGGGCAATACAACCAGTCAGGACTAATGAGGTAGACACACCTTCATTTTTGAATTCATAAGTGAACACTAATCAACTGCAGCCCCAGCAACTGAGGAGAGCAGATTAAAAATGAACAAGATGGACGTGACTTAATGAACAACGTCATTGAGATTAGCCTCAGCAGTGTGCCATATTAAAAACGACTGTGATTGCATTGGGCTGATTATGATGTTATATTTTTAAGGTTGGGGAAAGGGTTGCTGTCCTTGCTCTTGCTCCTGTATTTTTCGCTCGTATTGACACAGTGAAGAGATGTACAATCAAGACAGATCAGTGTTCTCTCACAGTCGTGGCATCAGAAGTGAACTCCACACTGTGCGCGTACACATACATGATCTCAGATCAATAGCTGCTCAATAGGCAGTTAGAAGACGTGGTATTGAAATAAATCCAGCTCGTATCTTGGTCACAGCTCGATTTTTTAGGGGCGATACGCTTACTCAGTTTCTTGTTGACCAGGTTAGCATGAAGATGGGAAGCAGGGTGACAGCTAGCTTTGTTAAAAATATCTGGCAAAAATGTGTTCAATTTTTATGATAAAAAATGATTGGCAAATAAATAACATTTGGCTTCATGATCAAAGAAAGCTTTTATATCATGTCAGTACTGTCGGCCTGCGCAGGTAGCAGCTGCTTCACAGATAATCCGACAATTTAGCTGACGTCAAACAAAGCCTGCGTATGATTAGTCATAAAATCTGAAAAATGATGGCAGTTTACTAACAACAAAACAGGAGGATGCCGGGTGATAGCCTATAAAAACAGGAGTGTTGGCAGGTGTGACTATGGGTGTCATAGATGTTGAGCTCTTCTTCCCGGATGTTGCCAGAAAAATCAATTAGCTTACAGCGTGTGCAGAAACTGTCCTGACAACATTGTGGATAATTGCAGTATGATGAACTTATGACCCTCCACTTGTCTCACTGTTCCTTAAATGCTGCCTGCCCACCCACACCAGCATCTTGCTCCCTTCGAACGTTATTAGCCTCGACTGAGCTCGAGACATTATCGCCTCTTTATTGAGGGGGGGGAAAAAGAGGGAAAATGGACGTGATTAAAGCCCATTGATTGTGAGATGCCTTCACAAGGCATTGAGGAGCGCTCTGAGTGCCTGCTGATGCCTCATTTAGAGTGGTGAGGAGGGGATAATGGATTCCATCTTGCCGTTTCTGCCTTCTTTATGATTCGTGACAGAGCCGGGATGTCATCGGTTTAATGGCACCGCTGTCGGTCAGTTGTGACTCCTCCGTCCTGACTTCCATTCCCGCTGCTGTAGGAGCCTTTTCAGGGTTGTACTTTTGCTGACAACACAGCCAGTGAATTGGTAACAAAGACACAGACCCTGCTTCCAGAGAGTCTGGCTAATAAAAAAAAAAAAAAAGAAGAAGAAATGTGGGAGACCATGATATGATACCTCTGCTTCCATTTGCTTTATTAGAACTGAGTGCAAAATTACTGCCAATTAGAGTTTCCTAGACAACATACTGGCTATGCATAATAATAATATTCTTTGTCTCTCAGCCCCCGCTTTTGCACTCACTGTTTTTGCACTTGTCAGGAAATTGTTTTGCCTCTCCCCTGGCCTTTCAGAGGTAATTTTGTGAGCAGCTATGTCTGGGCTATTGAGAAAGGCAATTTGTTTCTTTCTTTGTGTGTTCTTGCATGTGCAGAGCAGTGAAACAGAAAAACGAACATGAAATCCCTGCATGGATTTCTGCGTGTAGCAGCAATGTTTGTTGAATCCTTGTTTTGCACTTTGCCTCTGTTAGCGAGCAGGGATGTTATTTCCGACATTGTTCCTGAAAGATCATTTCTGATGTGTAGTGAGTGTGGAGATGAAAAGCAGCAAGATGTCTCCCGTGAAGCACGAGTCTGGCAGCCGGCATGCTGTGCTAGAGATGCCGTGTCCCATGGAACACAACATCTGTTTCCATTAGGTCCGATTATAGCAACATCCCACCTCAGAATACATCAGCTGAGTTCAGGCGTTATAGGCGTCGCATGCTGATGACTTCACTTTCCATCTGCCGCGCTTTGAGTAATGGCAAAGGAAAATGTCCAATTCATTGGAGAGTGAAATGCAATCACATAACCTCTCACAGTGGAAGCACATCAAGCTGCAGCGCTTAATCAAAGATTTTTCCGAGGATTGCAACACGGGGGCTCAAAAAGCCTTAAGTTCTCTGTTTGAGGAGTTTACAGTTGTCTGGGAAAATGTTTACACACTTTACACACACACACTTATTTCCAACGCCGCTTGGCTGACAAAAAAAAAAAAAAAATACCAGAATCTGGATGAGGACACTTTGACTTGGCATTGCTCAAAAAGGGGTTTGGACAAATATACTGAACTAATTCTCCAACATTTTGTATTAATTCATTTGCAATTAGCAATTTTTTTGCTAAATCCTTCCCATGAAACAGCAATGCTGAAGTTTAGCCAGAAGTCTGGTACACGTCTATTCAATCCACTGCGTTGTATTATCTCACTGTGCGGAAGCAGGTCGTGCTCTTTATTGAATCTTTATGGAGTCTTTGACGACAGGTGCCAGCTAGAAAGGAGAACCTTCATCCGTGTTTTCATCATGAAAGGACTTAAATAAATAAATAATTTGAAAAAGGTGGATCATTTTATTAGCTGGAGCGTTTGCCCGATAAACTGTGGCTGTAACCTCTGAACATCATGATGGTTGTTCTTTTGTAGGACAAAATACACATTGTCCAGTTGTCTTTTTAATATCCATAAAACAGCATTATGGCCAGGCAAGGACAAAAATATCCACCGGTAGACCCCGGCCAGCTGCAGGCTTGAGAATATAACCACTGTGGCATTACGAACCCTGGCCAGAGGCTCTCTGTGGAGGTCTGATTGACTGAGGCAATGTTTAATGATGCTGGTGTGTAATGACGGTTGGCATGAAATGATGCTATTTATATGCAGCGGGAGCACTTACCTTGTGTTTATGGCACAAAGTGTCAGGGATATTTCTCTCCTCGACACTTTGTCTGCTACAACACAGGCGGCCGCGACAAAGACGCATTTGCGGGGAGAGTCCTCAAAGTTACGATCCAATCTAAAATACGATAATGCGATTATTCTGGAAATCAACTGAATTTCACGGGCAGTTTTTTTTTATTTTACAATGTCAAACGTCAACATTTAAGGCTGTGGGACTACAGTCATATCATTTCTGTCTGTAACTGCACAGCACATTTTCTTCCTTTCGAACAACGTGTAGATTAGCTGCCAAAAGGCCCGCCTGCAAACTTCTGTCTAATGACTTCATGTAGCATTTATTTGTTGTCAGATAAGGCTGGTGGTTAGCGAAGCTCATTTACATCAAAGCTATTCAAACAATTTACACCAGCCCATTCTCATACACACACGCGCGGTTAACGAGTTCATTTACAAGGCTAAAAAGGCACATTTCTTCCCACTTCTCCTAAAACTTTAGTGTTAAAAACACTAAAACAGCTGGAGTTAGGATCTGAATAGGGCATACATTTGCATAAAGGAATAGATGTGACACTCCCCCGGCTTACCCTGCATCGTAAGGGATCACACACGCACAAAAAAAACTGTAGCAAGGAACAGATAGCCTATTCTTCCTTTAGATATCGTGTAGCTGTAGCTGTTTATCTAGAGGCAGGAAAGATTCAAATCAGCCTCAAGACCCCCCGAGATAAAACGGCAGCCCTCATCTTGCACTCTAGTTCCTTTAAGCTTTGAGAAATGGAGGGAGAGAGCAATGCGAGTGCACGCAAAGCTATGAACGCATAAAGTTGGGATGCCAAGAAAGCATGCAAGACTGAATCGTGTTTCGGACATGATTGTGATGAGTGTAAAGGATGTTAATTTTCAGGAGAGAGGAAAGGAAAAAGGAAAGAGGAAGAAAGGGGGGAAAGGGATTTTAAGGTAGAGGTAACCGCACAATACTTTGGGTTGAGCTGTATCAAAAACTGCAGTTTAATCAGGAAACAAGAAATCAGATTGCAGTCACGTCAGGACAGCTGGCATTCTTAAAGAGTACTGTACGTCTTCTTGTAAAACTTCACTCCAGATGTCCAAAAAAAAAAAAAATGCTGGAACTCCACATCGTCTGTCATTAAGAGTAAAACAGTCTCACAAATAATAGATTCAGAAACACTAATAGTAGCTGGGTTGATTGCTCAGTCAGTGGTTTTCAATATAAATATGGGAGAAATGTAATATTATTAACCACTGTCATTGTCTTTGTGAGCATTTAACTCAATGCACTGCTGTGTCAGAATCTCACAGAGCCGCAGGCCGCAGACTCTCAGTCTTGTTTTGCGCCTTGTCTCTACATTAGCATGTGACAGTTGTTCTTGTTCGGGCAGTAAATGCCGTTTAATACTCCAATAACTAATTTCCTCACCTTCCTTGGCTCTTACCGGCCGAATGATAACACCGAACGATGAGGTGAGCCCGCACCACCGCCACCCGCGAGAATGTGCTGCGAGGAGCCACTGCAGCCGGTGTATCGATTCAAAGCTTGAATAGCTGCCTGACAGGAAGGAAGGATTTCTTCAGTCATGATAGAAAGGATGCAAATCAAGACCAGGTCCAATTGTGAAGCATTGACTGTAGCTTGCCTATTTTTTTTTATTTTTTTTCCCAGCAGCTTCATGAAAGTTGCATTAAAATGACTGGAAATCTGTAAAGATTTCAAGAAGAGAGGCAGTGAAATTCAGTGTCATATTGGAATTGAGGTTCATGGACTGGACCCCCCCCGTGAATGATACAAGCAATTGTTACGAGACAGTTAACAGCATCATCTCAGTCACAGTAGTGATTTGGAGATGCCAGTTCACAGATAAACTATCATGAAATCTGCACTGAAATCACTGGAATTTTATAATTTGAGTCTGAAAACACACACACACACACACACATATATATATATATGGAACATTTTTGAACCGCCTGTGTTAACTCACTAACAGAAAGACTTTGTGCGCCATGTCTGTTTTTACATGCTGAAGGTCACACAGCTTCAGAGAGCCTTTAAAAGGAAAAAGCTGCCATCAGACTCTATGAAAGACAGAAGGGTTAGATGTTATTGGACAACGAGGTATAAGTCCGCTCTCCATAAACGTGTTTACGGCGAACGCGCGCCCGCTCACCGCGCACTCCACCTTGTAAAAGCTCACAGCGTTTGTTGTGCTTTCCTCCAGAAGTCCCGTGTGAGTACAATATCGGATCTTTGTCTCCACTTTAGCAAGACTGATAGCATCGCCGAGACTCAACAAAGGTCTCGCTAATCACAGCTGCCGCATTATTGGAACATTTCTCACCTATCTGTGAAAAGAAAATCCTTCGTCAGCACCATCGCCCCTTTGTCCAGGCTTACAGATTACGGCTCTAAGACTCAAGATTTTTTCCTCTTCAAAAGGCCGTTGTGAAGCGGAGTGAGTCAGTATTGTTGCTTTTGTTGGGGCGAGAGAGGAAAAGGTTGGAACTTTCCTGTGCGTTCGCAACAAGCTGCGTTTCTTTGGTGGCGTCATCTTAACAGCTCGTGGAAGTCGTTGGACGGCCATAAATACTTCGCCTAGTAGTAGTAGTAGTGTAGGTTCTCTGTAGAGGAACGTGGGTTCATCTGACTGAAGGCACGTGGGAACCACTGACATACAGTATAGGTTGTCAGTTTAGTTTCAGCCATGTAAAACATAAATCTATGATCTCTAGAAATACCTGCATACATCATTCACATTCAGAAAGGCGCTTTTATGGATACACATGGAGTATGTATCTACGAGCCAATCATTAATCAAAGACATTGATTGCATATGGTAATTCTAGTGAAATTATGCCATTATTACATGATTGGAGCAAATAACTTCTCTTGTTTGATAATGACAATTAGCACTCTGAAGCCCACCTACTATGCGGCCCAGAGGGACTGAATACATTATGTGATAGATTAGATTAGTCCTTTCTGTCTTTGGGAGTGCTGATCTCTCTGGAAATCTGAAGCTTGACATTTTCCAGAAGAAATATGGCCCGGCTTTTCATAAACGGTGCAACATTCCCAGGAGCATTCCATTGAATTGTTGAATACAGCAGTAAAAAGTCTCAGCGACCATTTTCTTCAGACACTATGCATGCGTGTCAGGATAAATCATCCTAACTGACAATAGGTGTGCGTCCACTGAAGTCTCCGCTCCACTGAAGAGAGGAAAAATGCAGCAGATTAAATCATCGGATCTGTGTGGGTGATGAGGACTGTAACTTAAAACCCGCGATTCTTCCTGTACAATAGCTCTGACGTTTTATTCTCAAGTAGAAATTAGTCATAAAGAGGCGACGTGCTGGGTACAGATCTCATTTTTATGTCCATTTAATGACTCTAAAGCTACTATGTTATAAAACATGTGACTTCTCTTATAAACCTCTATGTCTCAGTGTGCATCACTAGCAGCAGGTCCAGTATGTAGCATTAAATTGCATCCAAGTGGGGTAGTTGCTGATCATGCCTCAACCTCTCCTTCCTAGAATGAGGCAGAGACTGCAGTGGCCATCGAATGGGCGATAAAACACTACAGGCCCTATCTAGAGCCAGTGTTTCGATTGTCCATTTTGGGCCACTGTGGCAAACTCTACTGAAGAGGTGCTATCTGATCTTATTTCCAGTATTATATTGCCATATTCTGCCCACACTGGACCCGTAAGTTATTAAGATGTTAAGTCCTACTACAGTGACATAGCTAAAATTCCTATATTTGCAATTTTACTCAAGGTAAATCCAACAGTTTTGCTGCTTCCAGAACAGATGGGACATTAAACATTTTGTCTACAGACGATTTTGTAAAAAAAAAAAAAAAAAAATGGAACAGCTGGTGTAACTTGGTAACTTGATGGAAGACTAAAGCACAAGTTCTGTGTGGTACTTTCTGTGGTGACTTTTAATTGAAACCTTTTAATGATGGAATTTCGACCCTGCCTGTCCCTGACCGGTCCTCGTCGTCCCTGCCCAGGTAACAGCCTTCCGCCCCTGACTCCTCTGCCTGCTCGCCCCTTGTCTGTCTCCTTGTTTGTTTGGATTCCGTCCCCGGAGATTTCTGCTGGAGAGTTGGACTATTTTGGCTGGTTCTGTTGGAGGTTATTTCCTCAGTACCTGCTGAGGATTTCTGCGACCCTGTTTGGCCAATGAACTCTTTAACTGTTCCAACTCTGGTCTCAGTCTGTGCTGTTCTTGGGTCCTACCTCACACCCATTAACATTCACATAACAGTAGTGGATGAAAACACCAAATAAACTGTTTAAATGAACACTGGACTGCCCTGACGAGACGTCTCACTTACTTTTACGTTCCACCATAAAAACATGGAGGCAGAGGAACGCTCTCTTCTCCCCTCTTAAGCTGAAGCTTTCGAAGGTAATTGCAGCGCCCTGGACAGTGACAAGGATTTGCTCTCCGCGGACTCTTGCGAAACGCATTTCTGCATTTTGTCTTTTTCACCCTGCTTTCGTTAAGTGCCTGGCTGCTTCCATTTCTCCGACTCGTCTACAGAACAGCGGATCAACTTCACAACACCACCAGATGTTGTGGCAAAGTCGTGAAACGTGTCTGAGGTGCAAATCAGCGTTCATCAATAGCTACAGCTTCTCCTTCTCTTTTAAAAAGATCTCTGTGCATGAAGGGCTTCTGCTCCCTGCGTTTCTGTCTTCATTTATCCTAGACCTTTTTGTTTTTCTGCACAGGTTTGAAGCCGGGCTGGAGGATGAAGATGTACGTCTGGATGTAAATGCAACAATTTAGATTTAAAAACCGATTTTCTGTGTTATTGGTTTTATTAAGAGGTTTGACTTTTATACATAAATGCAACAGTTAGCTTATTAATAAACATGTTGACAATGACTCATTCCACCATCCTTCCACACACACACACAGTTCACATTCATTTGAACCTATTTGTAACACAAATCTGCTAAACATATTGCAGTAATGATGATGCACTACTCCGCGGTACACTGCAGATATGTTCCTGCATAATAATCGTCATCATTTGTTGCTTTGGGCTATTTCCTCTGCCATTATCATCATTATCCTCCAGTTATCCATCAGATGACTTGTATTCCTAATGAGTTTGGAGTGAATTAACACATGTAGTTATGGACTTAATGAGCACGGAGCCGACCCTCGTGGGATGCGTGCGCTTTCTTGTTAGCCGCGCGTCGCGGAAGAAGCATTCAGATGCTTTGCTTAAGCAAAAGCACCAATACAATAACATGAAAGTACTCCATTACAAGTGAAAGTCCTTCTCTACTTGTAAAAGGCTCATCCCACGAACATGGAAACAGAGAAATATTTTAACACATCTGTATCAACGGCTCTGCACATGCACGAAGGTATATGTGCACATCTGACTGGGGTGAATTGGAGCAAGCAACAACAAAAGAGTGGTAGACGAAGAAGAGAAGAGAAAGCAAAGATGCTTCTGTTACGCTGAATGAAGAGAAAACAAAGCAAAGAGAAAGAAAGTGTAAAATGTATCACTCCATGCTCCAACTGTGTGACCCCACTTGGTTTCACACAGTTCCACATATTGCTATGCCATCATTTAAATATTTTCTATAAAATATAAACAATAAAACTGGTTTATACACATGGATTTCTGGTTTATATCACAACACATTGATATGTTGTGTGAAACAACGCGTGCACGGCAACACCGTCTCCAGAATTTCAGCTCGCTGAGGCTAATGTCACTTTTGATGCTGTCAATTATAACACAGTCCGGCTTATGGAGGATTTTTTCTTTAAGTGGGCAACTCGGACGGGATTTAGCCAGTGAAATATCTACCTGAAGCTTCATTACTTGAGCTGGCATCTGAAAGGATCATTGATTTGCTCATGCAGCGGGCTGACACTGACCTGAAGCCTCTGATCACTGACTGGGATCAGCAGGGCTCATCATTTATCCTTTGGCATACTGCTTGCGCTGCACTGCATTTCTTCCCTCCATTCCTCCTGAACACACACCGCTCTGCCTCTTCTCGGCTTTTTTTAAAATTTTGTTTTTTACAATGAACGGGCAAGACAAAGACGGATTCTGCCTTCCACAAATATGCAGTTTGTGGAAGGCAGAAGCATTTATCTCATAGCTGAAGTGCTGGGCTACTTTTCAGACTAAAATTTTACAAACAAAAACATATAATCAGTTTCTATTATATGCCTTGTCCTTTTATTTTGGTCTGCAGTGGAAATGCAGCTTTTGTGGTACAATGAAATGAAAACAACTGAGTACAGTGTGAGATGAATTATTCCATAAAAGGTTGTCAAAATGTAATTAATGGGGAGTTCTTGCCAAATTCTCCATTTTCTGAGAAATTACTGAAATGTGGCTGAAATTTGATGAAAATCTGTAAATTCAAACTGGCGCCTCGACAAACAGCCAAACATGCAGGCCTGCGTCCCTAAACCGGAGCGCAGAGCCTGCTTTAAATCACCAAAATAAGTCATCACAATGGCTGCATGTGATGGATTTTCCCTCCCTGCTGCTGCATGCTATAATAGCCTTTTGGCCAGCACTACAATAACGGTCACACACTCCACATAAAACTAAAGATATAGACTTTCAAGAAGAATTGTGGTTCTACTCAAACACACTGTCCATGTAATCTCACGAATAAACGAGAGCAAACACGACTTCTGCGACTTATTTTCACTGTGTTGAAACAAACTTCTATTCACGGAAAAGAAATCCCATTTCCCTAGATAAAAGAGAGATATACTCTCCAGGAAGTAACAACTTTAAAATCACAAGAAAACATTCATCCCTATTCCCCCTTGCATTTTCTCTTCATTTCTTTGGTCTCTTACCTGCTGCAGACATCTCTTATCTTGCCCAGAAATATCATTAATACTGAATGAAAAAAAAAAAAAAATGAGATCAGTATTTCTCTTTTTCGCTGTAGCTTTTAATACACCCAGAACACGGATTTGATGGTCTGCACCAAAACCGCAAACCATGGAAAAGTGTAGGATTACTTTTTGCATTGTTTTATGTATTTGATTAGAGTTCGTTACTGCCTGCACGTGATCTATGTGTTCTTTTAGACCGATGCCAGAACAGATCACTTCGTGCCAAATATGTGGTTGGTAAAAATATCTTCTTTTTTTTATGAAACCTGTAAAAGAACCACTCAGAGTAGCTTTCACCTACCACGGATTAAATGTCTGCTGGCCTTGCAGGCACCTCAAAGTGTCTGATAAACACTTAAAGACGTTTGTGAAGCCACAGAACATATATCCTTTTACAGCTGCTGAGTGGTCTAGTTTTTGAGTAAAGTTTTGGGCTCGTCACTCCCAGACAGGTGAAAAGACTCAGATGGGAGGAAGCTCTATTTTCTCTCTCTCTCTCACCGAGTTTGACGTTTCTTGCTGCAGCGAATTAGGAAACAACATCCACGCACAGATAAAAATCACTGCTTCCTTTACCTTCGGGGGGAAATCTCACTTCATCTTCAAGACCCCGCTATTTTGAAGTTCCAAACTTTATCAGTTGTGGAAGCGCAGTGCATTTTTGCACGCTTCCTGACACCACTTCCGATGAGAAGATTTGTTAAGAAATCAAGAGGCTTTTACTCACTCTCACTGCCTCGAATGTTTGATCAAAAAGCAAACAACTAGGAGAACTCTGCATTAATACGGTCGGACTGGGTGGCGCCATAATGTCATAGGGGCTCGCGTCTGTGCAGTGGAAGCTGAAAGCGAGCAGTGATGCAGTTTAAACACACCACTCAGAAGGTAAATTCTGTTCTGAGGGTGATCCAGAAAGGTGCAGGGCTGGTGGTGGCAAAAACAGGGCAATCAAGGTTGGGCAGCAGTCACAAAGACATGTTTCCAAAAATCACGACTTGTCCATAACACTGTTGGCACAAGGGTGACTAATTGATGTGGTGGAGATAAGTAGCAAACCCTCATCCTTTGTAAAAGTATACATTTATTTTATTTTATAAACTTATGTCAGTCAACTAAGTGATGCAGCGGATAACTGTACCAACTTGGCCAAACTCAAGGACAGCATGGTTGCGGCATTAATTGGTAGGCTCTGCTGCCAGGTTTACCACATGAAACATTATTTCAGGTTGCACCAAAAACTGCGGCCGCCAAAAAAAAACTGTCTGTCCCCAAACAGGGACGCTTGTTCACCCTGTGGCAGCCTCTGAAATGTTTGTCTTCACCCTGCTCTCTCACATCTGCATCGTGTCACAGGGTGATTTGCGGAGGCTGGAAGCAGGTGAGGAGCACCGGCGGGCGTAAATGGAACTCTAATGTGGTAAAGTGAAGGAGCTGTTGTGTTAGAGTCAAAACAGGCCACTTACTTTGTGTGAAAATCTATTGCCCGCGATTAAGAACCGGAGACTCGTTTCCCCTCTGAAGCTGTGCAATTATTTTTTTTTCATTTTGTCACTGCTATTATTATTATTGTTATTATTAAAGCGTGTGGATCATTTGAAACTGTTGTCAGCAAGCCGTGGAGCAGGATAGTTGAGTTGAGAATGTATAAGTATTGCACTTAATCCATCTGCTATGCTGTCACCTCGTGGATTCGTAAGTTGTTCTGTCTATGCATGTGCTGTCTCACTGTGTCCTGTTTTTGTGTTGTCTCTTATCTGAATCTCACATCCTTGTCACAAAGTGGCCATTGGTCTTTGTGAAATATTTGCTTGTAGGAGCTTGGTGACATAGTTGCTGCTCACAGATCTAGTTGGTGAATAACTGTAACCGGCAAGCTAATGGCACTGACAGAATAAAGAATACATTTCGTGTCTGTGACGCCACCCGCAGGTTTCTGAAGAGCTGCTGTGAACCTCTTTCATCTTCTGGCTTAATTATGCATAACTTTAAGTATTTATACAATTTAGGTTAGTTATTATAGAAATTCTGACTCTGCACAGTTGTCATGTACGAGGAGATTAGCTATAAAGACCAAAACTATTTTGCGTACCAGGCTGTAAACATGTTTATTTCTTCTGTGAAGTTGGACATTTCAATATGGGGGCTTATGGAGACTGACTCGTTTTGTAGCCAGCCTCAAGTGGTCGTTCGAGGAACTGCAGTTTTTGGCACTGGCTTCTTTTAACGGCCACATAAACTGTCTGTTTAACTTTGTTCTCACGATTGTACATCCCATCATCAGTCACTAACAGGACAATGAATTCACACAGCTTAAGCCTAACTCACACCGGGGACGTCAGCGGCGCGTTACGGCTGCGTCGCGCCCGGTCTGAGTTGACGCCGGCCAGAGGATGGAGCTGAACCGTGGCGCTGCCGTTACGCGCCCGGTGTGAGTCCCGTGTTAGTCAAAAATGTATATCTACAATTCCAATGGTGGAATATAGTTAAGAAGCTTAACCTTACCTTGCTTTCAGTAGTGGACATTTTTCAAACTGTATTGAACCACTAAGAGCAATGCCGTCTCTTTTAAGAACATTCTGCTCATTGCTCATGTGTTGCCACTGCTTAACATGCTGCTGCAGTGGTTTCTCTCTAATAACACTTTGAGTTGTGCAAAAAGCTGAAATGTTTCTCTATTGCCTCCATTGCTTTTTCATGATAGCTTCTTAATGACTACATCTGCAAGACCTATCATATTTTTCTGAGTACTTTCTAATGGCTGAATCTGTGATGCAAAATGTCCAAAACTCTTTTTTTGCTCTCCATTTTGTGTCAAGCCAGTGTTGCAGGGGGGAGATGTCGGAAAAGAAATCACTTGAGATTTGATTCGAGTGGTGAGACTGAAGTGCACTGCACTGACCTTTTAAACCATCAATGAAGAAGTCTAGATCTGTTGTTTAGAACATGAACAGACTTGATTGAAGTCCAGTATGTCCATATCCTGTACTTCAACTGTGCAAATAAGAAGTCAGACGTTATAACTCAGAGCACATGTAACAAATCCTATCAAAACACTATCACAAACAATGACATATATATGACATATTGTATATGGGCTGCCTCCTGCACCAAATGTGTATTCATCCACATCTAAAAATAGTCCCCAACGTTGAGAAGCAGAAAAGATCAATTGAAAGAGTCTGGAAGATTTACTTACTTTACTAATCCATCAATACAAAATGTAGCAAACAGGGATAGGCAACAGGGAATATATTCATTTGCAGATTTTGTAGAAATTTCAATTAAATTTAATTTAATAACTTAAAATGATGGGGTCAATTAAAAGGTTACTGTTTACATTTATGTTTACATTCTACAACATTTACATGCCATTTTCTTCTTGCCTCTTTCTGTTGCGGCACAGTTTTTTGTAACGGCAAGTAGAAGAAGTTATCCAGAAGAACAAACAATGAAAAAACAAACAGCTACACTCCAGACATAATAAAAAGTCTGAAGAGGAGTTCACGTTCTTACTTTAAGATGTAACAGGTACGATGTAAAGATCAAACTGGCGACAATCCATCAAAAACAAGCCCTTTATATCAAACTGGATTTATTATTCAGCGCGCACACCAAAACACTCATGAGCTACCGATGTGGTTTAATAAAACAATCTGCCGCCTGCAAAATTGATCACTGAAACCTCCTTCCTTTGTTTTGTCTGTCATTAAATAGTATGGCAGCTGTCCCACGGGTGCTTGCTATTTAATCAAACCGTAGGCATCCAAATGTCAATTTCACCTCCAAATGAAACTCACGCTGTCCAAAAAAATTGAGTTATTTGTTGCTAAAAAAAAAACCAATAAAGCGAAGAGAAGAAAGGCAGGTTCAGCCTCTTCTCCCCTCCGTGATTATATTTTATAACTCGGCGAGAACCAAAAAACATTATTTATGTGTTTGATTTTTTTTAGGGCTCAGTTTCCTGTCCATCACTCAGAGCGGTTTGAACCTCCAATGTGAACTATTTCGGCCATGAAACGGCCATGAACTGTTTTGTCATGACTTTCTGCCTTTTAATTTTGTGATATTTGTATGTTTCATGGTCTTCTTTTGAAAAGAACCTGCTGAAAAACACAGTGACTCTTTAAAAAATATATAATTTCCTCTTTCAAAAAAGCAGCACCCCTTTGTCTCTTTTTGCTCACAGACAAGACATAGAGTCCTTTTGAATCTTTTCTCAAAGTGAGCCCCTTTGAAAGCCATAAGTCATATTTCTCTCTCTCTCTGTCTCCTCTTACTATTAATATATATTTTAAGGATAAAACCATTACACGCGGCTATGCAGTTGATTTCACTCACCGCACAATTTAACCGCCCTGTGGTACTTTGAGTAGGTGATTGTGTTGATTGAGCCTATTGAGTCCCCTGCCCTTATAAAAAGCAGACAAATGTTCTCTTTTTATACTCTGACCTGTCTCATTTGAACACAAAAAACACTATTCATGCCTACAGTGAAAGTTTCTCTGTGTATTTAAGAGCTGCTGTGTCACCATCAGGCGTCAAGACCTGAACTCTTAATATACCAGACAGATATATATATATATATATATATTTGCTATTGTTCAACATTGTCTATTTCTGAGCCATAACAAAATAAACAATGTCTGCACAGGTTGGATTGTAAATCAGAACTAGCAGGCATCAGTGCACAGCATGTTCTGTATGAAAGATAACACAATTGCGAAGGACAAAAAAGAAAAAGAAAACCTGCCACGGCATGAAATTGTAATGAAAGAACAAGTGAAGGAAGAAAATGATTTCAGATGTGTGTCAAATACAATAAGGTCACATTATGCTTATAGCTGCTTGAGTCATTGTGCAGGAATAGGTGCAACAACCCAATCAAATTAGCTACAACAAGGAAATGACTGTTAGCGCGGTGCTGTGGAAATGGGAAAGGATGAAATCCATCTCGCTGAGAAATGCGGTAAAGAACGGCAAAATAAACTATTCTGCTTTTCTTTCTTTTTTTTTCCTTTTCCGTCCTCTGCATGATTCATCAAGGTGGGTACACATGAGCTGGAGCCTTCAGCAGAATACCATGAGCTGGTATCAAGAACAAGAACAGGACCATATGAAGGAGGATTTTATTGATCAGCTCAAAACACATGGATCTTTTATTGGCATAAGCAATGATGGATCAAAGAAATACAATCATGCTGTATAATTGCACTGGTTATTGAAGGCACCCTTCACA
Organism: Nibea albiflora; assembly: GCA_014281875.1. Taxonomy (NCBI): domain Eukaryota; kingdom Metazoa; phylum Chordata; class Actinopteri; family Sciaenidae; genus Nibea; species Nibea albiflora. The sequence goes on from CM024801.1 coordinate 14,092,488, forward strand.
AACGTCAAGCTTGAATGTTCTCTGTGTACGTGAATGCACGTACTTGACAGATTATTGCATTTGAAGGTCTATTCCCTGCCAAAATGACAAGGGATCATACAACCCTGGAAAGTAAACACAATGTCAGCAATTTTGGGTTTTTTTGTTACAGCAACAACAGTGAACAGTAGAAATACAATGTCGAGAGGTAATCTAGCAGAGGACTGAAGTAGCGTTTTACCCACACACAGCTTTAGTATACTATTTTCATGATAAAAATAAGGAACATTTCAAACATTTCCCCAAAAGTCACAATAGGTTATGCAACTGAAAAGCATCTCTTGTGCTATGAAATTGAAAATAAATAGTTATTAAGGACACACTGTACTTCCTGCATAGAATTAGAAAAACTGCTTATATGGACAAGAATTCATCAACTATAAATTTCAATCTACAGGTTTTAGATTTCACAGCTTTTTGTCTTTGTGCTGTTTACACACAGCGGCTCGTATGGTCTGGCAATCGAATCTGGCAACAAGGCACCAGCTTTTGGTTGCTCAAACTAAATATATGTAGTATTTAACAAAGCTGTGTGTTTTCTGTTGACGGGAAAAAAACATTTGCTAGTTCTGACTTTAAAAAGTTTTTTTTTTTTCTTTCTTATTCTTCTTGATTTTCCGCATTTCTCTTATGTTGGACTGTAAGCGATATCTGGAGGTCCTTTCAGCAGCTTTAAGCACACACTGTGTATAAAAGGAACACGATGCAAACAGTGGAAGAGCACAGCGAGCAGGTTTCCTCACCTGAGAATGCCCTCTCCCAGGAAGCAGCGATTGCGCAGCTGCCCCGCCCACAGCTGGATTCCCACCACGACAAAGACGTTGATGATGAAGATGTAGAGCAGGGGTGCCCACACTTACACACCTCTGGGGCTACTTTCAAATGACCGAGTCAAAGTGATCTACCGGGGGGGGTAGATCCCCAAAAGTAACAATAGGTTATGCAACTGAAAAGCATCTCTTGTGCTATGAAATTTAAAATAAATAGAAGAGAATAACCTTAGCTGACACACCGTCCATGTCTTATCCACAATCGTGGAGATTTGTACCCGACCAAGAACCTGAATTTCTTGCAGGCAGGTCATCGTTTTTTGTTTTCCCATAGTGTGACTGTGACTCTCAGCATACAGATGAAAGTTTCCAGATGGAAACCTTCCTAGCTGTGCTGTGAAGCTACTGCGGGGAGAGACGTGCATGTATGACGTTTATCATCACGGGATTTTGGAGAATAATCAGTATTCAATGACGTGGATCTCAGACAACCTAAAAGGTGTGTGATCACAAAGAAACATGTTGTCTCCTTGTGGATGATTCGCACAAAGCTCATCTTCTACTGTTTTTTTCTTGCCTGATTTCATGTAAATAAATTCCACAAATTAAAAGTTTTCTTCCTTTTTTTTCATCCTTCCAAATCAAACCACAGTGACTGACTGAGACAACGCTCCTCTACAGCCCTGGGTAAAATGTATTTCTTTGGTCACACTTGGCCTCGGAGGCTAAGCAGAGGTTTGAAAGTGGAGCGCAAAAAGGATTCACAAACATCCTTCACAAACAAACCTCTCCCCTCCGGACCTGAACCTCCACCCTGCTGTGAACCTTGTTAGAGTGAACACATTACCGGCCCGGCTGTGAACCTGTGATAGACGCTCAGCTAATTCCTCATTCCGGCTCAAACTGTGTGACCAACAGAGACAAAAAGAAAAACAAGGATTCAACGAAACACTGAAGTAAATCTTTTGCGCTGTTGGAGGAATCTGAGTCTTACCTCTGCCTGGGTTCATGACCTGTGGACGGCTGGCGTTAGTTGCTCTGAGAGTTTTGATAATAGGATTTTTTTCTCTGCAACTCTTGATGCATTTAGTAGAAACTTCTGGGACATTGCAGTAGACAGCTACTCGTGGTCCATTTTGATTTTGAGCTCTGTCTACAGTAACAGAATTAAATGCGATATTGTTCAATTTAAGATCTAGTCTGATGAAGTTTCAGCTATCAGTTACATTCACTCAGTCAACCCACAAACCGGGGCACTGAAGTGCAACATTTTTGTTGCCGGGTAGAAGGGACTAAGCCTCCTGGAGCTCTTTAGCAAGGATCAAATTTTTCCTGGGAGGAGTTGTCTTTTTTGTAATTATTTTGGAAGGCATGGACAAATGACGTAGTCTTGGGCTTGAACAAAAAATAAGTTGTATTTTGTTTAATTTTTTGTAGTTGTTGGCAGAGGTCTGCGCGGGACAGAATTTTCGCTCCCGCAAAGAGTTATGATTTTCAGTCCCGCTCCCACCCACAAATCCCACAAGATGCGGACGTTATTTCTCACAAAAGTTCTTTTCATTGGCTTGGGAAATTAAATACGCTGAGCTTAGCTGAGCTCTCCATGGACCGATCCCTCACCTAGCACACGGCGTTTCTGCCATGATCGGAGATCTCAAACATGGAAGAGCGGAAACGAATTGTCTGAAACGTACACGAGATTAGACCACATCTGCAAACTTAGGCATCTTAAAATGTTTTTATCAATGCCAAATGAAATATCCAGCACAAATTATATATGATAGACATAAAGGTTGAGGTGCCGCCACCTGAGTGTTACTGAGAGGTCATGTTTATTCGTGTGCTGTGTAATGGGAACCCTTGGTTGTAACGTTAGAACCTTGGCCAGCCTGCTCCGTCATACTACTTGGACTACAAACAGGAAACCAGAGTGCGCCCGGTGCGCAAATCTCAGTCCCTTTCCTACAGATTTTGCTATGCTGATATGTTTATAGAGATTACCCCTGAACTGACTTTGTGAGGACAATTTTATTATTACAGGAATAATGGCCAAAGTTGAATTTAATAGACGATGCAGACTGTATAAAATCTGAATTTCCTTTAACCATCGTCTTCATTAAATATAAAGGAACTGCAGTGAATGATTAAGTGTGTTGTCTCTCTTCGAGAATAGGAGAGGAGTTGAGTGGTGAACAAGAATACAGGAGCAGTCTGTGACTTGTATTCTTGTATAAAAATCTGCATTTTGTATAGAAAGCCGCCCTGTGACCTTGGTTATAGCTTTCAAACATATTCTGAATAAAAGCTTGCTGACATAATCCCTGAAATGTTTTATCACCCATGAAGCCTGCCAACCAAACCAGATGGGCTGAATGAGAGTCAGACTATCTGCTAAATGCAGTAAAGATAGAGAAGGACACACTTAGACACGACCTGTTTTTGACTGACAGCTTTCCTCTGAAACTAAATGAGTCTTTTCCCTTCAGGCGGGGGATTAGGAAAAACCTGAACGAGTCTGCTCTCAGATTTTCCTTCCTCTAAGTCTAATGCAACGTGTGCACCTACACTAGAAACACACCAAGTTTATAATTGTATTCTTTTACATAATTACTTGCAAATGGGTCATTTGGAAAACTTAAGACTCGACTTAAGTTCTGTATTTTTCCGATCACGCTGTAATGATTGATTTCTGATTTCTTAATGGGTGGCATTTACCTGTAACTCTGTTCTGTAGGTCAGTGGTCCCCAATCCCCGGGCCGCAGACCGGTACCGGTATTAATTATTTCCGTTTTATGTATTATCTGAGTCTGGCCGATCTTTTATTAAAAAAAAAAATTTTTTTTGAGAAATGATTCTCTCTGTGATGTTTGGGTCACTTCCGCGGCGTAACGGTAACAATAGCGACCTCTTCATGTCCTCCAGCTGCTCCTCCACGACTCTTCCTGATGGACAAAGCTTTACTTGTTGCTGAAGTAAGTTAATTGCTCAGCTGGACTGCTGCCTTCTCCTGTGTCTTGTGTTGCAAATTCATCTTGAATGGTTTGACTGCAAGTTAAATTAAATGAATACTTACGGTTATTTAACAATTTCCACAAAATCAGCACTCAAAGTGCCATTTATCTCGGTGACCATGATCATGACCATGACAAAAAATCACAACAAAGAGAAATGGTAGGAAAAACACTTTTTCCATTTAATTTCTCTTCGGGTCTGTATCTGGAGGGCAGGTCCCAAAAAAAATAGTGGTCGTGAAATAGAAGTCTGACTGTCCCTCAGATCCTGAACACACCATACAACAAGTGTCAGTTACAAAATCGTTGTCTTTAGCAGATTTCTTTAAACCATAAATGTAGCACATGTGATAAAACATGGGGAAAAAAACACTAGTTTGATCCATAAATCCAAAGGGAAACAAGAGAAAACAATGAAATTCAGTGAGTGGGTGCCAAATGCTCAGCAGCACCAGAGGGAGGCAGTTCAAAACAGATGGACAATATACTAAATTATTAAGGAAACTATTTGCCTCTGCACATTCTACAGCGAACAAGTCATTATGTTGTTGGCTGATTGTCTCTGGTTTTCAGACCGCATATATATATATATCCGGAAATACTTCCCTATATTGTACACCCACACATGTATTCACCGCGTGGCATTAAACGACCTCACCTTGGTAGAAAGAATTACTTATTTTAAGAAAGTGTTAAGAAGAAGAAGAAGCATTACTTCTATTAAACAATTTATTGGGGGAATACACTTAATTGCTGCCTTGCTGGGAGTCAGATGAGAAGATCAATACCACTCTAATATTTGTCTGTTAAAAATGAAGCTGGAGCCTGCAGCAATTCAGCTTAGTTTAGTAAAAAGACTGCCAGACTACAGCTCTAAGCCAAGAAATAGTCCTGCTACAACCTCCTAAAAAAAACACAAATTGTTGGTTTTACATTTTGTTTTTGTTTTTTTGCCAAATGTTAATTAGAGAGCTTTAGAAGGGGTAGAGGACAAAGCCAGGCTAGCGCTTTCTCGTTGGGCGTTTTCTAGTCTAACTCTCACAAAAAATGGTGACAAGTATATTGTGAAATGCCAAACAATTTCTTTTAAATTGGTTGTATTACTTTGATTGCACAGTGAGCTTAATATTCACCTCGGTCTACCAACCACAGTTTCAGTGCATGTGCGAATGACATCAATCCTACCAAACCCTGGATTAGATTAAATGTAAAAGTATGTGTTTACTTAGGGCACATCTAATTAGATAATTAATCCTCTGGGGTCTGGCCAACAGGACTGAGGTCGCCCATGGTTGCAAAAGCCGCTGATAGGGCCACTGACACATACTGAGAATTAAGTTCAACATTTTTGGAAATACGTCTGAGAAACAAACCAGCCAGTTAGCTTAACATGGCATAAAAACATCTGCATGTCAGCATTGTCATCGTGAGTATGTTATCATCGTGACGGTATCATTTTGCTCAAAGCGTCACTAAGCTTCATTCAGACGAGCAAGCAGTGGTCGAGTGACAAAGGCAATGAGTGAGAGTGAGAGAGCTAGTGCCAGACCAAGAAAGACGGCGAATAAAAGTAAAATAAAAGGTGTTTTTTTTAAATTATTTGTTAGCGGTTACATTCAGCACAAAACACAGCCCCAGTAAACCCCCCCACTCTCCCACCACCACACAACCTTGCAGCGATTCATTCCAGCACCTGATTAGGTTTAGCCTACCTGCTTATTAACACAGGTGAAGCACTGATGCAGTCTCTTTACAATAGAGTAGAACTGCACTGGTGCTAACTGAACTCTCACAGCAGGCGGTAGACCTGCTTGGATCTCAAATTCTCCTCACAGAATGGAGCAATATATGTAACATCCAGCATCAGAAATATGTATTGTGACACTTGTTTTTCAGGTTGTTTCACAAAGTCAGCAAGCGTCTTTCAAACCTAAAGAGAGACAGCGAAGTGCTTTCAGTCTGTTTGAATATGTTTCACTTTTCTCCCTCTCTGAAATTTCCGTCCGGCTGGATGAATAAACATTAGAATGTGACACTCTGTGTACTTTTCCTGTCATGTCTTTCCGGGAATCTGCAGCAAAAAAAAAAAAAAAAAAGCTGCCGGAAATAATGACTGCAAGTTTGAAAAGTTGATAATGGCGATCTGAAAGGACGTCAAACCAGCTTTGACGGGTTAAATGCCACACATTCATTGGTTTCATGTCTAATAGTACAACACGGATGCTTTTAAGATTCTTCTTGTACACCCATTTGTCAGACACAGGCCACGCGACCAGACGCATTGTTTGGCTGAACGCATTTGTGACATGACTCAGGACCAGTGCATCATCTGGAATCTGAAAAAAAAAAACAGTTAAATCAAACAACCCATTACTTACTGCCACACAAATGCTTCTCCTGTGCAAAAACAAAATGACATGAGAAAATGAACTCGCCTTTATTTTATTGCTGGAATATTAACATTGCTACTTCCGAGTGTCTCTCAAGGATTAGTAGCACTCGGATCCTGTTTGTTTCATATGAATCAGACAAAGTATGCATATGAAGCAGGTGCTTCAAACAATTACAACACTTGGGGAAAAGAATACAGACATTAATTTAAAAAAAAGAAAAAAAGAGAATGTATTATAAAAGTTAAAGCGCTCAGGTAAACAGACATACAGGCAAACACGCGCATCCAAGAAAAGTGAAAACACAGCATGCATGTTTATCCGATCCAAAAATCGATTGCTGGGAAGGAAAAAGTTAATTGTGTGCCACTTGGTTTTGTTTTTCTGGATAATTGGGTGGAAAAAAATCAATTGCTTTCCTTTCATTTACCCGGGAAGGTTCATACAACTTTAATCCTAAAATGCAAACAATGACCCTGACACGTTTGCCCTATTAGTGTGGACTCGAGGCCCAGACACTTTACAGATTTGTACAGTAGAGTAAAGGAAGGAAAGGAATTCAAGTTATTGTTGTTTAAATATATTTAAGCCCCATTGTGTAAGTCCTAAATCATTTGATTTCTGATTTTACACTGATGCCTCTGCCATTCCCATTCTGCGCCCCCCATGCCTGTTCTCGCACTGTGTAACTTTGTCCTCAACCCGAGAAGTAAAATCACACACCTCAAACTACTTGACTTAATTTGAAATAAAAGGACAGACGCCGAGCTGGGCTTCTTATAAACAACAATAATAGATAATACTAGCTGGCTTCTATGTCTTGTGTTGTTGCACCTGCTTGATGTTTGGCTGTGATAGCAAAATGGCTGACTTGCTAGTTTTTGATCATAACTAATGTACTCAGAACAAATACACACGTGTAACTGTCCATATTTACCTCAGCGGCGTTGTGCTCTGAGACTGTGTGCCAAATTGCCTCGACTTGAGAAAAAAACAAGAACTTGACACAAATTACATATTTTTTAAAGGGGACCCAAAGCTAATTAAATGTAATTACACCTGATACAAAATGCACTGGACCAAAACAGACACAAACAGAGCTCTAGTTTGGTATGAAACAGGTTGCAAACACGGATGCCTGATTAAAACATTTAAATTCTGCAGTCCCGCTCCTCCTCTGCAAATTTGTAAAGCCTCATTTGTGCTTTTAAAGTCCAATAAACAAGTCTACTCGCAAAATATCAGTCCTTATTTATCCAACAGACACAAAATAAATAAATATCTTTCCTCATATCTCTCAACAAACAAATGCTAAATAGGGTTCGGTGCTGCGTGGCGTGTAGAAGCGCTCAGAAAGAGCAGATATTTGAAATCCCTTGCTGTGTTGGCAGATTTAAATAATTAATCAATAAGGTACACATGCTGTGCACAAAGTGGGCAGGATTTTTGGAAAGTTGGTGTGTGTGTGTGTGTGTGTGGGTGCAAATGAGTTTAACTTGTTCAACATGTTTTTGTTTATGACATTTATTATGGATTACTTTGAGTTACTGATTAGCCTGTGCCTCTATGCATATAAATGAACACTACTGCAAATATTTATAAATATGTTAATAAATCAAAAATGGGAAAATGGAAAACTGCAATAATCCTCATCAGGTCCTGACCCATCCTGTCACCATGTCAAGCAGATTTAAATCATTAATAGAGTTACTGCTACGACCAGACTGTCGATAAAACACAGACATCCCTGCTGGGTGACGACGCTAGTATTTAATGAACTGCGCAGCAAAGATCCAGCGTGCCACATGTCGTTCACTGATCTTTCCGTGTATCTCCGGGTCACTGGATTACACTGCAGTGTGGATGACATTGGTGAGAAACCAAACCAAAATTGCACTGCCGTGCCGCCTAATCAGCATTAACACAGCCTTAGCTGCGCCTCTGCTCTCCAGCTCCGCACAAACATGTTTGTGCTGTGCCAGGAAATTACCCAAACAGGTGCAGAGGCCCGAGGAAAACTGCGTTTGCCCTAATGCTGACTTGGCTCCTGCAGGAAAGTAGAGCGCCAACACTGTTAGCAGCATAACGTGTGAGCAGCAACCGAACAGCGGCCATTCAAAGAACAGACCTTTCATCCTGTCTACAAAAAAAAAAAACACCTTTTTTTTCATGGGAAAATGATGACACCCAACTTGATCAAGCTTGGGACCTGGGTTGGTTTGGACCTTTGTCAGTCACGTTGCGATCTGGTGACTGTAAAGGCCAGAGCATTTGATATAAATCACATTCATTCACTAGCGAGTAGAATTCAGTGGCATCTTGCTGGTGGTGTTGCTGCTGATTGCAACACCTTCACCTCATCATCTATTTAAGATTCAAGTCCACATAGATTCGTCTGTTCTGGGCTAGAAACATGTTTAGCAAACATGGTGGACCCTGCATCTGTAGATATTAAAGGTTCATTCTAAGGTAACAAAAACTTTTCTTATACACTAATGGAAACAGTAGTGTGCAGTAATGCATATTCTGTAAACCCCCTGAAGACCCCCAAAACGTACACACTGGACCTTTAATGCTGCATTCAGCCAGTAGAAAAGCATTGCGTAGGATCAGTCTGAGAAGCCGGAATTCTCTTCTAAGCCTTTTCTTGGAGCGCTAAGCGATGGTTTCACTTTTACTAAACATCATCTCTGTGCTCATCATGAATCACCGCATCACTTTGATTTACAATTCCAGATTCAGTGTTTTGCACACTGAGACGTTTCCTCTGCATCGGTTTGTCCTCTGAGGGAGATAATCCCACCACTAAACCAAAAGTACTGAGGACTTCTTCTCTTCTGTTGAGCAATAGGAAGGATTCCCCTGCCAAAGCATGCTTCACACATCAGTGTCTTAACATCTTCTTGGCGATATATAAAGAGCTTATGAAAGGCACCCTGTAGAGGCTTCAACACTAAATCAGGACTAAGAACACACATCTGTAGAGAAAACAGTAACCTAATCAAGCGTAAATGTGTCATAGCACAGCACATTCCCCTCTTAGAGCGGCTGCCAAACATGAGAGGAACCATCCTCTCACCCTCAGTTGCGACTGGCAGTGAACATCCTCAAAACACACTGAGTGGAGCTTTAAGGGAACAAACTGGATAAATCCTGTCTCTGTACTCACTGTCACTTCGGGCCAGTGGAGGGATTTTCTTGCGGGAGTGTTCGGGGCTCGGCCACAATGCATTGTGGGGGTGCTTGTGAGTCACGGCTGTATGGAAGCGGTGATAGAGGCGGCGAACAGCTTTCATAATGTCAACCGTAATACCCGGGCAGACATGTAGGGCCTAATTGAGTATGGCACTTCCCAAAGCACCAAAAGGAACAAGGACTACCAGCTCATCTTTTCATCATTATACATTTGTTTGTCCCCTGCTGTTGTGCCCGCAACCAGGATTAACAGTCCTCAGCTGCTTTTTCTTTTTGTCAGTTTTGTTTTATTTGACTGTGACATACTCTGTAACATTTTCATTTTCAAAGATGAGAAGAGAAAAAAAAACAACTTTGCAATCCAAAGACAATACGTTGCTGAGAAAGAAGGACCTTTCCAATGTGATTTAAAGCCTGTGGGCATAACCTTCTGCCCTACTGAGTATGAGAGTGAAAAGCTAACCAAGCATGAAGGGGCTGTCTTGTCCGCTCACAGACTGACACATTGCTGATTCATAAACAGTCCTGTTTTCACTTTTTTATCTTCAGGTTTGAATGCTTGACATGCCAACAAGCATTTGAAAGATAGAGAAGTTTTTTTTTCATGATAAGGCATCGAAGAAAGAAGATAGACGAGTGTGAAAGTAGAATGTTTTTAAATGGTCCTGCTTCCCTGAGCGATCCAAAGACTCTAATGGTTTCAGAAGAAAACACATTTATAAAGGGAAGAAACATAAAATTGGATTCCAGAGGAGGTAAAGTTGAGCCTCTGTGTCTGTCTATTTCTGATAGTGACATAAGAAACTATGCAAAATTTTAAGGAAACACATGCAGTGGTGAACAACCAACCGACTCCCTAAAGAGCAGCTCATTTTGGGTACAACAAATTCAAGGCGACAGGACATTTTTAGCCGCGCTAGCAAAGTTGTTTGCCATGAAAATTGGCACACACACTTACATCTCCCTCAGGATGATACATAAAGCCTTTGTTCTTCAATTTTCATCTGGTGACACCAACACTTTGCCCAATACTTACGTTTATGCATATATACTTATTGCAATTCCCGTAGCCTGCGTTGTACTTGATGTTTAATGGTTTTACCAAATGCTATTATGCTAACATGTTAAACAAAGATGATGTACATGGTTCAATATTCAACCTGCAGACTTAGATGGGGTAAGTTAGATATTATATTATATTATAAATGATTTACCATACACTATGGAACATACAGTATTGTGGTATGAGGGCACATACATTAACTAGAAAAATTTCTAAAGAAATTTTGAGTGTGCCTGACTCTGGCCCCGTCGCCCCTATTGACACTTATATATATATATATTGACACTGCTGACGCACATCAGCAACAGTGAAAATTGTGTTGGTGGCTAATTTTTCGACAAATTTTTCTCTCTCCCTGCACTCTAGCTATGACATCACGCACTGTAGCTCTTGAAAATTCAATACACACCCATTTATTTTTGGCACGGTGTTATTGGCGTTAATGAAAGGTGATTTCTGCCTAAATAGGACTTGATCTCATTCTGGAGCTTCATAATATAAAGATCTGAGCTCACAGGACAGCTAGGTTTCAAAGGACCATTACAACACAAAATGGGAATCTGGGAGCCTTAGGGAACCAAAGAAAGGGCGTAAGAAGAATAATAATAACAAGAAGCGCGGTGCTCTTTCAGGCACACTCAATTATCAAATACCTGTACCATAAATGCATTTTTGCATTTGTAACACACCAATAAAACTGGCTGAAGATTCAGTCCCACTGCCATGTTTGACTAAAATGCATCAGGAAGTGCAGCCAATTTGGAAAGTGTGTTGACGCATCGCTCCAATGAAAAGCAGATATGGTATCTAGACTTTGTGCATTCCTCTATGGTAAGTACTGGTAAGTAAGAAGTGGCTGCAGACTCTTTCTCTCAGTCTATCTTGACAATTGATCAAAGCACATGTTCATAATTCTCTGTATTTTCAGGGGTCAGAATATTCTCATTTGCATGTCATTTCTTCTTTGAAAGGATTATTCCAGCAGTGCTCTGAAGTCAAAGAAAAGGACAACGGACAAGACTGAATTGACTGCTGGCTTCTGACCAAAGATTAAACTGAATGACATGTCGTGACAGTCTGAACACAAATCTTTTTCAAACGGTGTCAGCGTAGGAAATGAGTTTTAGGTCTGTCTGTGAAGAAAGAAGGAAAAAAAATAACAGAAGAGAGTTCCTTTTAAATTCTCAGATTTGACCAATTCAGAAGTTTCCCATACGGCATGCCGTCACCGCGACGTTTAAGACGACAATTATTGACACGTGAGAAAATGGATCCAGATGAAGAGCGCTGTCAGTAATCTGCCTTAAATCTTTCTTCTTAATCCTCTCCAGCCTTCGAATATGATTAAAGTGGACAGTCACAAAAGTCTCATTCATGAGCCTTTAGCTCTAAGAAGGAGAAAGATAAGCAGAAGTCCAGAGCATCTGGTTGGATTTTCTAATTTGAAGCTATCAGATGCATCTTTTGTTATATTTATTATATATATATATATATATATATATATATATATATATATATGACAACTAATTGCTGCATTGACTGACTTAAATAAAAAGAGGTGGAATTGTAATTAATGATTGAATGGAAACACTTATTTAGGAGAGGAGCACCTTTGCTCGCTCTGCGCTGTTTTTTCGTTCTCATGTCAAAACACGTCTTAGTTAAGTTATTTGCATTTGAATGCACCGTCTGGGGGGAATTTATGAATTGACGCAAGTGGAGACATAATCGAAGACAACACGGAACAACTGTTGTGTCGTGCATTATTCAGTGTTTGCTGATTATTCTTGGTAACCACAGCACGTTAAGTGTTTATGATGGGGGAGAAAAAAAACCCAACAACCCTAAAGCGCTATGCAAATGAGAAAGATATGAAACCGCATTACACACACACACGCCAGTCTGTTTCAATTTAAATTAGCTGGAATGCAAAGTGTCGGCCATTTTGTTTCATGACTTCAGGAGCCTCCATCAGCACGTTCTTCACCCTCTGCTTAAAAAGATAACGGTGAATAAAAGTTAAACAAACCGTTTTGGGCTTCAGTGTGACGCTGATTTTTTTTTCATTTTTTTTTTCAACGTGAGCTCGAGTGCCTCTATCTTTTGTCACGCATCCCACACTGTTAAGTGCCAAGCAGCAATGAAAATCACATTTTATTCCGTGTCCACTCTCCTACATGGGAATAATGTATTATTGGTAGTAGTGGTTCTCTCTCTTCTCACCACTGCACATTTTGTAGACTACATCCCTTCAAGAGGTGACCCATCAGCCTGCTTCTTCACTGTCAATCATCCGACCTGTTGTCTCCAGGCGATTTACAGTAGAATGAGACGGATTGGAGGAAGATGAGACCCCTTAGGAACAGAACTGGTACAATAATTTATCAAGGTGGCCTCTTCATCAAGTAATTGAGTTTTTGGAAAGTAACAACAAGGCAAGCTGGTTGAGGCTGTAAGAAATTCTTCTCTACATGTACAAAGTAAAACACAGTTCTATATATCATTCAAAATGATCTGATGGTTTAATTTTAGCTTATCCTCCTCCTCCTCATAATACACGTGTTAATATGGGAGCTGGAGGTTATTGCTGTGTGCCCTAGAAATATATCTGCAATACAACCTTTTTGGGCTTGTTGTTTGATACATGGAAGCATATATCTTGGATGTCTAGCTGTAACGTTATCTTCTATTGATTACCTGCTAAAGGCTGCACTGCACTGTGATTTGGAGAGGAGGGCCTACATGTCTGATTAAGACAATTGTTGAACATTTTTGTTTTTTAAAGAGATATTGCACTCCCTTTTCATTTTTATTGATACAAATAAATCTAAATGTTGTGTTTTTCTTGCCAGGTTTAGTATTTGTATCAGTACGCATGTTCCTCGATGCTCATCAATTACTGCTACACGTAGTGTGCAGCCTTTATTATCTAATGCGTAGGTTTCAGAGGAGACTCAGCGAATGAAAGTCAGAAAATATATAATTTAATAATATTATTACATTAATTAACACATAAAATAGCCTAAATGTGTATGATCTGGTCCAAGAGATGATCCAGAGATACAGGAGTTTTGAGGAATTTTACTGTTTTTTCCCACTTTCCCAGAGTCAGTCGATGGGATTAAATAACATAACCATGATAGAGACAGAAAAACGAAAGATTTACCTCAGTGGCGTAATACAAAATCTAATCAACCAATAAATGATGATGTAATATTACCAAAATTAACATGAGGTACAAAAATATAGTGCAACAATCGTCACACTTCAATTTTATAATGCATGTATATATGAAGTATATTATTTGCAGGATTATTTGTAGACTGTGGCATGTCTACTTTTCTTCCATCATTGTTGTTGCCTGTCTATAATCCCTGCTTCCATTGCTGTTAGATGTTTTTTTCCCTCTCAAGCTACTTATAACAGCCTGCATACAGGCTGCAAATGGAGTCAAATTATGTTCATATGCTACTAATTTGCACTTTATTATGTTTTGCAGGACACATAATGCTGCCTGGGTTACACTGACTGGCAACATCTTGCTTCCAAAGCAGGGATTAAAGTGACATTACATCTTATTGAAAAACAATACAGAGAGGTGGCTGCTGGATGGCTGAATGGGAACATAAAGCTCTTGACTTGGACGCTGCAGACTGAGGTTTATATCCTTTCTCATTATTCAAGATAGTGTTTACCTAAACCTTTTCCTAACCTCAACTAACCCTTTTCGGGCCTTCAAACTAGCCCTACTAGTCTTTAGCTACTTGGTGAACCTTGATAACCTTACCAAATTGTGCATGCTATTACCATGAATGGCGGAAAATGAGTGGATGAGGTCATTTAGACAATTATTGCCAGGGCAGCACAGCCTCTCTGTGAGAAATGTTTGCGTCCCTAAAACTCTATTTGCACAGATTATTGGCATCTGATGCTTGATCTCCTCTCAGACAAAATGATGCTGCCAGGACGCCTTGACCAGTCAGACAAATGCGTGCACAACACGCCATAACGCCAACATATTATTCTGGCAACCATGAAATGTTTGGTCAGACATCAATCTTTCTTTTTCCTTAATGCAGAAATAGAGGTCATGGCTTCTGACGTAATATGCAGCCTGTCTGCGCTTCCAAGATGGAAGTCTAGCCCGATTTCAAGGTAGACTGCCTGGCTAAATTTAGGAGCTGTAATTCATTCATCACCCAGTTAGTGAATGCACCAGAGATGCCCATTCTTCTTCCTAGGTGTTAAATCTGTCCTTCAGGGTCTGTGCCCATGACTTTGAAACAGTCTGCCGAACAAGGTTTCCTCAACAAATCCACCTGCCACATGTGCCTGTATTATAATCCACAAAGGTCTGTCACCACATTTGATCTGCCATGATAAAAAGCTCGCAATAAGCAAGAAAAGAAAAAAAAAATAGACAGACCGTCTACCTCCTCATTTTCTTTTATTAATCAACATTAGAGATGTCTTCCCCTTTACTTTGTAGGAGTTGCAGCCAGGCAGCACTTTCCGCAGTGTGTGCATGTATTATGATGCCAATTTGTAAAGACCAAACACTGCATTCAGGGTCAATGCTGGGTATCGATCTGAGACATGCTGGGGGAGTGGGCTTATTGCTGTTGTAAATCAACAATGGGGCTGAGAAAAAAAACGACGCTAAAGCTCCTTACATGGAGCATTCACTTAGTAAATCCCTGTCATGTGGGGCCATGTGTGAGAGGAGGAGACCTGCATTAAATTACAAAGAAAAGTACGTCATCAATGAAACAAACATCGGCCCGTAGAGAGGAATTTTGAGGGGAGAAAATGATGGCCGTGGGCTACAAATAAGGGCAGGTGGGGACCGTCCGAGTAGGAATCGTTACGGGTCGACTGTCTCTCATAAATTCTACTTCTTCATCGCAATCCATTCATCAACAGCAGAGAAATGTTGGACAACAAATAAATTATACTGTTTAGTTTTTCTCTCGGCGTGGGGAATATTATTCACTCAAGACTTTTAACAAGCTGACTCATGAATACAAAGAAAAGTTATTTGCAACACAGACACCGGGTGACGAACACAACTTTGAACTTGCCCACACGTCCACTTCAGTGTGAGTCTTTTATTTAAGCTCAACACAAGCACACTCTCATTTAGCACCTAAGACATTTGGTCTGGACAGTTTAACCAATTGCTTTGTCGCTGCAGACTGTGTGGAGTTACCGTACTGTTTTTGTTTTTTTTTACATTTTCTATTATTGCTTATTTCACATTATCGAAGATAATACATAAAAAAATGAAGAATGTCCATAAAAATCTATTTTTTAATGCAATTAATCAGAGTATGCTGCAGTGTCTCATTATGTCCATCCATCCATCCACGGTGGGGCTGAAGCCTGTCCTGGCTGACTGACTGATCCGGGCGAGAGGCGAGAGACATACAACCGTTCATGCTCACATTGGGACCTATGGGAAATTTAGAATCAACAATGAACCTGTTAAGTGCAAGTCTTTGGACTGTGGGAGGAAGCCAGACTACCTGGAGAGAGCCCACACGGGGAGAACATGCAAACTCCACACAGAAATGTCCCAGCCGAGGTTCAAACTAGGAACCTTCTTGCTGTGAGGTGACGGTGCTAACCACCGCACCACTGTGCCCCTCGTAGTTTATTCCTCTTTCCATGCTGTCATTCACCCTTCTCATGCATGCATCTCACTCAAGGTTTCCTTGCTGACATTACCTGGAGCTTTCAGTTGTGATATTTTAGCTCTCATCAGTTGGTCACGTCTATTCCAATAGCAAGAGACACACCTGCATTGTTACCCCATCATCCTGCTGCCGTCTTTATAAATATGATTCTCTCTCTCTGCCTTCAGTACGTTCACGTTGCTGCACAGTCTTCTCAGATTGATCAGCTTCGTCATTTCATCAACCGCCACCTCCACCAGTGTCTTGACTCTATGGGGAATTCATCTTGCTGCTGCTGCTGCTCAGGGCCGACGCCTCTCAATTACAAAACTCCCCCTGTGAGACTCTGGGCGGCAAAGACTTTCTGTCAAGACTTAATCATCACATATCATTTGTTATAAAAAAACAATTATCTTTACTTCATTCACTTGTCCCTCCTGATTGAAATAAATACTTGTAGGAGTAACAGCAGTTGGATCAATATCAGTGTCATCAAAGTGAAAGAGCTGCTGTGCGTATTTAGGCAGAAGTAGAAGCTACACTCTGTCTGGTCTCAAGTCTGGCTCCATTCAGTTTTCCCCGTTGAGCATGACTCAGCTGTCATTTCCTATTTCCAAGACGCAGAATTGAATGGGTGCATAAATACATACAGGAGTTAATTTTCCATTTATAAATGCAAAGATTCCTGATTAAGATTTATGATGAGATCTACATTCACAAGCACTTAATTGCACTGAATATGAAAGCAATATGGTCGGGTTGTGTTAGTGTAGCAGCAATCAATTATTGGGTTTTCCCTGAATAGCATTAATTGATGTGAAATTAGCATCCACGCCTTCAGCTCTGAGCCCATTATCCAGCGATTACGTTGCAGAAATAAAAAATGAGAGTCAATTCATTTGAGCGATTTCACACTCCAAAAAACACACTCAGATTTGGAGGGGAAAAAAATGATTAAGTGCGCTGCTGAGTAATGATAAACTTCTCAAGTATCCTGTTAATTAGTCGGTTTGAGAAGTTAGTCAGTGGGTGAAGCTTGTGAATTTTTCTTTTATTATGAGCGTTTGAGAAAGCAGGAAATGAGGACACTGAGGCTTTGCCCATGTAGCTTAGACATTGCACCATTTAAATTTAAATCAAGTCAAACGATGCAAGATGAAGGGGGGAAAAAAAATAACATTTGTGATTAAGCATCAAATGAAGCTGGACTCCACATTGCTTGTTAATACACTCACCTCACAGAAGAGTCAACCACCTCTTGGCAAGGAGAACACCTACGGCACTTTTCTTTTCTCCGTCCACCGGGCAGGATTGGGCTAACGAGAGGGTCAGTGGCAGTGATGGAGGAGATGGGCAGCGTTTGCTCCTGAGGGATGCATTACTCAGTGCTTTAATCGTCGCAATGATAATCATCTGTGGCAGGAACTGCAGGGAGGCGGTTAGGGCCTATTTGCAACTCAGTCGTAAGCGCGCGCGCACACACTCAAATTAATGATCTTGGCGGGGGAGGCGGAGGAGGTGAAGGGGCAGGGAGATCATAACCACCCTGTCGTCCTTGATGGTGACCATGTTGACAAGTGTGATGACTCGGATGGAATCATTAGACTTCATTTCATTTATAAATCGATGCATGACAGATGGGTCTGACCTTAAAGGAGAGTGCTACGCACTTTCTTTCACGTTAGCATTACACTCATTTCAAACAAGCAATCAAGACATTTGTGTTGGATTTCTTTGCAAAACCACAATTAAGAAAAAATGTTTCTTTAATCAAATCAATTCTCAGCTTCTCATTCAAACACATTGCTAAAATCTTTTATTTTCCACCTGAGGACATAATCCATCTTTAGGAATTTACTGGTGTCCACTTCTGGGAAATGGTGTCCTCGTTCTTTTCCAGCAATTACTCTAATAGAGCCATCCATGAAATGTACTACTGTTAATCTCTACCTGCTGCTTATCAAATATACACGAAGCAGCTTTGCAGGCAGTGAGTTCTAATGGCAGCAGGATTGAAAATTCAAGCTTCATTACCAAAGGTGAAAAGTAAACTTACTGAAGTAGTAAGCTTGTATTTTACATGAGATGGAAATGTTACATGTTTTACTTATAGTGGTTCCCAACATATTGATCATGATCCTCAAAGGGATTCCAAGATTACTTTGTGGGATCACAAAATAATTCATGGGCGTTCGTTCAACATGAGCTCATGTGTCAGCTGTTGCTAAAATAAAAAAAGGGTCTACAGCCGTGCTAGCAGCTCTATGATACTGCACTGTGCATGCAGGTGTGAGGCTGAATTAATGTTTGCCATTTTTACCATCTTGGTTCAGCATGTTAGGATGTATTTGCTAATTAGCATCAAACCCAAAGTACTGCTGAGGCTGATGGAAATGTCATTCATTCTGAGTCCAGAGTCAGAGGATCACTCATTAGGATTCATCATCTGGGTACCATGAATGTCTGCACAACGTTACATCACAGTCCATCCACAACATTGCACTCTGGACCGAAGTAGTGGACTGAATCTAACGCAGAGAACCACACTGTTAGCGTAGCTTAAAACGTGTTGTATTTCTTTTCAGAAGGTTGTTTTACCACAACACAGTATTTTTACAGACATTAACTCTCATTCTGTCTTGAGCCACAGGTCTAGTTAGTTGCCTGTTTGTAAAAAAGGTGTACATTACCCACAATTCAAATATTACGTTTCAGCACAGTGCACACATACGTGTGTACTCTTTGGTTGTTTGGTTGGTTAGTGGATTTCTTTGAGCTGAGCACATAAGTATTGCTATTTGAGTTTGGACAAAGCAGATGTTCTACCATGATCCCACAACTAAATATACTGTAGGCTATGAGCATAAACAGGGCAAAGGGTAAGGTCTGAGTTCCTACCTACTGTTGTTGAACCTGTTTGCAGCAAGATGGGAGGCCTGAACAGCAGGGAAGTTCAGCCTGAACTTAAAGCAACATGAATATGTCATGAAGATGCCATTTCACCAACCTGCTGTAATATTACACCACACCACAGATTAAACGGTGAAGTGAAAAAGAGCTGCATGTTTATGTATACTCCTATGGTTTAAATATCACTGTTCCCTGTGACATCTTCTTGTAGCAGCACCTAGCCATTAACTCTTAGAGAAACCACTCTTTACATTGTATCCATTACATCCTAAGACGCCGTGGAAGACTGCAGGCTGAGCTATTTGGTTTTGCATATACCACAATGTCACCAGACATTATGCACACACTTTAATGCCTGCCTTGGCCAATCAAACAGTGAAATGTATGAGCTTTTACCATGATACGATGACTGAAAGCCTCTAAAACAATTCACAGAGGAAGCAACTGATGGTTTGTAAATGAAAGTATTGTAGCCATCAGCCATTTTGGACCACTGGCTAAAATGAAACACTCAGTTTTAGTTTCCGTCCAGGATACTCAGTGATATTACAGCCTGTCTCAACAGCGGTGTTTGTAAGTGTTGCTTTGGCTCCTTACACCAGCGTAGTAGATTTGAAATGAAAGAATAACTGCAACTTGAAGTGCTGCCTATCAGCTTTATAAGTCATTGTTTGAGGGTCTTCACGTGTACAGTGTGTACATAGTCACCCAGTTTTAGGACAATGCAGCACAAAAATTGTCCTAAACAATCAGACAAAGCAATCAAAGAGCTTTAAGGGCCAACTAGCAACGTGTTCATGGTGACCAAGTCCATCCATGTGTTTTACTTTTTATATATCAGGCATGCTCATTTACCAACCCCATCACCCGGCAAGGATACCGAAAAAACGCAGACATTTGTAATATTCTCTCTAGACTGATTTTTTTAGGTTGGGATGTCACATTGCTGGTTGTGTTTTGAATGTTTGAGTCTTGGTTATTAGCGGCTGCACGTAGACCGACG
This sequence comes from Nibea albiflora, assembly GCA_014281875.1. Classification (NCBI taxonomy): domain Eukaryota; kingdom Metazoa; phylum Chordata; class Actinopteri; family Sciaenidae; genus Nibea; species Nibea albiflora. The sequence goes on from CM024801.1 coordinate 14,112,545, forward strand.
TTCACTGTACAATTACTGGGATCCTGCTGCTGCTCCTGGGTTTAACTTTGTACGTGTGAGCATTGTGGATTGTTTCGGTTGTTTATGTTGGTTGTTGGTCTAACTTTTTAACATTTTTGTCTTTTTCTTTTTCTTGTATGCTGATCATGCAGTTGTCTGACTACAAATATTTTTTGCTCTCAGGTTGAAAATGAGAAATGTTATGATCCCAGTGAGATTACACGATTAAATAAAATTGCTATTTTTTTTTGCATCCATTACTGAAGTCAGTTAAGTTTAGGGTTACGGTTCCAATATTGTCCCTACAAATAAATACCCTGAAATCATGCATTTTTACCGCTCTTAACACGTCAGTGTTCATTCAAAAAACATACTATTAAACATGGCAATCAGTATATATAATTACACAAAAAATGTAGAATATATACAGATAAACATAAACCCAAAAAACAAACAAATAAAAAAACAGGATATTTGAAGTCCTCCTAGTACAGAAAGTACAGAACCAAAACATTAAATATCACAAAAATCACTGCACAGCACCATATAAACATAATTTAATACTGTACATAGCAAATCTTTTGGTAGATATAAAAATCCCACCTTTCAGTTTAACAACTACCAATATATCATAAAAAACAGGGGATATCACATTCTTGCTTTGTTTTCCAATGCATTTTTTTTGTATTTCTCAGCAGAAAGCTCATTTTAACTATACAATATCCTGAACTCTGGAATAATCGACTGTTGTGCGGGGAACAGTTTAGATACGATGACAAATATGGCATGTCAAAATGCACAGGGAGCAGCTATATTGTGCCTCACCCGAGCTCAATCCCGTAATATTAAATCTGTCAGGCATAATTGGTTTCCTACCAGATAAAAACATAAAACTGCAGGGAAGACACTGTTCCCAGCTCACCACCATCTGTGCTCTGTGATGTGACACTGCAGCAAGACTTAATGAATTATTAGGTCATTAAACTGGATGTGTTTACAGTCAAAGCTCCATCCACCACCTTTAACTCTTGGTGTCTTCCCTCTTTTGCCTCCTACTCTGCACCCTAATTCACTTGTGACACCCGTTGGCACCCTGCCTGTATCTGTCCCCAAAGATTATAGAAACAAACGGTCATCCAGTAACTGCACAGTTTTCTTCAGGAGCTATCAGCCACAGGACAGCTGCATTTCCCAGTAACAGCCAAAGCCTGGCAGAAGCCCCAAAGCACACTTCAAACACCGCTTGGTTGTAGACACAGATCCCCTACACCCTGCATATGTGCTGATGAACCAAGCTTGAAGCCATGTTTCACCCCTGCCAATGAGACCGGAGGGAGTTTTGTTTGATTTTCAGGCATATTTGGCTAATTGTAGCAACATATTTTTAAAAGTTTCACACAGATGATATCCACTGGCCCACGGATCAGTTGAAATTTGGATGTGATCTGAATGTGAGAGTTCTGTCATGAGGAGATCACTATAACACACACATTACTGGCCAAAGCTTTCCAAGTACAAACCTGCCATCTATAAACTATATGTTGTTAATCTATACTGCACATTTGAGTTGGCAGAAATGTAATTGCTGCCTGGATTATGCTCATGACAGCAGCATAACACAGAAGTCGAGGAAAGGGGGTCGCAGCAAATGTTTGGGTGTACAAAGTGCAGAGTTTGACCGCTGAGGGCGTGGTGTGCATCCTGGATCTAAGACACCAGGAAGAGCACCTGGGTTTGAAGCCAATTTTACAGTGGCCAAACTGTGTAATGACAGCAGCGGTGTCCATCACTTAATGCATATAATTCATTAGGTCTGACAGATTTTCAAAGGTCGAGAAGATTGATGATGATTCAATCATTTTATCCCCGTTCAAGCTCGTGAAGGGCTAAACTGGAAAACAGTGGCTCGACTGGTTGAATAGTGTGTTTGATTCATGGGCTCCACAATATTGAAGCATATGCAGAATATCCGGCTAACTGTATGTCCGGAAATTGAACATTTTTGGCTTCCTGCACCACTGATCAGCTTCCAGAAGAATGAACAGAGCCCAGCCTCAAACACTGTATACAGTTCCTTTTGCCATGCCATATGTTGTTAGTATTTCTGCTGTTTGGTTAAGGCTACAGAAAGATTGTAGTTTGGTTACACATTTAAAAAGTCACACAGCACGTCTTGTGTTTCAAGTCAGCTTTAATGTTTTCCGCATTTAACCGGCAGGATGATCCGCCTTTGACCTTAAACGAGCGCTCTTCTTGCAAGGAGTGGATTTAACTAGAAAACTAATTAAATGCGTCTACACTGAGTGTTTGCTGTTTTGTTCAGTATGAACATTCTGTGTTGGCAGTACACAGTTTGCAGACACTTTTTTTAATAAAAGATATTTCCACATCATGTTGATAACAAAGAAAAATGCATGTTTCCTACAAAAGGATTGACCCAGTGGAAATGAAATTTATGTGAGCATATTTTCCTAGGGTTTTCAAATCAGTCCATAAGCTGTGATGTGATACGCTGCTATTTTACTGGAAAATCAAACCTTTTGTAGAAAAGAAGTTCATATCATTAAGTGCACAATATAAAATATGATTTGGAAAAATTTTAAATTCTTATCTGTTGAAGCCAATGGTCAGATGACTGTGTTGTACACACAGCTATCCTTTTGTAAGGCTACAACTTACATTTAATCAGCTGCTTGTTTCGTCTGATTCACTGTCCAAAATAGAAATATAAAAAACATGAACGATGATGAACAAAATATAGGAGTTGATGTTTTAACATTAACCCCTTTGTTTGCTTTCACCGATTGTGATCAAGATCTATCAAGCGGATTATTTCTGACGTCCAAAGCTTCAGTCACATTCACCCACTAGACGGGCACTCCAAGCTTGTCTCCATGTCTCCGTGATTTCTGCTTTGGTGGATTCGTTTTTCCCATCAGAGTGTTTGTGGCAGCTTTTACTGAACTATTTGCAATAAATGGTCAGTCTCTTGACTCAAGTCTAACAAAACTAGCTAAACAAAAAGGTTTATCTCACTTTTTCCTATCGGAGTCGGAGAGGCAAGCAAATTACTTCTTGTTTTCCCAATGCCCTTTCCCTTCATCCCCATATTTCCACTTCTCAACCTTGATGGTAGACAACATGTTTCACTTCAGTTGAAGAGGACTGCGGGGGAGGACTGTACCTTTCACAAACGGTAGAGGAGACGCAAACACCACAGTGACAACAGCGTTCAGAGAACATAAGCTGTTCGCTGGACATGTGTTTTCAGTGTCACGAGAAAAATAACATCCTGCCTGAGGCTTCTTGTTTGTTTTGAGATTTGATAACTGGCAGCAGGGATGCAAGTCCTACTTCATAAAAAAAAATAGCCTGAAAGTACAGCAATAGAAAATCCAAAAAATACCATGTGCTGGTTCTATTTTCTGGTTAGATATTTTTATGATTTTCTGGCTCGTGTTGTGTTGAGATGATGCTGGCACCATGAAGGACAGATGCCTCTGATTAGTTGCCATTATTCCTCTGTGGCGTCACACAAACATATTCCTGCTTCCTCCCATGGGCAATCGCAGGTCCAACATTATGTCCTGCCAGTGATGTACATGAGTGAGTGAGTGTGTGTGTGTGTGTGTGCGTGTGTCAGAGAGTGATAAACAGGGAGATTACAGACAAAATGGGACAAGGAGATTCAGGATGCATGACAGAAAAAAGCAGAACAAAGTCTATGTGAGGAGAGAGTGGAGGGTATCTAACCACACCTCCTGCGCTTCTTCTCTGTCCACTGGGAAACGAATTCAGGTTGGATGACACTGTCGGGCCGATCCTCGCAAGGCCGGTCCAGACAATTAAAGCAGGACAGCTGGCTTTGAAGCTGGCACTGCTCTGTGGTGACTGGAGTGGAGTGGGATGGAGAGCTGGGATTGTTGTTTCGCCCAGTACTCGAGTTTCTTTTCCCTGGCTGCACAGCAGCAGCAGCTCATCCATGGTTTGGACACAGAATCGGCACTCATCTTACACTACTCTGCATAATAGGAGCCTAGTATTAGAGACGAGCCAAACAAAATTAACTGTTAGATGAAGTCACCTGCCCTACAGCCATTTCAAATAATAAAACTCAAGCATAACTTGCTGATGTTGAAGCACGCGTTAAAGACTGTGTAAAGGTAATTTTGAGATTTCTTTCCAAATGCATTAAATATGTTGAAAAGTAGTTGCTGTAAACGATAAAAGACTTGCTGACGATGCGTTACTGAAATGCGGAGTTAGAGGTTAAAACAGGGATTTTTTGGGTGGTCCTAGAAGGTGGCTCGATGACACACTGAGGCCAATCTGAGCATACCCGTGCAGTCATGTCATCTTCTGAACTCATCTGACATGTTGTTTCAAAATGGCTGCATGTCCGCTCCCACGAGTGGGCGCCTATTCAGCGGACACGCCCCCACAGAGCTGGAACTGACAACACTGCTCATTTTTTTACCAGATACACCTAGTTTCATTGGTGTTATTTTTAATCATTCAAATTTGGCTGGGTGGTTGATAACACGTCCTTCTCAGAACACATATTTATTCTTACTTTAGACAGACTTTAAAGTGTCTTTGAGTGACTGGAGCCTGAAATACATCTGCACATATCCAGATGTGAGGGGAAATGTCAGTAGCTTTAGAGGTGAAAGGAATACAATGTCACTGCATGCTGGTGAGAAACACTGAATATAAAGAGTTTGTTAACAGTTTATTTGCAAGAAAAACTCAATTTAGCAACCCAACCAACTGGTTTTGGATATATTAAGAATTTTGTCTTAACTGCCCCTTAAGAGCCTGCATGAAAATCTTCTGTCTGTCTGTATTGATCGTAAGAAAGGCACAAATGGGGAAGATATGGCATCTCCTTTGTTTATAATTAAACTTGCATAATGCTGATGGATTTCGGAGGTACCTCTCTTTACCAGCATTCATGTTTCTTAATATACCAGAGTGCGGCAGAAAATTAAGACACAAAGAATGATATAAAGTGAGGGATGCTTCTCTGTGTTTGGTTACCACATGACGCTGTTTACTCTGCTCTTTATTTAACGCATAATGAGCTTCTCTAAATGACTGAACACATCTAAGCACGCCAAAGATGGATACTACTTCCAAAATATCAGTGGCTGATAAATTCATATGCTGTCCTTATACGACTGCATGAGTCACCACAAGTTATCTGCGTACTTATTAATGAATGATGCTTTGAGGAGTAAATTCGATCCAGTCGTGTATTAGTGACAGAATAAGCCCGACATCTGTATCTCGGTGAAAGCATCAAAGACAGGAAAGACAAATCAGGATGGGCAGACGTGCTATGATGGTCATGTGATGGATTTTATGGTGTAGTGCGCACGGTGTGTTTGGCACGGCTGACTGAATCACCACGACATCATTGTAGCGGACTAATGCTGAAAGAATGAATCACCCTTTTGTTGTTAGCCGTGTTTATTTGTGTGCTCTTTCTCCTCCCCGTTGATGATCTTGAGGGGCATTGAAGTCTGAGAAAATTAAAGCCATCAACGCAAATGCCATGCAGAGTGGCTGATTGCAGAATTCCCACATCAGGGAGCAAAGTCCATTATCATTAGTTATCCACAGATATGGGCTGCTGAGAGTCAGGGATGACAGAGTGAGGGGATGGCAAGGAGGAAGGCGACAGAGAGAGCAGGAGACAAGCCCGGTAAGGCAGGAAAGGAATAAGAAAAGAGTGCTCAATAGAGCCGGAGAGATTGAAAAGAAAATGCGCAGACATATACACAAGGAGGGGAAAGTAAGAGCGAGAAAGAGCTATTGATTGTCGCCTCTGCACCTGCCATACTGAAAGAAAAAGCACCAGACAAAATCAAATGTCATCATTTGGGAAGAGACTGGCGTGTTCCCTGACTCATCTAGCACAAGGGCCACTCCGGCTGTCATCTTCCATTCCCTCCAACATTCATCAAAATTCATCACCACTGCCCAGAGTGAGATTCATCTGAGGCAAACACATGCAAAGTGTTAGTGGACTGGAATGTGCGTGCATCAATCACAGTACACAGGGAAGAAGCCGGTGTAATGTCTTTTCAGATAAACAAAGAGGCTGACTGAAGCTCTCTGAGTGAGTTAAATTACAGTGAAAGAGATTCACGGCGCATTCTGATACACACTGTTTAGACCAGGATGTATCCTGATGACACTGCAGGAAACCTTATTAGTAGCCATTTGCCATTACTGTCCCTCTGTCTGGCCTTGACGCCTTAGTGAAAATCGCATGCCTATCAGCTACTGCGGCCTTAGTGTACAAATTAAATGATTTCTAAAGGCAGTTATAAAAAGCAATATTTACATATTTCGGAACAACAAATCAGCGATTCAGAGAGAAAGAGTGCGAAAGAAGTGTTTCTGCTCAAACCTACTGCTGTCTGCAAGCACGGTGTCAGAGGAGAGTGAGATTGAGAGTGAGACCAGATCGTTATTATTAGATATTGTTCGTTCTTTTGCCCATGTAATGTAAAATATGTAATGTCGCCCTTCCCTTTTGCAGTTTCTAAATATTTGTATCATCCCACAGTCCCACTTCTATCCCCATGAAAAGCTCTTTGGTAGGATTTCAAGGACAAAAGGGTGTCTCTTCATTGTCAGAACCGATGCAAATGTCTCCTTAATCTCTGCAGGAATTAAAGTGCTGAGTGATTCTTGACCCCTTTCAGCCGTCCGATGTTTAAGCAAGCTGAGTTTTTGTTTCCACCTGCATGGCTTTCCCGTGACATCGTTCATGCTGGGATGGAAAGACAGCGAGGAAGGGTCAAGGAAGAAGAATCAAACGTGCCCCCTGTCTGCCTCACTTGATTTCAATTTGGTTTCCATTGGAAACAAGCACTGTGGTCTGATGTGCACTGAGGTGGTGAGCACTTTGCTGATATCTTCAACAGAGTAGACGCTGCGTCCTTCATCATCCTTCTTAGTAGCACAGTACATTTTATCTAAGAGAGAAAATGAGGAATTTCTCTTTATAAAGAAGAACAAGAACAGGTGTACAGGGTGAAAACTATAGACACCAGGCACTTCATTACACGTCAGTGTAACGTCAAAATTATTTGAAATGTGCTCTTGAGTTCTTGGTTTTATCTTTAAATGACGTGCATCCCTCTTACTATAGCTGCCTCTTTACGCGCGTGGACAGATGCTGCTATGCCGGAAATACACTCCAGATGATGCTTATGCGGCTGCATCTCTGTGGGTTTGACATTTTCTTAAGTGCTGGTTGTGTGGTAACAACCTTTTCTTCAAATTCTGGCTGTGCACTGTCTTTTTTTTTTTTTTGCTCCCGTAAAATGCACTGGAATCATTTTCTGGTCATACAGCCATGCAGATGTCTTCAACATCCCGGACAATAGAAAAATCAGAATACTTCTATTTCATTATGGCTTTATATCCATCACACTGTAATCCTTTGTGTCGAGTATAAAGTGTCTCTTAACCTTACCTCTGTGTGATCTATGCAGCTGGAAGTGAAGGCTGTTGGCAGGTACAAGGAGTTATACTCTCATTAAGGCCTCCTTGACATCAGGGTGACAGGGTGCTTGAAAATACTGCTGGTCAACTTCCAGTTGATCTTCAGTAACGCGTGTTTCCAACATGGGTGCCACATAAAGGTCATTTCATACAGCCAGAGGACAAGCGGGAGCAGCAGGCTGACTTCCCGGATCACGTTCCATCCATCAAGGATGCGCAGCACATAGTCTGAGACCTTGGTTGCATTGTTCAGCCTCGAATCATGATAACACAGACGTTTACAACTCTTTTAGCTCAGTCCTCATGGAGCATTTAGAAAATGTGCAGTTGGGTTATATGACGGTTGCAGTGTGTTAAGCTCTCATGACACCATACAGTTTTGCCTCCACAGGTTGCTTGGGGATTATGTGGTTGCTGTGGGTGATAATGAAATGAGGGGAATGGGTTTGTCTCGGGGGGGGTTCCCAGCACCGGTTGTGCTTATGTGTTTATACTGTATAAATGTGTGTGTGTGTGTGTGTGCAATCATCCAGTTCACTTGCTCCCAGAGGCCAGGGGTGGTTAGAGAGGCGGGGCGCTGGACAGCCATTGATAACGATGTCCAGTGACGGGAACCGCATGCCACTTGTAGATAAAATAAAGGGACAAAGAGAGAGAGAGAGAGAGAGAGGGGCTACAAAAAGGCCTGATTTTGTAATCAGGGCGACTCAGTGTCGCACTGAAATCAAGGTTAGAGCACAAGAGAGCAGACACATTTCCAGACACTGTAACAGGATTAGTTTCACCAGAGTCTGATGCAGCTGTGTGTGTGTTGCAGCTGTGCGTGTGTTTGCCTGACTAAGGATGCAACCACCCCCAAACACACATACACACTGACGGGCAGCTTTCTTCGCCTCACTCCACAAAGGACTTTATTCAGTTATTTAAGGATTTATTCTTTTTTTTTTGTTGTTTGTTTGACTCTAAAGTGTGCTTTTACAGGTCATTTTCATGCAGCGCGGTGGTGCGTTTTAGAGAGAGAGGAAAACGTTATATGAATAAATGCCACATTACCATTCCCTGCAACGTGTCGATTTGACTGTTGCCTCCTCTGGCTCTGCTGGGAACAATCCTGACCTGTGGCAAAGAGCTAAATACATCTACAGTGTCAAAGCAGATTAGAACATTCTAGCAATGAATCATAACGTACCTGGAAGAAAACTAAACTCATGACGTTTAAGTGATTTTGCGCTCCTAAGAAACTTGGTTGCTCACACACAGGGACAAAATTATTAAGACAACGCCACTGACAACAGTTTGACAGTTTTTTACTAGAAAGCACTGTTTGAAGCTAGAGCCAGGAGGCAAATAGCATAGCTTGGCATAAACAGTGGAAGCAGAAGGAAACGGCTAGCCTGTAGCCTCGTGTTTCTGCTCTGAACTGCTGTTCATCAAGAAAGTGAAAGGACGAAACCCTTTAAAACCACAACTTGTAGTCATTGTGATATTTCTGGTTGTATGCAGACTGAGCAAAGGGTCACAATGTGTCAAGTAGTGCATGCTGAACATGTCAGTACTAGCCTGGTCAGAGCCAGGCTAGCTGTTTCTCCCTGGTTCTGATATTTATGCTAAGGTAGGCTTCTTGCTACCTGCCTTAAGCTTCAAATTTAACAGACATCAGAGAGGTTTCGATCTTTTCATCTCTCTCGTCAAGAAAGCAAATGAGCGCGTTTCCCATGTGCATAGCAGGGGTTCTCAGTTTTGATGAATGAGTGCCTATTGCAGAGGAAAACCATAGACTTGTCGTAGCACTTGTGATTGGTATCATAATGGCATCAAATCACTTTCTCTGTCGCCGCAGGTTCTTCGACATAATCCCTTTCATCTCAGCCATACAGCTTTTTTTCCACCGTGGCTTTTCATCTTACTTCCACATTAAACTGCTGAGGTGTCTGCTGAAATCACTAACTTTAGCTAACAGCATTAGCACTGATGACAGAACGTAATATCTGAGACCGTCACAAGGGGCCATGGCTTCCCTTGTCAACCAGTAGCTTTCTACAATTTGTCTTTCCTAACCTGACAGACGCTTGTTAGCGGTATGAAGTAGTGTTTTTAAATGCAGGCTACAGAACGTGAAAGTAATGAAATCCTTCCATTTAACATCACAAAATGATTCTGCACTGTGGGTTCATCTACAGAGTCAGCTCTCCTTTGGGCTGATGTCCATCTCCAGCACACCAGTCTGTACCTAAAATGCTTTTTTAAATATTTCAATACATGTTAGTATATTAAAGTGGAGTATATTAAAGATAGACAGATAGATAGATATAATGACCATGTGCATGTGTTCCTGACCCACACATCCATTTTTACAGAAATTCCTGTCATTTAATATCTGCACATTCCAGGAAATGTAGGAAATCAGAGACAAAACAGACTTGCTACAGCTTGATTGACACAGCCCGACTGCACTTCATCTGTGTTCCTGTTCAGCAATATTGCTTTCTTTTCATAGAAAGCTTCATCTCACAGTTCTGTTTCTGTGTTGATGATACATTACGCTTGTGAAGTGACTGATATTGAAGTCGGACATGACTCATTGGCAGCAGCATGAAGATCATTGATACACAATGTAATCTAATGTATTTGGCTTTTAGACCACCAAGACCACTGATGAAGCAACGCGGGAGACAAGGCAGAGATATTGATGCAGGATGGCGCCTCTATGACATTAAGTCTCCGAAACATATTTTGAAGTTAATAAGAAGTGATAGAGATCAAATGGAAAACCTGAAAGGTGTATAGGAAACCGGGCCAAGCATTGATTTTCTTTCTCTCCCCAGGTATTTCCAGGCAGCCAGCAGGGCTGATTGAGATTTGACTCCAGTGATACGAAGGTTCTGTCGGAGACGGGTTGGTAGGAAGCACAGAACACCTTATCTTCGCCCAAAGAACTCCCGGTGAAGATACGACTAACTCGCTCCCACACAAGGGCACCGAGTCACTTTAAGAGTAATCTTTGGCGTCTTCACTGAGTGCTCAATGACATTGCAAGGAAAGTCTTTTTTCCCCGTTTTTGCGTTATCTACTTAAGCATGGCAGGCAAAGCCCCATTGAGCTCACAATGGTTGGTATAAAAACTAGGAAGAAACTAATCTGTGTCCGAGGGTTGAAAACGGCGGCATTGTTTTAAAACTAGCATGGGAACAACTCGCTTATCTCGTGCCTTTTTTTTCCTTTCAACTGATATTTATCTAATGAACAACTTTGAAACTGACTGGGGCATCTGAGAATTAAATACATCACACGAGTTGTTTCTGACCAAAACCACTCTGATAGCTACAACTCCAGAATTAGTATCAGTTTGTTTGAAATAAATATTGCATCAAAAGAACTGGACTGGACAGCATAAGAATTAAGTATGGTTGAACACAGCGGGCATCAACAAGCCAAGGCTTCTGAGATTTCAACTTCAAACATGTACCGCCAAACCACAGGTGTTTTGATGTGTAAAAGAGTTATTTATTTATTCAGTGTTTATTTTTAGATGTGAACTAAGAGCTTACCGAATGTCAGTAACTTGGGAGGAAACTGTCTTCGCAGAATTAGTCGAGATTACAGACGTTCTACGTGTCTACGGTAATGAGAGACGACCTGACGTTGTCATGGTGCTGCAGAAAACGTTTTGTAGGCGGCAGGTTTTGTCACTTGAACATAAGCATATGCAATTTTGCGACACTTGCTCATTTGTGACATTGTGGAAAACAACAACAAACAGCGTAGTTTAATCTTTGCTTCCTTTGTTAGAGGAAGACTGTTGATTTTATGCAGATGTACTTATGTTGACAGAAACAGAAAAATGAAGACACAAAAATGTCTATACTTATTTGTTCTTATGAAAAATATACTGCCGTCATGCTTTCACTGATTATGCTTACAGGAAGACAGAAAGAGAAGGCCACAAATCCTACTGATGACAGTTGATCCATACTGCTGTATGAGTTACTGTGTCTCTGGAGGTGGGATGGGGGGCCAGATCGATCAGTTTCTGCCCTGTGATTGATTTTAATGTTGACACCCCTGTCAACTTTGCCCTTCTCGAGAACAAACTGTGGGAGTGTGAAGGGAGCCAGCTCTTGTTTACTCCTCATGATCCGGCAGAGTTATTTATTATTATAGTCATCAGCGACGTGGACACAGAGTCTAATGCTGACCAATATCCTGCGATTCATAGGGAGGACTTAGAAAGGAAAATGTCGTGACAGATATTGAGTGTTACTACAAGACAGCACATCTTCAGCTCCAGTGAGAGAAAACTACTGCTGGAACCATCGTTACCCAGAAGTTTGGTGTACTTTTATATGCTGTACATCTTTATCTTACCACCAAGCTGATGCGTGTTGTCTGGTCTGAGAGATCTCAACAGCTCGCTGATGGGTTGTTATGAAATCTGAGACGGGCATCCATCCTCAGAACTCTAGATTTGTGAAACTCTTTGTATGCACGTCTCTGCTTCAAAATATACCTGCCTCGCTGAGTTTGACCACATCTGTATTCGTACAAGGACAAACCTACCGCGGTCAGAGTGGATGAATGAATCATATACTTCCCCTGACAGACTTCATACCCCAGTTAAAATGCCATCCTGAATTTGGATTTTTATTGGAACTTATTTCTTGAGACTATAGAAAAACTGAATTGTATCTGATGCTATAATAAGGAATGGACTTGAAGGTTTCCAGTCCAGAGCATTCTTGTTTCATCCTCCCTTCTCCCGAGCATCTTGACATTTATATTCCACCTGTTATTACTAATGAATAAAGTAAAAGGCAAGTAAATGGACAGAAATGAAAGCAGAGGGACCTTTTTTTTAAAATCACAGTTAAACTTTGCAATTTCCACAGTAATTCACATTAAAACACTGTACCCTGTACACCATTGAGGTTTCTCATTTGATCTCTATCACTTCTTATTAACGTCAAAATGTTTTTCAGAGACTCTCTTTGCTCTTTGCGGTTTGACTACAAAGAAGCTGAATTATGAATAACCTACTTGAGTCCGTCTGAACGTTCATAGCCTGAAGAAATAGGATGGTTACTTACTGGTGCTCACTTTCCACCCCAGTACCACTGACCAAAGCATAAACACTGGTGAATGTTGTTCTGTTGTGAACAGGCCCATTCATCTTGTGTAGCCTGAGGAAAAACACTTGGATATGGACATATCAAGGTCACAGAAGTTTTTTTATTTTTTTTATTTTTACATATCTTCGGGGGTAATGATACTTTTTGACATTGCTCGATTGCAGGGTTAAAGTAATGTATTTTCAGGCTTGAATTTGAAATGCTCATTATATTCAGTAGATCTGGTGCTAATTCACAGTGCCGTAACCTGTGTCATTTGATTCTAGTCTCCGGTCTTTAAGAATTTATAGTCGCACAGTATAAATCAACCACGTCTTTCACAGTCAGGTTAAAGTTATTAACTTCAAATTCACGAGGGTTAAAACTTACTCAAGTATTTGAAATTCACCATTGTGCCATTTTAATTAAGGGCAGAGAGACGTCTTATCTCTGTTACAATTAATAGGAAAGAACACAGTTTCTGCACTGCAGAATAAAACTGATGTGTGTGTGCGTGCATGTGTGTAATATGTGAGATACAATAATAAAATAGACTACTCATCCCTTCAGACCACTTATCTCCTACTTTCCACTTAAACCCTGTAGCTATTTGTGGCAAACGTTTCCTTGCTATCAGATACTGAAGGCGAATATATTAAGAGTTTCTTTTCCAAAGTGTTGCACACACACTTTGGGAAATAGTGCTTTGTATAATTCAGTATATGGTATATGGAGTATACACTCTATACCATAAATGAGTGTTAGTATGGAAGGCGTGCACAATCCTGTTAATCCTGATCATCTTGTTACATTGAGATTGCAATACAGTTTATTAAAACTCACACCAAACCACAAAAATAAATAAGCAACACGCTGTATGCTTTGCTGCTTCTCCTGGTCACCACTACCCAGTTGCATTATACCATTGAATTAGGGCTCAATAATGTTCACTGATAACTCAATAATAATTTCCTTCAGTTGTAACCGTATGACCCTTCAGGCAGCAAGATGAATCATCCGCCGTGGATGCATTCCAACCCTCCCCTTCCTCCCGCAGTCACAATTACAGGTGCATGCAGTAAATACTGCACCTAATATATGCAGGATATCTTATAGCTTCTCATATCAGCCAATCTTCTAATTTTGGAGAAATACTTTACGACTGCCAAGAAATAATAAGGCTGGCCCCTGTGTTAATTGCATTTTGAGATTCAGAATTATACAGCAGTTGGAGCCTGAATTAAGTTATTTCCAAGCAGCTAGTGTGAGGATTCTTTGTGAATATTAAGTTTGTATAATGTGGGACACAAATGTGATGCATGGTATTGGCGAAGGTAGCAGTGGGGGAGGGAGGTGGAATGATATTGTGGATGTAAAGATTTGTCTAATCCCTGTCTGACTTTAAAAAATTGGTGACGTTCGTGCTAATTTCAGGTCAGAATGGCTCAGATGCTTCATTAGGCGAGGAATTTTAGATCACTCATCTTCGATTTAATTCTCAGTGGATACAGTTTTGAGAAATATAACAGCTCACTAGAGGATTCCCTCCCTTCCCCTTGCCCAAAAAAGCATTCACAAATTGTTTAAGGGCCGAGTCCTCACTGTGTTTTATCAGTGAGCAACAGTCACAATATTGATATTTTGTACAAAAACGTGAAAAAGAAAAAAAGCCATGCAGTGCAAATATGAAAGAAAACAACTGCAGAGTGGTGTTGAATTTAAAGCAGTCAATAATGGCAGGTCACCAAGAGGGTATTATGAACTACAAAGACTTTGCTGCTGGACTGGTGGGAACATAGGCCGTTAAAATTAAAGAGAAGTTGATCCAGCAACAGCGCAGTTCATAAAATGTTCAGTAATAAGGCTCCAGAGTCACTCACCACCCGCCGCCCCTGCTTCCTTTAAACACATTACAGAGAGGAGTGATGAAAGACAAACTGGGAAATACTTTTTTTCTTCCCATTATCTGGGATTTACACTGGGACAACAATGAACTGCTTATGCCAGTTCAACACTAAGCCAAGTAGGCCTTAATGTCACGGTGACAGTTCAAGTCACAACTAAAGGATTTCCAAGTTATGAGGAATGAGAGAAGCTCTCAAACACTGGTGTACAGTATTCACAAGTCTATACGACTGTAATTCTTGTATAGCGCGTCTTTATTATAAATAATGGATGGTGGTGCCCTTTTTCTTGAAGGTTCGTTGGCAATGGCATTCAAACGTTGCTGTTGGTGCATGTGTGGCGTCATGTTGTTGTTATACAGTACAATAATGATAATGTATAGGTACACATGCAAATAGGAGAGGTCATTTAAGCAGAATAAAAACACTTGTGTGGGTGGCTTAAAAGAATAAAGGATGTATAATTTATATATAATTTATACAGTCTTTACTACAGTTTGACATCCATGGCTGTGTTTGTTAAACTCTGATTTTGATCCTTGTAACTCCATGGATATACTTATGGCATACCCTAAAAATAGCAAAGATTTAGTGTTTAATTTCCTGATTATAGATTATAGATTTCATATCAAAGCCATCATATTCACATTTTTAGATTAAGTATATAAGCTCATTGCTAACAACAACTGGCTGTTTACAGCTCATTAATAAGAAAGTCCTTAATATAAGTCAAACTTTTGCGCACATGTGAATGCACGCTGTTTCCGGATAAATGTCAGATTGGCTAGAGGCACCAGCTGACTTGTGTTTGCTCTAAATGACCTCTTTAAAGATCAGATTCCTTGTTAGTGTCATAGACGGATGAAATCTGGAATAAATGGACAGTCGAACTGTTGTTGTGGCTTTTTAACTGAATAAAATAAATCCTAAAAACAACAGCAAACAAGCTCACTTACTGGACTTAACTCTGTTGCTGTAGGTATTGAGTTAACATTCCCTGTTGTCACTTTATTTGGTTTGGTGGAAAATGTGACAATGAACATTGTAAGCACCTGAGCAGGTAGGTGCATGACCACAAGGTTGGACATCAAGTGTTTTCTCTCAGGAACCTTTTCTCAGGAATTGTAAACATGAAGTTATACTTTCAGTTCACACGTTCATTTGAAAGTAATTGGTAAATGTATGTAAGGCCATTCAAATGTACATATTGTTACATTTTAAACCTTGTTGAATTTAAAATATCCTTTGACTGAAAACACCTCATATCCCTTTTTTTCTGCCTGTGTTTGTACTTTTTTAACTATCTTAACACCTTGAAGTGTCGATTGTGCTTTGAAGTTGATACGGCTGATTCAGGCAGCCGCCACATTTTGCATTTCACCAAGGATAATTTGACTCAAACGCAGCAACAGAATGGTGTTTATATTTTTTCTTCCGGATGTGTTTTGTGTATTCAGAACACACTTGCACAAACGGCATCTATAAAATCTGCAGCTCCACAAGAAAAGTCTGTTATTTCTCAACTGCTGGTAAAGAGAAATTAGTGCTTCCAAATGAATGCAGAAAAAGAATAATTCAACACTGAATGCTTTTTTCCACACTGAAAAGAGTTATTCTTGTTGTTAGCATGTCGTCATTAATTGTCAGCCCCATCATGGCTTTGTGTCTGACTTTGATTGACCCCCCCACAATGCAGCAACGATGTTATGAGCTCAAACCTGCAATAGTTGTGACATGACCACAGTATTATGGTCATGTGGTTATTGGCATAGCCCCAGTATAAAACTGCATGCTTGAAACCATTGGGGCTTTGTGACAAATGACCCTGAAGTACTTCTTGCTGCATCATTTTGTCTTGTCATCTTAGATATTTTATATAATTAAATTTTAAATGTTATTTTAGTTAAAGGGATCAAATAAAATCAATGACAGAATTAAATGATAAACAAACAAAACCACACTCGATAGAATAGAGAAAGCCGAAGGAACAACAAATAAATCACAGTGACTGTGTTGCTAGAGTTATCTGATTCGTCCAAAATGAATAATGGCACTAGTGTTGGTTATGGACAAGGGAAGAAATTCTTATTTGTAGACGGGAAGTCACAAATCTAAACTTGAAAGTGAAATTTCAGAAGTTTAAACAGCAGGAAATGCACATCACAAACCAGAGACTACTACTGGATGTCGCTGGATGTTGCTGGATGAACATGCAGCTCAGTCGAGAATAAAATGAATAATCAGCACTAATCATTAACCAACATATGTTAGCTAGTTGAAAGGCTTCTGCAAAGAAGAAAATGCAAGAAGGAGATTGCTGAATTTCTTTTATGATGATTATTAGAATGCTTTGAAGTGAAGCTCATTAAACACTTATATTTCATGACCTACTCATGCACACACCATTATTTCTTATTGAATACTATTTGTTTTCATAAACACTGCTGGTCTTCAATTAAAGCAGATACATATTTGTTTGTTTGCATTCATTTCGCTTTCATATCTTTCATGTGAGCGCCGTAATACTTTTTGCAGTTGTTGCCTTTTACTGAAGCACGTCTTTGTGACGATAAGTGCCAGAAAGTAAAAAGGACTTGCTCATTAATTTGTGTGAGGACAAATGGGGCCAAAAAACAGCACAAACAAGGTGTTTGATGGATAGCAAAGCAAGTTCCCTGTGAGACGAAACACTTTGCAGGGTCGCTTTGTGTACTGCTGGCCTCAAAGACGAGATCACAGAATCCAGGCGATTCATGATCTGAAGAAACTCAGGATGTGGAGAGAAGACAGCATGAAGATGTCTTTCAAGGGCCAAATCATTTGTCTTACAAATGTTTGCTTTTGGTCTCTGTGTGAAGCAGGAACAATTACTGGGAACACTTCAAAGCTATTTTTGTGCATCACAGTTGGGAGCTCGCTTCAGGGAGGCACTATATACCTGTACTACATGAAATACAGAGACCATTAAACTCTCCAATAAAGGAGCTACACATCCTTTTACATCATTGGCTCAGGTCTGTGGCCAAATGAAAAAAAAAAGAACAAAAAAAAAAACATAACCAGCAGAAATGGAAAATTCTTCTACACACCTGCTTCTAGCTGACCCGACCCAAAGAAACAATGTGTAGTTAAATAGTTCTCCTCTTTATTGCAACAGTTTTAAACTGCAGATTCAAGAAAAAAGTGTCCTTTTACTTTTCAGGCCAAACTTCCTCCCACTGTCCCTTATTTGACATTCTCTTGATGATAAAAATTCACTTACTTTGCAATGCCCATCCAGTTTCTTTTGTCTATTTTATTCTTTGGGTTATGAAAACTAATTATATATATATATATATATATATATATATATATATATATAAATTGTTTCATATTGTGACTTTGATGCTTGGTGAAGGTGACCAAAAGTGTTTACTGCTGACAGTGTGTGAGCTTTCTTTGCATTACTTTATTCATGACTATGCGCCCGTGCGACAACACAACAGGTATGACTCTAGAAACAAAATCGAGCGTTCATCCATGGACTTTGGCTTTGGCCTCATTAAGTTTGAGATTAACTCTTGTACGTTTTCCTCTCCCTCTGTCATTTTCTTTGTCCTTCAGCGTCCTTTTGGGTGTCTTCGCCTATGCAAACAAGTTCATAGATGCTCCTGAGTCTGGTTATTTTGCACTACCTGCACTGAGCTGCATTACTAGACCTTACCAGTTGAATATTAATGAAATGTGGTCTAATTATTGGTACCTATTACGTAACCTAGGAGGCCAGAAGAGGTAAGGAAAATGCCAGAGATGTTAACATTATTTCTGTAGTTTCTGCAAGTCTCCGATAAATAAGACGGCTAGATGATTTAATGCTTATGGTTCCGCAGAGTCAAAACTACAGCAATTTACAACAACAAACATTGCTTTTGTCATATGTGCTTTTGCTTCTCCCTGAGTCCATTCTCTGTAACATGTGCTGAGTGCCTAGAACAGGAATATTTATAAACACACTGTTATTATCTATGCGAAGAATAGGCACCCTGCTAGCCTTCTGTATCTGTATTTAGACCCCAAGTTGTGCAATTATCCCTGTGTCAGAATGAGCCGAGCAGGCAAATCAGTCTTTTTAAAACAAAAGAAAAAAAAAAGATTGTTATCATTATTATTATTATTATTTCTGCACATTGGACGCGTGATAGAAAATGCCTCCTGTTGGTTTACCAGTATAGGCTGATCAGTGTCATGGATGCAGTTACCATAACTATCCTCCGAGACTTCATTTGATGTAACCTGAATGAATGATAAAAGAGAGTCTAAGTGCAGAAGGATGTGTCATAGTATAATCATGTATAACCATTGCCACCATTAGATACTGCCCTTATTTACTAACAGTTCCAGGATGTTCTTGCCATTTTCACTATTAGTGACATATATTGAAATCACCGTGGTTGTTATGTTTTCAAAAACAAGTGGTGTGGAACCTAAAATAATACACTCCCATGTTATCTAAATCATAAATTAAGGATTAATAATAAATGTGTCAATGTCAGATAGGATATTTAAATATTCTAAATAGATCTGTAGTTCAGAATTTGGTGTAGGCTTTTAGACTTATAGACTTTTTATGAGGATTTTCTTGGACTGGGAGAATATGAACAGTTTGTAAGGGTTAAAAGATGACTTACATTTTTAACCAAGCCTCCTGAGTCTGCACTGAAGTGTAATCAGTTGGTTTCATCGACCCAATATTTTTATCAATCCAATTATGCCGAAATTCAATAAGGCCGGGCCAAAATACCGTTTATGGTGCTCAGTTGATCTAGAGCCTGAGACTGGCTCACACAATAGTATTTCTGTGTGTATATGTTCTGACATGCCTTCCCTACATACTGTACATTTTGACTCTAATGTGTTTTTACAGCACTGCAAGCTCAGCTACTGATGGTTTAGCATATCATGCACCAGTCTGAAGTCAAAAGGAACAGATAGGCTGCGCTCATTCATATGTTGTGTTACTGTCGAGATATATATATGGCATATTAAGCCTGTTTGTTGCAAAGCTTTGATATACAATATATTTAAGAATTAATGTTGTTGCTTTGAATTCAAGCCTCATGAAAAGCTGTTAACACCAAAGCTATCCATCAGTGGGAAAAAAAAAAAAAAAACTCTCCGAAGCAGCTCAAAAACACTCCAATTCCTTCATGCCCTCAGAGAACAGGGAACCAATCTAAAGCTAATTATAATGAACAGCGTGCAACAACGGCATTAGAGGGTTTTTTCTTTTTTCAGAGAGCTACAGCATATCATTAATCCCATGGCAACCGATGCGGTGGCAAGGCTCAGCAGGTCCCCACTTACATCGTTGAACCAGTCATGAGTCAAGCGAATCCCTTCATGGCATAACCAGAAAGTAACGTTGATTTTTTCGTGTTCATACATGCAGTACAGTGCACTTTGAAAATGTTTGTAACATTGGCTTTTTAATTTTTTTTTTTTTTTTTTTAAAGAGGTCCAGATGTGAAGATGCTCGGGGGAGGCCAATACTTACATGTACATGCTCTATTGGGAGGTAAGACAACAAGTTCGTTTTTCCATCGCATTAGCACAACAATGTCTCCATCCCCATTGCTTCTTTACACTTGGGTGACTTTCGTGTAAATGAAACCTAAAAATAGAATGAAACAAGAAGCCTTACTGTCACTGGGTGTGGATGAGGCAGACGGGAAAAGGGCCCGAATGCAGACAACCAGGCAGACAGGAATAGTTCATTGATTTTAATAGTAAAATAATGATACAAAAATTTACAGGCAAGTGCAGCAAGTCCAAACAGAAGTAACTGAGAATCCAAATCACGAGCATGGACCTCACCATGAACAAGATATCTGGTCTATTACCAAAACAAAAGATCGTATAGTGTAGAAGTGTACTTATGGGAAGTGGCACACTTGAGGTGTACCTAAAACTCTGGAGGAATGGGGCAGGAAAAAAAAGTGCATGGTTCCAGTTCACGTTCCTGTCCGGGTGGCTTGGCCTGAAACAACAATGAGATCCTGTCAACTGATTTGGGAAAGGCGGGCTTTTTAATATACTGGGTACAGGGTGATCGAAGAATGTGGAAGTCAGGTGGCTGGGACAGGTGGGGAAGTCTGAGGGTGTTTGATGGACGGATGATGGAGAACGGCAATGACTGCAGAGCTTCATAGAAATGCAGGAGCATGGGGTAGAGGGAGCGTTGCTGAAGAGATGCAGAACGGGCAATATAAAAACAACCGAGCCACCCGCGCTGACTGTTTTATAGCAGTTTGGGGGCATGAATTACGCTAATGATCAGTTCTGACAAACACACACCTACGCCTGAACAGGTGGCATTCATCGCATTAAAACAAGCAAATTACAACAAGTTTACACAGTTAAAGACAGTTGGGGACTGACTGAATTCTTATGTATAACAAAACCTCACAGAGTAAAAGAATAAAATCATAGGAATATGTTTAGGGACATTGTTCAGCGAGAGAATCACAAGAGAAAAGACTTTTTTTGAAAAGCAAATCCTGTAGTTACGCTTGTTGTTCTCTGTCGCTGTATCTGTTATGAACCCATTCAAATATATCAGCTACCCTAAGTTCACTATAACTGTCAGTTCTCACTATTACTGAAACTAATATTGAAACAAAATCACTTCAATTGCTGATTTTGCCTCTATATGCTATCGTTTTTGTTAAAAGACCATTCTGGAAATTTCTACATACTCTCACTCTATATTGCTTCCATTTATCATAGCCCTTTTATGAGCAGCGTTGGATATGGAGGGATCCATGTTGGTACATAAACACTAACGGCCCGCACTACTTCTCCATTTTGGCCTTAAAACTCTCAGACCCCACAATCCTTTTCCTTACTTGGAAGTACTGAGGGTGAAATAACGGTGAAATATGATGGTGAAATAACCATCATATGTTTGTTTGTCTCCCCCAGCTGGCAAATGCCTCGAGTGTGGAAGTGAATGAAGCTTAATGATATCAGAGAAGTGCTGATTCCACTACATGGGCATTTTTGGAGCTGCTGTTTAAATGTATTATATTTAAGGTTTTTCTGTTATTGTGCGGAAAGTTATTGTTGTTATTGTTTCGGAAAGTTTCAGATACACTGCATTTGTTTTTTTCATTTTTTCATTAGTTTCAGCGTAATGTATTAATTATAAAGCACTCACATTTGTTATTTAAAAAACTAATTACAGGTTTTAATCTGCTTGTGATCTAATTACCTCCTCGGTAGCGGTGATAACCTAAAAAGCAAAATTGTATTGTGTGAGTGTGTGGGAAAATATTAACACGATGTGTTGGAACTGATACATGTACAAATTATTCATCCCAAAATGGCCACAAAGTGCGTGTGAGTGCAGAAAATGAATTCCTATTTTAGCACGATATTTCATGTGGGAAAACAATGACTATAAAATAGATGAGTACTGATGAATTCACAGAATTAGTTTTATTAAACAAACTGTGTCAAATAACTTCGCCAGAAAAAAAAAACAGGTCTCATTTTTTGTCGTCCGTGTTGAGGCTCTTCATATCAATTACACGAGCAGTAACAAGCCGCACATCCACGATGAACAGATTGCGCGGCTAATGTGTGTATAACACGTGTGTAAGAAAGCTGCACAAAGCTAACACAGCTTTACAGTCGAACGTTTGTTTTCCTCGTCTCACAGTGTTTATCACCGATGCCCACTTGTAGTGCTGACTTTTCTAATCCCTCGTCTCTCAGCGTGTACGGGAAAAAACAGCGATCTCCACAACAATCTGTAACACTACACTGGTACGCGTTGTCACCACTGTGAAGCATTGCCAAGATATTTATGGGAATTTGTTCATTATTCAGAAAATGATCTGCATCTGAAAAAGGATTATCATTACTTACTTAGTACGCTCACACTACCTCCTGTTTATTAACCTGCCAGGGAACATTTCATCATCATCATTTCATTGGCCGATTGAAAGTTGCTAAGCAGTCGCAGTTGCAAAATAATGCACCTACATTTATGAAATATTCTGATTTCATGTCATCAGCCATTTTTTGGTGAGCTCATTAATCACAGCAAGAGGCAGGCTGAACTTGCATTTCATTACCTTAAAGTTGCCCTGTGGCATTTCCTTGTAAACAAAGTTTCTGTTTAAATTGTTATTCACTGAAGTACACTGTGTGTACCCTTAAGGTCTAACAAACCTGTATTAAATTTTAAGTTGAACAGGACAGGTTTAGGATTCGTTGTTCTCCAAGTTACTTATTAGGAAATGTCTCTTTTCTCTGACTGGCTGTGCCAATCGTTTGCAACCATGCAGAAGTGGAATGAGACAGAGTGTAGCAATAGTTTGCTGGCATGCTAACAGTGAGTAATGAATTAAATATTGGTTCAGAATCTTAAATAGTTTCTTGTTTTACATATAGAAATCTCAGTGATTGTGGAACGAGGTACACATGCACAGCCTCATTTCCTCTCCCATAAATGGATGTAGATGCACTGTTTGAATATTTGCGTCTGCACTCATCAGACCTGTCAGTGAAAAGGACAAAAAGAAGTGCAATTTAGGCGCCACACTGATGATTATTTGTTTACCGTTATTTCAGCATATGCTGTTAATTATCATTGATGGTGATATCTCGGTCACCATCGTTGAACATCAGACAGATAGACAGATGATCGATGATTCATTTATAGCGCTCATATTGAAACAGACTTTACGATGTGCTTCATGATGAGGATAAAATGAAGAAAACCAGGGAAAGAGGGAAAAGATGGCCTGAAAGTAAATAACAAGGACTAAAATTCATCATATATACTTAAGAATAAGTCAGTAAATGCACCTTTAGGACGTTTTACGCAATACTGTGTAGATTGTAAAAATAATAATGAATAAGTAATAAAACACAATCAGTGAAACCTAAAAAAAACAATGTTTTACTTTACTCCATCTCTCAGCCCTACTGCATGTCATTATGATTATTTTTATATTCCTATATTATATATTTTTCATTTATAAATGTCAGTTTTTGTTTATTTCTCTGATGCGGCACATCACCTACACATCTGGCCCCAGGTCTTAGTTAACGGTAAGTTACTGATAGTCTATCCACACTATCTACACTGGGCAACCACGTGGCACAAAAGCAACAATTTTAGAATTTCACGATACTATACAATTGTGTTGATGGTCTCTGTAAATAATGAATGCAATTCCTGTAGTCTTTTAAATAACTTGAAGTTATGGAAGGGACTTGAAGTTTGTGGGGAGTGTTTAGGTGCCATGCTGAAGGCTCTAGGAATGGTTCTGCATGTAATTATATCAGATTATATTAGGGACGTCCCGTGAGTGTACGAATATTGAAAATCAAAAGCAGGATCGACAATACTGCAACCTAGTGACTCTTATTTTTGTTTGTCCCCAACTGACTGGTGGCACATTAATTATAATTACATTTTAAATTATTAAATTAAATTTAGAATGATTGACTGTATAATTTAAAGACCCTGAAACACACCGCACACACACAGCAAGGCTTCAAACGTTAAGTAAGTTACTCCGATGTATCCTGTTACATTCCTGTTGTTACATTATTGTCTTTCAAATGTCAGTAAACATGTTGGGTCACTACTGTTACGAGATAAAATAAGAAGAGAGATGACTGTCAGGGACACTTCATAGCTGCGGGATGACATTTTATTCTAGAATTTTTTCAAGAGTAGTCAACCTCTGATCCAGTTTAGAGAAACGTGATTTGCCTTTGAGGCCTTAGAGACGAAGCTGGTGGAGAATTTGATTTGCCAAAGCATAGCTTAATGTTTGCATCCCCCCCTGTGTTACTTATGTGAAATAAAATGCACATCAATACACAAAGTAATACATCTTTCCTTTTGAGCGGTGCTCGAAGCGAGATAAAACACATTTTCCGCTGTCGACATTTCTAAAATCTAATATTGCTAAGCAGAAACTCATCTCTGCTGGAGAACACCAGTGTGTTCCCAAATCAGATTTTCCCCACGATATAGTGATGAACTCACTGTTAGTACTTTTTGTCAAGCAGTCCAGTGATTAGTGATATCTGGCGGGTAAAAGCCATTTGAGCGCGAGGAACAAAACCCCTCATTGCCCATGATGCATTTCAATGAGAAACCACACATAAAAGCGATTTGCCTTCAAATGATTTTTCTTACGGGGCCATCTTCTTTGAGTGTCCTCTCCCACTGAGTTCTTCTGGCATAAGAGCTCCATTACAATGATTTAGCCTCCGCAGAACAAGCGCGCACTCGAATGAGTGTGCGAACACACACATATACATAGAAGCACGCACACACTTGTGCCTGAGGCCAAGGGACCCATCAATTAGAGTGGGTTCAGTCAAGTCATCATCATCTTCCTCTTTTCTTTTTTCCCTTTCTTTTCTCCCTCAGTGCACAGATGTGGTACAATATGGACTCCCGACCCCTCTGAGCGCTTTAAATCTGGAGCACTTGCGTAAGAGTTTATTTTATAAAGCACGTAAACAAAAATAAATCCCAGATTTTGTCATGGTATTGGGAGTGGATCGTGTTTTATGCCAAGCAGGGCGAAGGTGTGAAAGTCAGAGGGTTATTTTGGGGAGCACGGATTGGCAGAATGAAGCTGAGGCCATCCGATTGTGTTTGTCTGCCGGTGTCTGTTTTGCTTTGTTCCTCTGCTGTTTCCTGTCCCGGAGACAAAGACTGGTGCGCTCATCAGGGAGCTACATTTACCTTGTGCTGTCAGATGTCACCTCAGGAAGATGTTGGGTACACACACACACACTGTGTGTGCTCTGTCCCACACCTGTCTTCGATTTCAAGTCCTATTCACTGTTCACACGCTCATGCACCACTGTGCATGTAGAGGGTATTACCGGCGGTTGTGTTAACCGAATATTTCCTGTCAGCGACTTGACTGAAGGACTGGTGTACAGGATTTAGTGGCATGTAGCAGCGTAGTTGTGGATTACGACGGAGATACTGTGGTTGCTGCCGAATGTGTGAATAATGAGAAAGAATAACAAGAAACGGCCTGTCTAGAGCCGGCGTTTGGTTTGTTCTCGGCTACCGTAGAAACACTCGGACTAGCTAGCTAATGTTACACGAGAAGCAAGTGGCTGCAAGTGAGCCAAATCATTCATCTGATTCATGCGATGTGAACGTTTCTCCATGCCCTTATAGATTAAAATGATGGGAAATAATTAAAGATGAGCACATTTCTTATGACCTTTTCTGTCAAAATTATAGACGAGATTGTCGTCATTACTCGGGCTGCTGCAAATGCAATGAGACTAACATGTTTGGCGTGCTGATGTTTGGTTTATTCCGTCACAGAGCTGCTATGGCTGTAGACTTAATCTATTTTAAATATAAACGTGCATAGTCTAAATAATAGGGTGCACATTCAACATCTGATTTCACTCTCTTTACCCTCAGTCATATACAGGTGTTTTTTTTTTCCTTTCAGAGCAGACAGTTTTGAGTGTTTCGGGAGCTGATGCAACACAATTCATGCCGGCACGACTGAATGCAATTCACAACAGCAGCCCTGCAATAAAGCGCACCTTTGAAGTCTTCAGTATTTATTTTTTTGTTGACAATTTCAAAGGCGTTTGCTTCACTCTATAGACTATACATGAGGAGGGACCTCAAGCCAAAGACTTGCTCCAGCCATTACCGTTTGGCGGCGCTTGGCACGACAATTAGGACACAAGCCATTAAAAGGGATGGATCATTTTTTGATGCTCATTTAATTTCTTTCAGAGATTGACACTAAAAGATCAATACGACTTTCTCGTCTGTGTGATTAGTACAGAGCTAAAACCAGGACATGGTTAGAATAACTTACCATACGGACTGGAAGCAGGTGGAAACAACTTGCCTGGCTTTGCCCAAAATGCATATATATATATATATATATATATATATATATATATAAATAAAACAAATCTATAAATAAATATATCTGAAGCTCACTAATTTACACATTATGTCTCGTCTGTGTAATTTGTACAGTACTAGAAATGTAGCAACAACAATTTGTGATTTGAGGGGAGGAAAAACACAATTCAGGCAGGCGACTGGTATAAATAGACGCAAATAAGCTCAGCTACAAAACGAACAATTGTATTCAGCTGCCTGGCATTCACATTGGAGAAGTCTTTATGTAACAGTGTTAATTTGAGAGGACTGCTATATCAGCTGCAGCACACTTATTTTAAGAGCTTCTCTGAAAACTTACTGTGCCCTGTACAGAGCATTGCCCTTGCCTGAGCAACCTGTTTTGTAAGTAACTCCACTGATGGGCTCCACCAGCCGCAGGGTCAGAGCAGCGGCCATATTGATTTTGCTGTTTATAAAGACAGTAGCAAACAGGGCAGACTGTGAATGCCAACAGGGGTGACTTGAAAAAGGCATAGCCTGGAGGTGTTTCTCCTTTCCCTGTCTCTGCTTGCATCCCTGTTTACCTTGAATGCATTTTATTCTCTCGGTTTCTTTTTCCTCTTCTGTGCTCTCACCAGCACTGTCTGTCCGTCTGTCTCCCTCTCTCTTTATCGCTCATCCACATATTGTATTTTTACATGCATGAGTGATTTCAAATAATATAAACAGGAATCATGATGATCAGACAAACAACACAGGTGTTATAAAACTGTTTGTTGTGAGAAACGCTGTCCAGCTATGGATTTTTCTGACAAGTTGATGAATAATGCACTTAAATGGACTGCATGCCACAGAACATGGATCATGTATTCACAGCTAAAGCTCATTATTTTACTTGTTTTTTTTAAAACTGTAGCCAACCTGCCAGACGTACACAATCTGATAAATGAGGGAAAGAAAGATATATTTTTAACTATGCAGTAAACTGCGATTCAAAGCTGATACAGTTTGACTCAAGTGTGATTAAGATTTGATGTTTACCTGAAGTGGCTCTAATTATTATAATGCGACAATGTGAATTTATAATAAAATGATAATATGTAATATCATTTGGAGTCCCGTAGATCCTTTCATGGAAAAAGCTCTAAAACCCCATTGTACTAGGGATTGTGCTAATTTGAGTACATTTGAAATGACACCCAAACAAACAGTCAAAACATATAGCACAACCATATGACATAAAGACTGTATGAAAGCATGAGACAGACTTACCACACCCGTGGGCAGTATATCAACAGAGCATTAGCCTGATTCACAGCAGGTCCCCTCGGGACAGTGGGAAGTCTCACTCTGCAAATGAACATTAGACATGTGGCAACACCTTCCATCTTGTCTTAATTGCCAATTATATTTATATATAGAGGACTCTTGTATAAATGTAAAGAAACCACTAGAAAACCTTTTTCCAATCATACCTCATTCATTTGGCTGCTAAAGATTCTCATTTACAACCAGGAGGAGGAGGTATCCTGTACTGAAGTACAAATGCATGTAATCAGCAAGAACAATAAGACTGTAGACTGTTTTCTGCTAGAATCTCTGTAAATTTTGGGTACATGGCCGCCGTCCTCTCTGATGATAGCTCATGAAGTGGCCCTCGGCCGGTCAACATTTCCGTGGCCCGCTGTGACACTCGCCACGGATGAGCATTATTCTGTGTCCCCGGGACTCAAGAAAAAAGCAGATCTGGTCCCCTAGCTGAGCAAATTATTTACCGTGATGAACACTTGTAATTTCATCCGGCAAGATGTCAACGTCCTCTTAACCTTGACCTGTGCAGCTGGGTCTTACCTTCACACGGCCGTCCCTGACCACTTCCTCACCTGGCTGGCATACTTACAAGGTGCTGAATCACCAAATAAAATATTTACGAGTCTGCAGATCAGTTTTGATGAGCTAGGGAGGGACTTGCAGATGTTTGTTACCCTTGTTTTCTTTTTTTGCCGTGACTTTTGACCGCAAGTTACGTCTGACTGATGCTTTTACTTTTTTGTTGCTTATGGAGGCATTTCCTGGCGTAGGTATTGTTTGAATATGCAGTTTCGCGACGACACTATCGCCTTTTTAAAATGCGTGATGGGGAATCCGAATGCGGCAACTCACTGTAATTGTTTCACATTAAAGTTCGCTGTGAATGTCGGGGAGGTTAAAGCGCTCAAATCTGAGCTCGGAAATCATCAGAGAAACATCCTGCCATGTGTCATCAGTAAAGTGAAAAACGCAAAACGCTCATGGTAGCAGAATTATTTCAGCACTAACACTAACAGTGATAACCAGTGCACCTGTGTACCAGAATAAGGGCGAAGTCATTAATTTGGCAAGCACAGGACAGACATTGTCCATTTTTTTTTTGCAGCATGCTGTGGAAAAAACATCTGGATAGTTTAATAAAAACATCTATTTTTACAAGACTGACTCACAATCACCGGTGTGTAACTTGAGCTGAACACACCTTTAGGCAAAGTTTAATTTCCCCAAACATTTGTGCTACATTTCGATGCAATATTTGCGATATACACTAGTAACCAAGAATATCAGCAGCCTTTGGTAGATGTGTGCACGTTCCACAAACTATTTATAGACGTGTTTACCGAGAAAGTTTGGAGTCTTATGGCATCATTACACCTAAAAACACAGTAGAGTGCAAATATCTACATGTCACATAAACACTTCAGATTCCATACACTTGTGAGTGAAATGAAATGAGGCTCATTTCTCTGTTGTATTATCCAGAACGTATATGCAAGCTTCACCAAAATTAAATATATCATTTAAATGACTTTCTAAATGAATACTGCTGCGAATGTGCTTAGTCAGGGCAAAAAGATGTTCTGAGCGCGACTGGAAAGTGTTACCTCTTTCGGTTTTCGGTGGTGGTTTCATGTCTTACCGTACGGCTCATGATTATTAAACACTGACATGTGAAGGTCAGCCCAAAGTCGTGTGCTTGCTGTCATAACAGAGTCGGCCTGTTTACCTGGACAGCAGTCTTTGCTTATCAGGGCAATAAGATGTATTGATCGCTGATAGATGTCGTGGGAGGAGGATGCATGTGAGATGTTATGTGCGGTGCCATCATAAACCCGGAGGGACCTTTCGACTTTTCAGTCTATCGGGGTAATTTTCACCTATTTGTTATTTGCTCTTTGGTTAAAGTACAGATCAAATTGGGCAATTTTCACACTTTTATTATCCTTTTGCATTTGCAAGTTTCTATGGTGACAGCCAGCACTGTGAGGTAGAGTAAGGTTGGGTATGAGGGATTATCTTCATTTTATCTCTTTATACCTAGAGGGAAGGAGGGGAGCTATGAGCTATGGCATGATGGGTAATTACACAGCCAGACTGACTGCTTTGCTGGTTTTATCCAATGTTTCTAAAGCTGAGACACTTTTCTACATGTGTCCATGTATCCACCCCGCTCTCTGTGACAGTGCAGATAGGGAAGAAGAACTGGGATGGGCTCCATTTGGAGGATATGCTAATAAAAATCAGTCTGCACTGGTTTTTATCATACAGCCAAATCAAGTAATTGTAACTGTAATGCTGTTATTCCTCTCTGTTTACATACACAAACACAGCGTCTGTATTAGCTTTCTGCAGCAGTGTCTCCTTTTTGTTAATTCTGCTTTTATCAGACATCCTCCTCACGCCTCACAAACTACCCTCCACCACACACACGCACACACACACACACACACACCCCACCCACCCGTGCCATATGTCACACAATAGAATCAGGCCAGGTCTATTTACTTTCCTAAAATTGCACCTGCCTGAAAATGGAATATCTTATCAGGTTTGAGCAGCCTGAGCTAAAGCACCTACAATTTGGGGTTTACATGTTAATGAGGGGTTCTGAGTAAACTGTAAAACCAATCAAAGAGCCTGTGTCCTGTAAAACAATAACACTGTGTGCCTGGCTTTCTTCTGCAAACTCTCGGTCTTACTTTAAAGTAAGAACAAACAAGTGAGGAAAGTAACTAAAGTACTCAACAGCACTTACTATCCATTCCATTTTCTGCTACTTTCTACCTCCATGCTGCTATAATTATAACACATAATTCAGTGGTATATATTGTACTTTTCTTAGCTTACTTTGCAGATTCAGATAGTGTTGATTATTATGTTATTGTTATATTTATTATTATTAGTTATAAGTTACCTCAATTAAAATGCTGTACAGTCATTTTACTTACTGGCACAACATTGAATGGTATTAATTAAACCAAAAAAAAAAATCAAAATGAATTTATTCCCGGAGTGTGAAGTACTGCGCTGGGTGAAAAAAAACCAACTTGTAATTGTACTAATAATATTGTTTTATTCATATTAGCCAGCAATGTCATTGTGCTGTTGTTTATTAAACTGAAAATCAGCCGCAGACTTAATGGTCCCGGACAGATCTGGTGCTCATTCTCACTGCGTTTGATTGCATAAATACGAAGGCTGTGGACTTAATACGATGATTTTTGATTATCATCTGGTCATTATCACACATATACAGACATTTACATCTGAAAAACATTATATTCTCCATAATGTCTCCTGGACTTCCCTGGCCAGTCACATGACCTGTTCCAAGAACAGAATTTGGAGCCATTCTAGAAGAGAAGCGTTCTAGAATGTCTTTCAACTATATATGTAGGAGACTCTCTGCAGACTTTGCTCACTCTTCAACCCGAACTCACACTGTTGACTTGAGTCCAGAAGATCTACTCTCAAATACTTTGAAATCGTCGGTTGGATTTAAAAATCATCGTAAAAAACTTCATTGTGGCTTTGCCCTTTGAACTGATTTGTCGAACCTTTGAACCTGTTCTGTATTTGCGGCAAGATGTCCTTCGCCACAGGAAACATGAAGGTGTACAAACCCGTCAAGGTAAGTGAGTGTTTTTAACTGGAGTTAGACTATAAACTTGTTCTGAAAGAGTTAAATATAGTTATATAGTTTTCTGTTTGTATAAAACATTTTTATTTTTACAGTCACTTTCTTTTTATAGTTTTTGTATAGATGTTTAGCACGGGTTAACTTCTTTACACAGTTATATATTTATCTTCTACGCAAATGTTTAATTCCTCTACATCTATCTATCTGTCTATCTATCTATCTCTGATTAACAAACCAATGAACAACATGATCTTTCCTTCACAGGAGTTATTTGACACACCAGTGTACCAGCGGGCTATGGAGCTGTGCTGGCAAGCACAGTCATATAAGACTATGGTAAGTCCCACTATAGTTTTCATGTCTCCACTAAATTAAAATAGCAGGTAAAGTCTCACCCATTTTGTCTTGTACTTTAACATAAAGACATGTGATCCCTTGTTGTTCAGATCGCCCTGACGTATCAGCTGCTCAGGCTTCAGCAGAGACGCCAGCTCCCACGGTCGGTCACTGGTGAAAATATGACTCGGCTGCTGGCGGTGCAGCGCAAGGAGGCACAGAGAGTACAGTAAGTTACCTACCTACAGCCGACCTCATCTCTGCTTGTGTCACACCAATCTGTCTGTAATGAGGAAGAGGGGAACTGTGAAGATCAAGCTTGTGTTTTCTTTCTATTAGGAGCCTCTGGGAGGCAGAACTTGGCACATGTGACGCTGAGATCAGGCCTCTTCTCCAGCTGGTAAGACCACAATCCCGAAAAGACTCTAGAGTAGTTTGAGTCACCTGTTATCTGATTTATTGTGTAACTAAATAATGTGCTTATCATATGTCATTCCTTGTTTGAGGTGTGGAAGGTGAACATGGACCTGAAAATGAGGGACATTGAGGCCGAAGCAAGGAGACTGCTGAGAACTCCACGCGCCGTCCCTCCTGAATTTCAGTGAGTCACATTTGACACACATTGATGATCAATTGAAGTTCAATGGTTGTGATGTCTCTGTGTTGCTTTGAGGTGTTTTGAAAACTAACTTTGAATGACTGTAACCTGCAGACATCCCAACATCATCAAGAAAGCCCACATGTACGCCAAGAGGCTGACGAAGCAGGAGCAGCAAAAAGGCCCGGAGACCAGACTGCTCTGCCCAATGGGGGTGGTTTTGGAGGTTGTGCCAAAGGTCCTGCGAGGATGCTGGTTGCTCCCTCCAACCACCTCCTTCAATATGCCCTCCCAGCAGCTAAGTAAAATGGCTGTTGGGATCACTAAGGCAGTCCAGGACCGGGTCTCCAAGTCTCTGTCCTCTGTGCTTCTTCATGCGACGTTCTCAACCACCATCAGAGGTAAAATGGCCCTGTCCATCCACAGAAAGGTTAGACGGGAGTACACTGGAGATGTCCTAGAGGAGAAGCTTGAGTGCTTTGCAACAGATGTGCAGCGCACCATCACAAATGTGGCAGCAGAAGAGATATGTGCGCTGTTTCAGACTTCTGCTGTTCTGACCACCTCTGAAGGACCTCACACTGCCAGTCCCGAACCAGACTCGGCTGTGATTTATACTCCGCCATGTGCCCCAACCACCACGGATGAACCTCTTGCGGACACTGCCAGTCCCGAACCAGACTCGGCTGTGATTCATACTCCGGCATGTGCACCGACCACCACAGATGAACCTCTTGCGGACACTGCCAGTCCCGAACCAGACTCGGCTGTGATTTATACTCCGCCATGTGCACCGACCACCACGAATGAACCTCTTGCGGACACTGCCAGTCCCGAACCAGACTCGGCTGTGATTCATACTCCGCCATGTGCACCGACCACCACGGATGAACCTCTTGCGGACACTGCCAGTCCCGAACCAGACTCGGCTGTGATTCATACTCCGACATGTGCACCGACCACCACGGATGAACCTCTTGCGGACACTGCCAGTCCCGAACCAGACTCGGCTGTGATTCATACTCCGCCATGTGCATCGACCACCACGGATGAACCTCTTGCGGACACTGCCAGTCCCGAACCAGACTCGGCTGTGATTCATACTCCGCCATGTGCACCGACCACCACGGATGAACCTCTTGCGGACACTGCCAGTCCCGAACCAGACTTGGCTGTGGTCAGGAGAAATACGGGAAAATTCACCCGTTTTGTTAAGTGGCTGAAAAAAAGGTGCTGCTGTTTAACAGCTGAAGAGAATAACTGAACTTTGTGTTGAAACTAACTGGCTTTCAACACATCTTCTTATAAACTCCATTCCTGCATGAAAGTGGCCTTTTACACTTTACCAGCTCTCTGAAGAAAATAACAAAATCCTGAACATTTAACTCTGCAAAAACTGCACCTTTAATGTCCACATCTTTTCAGTGACTGGTGTGGGCTTGCTTCATGCTGCAGCTGTGAGACTGCTACTCTTAGTTCATTTTCAATGTCCAGCTTTGATCTGTATTTAGTCTTGATGGAGGCCACAGCAGAAAAACCTATCTCACATAGGTAAGACGTGGCAAATGGAAGGAGTGTGGCCAGAGCTCTTTTACCTAGCAGTGGGAAATCTTTCTCCACTCCAATCCAAAATGCAGCTAGTGTCTTAGACTTAAACTCCAGCCTCATTGTTGAATCAGAGGTGACATCAATGAACTGTTCATTCTCTGTAGTGCTGAATTCAGCAGCTGGTGTTGCACTGAAGGGGTCTCGGATCCAGTCATATTGTGTAGGATCAAAAAAAAGTCTGAGGTCCCATCAGGTTATGGTTTTCACTGATAACACACTGATGTCGACATGTTAGAGATCATGCGAGTTACTTTATTGTTTATTACTAATGATTGTTTTGTAAGAAAGTTGTAAATATTACTCAGAGCCCTTCAAAATCCTTGTTTAAACAGTTTAAACCATTCCGGTACTTTTCTATATTATAAATCTGATACTTCTTTCTATTGCTCCCCTCCTGATCTGGAGGCTGCTTTACTCCTCCAGGCACTGCCATTTCTCCCTGGCAGGATTTTTATGGCATCATCTATCTATTTTGTGCAAGCAAAGGCCTTTTCAAATTACTGCAGTATACTTCAGCTTCATCCAATATTCTCCATTTTGACATCTGTTATACCTTTTTCTCCTCGGAGAACGATGAGACAAGAAGTAACGCAAAGCTTGAGTCGAGATGTGTTCGTATCAGACTTCCTAAGGCAGAACCCCGACTTGGACAGATGCACAGCTGCTGCTGCGATGAAGCCAGTGAAAATAAGTCAGGAAAGGCACAGGAGCATTCAATTAATCAATCTGACAATAACGTGAATTGCAATGTTAAGAGACCAGAAATGGTCAAATATGGAGGATTTCAGGGCTCGTTAGCTCAACTATAAAGTTTATGGCTACGTGCTAAACTTATAACTAAACGTGTGCAAATGATCCACATACACATACGTTCAGCTAGCTAGCTCACAGATAAATAAAATAAGAGTTAAAAGACACAAAATGATATTTTAAAAAGTCAGTAATAAAAACTAACTTTCACATTATTCTAAAATGTTATTACTTTCATTACTGCACGTTATTCAGAGATAGACAGTGTGAAGACGTGTTGCACATTTTTATTACCGTATCGAAAACTGTCCAGTTTTTAGTCTTGTGGTGTGAACTGTTGTGCCGATGTTGTGACGGTGGGCAGTGATTTGTAAAGTTCAGTTCAGTGATGACTCTGTGGTAAAAACTGTTTTTGAGCCATGAAGTGCGGGTCTTTCCTGTAGCATCTTCCAGATGGCAGCAGAGGGGTGATAGGGGCGAGTTGGATCCGGATGCTGCTGGCTCTGCGGAGGCAGCGTCATCTGAGCGCGTCCTCCAGTCAGGTGCAGGGGAAGTCCAATTTCCTATCAGCTGCTGAACAGCTGCCCCACCACACTGTAATACAGTATGTCAGTGCACTAGTAGAGCGGTGATAGAAGGACATGAGCAGCTTTGCGGACAGGTTGGTTTTCTGATGTGTCCTTAGGGAAGTACAGCCACTGTTGAGCCTTCTTTGCCGCCACGGTGGAGTTGATTGTCCACGTGAGGTCCTCTGTGATGTGGATTCTTGAACTTGAAGCTGGAGACCCAGTCCACTTCACCTCCTGTGATGTTTAAAGGAGAGTGGTCCTCACAGGTTAAATAGATGACAACAGGCGGGTCTTTGTTGCTCCTGTAGTTGGTGATACGCTGACCTTACTCTCTCTTTTTTTGTATGCCTTTGAACATTTGATTCCTAGGTTGTGTCTTTTTCTGCCCTAGATCTGAATGCTGTTTTGTGGTCCTTCAAGAGGAATTGGACCTCCTTTGTTATCCTTGGTTTCCCATTTTGGCGAAACAATGTCATTGGTGACATTATCAACACAGGTCCTGTTGTAGAAAATGCACCGCTGGTGATATACGTCTTGATCAGAGAACAGGTCCCACATGGAGCATTTAGAAAGAAAGAGTACTGTGCACCTTCAGGCCACGTTTCCAAGATGTGAGAACAATGATGCTCTGTGTCATTTGATGATTTTGGAGTAGATACTGTAGTTGAAGACTTAACATGTTGGTTGAATTTGGAAAACAGTTTTCATATTGGCATGGTTAAAATCTCAGTGGTGGTGTAGGTATGCATTCTATTGTTTGTTTACTGTAGCTCATAGCTGAGTGCTGGTTTAGCATTAGTGTCTGGTGGAATAAATACAGCTGTAAAGACTTATGCAGAGGATAGAAGGGCCTGCACTATAATGCCATAAACCGAACACTATGTGAAAACTTTCAAATTATACATCAGTGGCAGAAATACAAAGGCCCAAAAGAAACATACTGACTTCAACTCTCGTTGGTAAAGAGAAACATTACAATCCTGAAAAAAATCCTTTTCCCTTTCTCGTAGAATAGATTTGTGATTTCAGAAAAATCCATAGTGTGAGTCCGCTCTAACAACTACAATTATTGTCAGCTTTTAGATCTGCTAGTACAAAGCAGTTGAGCCCGGTCAATAACTTTTCATACAGTACTAGTCAATTTGTCATTGTCCATGCAATGTTTTTTGTTCTCTGTTTTTTATTCATCTTTATCGTATTAAATTATGTGCTGAACAATAAAAATGCAAACAAAGCAATAGTTATAGTTATATTACAGATTCTTGGTAGCCACACTTTGCTTTGATGACTTTTTCACTCTCTTGGCATTACATCAGTCAGCTTACTGAGGTAGTCACCTGGAACTGTTTTCAACCTTCTCAAAAGTTAAGAGGAATTGCTTGTCCCCTTAATACGGTGGAGACCATCAGTTGTGTTGTTCAGAGGTAGTGTAAAGTAAGTGCGTAAAGAGCCCTCTTCAACTACTGTGGTAACGCGCATTATGGCAAGGACTGTTCAACCAACTAAAGAGAAACAACAGTGCATCGTTACTTCGACGCATGAAGGTCAGTCACACTGAAAAACTGTAAATGTGTCTTCAAGTGCAAACTGGCTCTCATGAGGACCCTCCCACGAAAGGAAGTCCAAGAGTTACCTCAGATTAGAGCTGTGACAAATGCTGTATGTGGATAATGCCTAACATCAGAAAGGCCAAAACCCAAAGTGGAGGAAAATGCTATTTTTCACACCCTACATAACTGTCTCATGTTACATTGACGGTTACGTACTGTACAAAGGAAAGGGGAGCAGGACCTATGCCTGTTCACTAAAATACTGATATTGTCAATAAAAAATAAAAAATAATCAACCAAAATAACATAGTCACTGTCAGTAAGACTCTGAACAACTACAGCTGTAGCCTGTTTAACTAAATGTGTGACTAAAATGTACACATGACGGCACAATTCAGGGGTACCCAAACACTTTGACCATGTGGGTAGATCCTGTGACCGATCCGCAGTGATTAACACTCCTATATATTAATTACTTTGGTCTGAATGACGCCTGATAAAACTGCGGGGAGAAGGACTTACCTTTCAGTCAGTTCCTGTGTCATTCTGCTAATCGACACGTTCGGGTGATGTGGACGTAAAGGACACATTTGACACGTGTTTCCAGACATACCCACCTTCAGTTGAGCAATGTCAGCATACAGTTTGACACTCATCTTGGTCCATTTTAGCTGTAACTGGCCATGAAATGCTCACTGTTTTGGCAGCAACTGTTTGGGTCACAGGGTGAATCGAACATCCTGCTCATCCTGTTCAGGGTGAGTACACGTACCGTTTCACCCCTGTAGAGCTACATATGCAAAGTTGCTCAATTAGAAATGTCTGTGTCATGTCTCGTGTCGTATTGATGTGATGTCTTTATCATAGAAACATTAAGACTATTCACCATAATTGGTGCTATTAATTGTCTTTTGCATGTGCTGCTGTGTAACACTTCAAAGCCAATTACTGTCACTAGGTGAAATGAAAACACCAAGGCTAAAACATGAAATGATTGTCTCTCCACAGTTTAATGACTTTTTCCACAACAGCTCTGTGTCCTTCAGCTCAACTTTCCATATAAAACCACTGCTAGCAAAAGCACTTCATAAAAACACTCAGCAGGAGGAAGTCCACTCCATTGCCCTCTGCACAGCCCTCCAATATAACCTCAACTTCAGCTCACGGCAGAAACAGCTGTTTGATATTCCTCACCATAAATGAAACATATTCTGTGTTTTGCCGGACTGGCTCGTCTCTGCCCTCTGGTTTGATTCAAGAGTGCCTCTGCTCCATCTTTATGCAAAGCACACTGATGAAGCAGCCACTTATCATTAGGTGAACGCCGTTGTTATACATCGCGGTTTCATGTTATCAACTAATATATGCATTATTAATCCAGACAAGGTGCTGCGCTGTGTCTTTATGCATACCTATTAGCAGGGAGAGATATTAATTCCTGCCCACGCCTACAACACCTCATCAGGGGATAGAGAAGTTCACATGATAATGTTGTCAGCTTGGAAACGTTGTGGTACGATGATCCTGCTTCGTCCTAAACAGAAACAAAGGTTGTGGACTCATCTGCATATATAGAAATGACCATCCAGAACAGATGTATTTACCATCAGGATTAGCATGTGTGAGGAAAACCAAATTGAAGAGGACCATAATAATATTTTGCATGATTTCATTACACTAAAACCCATTCCCCTAGAATAGCATACATTTTGAGATGAGAGCTAGATTTATCGTGCTATATGAAATGTCTTCACAGCTCTTCATCAGATTTCACTTACTGATTGTTGGAGGACCACTTGATGAATTTGTCCTACATTGTAAGGTCATGTTATACTTTAATGATAAATATTTTTTGAGTTCTGAAAGAGTTTTAAGTAATGAAAGAATATTTTCATTCTTGATTTTTTTATCAAACCATTTGATTGTTTAGTTTGTAAAATGTCAAAGAACGCCATGATCCGTTTACAGCAATGACTTTGTCAATGTCACTTGCTTGTTTTGTCTGACCAAAAGTTCCAAAGATATTCAAATAATAATAATATTCAACCTGTCACATTAGAAAAGCTGAAATGAATGATTGATTAAAGTTTTTTGTCAATTGATGAAATGGCAACAAATTGTTTCTACATTAATCTAGAACAGCAATCTTTTGTTTACTGCAATAGAAAGTAACGCTTGAGATATAGAGAGGTTATACAGACGTATGTGTAGATCACAAAATATGTCAAATGACCACTGTATTTACACTGAATGCTAAGGCTCAGCTTGGCTTGGCTCTTGTTATGGTTTCAAATGGCAAAAGTCATGGATGGTGCCTGGTAGCTGGTACTTTTTTACCTCGGTCGATGCGAGCTGTGCCAATGCCGTGGAGCGGAGTGAAAACACTGCAGTCTATTGATTGATCAGAGAGCCATTATGAAAATTGTCATTTACACAGGAAGGACATCCTGCACACCAACAGCCACCTATATTGTAAAAACAAAAGTCAGCCTGAAAAACTATGGCATCTTCAAATAACAAAGTCGTCGCAGTTAGAGATGAAAGAATCTAAAACATCCTCCATTTCTGCCTGTTTGTGTCACCTTGAAAATGTCACAGCAATGTAACCAGAGATGCCCACGTACACTAAGGTCATGCCAGCTAAAAAAAAAATAGCAAAGTATCTGGTACCAAAACCATGTTTAGTGTGGTTTGTTTGCCCGCTGTGAAAGATGCCGATCGAACCTTGGTGAGGACCAAACCACTGGACCAAAACCACTTGAAAGGCCTGGTCGGTTTGTGGTATGGAAGCAAACAAACCAACTAACGTATTATATTAAAGTGGATATTTGATTTTAGCATGATACTGAACTACTAATTAATCTGTCCACTGGTTGTGAAATCAGTTCAGCGATCTTATAATCGATTTCGTGGCGGCAGTGTACATATTTAAAAATCATTTGGTAACGCATGCACGTCAGCATGGGTATTTTCCCTGATTAATAGGTCAGGAGTTGTTAAAACTGCTGTGCTTGGATCCTGCTCCATGTACTTTGTCACTCCATTACGTCCATTAAAAAGTGCTTGACAGTGATCCCACAGTATTAAGCCCCAAATAATTGCTGTGCAAGATGCCTGTCTAGACATCTTTATTCACGTCATACAGTTGATTTGCAGTCTATAACACTAATCATACTAATAATCAGATATTTCTTCATAAGCACATTGTGATGCCAAAGAATATAAACATCATAAACACATAAAGTGCTGCACAAACAGAATTAGATTTTCTTAGCTCAGTTCAGATGATACAGCTAATGATGACCATCACCAAAACTTTCCGTTACAAGTTACATTTTCAATTTGTATAACGCACTGACTGCGGTGTGAACAGGAACCAGTCCAGAGCTAAAATATTAACATTAACATTTTCTATATCCTGAAATGAATGTAACTCAATCTAAAAAAGAAAAATCATAGCTTTGGAATATGGTTGACAATAATGAAAAGAATAGAGTAGCGTAATATTGTAAAATTATTCATATCAATTATTGATATTAATATTAAAAGTTTTTGTTTTTTAAAAATGATTATCTACATTCATGTTACCCCAACAAAAGTTGTTACTTGTTCTATGTTAACACTGTCAATACATTTGCTAGGTTCGCTGTCTCATGTCACCCATTGCAACCAAAACACAAGTATATAAATTGTACTTAAACTTTAACGTAATACACGGGCTGACTGTTGAGGCTTAAACGGTGGTGTTATCCCCGTAGAGTCCCAGAGTCCCACGTGTCACAGCGGTGGCAAAGAGCCGATGAAATGCAGCATTAGAGACAAAGCAAAGAAGAGAGACAGAGAGGAAAAGAGGGAGGGAGGGTTGCTCTTGTGTTATGTGTCGTGCAGAAGCGGACTGGAGAGGAGAGGAGAGGAGAGGAGAGGAGAGGAGACGAGAGGAGACGAGAGGAGAGAGGAGAGGAGAGAGGAGAGGGGAGGGGAGAGAGGAGAGAAGAGAGGAGGGGGTGTTGCTCTGTGTTATGTGTTGTGTGGAGGCAGACTGGAGAGGAGAGGAGAGGAGGGGGTATCCGACAGAAGGGAAAAACTGAAACCCCCGAGGGGGGGTTATGTCAGCCACATCCTCGGGCTGGTCCTCACTGAGCCAAGCCTTTTGTTATGCTGATTTACCCGGCCTTTTGTCCAAGACACTGATGGAGTGTGTGTGTGTGTGTGCGTGTGTGTGTCTGTGAGGCACAAGGACAAGTAAGAGAAAAAGACTGACAGAGTTTGCAACGTATTGCAGACTATACGGAGAGTAAACAAATTGCATAATCACATATTCAGGGGATAGAGACAATCATACCATCCTCTATAAGAAAAAAAAGACAATGTTAGAAAGTTATTAATCCAAGTGTTTAGTATCTTGTGTAGTTTTCTTATGCTTGATTTCACCACTTACACCTTGCAGCTACAGGTGTACCGAGATGTGTTGACGTCACACAAAGCTGCATGATGACAGTTAATGGTCCTCGCAGGAAACTGAACTTGTTCAACGTCAACATTAGTCACAGACATTAAAAAAAAAAGAAAGAAAGTACATCACAAAACAGCAATGAATAGCAACACGAATGAAAGAAGAGGCTGTTGGGAAATAAAAGGTTTGTCTTCTGACAAAAGAAACGAGAGACAACTCCCTCCACTGTGCACTCACACGTTACAAATATAGATATCAAATAAAATGTAAAAGATAAAAGCAAGGTTTCATTTAATTTCCCGAGAACACCTAAAAACCTTGAAACTTCATTCGGGCGAGCATTTTTTTAATTTTATTTTTTTATTGATTAATAGTTTGGCCTTTAAATGTCAGGAAAAACACATCACGGTTTCCTAGAGCCGAAGGTGACATCTACAAAATGTCTTGTTTTGTCTGGCCAACAGTCTAAAATCCACAGATATTCAATTTACAACGATAAAAGAGGAAAGCAGCAGAGGGGGGGGGGGGGGGGACGACTCAAGTGATGAATCAATTGCCAAAATAGTTGCTGAACATTTTTCTGTTGCCTAACTCATTGATTAATGGACTGACTGTTGTAGCACTAGCGTTAAGTGAGGGGGATGGAGGAGGGCAGAAGACAGAAACAAAGAATCAAAGGGACAGATAAAGACAGAAAGAGAGGAGCTGATGTTGGCACTGGCTGGATGAGAAGAGCGAGAGAGAGAGAGAGAGAGAGAGAGAGAGAGAGAGAGAGAGAGGTTGACAGAAGGTGTCCCTCTCCCCAGCGTCCAGCCCCCGACTTTGACGTCACAGGCTGAGAGACACAAAACAAGCTGCGCTCAGCTGAGCTCCTCACTCGATTCTTCATTCACGCACTCTCCAACGCACATCCACGCATGCCCTCAGACACATGCTTTGACGCCCGCTCAGCCTTGTGCCCGGGCTGCGTGCGACCGTCACTCTCTCCAGCATTCAGAGAACCACTTGGTCTTCTCACTCCTCAGGACCGAAACATGCTCCGTCACTTGTGAGTGATGCCTGGATCTGCGTGAAGCTGCCGAGAGGAGTGCGCACGGGAGAAAGGAGTGCTCGGGCAGCTCCCCCCCTCCAGAGCCGGACCCCACGTCCCAAAGAAACAGCAGATGTGACAGAAGAGGAGAGGCGGAGAAAGAAACAAAATCTCCCCCACCCCTCCTTCCCTCATCTGGGAGAACAATACCCAGCCTCCAGTTGGAGAGGGTCAGCTTTTGTCCCTCTCCCCACGCTCCCGCTCAAGAGCCAAGGAGCAGACAGACGCGCTGACACACTGACCTGCTGCTGTGAGAGGAGAA
This sequence comes from Nibea albiflora, assembly GCA_014281875.1. Taxonomy (NCBI): domain Eukaryota; kingdom Metazoa; phylum Chordata; class Actinopteri; family Sciaenidae; genus Nibea; species Nibea albiflora. Next base: position 14,155,153 of record CM024801.1, read on the forward strand.
GACAAGCGCAACAGCAGTTGCTGCGCTTTTTAACGCAGTTTTGATTCAGTACTTGGACAGCTCCTGAGCGACAACCGGCCTGTGAACGTGTGCGTCTATGAGTGTGTAGACTGTTCTGCTTTGGTTTGGAGACCAAGAGCCGCAGATGCAGCCACCGTGTTCGCTCCAGCTCGGCCCCTGTGGCCCCTCTCCGTCCCTGGCATCACAGGGCAGCAGTGCGGGGCTCCATCAGCTGGAAGAGAAGCAGCTCTTTGAGAAGTTTTGGAAGGGGACTTTCAAGGCTGTGGCCACCCCGAGACCAGAGAGCGTCATCGTGGCCAGCATCACCGCCCGCAGGAGGGTGACCAAGTGAGTTTTCTTCTTTCTAATCACATCTTGAAATGAGTTTGTTGTCCAGCTGCTTCAGTGAGAGTTGTATAAAGCATTTGTTTTTTTTGGGGGGGGGGGCAAGTGACTCTCTCTTACTTGTTTAAAACATTTGAAAGTGCTGTGTGTGGAAGTGATTGCTAAGAAGGACACTGATTATTTGTTGATGTTTTTCTAAATTGTACTGATGCCAGAACCACCAAACCTGCGTTTCCTGTTACATACAATATCCTTGTTGTGTGCACATGCCAAGACACTAGCATACAAGGCATTCAGTTCCCAGCTTCTAACACTTACTGTAAGACATTTCTTTGAGAGATCAACATTTTGTGTCGGATTATTTTCATTTGACAAAAAGAAAATGCCGATCACATCTCCCAAAATCTCTCGGGTCCTAAATGCACTTTTAGTAATTTACAGGTCAAAAGACAAAATTATAATTTTATTTTAGATATCTTGGCCTATAACCATTGTTTCAACAGAATTCGCTAAACATGGTGCTACTGTACTTAGAACCTGCTGCTCCAGTTTCCATCCAAATTCGGTCCAGTTTTCACACAGAGAGATCCACAAATCAGTGTTTACTATAGGGCAAGTAAGAGGTTACGAACTCAAAACATGTCTCTGGTCTCAATTTATCACCAAAACACTCATTCATATAGTCTCCCTTTGCTTTTGCAAGCAGTAGGACACGTGGCATGAACAGTGATACATTCAGTTAATTGTCCCCTGTAAAGGTCACACGGCGGCATCGTCATGCCTCTAATGTTAGACTTGCCCCCCCCCCCTCCTCCTTGACACGGCTCTGTGCCAGTGTCTGTTGAAGGAGCAACATGTCACATGTTTGTTCCCCTGCTTTCATCCCACTGACCAAAGGTTAGCTGCAGCCCTTACAGCCTCAGAGGGGAGGAGAGGAAAAGGGCTGAATACGTTGCCCTTTCTCCTCCTTATCCCTTCATTTTATTCCATCTTTGCTCCTGCGTGCACGATGAACCGCCAGTCGTCTTTCATCCTCGCGTTGCTCTGCTTGTTTGTCAGACACATCAGTTGCAATGACACCGCTTCCTTTGTCTAAGGTGTACAGTATAAAAAGAAGACCTAACAAACGGCCCAACAGGTAGAAGATTTGCACGAACGCAGTTGCGCAGACACATATTTGCGCACGTGTACTTCCATTTCAAACGGTGTAGCCTGCTTGGGTGACCTTTGAATGGTTTTGACACCCACTATCAACTTTCTCTTATGTGAAATTAGCTATGGTAATGAGGATTAGAATGGCCCATTTCATCCTACATCGGCACAGGCAGCGGAAAGACACACTGAACCAGATAATGTGTCTTTAATGGGTTCTATTACAGCAGGACCATAATGCTGCACATGGCCCTGTTATAAAGGATTTTATTAGCTTGTAGGAAATGACAAAAAAAAAACAGACTTTATTGCAGGAAAATGACCAAACATGCCTTTTTTTCTCCTTTGTCCCTCAGCTCTGCGATCTAACCAAATAAACTGCAGCCTCAGTTTTTATGCCAATCAACCATAGCCTGGTATAGACAATAGACTCTAGATATCTATTTGAGGAAACAAAGCAAATGAACCCACAAAAAATGTAATGTGGCCGGCTTGGCTGCCGTGAACTGAGCAGCCTTTTCTTTCCTAAATAGCTGGAGACTCTGGAGCGGGGCCCAGCTGTCTCTTCGGCTTCAGCTTCTCTGGGAAGGAGCCACTCCTCAAGTGGCTTTGCCCCTCCACGGGCTCTGTCCGGGTGACAGTGACGATGATGGCAGCGTGGCAGGAGCAGGCCAGAGCGAGCGTCCCCCAGAGAGTAGCCATAATGTTGCTAATACGCACGGCTCTGTTGGAAGGCCGCCCCTCTCCACCCCCTCCCCACCACCACCCTGGCTCTGTGTACATTTGCAGAAGGCTGTAATGGAGAGGGACTTCTGGGTGATACAGATTGTAAATAACGAGCAAAACAAAGCAAACAAAAACAACGCCCAGAGAATACGGATGCAGGAAGCGGCTTCCTCCATGCCGCACTGTTGATTCTGCCCGAGCAGAGTGTGACTGGGGAATGCTTACACCATCAGAATGCATGGCCTTAGGCTTCTCCTCCTCAGCCTCTCTCTCTCCAAAAGGAAACATCATTATTCACTGTGGATAACTGAGGGCTGATGAACAATTGCAGTGAAAGTGAGGGGGCATTATGTACAACAAACAGAGAGGGGAAAGAAGAGAGGAGATGGGGAGGGGGCCACAGGGAGACATTTCATGTTCAATCAGCACAAGTCTTTTTTTTTTTTTGTTTGCGTTCACGCCATGTTCGCCTCTCCTTTCTCTTCTCCTCCTTCTCCTCCCCCCCTCTCTCCCTCCTCTCTTAACTCCTGAATTAAAAATGCTGGAGGGGCCCGAGAGCCACGGAGGAGTAATTAGAGTTTGTTGTTCTCCCTCTGTCCTCCGCTCTCCGTCCTCCCTGTCTCCTCCTCTTCAGGCCAGTCACACTGTGGAGGGGAGGAGTTCACTGGCTCTGTGCAGCAGGGTGGGGCTCTGCTTGAAACCATTATGACCCTGCAAGCTGTTTTGTTCACGGGGGGCTCCTCATTAAATATTCGGCCTGGCTAACTTTGGGTTGTGTTTTGTGTGCGTGTGTGTGTTTGCTTGTGTGCATTCATGTGCATCTGTACTGGAAATGTTTTCTAGCAATTGCAAGGGTCTGAAATGAGGGTATAAGCTTTGTGTGTGTGTGTGTGTGTGTGTGTGTGTGTGTGTGTGTGTGTGTGTTGCTGCTGTGTTAGTGGGGTCTTGTCCAACTCTGTGGCAGATGGCAGGCTCGAGTGAATGCAATGCAAGGGAGGGTGTGTGTGTGTGTGTGTGTGTGTGTGTGTGTGTGTGTGTGTTTGGTAGAGGGTTTCAGGCCTCTTACCTCAGCAGATGCTGGTTTAACGAGGAAGAGAGGAAAAGGGTTTGGAGGGGCTTGTACACTGACAGCACCGGTGGGAGTATACAGCGCAGTGGACAAAATAACAGAAACACCTCAGAATGCAGTGCAATCTAACCGCAGCCTGAAAAAATGTCCATAAAGTCGAATCAAACAATCGAAGGTGGACTATTTCGGCGATGGCTGGACAATCGCATGCTTAAAACTAGACGGGAAAGTGCCAGTGTAAAGATAAAAGTTAATAGTGGACAGAATATTGGGTCCTGTGGTGTGAAGAAACGATTTGAAGTGGGTAAGATGATCGAGCGAGCAGAGAGGGGATTTCATGTGGGTCGACTGAGAGCTCGTTTTGTGACCAACGGAGCTGGATCAGGAGAGATGTAGATTTCAGTCAGTCTTTTGCCCTTTGTTTTTTTATTGATAAGATGATTGAGGACATTTTGCAGTGGGGACTTCAGGGGATGGGGAAGGTTGATCGCTGAGTTAGTGGTCTGAAATAAACACCTCGGAGTGTGACTTTGAGAAGCAATCAGGTGGAGAAGACAGGAATCCCTCTCCTGTTTTTGTTTTTTTTAACTGAAAGATTTTCATTTCACTTCAGACGGTAAATTATAGTCATTTTGTTTATCTGCCTACTTTCCTTTAATTTTGCTACTGTGGTCATTTCGCGAGAGATCTTTGTAATGTCTTGTCTTTAAATGCTGCAATTTCATCTTAAATTCTGCAACATGTTCCATCGCATTATACTGAAGGGTAATTCATGTTTATTACAGTTTGGGTGTAAAATATTTTCACAACTAGACATTCTATCAGTTATAATAACACTACAATAACAGCTGCAATAATTTCATGCCAGATCATCCTAACCACTTTATTTGGATTTATTATGAAATTGAGTATATATCTAGAAATATAGTAACGGAATAGAAATAGAATATAGAAATAATGGAAATAATAATAGAAATAGAAAATGTCTGTTTCTTTTAGAAAAAGTCAAAGAAATTAAGAAAACAAACGCACTATGCTTCCCAAGGTGCATCTCTTTAACAAAACATTCAATCACCAAGCTCATGAATCTGTTACTTGCACTGCTAACGGCTAAATTTTGGATGCATTCTCAACTATATAACACGTTTTGAATTTGCTACCTGTAAGTCTTACAGGGCTTGTAGTATTCCACACTATGCAACTCAATTGCCCCTCCCAATGCACAGAAAATCTATGTGCAACAATGTAGTTGAACTTGTATGTCGTTCTGTAATAACTGAATCAACGTCCACCAATGTTCACAAAATGAGTTTAGCTAGCGGTGGTCTGATTTGGTGACACGATGTTCGTCAGACTACTTGTGTTCCTTTCTCACAAGTTACCAAATGTGCCATTATAGTGCAAATGATTTGCCTCGCTTGTCATGAGGCATGCTGGAAAGCATCGACAAATGCAGGCATAAAATGGTTCTGAGCGTGGGAATAAATGAATACAGGATATAGAGTCTCAAAAACATCAAGCAGCAGCAGCAGGCAGAGCTCCCCCCCTGGGACGAAGCACCTCTATCCCTCTCATTCTTTTGGCGAGAATGACAAACATGATTTAGTGACGGACGAGGGGTTTGTCTGCCGTTGTATATCTCTCTGTCTGTGCTTCTGCTCTCTTCATTGCTGAGTATCTTTACTCGACTTCCCCCCCTGTCCTCACATCAGTATCTCTCTCCCTCCTCCTCGCAGTATCTTTTCAGTGCGTGTTAACTCGGCCTCTCTGTGTCTGTGTCATATTACTCAATGCGGCTGCTAAGGCATGCTGACAGCAGAGTAGGAGATGATGCCGACTCCCCAGGCAGGAATCAGACTTATCAAATCCAGAATGGATTCACATTTGATATTGATTCCTGCACGGCCAATCCATTTGAATCAAACCGGTGACTTAACACTTCAAACCCTGTTACAGTCTCTTTTACAGCAGGGTGCATTTTTCTATGACATGGGTATAGGAGCTGTAACAGAGATACTAACTGGTGTTGATTTATATTTGGCATTGATTTTTGCATGGCTGAGCCAGTTGAATCAAACCAGCGTCTCATAATTAACACCTCTTTAACACTCTAACATGCTAAAAACTACGCCAATGTAGAGACATTAAAAAGGTACTCATGTTTTCTCTTCTCGTTTAGTGGTCGCCCAACACGCATACCTCAGAAGCAGTTCAGAAACTCCAGCGTATGGCTGGTAGACTACTAACAATACAGTAATCTAACTAATCTGAAGTCCTTTAATGAACTGATTTTGTCAACATTCCTCAAAGGCTGAAAACAAGATTGGATGGCCTTGCTAACGTGCATTTCAAAATGAAACATCAAAGAACATACCCAGGTTTCAAACAGAGGACTAGCTGAAGACAAGACATTTAAGACTGCGGATTTCAGTTACAAAAAGAGACTTTTTATAGCTTGAAGATCAAGCCTTTTTTTTTTTTTTGAGTTTGTCCAATACAGCGGTTTGAAAGGATTATATAAAAACAAACAAATTATATAAAAAAGATCTGCAAAATCTTCCCAAACACACTGCATTGCTCAGCAAAAAGAAAAAAGAATTTAAAGTTTATAGACAATTCGGGGATTTCTTTCAAAGTTAATTGAATATGAAAATAATTGCTGAAAACATTTTGGACGCTTTTGTGTGGAGAGTAGAAATGTGGAGTTATAGGTTAAAACCTGATAGCTCGATGACACGCTGAGGCGCGTGGCTTCAACGCCTTCAGCGGACACGCCCCCACAGTCCTGGAGCTGAATACTACTCATTTTTACACAGTTTTAACACCTACTTTAATAAAGTTAAAGCCCTAAAACTACTGGTTATATACCAGACCAAGTAAGGCTGTAGCAACATTGATTTAAAAACAAGGGCATTTTCTATCTATCTATAACTGTAACATCAGTTTTTGGTGAAAATGATCTGATGCTGTCATGTAGTCTGTTATAACAGTAAGGGCAGAGATCAGCCACTCAGGCTGTTTCTGCTGTTTCAATTATCAACACTGCAACCACGTATATTTATTTTTACCTGCAGTGCACAATTGTACCAAGTCTAATCCCTTCCAAGTATTATTATTGGAGTTACAAATGTAAAGTTCACTTTGCTGACATCTTATTTGGTCCTAATCTATAACAATGTGTATTTTTTAGTCGATTCTGTGAAAGGATTTGTTCAGTTTATCAACAGCACCCCCAAAAAAATGAAAGCCAGAACATCAAAACATTAAAGGAAAAAAATAAAAGTGACATTCACTGGTCGACAGCACAGTATGACTGCAGGTTTACTCAACAGTTAGCTCAAAAGGTGATATTTATGGCTTTTAAATCTCACTTTGACATTTCCAGATTTCACTCTTGTCTCCGCGTCACAAAGGCTCAACCTGTTAGACGGCTTTAGCTTTAACGACAGCCCTATCGATTCTGGGAAACAATAGGCTGCGCTGGTGTATTAACTTGTGATAGATGTTTAATGTAGCTTCAGCATAATGGCGCAATATAAAGTCTTTGATATCTGAATCCAGTTCATCATTGTCTTTTTTGTTCTCTTATACCAGCCCGGTCTCACTACTGGCTGGTCAGTGGCCAATGCAAGATGCTGTACTTACTCCTGTAGTGTCATTTCTGGATGCTCCCGTTAACGTTTTGATGTGCCATTTAAGTCAGGGCGCAAAAGTATAAAGAGCGAGAAAATCTGCATGTGGAGGAGGTCAGGGTAGATGGATGGGTCAAAGAAACAAAGATGAATGACTGAGCTGAGACCGGTGCTGCCTATACGTCCTTCATGACAGGATGGAAGACCGTGTGCTTGTCTAGGTTTATGAATCAGAGGACAGAGCTGCTCTGAATCCTTTTGTGTGCACATGCATACGCACATATACTTCATATGGATTATTATTATTACTTTATTCAGCGGTTTTAGTGCATCAAAACCCCTGAAGACATCAGCGTGCAATGAAAAGTAACAAAAATAGAAAACAGAATCAACACTTGGACAGCTCTGCGTGCAGTCGTTGCAGTTTCGCGTTGCTCATTGTTCAGAGAGGGTGCATGAAGACGAGGCTGTCGCCAAGAAAAAAAAAATAGAAATGAGAACTCTGAATTAACAATAGCTGCTGTGAAAGAGTGACAAACGCAGCCTCTGTTGAGTTTTATTAGTCATACGTGGGGTAAGGAAAGGTGGTACTAGGAAATGATGAGAAAACCAGGTAATCTTAGCAGCAAGAGGACTAACCGTATATGAAGTTATACTAAGATAAAGAATGACATAAATATTGACAATTGACAATTCACTATGTATGGTACAGTCTTGGTACAGTCGCAGCAGCTTGGACAACCTGTAATTTGTTACGCACATGAAGGCAAATACATGGGTGTACAGTATATGGGCATGAACGTGGAGTATATATGGAGACTGACACACATAGCCCTATAGGCGATGTGTGTGTGTGTGTGTGTGTGTGTGTGTGTGTGTGTGTGTGGTGGTGGTGGTGGTGGTGGTGGGGGGGGGGGGGTCAGCATGATAATTCCTTCAGAGCTGAACAGCAGCAGCAGCAGCATTTTCGAAGATGAAAGCAAAGAGCTGAGAGTTAACCCTTTCCGTCAAGCATCAGCTCAAAGTGGCTGTGAAATTTCTCCTCAGGGATCACAGTCCCCAGCGTGTGGTTCACCTCTGAGAGAGAGAGAGAGAGAGGGAAAAAAAAGCCACACACTGCCTTCCTCCTGCAGCTGATGGCTACTGTGAAGTCTCATACCCTGAGTAGCACATTAACATTTTTTTGTGCAATCAAGAAATACTTTTCTAGTTTTGAAGGAGGGGAAAAAAAAACTTTTCTTGCAAATCTGGAGGTCAAGTGTAATGACAGTCTGACAGGGGCCGGTCTGTTTCTGGCCTGACATCAACTGGCACTCCTGACCTTTTCATAGCCAAATAAGTCAATGATATTTTAGTTTTGATTGGACTCACGCTAGTATTCATGTTTTGCGCCTGGTTCATATGCAGAATACAACTTACATGAATCACAGCAGCCTGGATATTTGTATGTACCTGTTATCCAGGTATGATATTAGCTGTACTGTCATACTGTATGCTTGACTCTTCCACATCATACCCTCTTTCTTTTCTTACTGTAGTGTAATCTGTATAATATACTATCATATATATGCTACAGAGCATTTCCTTGCAGGGTATTGTCATGTAATGTGTTATAATAAAAGTATAAAAATAAAGTGATAACTAGCAGATCTAAAAGACTGTAAACAAAATATATGTCAACATATTCCTGATGAATTTAATTAATTACCAACAATAATAATTAATAATTCATCATTTAATTTGTAGAACACACACAAAGTAAATACTCAAAGCATTAATGCTCCTGAGTTGCTCAAACCTGCCTTGACACTAAGACAAAATATATTTCTAAATATATAAAATATGATACAAATATATACATATTTACAGCTATGTGCAAAGATGTAGATGTTCAATCAGCATCCGTAAAACATAAGGCAGGAATGTAATCTGCTGTCTGCTCTAAGGAGAAATTTTCTGCCTCAACGGCAGAGAAGCGTGAGCCCATTTTGTTCGAGCTCAAGTTGTTAGGCCTGAATTAATTTGTTTCCCTAATCATGAGAAGAAAAGAAAAAGTTGGGCCTTTTTTGAAAGCTGACTTGTCTCGTTCATTAGTTGAACAGTTGAACTGTTCATGTAAACAAATCTGGACTGACGCAGAGCCGTATGGATTTGTTCTGCACCTGGTTGCACTTACTCTATGGTAAAATCGAGTGCGCTGACATTTAGGAAGACTCATGGCATTTAAGTCAATTAGCATAGTAAATTGTGCTAGTGTGTGTGTGTGTGTGTGTGTGTGTGTGTGTGTGCGCGCTTGTCAGTTTGTCAGTTTGCCAAGCGCAAAGAACAAATGGAGACACAAAAGTGGCGAGTCATTATTCATGTGTGAAACATCAAAAATACATAAAATGTAAAAATGCTGATTTCTCTTAGAAAAAGTCTGTTTTTGTTTTGTCAAGAATAACTAGCTTTAGTCTTTCAAACCTCATTAGGGGCTCCTTATCTCCTGTAATGTTCTGGCTACTTTATTTGGCATGTGAGTAACACGTACAGACAGATGTTGCCTCAAGCACTTCAGTGGACTTTCAGCTTAGTTTCTTCTGGCTGCTGCATAGCTTAACCTTGTTCGACATTGAAGAACCAGTACACAACAAGGTTAAAGCTGACTCAACTGAATGGGCTAAAAAAGACAAAGAACACAAACTTTTGGTTCTTACTTTTTCCTCTCATACAGAAATGTGTACATGGCTGTGTGCAAAACACACAGCGGCGTGTCCAGGAACAAGAAGCGTCGTGTAACTGGCTTCTGTATTTTGTGAACGAGAGAAAGAAAGAGGGAAAGGAAAATGAGAAATAGAAGGAAGAGAGTTATTATTTTCAATAAAGAGGCGGGATGGAAATCAATAAAACAGCCGTGCAAAGGATGTCTGCAATAATCCGAAAGAGAAGAGAGAGAGAAAGAAAGAAAGGACTGACAGAAAGAAGAAAGAAATAAAGACGTGAGAGCGGAGAATTTGTGAGTGACATTTTGAGATTGTCCATTTCAGGACACTGGGGCAGCCAAGGTTATTACATTTTACTGAATATCATATTCCATCCTATGAATAGAAATCCTTTCTTGAGTCTTGGCCAAAGGGAATTGAATTATATGTAGGCACATAATGTACAACATTGAATAAACTCATAATAGATGAGAAAGAAGGTGAAACACTCCTTTGTCCTCTGCTGGCTCTAGATGAAATGGACGGTAGTAAATCTTACAGACAGTCAGAGATGACCTATTCCTTTGAGCGATTCATTACCAATGAGTGTGGTGGCTGAGAGATAGGGACGGCTCGCTCATTACAACCTATTAGATCTTCACAAACCAGGGATGTCCCTCGCCATGAAAAAGATATGAGCCAAGTTTCAACTTTTAACTGCTAATCATCTGGCTTGAAGCAAAGAGGCACCACGCCGAAGCAGAAATACAAACAAAGAAGATAGATTTTGCTTCCTAATGTTATTTATATATATATATATATATATATATATATATATATATATATATATATATAAGCCACAACATATCATTTGTAAAATGTATTTGCATAAAAACTATCACGGTTGACTGAACAGATCTGCGTGTTTCAGTGTAAAGAATGGACGTCGTGTGTGTGATGTCACCTGCAGTTGTTTCTGAAGCTCAAAATCTGTGGCGCTTGCCGTCGTCATGTTGGCAGACCTCCCTCTTCAGCCTTCCGGCTAATCTAAAAGTCAGCAGAGAAGTGTGTCATCAGCGGACCTGAAGCAGGCCGAACGACACCCGGGTGCTCAAACAAGCCAAACAACTGTTAATTATGCATAACTCTAAGCCTTAATATAACTTGAATGGGTGGATTAAACAAACTCAGTAGAGTCGGATATTAAGCTATAGAGACCAAAACTTTTTTTGTACCAGGCTGTAAACACGTTTATTTCTGCTGTGAAGTTGGACATTTCATTATGGAGAATGACTTGTTCTGGAGCCTCAAGTGGATGTTTGAGGAACTGCTATGTGTTTGGAGAACAGTTATATTTCCTCCACCACTGTCTCCACCATGCATGCACATGTTGCTTCTGTGCTGTGTCTTTGAAAGGTCAGCTGCACCCAAGGTCAAAGTTCAAAATAATTCGACCTTTGAGTGCAAGCATGAGCTTGACTTAACAGATTTGTACATTTGAGTTTCAAATTATTTATGGACAACAATTGCAGTGAAGCAGCCCTGTTCTCCCTTCACCAGTGCTCATGTAATATTTATAAACAAAAAAAAATACTGCAAGTAAATGAGGAACTAGAAAAGGAGAACCTGAGACATAATGTACATACTTTGCCCCTGCAAGTGTTTCTACTGAATACAGCATTTCCAATAAATTGAATTCATTTGCTGCCGCTTTTATTGTCTTTGCGCCTTTGACATACAGCATGGAACTCTAACTTGCACCTCCACGCACACTTACATGCATAATACATGTAGACTCCTGTGTGATGAACTCCCAAGATTGTAAAAAATGATATGATATAAATGATATCCGACAGATTTTTGAATATACAGCAGCTGAAAAAGTCATAATCATAATAAGATCAGTGGTGCTTTGGGGGTTAGACAGATAGTTATTGCCACATCCGACTCTGGAATGTGCCACGAGGAAGTACAATCACTCATAATGGCAGAAGGCTAGAAATCCTTCTCAGTCTAAAATCACACTAAGGCAAAGGCCTGATTAAATATGCATACACACCCCAGAGTTGGTATATTGGAAAAATAGGCTGAAGCCTTTTCCCCCTGGCAGTAAATTTAACTCCACAGTCAAAAAAACTCCCAGGAGCGTCTTATTTACTTTAGATACATGCACACTAGCCCACAGAGGACATTCAGACGTTGAGGTTCAGGCTCAGTTTTGTCTTACAATGATTCACTCAACCATGTTGGTCCCTCTCTCTTTTTTTTTTCTTTTTGGCCAAGTATGCTGCATCTTTGTAACTGGACCCCTGAAGCGGTCATAGTGTTCATTATTAAAATGCAAACTTATCAAAGTCAACTCCTCATCACTTAAATTAAATCATTTCAAGGCTGGCTGGCTCCCACATCTCAGCCTCCTCCTCCATATTTCATTTTCGCTCCATGCCCATCCTCATTTCAGGAAGACGATCTGCCATTCATGCGAAATTGCCACCATTTGCATAACCGATGCAGGGGTAAGGGTGCAAACTGTGGCGGTGTTGATGTCACCAATGCAATTGGAGATGGGAGCGATGGAATTAATTAGCCCGCTGCATTACCTCCTTCCCTCCGCCCCGATCTCACCTCTGCCGTCGCTTCTTGACACGAAATGTCACACAATGACAAGCGATTGCAAACTATGACACCTCTGAGGTGAAAGACCGGTTTGCGCTGCAGAAACTTTCATGTGAAGTTGCATCAGAGGACGGTTGCTTTCTTGAGAGTCTGAAATGTTTGTTTTTAGTCGCTTTGGTCCTTTTCAGTCGATGAAAGGGAAGAACATTTCAAGCAGACAGAACATGTCCACATTAAGAATTTATGCCACTAAACCTCTTATAATTCCTTTTAAGTAGTCCTAACACTTTAGCCTCATTGCGTTATTATTCCTGTTTTAAATATTGAGTCATATAGTGAATCCATTTTGCTTCGCGCTTTACCGCCCTTACAATGTGCATAAAAACGTATCCACCGACCAGGATTCATTCTTGCTGCGTGCTTTTTAACGTGATAAAGGAATTTTTAGTGCCTCTTTGCAGTAAAATTACTGTATTATATCTGAGGGGTTGACAGGGTTGTTGATCAATACCAGTGTCTCCCAATTTTAAGACACTTTCAGCACATAACAGCTAGTCATTAGCGCAGTTATAGCCGCTCTAGGGAAAATTTTAATGTAGCGAGGACACACAGTGTCACAGACATTGAAGCACCCCTCACAGTTTAGTGTTATAACAGAGATGTTAGTGTTAGTTGTGGTGTTGTGTTAGTTCATAAAATGTGTTAGACATTTGGCTCGTTTTCACGTTTTCTGGATTAGTTCAGCTGAATGTTAAAGTTATCACTTAAACATGTGCTGCTTTGCCTATTCTTTTTTGGGTAGAAGATCTAGTGAACATCATGATTAATGACTTGGTAATTAAATATGAACGGTGTGAAACGAACTTTGCAAAGTTAGCATGCTCCTTGCGTGCTAACATTTCCCGCTACAGTCGTTCACCAACTTTCCTTTCTTTAGAGTAAAACAAAACTTTGTTTGAGCCACATGACACGATTTCTTGATATTTAAGTTCAAGCTTTTAGCCCTCGTTGCCGTTTTTTTCCCCAACATGCGCCTTCTAAAGCCGTCTGTCGAATTTCACAGGCACATCAGCTGAACATGGATCAGGTAGGCAATAAGCTGATTCCGAGCTGCCACGTCAAGGTCAACACCAAGGTCAAAGAGTGACAGTGTGGCAGGCAGACGGTACAGACTGTTGTTCAAAGGCTCATCTTCCCAGTGTGCTACTTCCAAGTGTGAGTGTTATTCCTGGTGACGTTCCAGTAGCCGGCACATCCCACTGAGAACTGATTAGGACAAATGGAGCTGACAGGTTTGTCGCTGTTACCAGAGTAAGAGAGACATGCTAGGCAGTAGAGTAGAAATGTCCTGTTCTGTCAGGCCAAATCACACCGACAGGAGATGGGAGATATGATCCTCCATTAGACTATTTGATAGAACCGTTTTTTTTTTTTAATAGTCAAAGAAATATTTCTTGACACAGCCCCGAATGACTAACAAAACATTTGTTTCTCTCTGTCATCGGAGTGGGTGATCTCTAAAATTATAATGACTTCAGCAAAGTGTAGGTCTACCATGCACTTTTATATTTGCAGACTACAGAAAATCATTTTTAAAAGTTATCATTTTTACATGACATCAGCATACTGCCCAAACGCCACATGATTGGTGTTTCTGTTGCTTTGGCTTCTGGAAAGGGATCATTTCTTCCGTTAATTAAGTTGAGCAACAGCCTTGTGAATGGCTCAGTCATTAGATTTATGTTAAATGTTGTCAGTGTAAGCGATTCAGTAACTACTGATGCAGAAATGACTTTCCAGACCGCAGTTTCGGAATAGCAATGCTAATTCATTCACTCAGTGACCCGGTTTTTAAAGCAGTTTGAAGGTTTGATGAACTAGCCAGAAGTATTATTAATTCATGTTGTTCTGATACCGGTATCGGAAATGCCTCTGATAGGCCTACCGTCTAAAAAGCTGGGTCGGGTACAGCGATATCATGTGCTTTATTAGTCCAAACAACCTGTCCAATCAGAGTCAGAGTAGGGCGGGTCATGTGCTGTATGCTGCCGCTGGGCATTAGCAACTACTGTTTTACAGTACAGTTCACCTCTGCTAAGTTAGCCAGAGCTAGCTAAATGCCCTATATCATTCATGCTCTGCATGGATTTGTTCATGATATCCTGAGCCAGGTCATACAACAAGGATAACAATCTTTCTCAGGGTAAATTAAAAGCCAAAATAAAATAGTAATAGTACAAAAAAGCAGTAAGAGTTGGTACAAGCAGCATGGCTCAATTGATGCCAATCTTTGCCCATTACTTTGTTCTAGAGTGAAATGTCTAAACTATTGAATTTATTGCTTTTTTACAGACATTACTGGTCCCCAGGCGATGGTTCTGGGATTGTCTTACTTTTCTTCTTTTCTTCTTCTCTCATTTGTGGTTGTGAGTGAAATGTCTTGACAATTATTTTGAATTCAGCGCACTCACGTCCCCCTTAGGATGAATTTGTTTGGCATCTATTCCCTCAGCATCTATCATCAGGTCCATTTTTAATTTGTCCAATACTTAAGTTTATGGCCAAATTCCTGCAAAAATAACTGCACTCCTATCAGCCTCATGTTGCGTGTTGTTATCATCTTCTTTGTCGTGTTAATCCATAAATAATCAATGAATCGATTAAGGATTTTGCCATCAGCAAGGCCAATCCTCCACAATCCAAGTTTAATTAACTTTTCAGGCTTCAAAGTCAGCCTTATTCCTCATCACAGAGGTGATCTGTTACATATTCAGTGGCAGTAATTCATTAGCTATAGGCAGCCTTCATGAAATGAATCACAAACTCATTCACTCAGCGACAGATTTGCTCGGACAAGCACGGTAAAAGTAGCCATAGCGCTGAATATTTCCAAATTAAAACAGTTGAAGGTGTTATCGAGTGATGATCACATGGAGTCATATACATGTCGGTGAAATACTGCTACTGTTTCATATTTTGATTCAGACCTTCAAAAAGAATTGGTCATTACAAATTTGATTTCAAATCTGCAATAACATGCAGCTGTATTACCTGCTGTGGTGGAAATTTGCATTTGACATCTCCCAGCCTCAGAATGACTGATTTACAAAGATATGGACGCTGCATGTGCTGTTGAATTTGTCCATTAATTAAATTTATCTGGGAGGGATCGGGGTGATCTGGGGATATTCTGCCTAATTATAAGAAATATAATTAATGTCTCTGGCATACGAGCTCATTTCAGAGGCTTCCTATCACTTTTCATAGAAGTTTTTTTTTTTCAGTTTTTCATCGATGAAAGAATTGGTTATCGCTCTAGCCCTGATTCATTTGGAAAACATGAAAGCCCCTCCGATAGCCACATAATTAAACTGTTATTTTGGGGCATTCAATTTAAACTTGTGCTCAGCAGTGCCCTTGCAGGAGAAATAGAATTGCTTTGTCTCAGCACTCTCTTTGACTCTGAAGACAGTTTAAGGAAATCTAGTCGCAATAAAACACCAGATCTGACTACAACAGGAGGCTTAGAATTAATGCTTTGCTTTTGATCTGGTCAGGGCGATGCACGAGTGCCTTTTGTCCTCATCTAAATGAGTTCCTAGTTCTGTGGATGACTGCTAAATTATTAAGGCCATGCTAGAAATTTTACTTTTTGATTTTGCCTTTCTTCCATTTCACCGAGGGGACCTTGGGGAAAGAATTCAGAGGTTTAAAATAGAAAGAAACTGAACCGTGTTAGCAATAATCCTGACACCTCATAGAATAGAGTTACAGAACACGCCTGGTCTAATCAACTTCCACATTAACCTACATTATATATGTTTGAATATTATGTCAGGATTTACTACAGCAGATTAAAGCACAGTACGTTATATCATGCGACGGACATGAAGCTGACGGCTGCAATTTGACTACCCTCGTCTTTGTTTGATGTATTCGGTTAAGGTTTTGGGGGGGTTGGCCTATCGAGTGATGATTTGCGTAAACAAATAGATCTTGACTGGTGGCATAATCCCTCTTATGATGGCCAAACGGAAAACTTAATGCACTGACATATCATTGTCAAAGTCGTAGAGCAGAATAGAGTCTATTTTTAATCCACTCATCTGAGTCCTTGATTTTCTGCACATTTGCCTCGTTATTCAACCTGATGAAAACGGCTTTTGAAAGGCCGTGCCGCTGAAATTCAGGTGGTACACATTACTCACAATGTGTTTTCTTTTTTTTGTTATTGATGTGTGCGTGTTGATAAGGAAACATTACTCATTCTGCATAATAACTATCCGGCAGACATGTATTCTAGGGCGTTGTAATAAGTCTGTATACTTTGGATGTAGAAGCACTGGAGAGGAAGAGAGTTGGCTTGTTGACTTTCCTCTCCTACTCTTCAAGAAAACCTCTCAGCACTTCGAGTGATTGACATATTTACTCCTTCTCCAGCAAAGTCCTCCACCGTCCCTCTCTCCATCTGTCGCTGCCCTTAACGACACCTCATCCTGTTGAGAATGGGCTGAGAGAGGCAAGAGATTAGGGGCTAATATGGTATTGGAAAGGAGGAATAATCTCTCAGACACCCTATCTTTTCTCATAAACTCTGAAGCGAGAGGAGAGCCCTCCAGCCTGACTGACAACCACCAAGGTTAGGGTACGTCAGATTGAAGGAGTCAAGTCTAAAAGCCAGTTAGCAACGTACCGTCTTAGCCCTCAGGTCATCATTGTGGATGACCGCCTGTGCTATCAGCTCTAATCCTGGCCTGAAGCCCTGTTCGCCCATTCCCAATATTAGGACCAATATTGCTCAGGATTGTGAGACGGTTTTTAAATAGTTTCAAAGATTTATGGTAATTTTAATTCTGTGCAAATCTTCCATGTTAATAATTTGTAAAGTTAGAGTTTGGGGGTGTTTAGAAGAAAGGCAGATGTTCTCAAGATATAATATTAATCAATTGCGAATCTACAGTGTTGTTGTGATGATTTTTATTGAACTCCCAACTCCCAAAGTCATTAAAAGAAATATAACTCCTTGACATTATATATACATATTGTGTTTATGGAACATTTTTGCTGTTGTGAAAAATGGAGGCAGATACATTGCAATACATTGATGTGTTAGTTTTGATCAGAAGATTGCCTGTGTAGAGTCATTTGTAGAGTAACCATGTTTTTAAATCTGGCTCCTGAACATGCATGTAAGATTTTAAATATATTATAATTACTACTACATCTCAACATATTTCGATTTTGGCAGTCAGGGATGCAGACAGGGTCTTTAATTAATTGCATGTTCCCGATGTACCGTACCATACTGTAGTGGCCCCACATGAATAAGGTTTAAGTCACTTTCCATCAGGCCTCTTCTGTTTTTTTCATAATCTGTTTCCACTCCAAACACTGCAGGATCAGACTCACCTTCCTTTAAACTCTGTCTCCTCCAGTTCCCCTGAGAACGGGGAGTGGACTCCCATCTCCTGACTCACTTTTACCTCGCCCTTCCCTCGCTATTATTTCCTCTTCAGAAAATAGGCTTATAGGATTTCTGCGACAAAGGGGAGAGATTCAAGTTTACACCAATACGCACTCTTCGCAGGCACAGATGCTCTTCTGTTCACTCAGAGAACGGCTGCGTTTGCCAGCCAAATGACAAAAAACATGCTGTCAACACGCTGAAGACGTTCAAAGCAGCTGACAGGCTTTATGCCAGATGCCTCGTACATGCCTTAAGGGATTATTTTTAAACATATCTTATTTCCCAGTATGTCCTGCACAGTGGATAAAGCTATAAAATATGCAATTTATAATATTATGCCTGTTTACTGTCTATGTCTGTCTATGTTATGAAGCGGTGATGCTTTTCATATAGAGCTCTCAAAATAGATCTGAATTCAATATGCCTACACGTCTTGTTGCTCTGATGGAATCACTTTCACCTTGAGAAATATTGTATGAGGGGACGTATGCCTACTTGGTCATTGTAGTGGAAAATCCTTACTTAAATATATTTGTACTGACCTTCAGGAAAACCTAAGCTAAGCATAAGAATGCTGTAGGTGAGAGTCTAATGTGACCAATCCTTGGTCAGGAGCAGTGGTGGAAGAGGTCGTTGCTCCAGACGTTTTTTCCTGAGGGCAGAATTTGTCTTCCAAAACAGGAATCACAATAAAAATGTCTTATGACGTGACAGTGTCCTGGTTTAGAAAGATGTAGTCAATAGGGAAAGACTGTGGTCATGGTTGAAAGAAACCAAGATTGACTGACGGTAGAAAACAGGAAGTGAACAGCTATGTTAAAGTCTAAAGTTTCATTGTCTGATCAGTTTTGCTTTATAATAACATCACCTTCCTTTGTTCCTGACAGACAAGAATTGTATTTCCTACAACAGCTATCAGAGAGCTTATTCACATGTGTCATTTTGGGGGACAGTCAAGTAAATCTGTAGTTTTTGTAGGGATTAACCAAATGAGACAAAACAAGCAACAACACCAAGACCTGGGTGGCCAGAAGTAGCTTTTATGCTATTTGATTAAATTCTAATTTATATATTGTTTAAATTATAAATCCTTCCCACAGTGGGTGAAGTTAGTTCTATAATCACAGCTGTGAACCCTACAAACCAGAAATTTATTTTGGTCCTATACAAACTAAGTGACATTACAAGACCATATGGGCATGTTACTTTACAGTTTATGCCTCTCATTATATCCAAATGAATTCATTACTGAACGTGCAGCCTGACTACGCTGCATGGTGAATCCTTTAAACACCACCTTTGACTTTGAGGGGGATAATCCTTTAATATGGTTTAAGCCAAATATAAGAAGACTCTTTAATTAAGCCAATCATTTCAAGCCATGTGGCCGTGATGCTTTTCAATTAAATGTCATTGCAGTTTTCTTCTGTTTGTCACATCAGCCTGGAATAAATACAAAATAAAGACAGCGTTCTGAAGTAGACATTTACATGACATGGCATGTCATGGCACAGCGAACAGATAGAAGCACAGAAAAAAAGGAAGAAAACTAATTTTAAAACCAAAGTTGCATTAACAACAGCTATAAAATCATAAAATCATTGACTCTAATTTGTCTGACAGTACAATTATACTAATAATACTGTAAAACTCTTATCTGGAGCATGATGAAGCATATTTAAAGGAGGGAACACATTCTTGAATAAGCATGAGGGAGCCTTTTGGTGACTTTGTTTACTCTCATTGTTTCCTCTCGGGGAACAGACATTACATAATAAATCCCCTCAGGACCTTGACGGCTTTTGCCTTCCCACACATTAACGATAATGGAATAATTCACTTGCCCTTGAGCCCCTTGCCGTGCATCCACACAGAACTTCTTATTGGGTCGCCAGCAAATTGAATGAACCTCCTTTCCATAAAAAAGTAATGGACTCCCTTAGATAGCCCTCTAAATAACATGGACGGTAGGGGAGGTGAGATGAACCAATTTATTATCTGACTTTGAAGGAGGTGCGTACGGAGGGGAAGGTCACACTCTCATTGATCACCGCTTTCCCTGTAGGGAAATGGTAATTATGTGTACCAACATGGACTGAGGTCACCTCCAGCCATCGGCAGGAAGGGTTAGTAGCCCTCTAGGGAGGAGTAGAGCCGTGTTGTGGAACATTATTGTTTTAGCATACATTAAAACAGCCGTGTGTCACTAACTTGTTAGATTTTATGGTGACGTGAAAGCCTTTGCTTTACTGTGAGAATTTATCACGACATGTTTTTTAAAGGCTTGGTTTTGATTTAAAATGATGTGCTAGTCTAAATATTCTGCTCAAAGAGATGCATGGTATCTAATTTTCAAAAAAAAAGAAAAATGTTAATTATGCTCTTTGACTCACTCTGCATGATCTTTTCCACGGAGTGCGAGAAGGACAAAACTAGGATGTGAACTTTAATTTTAAAAAGTCTTTCAATTGAAATGCGTCTTTCATTTTTAAGAGCGACTGGCTCCACATTTGGTCAATTAATGATGCAATAAGCAATTTTCTGTTTTCGTCTGCGGGCCACAGCTCAGAGCCAACAGGGGAAATGTCCAACCTATCACGGCATTTACTTCCGCTGGTAAAGCTTTAAGGAGAAAGAAACACCTAAAAATGTGATCCAATATGAGGATGATGGTGGATGATCCCATAGAGCCACACATAACGATTATTATCATCAATTCATCTGTGTTTTACCAACAGTCCAAACCCAAAGATGTTCAACTTCCTGTCACATTAAATGAAGAAATACGGCAAACCTTCACAAGTGAGAAGCTGCAAACAGCAAATTCATGTTTGAGAAGATTATTTTTTCTTCCAAAATTAATTAATCAACTAATAATTTCAGCTCCAATTGAAACAACGTTACAACACTGGTTTACTTTCTATAGAGTTCCTTCTCAAATAACGATCTAACGTGAACACTTTTTCAGCCGGCAGGGATGAATTTAGAAAAACAGACCCACGTCCATCACTGGACCACCATGCCACGTCTGATTACAGCATATCGTGCACGCTGCTCTGCTCGTCTTTTACAGGCTAATAGCATTCTTGCTCCAAATCAGAACAAGCTTACCAGACAGCCAGCAGCACCCACACTGATTAGCATCGAGGGGGGGGAGAGGTTGGTGGAGGAAGGGGAAGTCAGCGGGTGTCTTGATTGCTCTCCGTCGCCGTCGTCACATTCTGCATGCCCTGCTCCATTTTTAAGATGATTATTTTAGATGTGAATGCCAGGCTGCATAGCTAATGCGAGTCTCCTCAAGAGCCAACAGTGATAGGTGACATTTGTAACTGGCGGCCTGCACATACAGTACTCCTGCCTGCATACGTGCACATGCACAGTCATCTAGAGTGGGGCAGCGTGGTGATGTTTTTCGATCACACCCTTCAAATGGCGTTGTGTGTGAGTCGTGAACATGGAGGGGTGTTTGGAAGTAACAGAGATGATGCAAAGCACGCTGTGAGATTACGGCAGCAGACATTTAAAATTGTTTCTCTGGAGACACCGGGGTGAGGTATGAGTGGAGATGTGCCACAGAGATAAAGACAAAAAGCAGCAAGATGGAAAAAGGCAGATTACACTGAGGATATGACACCCGTGGCCAATGAAACAGCCCACAGGGTGTTGCAGCGGATGCGGAAGGAGGTCTTGACTTTGATACACCACAGGCAGCGGGGTTGTATGGAGACTGTGTGTGGAGCTCCGCTCACAAAAACCAAGACTCAGCTTCTTGGACGCGACTCAAACAGACAGAGATAGAAGGTTAAAGCAGCACAGGAAAGAAGACGAAACAAGCCCGGGGATCTGATACAAGCACATGAGGAGAGTGGGGAGTTAGCTGGCAGGAGACTGCATATGACGACATCCTCTGCAGGTACATTTTTAGCATCAAAAATGGTGGTAGATCTGCTGGATCTGTTGGATGCTGCGCTTCCATCTGCCCCGCGCACCACACCTGGCAGGTGGCAAAGACAGAGCAGCGATGAGAACACGAGGAAGAGTAGCATGGGGATAATTTACCTGTTCCTGTGCCAAAAGCAGCACGATAAAACAAAGTGCGTAGGGTGAAAACTGTAATGAGCACAGGTGAGGGGAAGGAGGACATGTGTCAGGTAATTCAAGCTGGAGAGTTTGTGTTTAATGTTGTGCAGCTTAATGCTAATCTCACTGATAACACTGCATATTTGACGTTCCACGTCATGGTTTGAAAAAAAGTTGTCTGTGCATCTATTTCCCTCCTGTAGGCACGCAGCTCAATTTTAGGTATAATTTAGAATAAATTGAATTCCATGAATCCAATCATCAACCTCGCTGTTAGCCATTTTCTGGCAGCTGTGTTATTTATCATGAGCATTTGTAATTTATAGTGGATACTGTAGACTGGTAGTTCTCAAACTTTTTTCTGCCATGCTCCCCCTCAGAAGCTCAGAAAAAAAAAAGTTGCCAGCTTGAAAATCACTGATGTAGACTGACATGAGAGAGAAGAGTGAAAATATGCTGTTTTCCAGGAATCCAGGTGTTACTCGTGACATGATTTTAAACCTCACTCCTCTCTGCCGGGGTTCACACCGCGTCTATGAGCGCACATCAATCAACAGGCGGGATAAAAGCAGGGGGAAAATTCTCTTTATTCTAAATTCAGGTCTCCTTTCTTTTATACTGACACTGATTATCTAATAAGGGAACAGACACTGTGAAACATGGTCATAAGTGGGCCTTCGTGAATTATTCACACGGCTATTTTGCATCGGAAAGGGTGTCACAGCTGAGGATGAGATAAAAGAGAGAAAAAAAGAAAGAGCGATGGAAAGTCGAAGGTAATGGAACATGTTGGTCCATTCTGAACACGTTCTCTAATTACCAGCATATATCCCGATCTTGTCAGGACTTCCCTGACTCTTCCTCCAACACCGAAGGTGTCGATTGGCCCACTGAATTTCATTCTACCTGTCACGGCCAGCTGCAACGATATGTTTACTGACACAAATTAGTGTGAAACTCCAGCAGCTCATTAAGGCAGAGAAGGAGGGGGGGGAAAGGGGGTAATAGCAAAATGTAGGGGCCCAATCTGTTCGCCCATCGAGATCTGTGCGTCTAGACAGGTGTGTGTGTGGATAAACCATTGAGTTCATACTAGGAATTATTCCCATAGAGCTATACAGGGAAATGTGATGGTGGATAATTGGAGGCAGAAGCTGCAAAAGGCAGCTCAGAAGGTCTTTATTGCACAGAACTATGGCGGCTGGTCTGTCAACGCAGATTCTAAATTAGCTTCAGTGTCATGGAAAAAGTTCGGTTTTTTTTTTGTTTGTTTTGCTTTGTTTAGTTTTTTTCTTTTGCAGTTGCTGGTAAATATTACTGGCTTAATTGGCTGATTAGGTTTCAGCCAGATGGCAGTTTTATTTTTGGTCAGATCTCTCAATTAATTGAGAAAGGTGAGCTGCAGAAGTCGATTTTTTGTTCTCGGAAAGATACCGCTTCTTCACACAAGGCCCCCACGAAACTCCCATTTAAAAGGAAGCAGCTGAAATGTCCAATCCTGAACCCATCTGTCAGCTGCTGTTTGAGTGAGCAAATTAGACTTCACCGGGGAAAGACAAGACCCCTTTCACAGCAAAGGCCCATTTCCTGATCCAACTTCTTTTTGAAAGGCTTGACTCTTTGGTCAAACTCTTGTAGGATCACCCTCTGCCAATCATCCACAGTAGCTTCCTCCTGGAGCGTCGTTCATCTCTGGTGTCATAGTTGTGCTAATTAAACTCAGGGTGCGCAATGATTATTGCACTCCACATACATTAGCATCTGCAGAAGGCTCTTCAGTAATCTCCTTCTAACAGGAAGAAGTGCAGCGAGGAAGTGTGCCTCACAAAGCAGCTAATTAAACCCAACTATGCCCACTTCCCTCCCTCCGCCTTCGCACAAAGAACACTCTAATCACTCCTAACTCGATTTGGAAGCAAGTAATTGATGCACATATAAAGTTTATGGTGCGTGGAAGAGGAGAAACACTACCAGTTTAGATGTTAACAATATGGGCCCAGAGGACCATGTGACGCCAGAGTTACTCCTTCTTTCAACGCTTCAGAAATAAGGTCGATTTTTTTTTTTACCACAAAAAGCATAACTGCAATAATGACAGTAATGTTGATAATGATGATGATGATGATGATGGCAGCACCACAGTTTTGGCTTTCAGATGAGGTTTTGGGGGTTCATGGAGAGTCAGGTGATCTCTGTTGTGCATGCTATTGTTTGCTGTTGGTGAAGTCTTTGCGCCCGTGTGAAAATTTCTTTTCTCTGCTGTTGGAGCTGAACTGCTGCTGATTACCCCGCCGGCTTTGGCTGCGTGCTCCACACTGGAATAAACTTTGCCTAACGTCTTTGCTTCTCAGTCCAAAGCGGCTTGTAACGGGGAATGAAATGTAAAGCAGCAGATACAGGGAATGGTGCCATTTTTTTCACTCTTTTTTTTCATATCCTTAGGCTTTAGCTTCCAATTCACAGAGAAGTGCTGGTGCTGACCTAACTCTGACACAAGCTCACTCTGGCAAAATATTACCAGGCGAAACAGCATTAACGTGGCTACACGTGACCGTATCTGACATGTCACCGTCCAATGAGACATTTTCTGCTAAAACCACACACGCCGTGCGGCAGCACGTCGGTTGACGACGAGATTCAAATGTTGACATTCCTACAAGTTCTGCCCTCCTCTCAGGCTGTAGTAGCTCCCATAATGAACCACAACACTAACAAGTCCTGTGAATCTGAGCACTACCGCTGTGATTTGATTTTAGCTCTACAGAGGGTGAGCAAATAGAAAGAGCTGCCAACGAAATCCAGCAGGTTTACCCTAGTCAAATGAAGCCTTTAGGCTATGATTCACTGGCTACAAAAATGAATTTATTTTCCAAAAGGGTTCATCCTTCAGTTCCCATTTACATAACTCTGGAGAGGAACATCGAGAAATATTTTAATATGTATTTTAATGTTCTGCCTGTAGTGCTAAGGCTTGGAGACGAGTGTTGGTGGTAGAATGATCTGATCTTACTGAAGTATTTTTGAGGTAAAGATTTACTTATTTCAATACAGTGTATGCAAGTTCTTACTGCAATTTTAACTTTTAATTAATTTTCCTCCTCGAATTATGGATTCATTAATATAACAGGCGATTAGCTGAGAAGAGACCTCCAGGCTTTCTGTGAGCAAACATATACCTCAGTGCACCTAACTTTGGAAGCACCCTACCAAACATTGCAACTTTTAGCAATATTTTGAATACAGTACAGTTTATTTCATGAGCATAGAAATGTTCAGAATGCTGCCGCAAGACTCAGAGACTCCATAAAATCCCAATTTTAGCATCTCTACATTGGTTTCCTGTACATTTTTTATTGATCACCATAAGATATGTACAGGTTTTGGCTCTGATAGGTCTTTATTTCTCGTATAAGCCCTAAAAACCAGAGGAGACCAGGCCTTTGCAGCCAGTGCAGTGTGTTTTGGAACTGGGGTTTCTTAAATTGTTTCAAATAGTTGTTTATTTGTTCGTCTTCATCTGTTCAAATTGGTCCTTAATTTAATAGTAGTAGTAGCAGTAGGAAGCAGTCCTAAACTGCAGAGTACTACAAGTTAAACATCTTTTTCGTTGTGGAGCAGACTGGGAGGTTTCTCATCTTGAAGGATACATTTGAGGCACAGCTCCAATCTTACCGGCTGAAGGGCTTCACTCATTCTCTACTCATGAAATCTACCTAACAGTGAAGGTAACAGGATCAGTAAACCCTTTTTGACACACGTCAAAGCAAAATATTAAGATAAACACTCTTGTAACTTTCCTCCACTGTGAATGTCCCTTTGTGGGGTTAGTGGTTATAGGTGTGACTGGAGGTCATGGAGTTGCTCATGCATTATTACGAGATGACATTTGATTTGATGCAGTTTCACATTTACACAGTTTTCCTGCTGGTTTGGAGGAGCCAGTCGTCAAGATTGTCGCGGGCTTTAATGGCCGCTTTAGGCAAATGAATTAACTTGGCTCCTGCACTGCCTCGCTCACACTGGCATTATAATTGTGCATACACCGTTTCTATTAAGATTTCTGACATGTTCAGAGCTTTCTAATCACTCTGAGTAACCTTAGCTTGGAGTTACAGTTCTTAGGTAAACACTTTCCTGGCCAGAGGCGGTGGTCTGAGCCAATCGACTCATTTGTTCTGTTTGAAAGTGATTGCTGCCGAGTGGAGACTGCTTTAATTTGATTGATGTGTGGTTCACCAAGCGGTGGATTTGGTTGTAATTACTCTTTGTGCTCACCGTGATAAGGTAATTAATCAAGCCATTATGTTGCTCCCATTTTATCATCAGGACACAATAATTGAATAAACCAACCTCACTTGTCTTCAAAGTCAATCTGGCTCGCAGCATCCTCACCCGCTGCAAGGGGAAAGGGCTCGCTATTGCTGATTGGTTGATAGTACGGCGAGGATGTTCAGTTTAGACATTGCAGTCATTCTGATAATAATCAGGGCCATTTGTTCTCCAAATTTAATCACAAACCTACAATATACCTAGGATGTACAATCAAGTAATCTACTTTGTTTTCCAGAAATACCATTAATGGCGCATCAATGTATGCGCAGAAACTTACTGTTTGTGGAGTTAGTTTTAAAGGACCAGTGTGTACGACAGCTGCTAATTGTGAATTGTTTTCCTCTGAAATTAAGTCAATTAGAAGTATAAAATAGCATAAAATGCAGTTTCATCAGACAAGGTTCTTAAAAAAAATGCAGCATTAAGTAAATGTACTGTGTTACTTTCCACCATTGTTTGTTGATGCGATGTATGAAGATCTCCAGTACAAATTGTTGGGAGAATTCATTTACGGATAAATTATGAACCTTGAAATTAAAATAGAAAGCAGAAAACTCCCCCCACCGTTACATTATTGCAGGCTAATGTACTGTCAAAAGCTTAATGCTGAAGTAGGATGTTAGATTTGGAGCAAACTAGCGCAGACGGGAAATCGCCTGAAGCCACTGATACGTCCTAACTGGGGCCGAACAACCATTAAATCTTTGATGTTCGCTTCTATCATTCTGCCTTCCCATCATGCATTGTAAGGAAAGAGAGGCGGCCAATTTAGGGCTGATCTGAGCCGCCCAAAAGGATTTGCATCCATCTTTGCAATTTATTCTGGCAGCAGGAATGTCACCAAAAATCTATTATCCATCTGCACACGTTTGGGAGAAAGAAGAAGAGAAAAAAAAACACCTCTGCAGGGGAGAGAATACATGAATACCTGTAGGACAAGAAACAGCACATGAACAGACTTGTTCCAGGGGACATGACAACCTCCAGAACATTTTTCACAAGAGCAGCAAATCAAACCGGATTCGTTTCTCGGCAACATGACTTCAGTGTTCAATTATCAGATGTCTTAGATTATACTTTACTAAACATCCAGAAGCTCATTTCGACCTAAGTACCTACTTGAATTTTTGAATGTCAATCCATGAATCTTGAGCTTCCAGTGCAGAAACCTAACGACATTTTCTTCAAGTTTTGATGGCAGCTCTAGTGATTAAGTGCTTGGATCTTTTTGCATACGTGCCTAATTGATTGGGAACGCTTGATTGCGTGCCTGTATCCATGTGGGTCCTCAGCTGAATGATTGCCTCAAAATCTCTTAACATTTAATCAATAGCACTTCTCCCCAAAGTGTCTGCTTTGCACCGAAAAGTTTGAACAGTTTTTGAGCGACTTAAGAGTTCGCCTTGTTAGGGGTGCTCTGATTCACTTCGTGTGGGCTTAATTGCTCGCTTGTGTCCTTTGGGTAGTGATGAAGTTGTGCTTGACTCCAGTCTGAAACTTGGATAAACACTCTGAGCGTAAATTAAAGCAAAGTGCCTGGGGACCACCCTGTTTGAGTTTTAATTGTGGTAGTAGATCATCTTTCCCTGGTAATTATCTCAACTATCATCACTCCTATAATAACGATAATCAATTGTTCCTGGTGGCTCTGACAGGGATAATGAAAAGTTTATTAGCCTCCCTGAACCTCACGAGTGTCTGGGGAACTCTTAAATCATCTGTGGCAATGGGGAGAAAAAACAAAGAAAAAAAGTGTCCCAGATCTGCATACCGTCACTTATACACATCTCTCCTGAGAGGATGAAGGTCATGTAAATCCTTCCTCAGTCTCTGTTATTAGCTCTGTTAGCCTTGACGTGTTTACAAGCTTGTAACTTAGAAACTCTTTAAGAGCTAATTTGGACAATTTGGCAACCCTCTCTGAATAATTAAGATGTTTGGATTGTTAGACTGAGGGCCACTCCACTGTACAGACTAATGACACTCTGAGGAAATCTTTTCTCCAATATAGTTTAACTGCAGAACTCTTGAAAGAAATTTCACTCCAGCCTTTACCCAACAAGCTTACTAAACAATCACTAGCACATACCAAGCTAAACATTTAATCTGCGTTTAAGTACATCATTGATACAGCTTTACAAATATTGAATGGAAAAACTTTCTTCATTCTCTTGTTAGGGCTTCTCAAAGTGACGCATCATCCATCGATCGCCTGATGTTGTTTTCCTGTTTTTGCTTTAGGGTAGCTGTATTGATTCTTCCGTGTATATCCCCTAACTCGTTTGCCACAGTTTGTTATTCACTTGCTCCATTAGGCGTGAGTCTTCTCAGCACGCAGCAGGACAGAGCGTCTGCGAGGACGACATGGCAACCGAAATGTATTTTTTTGACACCGGAAAAGGAAGTCAGTGAAATCAAAAGTCAAATATCTTTTACACCTTAAAGATCATGACTAGCTGACAGAAAATCTATCCACTGAAACCAGTATTAATGAACTTTTGGCACATCATTTATTCCAGATGTCCAGTCACAAGTAAAAATATTAAAGGATAATGTGATATTTTTGGAAATTTGCTAGTTTATGCTAAGCGTTAGATTAACTGATGAACCAGCACTCAACAGTGGGTTAGCTTAACTTGGTACATTGAATGGAATTGAGGAAACAAAGACCAGTAACCTGGCTCGATCAAAACGTAATAAAATAGTGTAAAAATGGTACATTTCGCTGTCACAAGGCGCTGTACAGTAACAGTCATATCCTGGAATCCACACTGGTTGACTGGTGACCTCACGGTGACAGCAAGACTTCAAGAAATCGCTTCGCAAAGCTAGGCTAACAAGCTGCCGGAGGTGGCTTTATATTCAACATACAGTTATGAGATCATGTATCGATCCTGTCAAGAAAGCAAGTAAGTGTAAGAGGTCACTCAAAAGGAGCAGGAACCTCAGACAACCTCACCACCTTAGAGAATAATAGGGTAATTCATTGTACATTTGTGATGTATACATGTATTATGAAACAATTTAATTAAACTAAATCCACCCCAAAGGTTATGCTGGTACACTGAGAGCAAAATAAAGTGGAGAAGGAGTGCATTTGTCTGTTTGTGCTTTCAGGAATAGATGACATCACAGACTAGAAAATGTACAAATGCCCCTCGAGTGTCTCTTAACTCTATCTTGTAAGATCTCATTCTGTCACAGCAGAATATCCACAGAAACAAGGGTTAGAAGGGAAAGGTTTCATCTGACTGCTGTGTGTTTTTGTTGTGTCCGTACACAGTGGCTGCTCTACTCTCATCCGGCGCACACACGAATGCCCCAGAAGGCCTGCAGAAATAAATTGTCAGGCAGTTTTCTTCACACATTCTGAGTAAACACTTAACTGTAATTTGAAATATCAGAGAGCAGATGAAAACATATCTAGCGGAATGTAATTGAGGCAGCTGAGAATGCAATCTGCGTTAATCGCTGGTGTGATTTTGACACATTTTTTAAAGCAAACACCGGAGCTGTGAAGCACTGTTTGCTGGTTAGTTTAATGGCTGCCTGCATGCTTCTTGCACACCTGTGTACGATGTCAGCTGATGTGAGTTTGAGCCCTCCGACGGCGAGCCGGTGTTGTGTAAAGCAGCTGGCAGATTACAGAGCAGCTCCTGGCAGATACTGTAGCAGTTTATCTCAATTTTACATCGTAAATGGGGTGTGGACAATGAAACTGTACACAAACTATGATGATCCTCTTGTGGCTTTGGCAGTCAATGATGTTTTATGAACATCTCAGCACGGAGCTGGGAGTTCAACAGGCAAGCAGATGGTTAGAAAAAAAAGAAAAGACTAAATTGTATTCATGCACACGTGTATAGACCAGCTCTGTCACCTAAATATTATGTTCAAATATAACTCATTTATGCCTGCATCTAAGGTTAGTACCACTTATTATTTTCCTGATTAATTGTTTGGGCAACAGAAACCAGAAGATCTGAAAAAAAAAAGCACATAAGCACTAAGGCAACATCTTCAAATTGTTAGTCATGTCCATCATTCAATGATATCCATTTTACTATGACGCATATGAATATATCAGGTACAGAGGCGGAGAGTGGCTCCTCTGAAAAGACCTCTACACTTTTTCAATCAACATGACAAATCATTTTTAAATTGAATACATCTGCAAGACAATACAAGAAGCTCACATTGAACAATCATTGTTTCTTGTCATATTTGTTTTCCATGCTATATTCCTTTGTGAAATCGTAAGTACAAAAAAACCCCAAACATTTTCTGGTTAGGTTTGTACAACGAAAAAAAAAAAATATTCTACTGTTTGTCGACAATGTATGAA
This sequence comes from Nibea albiflora, assembly GCA_014281875.1. Taxonomy (NCBI): domain Eukaryota; kingdom Metazoa; phylum Chordata; class Actinopteri; family Sciaenidae; genus Nibea; species Nibea albiflora. The sequence continues at coordinate 14,185,598 of CM024801.1, forward strand.
AAAAAAATGTGTTAGTGTTCATTGATCTGTGCTTCTCCAGCCTGTCTGTGGTTCTCCACGGCACCTCAGGCCCATTCGTTACTGACCATGCTAATAATATATATATATATATATATATATATATATATATATATATATATATATATATTATAATTATAATTTAGGCACCTGGATGGTAGAGTAAATTTGGCATAGACACAAAATAAGAGTGCCCTTTCCATATAATACAGGAAAATGTCATCCGGTAGCTCACTGATGTATTTTTGACAACAATGGAGCTCTGTGGCACAGACTATATTTAGCATAGTTAGTTTGGGTATTTTCATTTGATTTGTTAGCCTAATACTAACAAAATGTGGTCAAAGTCACGTGTTTCGTTCCCCTCATCACCGACCCTGTGTCAGACTGTCTGGGCTGGAAAAAAACATTGTCAGTTAAACAAATCCAGGAAGCAAAACATTGTCATATTTTGTAGGAGAAGGCTTTGGCAAACACACACACACACACACACCCTGCACTGCATCCATCTCTCGATCCAATTTTGGAAACGCAGAGAGGTGAAAATCACATCATCGCCCTCTTTTAAACAGTGCTTCCTGTTCACAGTGTGCTTTTGTGCACCATCTGTCAGTATTTGTTACCCATCCACGTGACAGTGAACAGCAGAGGTGTGTGATGGAACAGAGGAGCCCCACGTCGAGAGGAGCCGGTCGTCCCCCCCTCCGTGACAGACCGAAACAAGAGCTGGTCGCAGCGTGGTCACTCCTCTCAAAGACAGAATTATTCAATCGCCGAGCGTTCATGTTCACAAATGATGAGAGAAACAGTCAAGAAGCGGGATGCTACCCGTATCTGCAGTGTTGTTGTACACAGATAATGGTCTCCATGGGCGGCATTCCCATCATGCCATATTTCAGGATGGATTGCAGTGCAGCTGATCCCAGCCTATAACTCTATTTTACCTGTTTTATGGTAAACAAATCAAGTCGGGGCTGTGGAGGATTAGTGTCCACATAATTCTTCACCATGAAGTATTCTCACCTAATCCGCTCTGTATTTGCATTTTTTAAAGCTTTTTGCCAGCCTGGTGTTTTGAATTGTTCCTTTGAATACCTTCAGGCGCTGCCGGCTTGAATTACGACGACAAAAGGATTGTCCGAGCTTGAGAGACGAGAAGTTGTATGTATGTGGGTGAGAGAAGGAGCGAGCAGTGTTGTTTGACAGATACAAACAGCTCCGCCATAAATCCAGGTGCTTATAGCTTAGAAAGTTTTGGCCATAAATCGCAGGACCGGATCAAGGGAACATGCATCCGAGATGGCGAAATCGATTTCATTTAGAACTTGTCAACTGCAGCTCGTAGAGTAACAGAAAGTCACAGAAGCAGCGAGGGGGCCAGTTAAAGGAGCTTTGGGCCACTTTCCGTTCCGACCTCCTTAAAGTGGAGCGTTCAACACAGCAAATGTTTCAGCCTTTTGTTCTCCTGTCTCAAATAAATTGCTTATATTGTTCAGATCTTTGCAGGATGTATTACTACTGGCTGCCACATCAATATCTTTTGTCCCTTTAATGTGTTCAGCGGCCAAAGACCTTTACGCACAAGTGAATTGACCAGGATATTTGCTAAATCCTTGTGTTACGTTGTTTTTAAAAAATCATACATCAGTTCAGTAAACAACTGGAGTGAACGACGGAGTGAAAAACGTTGATTTAAATAGAATCGAGTCTTACAGGATGCCAACTGAGGAAATGACAAATCTGCATGGTTTCCGAAGGTTTCTATATTCTGCAGTTTTGCAAAGGTCACAATCAAGTTACCTGTTTGTTTGTTTTTTCTTCTTTTTTTTTAAAGACTTAAATGAAAAAGAAAGATTAAAGAGGTGGCACAAACCGCCTCCATCGTTCCACTTGACCGCGCCGACATCATTCCTTCACCGTGTTTACATCCGTGCGGGGACGAGAGCTCTGCGCTCCTTTGATTTAACATCATGAACCACGTCGGACAGGTTATCGACAAGAGACGGCAAAAAAAAAGATATATAAAAAAAGAATGATGTTGCGAGGTCGTGAGGCGTCTCAAATGTTCAAATGTTGCGTCAGCCGTCTTCCTCTATGACACGCTGCACCGGATAAAACGTTTCGTTCCTGTCGCCCCAATCATGACGTCTGATCTCAGCATTAGAGATAGGATGATATGCAGAAAGGAACGTGTGACTAGTAAATGATTTCTGTCATGTAGGTGTATTGATTGTTTGTGCTTTTTTATATTACCTGCATACCTGCAATACCTTTGTAGAGTTGGGGTCTATATGCTCAGTTGCTCAGTTGGTTGTCACTGAGGTTTTTTATAATCTCTTTCAGAGAGGCGCTGATTCAATTTCATGATCACGGAGGACATGATGAAGGAATGTATTAAACAGCATTAGCTAGGCGTGCCTAATGTGTACAGCGTCTATTAAATTCTTGGGATAAAGTTGCAAATCAGTAGATTACTGAAGGCCATTTCATTTGTACAGCGCAGCACACAGACTGATTGTGTTACAAACATATAAACTAAAAAATGACTAAAAGTAAATATAAAAATATACTGTGTATAAATTCAGAAAATAATTCAAATAAAGGCAACAACAACTCAGTAGCTTAAAAGCAGAATCCTCCCTCCTCCTCCAGATTTTCCAGAAACTGTATTGAATATATCAGTATGTTACAATATTGTGATATCACCTTTTATATACAATGTTTGAGGATTTTATCCCACTCCCACTCGTACTGGTTGGTCAGTCTGGTACATAAATGAAACCCAACAATGATGAAGAAAGATTCATGATCTCTAGCGAGATGATGAATCATTTGTCAGCCTCTTCAAACACTATAAATGATATAAAACGATCTGGAAAACAATATAAGAAGACATTTGTTTGCATGTCCAAACGCACTGATAGAACATTAGACAAATCACCTGGATATTTGAAAGTTTCCTCTCCCATCAGCCTCCTTGATCAGACTAATTATCCTTCCGGTGGCTGTCTTTGTCTCCCCTATCACCTTTGAAACACTCGGTCATGTTGGAGCACCCGGTCTGCCGTTTTACATTATTAGTTCCCTGCCGGGGGCACTCCCTCTTATGCAGAGAAGCAGAGGAGACGAAGGTGAGGAAGATAGAAAGCGACGGCTCCTGCCTGCTCGCCGTCGGGGGAAGGGGAGGAGGTGGCGGCGTTGACGGCCTAATCTGTGGCTCTGATTATCTTCTCATTACAATCAGACGGGAGCCACTCGAGGAAGAGGAGAATGTGTAATTACGCTCAAATCTCCCATGACTAAAACAGAGGATAATAAGCAGGGCTAGGACTGTGTGCTCACATCTAATCATTCAGTTTATTCAGTCGTTCATTCTGCAGACGCATTCGACTAGGGACGAGGATTTTCAGGTGGTTCAGGTGTAAACTTGAGGCAGCATAATTTGGAAGCTAAAAATGATTTTCCTCAATTTTAAAACTGCACAAAATATGTTCAAACATCAGCGCAAGTATATCGCCTGTAGTTCGTTTTTCCCGCTTTTGCTCTCATTCCTGCGTTAATATGTGTTAATGACTAAAAATGAATAAGCTCTGCTTTATCAGAAACAGGGGAGAAAAAAATTCAAGGAGAACTTCTACTATTTTTATGACCGTGCATCTCCCACAGCTGCATCTGCCCAGCACGAGATAGAAAACACCATTTCCTAAAATGTCAGGACAACTGAAGCATGTAAATAACTACATTTCAATTGACACCTCGATTTGAATGGTAAATGGCTGACCTCCAATTTTCCCGGAGAATGGCTGGCAGGGAGAAATGGAGGGGAATAAAACACATATCCAGCAGACCAGAGGGAACAAGGTTAACCAAGCATGCTGAGTCCTCCTCGCTATTGTACGGTGGAAGCATAGACAGCTAGAAAAAAAAAAAAAAACACACTTAAAATGTTCTCATTAGAAGGGACACGAAAGAAAACTAAATCATTTTCTTCTCTTCTGTTTGTTTTTTTTTTGTTTTTTGCCTCCCTCTCAGCTTCGAGACAACAGCCTGCCTGCCGCTCAAGACTGACGAGAGGAAAGCGGAGGACACCAGGGTGGACGCCGCAAGCAGAAATGGCTGCATCAAAGGAAAAGGACGCAAACACCACAGTCATCGCAGGGCTAGGAGGTGAGATAGCCTTTATGCGCTTCCCAAATGCCAAGTAGGAGCGCTTGAAAGTCATCAAGGAGGTCCCAAAGTTGGAGTGCTTGTGAAGTCAAGAAATCAATGTCCTTTAAAGCTGTAGGATCACAGCGAAGCATTTCTGACGACGAATGCTTTAAGTTTTTATTTGTTTTTGGGTTTGCTTTGGTAGATTTAAGTGCTGGTGATAAAGCCTTTTAACAGTACAACAAAACTCCCCCAGGGATCGACTCTTAGATAGAAAACAGAGCTAATCTCTATATTGCGGTGCCGGGAATGTAAACAGTCTTATCGGGTCGGGCCCAGTGGAGAAATACAAACATGTCGTGGGACATTCCACACTGCGTGACTCAGATCCTTTCTTTTCACCAGCACCTTCGACCGAAAGTCTCCTTCACACTCGGAGGATAATTTTCAGGCTTCTGATTCTGAGGCAGGAAAAATTCATTTAGCATTTTTTTTTCTGCTTTCATTAATGACACCTTCAAAGTCTTTACAGTCACAAAGCCAGGAAGCAGACGGTGATACAGTGTGTAAAACAGGACTGGGGTGTGTTACAGGGGATCATGAACATGAATCACTTTTCTTTAGATGTATTTTACCCAGTGGTTTCCTCTCTTCTTCACACAGGCATGCAGGCTTCTGATAAACTTTTTTTTTTTTTTCATTTGTGTGTGCAAGCAAATACATCTGATAAAAAAATAAATAGATAAAAATATTTACTTTATGGTGCTTTTTATGCCTGAAAGTGAACTCTTTTTCTGAGAGGTGACCTCCCACTGAAGGGCTTTGTTCAGGGACTCCGTGTGGCAGCGGGACACAAAAAATTGCTTGAAACTTAAGTTCTGATAAATCACAAGTCAAGCAGACGCGTCGCTGTCGGCAAGTTTTATTAAGGAAGGATATCAAGACAAGACTGTAATCACATTTTGCCGTCTTATCAATTGAGTTACAAGACGGGTTAATGTGCGTTAATAGTCGTTACACAAATTAAATACGCTGTCTTTGCTGTCTTTGCTGTCTTTGCTGTCTTGTCTTGTCTCTGCTCATTTTCTCTAAATTAATATTATGCTTCATGAAAGTGTATTCATTTATTCTGATGTTAACAGAGACCCCGTGGCCCCCCTGTGGGAAACCCTGCCTTCACTCTGTCAGAGCCCTTTTTTGTGGTTTGGTTCACAGTGAGTGCATCGAGAACAAAAAAAAGTGCGAGGGGCTGCGTTGGTGTGGGCATACGGCTTCACATTTGTTTCATTATTCGTATGCAGAAGTTTAAAGGCAACACTCCACTTTACTGCACGCCTACGAAACATGATTTTACGACTCCGAAAGGTCCATTAAGAAGAGTTAAACAAACAGTTAAACCTTAGAACTACATCCTTCATGCTACGAGGTAATGTACCAGGAAATGTGTCCTGATGGTGTTGCTGTTTGTTGCCACAGCAGCTCAACCAGTTTCAACTTGTTGCCAGATGATCATGAGTCTGTGCTGTGCCGCAGCAATGGTCTTATCCAAATCACTGACAGAGGTTTATTTTTGATGCACGATTTGGATGTATGCTAAAAATGCTGAACTCAAGCCGCCGTCCAGGTGGATACTCCTTGGATATCATCATAAGCATTATGATGATATAATAATCGCTGATTTATACAGCACTTTTAAGGCTAAAAAGTAGAAAGACATAAGCAAAATTCAAAACAGCTGCATGAGGTAAATGAATTCTACAAGAAAGAAAGGAAGGAAAGAAGGAAGGAAGTATAAATGGAAACACACAAAGAGCCGTTCAATAAAAAAACTGGTTTTAAGATGAGCTTTAAAAGCAGAGACAGCATTAACAGACCTGCTGTTAAGAAAGCTGGAAGGCTGCTCCAGAACCAAGTTATTTCCAGAACCAAAACCAACTGTAGTTTTCAATTCGGGAATATTTAAAGGAACAAAATTGGTAGACCCCAAACGCCTGTTAGGACAATATGTTTGGGGGTATGCTCTGGCACCCGGCCGTGCCGTATGTGATTATTAGTACTTTACAATGAATTTTAAAAGACTTTGACTTAAACTACACCACGACAAATTCTTTTCTCATAATCACAAAGAGAGCTTCTCTGAAGCACAGATCAAAACTCACAAAATAACTGTTGATCAATTTTGACCACGAGGTCGGCCAGTAGGAGGAGAGACAGCAGCTACATCCAGTCGTGATTTAGGTTCTGCTGCAGCACAGATGTATCACAGCCACCAAGGTTCACTGGCTATAAGCAAATAATTAACAGATCAGAGGAGAAGAAAGAGAAATGCATGAAAATATAGCTCTTGTGTTAATCATTTCTACTTATTATAAAGTGACTAGGCTTATTCATTTCCCAACTTTTTGTCTCAGTAACAAAGCAACATAAGTTCCTGCTGAGAAAATCCTCCTGCTTTGTTCTAGAAACAGTATGTTAGTTAGCAAATAAAAAGTAGTTTTAAGGTTAGGCTTAGGGCTGCCTGGTTCACTGGAAAATGATCCGCAGAAGGAAACCATTTCCATTAAAGCAATGTTGTGCAAAAAATAGTATTGTTTGTAACGTAACCGTTTCAAAGTGCAAGTCACTGTCTCGCCAGTGACTAAAAGCCAGACCGAGATTAACTTTTGTCCTCTTTAAGTTTTGCCGAATCAGTGAAAACACTTAATTAGCCTGAACTCGCCTGGAAACCCAAGAACACAAAATCCAACGGATCACAAGTGCACTGAACACAATCCAGTGCCAGATACGCAGCGTGTGATGTATGTATGTTTTATATAATGACATATTTGAGGTGTAGTTACATGTATACATTTATGGTATTCATGCGTGATTGCAACAGCGGAAAAAAACAAAAAAGAAGCCCATCATGCTCTTCAGGAAAATAGGCCGCATTCAGCCTTGAGCATATTCTCATCAGATGTCCCCCAAATCCCTTTTTCATACACCATTGTTTCTCGCAATCACCATTCGCAGTGTAGCTGCCAATTGACTGCTCTCTCATTCTGCCTTTCATTTTCTCCACCTCATCAAAAGAAACTGTTTCTGCTGGCAAGAAAAAATGCAAATGCTTGCCTTGTGCGCTCTTTCCACGAGGCCAGAATGGTAGAGGTGTTAATGAGTGACAAAGCGTTCTCATTACCAGGAGAGGGTACTTGGGTTTGGTCTGTCTAATCAGCCCTAATGTATTTCAGTTCCTAATGCTCCCAAACTGCCGACTACACCAAGCAGGGCCATTTATTATAGCAAGACAGTCTTCTGCATCCAATGAAACCGGCGCATAGTCTCAGATCTCTGTGGTCGCGTATAACAAGACGGGGTGCAGTTTGTCACTGTCTGGATCACTCTCTGCTGTTTGTGTAACATAAAGGCATGTTTCCTTGAATTCTGACGTGGGTGTCAGAAAATTACCCGACGGTGTCATCTGAATGTATTCTGCCTAGAGCTAAGCGAGGCGAAAATATAAAAACATTATCTTGATACTGATAATCTTATTCGGAAATGTACTTCGTCTTTAATGCTTTCATTCTGAGTAAAAACCAATAAAAGAACAAAACCTGTTATCTTTTATTGTACGTAGTATCTACACACTTAATATTTAATCACAAAGGGGTCTGCTGAGTCACGGAGGGTTTTGTCACTAACAAGGAGAAAATCCGTTTTTTTTTTTGTTTTTTTTTAATAGTTAAATTTCAAAGCACATTTTTCTAGCTTCACCCTTCCTTCACACATCTAAATTCAAAGTAGCTCTCATGAGCCTGAAGCTTGCCGGCACGATTGCATTGAGCAGATAATTTAGTCTCCATGCATCATTTTTTTCTTATTCTAGTTGAAAAACTGGTTGAAGTTATATGGTAGGAAATTGAATTAGGAAGCCGTCGGTCGGTTTTTCTTGATTCAGTGTAGGCTGAAGGTTTTTTTCCCATTATTTAGTGAAGAAGTAAACAGCAAACATGATTGGTTGTCACAGCAGACAGCGCCGGATGTATTTTGAGGTTTAATTCTCAATGTCCAGAGAGACAACAAATGGAGAAGGTCTTAATAGACACTGTTCGTAAAATACACACATTCTTCAGAATCTCAAGGCACAGACCCAAAGCAACAAAAACAGTCAATTTCTTTTATTTTCATTTATTACTTCTTTGGACAAGTGGCTTCGGGTCAGCTCTCAGCATTGAAGTAATTTCTGCCAGGATGTTTTTGCTGTTCTTCCCAAAGAGTTTAGGAAAGGTCTGATATGTCTGTACTTGGGGAAATGGTTTGGGAAGATTTAAAGCGTAGTTGTTTCCTTGATGCCAGTTTGGAGTGACCAATAACAATGAAATCGGAAATAGTTAAAGAAACATTGCTCGACATTTTACAAAATGACATGTCGCTTCGATTGTTGTGATAAATCCGAAGAGTGGACAGATGTTGTTCACATCAACAGTTTCATTTGTTCATTCAATGATATTCTGCATGTACCCTTACTGTATATTTCTTCTTGAGTTTCTTTCTACCAGCCATCATTAAAGATGTAAACACTCATACATGAAATCAGTTCTGATTTAACCTGCTGATAGATACTCTTTTCTAGTTTTCCAAATAAAGCTAATTGTTGTCCTCACTCTCAATGAGGCCGCCCAAGTGAGCAGCACTCATCTCTCTTTTACTATGTATCAGCCTACACGCTCGCTCTCACGCTCCTCCTTTGCTTCTTATGAATTTCAATCTGTGTGGACATGAAAGGCTCATTCGATTGAGCCTATGGCGCTTCCAAGGCTTTCATCTCCCTTTACACATCTGTCATTTTCAGAGAGCAAATTGGACCTCTGGACAGTAATCAAGCTGGTCAACAGATGGAATCTGACAAGTTACTTTCCTTTATGACGATGAATTCACACTTGACAGGGAGAATGGATAGAGGGCAAAAACATCACAGGCTCAAATGCATCATAAATATCTCGAATCCACCTTAATGAAGTGGCACGTTCACCCTGGTCAATCTTAAAACAAAGAGTCTGAATCCGTCAATTTTTTGTCATTATTAACTACAACTGTCAGTAAAGCAATCTGTGTATCAGATGTCCTTCTACTAGGACATTTTTCCCATAATCTACACCTGAGTAGGTGCAATTGTCCATATACAGTGCGTGTTTTGGTCCATATACAGTAGATTTAGAGGCAGTGCTGTCTGTATGAAGTGAGTGTTCAATCTCAGCTTGTAAAAACAATTACTCGAATGAAATCACATCTGACGTCGGGCTACAGAGTTTTAACAGAATTCCTGCTTTACATACAGTTTGAAAGCCGTCGGCATTTCCCAAGTAGATTTCCTTATTAAACAGAAAAATACAACCCTACACCTTCTGAATTCACGTTTCTGTCTTTTGCCAAACTAAGATTAGCTTCTAATCGCGAAACACACTTTATTCAAATGTGACAGAAACAAAATACAACTTGCGAAAATGTCTTGGTTGTGTGGTTTGGTTGATATAAATCCTCAGTTCAAGTGAGATGTGAAATAATTCTGGTGAAATTGCTGTTTTTGAAAAAGAGAGAGCGTAGATAATGGCTCCAGCTCGCCGTCCGAAACGACTGTGATGGCAAAACAAAGCGGTAAAAATATTCAAAGTGTTATTGATTTTTTTTTTTTTTAAAGTGGTTAAACAAGTTTTGGTGATTTGCTGGGAGGGAGCTGTTAAACAAATATGATCTGCCACGCCTACAGAGTTCTGAGAAATCGTCTAAACAGCAAAATGAGCTGTTTTTAAACTAGGTTTTCTAATATTTATGAATGTTTATTTTCACTGGATGATTAAGGACATGCTCATCTTTGATATCATATATGCAGTTTTACAATTTCAAGCCACATTGCCAGAGGTTTAAAGTGAAATCCTACCGTGTATATAGGTGTATAATATATATAGTATCTATCCTACACTACGGTGTGCAAATAAATAGGAAAATAAGTACATAGGATGGCCTGATATAAGTACTGTGAAGTGAGCCATGTGCATTGGCAGTGGATGGGATCGCTCACAGATCTATTTCGTGTTGTCGTCTGTCTTGACTTCAGTGAAGCTCACTGGCATGCGATCTGTTTTGCGCTTTGTACCAGTCTGGATAGGATTTCATCATCCTGTTGTGATGGGATCATCTCATACAGGACATTTGGCTCCTAGATAATCTTGTTTATGTGTGTCAGGATCAATCGGGACGCAATGCATGTGCGGTTATGTAATGCCAATGATGAGTCATGTGGATTATTTCACCCCGCCCTTTCTGTTAGGATTATTTGTTTTGCGGAGATTTTATGGAGGGGGGAAAAAAAAGAGGGAATTTCACACTTTTGCACGGAGAGAAGTGTAATAAACACTTCTGTGAGATCAGATAAACTAGGTGACAAAAATTCCAGTAAATTCTCACACAGTGGAATAATAACAACAATAACTGTTGTACCTCACATCAGTACTTTGAAACTGTGAAGCACGAGTTAATCAACATATTTCCTTCTTCACCTTTAGTGATGTGTGGTTATTAGAAGCTGAGGCGGGTTTATTGTCAAGTAGGATTGGACATACATGGAACATGGCTTGTTGCGTACCAATAAACATAGTAAGAGAATATGAAAAGAACAAAAATCCTGCAACAGAGCCAACAAATTAAAATAGAAACAATTACACTAAGATGTAAAAATATATTTAAAACAAGTTTTTTTTCATCCGTTTGGATGAAAAAATAAATAAATGAAAAGAGCTGTACAGTGCCTGAAGGAATGCATGGAAGATAAAGAATTGCAAAATGTTATGAAATACAAACGTGCAATGGGCAGAGATAATAATCCCCAAAAAATGTGCTATGTGTAGACTTTATTTAATGTGGATATATGGGTTTTATTTGCCTGGGTTTTGTTCGCCTCCGTTGTATTTCAGTGGAAGTCCAAATCTCTAGGACAGACATCATATCATCATATCTGCATAGTTACGTGTTGCTGAAAGTAAATGAGACAATAACTACTTTTTTTTTTCTAAAGCTCTTCAGCAAAGTCCGAGCTGTAACTTACACCCCAGAAATGTGCTCTTTACTCACGCTGAATTCCTCCAGCTGAGACTTCACATTTCACTTCCCATCACTTGAATAAACACAGAGGTGTCCCCCTCTGCTCTGTCTCTGTTTGCAGCCCCTCCTTTGATGAAGAACTCTCCCCTCGGCCCAAGGGGAAGAAGAAGAAAAGAAAGTCTGAACGGAAGAGGAAAAGGAAAAGGTCAGTTCCCCAAAATGAGATGACTCTGCAGTGCAAGTGTATTGTTGGACACCTTTTTTTTTTTTTTGTCCTCTCCTCAGTTCAGGTTTATTTGTTCTTGTGCTTTAGGTCTCCTTCCCACAGCTTGTCGCCGCTGAGGAAAAAGAAAAAGAAGAAGAAGAAGAGCTCCAAGAAAAGCAAGCGGCATAGGTAGATCTTCTGGCTTACTGTGACAATATTGGCAAAATGGTATGACATTTATTTTTAGGTGACCTGAGGAATTTATTTTTTTTCTCTTCCTATTTCAGGTATACCTCCAAAAAGTCAAAACACAGGTACGTATCTGGTTTTTGCAAGAGTTGTGTGAATAATTTTAGCACACAGTTTGTGGCTGTGTGTGTCTGTAATTTCTAAAGGTTAAAGTATATTAATAAAATGGCATCTGGATACATTTCTTTCATAAATGTAGTGTAGCAATTAGCGCTGGCTCTTTGTAAGATTTCCAGTCCTTTTTACAGTATGTAGCAGTATTAGAGCAGGCTGTCTGTGGAGGCTTTGACTGTCTTAATACTCCTCGCTCATGCCTCTATTCTCTTTTATCCCACCAGCTCTTCAAGTTTAAAACATAAGAGAAAGGATGAGCGCAAGCACAAGAAAAGGTCAGTCTGTGATTGTTGTATCAGAATCATGTACTCTTCCTCCACCGTGGTAAGCCCGTCCACTCTTTAGCTGAGGAAGAAAAAGAGAGAGGATCCTCCAAAATGCTCTCATGTAGGGGCACGACGGGTGAATAGAGAAAACGTGCAGCTCCTATTTTTCTGAGCGAAGCGTGAAGAAAGCCTTGTAAAAGAAGAAAACTGATTGAAAGCTTGAGCCACAAAGAGAGGGGAAAAAGCGGGTGAAAGAGGCTAAGAGAAACCAATTTCATGCTGTGATCTTTCAACATTTTATAATTCGACTTTGGATGAGCGGCCCGTTGTTTGTAAGCACAGAGCCAAGTTCAGCTGCTGTTTACTACGACAGCTTCCCGGCTCACTACGACTCTCTCCTCTTTGCCCGTTTTGTTCTCTTCAATCTTTTTCTATTCCTTTATACTCCTCTATCTTTACACCATCCATACACTCCAGAGGTGGACACTTGGAAGAAAAACTACTTGTCTTATACATTCTCGAAGTTACAGCCTTGATTTGTACCTTAAGCACACTTGAACATTGCAGCTCGGAAAACAAGATCCAAGTGTGGGGAATGATAATTATTTAAATGTTTGATTCATCAATCCATCCAAGACTAATAAATTCACCATCCAGAGTAACATAGGGTAATTCCGGTGTAGTAACTCTTTGTGAATCTCATTTTCCTAGTTTTAGATCTTATTTCCTCGCATGACTGAACTTCCATTTGTTTCACTTCATTCATTCAGCCCGACTTTGTGTTCAGTAGCGTCCAATCACGAAAAACATAATTTCTTTTGACGTAGAATCTTCTGTAGCGCTTGCTGATGCAGTTGACTTAAATGTTTTTCACGTTGATCAGTGACATATGTCCATTTCGAAAGCTGTCATTTCTCTAAGTTGACAACGACTGGTACAGCTGTGCAGATCTCATCCACACTTGCCCAGGTAGCTCGCTATGCAGGAAGCGTGCATCACTGATCCCTTCTACTGAGCTTTAATACGGTCAACTGTTTCTCAAAACAAGGGACTGAGCTACAATCGCACACCTATGTCAACTGATGTGAACAGCAGGGAGACCAAGATAAAGCACAGTTTTATTTGACGTCCAAATCCAGAATGTACGTTGTTATTGTAGACATACTCAAAGACCAGCATGCATTGTTGCACTGACAACCAACCCCCGCACCCGGTTTCTACTGATGGAGCCGCTCTAATATGTTATGAATACATGAATATGATTGTACAATATGTTATCTGTGGAACTTTCTGCCTCTACCATGAACTGGCGACGGACAGGCCAAGTTATGCTTGAGGCTAGGAAGGAGGCATTCAACGCAGCTAGAACCATCATGTAAATTTCTTCAATAAATTATTATTTTTTTTGCTTCCTCGTTTACTTTGTAACACACTGGTAAGGAATATTATAGAAAGACCCACGGGGAGGGGGTAGATCAGGGCTAAGGAGCAAACAGTGTTGCTTTCTTTTGCATTTCTGCCACCTCCTATGGATCTACTGTCTTAGTCATGGTGTCTACTGTATAAAGTCATAATGGCGTTGTGACTGGTGAATGGGGAAAAAGTATTTAGTTTATTATCTGCTTTATTTATTGTCCTGTCTATCAATGCCCTGGTATAATACTGCATGTTTTTATTAACAGAGGTTACTTGTTGATGTGCAACTGCAAACCTATGGGAATTTTTTGGTGATTCTACAGTATAAACTTTTTACAGACGGACTTCTTGGTTCAGCTTTGACCTAGTGTATTTTCTGCAGTTGCACAGTTTTCCTGTGCAGTGGGGGAATCAGTGCTCTTAGCCCCTTATCCACTTGTGTCTTCTCTCCTCTGCTCTCCCCGTCACCCCCTTCAGTTCGCGGACTCACTCGCGGCGGAGACGACGCTACCGGAGGTCAGAGTCAGACAGTTCTTCCTGCCAGTCTTCTGCAGAGGACAGGTAGGAACCCATCCCTCCCTTTCCTCACCGCTCTCGCTTCCTCAGTTTATCTCCTAAGCCCGAGGTGTCTGCCGAGTTCCTGGCCACACCGCTGCGATGACTGATAAGGCAGAGGTGACTTCCTGATCTCAGACGCGACCGGTCCTTATCACAGTTTCACAGGAAATGGCCCCATATTCACTCCACAGATCAATGCACTCAATTAAAATGACATGTTGCAAAACCAGGGCTGTGTAATAATGTGAAAGATGTTGTTTTTCACACGATTTATGGATTACACTGAGCAGAGTTGATGGCATGATGATCTCTCTGTAGCCACTGGTGACAATTAATCATTGACTAATCACTGATCACCACTGAATACAGAATAATGCAGTCAGAATGACATTCTCAGGAGTTTCTACAGGATATTAATCAGAGGAAATCACAATTAACATCAAGAAATATTGAGCATTAAACTACATTTTCCAACATTTTTATACAGATGAAACTCAATTCCTCACCGGCTAATCTCCCGAGATAGAATAACATTCACGACGCCATTTTGGTGGAGGTTTTCTATGACCACACAGCTGAATACAATGCATTTTTCAAGATGGACAGAACAAAACACCAGAAAAAAATAATGTTGGTGATATTTCACAGACATCGAATGTGCTCAAGTGCACATTTTCTGAAGTGCAGAATTGGCCGTGACTGAAAGAAAGCATTTATGTCGCGCCGCTGTGTCATGAAAACTTAAATCCAACATTTTCCCGCAGACACCATCTGCAGAAATCTGTGGTGCATCAGGCATTAGGAGACCTGGCAGCTGACTTGAAGTGGAGACCTGCAACCAAATCAGTGTGTAAATCGGCTCCAAAATATCGTGCCATCCTCTCAACTGCTACCGTAAGTACACTTTGGGACTCTTAACGGTGCTGCCGCTTGTTCAGTTTGATTTCTCAGTTATGGCCATGTAAAACAGCGTATGGTCAGCGCCTGAAGTGAGGCGGTTTGGTTTGGAAAACATTTTCTTCTCTACCTAAATATTAAGAATTGAATTTCACACCAAGGTGTTCTTGCCAATAATATTTAACCAGAATGCAATATTTTTCAGTGTAAAACCTGTTCATTTATCTTTTGTCCTGTACGTGGCCTTATTCTGAGCTCTTTTTGTGAATTCATTATTTTGCAGTAATTTTATCAGCTCTTGTTTTTGTGTTTTTAAGACAAACAGCACCAAGCACTTAGAGAGCAGACTTTCCAGGATGATATTGCCAGTACATTACACAGGCTTACTTTCCTTCCCGTTGAGTGCTAAATTCAAATGTCAGCACACTTTTGTATTCCTTTATTTAAGGTATTATTGAAAAGTTCTGAACATTTTGTTCAGCGATGATGTATGCATATTTAGGACAATGGCTTATTTAACCAAAGTCAATCGCGATTTGGGGGAATAAAACTTTAACATTTAATGTTTACTAGGTCTGTTGTTAGGTTTTTATCTGTGCTGCGCTGCGTACTTCCCCAGTTTAAAACACATGCGCTGCACAGAAAGTTTAGGGTGTTTTCCTTATAATGAACAGACACATAGAAAAAAGGAAAACTGTTGTCACCTTTCTGCATTTGTTCCGTCCAACCATGATCTGCAAGCAGCAGGCAGGAAGTTTATTGCCACCAAAAGTGCGGCAGGCTGTGCTCAGTTGGTAGCTTTAAGGTTAGGGACGGTTTGACAGAAGACATGAACCATTAGTTTCTGCTGCACTACATAAACGTCACACTGCGTCACACTGTACTAGCACCCAGTGTTCATCGTGCTCATTTAATGTCAACATAAACATTAAGGACACCAGGCTGAAGCTGGAGACTAACATAAGGGATGGTCACGAATTTTGGAACTATTATAGTGGCATTTTCTTGCCACTCTGGACCAAAGAAAAACAGATATGCAGCTCAGAAAATCAAAGAATACATTTTATTTCATTTCATGGACTGACCTGCTGAGAACCTTGTGGTCATAAGAGTAAAAGGGACTCAGGGACTCTTGTCTTGCTGCCCTGTTTTGCATTTAGCATTCTTTCAAGAGCTTCTTTCAGGACTCACTTAATACAGATACAGAAGCGTGGAAAACTTCTCAGGCCTTCTGAGTCCCCTCTGGTTTGCATCTGTTTAGTGTTGTGTGTATTTACTTCAGGCACACAGTTACACTTGTTCAGGCTGCAGATCTGACTTGGAGTTAAAATTAAATAATAAAAAAAATATCTTTAAACTTTGATTGATGACTTCTAGGTGACTGATTGTTTTTTTTTATTATTATTTTAATTTTTTGTTAATGATGTTTCCCAGAGAGCCTCATAAATACAGCTATGTCCTTAAACGCATTGTCTCATGCTTATTGGAGCATGAAATATATTTAATTTCTCTGCAGCAATCATTAAATTATGCTAATTGCACAGACGAATGTTTTTAATTACACACCACAGGGTTTTAATTGAAATTCAATAAATTAATCCATATATTGAATCTTGCCTGGCATTCAATATCCCAAAGACATTCAGGACTTCACAGTTAGTCACTGAGGGGTAGCGTCGCTGTGTCAAAATTATTCAGTGGTGTTTGCATTTAATCATGGGTTTTAAATTGGTGATTAAAAGACACCTAATTAAAAAAAAAAAAAAAAAAAACAGTGATGCAGAATGAACTTTGCTTGATATTTCTTTCCCAAAAAAAGCAAGCCATAAAGGGAAAGGTAGGTATAACGGGACAGAGAAACCCTCAAAAATCTGAATAGTCATCATGAATGTGGTTGATTGTAAATATGATTAGTGAATTTTCTTTTGTGCTGGAAGCAAAAGAAACGTAGGAAGTAGGAAGCAAACAAACCATTAGCAGAGATGAAATGTGAGCCTTGTCAAAATATCTCCAGGTGACATTGAAGAATGTCTCTGCTTAAAATGTGTCTTTGTGTAAGTGAAATCTTTGACTCTTGGGTACGCAAAGATTGTGAGTAGATGCGAATGGTAAATTTCCCTCAGGGTTGGTGTGTTGTGTCAACCTCAGACTAGATAATGGCAAACCTTTTGGGAGGGCAGACTGGATAAACCTCTGAGTGTCTCGCAATCAATAAGAGAGATCATAATTTAATAAGAGATTAGTCAACTATGATCCTTGGATAGTCAGAATCTTTTGATCCATCTCTGGATGTCTGCAGTAAAAAAAACAACAACAAAAAAAGAATAAGAAAGAAATACTTTCTTTGCGTGTGCAGTAGTTGTACTCATATACAGGCACACTTTCAAAGTATTCTGAGACTATTCGCTCCCGAAAAACTCCAAAACAATGCACCATTAAGGAAAGAAAAAGGAACATGCCAATATAAGTCTAACTGGCTCTGGGTTTGAAGAGAGGGTTATTGTCTTTTTCTTGCAATTTACGACTCTAATGATGCACTTATGTTGCCCGCTCTTCCCTTTTTCTTACACCTTACCTACTTAAGGAGGAAATCTTGATTGGTAAGTCGATGCTATCCGCAGATTTAGGGATTTACTTGTAGGTCGGTGCAGGCTAATTATTTACTTCTTACAGGAGAAAGAGCACAGTCATCTGTCCTATTCTGAGGGCTTTCTTAGTTAGAGTGATGGGATCTCTCTTTGTCTGCAATCCTTTTCATTTCTACATAATACCCATTTTGTGATGTTTGTTCAATGTTCTTTAAATGAGGCTTTTCAATGGGGCTATTGTTTACTCCTTTTCTCTTCACTCAAGTTAGAGTCGGTAGATTTTTTTCCACACATAGTTTTTCTTTCTTCTCTGCTCTTCTGTTGTTCCTTTCATATAATTGTTTTAGTTTAGACTTACTTTATCTAAATTTGTTTCTCGTTGATTTCTTTGACTTTAGTTGAGTTCAGACTTTCTTTTGAGGTTAATCGCATGCTTCAAATTTGCATGATGTCTTTATCTTTCAAAGTTTTCTGAAAAAAGAAAAAGAAAAGAAAAGAAATCTCTTCTCTGTGTTTTCAAGGGAATATGTGCCTTTGTACTAGAGTATTCACAGTGCATCAAAGCAGATAGCAGGTTCCATTTATCAGCTCCCGCTTGATTTTAAGCTGCAGCCTGTTTGTCTGTTTGCAGATTTTGTCGTCAAAACCTGGAAGCGAGCTTTTACACGGAAAAGGATCTCAGCATTTTTCCAGCCAGACCGAAGGTCCACATGATTACGATTCTGGGAATGACACATCTTCACCTCCGTCAAGCAAAACTGGCGTTTCTCGGGCCAGTGTCACTGACAACAAGAGGGACCACTGTAAGCGTCTGGCCTCGCCAGAGAAGCTGAAGTTCACTGACAGAGACAATGTCTCTGATTCAGGAAACTCTGTGACGAGCTATGCTTCCTTGTGCAAACCTTACGGGGAGGACGGCTTGTCTTCAGCCATTTTCAGTGGAAACGGCAAGAGGTAATGTTGTGTTATACTAAATAATCCATCTGCGTGAATGCTTCCCAAGAAAATTGTAAGCTGTTTATCTTCTGCTTCCACATTCTGTTTGCTCTTTTGAAATATTCATTGTATGAGTGAGGATAAAGGAAAGTATTTCTTCAAAACAACAAAGGATACAGTTTCGGCTTCATCACTCAAAGCAGTGAAACATCTTAATGTGTTTTCTTTTGCAGAGGGCAGATAACCTTGGGGTGTCGGGTTGAGGTTGTGAGATCTCCAAAGACCTCCAGCTGCTCACGGAGGATGAGCAGGTCGTCCCGAAGGCGACTGAAAACTCGGCCGTCCAGCAGCAGGAGCAGGAGCAGGTCCTCGGGGAGTTCCAGGTACTCCGGACGATACTCTCGAAGCCTGTCGCTGTCGTCTTGCAGGTGGGTTTGCTAAGTTACATCAAAAACAGAACAATTTCCATCGTGTTCGAAAACACCACGACCCTAGACAACATTACACAGCCGCGCTGCATGTTCTCGCGTGATGTTTTCGTATATTTATAATATATTTGCAAAAGGAAGTTGAAAGGAACGTTCATTCATATTTTATTTTGTTAAAAAAAAGCAAGGTAATTGTCATTTTTTTTTCTGCTGCCAGCTCGTACTCACGCTCGCCGAGTTATCCAGCTGATCTGAGGCGGCGAGGCAGCGTGGCCAGCTTGAGCTCCAGAGGAAGCTACTCCAGATACAGCGCTGACAGGTGAACTTTATGAAATCTTTCAGATGCTCATGACGCCACATTAGTTGTGTACAACAACAATATATATATATATATATTAACATTGTTGGTGATTAAATTGTCCTTTTATTTCCCAGACTGCGAGACAGAAAGAGACCTAGCTCCAGAGAGACAGATGTGAAGCATGCACATAAGGTTAGTGGGAAGAGACGAAGACGCAAATCCTACTCTCCTATGAAGAAAAGAAGGAGAGACTCACCAAGCCATCTGGAAGCACGCCGAATTACAAGGTACATCATTCCCAGCCTGTTTATTTATAGACACAATATATATATTTTTATGCCTAAAGGCAGCTAAAATTTACTGCTGGTCCCACCCTCCGCCCCCTCAGTTGGACGAATCCCCAACCCGAAGTCTTTCCCCTCGTGCTGATGAGCTGTGTGCCATGAAAATGGCATTTAGCCAGAGGATGAGATAACTGTCAGCTCTAAAGCCACCACAGGTGCTAAAGAAGCAGATGGCAAGCACAGGCAATCTGAAATCTAAAAAAAAAAAAAAAAAAAAAACGGAACAAGCAAGACTGATCTTCCCCTTTTCTGCCCAAACAACACCGCAATTTCAGCAGGCATAGCTCTGACAACCTTATACCCCATCAGGAGTGTTTCAGTAACGAGGGTGTTTTGTCTCCTTAATTATGTTGACTTACTCAGATTTTGTTGCTTTGGTCATTTTTGTCTTTAAATTTGCTGCATCCTGCCACAGCCGGCACAGTGAAATCAAGCTGTTAGTGTTACTTTCCTTTTATTTCGTGCTGCCCTTTAACGACTGCAAATGACGGGAAAAATGTGCAGAAAACACCACCCAGAAATGACAAATGACATATTTTATGTAGTTATCGATTGAATAATCTACGTTGTTGAAGCTGCACTTTTCAATATTTATACTTTGACCATAGGCCAAATGATAATGTGTAATATAAAATGTCTAGCTCGTCACCTGGCTCTATTGTTTCCCATCTATCAGGTGGGTCCGTCACTATAAGCGACCCTTTTCCCATTACATCTGGTCATTTGGCACATTATCATATAAAAATATCTATTAGTTCAGCTTTAATGTTTAGTAAAATGTACACATTGTAGCTCCAGTTCTTTCACAACACTTCCCTTTTTTGTCTTTTACAGTGCCAGGAAGCGACCCATCCCTTACTTCCGACCCAGTCCTTCTTCCAGCAGTCGGTCCACCAGTGTGTCGTCCTGGAGCAGCCTCTTCACCCGCAGCCGTAGTCGCAGCCCAATCCACAGCATTAGCCGGAGCAGAAGCCGGAGCCGGAGCCACAGTTACTCCTCCTACAGAAGCTACAGCCGCAGTTCATCTTGGAACTCAATTTTTGGGACTCGGAGTCGCAGCAGGAGTCGCGGTTCGTTGAACAAGCGCAACAAAACAAGGCATTAGGTTTCTCAGAGAACATTAAAGGACTGAAGCGATGGCCGTGTTTCCAGTTGAGAGCAGGGACAGTGCCATGTTGGAGCTATCAACTGTGTACGTCTCCGTGCTCCGCTTTGATGCTCGAGTAGAAATGTCCCAGCAGGGATCAGACTACATCTTTCATTGATGTAGTCTTGTTCAGTCTGCCCACAGAGACCTCTGGAAACTGAAGGTCTTTTTCTTTGTCTGTTTTGTTCTTGTACAGCATTGTCTTGCATCAGCACCCGCAACGGCCTGAGACTGTCCATCTCTTACATATTTACAATAGAAACTGCGCATACGACAGAAACACTATTCATGTATTTGGTCAACTAACATCAACGCCCCAGTTTCAGCAGTACTGCAATACCAGTGTCGTACCCACACAGATTTTCACGTGCTTTTGTTAGGATTACATTGCTTATGAACAAAAACTAGCGAGTCTAGTTAATTTTGCGAACACAGCCAAACATCAGCTGTGCAATAACACACAGCGTCTGTCTTTCAGCCTTTTATTTCATCAATTCAAGTCAGCCCCAGCTTTACACTTGTTCAGCAGCCTCTTGTTCTTTTATCTTCTTAGCTTCCACCGTCAGCATCCCCTTCTGTCCCTTTGCCGTTATGTCCTGCTGCGCCTGCTGAGCCGGGTTGTGCTGCCCGCTTGCCCAGCTCCGAATCTGGCAAGACACCAGCTCTGCTCCCAGTCAGCGGCTGAAAACCACCTCTTTCCACCTGTAGTACAAACACTAACACTCCCCCAGTGCTCTGAGCTCACAGTCAGGGAAGGCTGACTTAAAACCTGAGCAAACATTAGCTAACATGAACTAACAGCAGCTATAGCTCACAGCGGAGAGCGTTAAATGCCTCTTGCAGGTGATAGTACCCAGAGCAAAAAATCACAGTCACACATGGGATTGACCTTTCACTCGATTACACGTCAATTCGATTTAAAATCTGTTATCTTCTGGTAGAAAAGTTACGCAATGTTCAATTTTAAATTATTCCTTTAAATGAATGTTTTGAAATGGCTTCACTGCCTAATATTTATTTTAAAACTTGATGGTTAAACAATAATGTAAAAGATAAACACTAACGTTTCTTAGGACAGTGGAGGTTTACTGCCCCATGTCAGGTTGTAGATCTTGTACAGTGAAATATTGATATGGCATTCAAGCCGTTTAAGCCGAGCGTTTATGAATGGCTTCGGAGGGATCGTTGTCAGGAATAAGGAAAAGGCTTATTGTTCTGATCTCAGCACTTCACAAGATGGAGAACAAGTGTGTTTCCCTCTGAAAAATGAATCGGTGAGGGTGGCCTGACGGCGAGCAAACTGCCTGTCAGCTCAAATGTCAAATTAATTTATCCTCTGATCAGGTGGAAAACAATTGAAATGTCAGTCCGTGTAATACAACAGGGAGCAATTGAAACATTACACGGGGACAGGGAGGAGGATTTCTTTTGACAAAATCCTCATGGTGTCAGAGGAGGCATTTTCTTTGATAACTCGTGGTGAATAAAACGTAATCGGTTTGTTTTGGGAGCAGAATACTTTAAAGGTAAATATGATGGACTTTATTTAAGTGTTTAAATTGTCATATGGGAAAATGGCACAAAAAGTTAAACGCTGTACCTCATGAGGTTGCAACATGTTGACAATAAGTCTGAACATATGAATAGCATTGATTCTCCATTTACTTGAATGATGTTTTCTTGCTACAGCACTGGAACCAAACATAATACACTTTGTCAACCATGTTCCTGTTCTTATATTACAGAGCAAGGTCGAATTTTGAATTGTGCAGCGTTATACATATTTATTGCTTATTTAATATTTATTGGTTTGTTGTCCCCTCGCAGTAGTGGTCAAGCTTTCTATGCAACACTGTCAGTTTCGACTTAATATGACACTGCTGTAATTTATTTTTTGGTTTGTTGTAAATTATTCTTGGGTTTTGCTCAACATAAACCTCAAAGCAGAAGCAGATGTTTGAGAGACGGAGGAATTGGACCCCGAAGCCTTCCTGTCTGACCTTTTGTTTTTGGGACCTTGTTTAAAAGTGCTGAGAAGATTGATGTAACTCTCGTATCTGTCTGTTAAGTATGACCACCTTTAAAGTTCCCTTTTTAAAAGATGTCTCATGCGTAAATCTGGACAAAACCTTCAGTGTAAAAATCTGAAGTAGCCCTACATATGCAACACTCAACCATGTGATAGAAAACCTTAAAATCTCCAATGTTTGCTTGTTTCCAGTCAGGAAATAGACATCCCGTAGGTGTTATGGGGAACTTTTTGTTCCTATATTTTGGTTTTTGCACAGATTCATAAGATTTAACATGTTTGTATGTGAGTTTTGCACTGGTAACTGGAATTTTTTTTCACCTTTTAACAAAACCAAGCTAGCTGTTTCCTCTTGTTTCCCTGCTGATTATAATCGCATATTTATCATACAGACATGAGAATGCCGTCAATCTTCATATCTGACTGTTGGAAGCATATTTTTCCAAAATGTCAAACTATCCCCTTTGAAATTATTTTCAAGGCTACTTTGTTTTTTGTTATATCTGCAACAAAAGTTTGAAGCTCCCTGTAATTAAGAGAGTTAGATTCCTTGATCATTTCAAATCCCTCATCCTGTCTGTGTAACCGCTCCAGGCCTGACAGACTGCTTTCTATGCACTCAATACTCTCAGCCTGTTTCCCCGAATGTCAACTAAATTGGACGAATGAGGGAAATATGATGCTGGAAGATGAAGGAACTCGGCACAAAAGTCATTCATAAACCCTAAACTGATAATGACTTATGTCAACCAGCGCTGACTAGGCGTCAGTGGAAGATTTGTGCAGTCATGTTGATAAACTTTATAGATGGGCACCCGGGCGGCCAACGGTCCCCATCTCATAATGTAAAGTTTACATCAGTTCTTGTGCAAAACCATTTTGAATATGTAATTACTGTGGTGTAAATATGTATCTGCATTGTATAAATTATACAAGAGGTGATTATTTGATTTGCAGAATGTGATTTGGGCCTTGTTGGATGTTAACATGTATGGTGTGGATAATAACGCATTGACTAGCGGGAGAGAGGATGAGAAGCCAGTCAGGCATCTATCAATGGACTCTAGATGTCTTTTGTTATTTGAAAAAAAATCCACAATAACAAGATCATATAGCAATAGTGATCCTGTGTTTCAGTGTTCAGTTATGCACACTCTCCCTGTTTTTCCACCTGAATGAGCATTATGTTTTTCATACTGTCACATTTTATCAGTGTGAACTCCACATTGTAATGTCAACTGGAAACTGAATCGTCCCTGGCATAACCCCATGAAATCAACTTTCCCTTTCACTGCGTGTTTAGAATAAGCTATATAAAAATCATGTTATGAATAAAAACGCCTCTGCAGTCTTGATTTATGTTCTGGTGTAAACACACACACACACCCACACACACACACACACACACACACACAGACTTTACAAAGTTGATTTCTTAGCTGTTTTGTTTTATCCGTACTGTGACATCAGTGTTTGACCCGAAGCTCTGCGTTATTTTCTATTAAAAAGCCAATGAGTCACCAAGAGGAGAGCGGCTCCAACTCTGTGTGAGTGACATGTGGACAGTGACTTAATTTGGTAAAAGGGAGGGGAGGTCTTGGGTCAGCTGTTGCGCCTGCACTGCAAAAAATATCCACATTAGCCGTTATTTAATCTCAATTTAAGTCCTGACCCACGGTTTGACCCCAATAAAGAGCTGTAAAAGACAATGTGGGTGAGAGCAAGCTATTATTTTATCCACTTTCCTCTACTTTAAAGATTTGAAGGCTCTGTACAAGTTGTTCGGTGGATATTTTTTGCAGTGGGAGGTCTCTCCAGACCCTCCCAGCACTTTCCCGACACTTGCTCTGCGTCGACTCACCGTCTGGGAAATCGCCGCAGTATAAAACCCGCAGCCAGGAGGATTTACTTGAAGATTTTAGGAAAGGCATCGTGCATTTAAGAGTTTGTCGTTAGATCAGCGGGTGACTACCGGTGCGTAACGGTGATGCGCGTAATCCAAACAAAATAAAAGTTTTACCACTCAAAGAAATAAGCAGTTACTTTGAGAAGTGAGAGAGACAGAGAAAGAAGAAAGTTTCGGTTCGGGGTTGTTTGGCACAGATAGCAGAACTTTAACTGGTTTTGAACTCAGCGGGCCATGGCAGAGGGAGACTTCTACACTATGGGAAGCCGGCAGAGGTTTCCCAGGGACCCGTTTGGAGAATCACCATTCAGAGACCAGTCTCCGTTCAGGGATCAGCTCGCATCTCGGTTTATAGACGATGACTTTGGGATGTCACCCTTCCCTGATGATTTGGCAATGGACTGGCCCGGTTGGGCTCGGCCGGGTAGGCTCAGCACTCGCATCGGTACCTCGCCTTTCGGCAGCAGTTTACGCACAGGTTTCCCCGCGCGTCAGTCCACGGGAGGGCCTACGCTGTACACCAGCAGGTACGGCGAGCCTTCCTCCCGGAGCTCACCCATCACCACCGGCGGAGAGCCCTGGAAAGTTTGTGTGAACGTCCACAGCTTCAAACCAGAGGAATTAAACGTCAAAACGAGAGACGGATTTGTAGAAGTGTCAGGTGAGTTGGGGTGACGTTGCAGAGGCCTACACTTTTTTCAGGAGGACATATGACTGTATCATCAAGCTGTGGTGGCTTATGATCAAATGACTGGAGGTCAAAGTGAACCCACCTGATAATTTTCCACTGTGACAACCATCAGTTCAGATTAATATGAGAAATGGCTCTCATAATTCATAGAACCAGTTTAAACTGTTTAAAATTGGGGTTTACTGGGTCAAATACATGTTTAGAATGATAATAATAAGTTCAATTTAAGGTGTATTGCGCCGAAAATATTAGAAAATTGTATAATCTGCTTGTGGATGCTGAGGTCATGCACTGAGTATTGCCTATGGGAATTTGAGGGTTTACATTCTGTCATGTTTATGGCAGAATATTTATAAATAGGAATTACTTTTTAGATAAAAATAGTCAAATGAAAGGTTGTTTTCTCGAAATGTATCTCTGGCTGTATAGGAAAGGGTTTGACCTAAATTTAAGGAGGTAAAAGTTCAAAGAAAATGTAATTTAACGGTTCCATTATATTCTAACAAAGTAATTGGAACATTTTTTTTTTTTTTTTTGGTGCCTAATCTGGTTTTCTTTGGATTTGACAATTTGGACTGACTTCAATATTCAGTCACTACGGCACTGTTTATCCCTTCAGTATGTTTTATTTTAACAAGCCAGATGACATCCATCTATTAAAACATGAAGTGATCAAAAAGCAGCCAGCAGCAGTCCAGCCAAATCAACCAAGACCTCCATGAAACAAAGCGTAAACAACGCCTCCCAGAATCCTCACTCTAACCTGGCAAAGAAGTGCCAGCTCTTTTACTTTGGCAGCTGATTGAACGCACCCTCTGTGGTAACATGGTCTCCCCATTAATAAGGCTTGATGTGGAAGAGCTCGACAGATTTTGGGGACTGGGAGTTGCACGTTGGCAGGCAGATCCTCAAGCTTAGACACCTGTTTCAGATTCCTGGAGAATCACTCCCTCAGTCACCCATGAGCTCGATTTAGATTTAAAGCAAGGCAAGGCCCGTGACAACAGTCTCTGTTTACAATAAGACAAGCCGCTCGCTGCCATTAAGCACTGGAGAGAATGTTCTGGAAATAGGATCACACTTTTACCCGGCAGTGCTTGTGCAAGGTTTTGTATCTGCTGGTGTCACGTTTTAGCTCAGCGGCAGAAGTTATAGAAATTGCCTCCTCATGTCTCTGCTTCAAAAGACAGATGAATTCCAGGGATACCCAGGTCTGAAGGGGGCACAGAGGACACCAGGCCCCCCAACTCAGAGCTTTTTATAAACACATTGTTGGTATGCCAGTTGGGTGATTCAATCAGCGCCATGTTGGGCCAGCCTGCCACAGTGACTTGACCCCGTTCTAAAAGTGTGACGGGGAGTGTGATACAAGCATGTTTGAGGTGTTCAGTACATGAATGAACAAATGTTTAACATCCTTCAGTGTTGTCACACTTTGTGGATCTGAGTAATGCAATGGGCATGTTTGCCTTTTGAAGTAAGTTAAAACGTCGCTGAATCTCACAGAAAGTTGGTTGAAAATAGCTGAATAAGATCTTTATGTAACAGGAACAGTAGAGACGTTACCCAAGAGTAAGTAATCCAACAAATTGTAGTGTATATAGGGCATCTCACTGAAGCTAATTTGCAGCCCCGGTTCCTGTAAATCAGCGCAACATCAGCATATGTTTACATGTAGTCATGTTTCTGGGCACCCTGTGCATTTATACTATTAGATTACTATTAAATTTGTATTAATTATGTATTATTCACCCTTCAGCTCACCAGCAAGTTAGTAGCTTTGCCTGTAGGCATGTAGCATAGAGTGGACTTATAGCTTTTTGCTGGAAACAGCTGCCAGGTGCCATTGAAAATGAGGTTCATGAGAGTGAATCAAAACACATGGGGGGGTCATTTAAACCAAGACAACGAGCTTAAGGACACTAAAATGCTCTGCAAAGCTGAGGGGAACTTGGTGATAAGTCTCTGTATGTTCAGAGCAACACACTTTGACACATTTGGTACTTTGTTCATGTAAAAACGTTGATTAGTGAAGCTCAAAAGAAACAACCCATATTTTTTTGACAGGACCTTAAGTCATCAGCCATCTTAAATCATGGTTACAGTCCTGTCCTTGACACTAGTACAGGCCACACAGTACAGCCACATTTTAGTATGTTCTCCATGACGATAAGTTGTCCTCGCAGAACATCCTGTATTACGCAGAGCATCTGGAATTTGGCATCTCTGTCGTTAGAGACATAAAAACGAGGAGAGGCAGTGCCTGGCTGGACTACTTTCTGACCAAACCTCTATTATTCATGACATATCTCAGAGATGCGATCAGGGGACCAGTTTAAAGTCTTAAGTCATGCCGAGGTCTAAATAATTATCTCATGACTTCACCGGCACACCGGGCACAGTTCTCTCTGGAGTTTTATTCCAACCTCGATCTCTGTTGGAGTCCAGTGCTTTAGGCAGGCAGAGACGTCACTGCGGGGGTATAAGGTAGCGCATAGTCGAGCCTGAAGTGCAGACGGGGGAGTTGAGGGGTGGGGCCGGCTATGTTGCTGGTGGCGGCAGTGATATTTAACAGCCCCAGAGCAGCTGCTAGCAAGCCCTAGAGATAGAACAGCCATAGACAGAGCTCGGTGGAGAAGGTGGAGGGTGGATGAGGGGGGCAGGGAGGCGTAGTTGTTTTCCCCAACTTCAACATGCCTCAGTGTCTTTCGTCAGGAGAGAAATTCTTGGAACAAAGTGAAGAGAATGAAAAGGGTGTTTCATCATTTCACAACGTTTATTGCAACCCACCCAGAGGTCCCACAGCAAAAAAAAGAAAGAAAACACTGCTGGGATTGAGCAATGGAAAAGTGCGTGTGCCAGATGAAATGTATTCTGATCTCAGTGTCATCAACACCTTTTTGATTTACATTCACCCTGATGGAAGAGCTGGTATATGCGTGTACATTGAATGAATGAATAAATCATCTGGCACTGGCGATAGGGACACTCATTTGTGCTCGATGGCGTCACTGAGCTGTTGCACAAAGTCGAGCTGGTATGACTAAAGTTATTTAAGGTTAGTTGACTCACTCACTTCTCACTGCTGATGTTTTTCTTTCGAACAGGAAAGCACGAAGAGAAGCAGGAAGAAGGAGGCATAGTGACAAAGAATTTCACAAAGAAGATACAGTGAGTATCATTTCAGTGAACTGTGTATGTCAGAATGAAAGATAACAACACCCGCACGTCATTGTCCCTGCTGTCTCTCTTCACATTCTCCACACAAAGGACTTTAACTTTCACACTTATGACCACATAATCCTGAACAAATCTGAGATCATTATGAAATATAATTTTTTTGGCACATGTGTTGGAGAGTTGTTTGTCCACCCTTTGAGCTGGTATGACTGAAGTGCTAAAATAAATATTACCAGTGTTGATCTTTACTGTGGCAGGGTAAAACTAAACTGACAAGGCTACTGACCTTCCATTTTTACTGACGTGAAGGTGCCTTGTGAAGAACGAATATTAGTGTAGAAATGAAACACCGCACAGTTTGAAGAAGTATTTTGGGATCTAGTTTTAAGAAGTAAAATTGTACAGTACGTGATCTGAAATTACTGTTTAATTCACCTATTCGCAAACCATACACATGCAGTGTCAAAGGAAACTACATCCTGTATATAAGATTTGCTTGTTCATTGAACATTAAAACGTACATCAACGTGTTCAACTTATACTGTCCGCTGCAGTAACAGAGAGCCAGTTAGCTTAAAACACAGGCAGGAAAGATACACTAAATGCTTGTTGATCTGAAGCTAATGTGGAAGAAGGGCAGGACACCAAACTAAATCGAACAGATGGACAGAATCATTTCTCAACAACATGACGACATCCTGCAAGTATGAGTGCTGCAAGTCAATACTATGTTTGTTTTCGTCCACTCCAAAAATTTTGAACAGAACTGCTCCAGAGTCACGTCAGCTCTTAGTGGACAAACAGCTCACCAGTCACAAACAGTTGCCACCAACAAAATCACCACTTAACTAACACTGGTACACCGAAGCAGGCACTACACGGAGGAGTTGGAGGTTGGTGTGTAGCACGGGGCTGCACAGATGTCTTGCATATTGCAGACTTATCATACTGTAACCCATCCAAGCCAAACAGGCCACAGAAGTTTCCACAACCTGCCCGGCTCTCCGCCTCTGCTCGTTTAATTGGGTGGTGGGAAGACTTCAAACAGCAGTGCTAATCGCTGGTGCGAATCGCCGTCTTGCTGGCGCATCACTCCAGCACTGATAATTTCCAGTTAGCTAATTAGTAAGCAGTTGTGCTAGTCCTGCACTGTCCATATCAAAATCGTTTTAATTGCAACGCTCCCAGATCAGGGCTGTGCTCCTTAGCTTAGCAAAACCTAAAGTCACTGACACGCTGAATATATAGAGAGAGGGGGTTTTGGAGGTGGTGAGAGGGTCATATATAAATAACTGACCTCGATACCCAAATCCTCTCTAGTTATGAAAGCAAGAGATAGTGCAGAGATGTCACAGTACTAGTTTGTATGGCTTCGAATGTACTTTTAATTGAAACGCTGCTACTTTTCCATTCTGTTTCTTATGGTAATAATAGCAGCAACCCTTACATGTATTACAGTTTTTAAAAAAGGCAACAAAGTGCTTTAACAATTTGTAGAAACCACCACATCACGCATCAAAAAAAAAAACTTTTAATTTGTCTGGCAAGATAATTTTATGTGGTCCACTGATGACCTCAAAGGTTTTAATGAAACACCACATGCTGAAAAGGACTGCTGAATCTTCCTAGTATATGTCTATATATACAGCGGTGGAGGAAGTACTCAGATACTTGATCAGTAAAAGTAACAATGCCACACTGTAAAAATGACAAGACTAATTACTTGAGTACTTTTTCAAGAAGAAAAAAAAACAGAAAATGTCTCATTGCAAACTCACAGTTGTGCAAATTTGCAGCATTTTGCAGATGTCACCTTGACATTTAATAACCTGTATTTTCTGATATTTGATCGTTGAAACAACAACATTGATTATACTAATACTAATACTTCAGTGTTGTAAATATCACTTGCCTCGACTGCATGCATGATCTCCAACCGTAGGAGATGAAGGTAGATGCTCTTAAAATGTACCAACAGTTAATTACAGAAATGATTGATAGAATATGCTGATGTCCAGTGCAACAGGGTCCAAGGGTGGATTTTGTTGTTAAACCTTAAAGCAAGTGAGAAATATGTCAGTTATTAACCAAATATGTTGTTGTTAAGTCAGATCGAAGGTTAAAGGTAGTTTTAAAACCCCAGGTCACGTAACCCAGTGACAACACAATAAGTCCTGTCTGTTTAAACGTGGAAGATTACGGTATGAGTTTGTTATTTAAGAGACTTTTGTTCATGAGACACGTGATACTACTGGAATGACTCGAGTGTACTGTGTTTGGATGTGTGGGAAGGAGCATATGGGTTATATGTTTTACAAACTACACACACTCCATGAGCACATACTCACCTTGTCCGGTCCCACTGTCTTGTCTCTCTCTCGGTATCTCTGTGGCAGGAAAGCATATTGGACAGGTTTTTGGCAGCTGTACAAAATCAATGTGTGAGATAAACGCGTGCTTGCCAGAGGTAAATAAACTCCCCGAGCCGGACAGATAAGGTTTCTGCCAGAGTTCCACGTAATGGGGCGACTGAGTGATTTGACTTTGTCAGAAAGCGCGACTTTGCTTTGCAGCAATTGCATAGATATTGACATGTGTAGACCTCCGTGTGTGGCTGGAGGGGTTTTGATAAAAAAAAAAAAAAAATACTGGCTGACACCAATTTCAAATACAAGCTTTAAATTCTTTTTTTTTTGTCAGTATATTGACAAAGTATTAACCAGTGGATTATTAACCATTTGTCATGGCTCTTAATCAGTCAGTCGATCCACCACTTTGGTCCAGACTCTCAACAACGAATGAAATTATGTACAGATATTCATGATCGCCAAAGGGTGAGTCCTAATGATTTTGGTTATTCCCGACATTAAATGAAGCTTTTGTTTGATTTGATTTTGAACTACTACTACTACAACTTTTTTTCTTCGCTTGTGTCATCAGTTCAAAATTATTTTCCAATACGTAAGCATAAAACCTAAACACCTGTGAAGTTAAAGATATATTCCCATCAGCGTTAGCTGTAGTTTATTTTTAGTGCTAAATGTGTGTGGTAAATGTTAGCATGCTAACACAGTAAACTATGATAGTGAAAATACATCACAAAGAATGCCAGCACAAAGAAAAGATGTCGTATCCGTAACGTCGCCCACGGTTTTCTGAAGAGCCGCTGTGAAGCTCAGTGTTGTGACTCTGTAGGAGCTGTAGGTGGGGAAAAAGCCTTTTACAAAAATAAAGAGAAAGTTGCTATAATGATAGAAATAGCATAAATTCAGCCGCAGCTGCTGCATTTTTTCATATTACAACTGCAAAAGTTTGTAATAATGTGATTCTGTGTTTTTAAAACCCTGCCTTAAAAGTAAGTCTGTCCGATCGAGTCGTTGCATGTTCAGTATTCTGTACGAGAAATCTTCAAACATAGCCGCCTCCGTCCATTCCATGCTTTGCTCTTTTCCCCCATCCACACCCAAACCCACACTTACCTGGTCGCCCGTGAGCCTTCAACAACATGAAGATATTTTCAGCAACCTATTTCCTGCAACTTATCTCTTTGGACATATTATATTGGTCTTGTTCTTCTTAATTGGATTTACTATAATCCCACTGTTGGACTGTATTTCGATTATTGTTACAGTTTTCTCTTTTTAATTTTGTAATTGCCTTTTTCAAACTGATGGCTCCTATTACATTCCTAGCCATTTGAGGAGGGAAGGGGATCTCTGGCTGATTCCACTTTCCCCCTCTTGTGTTCCTGTTTTTTCCCCTTCTTTGTGAACTGGGGCTAGGTGTGGAGGTTGATTTTGAAGCTCAATGAGACAATGCTTGTGATGTGTGGCTACACAAATAGACCTGACTTTCCCTCCCTGTCTGTCTGCTTCTGTGAGGTGAAGTCAATCCCTTCTGTCTTGTATTTCTCAGTGGAGTGAGAAGCCAGTGGAAGGTCCTCTCTAATTAAATGGAGGGCAAATCCACACTCTCCTCCTCTGAACAGGGCAGTCTGATGTTTATATTAACTCCCTGAGACACTTGGCTGCTCTCATAGAAAACCTACAATACCCATATTTGGGCACACTGTCTGACAAAGAACAGCGTTTGCCTGGATCTCTGTGTTTGCATTCACAGCAGGTTTTGGAGGACATTCAATCCAAAGAGAACTGTATTATTTGGAAAATAAACTTGATTAACCTAATATCTAAATACCAACTGGTTTGATAAGATTAAGATGATCAAATCTAGTTGTTCCCAAAATGTATGTACAGTTTTATGGATGTTACATACTGCAGCTCTGGCTGATTTTCCATCAACATGTATCATCCTGCAGGTTTTGGGTGCCAATTATCCCACTCCCACACTCTGGAAAAATATATAATAATGAACATTTTCAGCATGAGAAGTGTCAGAGAATTAAGTGAAGAGGCACAAAAATGTAGCTATTGTCTATATGACAAATGTGAGCAGCAGGTTAGGAAAGTATACGCCGATGGAAATTTACAGGTGTTAAATGTCTGCAGGAAGGCACACTCATTAATTGGAGTCAGATTTCAGTTTTTCAAACTTGGATCCACCATGTGTTTTCTCTCCCTCTTCTTTTTCAGAGAGCTGCAGGATTTTTAATGAAAACGCCCGATGGCTTTCAGTTCATCTTCTAGGTGTGAGATAGTTTTAGTGAGTGGTAACCAAGGAGGACAGGGCGAACATTTTTAATAACAGTCAAATCCTGAGCCAAGTTGTTTCGACTTGTTCCGACTACAGGCTGTTTATGAGTATTGACAAAGTGTCAATAAAAAATCTCAGGATTTAACATTGTTTTACAGCAGCTGTTATGGAGAAAAATTTCACAGAGTTTTGCATGACCTCCAAGAAGGAACTGAACTGTTTCTCTAGGCTGTTTCTCCTCATTGCTCTACTTATTTTGTTACTCCCACTCGCGCTTTTAAACATGCTGAACACACACAGCTGCTTACAGATTTTCCACCAAGTAAACTTCTGCTACTCTTAACATCTAAACTTCTATCCTTGCACAGCAAAACCTTTCAAACCATAGACTCCTCCTTACCTGTCTCCTTCTCTGTTTCATCAGGATCCCGATAGATGTGGACCCTCTGACCGTTTTCGCCTCCTTGTCTCCTGAAGGCGTCCTTATCATCGAAGCTCGCCAGACGCCTCCATATTACCTCTTCAGCAATGAGGGCTCCCAGGGTGGTGACGCACTGGAGGTGGAGGCACCCAAGCCCCAAGAGGCCCCTATGGTCTAAACCCCCAACTTCCTTCCAACATAACAAATCATCCTGTACAACTGATTACAAGTTTGATATGAAATGTGTGGCCTTCAGCTTCATGTTGTTAGACATCTGGAATTAAAATGTGTAAAATAATGCAAGGAAAACAGGTGAGTCCTGTTTAATGTCCTTATTAAAGCTGCACATAGCAAAACTTCCAGCTAAGCATCTGATTAAACAAAATAAATGTCGGCTGTACGATAAGAAAAATTTGAACCTGATCCCTTGTTGCATCTTTTTAATCCAAGCAGAGATAGTTGCCATCAATCACACATCGTCTTAATTAATTTGTACAATTTGAGCTAACCTTAAATATATATATTCAAGGGAATATTCCTATGGTGAAGGAGATGTATATTGTTTTCACCCAGATGAATTTGAATAATTCAGAAATATCTTCAGCAGTAAAAGTTTGTTGGTTGTTTATCTTCGAGAAACTCAGCAGCTTAGCACTGTGACTTGACTGTAATAATGACAAACTGAGGCTTGATAGATTTTGTTTTCACTGAATATCACAAATGTTCGAACAGTTTATGGAACGTTTCTTGTGCAGCTTTAATATTATGTATGGGTACATCTTGAGGTTATGCAAGAGCTGTTGAGCCACTGATTCATTATAAGTCATAGCATTCTCAATAAACCTGTAAGATAATATGAGACCGTGTGAACTTCTCCAGATCAAATTTATATTTGTATTTATATTAACATGCAGTTCATTTAATGGAACAAACGAGGAGAAATGTGCCTTTGACTTCCTTCAGTTATTTATCAGTTAATGAATGTCACGTGAACTGACAAGAAACGAAAGCTACCTTTTGCAGCTTCATTAAAGGGTGAATTGTGTGCATTAATACTGTATTCTACCGAAGTGTATTGTAAATATACTTTCATATGTACCAATTCATTATGAATATTATATCTAACGTGTTCCAGGTTTTGAAATATGGTTTGCATTTTTTTTTCTTTTTTATTTGAGCATTCAGAAAGATGGCTGCATGATTGCTGGAGTGGACAGACTGACTCGTATGACTCGTATCCAAAAACGTTTGTTTCCTGCCTTCTTCTCTGTTGATGTCTTTGTATTGGCTGATGCAATAAAAATGTCCAGCCAATCTCCTGGTGTGTCCTAACATCTGTGTCTTTTATTGAGAACCGTGCCGCTCATGGGCCTGGTTCCAGGGATCCAGGGAGCCTGTGGTGTTATTGTTGGCTAACAGAACGAATTGGGCAGCAGATTAGCAGAGGGCTTAGTGCTGGGTGAGATTGGCACTGCTGTGTGCTGCAGAATGGGCCGAACACACGGAGGCAGTACCGCCAGAGCTTTTGTATGCAAGTGCAAAAATTGGGGCGGTTCCATTGCATGTTGTGATGAAAACTAATGTAATCTTCTCTGTGTGTTGGAATCAAGAGGGATGATCAATTTGAATTTAGAAAGTTTTCAAACTGGAGCCACACTGTGGACATAACAAAAGGCCTTTGCTGCTTTGGCTATGTGAAGGCGCCGTTTTGTGTGATGTGCCAGCTTCACATAAACTGTATTTATTAGTATTAAATTATATGTGTGGACTTGTGCTGCCATGGCAACAGCATAATTGGAATCGTGCCAGCATCTCCTTGGGCAAGTTACTCACGTAGAAGTGACTAATGCACAGCTGTGCAAACGTATAGTATCTGATTAATGTCAAAACCTCTTAGCTGAAACAACATGATAATTAATCTCTTTTTTTTAATTTTACACACATATTTTTAGAGGTAACTGTGAATATGATGCTCATGAATGTGACCACTTATTCATAAACAGTTGCAAAATTCATACAATTCATTTTAAAATGGAGTAACACCAACATAATATTTAACATTTTCACATGCTATTGCTTTATTGGAGCTCCAAAGACAGCATGGTTATATGGCTTTTTTTTTCTATTGACTAGAAGGCATCTAGAGAACTGGTGCAAGGCAAGCTATGCAGGTTGTTGTCAATATGTGGTGTGTGCAACATTTTTTGTGTTTCTACTCTGTGTGTTCTTGCTTTATGTCGGGATCCTCCAGCTCCTGGCTCAGGACCTCACTCGGTGGACTCTTGCCCAGCTCTGGCTCCGCAGGCTGGGTGATCTCCTCTGCAGCCTGCCCTGAGCCTGCCATTACTTGGATCTCTTCATCCATGGCTGGTTCTTTATGTTCCGGCTGTTTGGACGTGTCTGTATCTGGGCTTTCTTGGCTTTCCACGGTTTCTTGGTGCTCCGAAGAATCTTGAAGACTCTCTGTACCTTCGCCATCTGCAGGCACTGAAGGGTTGGACTCTCCAGCTGGCTTTTCATGGATCTCCTCCTCCTCTTCCCTCCTTTCTTCATGCTGCTGAAGCTCAGCTGTGGTGCTGTCAGGTTGGGCCTGATCATCATGGACTTCTAGTGGAGACTCTTCCCCTCCATCCTCTGCAGATGGAAAATCTGCAGTCTCTGGTGCTCCGCGGCTATCTGGATCTGCATCGGGGGCTTCTTCTTTCTCCTGCTTTTCTTCTGCCACCTCCATCTCCACCTGCATTTATGCATAAATATATCAGAAAATGTCGGCAAGGAAATGAAATGAACAGTCATGATTAAAGGTTTACTAGCGCCACTTTCATGCCACACCTCAGTGCTGAATTTCTATGCCAATCTTTTCATAAGTGGAATCTCAAGAGGGATATTGAATTGGATACAATCAGCAGATATTGTTCAGAATGTATTTTTAAAGGAAAGGTCTGACATTTTGAGAAATTAGCATTTTTTGCTGAGAGATGAAAAGATCGATAACAATGTCAAATCTGTCTGGTAAATGCTGCAAGGCTACAGCCAGCAGCTGGTTATCTTAGCATGAAAAAGACTGGGAACAATGGGCCAGGTTAGCCCATCGCACTGTTTGCAATCTTTACAGCATGCTAAGCTAAGCTAACTGGGCTATGTAATTACATTTGCCAGACACAAAAGTGGTTTCGATCTTCTCATCTAAATCTCTGTAAGAAAACAAGCGCATCTACTGTACCAAAGCATCAAGCTATTCTCTTAATTGCAAGTAAACGTCCCAGATGTGATCACCTTTATGGGAATGATGATAGAAGCAGGAACGGAAGTTTCAGGAACCGGAGCCTCCACCGTCAGGATACCATCGACAGAAAGTGTGGTTTCGATTTTGGTAGCATCAATCTCAGCTGGGAGCCTGAAAATGACAGGATGGTGTTTACTGTGTCTCAACGTGAAAAGTGCCAGCCGTGTTGTAATACCGAAACTGATGTACATAATATCTCATTTTTCAGCTCAGTGAACATTTTAGAGATTGGATACTGTCAAAAACAGACCTTAAGTGCTGCATTTGTCGCTGCTGAGTGGTGTTTAGCATGGCTTAAACTCTGGATATCTCATCGTCTGTAGGTAAATATCGGTGTTTGCTTTGCATACCTGTATTTTCTTGTGAAACATCTGGCAATAAATCCATGCTCGTCTGGCCTCTCCTCATGTTTCCCTGGGGATGGATTACCATTTATGGGGAAGAATGTGAAGACACACAGAGGAATCAAGCAACACAGAGAAACCACTCAACACAGAAATTAATTTCTGCCACAGAGCTGTGATTTCCCCGAGCACATTATTTAAGCAGCTTTCTAATTTTGTTACATTCGGTTTCCTTTCCAGGCTTGTTTCATTTTAAGGGATTTATTCTGTGAACTATGAGAGAAGTCTATTTAGATAACTCTGTTACTCTTTGAGATAATAATATTAGATAGATAAGATTATTAATACTTCATTAGGAGTAGAAACTATCCTGTGTGTAAAAGTAATTAGCAATGTAAAATAAAGTGAACTTTTCGAGCTGTTTAATTAACAGAACTGTAAGCCAATGTTCTGTACCTCCGACCTCCAGGAATCCGTCTCTGACGCTGAGAGAAATCTCTGAGGGGGAGAAGTGAGCCACGTCCAGGCTGACCCTCCACTTGAACTGCTCCTTACTAATCTTCTGGCCGGGATGATGCATCGACCCAGAGATGTAGGGCACAAACAGTGGAGCGGGTATGTACCCTGGCCAGGAGAAGGCTGCCAAACTCCTCTGGAGCCGTTCCACATCCATCCACTGAGGGTCCCATGGCTCCAGGAAAGGCGGCAGGCCAACATCCTGATTGAAAAGCCGGCTAGACTGCCACCATTTTCTCAGGGGGTACCAGGGGGTACCCCTGCCGTACTCACCACATGACGGCTCTGTTTTGGCCTGTTCACTCATATTTCAAGAAATTAAAAGACACAGAAAAAAAAAAACCTGTGGATGAAGATGAAAAATAGCACGCCTTTTTCTTTTTTCTTTTTTTGGATGAAGTAACTTCTGGACTCCCGAGATTTCACTCAGTAAAATTTCAGCAATTAATGAAAAAAATCTCCTTAATGAGTGAGGGAGTGATAAAAGAAAGGCCCGCCAAAGCTAAGGGTGGTGAGACAGAGAAATCTCCGAAGGGCTTTATATAGTGCTCCTGTCTGTTTTAGCACTTATTAAGCACTCATGCCAATCCCATGAGAAGTATTGGTGGGCATGGGGTGATGGGTGTGGAGAGGAGGCTGTTACCTCTTGCTGGCCTGAAGAAGGCGTCAGACTAATTAGTTGTATTTATAACTTTTTAAGGGCACGATGGCAAATAGCGGACAGTTGGCCGAGGCTAGTTTGTGTTTGAACTGTTGCATCTGTTGCCTGAAGACTGTTCTTCTCACATCCCGGTGAACTCTATTCTATCAGTGGTGACTGGGCTCCTCAGTCTTGTCATGAGCCAGTGATAGTCTCTCTTCCTTGTGCGTTTCACTCCCCAAAGGACACACATAGTGGCAGCTTGGCAGGTTGTCTGGAGCATGAAATACCTCTACTAGAGGCTGAGGACACAAAATGGTATTTTTTTGTGTTATCTGAAACGTTTCAGTGGCATTAGTGTGTATTGAGTGTACAAAGCTCACTTCCACTCCATTTTTCTTTCGCTCTGCAGTTTCAACAGGATTATTATTGTTCCCTCTTTTATCAAGTGTGACAGACTTGTCAGTGTTTCATTTTTAGAGCTGTGTGCCCTGAGATCTTGGCATACTGTCCACTGGAGCACAAAACAGATTGAACAGATGTTTCTGACACTTTGTGTGATGCCTCACCCACCGAATCTGTCTGTAGGATATGCTGTGAGAGGTTAAATTGGGATTCGCTGCTGCTGCTGCTGCTGCTTGAGTTGCCTAAAAAATTGGTTCCTCTGTTTCAACCATCAATAGAGACTTCCATCCTGTTCACATTAAAAGCACATATGCCCACGTTGCACCAAGATGTTCATGCTTATACTGCAAAACTAGTTTGGAAGGCAAAGGCGGAAATGCAATTTAAGAAACTCTCGGTTCTGTTTTTTTTTCCTGCTGCAAAAAGATGCTATGCCACTAATCACCAGTTTACAGTAAGCAAAGCTCCCCTGATACTGGAAATTCAGCATACTTCCACAGAACTTCCAAAGAACAAACACTAATTCACAATGGCAATAAAAAGCAACTCCACAGCAGGATGTAAATAGTTCCGGGACTTCCTTTATATTCTTGCTGGCTGCTGGAAACTATCTGATTGGGCTGCAGCCTTTTGTCTTTGCTTATCTGCTGCTGTATGACCTTGTTTTCAGGTGAGGTGTAGTTCAACTTGAAAACAAACTTACTAAGTGTGACACGGCAACTGAGAATATAGGGAAATATAGCATCCTTTGTCCCACACACACACACACATTTGACCTGGTTGTAGCTAAAATTGTGTGTGTGTGTGTGTGTGTGGGGGGGGGGGGCACAATAAGCTGATGATTATGTGTTAAAGTAAATAAAATCACAATAAATGATGAAACATTTTATTACCCTTACCCTCTAATCTCAGCTTTTCTTTGTGCTTAGTGGGATACGCATTTTGGAGAAACGTATGTGTGGGCTGCGGTAACGTTTAGACACTTGCTAGCTCTGCACGTGGATGTTTCCAGCCAAACAACAGCAGGCAGTTTCACTGATTGGTTCCTCATCTCTGCTTGTTAATTAGTGGCAGAGGGTCCAGTCAATCCAGCTCAACTTTTTCCAGCCTTTCCAGTCTTTGTAGTATAATAGCTAATTGGTCACAAGGTGATTAGTGTACTTTTTAAAATTATAATTATACTTTTATATTATATTATATTATATTATTTATTATTAGGCTGAGAGTTTTCCAGGTTGATCTTGAAATGGTACCGAAGAGATGAGGCATGAAAAGCTATATTAATGGACTGAGGGAAAATTATTATTGATTCTGCAAGATTATCTTGATTTGTTCATTTAGATTGATCGCGTGCAATTTCACACAGAGTGGTGATTTTGACAAAAAAAAAAAAAAATAGAAAGAAAGAAATCACAATAGCTTTGGTTCACATCAGCCAACATCAATAAAGTCAGGATATTTTGAGTGTGATTCATAGGTTTCATAACAGATATTATCTCAGTGATGAGTGATATAAATCTCACAAGTTAATGCAGCCAAGTGTTCACTGTTGAAGACACGTACCAGTAAAGCACAGATTGATGGGAGGCTACTAATTGGTGTTGTGCATGCTGGTTTACTGTCACTCTGTCAGGGCTTGCTGAAGCACTTAAAGAGAACAAAGGCATTGCTGGTGTTATTCGTTGCCCTTTTGTTTTTCCTGTTATGGCCACATTTTGGCAGAACAAGACACTGGGCTCGTCTCCGCTCACAGTCTGTAGACACTGCATTAGATATTTGGCATTATGCAACGAATTAAGTCATTACAACATTTCTATACCTACTGTGTGATATAAATAAGCATTGGTCTGTCATGATACTGTGCTTCTGTAATACACTTATCAGACTGTTAACCACCTGTTAAAACCCCTCATAATAAAGTGGTATGACTCACAATCTGCATATGATTGGCTCTCAATGTCTCTCGAAGCCAAACAGGAACTTTCTTTATTATAAACTAAGCAAACAAGGGCCTCAAATGACAATACATATACATATAGTACATATACAATGACAGATAGGAGTGTCCACATACTTTTGGCCATGTCTGTGCACCTTTCACCTCCTTGTGTGCGGAGCTCCGTTTCTCATTACCATGAGAAACTTTTACGCGTTAACATATTAACTCTGTTTATTCACTGCAGCGATATGTCAGTGCTTCTGCGCAACTTTAGTCTCCTTCATTACTTACCGTGACTAATCGAAATTCAACACCGGTTTCCCGTTGTTGTGTTGTAGTAAAAAAAACTTTTTGTGAACAGACACCTGGAGTTCGTAGCAGTCATCATGCCCGTCTAAGGCTGCAGCTGAGCCGGCAGGCCTGCCTGGAAGCCCCCTGAAGACTTATGATCCTCAAGAATACGCGATAACACCACATGGGGACGGTATTTCAGCGGTTACCCTACATGAACTGCAGTCAAATTCAGTTGATGCAAGACCGTTTGTTTTGTTTGTCTCTGTCTGTATGAAGGAGAAGGAGAGACTTTATAATATCTTATCTCAGATGACTTTCGCCACCCCCTGTAAACATATCATCACCAAATGATTTTGATGTCTTGAATCAGGATTAACTTCAAAGATGGCTGGCAGTTTATTCATCACCCAGAATAAAAAAAAATATATATATCTGAGGATCACAAATTCCATCTTTTTTTCTCTCTCTCTCTGCTATCTTTTCCGATTTCTGATTCAACCCATCCCATCTGGCAGCTGCTAAAGATCAGAAAGTCTTCATGGACCCTCCTTGCTTTTCCTCCCTTGAACTGCAAATGCCCTTCTCAAGTAATATTTTCACATCGTTCTGTGTATGTGTGTGTGTGATCCCTTTCATTTCATGGCAGTGCTTCTATCTCTCATTCATTTGTAACCTCAGCTGCCCCCCCCCATGGGCTTCACAGAGCGGTCCCATCCAAGACCAGTCGCTTCATCTACTTTGAATAGACACTGAGCCCTCCACTGTGTTCAAGCACATCAAGTGTGTCGCAAATCAAATTTTGTAGCCCAGATGAAAATACATTTCAGACTGGCAGTCAAAGGATGGGAAACACACCCATGACCCAGTTTACTTTAACCATCCTCTCGGTGCAATTTGAGTTGGAGAGGATCTTCAGAGATAGTTTTGAAGGCCCGACACACTCTGCAGAGTCAGTTTTTCCTAATCAGCAACACAGATGCTGTGTCTGATCCCCGCAAGCTTTTTCCAACTAAATGCATTTGAAGTAAGACGTTGCCATTTGTAAGATGATTACAGTCACCTATGCTCAGGGGAAAACTCACCAGAGGCCAGTCACAGCGAATCATGAAGCTTCAAACAGCCCGCCACGTATCCACGGGATATTAGCAGCTAATGCATCAAGGGGGATGAAGTGTCAAATGGCTGGTTTGTCCCTGTGGACACTGCATTCATCATAGTTATTGTGAGGCTGGCTCAGTCGCTGAGGCAGGCTGGCTGGCCGGCGAAAAGAGAGACGTGGTACCTATCAAAACTGACACATCAGAATGGAGTGCCCTGTCTATGGAAATATATTTTTCGGAAAGCCATTTTACAAGTTATCGCAGTCAGCAGTGAGTCAGAAATAATGCAGAGTGGTGCTTGAACCTCGATCTAACATGAAACGATGCTATTGGTTGAAGAAATTCATTCGCTGAATTGCTTTAGCCATGCCTGTTGCCAATCCATTGTCTCTATGACTGCAGTGAGAATAACCCTGTATAGACTGTAAATCACCAAGGAGGGAAAACAAGGCAATCTCATCCTCTGCAGTTTCCTGCTCTATGTTATTGCATTTACAATGCTTTTGATTCAGCTCTCTGTGGTGCTGTTAAGACAAATGCAATACTAACAACATTGTTGTGGCGTATGCGTGTATGTATGCGTAACTCCTCGGCGTGGAAGGAAATACGCGGGCCACTTTACAGAGCATTTTCCACCACATGTGCTGTATGTATCGGAACATGCGCATTCATACGTGAGGCCTCTATTATCTGTCCGCCGAAGTAACAGAAAGGCAGCAACAGTGTCCCTGTTTGACTCGAAAGAGATTTGCAGCAAATGAGCTCATCCATCAGCAGAAGCGTGTGGGGACAAGGGGATGATGAGGAGAAGGAGGGCGAGGAGGAAGATGAAGAGAGACGGTGGGGCGGAGCAGGGGCAGAGCAGAGGCAGGTCTGCTCAGAGAGAAGCCTCTCAGTGAAATATGACGGCTGTGGCATTTCCATGCTCTCCGGCACGTTCTCTTGTCCTTTGGACGTTGCAGCTTGAAGACCTGAGCTAAAAAGTGAGTCTTGTGTTGAAGACTGAACAAAACGAAGGAGACGGGAGACTGATTGGGAACAGTAGATAATCTTTGCCTTTGGCTTTTTTCGTCATTGATCTGCAAAGAGATTTGATTAAAAGTTCTGCCAGCAGTTATCAGGAGGGAATAAACACTCTCTTGAGTAGACATTACAATAAAGTCGAAATAGCATTGCAGCAGCCAAGATGGCACAAAGACTGTTTTCTTTAACTTACCGATACTTTCGATACTCCGGTAGACTTTTTGCAAATCCAAGGACACTTTTCCAAGTCATTTGTAATTTTGCGAAAACAAGATTGACTTCAACCTTCCCGTACTTCTGCGGTTACTGTTGCAGCACCTGTCAATCTTTCTGTCAATCGATGTGTCTGGAAAATGTAACCACCATCTCAGGCATCACTGGCTGCAGTTGCTGCAGTGCAAGTTTCCCACAAAAGTGGTTACCAACAGTAGCCTAAACTTTGAAAACATCAAGGACTAGCACCCACACATGTACCATCCACGAATAAGGCTTTTCTAAAAATTTTAATCTGACAAACTGATAAAACCAAGTTAGTTCATAATGTGCTCCTCAGCTTTAGAGAAGTCATTCTATTACTACTTTAAGCTTTGCTACTTTACTTTAAGCTATGACAGGATAACCACCTTGTTGTATTTAAACTTTTTGATGTGGATATTAACTTTTGGCTGAGTTCAAACTGACAAATGTAGATTTTATTCTGTGAATCTCTTTTTAACAGTTTGAAACCATCTTGGGAAGTGTTCTCAGTTTATCCTGCTGTCCATGTGTGTGTTTTTAAACGCGAAATAAATCAAATTAAAAAATCTGAAGACTCAAAAACCTCATTAATATTCAGTCCAAGCTAATGTCCCTTTTCCTCCTCTCTGATGAGCTATTCATAGGCGGCTACAGATGACCCACCAAAGATAGTCGAGCAGTCCATTAACTGCAACCCTCCAGATTCCACAGGAGGAAGCAAGGTGTGACTGTTAATCGTTAAGCCCACATTTATACTCCTCTCACACCACGATATCTAATTTATACTGTAAAAAAAACATCAGTTTATCTTGTATAAGAAGGTTTTTTTTTTTTACTGAACGCAGTTAATTATGTAAAGATTAGTAGCCTGATTATCTGTCATTTCCATAAGCAATGTCATATTAGAGACACAATTTTTACTCTTGGCCTGCTGCCCGGTTCGCCTCTGCAGAGGTCACATGGGGATGCGACGGCCTTTCATGGGTGAAGAAGCGTTCTGAGCTCCAGAGCAACTCAGAAGACAAATAGATAATACCTGCTTCTCCTTTTGTTTTTATGTCTTTGTTTTTTATGGACTTTCTACCAGTGTGTCGTACCCTGGCTGGAAAAAGAGCAGATATCATTTCCCCGAGGAAGCA
This sequence comes from Nibea albiflora, assembly GCA_014281875.1. NCBI lineage: Eukaryota > Metazoa > Chordata > Actinopteri > Sciaenidae > Nibea > Nibea albiflora. The sequence continues at coordinate 14,230,094 of CM024801.1, forward strand.
TCTGTGCCACACCAGGTGAGAGTTACATCTGTGTGTGTTTAGCAAATATGGAAAGAATGGACCCCGTCTGTTGATATAAATATGTGGCGTGTGTTTCCCTTTGAAACGGATGAGAGCTGCAGTGGCACCTATGTATGGAAAAAGTCACATTTAACGACAACATAGCTCATAAAAAAAAGGGAAAACCGTAACTGTTTGCTCACTGCAGGTATGCCCAGCTCTCAGTGCCTCTGTGTCCTGCAGGCAGTGGAGTCCTGGCACTGAAAAAGCTGTGGCATTTGGTCCAGGGTGTGTATGTGCTTATCTGCATTTGTGTGTGTGTGTGCGCATGTGTGTGTGTGCACAACCCCCTAACCCCACCACAGGGTGTAGAGACAACATCCTCCGGGGGCAGCCAAGGGTACTTCCAACCGGCTGACATTTCTGACAGCCTCTGATAGAGCCCAGAGTGTTGAATTATTCATACAGGTGTTATGGGGAAAGGTTGCCATTTTCACAGGAAAAACTAACCCCCAGATGAGTTGTGGCTGTTTATCCCTGCAAGTGAATACAGTAGTAATGATTTGGGTCTGTGATGCCTTTTAGGCCAAATGGCAGCCCATTCTCTGTCAGCTCACATGTCCAAAGCTCGTACATCTCACTGCTTCTGTGGCCAGAGCAAACCTCTTAGACTTAATCAGCCAGGGTTTGTTTTTCAGCCCGGGCAGTTAGTTGGAAACATCGGACAGCGGTCTGTTTTCCAGCGGTACCACATTTCAAAATGGATGTCTTAATGGAAATATGAGCCATCTGACTACAACCATTATCTCCTTTCATATCCCCACATATATCACACTAAAGGGTCAGTTCAGCCAAGTCACACACACAAAAAACACATTTTATCAGCAGGACGGTAGAAGTTAATTGAATTTGATTGCATCTGCTGCAAAAGGACATCTGAAAAACTGAAAACAACAGCGAGATTTTTCTGAAACAAAACAATCTACAGACCTTTTTAAAAAAAAAAATTAAAAGTAATAGTTAGGCATCTTGGGAAATATGCTTATTTTTGGATGAGACGCTTGATTCTACTTTATCGTCTGCCTATTGAGTATGAGCCAGGAGAGAGTTAGCCCTGACAGAGAGCAGCCAAGAAATAGTTAAAGCATGTTCATGTTGGTGTGTGTATTGTTGAACTTTAGAGAGAGCAAGGCAAGCTGTTTCCTCCTTTTCAGCTTTTACACTAAGCTATAATAATTGCCTCTTGGCTTCATTTCCATACTTAATGAACTTGAGAATTTTATTGATCTCCTCATCTAACTCTTGGCAAGAAAGCAAAGGAAGTGTTTTTAATTACATAAAATGTCAAATTATTTCTATGAACACAGTTGACAGTGAGGTCCGTGTATTGTGTAAGACTGTGTCTGTGTGAGACACATCGCTGCTGCTGTCATTATAGTGATGGCATCTTTGATTAAAGTCATAATTCAGAAAAAGATTCTCAAATAAAAGTATGAAAAGATCAGAACAATTATACGTTATGTTATTGTTAAATAATGTATTTCAAACAGGGATACGATCCCAGAAACACACACACAGTTGTGATAATAGAATACGAGTTGGAAATTATGATACACATTTAAAGGTTCCTGCACCACAACATATTAATTACATAAGATTGTTGCATCCTTATATACTCAGAGCATGCAGTCACTCACAATATGGAGGTAAACTGTCATAATCCAAGAAATGATCTGGTCTAGATACCGTAAGAGTGTCCAGTGTGGTGTCGTATTTCCTGCTGTTTCCTTCCTGTCTTGTCTCAGTAGACACTGCAAAGCCCACTCTGCGTTTTGGCTCTTGCTCTCATCTGTGGTACTCTGTCATTTATGACTGCGCCAGCTTGTGTCGTCGCAGTCTGCCATTTGTCTCTGGCGATGATGACATGAAACATCCCATGTTGTCTTGTCAACACGACAGCGACTCCTGTTTCCCATCGCACCGTAGCCGACAAAACTTTCCAAGTAACATTATTCTGCTAGATTTATAATTAGGATTTAATTGCGGAACGTGTTATGAAGTCGTTTACGTCATGCTGCAGTGCCTTGCGCACCGTACTCTACAAAATTCACCATGCAAATGGCTTGAACTTACCCGCTGAAAACTGACGGATAGGAATCTTTGATGATGTGAGAGCAGAGCTGATGAGTGGATTCAGAATAGACGTCTTGCTTTGTGTAATCACTATAAAGATTTCTCACCTACCACGAAACCTTTCTTTTTTGTTGCCTGGCAACAAGCTGTCACCCAAGGGCTCTCATGATCTGATCTGTTAAAAACTGTCCCCTGCCACCTTTGGGCTCCTCCTATGTAGAAATGTCTAAATTTTTTATACTGCAATCAATTGTTAACCACCTATCAAGTCCTCCTTTCAAGCATTGTCAACTTTAATGAGCTTTTCAAGCCAGTCTCTGATTTCTGGTCATCATTCACTCTCGCAAAGAAGAATAACTTGTTATTGACTGGAAGGACAGACAGTGGTGATGAGAAAAGGCATAATGGGGTTTCACTTCAGAGCTTTTTGGCTTTCAGACACAAAAGTTTCATTGTGTGTTTGCGTATTGATGATACATTGCTTCTTCTCGATGCCTTTTATTTTCTTGTCACATCAAATACTGCAGCCTGTCACTGACTCGGCAGCTTTCTTCTGCTTGCTTCTTTACACCACCCCCCCTTTCCACCTCTCCCTTTTTCTTCAGCATATCAAAGTTCAGCCTTCATGTTAGACTCAGGCACAACCGGCGCCGTTGTCATAAACATTTGTAAATGCGCTGCATCAAACACAAGCAAAAGACACCCACTTGTCTGCCAGTTAGAAGATATTAATCAATTATATAAAATATTAGCAAAGTGGAAAAAGCCACTTGAGCACCAAAAGCTAACAGAATTAGTCACGTCTGAGGCAAGGTCACTGTGCCACCTCCCACACTCTTGGCAGCCAGTAGCTACTCCAGGGAGAAACTTTTTGCACATTTAAAGCTACGAGTCATTAGCCATGCTGATAGAAACGCACTTTAATTAAGACTGCTGCATTTTTGGACTTAGGTGTCACAACTGTAGATTAATAAGTAATATCAAGAGTGTGGTGGTATGCAAATAGATCAGACATGCCTCCGAGCTAAACCGGTGCACTCGTTGCATCGCCGAATAGAGCCAAATTAGCATGCTGGAACACAAGTGCTCGGTGCCCCCCTCCTAGGCTGAAGTGCTTGGCTCCACTTGTGGGCGAAATATTACCAGCCAGCTGCTCACTAGATAACAAATAAGAACTGGAGCAGCAGAGGGCTGGAACATATGCAGGCGTTTGTGTCTTTGCTTGTCTGCTTTCACCCTACTTCGCCTCGAAAGGTAAGGTCACAAGAATATTGTAAGGTCACCGGCTACTTCTTCCTCCTGGTTGGTTTCTTGTCATGTTCAGAATCAGGAAATTACAGTTGCTTTTTGTACATTCAGTGTAAGTCACACTGGATTCACTGACTAGCCAAACAATGTATAACAAACCTGATGAATGCATTTCACTCCTCATCAAACATTTGCAAAGGTTTCATTAAGAAAAGAGGATACCATGTCCTGAGACGTTATCTCATGATCCTCGCTGCACACTTACTCGGGCTTCTGCAGATTTGGGCTCATTAACATGAACACTTCTTCTCCAGTCGAGCCACTTGTAGACATTATTTTCTCCAGCTAGCCCCACCTCACGGTTTGAGCCTTGGGCTTTATATTGAGATGACATCATAAAAATGACTTAATGCTGGTCCGCAGTTGAAGATATGTGCACGGCCACCACCCGGTGATTTACATCCAGTTTTCCTAGCTAGCTGTCTGACATCAACTGTCGAGCAATGATGGCCCGCACAGCTATATAGTGTGTTCAAGTAGTGCATTATATACAAAAAAATACAAAATACAACATGCATAAGTACAGTAATATACTGAATTGTCAACCATTAATCTCTAGATACTGCCTCTACTTGTCTCAGAGTCACGGACATATTAAAAGATGACTCCTGATGACTGCTGTGCATCCTCCATCATCAAAAACATCCATATAAGCTGAACCACAGCCTTCATGTCAGTTTAAAGCACATACGGCCCTCTAATATTTCTTTTGAATCCCAGTTGATCTCAACAACAAAAGTTCATACAGCCGACGCTGAGTGCGCCACCTTGACTCTCCGTTCTAGCTCACCATAACGAGCTTGCAGCCGCTTTTGTCTGCCTACTTTCGCTCAGAAGAAGGCCGACCACTCGCGTGAAATGATGAAAAAAAACACAGGGAGGGCACCTCAGTGGGTCTTCTGGCAAAGTCACCTCGACAGTCGCTTCTGAGAGTGTGTCTTTTAATTTCCCACCGCAGCGTCAATGCAAAGGTAATTACGCGTGCAGTATGAGAAAAACAAGCAAACAGTATTTGAGGAAAGGTTATGGTTGGAAGCTAAACCGCCATAATTAAGTCATTAATCTGGCCAGACGTAACACGTTTCGCCCATAATGCTCTAGTTAGGTGTCATTTGTGTTTGCCTGCTGCTTTGGTGTGCTCTGATTTGGGTGATTTACAGCGCACTTGTGCACGCGTGCGTGTGTGCACGCGCGGTTGTGAGGGATTATTGTAATGGCATGCAAGCACTTTGAATGTAACTCATCGGCTTTGATGTCTCTGATAAAGACAGGAGATTAATGTGTGGGCTTGACATTTGTGTGTGTTTAGTTTTTTTTTTTCTCTCTCTTCTATCATTTGGGTTGTTTGGGAACTGAAGATATATCATTATTAAAGAATGCCGGTGATGCCTTTGTATTTATGGCTCCCGCTTGTGTCTTTCTGCTTTGCAGGCTTTTGGCATCAGCAATCAAGCGAGGCCAGAGCTACTTCCACCTCCTGAAGAAAAGAGGAACAGGAGGAGCGGGAGGCAGAGGATGAGGAGGGAGGAGCCACGACCTCCCAGTTTCTCTCCCTACTCAGAGAGCGATGCAGAGGGATGAGGCAACAACTCACAACAAATCAGCTCCAATTCACATACTCGTGTGCCATCTCCTTTGTGACACATATAGTGCAGCGTACGTGTATACTGTATACGGCGCTTATTTTTCTTTAAACCTCCTCACTAACATCTTCACTTTCAGACCACCTAAAGCTGCATTCATCTCATTTTCATATTAATATCCAATGACGTTTTACAGCCTGAAACTTTACTGTTTCGATTCACCCTCACCAGCTCCCATCAACCCCCGTTTCCAGCAGCAGCGAGCAGCTGTTTTTAGCAAACAGGCTGTGATAAACCCACTGTACATGACCTGCCCGGCTCCAAATGGCAGACAAAGTTAATGACTCCCTGGTGATCATAGTGGAGCATTTAGCAGGTACAGTGTCAGCTATATCCTTCAGGTGTTGAGACCAAAACAGAGCTAAAAATAAATAAATAAATAAGAGCAAAGCACACAACACTCCAAATGAATGCTAATGTTGCTCTGTATGTGTGAATAATAACTGTTTAAAAACAGATTTAAATGTATTGCACGTCTGTCCTGGAAAAATGATCCCAGTCTGTTCCCAATCTGGGTTTTTTTTCTTTATCCACAATATTAAACAACCCTTGCAAAATCTGTCCAAACATTTTAGCAGTGTAATTATTTGTCTAAAAATGTTTTGGATTATTTTTCATAATGTTCCAGAGATCCTCCTTTCAAATATCGTCATCTGAATTTCACTGGAAATCTGTAGAGCCATGTAGACGATGTACGTATGTATGAAATATTTGCAGCTTCAAATTTAAACGACCAGTATTAACATTAACTTCCAAAACGTCCAGCTATTGAACTCTTGTCAAACCTACATGCAAGTGCGCAACAGAGCAGCAAAGCTAATTGAGGTCATTCTCTTTTAATGTGAAAATCACTGCTAACAGCGCTGTATCTCCGCTGCGTTCAGGAGGCCTGCAGGAGGAAGAACCTTTCCACTCCTGTCCATTACTCTCCGACCTCCCCTCTGCTGAGTGAAGCACCGAGGTATACTGTAGTTATTGTACTGTACAGCCTACTCATTCAAGATGGTGGCCTTTAAGCTGTTATAAGTGATTTAAGGTACTCAAGGTTAGAACCTGTCTATGCATTCAGATCTAGAGAGAGGCTGAGCTCACATTTGGTTGGTCTGCGATGCATTCACATGTCTGTGAACGCGTCGTCTCTTGCTAAAACTGCATAGGCGGGTGCATGTATTTTGATGTTTGGTTCAGGGATTCTCTTACACAGAAAAAACATTGTTCTGCCAAACCGCTTCTGTGTTAACAGATGGAGGCGGTTAGGGTTACGCCGCACCCTCCACCCAAGCAGCAGCTAGAAAACAGCAGCGCGCTCATGACTTCCAGTGATGTGAGAAAGGCAGCTGCTTAGCTTTGTCCTTCAAGTCTGTCACTTTCAGTTTGTAACCTTCAGATAGACAATGTTGGGCTGTACTACACCATATGCGGTAGAGTTGCTGTAGTGTACACATAGTGTGCTGTTCGCTGCAGCGAGGTCTGCAAGGTAGCCAGAAAGAATTTGACCTTCAAAATAAATTGTTTGTGGAATCAGAGGATAAAATGAAGACGAGCTTCAAAAGCATCAGGGCTAAGAGGAGGACCAATTAGTAGCTCTTATTGAAACCATTAAGCATCGGTTAAATATCTGAATATTTTTGCTCAGATTATTACGATCACACAATTAACTTGTTTAAATAAAAAGAAAAAGAAAGGAAGCACCACACCCTGCACTGGAGCTAAGGCAAAGGTGAGACTTGATTTTAAGGAATCATTGCTCCACCCTCCATCCTCCGTCAGTCAGTGCTCATCTGTTTGTTTCATGTCAAGCAGATGTGTTACTACACCTCAGCAAACATCAAACAGAGAAAAAGCAAACAGGCAGATCACTGAATATTTAATGTAAAACATCTGACAGGGAGAGATACTCCTGATGCATTCATTTTGTATTTCTTTTATACAGCTGACTCCTTTGATACTGTGTGAGCCGGAGCTAACCTTCCTGAAAAATGTGTCGGAGAAAGTTTTCTTTGACAAATCTGCCTGGTTTGAAACTCGGGCGCTTAGCTGACAATAAACACACACAGGCCTCGCGTTCACAAAAGCAACATTTAGTGCTTTCTGCTCTGCGAGTGTTATGCAGCGCTTTGATCTTTATATAGAGTATATGACGGTAATGCTGCCTACAATCCACAGTGACTAGCTACTGAACAAAAGTACAATACAGTGTGTGTCACGTTTTACGCCTTGGCAAGTGTACAGCGGTTGAAAATTATTCGAAAGCAGGAGCATTTTAAAAACAAGGACATACCTGTCGCACCAGCAGTTTGCTAAAGACCTGAGATATGTTTGCACCCAAACCCCAGATATTTAGAATTTATATAGTGTAATAATATGGTTAGATTGCCATCATTTCATTATAAATTTCATTGCTGCACACTAGTTGAAAAGAAATACAAGTTGTGAGCAGGAAAATCTGGAACCAGGCTAGTATTTATCCATAAGTAGGATATAAAATTTTAATATGGCTTATAACACACTATAATTTAAGTGTAAGAGAGATGCAAGGGCCTTTTTAAAGTGTGTGTTTAAGTTTTGTTATTAACTATAACTCTTATCTCTCTAAAACAGTCTTGACTGGTATGTTAACACACATATAGTAGTATGTACACATTAACTAATGCGATCACATTGTACTTATTCAGATTTCTATTTTTGTTCATAAATAATTTATAGCAAACTATAAAACTTGAAAGGCAGTTTATATGTATATACAAAAAAATGACAAACACATATGATAAAATCTTTAATTTAGATATTCACATCAAGAAACAATGTAGTTCCCTAATGAGCCTCTAAATGATGCGGACACTTTAAATGTCTTCACATAATAAAGCTGAGCTGACTTTCATATGAATTTTGCATCAAGTTGAAATCAAGTCATAAAATTGCTAAAATTCTTTCGGGTTTCTTATTAACTTTCAAACTTTCTTTTTTTAATCTTACATAATTCATTTTAGTCCCATTTCAAAGTCAAAGTCTCCGGTTGTCCAGGTTTACTATGAAGTAAATTAGGACCTGATTTAAGTGACATTTAGAACAAAGGCCTTGCTCATTTGTCCATGTCCCATGATCATAAATGACTTTGCAGCATATTGGACATTGAGAGACAAATGTATTATATTATAGTGTGTCATAAAAATTCTTACATTCATTAATAACCTGCCGATTATGAATGCTAAGCAGAGGAGTGGGTGTTCAGGTATTCTTTCAGGCCTGCTCCCTCATCCTTATGGACACAGGAGCCCGTTGTGTTTTACATTTGTCTGTGCACTGTTCCATGGGGACAGATGTACAACCAGTGTTTATGATACATCACCTCCGGCTCAACATGCATTTCCTCTGGCACTGCATCACTGCCACTGCCAGTATACAGCCTTGTTTTCTGGCAAGACCTCTGGAAAAATAACAACCCCGTTCAAAGGCTGTTACCTGACATCTGACAGATCCAGATCTAGCAGACTATCTGCCTGGAAGACAAATGGCCGTGTCGATAATGAAAAGGGCCTGGAGCCACCCGGGGCAGGAGCATTTGTGGGCAGGGAGGAGCGAGGCAGAATTCATATTGTGTTGTTTGATGTGTTAGGAGAGATCATGGGAATGGATGTGGTCATAAAACCTTGAAGCATGAAAGTGTCGGGGTGACGGACGGCACCGCTTGACTGCAGGTGACACCATAACCACGCTTTTAGAGAAATGGCATGTTTTGCATGTGTTCCCCCTATAGCTGCTCCAGTATTGAGCCCTGCTGATATTTTCATCCACTTATTTTGCTGGCAATAGACGATTAGTTTTGCAGTGGCTATTTATGGCCATTGGAGGGGGCGCTACACCATCGCTTAATGCTGTGCTGTTTAGCCTTTCCCATGGAAAGCTTCAAAATCAGAAACACCTTAATCAAACAGCAACCTTGTCTTGGTGGTATTGATGTAGAGCATTTAAAATTATTTTTCATACAGCGTAATAGGGTCTGAATAGCTTCATCATTTCAAGAAATTGAAACTATGACCACAAGGTACAACCAACAGTACAGATACAAAAAGGTTTAATAAAAAGAAATTCATAAATATATTGCCTTAGAAATACAGTTAGTTAATTAAGCCTCGGGCACAATGAAGCACTGCAAATCTGGGATGTAAGTTACATTCACATTGAACCCAAAAAGTGTTGTATGGGATATTTATGTCAAATGTTCTAAAGAGCAACCTGCTCTGAAACATTTTGCAATTATCGTGTTTCGTGATTTTCTCGGCCCTGAAGTTTAAGACCACAATGGTGCATCTGAAATGTTTTTCTCCTCTTGCATTGCCTGTGTCGGAAAAGAACATATTGTGCTTGAAGCTGCGAACAAAAGCAATCAGCTAGGCTGTTTTCAGTTTCTATAAAACGTTGTCACTCTGAGAACGCGGTGACAAATCATCTTTCAGAAAAGTGTTCAAGTTTTTCAAAAAGTAGTTCTGCTTGCTGTGACCACAAAAATAGAAGCTGTCGCTTCTCTCATCTGTTGCTTCGGCTGCAGTGGCTCTGACCGTGGAAAGATGATCATAATCAATAATTTACTGGTCCTTATGCTTGGTTGTTACCCCGCCTTGTGTGTTGTCGGTGTAACTTCATTAATTTTTTTGCAAAGTTCTACTTGCTGACCTCCTTGAAGATAGTTTAGTGGGTCATAAAGGGTGGTTAGCTTTTGACGGTGTCTACAGGGCCTACTGTTCATTTCTGGGCAGATTTGAATAACATGAGACACATATTTGAAAAGTGTGTATGTGTCATTGTGGAAGTAGGAGTACTTGCTCGCTGAATATGCGAGTTGGACTTAATATAATAAAAGCATATTGTTGTATTCTTTGGGCAAACAAACGTCAGATAGATGTTGAGGTCCGTGTCTTTGTGTGTTGTTGCAGGAAGGTCATCTACCGCCAGCTCTGCTGTCTGAATTGGCTGCTGGAGGCCTTGACTCTGGATTGCTCCAACATAGTCAGCCCCCTCATCGCCTGCTGGGACCCCAAGTAAGTTATTCCAGGGTCAAAGGTTCTTACCACCTACGCACAACTAACCAGTGGTCAGTTAAAGTAAATACATGAATTTTAAAGCTGCCTTAAATTTACACTGGTGGAAAATGTGAACATGTTGTGGATATTTGTCAAAAACGGACCTGTGTTACGAATATGTTTATGAATTAATAACCCTTCTTTTATTTGACAGGTTACTTGCAATCAAGTGGAGCAATGAGACAGAAAAGCACATAGAGCTTTAGGATTATGACATCTTAACTCACATTTTCAAAAAGCGCCATACATAATACATTAACTGTCTGAATGATTCGACTGCCTGCAGCCCCGATCCAGAGGCTAAAGCACAGCAGCACGAGTGATCCATCAGCAATCGGCTCATTAGGGTGCTGACCTCTGCGCGCTGACTGATGAGTAACTTCTGTCAGATCCACACTGTTTTAAAGCGAGCCACCTGAAGAGACGCTGCATCTGTGCTGTAGAGAGCAGGTGATGAAGGGTGGCGGTGATCAGGACCTGCAGGCGTGAGCTGGCAGTCCTGGATGAAATATCAAGTCCAAAGCTCCAGAGGGGGTCCAGGCTTAGCGAGAAGATTGCATTCTTCCATCTTGCCCCGCACCCCACCCCACCCCCCTCAACTCCTCCAGGTTTCAGCTCCCATGATATTGACCCACCACAGGGAGTTGAGAGCGAGGAAATGGAGAGAAAGTGCAGAAGCAGCAGCTGTGCGGTGCTTAAACTTACATGTTAACCCTCAGGAATACGCGCGCGTTGCCTGCTTTAATTTCTCAAAGGAAGTTCCGTCCGGTGTTTCCTCTTTGCGTTGTTTTTCATGCCTTGATATTGCTGTGTGATGATCATGATGCTCTCTCACCTGGTGTCAGAGGAGAAGTGGACCGGAGAATAGATGAATTCATAAAGTTTAAAGGCGACTGTGCCACACTCAGTCACAACGGTTCCTTGTAGAGTGTAGGACAGGAATCTTATTGCACACCGCTGTAAGCCTTAAATAATTGATGGAAGGATGAAAAAGAAAAGAAAAGAACGGAAGGACAGGGAGGAAATAAGCTACAAAGAGATTTTTTTTTTTTTTGTACCCAAACGTCATCATGTTACAGCCTCCAGGGCCTTCGCTCAGCTTCAAATCCAATTTCCCAGAAAGTCTTAAGCTTTATGGGCCAAATGATCCAGCTGAGGTATTACTGTACAGGAAGACAAGGAGAGGATGAAATGAAACATTATCACAAGGTTACAACACTGCTGGGCCCTCCAACAGGCAGGCAGCCCTGATGTTGGGCATCAATCTAAAACACTGCACGGTTTTTACGATAAGATGAAGTATGATTTTGATAATGGCTGGAGCGACTCTCGAGCTGTCTCTGCCTCGAAGGGCGGTGTCGACTCGTGGTGAGTCGCAGAAGGTCACCAGAGTGATGAATGTATCACAACAGTGGCTATTATTTTCCATTCGCAGAAACCCTGGCCGAGTCAGGACCACGATAAAGACGATGAAAAAAGAGAAAGCTGTTGAGAAAAATGAGAGCAATTTTCAACCAAGGTATCCCACATTCTTATTTCAGTGATTGTTTTATGTATATTTTGTTTATTATACAGTCAAAAGAACAATGTATGTGGACACCTCTGCCTGCATATTTCTTTGTTGGATAGCGCCCTTTCCTTTTTCAGCATATCAACACCCCAGTGCTATTATGTGAGGTCCATAAAGAAATGGTCTTCCCAGGCTCTGACCCCAACCCCACAACCAGCACCTTTAGGACTGGAGCACTGATGCAAGCCAGGCCTTATCACACAATATTAGCGTGGCAAAGAGCAAAATCCCTGCAGTCTGGTTCCAAAAGATGTTCAGCAATGTGAGCATCTGCATATTTTTGACTACAAAGGGTGTTAATTTTCTCCATCTGTCCGTCCATGTGAGTTCTGGACCAAGTCAGATCTCAGCAGAAGGTTGGAGTTTGCCCAAAACTTCTCTTTAAAGTCCTCTACCTGCCACCTGAAAGAGACTGCGACTGTGACACCAACACTCACAGATGCTCACACAAACATGGGGGGAAAAAAGTCAGAAACATTTACTCTCACTCGTGCTGGAACACTACACCTAATAGAGTCTAAGCCTTAAATCTTGATGCACAGGCACACTTAAACAGTCAAACATGCATGCCTACACCCACAGACTGACTCAGTAAGCCAAAAGCATCCTTACACACACACACATGCACACACACACACACACTTACTCCTTGGGGATGGCAGTGTGTGGCAGTAGAGGACATTTGGAGAGCTGTTGCTGCTGTTGCTGAAGTCTTGTGCTTCCTTCCACCCTGATAATTAGGCTGATGGGAGCGTCACACACACTTAAGGCCCGGGTCTTCTCTGACAGACAGGCTGGAGAGAGAGGGAAGGACATAAGGGAGAGAGGGAGGAGGGAGGGAGAGGGGAGGGAGAGAGACGTGTCTGGCTCCTTTCTGTTGCTCATATGTCGGCCCGAGATGAGAGATGGGTCTACCTATTGGTGTGTGCCAAGATGCTGCGTGTCATCTTGTCTGTGTGTGTGTGTGTTTCTGTGTGTGTCTGTTTGCATATTTCTGCACTTAGGAGGATCAAACATCTCTCCAAGGAGCTAATACCTAATAATCTTCCAAAAAAAAAATATTATTACAAGATTTTTTTTCAGCATTTCTTCTCCTTTTGTTGTCTGTTGGTCTCCCTTACATTTCCTTATGAATAACTGCCCAAACACAGATGGCTAGACATCACGCTGAGATATTTCTAGCATGACGAGAATGGAGCTTGATGAAAAAAACAAAAACATTCAAAGATCTAAACCATCTCACTTTACTGCCAAGTTTTGGTCCTTTTCTCACACCTGATACCAAGAGCCTTTATCGTGTGCTGACATTCAAGTTACAGAGAGAGAGAGAGAGAGAACAGGCAATTATAGCTTACCATATTCTCTGTTGACGGTTGCTTCAATACATAACAGTGTCAGACAGCCATCAGAGATTAGTTAGGGGTGTGGGAGCCATCGTCGACACGTTTGCGTGGCTAGCTGTGCTGTGTTTACATGAGTCGGGTCTACTTTTGACTGAAAGCAGCAAGGTCATGACCTCATGGGAGGTTTGAAAAGGCAACCTGGGAAATGTAGGAAATAACTTGAAATAAATGATGCAGGCTGGAACGTAAATTACAGTACCTAACCACTAAATACTAGAATTCAGTCATATGTTGAATTATATTATTTTATAACTATAAAATTTACTGTACTTACTGAATATAACATGATATATGTTTATCTCACAACCAAATATTATTCAAGGGTGTATTCCTAATTTAAAATTATTGTTAGGACTCAGTTTAAAGATTAGGATTGGATTATTAGGTTAGGTTAGGTTAGGTTAGAAGGAATTCCAATGCAGTCTAGTATGGCAGAAAAGCTTTGTTGTACTGACCTCTATGGGTTGAAAACCTTAAGTCAGTGGTTTGTTGTTCCAGCGCGTGTGCGTTCTGTCTGTAGGTGATAAACTAAACACATGCTGTCCTTTATGAATGTACACTCGTGAACTACATTTTATCTTCCTCCATCTTCCCCTTCTTGGAAAGCTCATCCCTGGCGCCTTCACAGCTCCTCTGCTCACCTCTGCACTGTGCCCTCTCTGATCTCAAGCACTGAGGAGGACACAGAGTTTTTAGGAGTATTGAGTGTTGGAAAAACACATCACGATTTGTATTTCAAGGCAGAGATAACCTAAACTCACTCTGAAGACAGAAAAATGAATTGTCAGAAAACTCCAAAAAACTCACAGCTCTGTTGTCATAGAAACAGCTGTTTGACATAAACTAATGATCACAGCGCCTTACAAAGTGACTTTATTCCTGTGGACAGAGACAGCTTTGGGAAAAAAATAAAATAAAAATGATGGCACCTGAATTCTCTGTTCAATTTCATGAACACACACACACACACACACACATACTTACCCACCACCTGCTGAGTCTGAAATGAAAACCAAAATAAGAGTTGGGTCTGCTCGATACACTACCCAGCTGAGTGATCAGAGCCCCTGTACCAGGGCTCAGCCCTCATATTCCCCGTGCTGCTTCCCAGAATGCACTGCTTCAGGCTTCAGAACACAGTATAATTAGTCATCTGATCTCTCCCATCACCCCCGCCTCCTGTAGATTACAGGTTTCATATCATTACCTCCTGATGAAAGACTGTTCAGATAGCTGTCGCTGCCTGAGTCATTGTCAGGTTGTTGTTTCTTCTTTTTCCTCTCCATTACTCTCTCTCTCTTTCTCTTTCTCCCTCCCTCCTCTCTCCCTCACTCCCCCCTGCGCTCTCCCCCTAATCATAAAAGGAGTCCAAAAATCAAAGGATTAATTCAGCGTCATTGGTTTAAAGCAATTAACTGCTGTTCAGGCTAATCCCCAGAGTTATGTCTCAAATCCAGAAATTGGCCACTGGAGATGTGCAGCTCTGCCCACACTGTATTGTTGTGCTTGGTAAATGAAGTTGAAAGAGGAGTTCTTTACTTTTGAGGGGAAAAAAATAAGTCGTTTTTCAAACTCTTTGATGAAAAAAGGAATTGTAAAACTTTGAATAATTAGGAGGTTTATCTTTGCATTTCAATGCCTCCCCCAGTAGTTTTTAGCAGCACAGATAGTTAATCCGCCGCATTCATTTGGGCTAATTAAAATGAGAAGTCTATTTATTCGATCTAAAGCCAGCCAATTTGCAAAAGTTATTGGCTATTACAGTTTTGGCTGCAGGTTTTTATAGCTATTCCTCGTAAGAAACCGTGCTATACATTTTAATAAGCCCCTCATCTGCCTGATTTGCCACAGTGTGATTAATTTTGTCACAGCTCGTAGAGAAGTTGAATCATTTAGGCTGGTATTTAACATTTTAATGAGTGCTTTATGCTCTCAGGAAGCTTCGCGAAGATTTATTCTGTCACCACCGCGTGTGACATATGAACTGCTAACTGCTGCTTGAGTGGGATTACATATTGGGATAAACTTTTTCAATGTATTGTCTGATGTAGTAACACCGTGTGAACACCAGGGGAAGCTATAAGCTTAGAAATTAACACAGCATCGCTCTCAACTTTATCATTGGACCCATTTGTGGAATCCTGAGGGGTCACGAGAAGGCAAAATAATAACCATTCACAACATGCAAACAGGAAGGATTATAGTTGCACAGCGATAAATACATTACAGTGATTTATATCTTGAGGCAGGATTGCTACACTATATCCAAATCACAAATCATAAACCTACCCTAGAGACCCCGCTCTCCTTCAAATCCACAACACTTGACAAATCTTCAGTTGTTCAAACCCTTCTAATCACAAACAATGACACAATTCGAGGTAGAGAGAGTTGTTGATCCGTAATAAAATGCAAAAGCATTAAAAAAAAGTCAAAGTTAAAGTTGTGTTGTTTTTTTATCTCCAGGTCACACACTCTCAGACACACTCTAATGACTTGTATTTCAGCAGCCTGTAAGATAAACATGGTAGGAATATTACAATAGTGTCAAACCTCCTGTCATAAATCCTTGATTTTTATCCCTGGCTGCTGTTGTTGTTCAAGGCTGTGCTACAGTTATGACTTAGGCACTTGCAATAAGCATAACAGTAACTACAGTAGTAGTAGTAACCGTAACAACAAGGTTTTATTTCCTAGATCAACAGCAGCATATCATAAAGAGGACAAAAGTCCAAGTCCTCACAGCCAGGGCAATATTTCCGTGACCCTGGAGTGACTGTGCAAAGAAAAGAAAACTACAATGGCATCTCAACCTGTACTCTTCTCACCCGCTTTGTGGTGACAACCCTTCAATTTGTGTTTCTATTTTTAGTCCCCTTCATCTTCATTCCTCCTCTGGTCTATTCAGAGTTTAAAAGGGTTTGAAAGGCTATGTCAGGAATTTGCTGTAAGACGTCAGTGGAATTGTGTTGTGGATAAAGGAGACAAAAGGGCATGTTGTAAAACGTTATCAGGAACATTTCACTGGCTCTTTATACTACCTGATATTTACCTTGGCTGTTGAAGGTACGACAGAATGATTACCACCATTCACTGAATGATTACATGTGCCGCATGACATTTTTATGTCGACTTCCAGGAATTATGTATATGTGCCTACAAGGTTTGCATCAACGTTTGACTTTGAATAGTTTTTAACACCTGACCACATGACCACATTTTCATTTCATTTGTATTCCATAAAACGTTCTTCGTGCAGCCAAATACACATGAAGAAATGCACTGTAGTATCAAGTCTCAGTTTTAGTAGGCATGACACTTTTACCCCATTTGACCTATCCCTGTTTAAACAGTCTGTTCCATAAACAAGTCTTACTTGTTTTAACTGTCTTGTGTTCCAGTTTGACAGCACCAGTCCAGAACCCCAAAGGATGGACGACCAAACCGGCTCCTACACCTCAAAGAGTTTTTGTCCCAAAAGGTGCAGCTGCAACCACACCCATAATTAATAAGTATCAAAGAACAAAAAAATACCCGCAGTTACTGCAAATCATATTATAATTATTGTAACCCACACTTAGTTTGTTAATTGATGCTGGCAAGATATCCAAATATTTTATATGAAAGGTTCTCGAGCATCCATATTGGTTGAACCATGTAAAAGTCACAGCTCTTCTTAAACAGAGGCCTCCAGTTTTAACGCAGCAAGACTTATTCTAAATACGCAGACAAAGCAAGCTTGTTTGCGTGAGTTAGTCACATGATCTCATTTCAAGTGAACATGTTGTAGGCCAGGCTGAAGGCAAAAAGCCCCTTAAATAAGGCTAGAACAGGAAAAGTCAGTGACTGCAAGTTTGACTGCGAGTTTATTTTTTGTATTTGAATGAAATTCATTCACTCGCTCTGTAACCTACTTACTAATACAGTACATTGTTTGCATTTTGTATGCCATTAACCTTTTTGTCAGAGACTTTTTTATGTGCATGTGCTTGCTGACACAAAGATATGCTATATAGCATAATCGTGACTAAAAACCTATAAACACAAAAATAAATATTGTTCGTCTTTGAGTTTCTTAGATCCAGCTGGCCATCTAACCAACAACAACAAGGCCACCAAGCTGCCTTTAACGAAAGGGTTGAGGAGATGGCTCCGACCTACGTCCGCATCCTGGAGCTCAAAGCCAGGTCTGGCAAACATCCAATGCCAACAATCTCCTAACTTTTTATTGGTTTTCCCCAAATGATCCCTCAAGTATCAGCCAGATGATTACCTGTCAGTCAACACTGCAAGTCTTAGATGCATCATCTTCTCAACAATTTGAACTTCAAGAGATTAAAAGGTCACCAAAGGTTTTGTTTAAAGGTCCAAGCATTTAGAATTTAGTGGTGTGCGGTTGCTAATTGCAACCCCTCGTGTGTTACCTGATGTGACCTTATCACTTTTTTTTTATCATGTTATAAACTTTAAAATACTTACTCTCTATGTCTTTTCTTTCCTTTGACTCTGAGGGTAAACATCATTAACGTGCTGCACCATCAGACTGGTGCTACAGCTTAAACAACCATGTTTGCTCTGTTGTATGACTCAGTGTGGTTACATATTTAAATAGAAGTCAAATACAGTCAGTGTATCAGTACAGTATGGAGCATGTGCTGCGTGTAAGATAATATAAGCTCATGCGGGGTCATCCAGTTTCTTTCTTTCTTTCACTTTTCTTCTCCCATCCAGGGAGAGTTTGAACAGGAGTCTGCAGTGGTATCGAGGCCTGTGTCACATGACTGAACTCCGTGACCTGCATGCCCCATGAGACAGAAGTTCCAAATAACAATAATAAAAACAACCAACAATATGTGGTATGCAGCCTGTTGAAGACATTATCTGGTGTGGAATGTGAAGCCAGGGGGGGATGACGGGGTTTAGTGAGGCGGGGGTCAGGCACATCTGTGGAACTGCATGCGCATGTGGTATGCATATGTGTTAACACAAAGCCATATGTGTTGTAGCATGATGTTATCAGTGAATCTGACCCTGAAGTTGGTTTGGTCTCTCACTTTCTTCCAGGCTGTCCAATCTGCTGAGCAACATGCCTCAAGAGGTTTGCAGGGAGCCGGAGGTGAGCCGGGTGCTGGAGAAGCTGAGGGATTCTGCAGAGCAGCAGACGCTCGGGGTTTCGACCTCAGGTCATCCTGAAGGTGCTGGGGGGCACAGACATGATCATTTATCTCCTATAAAATTAAATAATAAAATGAAAAAAAATAGGATTTATTATATAAATAATTATGTCATATTATTGTGAAAGCTTGAACAAAGGGCCATATACAAATAAAGTTGATATTTGATTGTGGGATTTGATTGTAACTCCTCTGATATTCCCACATACTTGAAACCCAACAGTAAACTCTTGGTCACTCCCACCAAACTATCAGTTAGGGATGATCTCCCCAAGACTAACAGACTCCAGACCCTCTGAACACGCCCCTGCCGGTCAGAAATGAGGGGCAATACATCCTTCCCAGACTGCAGTGCAGATAGTGGAAGTTGTAATGACAGGACGCTGACTGATAAGTGACACCAGAGGACAGTAAAGTTGACTCAGTGATTTAGGGGGGGAGGATCGGTCACTGGCCTTTTTCTCCATGTTCCTCTTCAGTAAAGAATGTGGCAGCGTCCCTCAGCTGGCTCAGTGGGAAGACACCGAAGTGGGCTAGGTGGGTGGGGGGGGTATGTGATTGCTGGTGTATGAGTATATTTAGAGGAGAGTTCATTCACGAACTGGGGGAACCAAAATATAATTTTGTTTGGTTGCCAGGGGATTTTTGTTTGTTTGTCCAGTATCTCTTATGTCAGTGGCTCTGTGGTTAGCAGGGTGACTTGTATATTTGTGGTTTATTTCTGGATGAGGTATCAACATACATTTCCATTTGTCTCTTTCTGCCCCTTCCTGTTTCTATTAAAATTATCCCTCCTTCATCTTTCTTCTATTTCGGATTGCTACAAAGCATGAAGTCCAGATGCCCAGGGAAGAGTACGATGCCCGGCTGCACAGTACAAGCACACTCGTCGACACCTGGAGAAAGGCTAAAGGCACAGACAAGTATCTAAAGAGAACCCAGGTACCTCAGGGTTAAAACAAAATGTTAATTCAAGGCTGAAATAGATTAAATTAGGCTTAAAATGAATGGGGCAGAAATGAATAAAAGTGTTCACTGTTCACTTGACAAGGATAGAAGACTACGTTTGAACCACCAGTTGAAGTTCTTCTTTTATTTTTCTAAACAAACCACAGTGGATGTCATCTGATGTGAAATTCATTAGAAATACCACCTCTTCCTGTTCACAAGAACATTTTTCCAGGAAAGACCTGCTCGTCTCACCGTTTGCCCGAGCAAATGTTCTGCAAAAGCAGAAGTGGTTTGGTTGAATCATTCCCACAAACAGTATCTGTCTGTAAAGAGCACTGAAGCAGACGTTACACGAAAATATAAAAGGCCTCTGTTTGAAATGCATCTGCTTCTCCGCTGGTGAGATAAACAATCCAATGTGATAACTGAACAACAATCTAATATACTGACACTTCATTGTGCCGTTGAACCCAACCAAACAGTCACAGTGACCTTTAACCCTGCCTCTCGCCTCGTGATGGGGTTGCGAATAAAAGAGGCGTGCCCTCAACTCTGCCTGCTGAATAAGACAAGACCACTTTTGAAAGTGATCGTTACTGAATTCACGTGACTGTGAACGCTTGACTGTGTTGTTTAGGCATAAAATGTTTGTCAAATGCGATGACATAACATGCACGATGTGTTATTTTAACTTTTGCTCTTGAAAACGACTTCTAGCAACTTCTAGCCCTCCTTATCAAGTCATGATAAGATGTACTGTATGCTTTTCCATGTTAGACGGCAAATCTACCTCAGTCTGTGTGTGTGTGCGAGAGTGAGAGAGTCGTGGTATTGCAGCAGCAGCAAAGAGCGAAAAGGGGGATGTGTCTTGTCGGGAAGAGGAGTGGTGGCATGAGAATTGGTTTAGCAGTGAACTCGTTTCAGGAATGCCACACAGGCTGGGAGCTGAGCTCAACCCTCCCCCACACCCCTTTACTTATCCGCGGCCAGAGGGGGAATGGCGGGGTGCAGGGCAGCGGTGGAAAAATATGAGGGGGAATAAACGTTCTTTCATGTGAACGTCTCACTCAGGTTTAAGAGCTTATGCCTCGAGACCAAAGAAAGTGGCAGATACCAAACAAAAGTGCAAATAAGAAATACAGCTGTAAGTCACTGGATTTAAACCTGGATAGAATATAGCAAGCTGGTATAAATAGAAGTGGCCTTCCAAAAGACAAATGTTTACTGAGTCATGTCAAAATTACAATGATTCAAAGTTGGTATCCCAATGTTTAAAGTACCAGCGTGCAGGACTTCTGGTGGTGTAGCTGCTGACTGCAGCCACCTCGCCTCATGCTCTCCTTCCTAGTGTGAAAGAGCATGGCTGCGAAACATGCAAAAGGTTCTATCTAGAGCCAGTGTGTAGTCCAGTTTTATCTATTTAGGACTACTGTCTAAACATGGCGGTTCAACAGCGGACTCCATGGAAGAGGACAGTGTCTGTCGATACAAACAGGCTCATTCTAAGGCAACAAAGACACAAACAAGCTGATTGTACACTCATGAAAGCACAGTTAAACATATCACATTCCATTTCTACCATATACTATTCTACCACCCCCACAAATCTTACACACTGGACTGTTATACTCACACCGTTTAGTTGGCTGGGTATAAATACAACTGAGTGCTCACACACTAAAGTGGATCTCCACTAACTTTCCACATAAAATCCACTCATGAAGTTCACTCATCATGATCTAAGAAGTATTACCGTGGTGATATCATGATAATGATGTCACAATTATCTTAGTTTTGGCTTCTTCTTTATTTTAACAGAAAGTCTTTGTAACAACTGGGGATGTTGCGTTTGAAAGATGTGGGGGATGTTTGTCGATTTTTCTCTTTTAATTTGTCTCTCACAAGCCCCTGATTATCTGGAAACATCGAATGAAAGTATCCTGACATTTAGATATGACTCCTCTGTTTCTGCTTGTGCCTCTCAGCTGTCAAGTATATGCAAATTTCATGCAGTAAGGGGCCAAACGTGAATGATGCAAGACGTAAGCAACAGCTGAATGGACATGGAATCAACACTGTGCAAGGATTTCTTTTCCAAAAACAGCTGCTATTGCAAGGCTGGTCTGCAGGTGGCACATAGAGTGTGGCCGTGACAACCAACCCGAGACACACTGCATGTCTGACATTTAGTCGCTGTGGAGTCAAGGATCTGAAACTCACTGAATGTGTTCAAATTTGGATCGGAAAAGAACACGATAAATCTACATGAAATTAGAAATGAACAATTGCATTTTAATAGCAAAAAGAGTCAAAGCTTTTTGTCATGAATATGACTAGAACGATCTTAAATTCCCCATCACTGCAAACAGAAGTATTTAATTAAACATGACAGATGTCCTCTGCTTCAGGATTCAGATGAGGATGAAGTCGCGTAGGTGTCCCGATCTTAAAACCTCGTGTTCTTTCCGACACATTATATCAAAAGTACGAAAGCCGCCTACAGGAAAATTCAATATTTACTCTCCAGTTTACCAGCGGCAGGCTCTCTCAATGCCTGCGTAGTTGTGAAAGTGAATTTGGCTGCACAGAGAAGAACAGAGGAGTGTTTGCTTAGTGGTGAAAAGTTGTGCAATAACTGGATCTCTAAGTGATTGCGAAAAAAAAAAAAAAAAAGCTGCGTTGTCGTGAAATCATTTTTTAAACGGACACATCAAGACTTGTAAAATGTGATCCTTGTTGCAATAGTGCTGCTGCAGTTTCACGTTTAAACAACTATATATGATCACTCATTCTTCATAATCCTTGTTGTCGATATTGGAAAACAAGACATTGATCATATTTTAGTTACACTCGCTGTGCTGTGATAACAGACTTACTAAAATTTCAAAGCTGTAATGGCTTCATGACCTGTTTTTCTAAGTTCCTTTATTGTGTCTTCCTACTCCTGCCATGTTCCCTTGGTTAGCCCTTTGTCCTACTGATAAATGCCCTGCAGTTGGCTCTTTGCACATGTAGACAGTCCCTTATCACTGCTCAAACAGCAAAGGGTGCCTACGCTGTTCAAAGTCATGCAGACACTTTAATTTTCTACCCAATTATTGTGTCCACAGGTCCAGAGATCAGGGCAAAAACTAGTGATTCACTGGATTTTCCTGTCATCGTGACAAATGTCATTAAGCCCAAGTTTAAAGTGACTTGTCACACTGTCACACAAGCTAGGCTAAAGGCTGTTGTCACGACTGACCAAAATAACCTTCTCGCCTTAAAGTACATGCGTATGAAACATCTACAGCTGAGGCCCCTGGGGAAAGCCACCTGTTGCGCGGACAGTGGTGAAAATGAAATGTGCTGTTCTACTGTAGCTGTTGAACATCTGACCATGAAATTACAGTGTGCCCAGAGATTCTGACTTTTTATTGATCACGTGATCTTTCTTGGAATATGAAGTAAATTTAGTAGTTTCCTGTATTTTATCATTGTTACCTTTTTTACCAAGGCAAATATTTTTCAAAATACCTTGCAGCTGTTTCTTTGTGAAACCCGTGTGACTTCAGTTGATAGCTTCAGTTGAATGTTTGATTATTACAAAGTTTTTTGTACAAATGCAAAACTAATGGTAGCTGTAGTTTGATGCTAACGGGCAAATGTTAGCATGGTAACACAGTGAGATTATGAACATTGTCATTTTAGTATGCCTACCAGTGTTGTCAACTTTCTTGTGAGATTTAGCAAGTCTTCAGACCCTCTTAGTGAATTTATTTCTAAAAAAAAAGGGCCTAGCAAATTTTTTGGAGACTTCAGACCATAAGGCAAAAGGCAAGAAATATTATCCCCATGCCTGCTGCACAACTAAAGTTTTCTCTGTCTACCTTTTAGCTTAAAGTGATCACTCCCTTACTGCAGCTAAGCTTTATCCAAATGAGCGGCATGGCATCATTGATATGCAAATACACAGACGGTGTCTTATGGTAACTTTTAGCAACTTTTGGAGATAGTGCAATATACTACCATTGGAAAATAGTACGCTAACACTGATGCTAACACTGATGCCAGTGTTAGCATTTAGTTAAAAGGTCTACTGTGCCCAAGTACAGCATCACAGAGTTGCTAGCATGGCTGTGGACTCTGACTTGTTTTTAAAAATATATATTATATAACTCAAAAGATTGTTTGTATTTAAAAGCTGACATACAGTACAAAGTTTACACCTGACAGCAGTGTCACTGATATGAATCATACACCTGGTCACTGCGGGAGTGTTCAGTATTACAACAGATGCAGTGCAAGCTGTGACAGTTGAGGGCTGTTTATTGTTTATTGAGCGTAGGGGGTCCTGATGAGAACACATAGAAGATGAAACTCCACAAAGGGATTACTGTACTTATCTTGTGTATGTGTGTGCAAGGCTGCCTGTCTGCCTGTGCTCTGTGAT
Organism: Nibea albiflora; assembly: GCA_014281875.1. Classification (NCBI taxonomy): domain Eukaryota; kingdom Metazoa; phylum Chordata; class Actinopteri; family Sciaenidae; genus Nibea; species Nibea albiflora. The sequence goes on from CM024801.1 coordinate 14,253,789, forward strand.
CATGTTTTAGCAGACTCTGTAATTGCTGGCTGACACAGACTGACGCACAAGCCTTTAACCTCAGGGGCCTGCTTTGAGTAGGCTGTGAAAGGCCATCCAAAAGTTCGGGCTCGGTGGTGTAATTGCAGCTCTCCTCTAAAAAGTTGTTAGGACCTGAGAATTTGAATTAGGTTTCAGATGGAGTAAAACACAGCGCTGTGTCAAGGTTATGAGAGCTGAAGCCATTTAGATGATATCAAAAGATATTCATCACGCGCAGCTTAAATCCCCTTGATCCACTCTGAATCTTTGTTACGTGGGCTTCGAAAGAGCTTCAAAGGAAGAATCTGCCACGCTGTGTAGGAGGAATCCAAGTGATTAATGTTTTCTTCCAGCAGACATGCCGCCTCTCGCAGACCTGCCACGACTACAGGAAGTGAAACCATGGCAATGCAGCCTTGTGTAACGCCACTGCGTCAGCTGCTTGTATTAGCTTGTGCCTATTAAGTATTACTCCAGGAAGCCGTGGTTAACTTGGTGTCATTCAGCGTACAAAATGTCTCATCGCCTCATTTCCTCTTCATTGCTGATGTCAGATATTGTTCCAAAGAATACGCTGCAGATGTTAATTTTCAAAGCAGAAGGCGTCTATGAATATGCGTGTATAGTCATCAATTATTAGATTCGATTAATGCTTTTGATATGTGTGATTTCTGAGTGCACAAAACTTGTTTTTGCTCCTTTGAAGAGAGTGAATAAGTTTGATGCTAAAAGGCTGTTTTCACATCTACTGTAGGGGCAAAGTGTAAGACATGCATGTATGTGCATGTTTCATAAAAATCTCAATTCCTTTGGAGTAAATTCAGATCCAAACAGCAACTGACTTTCAGGAACACATGTACCTCCCATAAGTACCCTTACTGTTCCCTCAGTGGGCTTTGGCTCGATGCCGTGGAACAGACATGCATTAACACACTCGACTGACCGTCCTTTGTTGCCACTGGTAACTGAGGATAACGATCTCTCTCGCAGCTAAAGACTAAGCCACCTTGACTGAGCACAAGAGTGGAGTGTGCGTCCGTGTGAGCACATGCTGGTATGTGTGCGTCACTTGCCACAGACGTCTGCAGCTTCTTGTTTGCACACACGTTCAAGGGCTGATGCGACAAAGAAAAAAACGGTTGTGACGTGATCTTGGGCAAGACAATAGGTTTAAGGATCGTTGTGCTGCTATTGTGTTTCAGCTCAAACAGGATGATGCAGATAATAGACAGATGACTGGTGGCTTTTTCTGCTCAATGATTAACTAGGTGTTAAATAATCGTTTGGAATTCAGAAGAACAAGCCTGACATGAAGATAAAGCATGAAAATATAATCACACCTTTTAACTGGGGGGGGGGGCAGGAAAAACAAGCCTTTTTTCCAGGACATTAACAAGTGGCTGACTGCAGCAGTACATGTTTTAAACATGCCAGTGAGTCGTGTTTTTCCATGTCCACGGACAGATATGGACAGATGTTGTTTCCTGGCAATGACGGGGACCATGAGTCACTTTTCCCCAGCTGAATCATTCATAAAGTGCCCTAAACACAAAGGCTGTGCCCCCACTGCACTCCCCAGACTGTGATCAGCCACTCATTAGCTTTTTAATGAAGAAGGCCAAAGCAGTCGTTTGAGCTATTTTCATTCGTCAGGTGACTGAGCCTTTGAGGCCCTATGACTGCTCAGAGTGTGACCACAGTTCACCCCTATCCAGCAACATCATTATCATTACCTCTCACATGAGAAAACTGTCACATGAGCCACACTTTGTGCTTCTGGCTACCTTGACCTTTTGTTTGCTTTCCACTTAGCTAACTGTCTTTAAATCCTGTTTGATCAGCTGGTACTCGCTTGTTTATTTCCCAGAATCCTTTTTTGTAAAATGAAGTTAAACTAATTCAATACGTTAAAGCATTTCTGTTATTGTGTCAGAGCAGATTTACCCAGTTGGCCTAAGTTTAAATGAACATTTTCTGCATGCCGTTTAGTCTAAATTTAACTGCAAAACCTGTATTTACATCGAAGTGGCAGTTGCCAGTGTAGGTTTTGCAATCCTCTTTATAACACTGCTGAGTGCAGTAACTCGAGGCCTGCACAAAGGTCCATGCATAAGTGACGACAGTGTCATATTAGCACGGCAGATCTGGCTCTAATTTAAGCATGAACTTTGACATCCAGAATCAGGTTGGTTTCATTCTGATTTACAGAAACACACTGAGCAGAAGCCTTCCTGTTCCTGTGATCCTTTGTACCCTCATCAAGTCTAAGGCGACTCTTAGAAAAAACCTTTATGGCCACAAAACATCTCACATCTCAGTTTTGACGGTCGGATATTTTTGTTTTTGAGGGTAAAACTATATTTTTTAATTATTGTTATTTTTATGATATCTGGACTTTGTACACAAAGTCTGGTCTGAAGTAATTTGACACTTAAACCATACAAACAGAAGCTGGGAAATCAAATCACAAAGAGTTTAGAAGAGGTGGTGATATCAGCAGTTATATAGATTAGATCATTTAAGAGTGATCAACGGTCAATTGACTGTAATACATTGTTGACTTAGTTGACATAGAATAATTATTTGGGATGCTCCCAAATCAGATTTGTACATTTTAACTCTAGTCAAAAACAAAACGCTAAAAGTCTGACATGTAAAAATGACAATAATGCCGATAATTATAACTATTGATCAAACATCATACCGGCTGAGTTGTTGGACAAATATGATAACTATTGTGCACCTGACAACTCGCGATGTCGGAGGCTAGACCACCATTCGGTTTGCCCCGAGTCCTCGTCACTCATCGGTTGATTGTTGTACTTTGACAGATGACTGTGTTCAAATGTCAAAAGTTGCATTCTTTCCTTCTCTCAGACTAAAAAAAATGCACCCACATTGCAGCACACCCTCTCACTCAATCCAAATTATGTCCAGAGATGACATGGTTGGTGCTGGGGTATGACAGAATGTCATTTTACTGCTTATATAAGGTGATAATAAGGTATTTTGAAGAATATTTTAGGTTACATCTTGATGAGCACACATGAAATGTTGTATAGTGTTTAGTTTACCACTGATGATTTGAATATCAGTGAACACACTCACTTTACCTAATCAGTTGGTGAAAAAAAGCGGCTGAAACTGTGACTGCGCACAGAAACAGAAATGAATCTGCTGTCCCCAAATAAACCAGAATCTACAGCCTGAAATCGAAAATGCTTCAGCAAATATTTTTCAGTTTCATCTCAACAGCTGTAAGGTTGATTTCATCTTATGCTGTGGTTTTCACCTAGACAGGAAATTTGAATTTCTCACCGCACTCTTTCGGGGTAGCTGAGGCAAAGCTACGTGAAGGGCTGGTGTGGTTTCCTTCAACCTACCACAATAACATAAAATTACAATGAAATAGCTGAGTTGCAATTTTCTTTTTGTTCTGTTCACCCCCCTCCGGATAATTTGCTGCCGTGCACGCCAACTCCAAAACAAAAGTAGCTTCTATGAAACATAATAGATGACGTCACAAGACTTGCAATGAGTGAACAGAAACTATGAAGAGACAAGCATGTAGACCCTGCAGAGTTAAGATCAATTACATCGCTGTTTGCATCTGGAAACCTGATCTAATCAGCTCATAGACCACCAGGGACTCCGGGTCTATTGTTCCCTGGGTAGGGCACGGCAATCACAGCCTCGGGAACTTAAAAGAGGCAACTGTCTCCTCCTAACTTACAAAATAAGATCTCATTGTGATTTGAATAATGGCCTGAGGAGAAAGGTGTGTTCCCCACTCTGCCTATTCTTTTCACACCCGGGCCAAAACACCACTGACCTATTTCTGCCGGGAAGTAAAAACTAAAACTGGCTCAGGTTAGACTCTCAGGAAACTCCCAGTTACATTAGAAGTGTTATGCAATACAAGTAGGCCACGTTCTCAGAAAAGCGAGGTTGTGCTGCCACATGAGAGATAGGGAATATAAACACGTTGTCCCCACACGTATGAGATTATTTCACAAATGATGATAGGAGAGTAGGACACCTGTGAAAAGACTGCACTTGATCTCAAAGGACCGGTGAAAGGAAATTTGATCATGAGATTCATGAGTATGATGAAGTGATGCATGTTGATTGCTCATAATTAAGATAACAGAACTTTAAAACGTTGACAGGTTTACCAAGCTCATAAATAAGGTAGATAAACCCGTTTAGTGAAAATAAACCTTTGACCTCTCATACTGAGCTAAGAGCTCAGTAAACATCCAACAATCTAATGAATAGATTTGAATAATAATTTGCATACTTAGAGTTGCTGAAGTCTCTACCATGCCTGAGGAGGTAAAGTGATTCTACTGATGAGATTTAAACTGTAACATAATTGATCATTCAAATGAGGCTTTTATCAGACACTGCTACTCATTTTTTAAAACCCTTTTGCAGGCAGAATGATGTCTGAATGGTTAGCGCTTGAATCATCTTGTGCTGCTTTCAGGTTATCCGGACCTCTTGGTCCTCTCCAGTCCTGAAACCCATATTGGGACACTCAGGTACTCTATAAAATGTCTGAAATGAGTGAAGACACCTTTCAAGTTTCCATGGGGCAGCATTACAATACTCCATTTTCCATGATAATTGACCTCAACAATTGCTAATGACTTTTCTGTCAACTGACTGATCAGCAGCAGAGGTCATAGAAATGTGCCGTCCTACAGTTTTAGCTTCATGACAAGTTGTCCATGTTGAATTTCTTCAGATGATTGTTGCTCCTTGTCAGAACTGTACATTTCTCACAGCCTAAACCGTTGCAATAACTGAATCGGAACGATGAGGTGCAATGCAAAAAATTTTTTAATGCAGTAATTAGACTACATAGAGAGCGATCAGCAAATTAGAAGAAAGCATTTTTACATGACGGACAAGTGACTCCGAAGCAGAATACACAAATAAATAAAATATTTAAATGATCGGTCCCATCCCCCTATTACATTTACAGAAATACTGAATTCCAACCACATTTCATCCTGAACGGAGAGTTAAAGATTTGTGATCAATCTTAAATCCTCTGCAGTAATTACATGATGCCAAAACAAAGCTGTCATGAACTCCATTTCCCACAAGTCAATGCAACATTGCCAGTGGTACAGACCTGCTGCAATTAAACGGAGTTTATGTACTTAACTTTAGCGGATATGAGCGGGATCAGTGGTGTTCTAAGCTACTATGAAGCATGTGCTTATCTGTAGTTACGGAACACTACATTAGCTCTTACGTGTATGAGTATATATGTATATATACTGTATATTATAACTTAGTGGGTTAGGGGTTGGATTCAGACACTGATAAGTTGGGGAAAGAGTTCATTAGCGAACATGTCTTCCCAAGTGTTCTCTGAGCACAGGGAAGAGGACATGTCGCTGAAAGGGGAAGGGGACCCTTCATATCCGGAGTCACTGTAGGTGTCCGCCAAGCAGGCTTCCTTATCCAGACCGCTGAGGGCAGGGGAGGAGGACTCGGAGAAAAAGTCATCCACCTGACTGTTACAGCTGGGGATGACCACTTCCTCCGGCTCGTCTTTGATGCAGACCGTCTCCTCCTCGACCACCACCTCGGTAATGGGGTAGATAGCCTCGTCGATCTTCTCCTCTGTGTCGCTCTCTGAGTCGCTGCACTGCCCGCTGCTCACCTCCTCCACGGGCTTGGTGTAGATGTGGTCAAAGTGGATCAGTTCATTAAGGGCCTCCAGCTTAACTGATGAGGACCCCAGAGTCGCAGGTGTGGTGGCAGGTACTGGGTTCCCCCCTCCGACCAGCTGCACCTGCGGCTCCTGGCACTCCTGCTCACAAGACTTGAGGAACAGCTCTGGGTCAAGGATGTCCAGAATGCCCAGTAGCAAATCAGACTAGTGAGGAGAGGGGGAGAAAACGGGAGATTAGCCTAGTAACCCATGACCTAGCTCTGGTATTATTGCAAAGCTTTCTTACAAAAAGGATTTAACCCTCAACACATGCCTCTACATAAAGAAAAAAAGAGCCGTCTTTATCAGAGACTTACCTCACTGTCTGTAGAGTCAGAACCATCTGTATCCATTGAGAAGTCTTCAGATTTAGGGGCTGCTGGGCCTGCACCTGCTGCGGAGGCACACGTAGCCTGAGTGCTGCGGACTCAGAAGACCCGATCCCCAAACCTGCTTCATTCCCAGTGGACAACAGACCATGAACCTGCAACGAAGAGAACGGCAAGAGGATGAATGAAGGTTACTCGGATGAACAATTACTAGTCTCCGAAACACACCACGCTTCACCCTTCCATTGCACGGTGTTACAATCTCACCTTCTCTTTTGAGTCGAGGGTGTCCAACCCAAGTCTCTGTCTCAGTTCCTCATTTTCTGTCAGTAGGCCACTTGTCTTTTCTCTGAGCAGCCTGTTCTCAATGTGTAGTTTCTGATTCTGCAGGAGGGGAGGGGGGAGAAAAAAAAAGGAACAGATGTTTGTACTTGAAACTTGCAACCGTTTATTGGGAAGTGATGCATGAAGTGTCCTGGGTGAAACTGTTTTTTTTCCCCTCTCTATGCAACAGTAGTGCAGTGTAGTGTATTAAACAGCATTGCAGTTGATACAGCTACATTAACATGGTACAAAGTGGCCGGGTCTAGTCATACTTTAAGAGTTGCACAACATCAGATGACATGATGAATGCTGGGATGGTGTTAAACATAGTAACCTCAGGTGTGAAGGATGTGGCATTTCTAGCTACACCCCTGTGTGAAGATGACAAAAAGAGATAGAGAGAGAGAGAGAAGAGAAATCACCTCCAGCTCCAACTCTATGACTTGCTGTTCCAGCTCCCCCATCTTGGCTTTTTTCCTGTCTCTGGCTGTCTGAGCTGCGACTCTGTTCTTGAGTTTCCTGGAAAGAAAAAGGAAAAAAAAATTGAGATGAAGGTGAAAAAAAAAAAGAAAGCAGGAATTTAACACATTCTTTCCATGATGCTGACTAAGCGCCCTGACATGACTCGGGTTCACAGTACTGCGCAATCACCCGGCCATGTTCCTGCCACGCAGGCATACCAGGATATCAATGTCCTGCTCTGTAACGGCGGAGCCGGGCGGGTCCACGGACTCCGATAGCAGTTTGACAAGCTGGGTTAAAGTCCGCAGGCGGTACAATGAAGACACTGAACGCTTCGTGGGACAATTTTAGACAGCTCGGCTAGCCTAATTATAACTTAGATGTGACTGCAGTGCCCTTTAACGTCAAACCAACTCACTATTGTCCAAAAAACGGATCAATATCTTTGGGTGTGTCCCTGTGGTAATCAACGCCTTAAACAATGGCCGCGTTTGCGCTTTAAAAATGAACCTTAATCCACATGTATGACGGTAAATTAGTGTTTTTTTTAAAAACAAACTAACCTGCGAAGTGCTTTCTCCTCTGGACTCAAGTGTGTGAGCCTCTGTCTTTTTCTTATTGGTGGCCCCGCAGAGGAGTTGGAGTCTGAATCCGACGACGCCTGGCTGGCCGCTGACGGTAAAACGACAGAGATGGGCCGGCTGAAGCTCGTCTGTGAGCCGGTCTGTTTTCCGGATATCAGGAGAACCTTGTGGCTCCCCCCGCTCCCTGTTACCACCATGTTTGATAAATCCTTCTGGCGCTGTCTTAAATCAGAAATAACCGGCTATCCTTGTTGAATTCAGTAGAAACCTTAGGGTTTCCCCGGTCCGTCGATCCCCGGTAATACTCAAATGATGAACAAGATGAGCTGCGCCTGCGATCTTTTTCTACTATCGTGGTGACAGCTGATAGGCTCCCTGCTGCTGTGACGCGGTTGGTTTGCGCCCTGTGATTGGCCGCCGAGCTGATGTAATTTGCATTCGAAGTTACACTCTTCCTGCAAAGAAGAAATATTTCGTGCAGAAGTTCCTTCTGCGAGTGTGATTTCCCGTCCAAAAACGGGAGGTGTCAGTTTCTGTGTCAAATGAACAATGCGACCCTGTTCTGTTTTTGAACAGTTAACCGGGGCAAATTTGAGTTTGTTTTTTTCTCGGTGTATACTCCGTGTTTCCAGGGGATTGCATCAGACTTGCATAGTCCACAGTTCACATCAATACACTACACCTCATGAGTACTTTCACTGTATTGATCACCGAGTTGTGATTGGAGTTCCCTGGATCCGCCATTGTTCCTGTTATCTACAGTATGTGTGGTATTTGCAACTCCAGTAAAGAGGAGTTCAGTAAAACAACAACACTGAGGATTTAATATCGCTGTTAAAGGCAAATGTTATTTAGATTTTAATTAAAAAACATAAATTTCAAGACGCTTTAGGTTAGAATAGCTGGAATAGTTGGCCTCTGACTGTAATGCTTCCCGTTCTTGTCTTGTATAGTAAGTTATGATGTCCTCATTCCTTTCTTTGAAGGAACAAAGCAAACAAATAAAACAAGCTTTACCACTCTGAAGGCTTTCCCTGAAACGATCATATCCTCCTTCCTGTTAAGAACTGAGTGTTTGCCAGTTTCTTGTCTATCAAAGGATTCCTTTTAGTTCTTTTCCCTTACTGAAAGTGCTTCACACCTTTGATAGATGATTGCATGATTATCATTATGTCATTAACTGCAAATCAATCTTTAACAGGATTAATGGTGCAGTGTCATAGACGGTTGAGTCACTGGTTGATTCATTTATGCGCATAAGATTCAAAATACCAAATTATGCCAACACTGCAAATTCAGTTAATTTTTTTAACATTAAACATCATGTACAGTGGGTATACGATTTTAATCAAAGCTGGTTTGCTTGACTTATGAAAAGTACTACAACACAAAACAAAGAGTACTTTAGAATACTACAACAACAACCGGATATGATGACAGCAACAAGACAGTTCAGCAACCACAATGTTGCCCAACCTTTGTTCAGTTCACCATATGTATTGGATAGAAAGCCTTGTGGGTGAAAGAAATGAGAGCACAGTTTACAGCCAGACAAGGCCATGTGTAGCAATTCATGCCATCGCAATAAAACTTTTCAGGTGCCTTTGAGCATTTTGTCACCCACCAATCACCACCCACTGTTTCAAATGAAGGTGTCCCTCCCAATGTAAACACGCATCTCTTAACAGACACTGTTAAGACAAAACACATCAAGAAAGTTCACAAGTACGCTCCGTTCTCTAAGCTCTTATGTGGCCTCAAACAGGAATTCACATTTTTACAGTTTCTGGCCACCGTTACTGCTTGTAGCCCTTTGCCCCTGACGTCTGTCACCCCAGCAGGAGTAAAACTGCAGCAGCTAGAGCAAACAGTGGCCTGTTTGCAGAGCTTTACTGGCACTACTGAATCAACATCTGAGAAAGTAAGAGCAGTTGTTTATAATGCTGTGTATGTGTGTGTGTGTGTGTGTGTTATATTGCAGGATTTGAACACAGGGTCACCTTTATTTTTCAGCAATATATCAAATAAGTCTGTGGCCACATGAGTCAAAGTATACACTAACTTGCAACATGCTTTTAAGCAAATAAGGAATTAGGTAAGTCTTCAAACATGCCGGTGAACATTTCCTATTTTCAAGTTTCTTTATGTCACTCAGGAGAGAGTACACACAGAGATAATTCCTATTATACACTGCCCACTTGCCATGAGGTGAAATGCAGTTATTTTTGACTTGGAAAGTCAGTTGGGGATCTCCCATCATGGGTGAGACAAGTGTCACATTTGCCGTGAAGTGAAGTGACCTTCTCTCAGTGGAGAAAGTAACCACGAACTCAAGCGCTGTACTGTCCAGTTGAAATGAATTATTTGTACTCACACTGAATATTTCCATTTTCTGTTACTTCATATCTCTACTACACTTCACAAACAAATTTTGTACTCTTTACTCCACTACATTTATTTGCTAACTTTCGTGTTACTTTCTGATTTAAATTAGCAATTCAAAATAAAATCAACAAATAAATGATGATGTATTATTAGCTTAAAATGAAATAAACACAAACCATCATCTCAAGTAATTTAATGTATCCCCACCATCACCGGCTGCAATAGAAAAGTGATGAACACATGAATGTATCAGTAATCAGTAATTGTAATACAGAATATTGTATTTGAATAATGAATGAGAGTTTATTTTGAAGCCTTTTGCTTATGTATACGTGACTTGTACCTGTAACAAAGTATTTCGACATGTGGTATTGCTTCTTTATTTAACTAAAAGGTCTCAGTACTTTCTTCCTGCACTGCTTCCTATATTTGTTCTACAGTATACTAGGTATGCAAAACCCAGAGTGGGTTAGAGGTGTAATTACTCTCAAATATTCAAAACTTTCTACTAAATAGCCAGGGGGGTTTTTCCTTTTGTGTCACACTCCGGTCTTAAATGCATTATCTCTTAAATACATAGCCAGTGGGTATTTGTGTACAATGAAACTGTGAGAAAATGTGCAGGGTGGTAGAGAACTGTCAAACAAATTTAGTACTTTAGATTGAGAACTCTGTACTTTTAAAATGCAAATCATGTGTTCCCGCAGGAACATTTCATAGTAAAATGCTTCACTGGACAATGGACCACCACTTAAACATCTAGAGCAGAGTGTTGTAACGACAAACTAATACCCTGTAAGTACATTATGTAAATCCTCTTAATACATGATGTGCTTACATGGGTGTAACTACACATTATGATCAATTACTGCTCATCGAATACAGTGTGAGGTAAAGCCAGAAGAAACTCTTTAGTGGCATCTAGAGTGAAGTTGCAGATTGCAACCAAATGAATAGCCCTAGCCTCACCCTCAAACATCATTTGATCTGCATTGCAAAGAAGTAGAAGTAAGCAGTAGAGTCAAGTTGGCACGACTGCTTTTTTAAGCGTAATTGATATGTTGAAACGTGAGACAAGCTGACTAACATTATTTGCAGTGTCGGCATTAAATCATTGGTTACACATCCTGGACTGAGTTGATCTTCCTTGAAGGCTCTGACTGGAACTGTGTGCACAACTAAACCTATGTATAGTCCGCCTAGGCTGCTAGACTCGGCTCAGCCAGTACTTAGACACAACTCACACACACACGCAAATACACACTCGCAAATGCAAAAATGGGGATCCTCCCTGGAGCTCACAGCTGAAGCCTGTGATTAAGGTGGGTGGATCCTCGAAAAACCGCAGTTGAAAATGGACCCATCCCAAAAGCATCAAAAGAACATCTCAGGGTGTATAAATCACATTTATTTCTTCCAGATGGTGACATAGCTGTGATGTAAGATACAACCAGACATTCTCGATTAAAACTGCACCCTTGTGGTTCAAACTGCTGCGCCGAATGAGGGTGTACTTAATATTCTGTCTAAGTACATTGTTTTATGTCATTTGTCTGCGACTTTTATGTTTGTCTCAGTGCTCTTTTCTTGGCCAAGTGTCCTTCAGAAGAGAAAGCTACGCCAGTAATTTCCCTCCTGTCACAAAGTACACAAACTTTTCTGATCATTTTTGGATTGGTTATGTAACTTTAACCTCGCAAGGGACTTACCCTGAAGGCCCGAGGGCAGTGATACACATCAATACACTGTAAAAGTGAATTCATTCAATGTGTTTTAGGTGAGGTGCACAACTTGTTAAAAGCTTAATGAACATCTTATTGTTAGTATGATGTTTACCTGTCCAAACCTTCTAATCAAGACACTATGGATTAATTAATCACATCACCAATGAATACCATGACTGGCTGATATTAAATATTCTCCTGCTAACAGTTAGAGACTTTGGGAACGATACTGACAGCTTCAGTTAGTGTCAGTAACATCCACTCAATATCTCACGCTGCATCCACGGCATTCTCTCTGAATTATAACCTTACGCAAACAATATTACTAGATTGTAGCATGTCTCAGCTCCAGCGCTAACGTTATAATTAACAGCAAAATACTTGTGTGTTTAATTAGAGGCCGCTGTCAACTAGGAAAGGCCTGGTTTCTAGAGTGAGAGCATGGCATGCGGGGTAAACAGTAACGCCCGTGTGTGCTCAAGGGGCGGGCGCTGGTGTAAATGGTGGTGCTATAGAGCAAAGCTGGGCTGGACAAAGGGGTGAGAGGGGTCACACCCTGGGACAGCAGCCAGCTGCAGGGGGCGGCTGGTCGATGTGTTTGCCTATACCTCCTTCCCATCGCACATCTCATCCCCTGCCCACAATCCACTGGGGTGTTTGTTTGGCCTGGAGCCTTCCCACACCCTCCACCTCTATATCTTTGTCTGACACTTTTTTTTTCTTGGGGATCATCAATTCCTACAGGTCTTGAGCTCATTTTCTCTACCTGCTTTTCTTTAGCACGAATGTTGAAATATGTCCTTTTTTTAATCTCTGGTTGTCCTCATGTCAAATTGTCATCTGTAGTGTATTTCCACTTTGCATCTCAAGGCTGTGCAGATATGAAGGCCTATGCAGCCTTGCAAAAGCTACACTCTTGACTTACTGCAGTGTCATACGACCTTTACACAGAATAATGATGCTGCACTAGCTCATTCATCTGTACACCAGTGACTCTACCATCAGTTGTTTCTTTATCATCTATGTGTGAGAGTGCATGTGCATGTCTGTGTCTGTGTGTGTGTGTGCAAGCCTCTATATAGATAAGGTGTCCACTACTTTGCATACACATTTTCTGTGTAAGCGGGCAATAAAACAGAGAGATACCAACGGTTCTTGGTTAGCGGATGAATCTCCCTGCTCCTGAGTCAAAGAAATGCTCTCACATTTTTAATTAATCCACCCGTCATACAATTCCTGCACCAAATGACATTTCTGTCTTTAATTAAGAGACACCGTGGGAACAGAAACGGTCAAGCCAAATGCATCTTTCAGTATAAATTAACCTAAATCCAACCAGTGGAACAGTGCTTGTTGTCCATCCTCTCCGTAATTGTCTTAGAGTCTCTGCAAGCACTTTGTTCGCCCGGATAAGCCATGCTTTGTTAGTACAGAGAGCTGACATAGCACTCTTTTTGTTTGATGGGCCACATTTGCTATCACTGTACTGACAGACAACAACAACACTGTTTGCCAGCGACAACACTGTACACAGCAAGGCAATACTGCGTAGCAGCCTGGTAATAACCTGTTGATGCTGCTGTGCTCACTCCACATCACCCTTGACTTATTAAAGTAAGCTAAGATAGAACATGTGAATATAGGTCTATTCTACTTGCAAATATAGGACTGACTGACTGAAGTGGCACAGAGGAAGCATAGCATAGTGCAAGAAGCCTATCAATCATCATGTTTGTATTTAACAATGGCATGCATGATTTGATCGTTATATGCTGCACTACGATGCAACTTTTATCTGATGCAACATAAATGCAAGAAGGAGGATGTCCGGCCACGAAATGATGAAACCCACGCTTATCTTACATTCATCCCAAACTGCATCATTCTTCATGACTTCTCCTTTTGTGACAGTGAAAGACAACATGCATGTGGTGCAAGCACCCTATAGCAAAAGACATGACATTAACCTGTACGTGACTTCTTTCACTCATGTCTGGTAAATTTCTGACAAGTACTGTATCTGCAGAAGTCATGTGTCATGCTTCCCTCTGCTGTTTGGACCTCAAATTGCACCCAAAAAACAAAACTTTGACGTCGAGCTGGTTTTTAAACTATAGAAACGAATACTTAGCAGTTATGTATCTCTGCTCCAGTCTACTGTCTTTGATTATCAAGAGTTTCATTCATGTCAAGTCATACTAAGTAATTTAATTTCCTCATTCCCTAATCACAAATCTACTACAGTCAGCCAAACAGATACTGAGGAAACTTTTCATGACCAGCAGCTCATTCCTGCCTCACTGTGGCGAACTGAAGAATAACTTCTCCACGTCCAGCAAGTTTAACCGATGTACAGTATCTAATGTTAGATAGTTTATGTTAATTTATGAATAAAACATATGATTCTGTTTCCTTGTGCTGCATTATTGTAACTGCATTAGATCTATAAAACTCCAGATGACTCAGTGGTGTCCCAGAACTGAGGGCATAGCAGAGCCAGCTGCCTCAAAACATACCTGTTTATTAGCACTGTGTGGGTGTGGTTTGATCAGATTAGACTGACCTCTCTGATCAATCCCATCATAAGGAGTTTGCTGCTCAAATAGGCTATCTCCATCTCCCCATGAGGATCATGGAATACCACTGCAAGCTCCACAATAGCTACTGTAAAAGACCTTGTGGTTTTGTCATCTGCTTTTTCCAGGGTCGAGTGGATTTTTAATCATGACTAACGCTGTTTACAGTCCGACTTTGTATGCAGTACTTCAGAGTTTTGGCCCACGTCTGAGCTGAAAATAACAGTAAAGTAATAATTCAATGAGCTGGTGCTTCATACAAAGATCTGATTCTCAGGGGAAAGTGAATTTGTGTCTACCGACTACTAGTTTGAACTGAAGTCTCTTTGATGTCTCCTTTAACTGGATCCTATACTGTTGTGAGAGTATGTGTGTGAGTGTGTGAGCATGTGTGTGTGTGTGTGTGTGTGTGTGCACCCATTACCACAAAATCAGCAGAAAACAAAATAAGTCTCTCAGACATCAAAGAGACCCAGGAGGGAAGATGATCTGTTTTCAGTCATGGTGAACCACATTTAAGATTTTCTCCAACCAGTTCTCCAGTCATCCCTCACTCCAACCCCCATTCCTTGCATCTCTACTGCCACCCAACCACTGGGTGGCACATGTGGCAAAGTGTTGCACTATGTCAGCATGTCCTCTCACGCAAACCAAACATGCCTTCTTTGAGACTAACACATGTGATGTTCAGACAAGCTTTTCATTTGGGGATTTAGTTGTTTGGGATTTGATGCTCTGACGCATTATTTTCCTCCTCAGCGAGATGATCTCTCTGCAGTCTGAGGCAAGCGAATGGGAGGCTTGGGAATATGTTGAACCATCAAAAAGAGTGGTGGGGGGGGGGGGTTAACGGGGAGAAGAGTGAGAAGAGATGGTTACAAGGCTATAGAGGAGATGAAGGAAGACAAAGTGTTAGAAAGACTGAGAATAGCCGTGAGTGTGAAAGAACTCAAAATCTGGTATCTGCAACTTGGCAGCAGGAGATAAAACCTAGGCTTTATTGTCCATAAATAGAGTTCTTCTTATTTATGATGAGAAACAACTTTCTGTTTCAGCAATTGCTGGTGAGTCCTGCACATTTACTGCTATGAGGATTTATCCATCCATCTATAATCTGTAACCACTTATCCTCATCGGGGTCACGGTGGAACTGGAGCCTATCCCAGCTGACTTTGGCCAAGAGGCAGGGTACATGCTGGACAAGTTGCCAGCCCAGCAGTCATATGTGTGCATATGAAGCTACAGCAGGCAGCCAGTTAGCTTAGCTTAGAGACTGGAAACGGGAAACAGCTCGTCTAGGTCAGTCCAAAGGTAACAAAAATCTGCACCTCATGCACAAAGCTCACCAATTAACATTTTATATGCAGCTACATATAGCTATAGTATTTAGTATATGACACTGTTTTCAAACATTTTGTCTCATATTCTTATAGTCTTCTTGTCCCCATTTCCAACCTCTCATAATTTATGTTAATGATACAAATGTATAGATACAGATATATAGATAGAACTCTTGTCCATTGTGGCTTTAACAGTTGAGATTGTGAAGTGGAAGAAGTTGCCAAACATGAAAACAGACTTGCTATTGTGCATGTAGACACACACACACACACACACACACACACACACACACACACACACACACAGTCCTGAGGGGTCGTCATCTATCTCCTGTTTCCAGTCTAGTTTCCTCATCCACTTTACCGTTATGTCGCCACAAGGCAAACCCTGCTCACTCTTTTACCCTTTGATTGTTGATGAGGACATCAACCACTAACCCTTTTTTTTCTCTTTGTGATGTATTGTGTTTCCTTTTTTTCAGAATAAAAAAATAATATTGTTTCTACAGTTTTCATTAGTTTAGCTGCTGCTCTTTTTTTTTTTTTACACTGAAGGAAGCAAAGCCAGCAACCGCGTTTGTTAAACTTCACTGTGTTTTGTTTTTTTTTGTTTTGTGGCTTAATGTGTGAGTGTGTGAGTGTGTGTGTGTGTGTGTGTGTGTGTGTGAACACAGATTCCATCCATCCATCCATCCAGTCCTTTGAGAACATGTTCACGCCTGTGTGAGTGTATCAACATCATATCCCCCCTATCCTCCTCACTTCTCAGAACAGATTATGAGCGCTGGAGCTGACTGAAATGACTTTGAATTCTCCAAAGCCCCTAACCCCTGGGAACATACCTGTTCTTGCAAGCCTCAAACGTACAGGTGCCTCATTTCAAAAGACTCCAGCCCTCCTCTCTTTCTCTCCCTCGCTGCTTTTCCTCTCTCATTTTCTCTCCCTCCCCCCTTACGGCTGCAACTTTACCCCTCAACTGAACTAGAGGCCTATTGAAATACCTCCCCCTGGTCTAGTCTGCACTTCAAAGTCGACTTTTACCCTCGAGCCAGATCCGAGGGGGGCGGTCCAACCAGGAAAGGGCCCAGTCCCTGAATAGTTAGGACTTCAAAGCCTGTAACATTTAGTTATGAGCAGTTTGAAAATTGGAGAACACTTTTTTAAAAGTAGGTGATTGATGCTATCGTTTGACCGCTGTAAATTTGACACTGTAATTATAATTATATAAAAACACTTTTACAAAGTGCTACTTAATTAACCTTAAAGATAGAGAGAAGGAAAAGACACATGTTAGGGTTGATTATTGTTAAGTATGATCAATAAGGCATAGTAAACAAAACAATTACTAAATTATAGTATTACTTACTAACTAACTACTAGCTTAATCTGCATGCAATTATTAACACAGTCTGATTCTGCTCTTTAACTTCCTTTGCAACATAAATAACGATTCTAGACACATATACACTTGGACTAACTCAATTATGATGTTACTATTTACCCATTTGTTTCATACCTGCGGTTATTTTGTATGTTACAGTTCTCATTTAAACCTTTGCCATACAATGGTCTCTGAAGACATAAATTATTACAATCATAAGGTTAATGTTTCTTGGTATGTAACACCAAAAATAAGAGTTATATTATCAGTGAATGCATTAAATACTGTCTGCTGTAGGTTTACAAGAATGTCTAGCTAAGCTTTTCTAATGTGAACTTATAGCCACATTAAGCTTCTTGTAGCACCACATTGTGCATGGCTGCAAAACTCCTGAATGTATCGTGATTGCTTATAACTCAACTTTTTATTTTTAATGTGAGGAATGTGTAATACCCTTTCCTTCACTTTCCTTTCACTTCCATCCTTTCCAGACTCAGTTGACTTTAAGATAACAATAAGGCAGACT
Organism: Nibea albiflora; assembly: GCA_014281875.1. NCBI lineage: Eukaryota > Metazoa > Chordata > Actinopteri > Sciaenidae > Nibea > Nibea albiflora. Next base: position 14,271,172 of record CM024801.1, read on the forward strand.
TACTGAGATCAAATGCTGAGTCATAAGAGTGTACACCAAGAGAAAAGTTCGAACATCAGTCCCACGGCTATTTAAAGTTTACGTTGTTATGGCGAACTTGTTGCTAATTTATACAAGCAGCATTATTGTCATCTTAAGCTCTGTTTTTTGGTCTCTACTTACTTCTGTGGATAATCTCTGGCTCTGGCTACATGATTCAGGGTTGAACAGTGGGCCTTTACAGATTTGTTTGCTGAAACCAACTGTTGTGGCCATAAAATAACAGTGAAAGTGATCCAGACGCAGATTTGGATAATAATTATATACGAGACATCGTTTCACACTGTCATTTGGTGCATTTTTATTAGAAAAACATTGATTATATGCCTATAACTTAACATCTTTATGAAACCTTGTTTGTCTGGGAAGGCGCTCCATAAATAATATTTTTATTACTATTATCAAAGGACTCTCCCTCCCTCAGTGCTGGTATTTTTCCCCCTGTGTCCTCTCAACTTATAATTCATTGCAGAACATCCCATGAGAGTTTCCCACTGGGGTTTGTGCAGTGACATCATTGCAAACATGCAACATATTCTGAGCTGGCTGGAGTCAATAGTCATCACCATACTGTGTCATCATGGGGAAAGCATCTCCCATAATCTGGTGGCTGTGGGGCCCCCTAATTGCTTTATGTAATAATATGCTGCAGAGATGCACTCTTCTGAGAGCTATGAATGTAAATGCTCCCCCCTCCTCATCATCTCCTTTCTTCATTAAAACATAACGTCAGCACCATGCCAACAAAGGGGCGATTCACAGAGGCTTGGAGCCCGGTTGGTACGCATAGTGCTGCACTGAAGGACTGATCAAAGACATTCAAATGTTCCCTTTGGGTATTATTAGTAACTCGTGATATTGTGTTTATTCCATATTTATTTATTTATCCAAGGCAGTCATTTAAGGGCAAATTCTTCTTCTACAGCGACAGGCTGGAAGAAAAACAGAAATTGCAGTTATAAGATAATGACGCGTAGAAATCTGTCAAAGAGTGAAGCAGCTTGGAGATAAACAGAACAGACGTGCAGTGAACAGCACAACACATACATTTGCAGGACAAGGACACCATTATGGCCAACACTCCAGTTGTCATCAACTAGATTATCTGCTTGACATGATCTCTCGTAAGATAAATTCATCATTTTTTTTTTTTTTTAAATCTAGAGTATGACACAAATAAATTGAGTAAACGGAGTTCAGGGATGCAGCTAGTCAGTATTTTTTGTTATTTATTATTAATTAGCGCATTATTTTCAGGATTTGTGTAACCATGTAGACAAAAAGAGAAGAAGAAATCAGTTATCCAAATAGTTTCCTATTGCTTTTTTCCTTGATTAACCAACTGACTATTTATTTAAGATCTGGGTTTACACAACAGTGTCAGGGGAGAAGAAAAAGATTCATAAAAGAAGAGAAGTTTTACCATCACATGAAACACTAACCAACGAGTCCTACTTCTACAGGTTCAACTGGAAAAAGAACAACTCATAGACGTCGAGAGTCTGTGGGGAGAGGTGGCGCATTAATGCACAGAGCTGAGCCAGCTATCATCTCTCAAGTCGTTCTCATCCTCAGCACTCTCTCAGCCTAAACAAGTGGACAGCTGATTCTTCTCAGGGTGGCCTGAGTTTAGACACTGGTGTAGAGAGAGACTGGAGTGTCAGGAGAGCCTCCACAGCTGCTGTCGAATGAAAACCACAAATATGGAGGAACGGGGGAACAATTTGTCAGGAAGAGAGTAAGAAAATAAGGCCTATTTTTGACATCATTTTCTTTGCAATAACCTTTAGGGTCCAAACGATCGCCAAAAAAAAGTCACCAGACTCTCTTTGAATAATCACGAAAGCAAAACATATAATTGAAGTATGTTAAAGTGGAGTTGCAGCTTTAGAGACTCCCATGGATCGAAAACTTGCAGCAACCAGCAGAGGGCAGACATGCAAAATAAAAGAGGAACAAGACCTTCCGTGAGTAATTGGATCACTATAACTTGTTGCCCTAACGCATTTTGTGGTTCATTAGTAAGCTGATAACATAAATCTTCTTTAATTTCATTATCAAGCTTGCAGGCACTATGCCTTTATAACCCCATTATTTATGTATTTATTCATAATGTAGCTGTATTTCATGAGTGTGTGTGTGCCAGAGAAATAGAAAGTGTCACAAGGCAGATATAGGACATGTGGAGTGGATCAACGTTCATAAAACAGAGTGACGTCCAATGTGATCTGTAAATTATTGTCATGTTGGAGGCGCTTCTTAAGTTTCAGCTTTGAATTGTTTTCTGCCCCCCAACTTTCTTTCTTTCTTTCTTTCTTTCTTTCTTTCTTTCTTTCTTTCTTTCTTTTCTGAGTCCAAACACATGTTGACCATCACGCTTTCTTCCAGAGGCGGCTGCATTCTTGACCTAAAACGTCCTCACAGTTGGTTTTCATAATCACACTGCCACACAGCTGACAGCAAGATGAGACCTTGTTTTCTGGGCTGTTTTGGACATCTATCACAGTGCAGAGCCCACCCTTCTTTGCAAGAGGCCAGTTTAGAGGAATTATTGGAAACAGGCCTTTGGCAATATTCAATTTCAATGCATTATTGTAAAATTTCAGCCTACTTTCAGATTCAGCTGCCACCTTAAAGTCTCGTATCCTACATTAAAGTCAGAACAATGACCTACAGTACCATCACAAGCTCTCTCCATGAATTGTTCAGCTAGATTAAAAAGTCTGTGTGTGTGTATGTGTATCTATTCTTTTGGTGTCATTTAAAGACAGTGTGTTCATTTGCAGACACACAATGAACAGTCTGACACACTGAAAGAAAAGGCACCAGGCAGAAGAGGTTCTTAAGGAACTGGTCAGCGTGGAGGTTTCACAATCTACTCTTTATTCCGAAGAGAGAATGATGTGATGGTAAATACAGTAAATAACAGTTTATCTAAAACAAACGCTGGATACCGCTGCGTATTTTAAAGGGCAGATAATGAAAACTGATGTTCATCTCTGTCTATGAATCATAAACCTGCACACGATTGTGACTTTTTCATCCGGCCACTAATTTCACTATCAGCAGGTAGAAGTGATGCCAAATTGCATTTCAGCATTTAGAGGTTTGTAAAATGCCTGCAATGATTAGCTTGTCAGGTGTGTCTCGATGACTCTTTGAAGATCAAACGCGACGCTTAATTGGAGATTCATCTGCCTGAAGAATTTTTATGTGACATACAACAGCTTATGACAAATGAGTGAGTCACGGAAAGAAATGAGAATGATGATCAAAAAAAAATAAATTCCTCTGTTATTGAAAGAAATTGAAAGGAGTTCCCCCTCAATCTTTATATAGACATGAAGACATCTGAAGATCATTTGAAGCCAAGTGTGAAATCATCATCAGTTGGGTGATGTGCAGGTCTTCATGCAGAGGCTCAGTGAGGAATGTTGATTAAGAAAACTTGAATTAAAGTTAAACTTATTTCCGTTGAAACACATCAAAACAAGAGGGGATACAAACATTATACATGTATCTCACTCAAGATGAGGCTGAGCAAAGTGTCATCTGTTACCTGTGAGTGATCACGTTTAAATCAGACTGAAAAATTAGCCCGGTTAAATCATGAAGCGTCCCTGATGAGGGTAGTGTTTGTTTTAAGGTGGTATGACTGCCAAAAAACGCACGCACACACACACGCACACTTTAACCTCCCCCCCTTGTTTTTTTTTTTTTTTTAAACTGAGCCTACGAAGTCCGCGGTGCCTCCTTAACTGAGTGCTGGCACTTCAGAGTGGGGAGTGCAAAAGAGAGGGTCAGAAAGATTGGTGGGTGGGGATATAACCCTTTTGGGAGAATGAGAGAGAGGGAGAGAGAGGGAGAGAGAGAGAGAGAGAAAACTAAAAAAAAAAAAAAAAAATCACGTGTTTGGAGATCAAAGGAGATCCGCTTTGTAGAGGGGGAGGAGGAGGTGGGTGAGAAAGAAAGAGGGAGAGAGAGGGAGGGAGAAAGAGAGAGAGAGAGAGAGAGAGAGGGAGCGTTTGCAGGCAATGTAATTGACAAGGCTTGCAGTGGTGAAATAAACACGCTTCAGCCCAGGCTCAGCTTTTATTGCACAATTCTGTTTCCGCACAACTCTTTTGACGCACCGCCCGTAGCGCGCATAGACCTGATTTCAATTACCTTCAGCCGATTAATTAATCCGTGTGAAATTATGTCCCGATCGGCGCAGATCCAGCCGGCAAGATGATGATTTTACCAAGGAGAGGCTCAGATCGTGTACTCGACTCGGTGGTCCTGGTGATCTTCGTGGTTGCCGCTTCTCTTGGTACCGTTTTCGCCAAGGATACTGCCTTTGTGGAAGTGGTTCTGTTCGAGTCCAGTCCCAATGGAGATTATACTACTTACACGACTGGCTTGCAAGGACGGTTCTCCAAAGCAGGAGCCACTATCAGCGCGGAGGGGGAGATCGTTCAAGTACGTGTAAAGTGTCTTTTTTTTCCTTACGGAGGGGGAAGAATGACAAGCGGCAGTGCCGAGCAACGCGACCGGAGCACGGGGTGTAATTTATTTATTTTTTTAAACCAAGCTTCCCTTCTTAAAAGTTTTTCCACAGGGGCTGAGGGGGATTTGACAAGAGTTGTGTGTGTGTGTGTGTATAGTGTGTATGTGTGTGTGCGTGCGTGTGTGCATGCAGGCAGTGTGAGGATGGTACTAAAGCTTGCAAGCATATGCGGTCACAAGATGGCTCCTATCTTGTGGAATTCATTCACAGGGAGAACATGCTCTTGCAGGTTATTTTGTTGATGTTTGGAGCTCACACAAGTCTTCCTCGTGGTTAATTGCCTTCATCCTGAAACAATCCGCCGTGTTCCTAAAGCAGTTTTCAAATCCGCCACCGCATCCAAGAAAGTTTCTAAACTTTTTTTCCCTTCTTCTTCTTTCCTTAAGCCGTGCAGGCTTTTTTACGCGTTTCTCAACAGCAACAAGGCTACGAGGGCTGCGGCGTGTGTGCTTAGTTCTGACCTTTTTTTAAAATTCTTTATTTTTATCCGTTTCAGCGGTGACTTTTGGCCAAATATCTACCTTATAAATCCGGAAAGTGAGTTTTAATAGAGGAATGCGTTTGTTTTTATTGACCGTACCAACGTGTAAACTAACCCACACGTCCCGCCGCTTGGAGCCTGTTACTATGTAGCCGTCATCAGCGCTTGCTTTTGAAGTTGCATGTTTTTTGGTTTAGCCTTACTTGTAACTATTTAAAGGCTTTGGAATCACACCGAAAGGAGAATTGTGTAATCACAGAAGAAGCCTCCATGTTCCACATTTTATTTCCTGGCTCCACACAAAATGATAAGTGCGCTTGGCCAGAGCTGGTTATGCTTGGATCAACCATCCAAGTCTTGATCAAGTATAAGTCACTAAAATATGAAGCTTTTTTTTCTCTCTCTCTCTCTCTCTCTCTGGGGGCCAAGTGTTTATTTGAAGTTTTATAATTCTTGCTTAATCTACTTGACCGCTGTTTGTAAGGCAGCTAAGAGTTTGGGCTCCAATCATGTGCCAGAGATTTAATGTTTCATGTTTTATTTCCTGACCTCTAACATCCACTGTGTTATTGGCGTTTCTGATGGAGGGACCAACAGCTCTTTCAGCTCACTGTGAACCATTGGAAGCCAGCAGATTTTTTGTTTTTCCCCATCCCTTTTTGAAGTTTTACCATTTCATTTGGACTGCATCTCATGCACGTCAGTAACCTGGATGAAGTTTGTGGTCCAGTCTGTTGTAACTGATTGGATCCTGCTTCCCCGTGAAGGGTGTTCCTGTTGCTAAGTTAAATATTGGATCACCAGGAGATGAAAGCTGAAAGGTGTCACCGCACGAACAATGCCCTCACGATGACGAGCGAAGACGACGGTCGAGTTATCCGTTTTCGTTTTTGTGGTGTAAAAGCCAGTAGCTGAAGTGTGACAGACTGAAGAAACCATTGAGCTCCATGAGATCACTGGTCTACGGTGGGAGGCCAGGTTACAATGCAGCCTGTGGAGGGACAGAGAGGGCGAGTTGACGGGCGGGTGTTTTTTTAAATGCTGCAGATATGCATTTGAGTTTAATCAAGTTCACCGTGTTGCATCAAGCGTGCACCGCTGGGCTACATAACAAGAAACCTCAATTATGTTGTCGAATTTCTGCAGCTCGCCATGATTATTTTTGTTAATAGCAGCACCCCCCCCTCCCCTCCACCCCTTGTCACTTGCAACGGTATCTCTATCAAGAACTCCCAGCATCGTTTCTGTGCACATATGCATCCACCCCCCCTCCCCTATGAAAAAAAAAAAAATGCAGACTCTAACTTTGAAGGAAAGATGATATGTGGGATCAAAGTTAGGGGATACTCAGCACAAAAATGGCCCCTGTTTATACACAGTGATGGCCATTTGGCGCCACTCAGTAACCACACAGAAATGTCGGACCTCAGCTTTACATTGCAAACCACATCTATTTAGGTTTGCTTTCTTTGCTAACATAGCTTCTGACCACTTAGAGGCAGCTTATATTTTGTCAGGCTATAATGAGGGGCAGTTTGTCCAGCAAGGCTGCACTGTCTTAAATTTCTTACAGCATATGTCCTACCAAAGACTTCTGGAAGTTAAAACTGACAATGAATGACAACCATACGACCTGAAAAGTATCACCGTGAGCTGGCATCAAATTCCCAACTAGCAAATACTATACTTGTGAAATAACATTGCAGTAACGTGTTGGTACATTGCTGCGGTGTTGCGGTTTTACACTGGACCTGGGTTGAACACAAATGTTTAGGTTGTGCATTCAGTTTTCTGCACTGACCTCTGCAACCATTGCGCTTCATCACACTACCTTTGCCTTTCAGCGCGTGAGCCCTGAATGAGGTGTTTGATTTGGTCTGCCTGAGGTAAATGGGGTCTTCTAGTCCTCTCTTCTGCTGTTTGAACAGAGTCCTTAGGGGTTTGCATTACCTTGTGTGTACAGTAATGGCCAGACCTCAGCAGGTATGGGTTCAAATACAGGGGAAAGAGGGGGCTTGGCAACGTTCCTGAGCAAAGACCCAACCACGATCAACACTCATGCACTGCAAACTCGCCTTTGCAGCGCTGACTGAAGAGTGCGAAAAGTGGCAAGCGCTGCCGGGGCCAAAAATAATAAATTAAGTTAATTTGCATCTCGCTACGCTCTAAGGAGGGAAGCATGACGACGCAGATCTGGCCACAGTGCCAAACCCCAGGCTTCCCAAGCCAGTTCCCTGATTGCTACAGTTCAACTCTGTAATAGTAAAGTAATCAATGTCTCCTTAAATCATTCTGTCAAGACATGAGACTGTGTGTGTGTGTGTATCAACAGCCATTTCCCTAAGACGACTTTAAGGGTGTATGTACAGCAGTGGCTTTAAACTCTGATTCTTGGCGACAAGACTGCTGCAGGTTATGCGTCCTGCCAGGTAGTTAATTGTCTTTGCCTCCTGTCCCAGATTTAAATACTTCCCGATTAGGCTGCTACAATGAACAGGGCCTGGTGAAAATGGAAAAATCAGGAGTGCTTTGGGCCCAGAGAAATTGATTAAGTGGAGAAGCCCTGATTTAGAGGATTTGCTTGCTTTGGCATATTTCACATGGCTTTCCACGAGCTAGCGGAAGTTTTGACTTGAGTTACGCCTGCGAAGCATGGCACGTCCAAATTGTCCCCTGATTGAGTCACTGATGTGACACCTAGATTGGCAGGGCCCGACAAAGCCGGCTGATACTGAAAGTGCTCCTCGAGATGTAATCCAATTTCTGACATGTCTTTACAATGCACGACCCTCAGTCAGACTTGATAGTCGCCATGTTTTTCACATTCACATCATTGTTAACAGCGTGCGCGCACACAGCTCTCCTGATTAGCACACGTTTCGGTGCGAAGGGAAACACCATCTGCAGCTCATCATCCGCTATTGTCTCCCCGACGCCAAAATCGTCTTTCCTGCAGTGAGATGAGCTGCGATGCGCTGCACGAGTGCACATCTGCCTCTGATTTCCAGCAGGCCTGTGCTGTCAGCATGTGAGTGAGGAGCCTAGGCAGGGACGTGGCAGGGGCACAGAGAGGACCAGATGGAACTCACACTGTCATCGGCCAGAACCAGAGGGAATAATGTGGCTTTTGCCTACTTCCTCTCAGAAGGGACAGAGACGGGGACATCCCCTGAATCCAGGATTAGGAAGAAGAGGATATAGTTTCCCAACACCCATGAGCCGTTTCACCTTTGAACTTCATTTCCATGCACACGGAGCGCCAGTAACTATAGCTGGAAGACTTCATGATGTGGTTCTTTGAAAGTGGCAGTTTTTTTTTCTGACTGGATGTGCAGGGGGGAGAGTGGTGGTTTTCAGCTAAGACAACGATGAGCTTAAATACTGGAGCTCCTACCTTGGTGCTGGCAAGAGTTGTGTCGCGCTGCATTTAGACTATAATGAGAGCTTTAGTGGTTTAAGGCATCCAGCGCGCTTTCTCACCACAGGCTGGAAACCCCAAGAGGCCATAATGGGCCGGTCCCAGACGGGAGGTGCCAGGGACTGGGCCACTCCCAGCGCCAAAGCAACAGAAGCAGTACACAAACGCTGGTTTAAAAGGTTAAAAGTGCTGCTCCCTACTTTTTTCCATTTATTGGCTTGGCGGTCGCAGCTGTATTTTAAGTGCTATCGTCTCTTAACCGCCACCCTGTTTCACTTTCATCTCCCAGCCAAAGTAATTTGAGGCTGCGTTTCTCCCCTTTTCGGAATAGAACAGACTAAACTGTTTTTCTCTTTCTCTTGCTTAACACCCCCCCCTCCCCCTCGGCCCCCCCTCTCTCCCACACACATTCACCCCCCACCACCAGTCTGCTCTTTTTGATGCAGCCAAATTTTGTCATCCATTCTGTATCGCATGTGAATGGCTTCAAGCGAGAGTAGCGCCTTTTTGAAACTTCATTTGTATCGGGGGGGTGACCATGGTGACCAAGGAGCCGGCCATGACCCGCAAACGTCCCTGGGTCTTCCTTGCATATCGTTCTTCATTCTTCAACTTAGAGTGGTTATGAGTGAGGAAAAGCTGCAGATCTTTGCGTTTGAGAAGCAGGAGCAAGCAAATATCTGGCATTTTTATTCACTACATTATCTTTTATAGTGAACTTTCTGTAAATGGACTGATCAAGTAATGAATGAAGATCAGATGTGTTGTTTCAGCAACCATTTCTATCACAGTCTCACCGCAGATATATGAAAGCCCACAAAGGAAAACAATAGACATTCTCATTTTGGCATTAAACCCACAGTGATTATTCTCGGGTATCTATTTCAAAACCTGTTGTATCTCTTAGTACTTGTGCAGACTTTTTTTTAATTGGCCACACTATTTCCCAAACCAGCAGCTCGTGTTTTCCTCACCTGCGTCTGGCTCTTTCACACTGTCTTATCCTGTGTTTTTTCCCCTCTTGAGCTTTTCATTCAAACTCACTGCACAGCTTCACCTATGACAAGTGCATGTCGGTACTGGTGGCCCCAGTAGCTATGTTAGTTTCCACTGGGCTGAGTGGCTGAGCTGATCTTTGATGTTCCACTCCAAGAGAGATTAGCAGTCAGCGCTGGTGCTTGCTACTGCTTTCTCTCTTCGGTATCCAGGCCTCCTCCTCTCAGGGGGAACCCTATTCCCACACGTCGCTCTCCTCCTGATCTGCTATTGATTATGTGTACGAGTTCATTTGTATGGACGTCTTGTGTTTGTCCTCTGCTTTACACTCCAGTGACGAGGAAATGTTAATTCAGCTTTGCCCCGGGGCTGTGATTTTCCTATGATAAGTTCTGGGAAATGAGTGAAAAAGTGATTTATTTATTTTTTCACACCATCTGTCCTAACTTAACTGGCTATTTTTGAAACACATTTGTAATCAGTCAAAGATGAAAGTGGATTATTTTTTTTTTGCTTTCTACTAGCCTTTGGTGTGCCTGTCTGCGTTTTATGAAATGGCGCTGAAAGGCCCAGTCCATCCCCTCAGCCCATATTTTTATCCACTGACACAGAGGGTCTGCAAAACAAAGGCTAAGGGGTCGAGGGTTATGAAATGACAATGCTCACAGTGGCTCATCCAGGCATAGGCATGCTTTGTTGTCAGCCAGGAATGTGCTGACTAACCGTGGAAGGCCACAATGCCAGCCTTCCCTTTTGTTGTACTTTTTTGCCAATAGACTAGGAAGGTAGCCGCACAGGAGTCCATTTTATTCCCAGCAACACAGCCCATCTGCTTCCTTCTCCTCCTACCTTTTCAACATACTTGGATCCTTGTGCCCTCGCTCCTCTTACGGCTTGCATTCATTGTGTTTTCGTGAAAGGAGAGGTCTTATCACAGCGCTGTCCCACTCACCGAAGTTCAAGAAGACAGGGTTCAGAGTTCTTTCTTTTGTGCACAACATCACATAATTATCAGACTCGCATGTCTAAAAGAGCTGATGTCGTTTTTAATGTATGAAGCCCCTGCCCTCTTGTCATTTTGATTCATACCAATATGTTTTAGCCCCCTGCAGTTTTGGTGGTTATTGTTGAAAGAAGCCATTACTGCTTTTGTGCACATGATCACCCTCAGACTAATGCATCATATTAATGTTGTGAGGGTTCTCCTGACAGGCTCTCCGTTAGAAACCCTGCCATTTTTCATTTCCCTCTCTTTGTTTCCTTTAATGGATTCCAACACAACCGTGGCAAAGGTCATTTACAGGGGTTCCAGATGGGGACAAATCAGTTTCAGGTGGAAGCGCAGACCCCATCACGTTCATCTCTGCACCAACCCTCTCATCCTGCACTGGTTTCTAGAGGCTACTTTTGTGTGTATGTGTGTGTGCGTGCGCGCGTGCGTGCAAGTAGGTGTTCCAGTAATGAGGAAGATCCAGGCTATAACACAATGGGGCCAGAGGTATGATGGATTGGGCTCGCTTGGTCAGATGAGAACAAGCTGGGTTATCGCTGCATTTTTTTTGTGTGTGTGTCTGGTAGAGTTCTGAATGTCTTCCAGCTCCACAGTGAAGATATATCACTGCATCTTCCCACCTCCTCCTCTTCCTGTTGCTAAAGATGCGCCCTAGATTTCTGAAATGAAAAATTGGCTTTCTTTTTTTCATGTCGCCCCTGTATCATGGGTATACTGAAGATATTGGGGACACGGGCATTTCTATTTTCTGTTCAGTCTTGTTTTTGCAAAGAGACTCTCAAAGTTGAATTTTTTTTTTTTAGTATAGCTCATTTTGTGCAGAGCTAAACCGCAGTCACTGCCTATGGAGTAGGCCGATGCATTCTGATTGGACTGTTAAGAAAAGTGACCAAGAGTCAGGTGTAAGCTTTCCTTTCAGGCTTCCACAAATACTGTACATTCACTAACACGCCGTGCCAATAAAAGCTCTGTACTGCAGCCTTGGGCTTTGATCAAACCTCCACAATTCCTCCTGTCCTTCCCCTTGACCCCCATTGGCAGCTCAGGCCATGCCGCTTCCCTCTTCAGCCCCTGGACCCTGATCAGGGAGGGGCCTGCAGGGCTGGGTGAATAGCTGCTGGGAGTCGTGCTGCGGGTGTAAACCACATGAATGTGCCGCCTGAACAGATAGGATCAGGCAAGGCGGGGAGGCCTGGGAGGCCGCGACGCTCGGCGCAGCTCCACGCGCTAACATCAAAGGCAGTGCTGAAGGGGGTGGTGGAGGGGAGGAGAGAAGAAGAGAGAGAGGGAGAGAGAGAGAGAGCGCGAGGGCTGGGCCAAACTCTTCAAAGGCCTACTCTGAGTAATGCCGCCCTGATATGCAGCGCTGCAAAACTGAATGATGATGTAATTGCAGGCCTCCGAGCTAAATCCGCTCCCATACAAATAAAGGTGGAGGTGTTCCCTTGCACAAGCACAGTGAGAAAAATACTTCAGAGTGCAAGGTTGAAGCCAGAGAGAACCTCCCAGGTGAAGCTGTTGGGTCACTTCCTATTGCTGTGCTAATAGAGATCCTGGAGTTTTATTTACGTTTTTGATGGAGGACTTGGGACGGGAAACAGTTTTTATCTGATTTCAACAGATAGGTTAATCCACTGGGCGTTTTCTAAAGTACACAACAGGTGGAACAGAGTCGACTGTGTTCTTTGTAAAGTTTATACAGGACCTGTGTGTGTGTCTGTGTGTGTACAGCATGTGTGAGGCAAAGCGTCCGTACATGTGCTTCCCTTGTAATGTGTGTTAAACCAAGCGTGACCGCAGATTCTTTCAAAATGCCCCTATGATCACCCGGCTGATAACTCATTGACAGCTCCCATGACAGTTTAGAGGCACACGCTGCACCAAAGTGTCTCCCTGGTCGAGAGCGCGCGGCAATAACTCGCCGTTGTCGATTTCAGTTTGCCAAAGGTTATTTGCATGCCTGTGATTGAAGCTGTCTTCTCCTTGCCCTTGTTTCGTCGTGTGTGTGTGTGTGTGTGTCCCTTTGATGTTAAATTAGCAGTAAACAGCTGCAGTTTTATTTATTCGGGGTTCACGCGGAGGTCATCTCTTTAAATTTTGTTGCTGGTTGTAAAGAACCTCGTTTTCGAACACGTCGATTGTAGCAACTTATGACTACAGCAGGACTAACTACTGTACTTGAATGGATAAAACCCAACTCATAACAAAACATTTGACCATTTTGATTCCGTTTTTCAATTAATCGAATGAAAAATGCTCAAAATTCTTCAAATACCTTGCTCGAGTCCCGAACCCAAAGACATTTAGTGACGTGACAGAGAAAGGCGGCTTATGACATTTATTATTACAATTATTATCTCTAGATTCATTATTTAACAATTAAGCAATTACACGCAGTACTTAATAATTAGGTGTTAATTAAGTTTGATGACCAACTTATTGATTAATGATCTAACAGTTTCATAACCATCTCCGTGCCTGTACATGCAATGTTCTACAGGTTGTGCTTTTGGGAGAGGTTGAGTGAGTTTAAATGAGTTTTAATTGCTTTAATTCACAGTTAATTCGGATCATTAAAATCAGTTCTTAAAACCTGGCTCATTTGCCGTTCAGACTTTTATCCCAACCCGACGTGCGACGAGCGTGTCAGCAGTTCAAACGCTCAATTAAACCTCAGGAACCTGCAGAGCATCGTGTCAAAATCAATCTTACCCGGCAGTTTCATATAACTGTATTTACACTGGTGTTATGCATGAGTGAAGTGAGACAACAGACGGACCACTGCGAGTTAATCCAGTCGCCTCTATTTTAGTGTCAGTTTGCAGGTGCACCGCGCCTCTCAAGTGCTGATGTTAGGTGAAAACAGCGATTGAACTTCATGCCACGGATGAGGAAAGGCTGTCCAAACCGTCTAGCAAAATCTATTTTACAAGTGTAAAGATACAGAAGGAAAGAAATACAGATCATCTAAATGGATTTACCTTTTTTATTATTTGTTTGCAGCATGTAGAAAAAGGATTATGTAAACATTGGGTTAGGCCTACTTGCAGGTGTATATATAAATGACTCATTGAGACAGTGGGTTAAGAAAACTTGGTACACGGTTGTGTTGATTTATACAATACATAATTTAGAGCGCATCTCTCAGATGATGAGCTAGAAAGGTGCAAATAGAGTGACAATGTCTAGACAACATCTTAAAAGATTTAATGGATTTGACATTTTCCGTCATGCAAATTGCCCTGCTGCCCCACCCACCTCCACCTTCCAAACTGGCTCAATGTGAACCTGAGTGTATATGAAAAGGTCAGGACAATTACTCCTGGCCAGCTGTGTCCGTTTCAGTCCCCTTGCAATCCATCTGTTCGCCCCTCATTGCCCATGCAGGAAAAATGTCAAGATATTTTTCTTATTTTTTCAGCATACACTCTGAAAGGGGGGAAAAAATACAGAAACACGAGAGGAAAACAGGCAGAAATGATCAAATCATTTCTGTGTGTAGTGAGACGGAGCACATCGTTATTTGTGTCAGTGTGGTTTCTCACCCCTGCTCCATTTATTCGGAGTCGTCCTGTCATACGTCACCGTAAAAGCTGCGCTTTTCAATTTTAGCAATTTTAAACAAGGCACCGAGCAGATCTTGGCTATTCTTTGCTTGACAGTGTGTGTGCACTTTGTCCAAACACACTTGACTCGCTAATGATAACTTGTCCTCGGACATGTCAAGGAATCTAGTTTCTCAGAATGCTGTTTTGAGAGAAAGGATGGATCGAGTGGGAGAAGATGGGAATGACAGAAAAAGACGGGCCAATACAGCCCTTTGTCACATGCCTGTGGGATGCAGACGGAATAGCAAAGTCAAATTGTCACCCCGGGGGTGACATGCATCCCGCAGGCATTTCGAAGTAAACACATCCCAGGGATGTGGCTCTGAGATTTGGATAGTGGCCTCACCAGTTGGTTTAAAGTGTCGTTCTCTGTCATATAACGGATCCAGGAGGATCAGACGTCTGTACGTTCGTTTATGCAAAAGATAGAGATAGATCTATCACAATATCATAAAAGGAATGTATCAAATTTTGGGGAAGTACTACTATTTCCTTAAGAGCTAGATGAACATATTGGTATTAAATACTTTCATGTGTCTAGTAAATATGAAGCTACAGCCAGGAGATGGATAGCTTAGCTCGAACAGGGGAGAACAGCTAGTCTGGCTCTCCCTGCACAAAACCACAAATTATCATTGTTATACTTAATTTTGAAGTGCTGGTAGGTATAAGTTATTTTGGAAGCAGTTTATGGGAGCAGAAGCATCTATAGTTACCATGGCCCGGCAGATAAAGACTGTCATACAGAAGCAAACTTCATCCACAGACATTGCACGAAAGGACTTCATGATACCGCCCGCGCACGATGTAGGTATGAGCTCCGGTAAAACGCTTTGTAGTGCAGACACATTGCACTTCTGTGCCTGTCAGACGCATGGAACTCTAGTGCCACGCTTTTCTGTTGAGGTGCAGTAGAGCACTGAAGTGGATTGAGGCATCAGTGCCACAATAATTCCAATCTGATCTGACAAAACATGCTGATTTTTATCCAATCAAGAAGTGTAATATTTTAAAAAACTCCACTCCTCCATCAAAACACATCTTCAGGAAAGACGTGTTGTGTTTCCTAACGGATGAGTCAGTATATTTTGCCCAAATGGCTTCCAGTAAAAATCTGCAATAGATCTACTCTGAAAGGCTTTTATGTGTGTATTTTATGGGAATGGCTTAAAGAGCTTTGCTATGGAACTACTACCAAACGCTAACAACATGTCAGGGCCAATTTTACAGTAAGTAAGCTTGCTTGTTCAGATGGTTAATACATTTTCAGGATTCGATTTTACACCAAACCATCCATGTACCTAACTTTAAGCCATTTCCTATTGGCAACCACTTGGTAGCATATTTGGATCAGCTTTTCTGCAGCATTGCCTCAAGCTAAGCTCATGGACAGAGGATTTGGTAGGCTACTTGATGCATACATTCGTCATAATTATTGTTTTGCAAAAGCTGGAGTTAGAAGCGCCCAGGCAACGGGGAAAGCTTCAGAATTCAAATTAGAGTGTGGGATTGAGCTCTAAAGTTGTGGCTGTTTTCAGTCATTGCGTCTGAGAAAACTCCGTCATTTTGCAGTCTACCCCCTGTTGGTTGGTCTCGGTTTCCTCGTGTATTAAAAGCTTGAGTTGGCATGGTGCATTTGTTCTCCGATGAGTTGAGGTGGCATGGGAGAAAGGTGGGGGGAGGGGGGGCTGAGTATACACTGCGTTCTCCTCACAGGAATGGAAAAACAGGAAACCAAACAAAGCTTTCAGTACACCTTAAAGCGATTTCGCTTTTAATTGCATCATAAAGAAGCACAGAGCTGTGAATGCAAGTACATTTCTTTGTCTCATCATTCCTTCCCTCCCTTTCATAAGTTCTTTCTGTTTTCTGCCCTCTTTCTCTCTCTCTCTCTCTCTCTCTCTGTCGTATCTCACTCTGTTAAGCTTGGGAGGGGGAGGGGGTATAAATGTGAGACCACACATGCTGTGTCAATGTTTGCTAGAATAATTAGAGACAATGTGGGCCAATATCGGGAGGAGTGCAGTAACCTGAACTCACTTTGTTCTGCCACCGGCAGCAACACAAAAGCCATTCACAGATGCACAGATCTGCGGCCTCAGGAGCAGGAGCAACTGCACTTTTAGCCGGCACAGTGCGCGCTTCCGAGGATCTGCAGGAAAATGGCTTGGTTTCTATGGAACCTGAACAGGCAGCTCTCACTTGACCGCTTTGTGTTAGCTCAAAGTGATGCTGATGTCACCCTAAAAGCCTTTTAAGCACCGCCTGTACATCCCTACCACAA
Source organism: Nibea albiflora (assembly GCA_014281875.1). Classification (NCBI taxonomy): domain Eukaryota; kingdom Metazoa; phylum Chordata; class Actinopteri; family Sciaenidae; genus Nibea; species Nibea albiflora. The sequence continues at coordinate 14,287,559 of CM024801.1, forward strand.
CCACCACCACCAAAACCCTACCCCTTGTCACCCTCCCCAGTCGACCAACACATGGCCCTGGCTTAGAGGGCCCTCTTTAACTAGAGGATATCCGGCCACTCGGTATGCAAAGAGCCTGTGGATTCCTAACACGAGTGCTGGAGCTGGACTCAGAGGTGACTTTCAGTGTAGCCAGACAACTGTTGGATTAGCAGAACACTTTATGTTGACTCTGAGCCAATAGGAGGGAGCCTGGCCAGGAGCAGGGCGTACTTGGTCAAATGCAGGCTAATGGATTCTTTTGAGCTATATATATTAGTTTACATTTTAAGCATGCCAGTGCTGCTTGTATCCAACATGACTTACAGTAAACACAGCAGAGTAGAGCCCTTAAAACGGCGTAATTCTCTCTCAAAACGATATGTAAAAAGGAAGATAAATAAGACCTCAGAGAGAACAAGAAGTGATTTTTGTACTTAAGCGTAACACTGAAATGTTGCCTCTAGGCATTGTAGGGACAGAAATGTGACTGTATGCCTAAAGATCCCCGAACAATGCACGCTAAGTGTCGCTTAAGCCGCGGGTGTTTCCCGGGCTGTAGCAGAGTGACCCGCTGCTGTGCTCACACCCCTGGGTGGACCAACTGGTTTGTCCCCTCCGGTGTCCATCTTGAAAGGGGACACCGCTATGGGATGCATACATCCCCTGGAGGTCGATGGTGTCATTGTGGCACCTGTCCCCTCCACTCTCTGCCCGTGTCAACAGCTCAGATTTATTTACATTCACTCTTGTTTTCCAGAGAACTCGACTGGACACAGCACGGGGTTGGTTGGTGTCTTCTGGAAATCTGGTCCAGTTGATTGAAGTGATTGTTTGTTTGTGATGTATTATTGTCACTTTTTTTAAAGAAACCACGTTAGGTCTCTACACTTCCTTTTAATGTGTAGCTACGGTACTTCTCATGTCAGATTTCTGGGTACTTGTCTTTGAACTTGATTGCAATTACTTTTTGTTTTTGTGCATCCCAAATCTCAGAGGGAGCCGGTTTGATTTAGAAACATATTGTATAGAATAACATGTGCTTTAACTCTTTGGCCGTTCATATTTATGTTATTAAGTTTTATTTGACAGAAACTCCTCTCTTTTTTTTAGCCTGGGGATACACAACAGCTTTCACTTTCTCACTCTACCCAGCATTCTCCTCTTTAATCATTTTCAGATTCTCTCTCCACCTCCTTCTCACTCTCTTCCCTCACCGTCTTCTCTCTCGTCTCCTTGCCTTCCCTCCCCCTCCTTCTCTGCTCCCTCTATCTATCCTTCTCGTTCCCTACCACTGGGCTGATGTTCTGTTCTGTTCTCCTGGCGGCAATGTGTTCCTCATCACAGCTTGTGTTTCCTCTTATCTACAGTTCTTTTATCAGTGGCCGCCACACATGCCCGAGAGAAGGGATGTGGAGGGGGGGGGCAGCGGTGAGGCAGCTGATGCTATCAGCAGGTGGCGATTTCACTACCGAGTTCAGGGGCCCAGTGTGGCCAGAAGAAGGCCAGACCGGAAGGGTCTGACATGTGAACGTGCAATGCAAGCCCCACTGTCATTTAAACACCTGCTTTTTTTAGATTAATTCTCCAGCCAGAACACAAAAGTGATATAAGTGTTCTTGTCAGCCATTGCATGCGGTTGTTTCTCTTTCCTTGATTTTGTTTTTGATGAAGTTGAAGCTTTATTAGCTCATGATCTTTTCCTCGCATGCTTAGCCATACCGGCTAGCACATAGGCTCATGCTAGTCTCACTTTGAGTTGTGTTGTGAGTAAATCTGTTGAATAATTTGGTTGTAGCGCAGCTCGCTGTGTCCTGTCCTTGTCATACTGTAAGGCATGCAAAAAGCATCCCTCCTTATGCATCCAATAACAGCCTAGATACTTGACACCTGGTGTAAAGCAAATTTGCAAAACCTTTTTTGGGAATTTGCTCTAGGGATGTGTACTCCGTGTTCAGTCCTTGCACTACACAACAGGCAAGTCCTTGGTGCGGACGGAACGACGAGCAGGGATAGTGCGGAGTGAATGGCGGGTAAACCAAAGCACAAGCTCACAAAAGCCTAAAATGATATCGCTAGTGGATATCTGGATGCTTGGGATGCCTTGGATGGCTGCTGTACACTTTTGGCTTTGTCTTTGCAAGGATGAATAGAGGCCTCTGTGGTAGTGATGACAGGCTTCTCCGGGCTGGGCCCTGGCTGGCTGGCAGACTAGGTGCTGGAGGTCGGGAGATTTCAGCTCTCATAGGGGCAAAAGCCCGACAGGGGATGCTGGTCGTCCTGGTTCCCTCGACAAAAGACACTCTGTTCTCCGCCTACGACCAGGCTTTGTTATTGTGACATGCCAGGTACATTTATACACACAGGTTTAGCTGGGAGCCAAGGGTCCGCAGCACCAACTACACCCCTTACCTTTTTGTTTGGATGTTTTGACATGGTTATGGGCTTAGCTGGACAGTTGGTTTACAGATGTTGTTTCTGTAATTTTGAATTTTAACCAGTACTTCTCAGTGCTGATATGATCGAGGTGAGCGTGTCAACAGCGATAGGGGTGTTTATCTTACTATTAAATGTTGGCAGATTTCATCCAGAAAGGGGGCACGCATTTAAGAAAAGTACACATTCAGTGATCAGTGGTGCCGTTATGAGCGCACGTAGATGGGTTAAAGTTAAAGTGTGTAAGACTTTGGTTCAGCACAGATGTTAGAAAGTGACAAGTAAAGAGAAACAGTGAAAGGTTTGATTCCTGACCGTAGGCTCCAGTTAAGAGCTGATTTAGAGCCGAGACAGAGCATGCAGATGCTACCTTTGAGACTCGTGCTCACCTAGTGAAGTATTTCAGAAGAGAAGGAGCTGCCATGGCTGTCACAAGAGTTTTAATCATTCCCCGTTCTGCTCTAATACAGCACAGCACAGCTGGCCAAGACAAACGTGAGGCAAACACGCTGCTCACTGGACTGTGTGACTCACGCTCTAACATGCTAGCAGCACGCCCCGGGGACTCGAATTGCTGAGGCTAGCTGTGGTCTTTTCATGTTTTTTGAATTATTAATGAAACAACGAGAAGCTGTAAACGGTCTTTGGAGAAGATGGGACTTCCACACGCGATGCATGATGAGTGGGAGCTCTCCCAGACCCTTCACATGCCCTCTAAGTTTATCCCAGTCGCCCCTCTTGAAGATTCACAGAGCCTCTTTGATCCGTATGCTGTCCTCCCAGCTGGGAGGCCAGGGGATGCGAGCAGCCCTTTTAGTCTCCTATTTCAAGTCACACATTCTTTCCTTAAGGACCCGGAGGTCCTGACCCTTAGTTGCAATGGAATTTCATATGCAAAAATAGGCCAGACTTGCCAGGCTATTTGAATATCCACTCGTCCTCTTATAGCGTTCATCATCTTCCTTACAATTGGGTGTTCACCTTCAAGGTATCATGGGGAGGTGTGTAGTAATTGTGGCTAAAGCAGCAATGGACAGACCTTCCCAGACCATCTGTCTTCCTCCGTGCTTTTGAAGACTTTCATTGTGAAGAAATCTGCCTTTGCCGTTCAATACAAACATGGAGGTTGAGGCTCAAAGTAACCGCCCCTGCAGACTGGATTTTAAAAAATAAATTACACAATCACACTGCGGTATAAATCAGCTGAAAGACATATTTTTATATCAGGCTTTCAAAGAGATGGTAAATTCTGCTACATTGCATCGCTCATATTTATTGTCATATAATTTGCCAAATCTGCAAATTCCTATGCACCCAACGTTTGCCTTCCAGAAAAAGCTCTAGTTGGCATTTTTGTGACATCCTGTCTGAATTACGGCAACTTTGCATAGTTTATCCAGCTTGTTTCTGTCTCCAGAGGCAGTATTTGCCATGGCCGTCCCTTTTTCCGAAAAAAAAAAAAAAAAAAAAGGCTTGCAACCTGCAATCCTCTTAGATGTGGAGCCAAATGCCCCAGAGGTTACAGTCAGCTAAGTGGTTCCTTGTTTCTAATAAAAAACAAATCAAATAACATGGATCCCTAGGGGTTTATAACACTAGAGTCATGAACTCTTGGGCAGATAAATCTCTTCCAAATATCTCCATACAAAGGCATGGATGTGGGAGGAACTTGTTGGCTTTGATTGTATAATTTATAAGCCACAATGTGCCGAAGAGAGTAGAGGAGGGGAGGGGGAAGCTCTGACCACTCGGTGATGGAACAGCCCTCTTGAACAAAATGACCTGATCTTTAGAAGCTGGCCATTACCTTTTCAAAGAGGACTGCTGATGACAGGAAGTGCTTGTGTGTAAAGCGGGTTTGATGTTAAACTCTTCAGGGGCGGTTATCCCCAGGGTCTGCTTATGCCCAACCCTCAACCCCACAACTCTCCTTCCCCTTCTCTCTCTGGCCCCTTCAGCTCCTACCTCTGGCAGAGCGACCAGCGAGAACGGGCGGAACAATACTGCATTTGTGCACCACTCTGCACTTGGCCTGCTGCTAAACAAATGTTCGGAGGAGGAATTCTGGTGGCTGGCCTTGCCCCTGGGCCCAGGCTGATCCTACAGTGACTTCATAAACAATCTCTGGGGCGATCAAAAGAACAAATCACCCTTTATTGGCAGCTATATGGTAATGGAATTATTTCCAAACCAATTAAAGTTTACTTTACTCCCGCCCCCTTGCCCTCATGTAGACTATTTATTTATTTTGCTCCTGCAGCAGAAAGGGAAATGTTCTGTTGCCCAGGGCACAAACATGCATTTCTGGGGAGGATCTGGGCTCTGTAAGGGGTGGAGTGAAGAAGGCATGTCTGTCTAGTTTATGCCACTTTCTCTGCCTGTAATTGCCACTGATGTTGTAGTAATATTTACAGAGTGGTTTACACGCCCACTGTCACACACAGAAACGTATTTTTTATGGCGGTTGGGGGGTATGTTATTTTACATGTTTTTCTTTTTCAATCCAATTTTCTCAGAGGCGACATTACAAAATCTTGTGAAATACTTGAAATCAAAACCACTTAAATGGGAGAATCTAAAGCGTATTCCCTCCCACAATGGAATGTATGAAATCCACAGACCCTGTCCTCAGGCAGTGGTGTGGGTTGACAGGGTTGGAGATGAGGAGGATTGAATGGCTGGGTGACATGGATCCACACCCAGACCTTCGGTCCATGTGGCCCTGAGGTGGATGGTAAAAGGATACACACATGCAAGATGACTCTAGGCTTTATGCTGTTTTCTTTCAGGAGTTTATAGTTGAAAAGGTTGTTTACTCCAAATTAAAACTCCACATGAACTTTGAACAAGAACAAATCTGGGTGTTTTACCAACTTGGAATAGTCGCAAATGAGCCCCAGTGTACACATGCATGTCTTTTGTCTTACCCCGCCTCACCTGCTAACACCAGCCACTGGGAATCTTTCCCTCAAATCATTTTCCATTTTCGGCCAGGCCTCAACTTGGCCCAGCACCTTTCTGCCTTTTATCTCTACTGATGGAGCCAGCCATTGAAGCAACCTCGACGCCACCCCCACCCCTCCCCAACCTTTTCTCTCTGTCTCTTTACCGCGCGTCTGCACAATGGCCTTGCTCGGCAGCGTTCCAAGAACAGTGTTTGTCCGATCACCACGGCGGCCCCACCCCCCTTTTTATTAGTGTGTGTGTGGAGGGACAGTGAGTGAGTGTATGTGTGCACACTGTTTTTCAAGCAGTTGAGAAGGAGGTGTGGCTGGATCGTTATGGTAACTTAAATTGCAAAAAAAAAAAAAAAAAGCGGAGAAAAAAAAGGACCGCATATCTGTGTTCATGTTGCAAAGTGGGTGGAGTTATGTCGAGCATCCAGGATTCTGGAAGTCTGCATAGATAGTGTTGGATGACTTGCAGTTGGAGTGCTTCCAAGCCTTTGATGGGAAATAAAGTCTCCCGATTTAATCATCAGTACAAAAGATGAATATCTGTGTTAGAAAATGTCTGATTCCTCATTTAAGAACTCAACGATACATGCCTTGTTTGTTCAAAAAACGGTCAGCAGCTTGATTCAATTCTCTTTAGTATTATGGGTGACTTTTGAATCAATTCAGCAACTATAGTGTGTTGTGCTTTTTTCCCCAATTGCAATGATGAAGTTACATGAATTAGCTACAGCTCTGTGAATCTGTGGCTGGCTTCCTCTCCATAGCAACAAGGGCTGAGGCCTATGGATAATGTAGTATTTAGAGCAATCTTTCTCAGCTTCTAATAATAAAAAAATGATAACCGTAACAAGTTGCATCCTTTGTGTAGGAAATTTTGCAGAACATTGAAGGTTTCTATAAGAGAAAACTTTGAAAAGGGAATATGCAGTCACAGGAGAAACACTTCTGAAACTAGAGACTCATTTTGCAACTCAGGAAATAGAAATTTTGATGCATTGGGAGATTTGAAAGTGTACTTCCTCCTGTGCTTGCTTTCTCTCGTGTATCCTTTCAATCTCTCCAAAACGCGCACACGCACGCACACACCTCTTAAGTCCTAAGCTTCTATACCCTGAGCCCAGCTGCTCTGCCAGGGTAGAGCCGTTTCATTCCCTTTTGTCCATGCCACTGACCTCCGAGCACACAGGGAGCACACCTCTGCGGGGCCTGGCCTGTAGCCGGACGCTTGATGTGGACATTTTTGAAGCAGCGGGTCCCCCTCACCCGGGTAACCAGGCCCCTTTGAGCCCTTACCCCTCACTGTTTGCCCAGCCACTCTTCCCTCCTCAGCCAACTCTTCTTCTTTTCCCCGTCGTTGTGGGACTGGAAGAAAGCTTGAGAGACAGCATGTTGTTTTGTGCTCATTGCTTGGTTGTGCTGCTGGTGGCCGGCTTCCTATGGTGCACCAAAGCTCCCATTCACTTTCTCTCCCTGTCTTTCTTTGACCTCCCCCAGGGAAGGAACCCCTGTTTGATCACATTAGGGGAGAAAGAGGGAGATCAGTGGTGCTTTTGACATTCCCAGTAGCTTTTGACAGTCTATGTGCTGCTGATCAGTTTGCCCGGCACCAGCAAGTGGCCTCTTTTGAATATCTCCTTTTTTCTTTTATGTTTTTTAGGCCAGCCATTGTAAAGCCTTTTGATTAGAATGTGTGGGTAGAGCTTAACAGGACTGCTGCATCATTTCTTATTTCACACTTTTCTCTTGATTCTGCTCTCCTTCTTTTGTGTTGACCTGCAACACTTCTGCAATCATATATGTAGAGAAACACTTGCTCCTAAGTGAAAGCGATCTCCAAAAGCCGCAGCTCAAGCATTGTGATATTTTGGCCGATCAAAAAAAGCGAAGATGCAAGTGCTGCACGGTTGGCGGGAACTGTGAAAGTTTCTTCAAAAGCTGAATCACGACACGGGTGTGAGCAGTTACTCACTTTGATATTGTACCTTCCTTATTACTACTCAGAATCATCCTGACATTTTGTCCCCCTTCCCTTTTGATCTGCAAGCATAATTGAGAAAGCTGATGCGGTTTTGGGTATGACCGCTTTACATTCATTGGAGGCTAATGCTTACAAAGAAGCAGAATTCACAGAAGGCTTAAAGAAGAAGAAGGCCTCTGGAATCTTGTTTTATTTATGCCAAAAATGCTTGGCCACAATTAACCAACCACAAGCACACTGAATGTCAATTTAGGTCATTTTCTACCCTCACAAAAGCCCTGGACTTGGACCCCATGAAGCAGAAAAAAGCTGATGTAATGGGTTTAAGAAAATCTCCAAGGGGAGTCAAACCTCACCCACACACCCCCTACTACCCCCTTCTCCCCTTTCTCTGTCCAAAATCCCACCCCTTATCCACCCTCCAAGCCCCTCTGAAGCGGTCACCACCTTTGGTCACAACTCAAATATGGTCACTTTGATCCACAAGTACAGCAGGTTTTGAAACTTTTTTTTTTTTCCGGAAGAGTGTGAGCTCTTAGATAAAAGTTTGTGATGGCAATCAAAAAAAAGAGAGAAAAAGTTTATGATTCACTGATTTAGTGTTTGGGGGTGGGGGGAGGGGAGCAGGAGATGAAGGCAAAGGGGCGAGGGAGAAAAAGAAAGAAGGAGGGAGGGAGGGTGGGAGGGAGGTGGGGGTAAAGAAAAGAAATCCCAGCCTTGGCACACACACACAGACTCTCTGTGCAGCGTAAAGCACAAAAGAAACCTGTAACGCCTCCAGATTCCTTCTAGTCGAGTATCAAAGACATGCTTTGCTTTAGAACAAGAGACTAGTGGGTAAGATAGGACTGAGTGAGCCAGTGAACCCAGCACTGGCTCAGTTGGGTGCTGCGAGTTAATCTCTCAGATAGGATTTTTTTTTCCTGTTCTTCTTCTCCACCTCCTCCCTCTCTTTGGGGATATCGGTATTACCTCTGAATAGAGGGACTTGTCTAACCTGATCACTGGTCAGAATAAACGTAGGGAGAGGCTCCGAAAACAGACGCAGAGATGGTGGCTGCTTCCAAGTTCAGAGGTGGGATAAGCCTATGAGACGTCCTGTGATTAAAATAAATAAATTTAAAAGATGGAAACGTCACATGAGCAGCGTTTAATCAAAGTTGAATTCACTTTGAAGCTGACGTAAAGCCTTAAAGTTTGCTGTGTGCTTACTCGACCCAACACGACCCAACACAGGAGTAAGCGGAAATCCACTGTTATCAGTCCCAAATCTCAACAGCGATTAACAGCGATAACTATTCCTCACATTAGAGAAGATCGGACATTAGAGGATCGACTGATCATTTTATAGCATATAGCTATAATAGAGCCTGGCTAATACTGAATTTTCAAAGCTGATAGTAAATCATATACATGCCAATGGACCATTGGACTCTGCAAACTAAACTGTATATGCATTGTGTCAGTGTGACAATCCTTGTCCATAAAGCTACATCAAAGAAAGTCATTTTGGAGAGCATCCAAATAGCTTCCGGTGCTCCTGTTCTTGCCATCCAAGTTCTTCCCTTGAGGAAATTAAGTAGGAAGCCCAACGATGAATCCCTCTCTGTCCATCTAGCCACACCTAATTCCACCCCAATCCGTGTTTCTCCATAGCATTATTCCTAGAAATGGCCCTGGCTTTGTTTATTTTCATTTCCTCTGAAATATTGTTGGCTCCTCTCAGAGGCTCTTGAGCTCCTGGATTGAGCTTTCCTCTTGTTTCACCCTCCAGGTTGTCATGAAAGGTGATCGTGCAGCCATTCACAAAATCAAGAAAGAAAGCAAAAGAAAGAGGGATAGGGAAAAAAAGTCAGACATGAGCGAGCCAAGAAAAGTCTGAGAGATTGATTTTTTTTTTTCTTTTTTACGAGAAAACTGGCACACGTAGAATCAAACAGCCACTCACCACTTATTCTTCCGTGTTTTCTTTTTAAGGTCAGTACATTTGAAGCAAGATCATTAGGTTAATTGCTGGTGATGCCAAACACATTCCTCAGATGGTTTAATGGTGCCCCCACTCTTCTTCTCCTTCCCCTGAGTGCAGTGTGACCTTAACCATTCAACCCGGAAGTGATGTAGGTGAGCACTTCCTCTGGTGTAGTTGGAGCCCCAGTAAGTGTTTCCTAAAGAAAACAAGTTAGAGGCGGCCGAAATCTAAAACCAGCGCTAATGCCGGCTGCCTCTCTCCGCCTTGCCTCCCCTCCCCTCCCCACCCCCCCTAAACTTTGTGGCCAGGGGCATAGCAGAGGTAAAGGAGGGAGTAGCTCTTACTGTACAAAAAAAACCCCACCGTCTGTGCGCACATTCATTTAAGTGTGTGAACATGTGTATATACTGTAAGTCCTGTTCACATTCCTCTCGGCTCTCACTGGTGGGGAGCTACAATCCTCAGCAAACACACCGCGCAGAGTCAGCCAATGTTCTCCTTAGCCTAACCTAGTCTAGCCACTCCCTGACAGACACCGGCATGCATGGCCAAAATGGGTTGTTTGTGCAGTTGTTGTGTGGAAGGTCATTCACTGAGTTGTGTGTGAGGACAATATGAACCTGACCTTTGCAGAAAGCCCTGTCGGTCTTCCCTCTGAGGAGCGTCGGGATTACAACACTCTCCTGCTGTAACTGTCACACGCTCGCTGGCACTCTGATTTCATATTGCGGCTCTTCACTTTGATACGCCAGAGGCTACTGTGCATATTTGACAAGTGACTTTGGTCATGTGAAGTGTTTGCCATTCCCTTAATCTAATATCACAAAGCATCTGGGTTTAGGTGGTGCAGCTTCTGATTACCGGCCAGCTGCTCGCCTTGGACATGTTTGATCTCCACAGGCCACCTTTGCCACCACTCCTACATACTGTAAATCCAGATACTAAAATTTCACATGGACTTGCCACACACTGCTTTTTTGACCTTAAGCTTGAGTATCTTTGGGTTTCAGTCAGGTGGCTAGACAAGTTGGGATGGACTTTTCCTAATTTTATGACATTATACACCACAGTTTTGCTGATTAATTGATAATGAAAACAATAATTAGTTGCAATCCCATCAGCTTGTTGCTAAGATGCGTTATATTTTACACAAATTTCTGAAAGAAGCTGCTTCATAGCTGATTGAAACAACAGCATTGAGAGACAGACTGATTTAGAGGAAGAGAGGCTAACGCAAACAACGCTTAGCAATATATCCTTCTCCTCTTCCCACCATTGGTCCAAAGTTTGGGGTCTAAACAAGGTTGCCGCCATGTTGTCCACTCCAGAGGGCAGGGTAGGAGCGAGATGAGGGAGGGGCTGGCCGGGCAATATGGGCCGCCTATGCTCTAATCCCATTCCAGTAGGCCGAGCAGCAGCAGCAGCATGCGCCGCATTCCACAACTCTGGGGGCTTTTGGGCGGGGAGGGAGGGTGAGCGAGCAGCATTCCTCCATGGCCGGGGCCATCAAAGACGCCGCGCAACATCAAAGGCCACTCAGAGCCTAGGTGTTGATGACTGCAATCCTCCCCTCAGTCCACTTTTAGCAACCTCAGCCCCTCGGCCCTCTAACACACGCACACATACAGAGCGGCCTGACTGCGCCAGGTATGTGCACCCTCCAGCGTCCGTCCTTCCTGCCCGGGCTCACCAGCAGTTCTGCAGCAGCATTAATCATAGCTCATTAAGTAGTGACGTTGATTGATTGATTTGTTTTATGGCGAGAGTTTGAGAGGAGTGGGGGTGAGCCGGAGCGGAAGGTGCCACTGATATTTGGGGCGCTGCTGGCAGTTGACTTGATCTAACGGCACAAACACTGAATATGCTGTTTTAACAGCAGAAAATGATTGTCTGAAAAACTGTAGTGCTGAAATGACATGTTAATTTGTCAATGGACAAAACAAACAAGCGTTTTGTTAAATGATAAACCAAAATGCAAATCAGTTTCATTTTGAAAAGTTTTTTTTGTTTTTTTTGTTGCTGTTTTCAAACAATTTATAGATAAAGTGGCTGATTGGTCATTTTTGTTTCTATTTTTTGTGATTCAAAAAATACCTCATGACTTGAGTTGATGAAATCTTGTGAGAAATGTGTAGGGGGACTCTGCTCTTCAGCTGCGTGATGTATATGTATGATATGTATAGATTTGTTTAATAATGAGCCCCATTTCCCTTTGCTTGCAATGCTGTTCCTCATGCTAATGATTTCACTGTGGCACCTTGATACTGACAGATAATTTATGCATGCGTTCACCTACTTCTGTAGGACAGCAGCCTCTTGCACACGGAGACAATACGTTTGTTTGCTGTTGTTACTTCATCTTTGCACATAGATGCTGTGATCTCTTTAGGGAAGGTGGGTCTGGTAGGAGGGGGACAGTTGTTTCCACTCCCCCCTTCTCTTTCCAAAATGGTGGCATCCAGCCCAATGTTGACCCCTGAACTTTCCCGGCCTGTCCTTTGTTCGTATCACTCTGGGTTTTAAAGACTGAAGAGCTGAAAGTGACACCGGGGAGAGTTTTGAGTGTGTGTGCGCGCACACACATGCCATTGACTGTTTGGGGATGCACTTGCAGAGACTTAATAGAGTCACAAGCTCGGCGTCCTGCTCAGTGTTAAAGCTGTCAACCCCGGAGCCTTGTGCTACATATCAGGACATTTACATGATATTAGGTGTCCTCTGCCTGCGTCCCCTACTCGCACTGAAACCATGACACTTGTTTGCTTTGCCCGTTGCTATGAAGATGGCGTGGAGGTGATTTTCGGGGGAAGGTTAAGGAGGGGACAGCGAGTAGTGGATGGGAGGGGGGCAAACAGACGGATGATGACTGCACTGAGGCTGGCATCACAAAGCTGGCTTGCTTATGGCATGCCCTTGACTTTAGGAAAAGTTTTCTAACCCATGTTAAGAGTAAAAGCACGCTTCTGTCTTCAGTCACTTGATGATAATTAATTAATTTCCCAGAAGTATAAAGTTAAATTGTTCACATGACAAAAAATGATGTTCTAGCATGGGTCCCTTTTCACTCCCAAACATGGTGTGTGTTTTTTTTGTTTTTTTGTTTTTTTTATTACACTCCTTTACATTGGTTTAACTGCCAAAATAAAAGATGGGCGCTGAGCTAGCTTGGCTAATTGTTCCTTTAGTCCCAGTGGAGAAGACAAAAGGGAGGAAGTCTTCATTATTTGAGAGGAAAAGCAGAGGGATCCCTTTACGGTGATAATGTTACAGGAGGTGGAGTGTCGGCCCCACCTGTAGGGCCCTCCCAGCTGCTCCACTGTAACTGGATCCGGCTCCTTCTCTCCTCAAGGCTACCAGCCCTCTTTGAAGTTATTCCTAGTGTTGGGAAAGAGGGGCAGAGAGCGACTGAGAGGGGCAAAGAGTGACTGAGAGTGAGAGGGGAGATGTGTATGAGTGTGTGTGTGTATGAGTGTGTGTGTGTTCGTGCATGCGTTTAAGTTTGAATTGCAGCCTCCTATGTATAGCATGCGAAAATACTCACAAACTCCTGCTCCTGTCTTGTGCTTGTTCACCCTGTGCAATCTGACATCAGACCTGTGCAAGAGGATAAGATGCATTGTGATTATGCAGTAAATGAATCAAACAACTACAACAAGCCCTGAAGAAAACAAACCGCACAGTTCCTTGACTGATGTTTTTTTCAGTGTAGAAAATTGATTGAACAGCTTGGAGAGCAGTGCAGCAACATTTTCAAAGTAAGAGTCTGGATGTGTGAAAGAATTATTTCACGCAGATTTCTCTATAGAAGAGACGTAAAAGAGGTTTTCCCACACATTTCATTCATGCCCAAAATGTTTAAAATAATAATCCATTTAGTTTACACAATTAAAGTGACTTATCACTGAACAAGATGAACAAATCTCAAGTTGAATATAAGTTCAAGTTCGATATTTGAGTAAAAGTTTTGACAGAAGGTGCTTTAAAACGAACCTGGTCTATTTTTTTGTCAAGAAACAGACAAAAGAAAGGCTTGGACAGACTTTTCATGTCTTAAAGACTGGGGGTAACCCTACCTGTCTGCAGCCAAGGACACTCACTTTAAATCCTCCTGGTGAGGTCTGAGATTCTGTTAAACACGCGCATCCCAATTTGCACCCGAAGCTTAACCTTACAGAGCCTGGACTTAAATGACTTTCTAGAGAAAGCCTCTGTCCTTGCCTGCTTCATCAGGGGTTCTTTAAGGCCATCTTTTGGATCAAGGCACTGTTTCAGACTTTGCTTTCCTTCTAACATGATGTCTTGAGTTCTTCAGGGTTCAGGCAGTATATTAGTCAGTATAGTCTAGTCTGTAGTCTGTGGGTCAGTGGGGAAGGTGTGATAATGAAATGCAGGAGATGTGCAGGGATGAAAGCAGAGAGGAGGCATTCCATATGAAGAGATGGCGACAAGACTTTTTTGACGTATGATTGTCAATCAGTCATGACTTATCACATACTTCTTGCAAATTATGTACTTGTGTCATAATGGCTAACATACATTATGAGAGAAACATACACCTCACCTCGTGTGTTCAGTTTATTTTTGTGCAATTATGTTATTGGGGAGCAAATTACCAGGTTTGTAGATGAGAAATCACTGTATGTAAGTAGCAGCTGATGAGGCTATCTTGTAGGCTTGGACAACTAGGCATTCAGTAGTGTGTGTGTCTGTGTGTGTGTGAAATTTTTCTCACCTACTTAAAATTAAGATGCCACTTTCACCCACAAAAACCATGGCTCATCTAACACTGAAAAAAGCACCCTAACCTGTTTCACCTTCCATATGTTTACTGGAAGTCTGAAGAGCATGACCTGGTCATTTGCGTGCTTATTACCAAGAGTGCAGAGAAGGGTTGGGGGTTAAATGCAATCAGGTTTGTAATTGGTTAAAGCATGGTCCTACGTCAGGAGGGTGAAGCTGACTGTGTTCTGACCGTGCCACAGTTTGCTGTCAGGGAGGGTACAGCAGGGTGGCAGGTGGAGAAGCTGGTGATAACATGGTGTCGACATTTTGCTAGTTTGTGTGTTTTGGCCAACAGTTTTATGCTTGTTTGCTGGCTGTTACATAACAGAGCATCCATGTTATGTTCTGGTTTGCATGAAATGCTCTGCAGTTATTACAAGAAGTCATTTAGGTGTTTTAGTCCGGTGCATTGATTGTTTTTTTTCACTTCCTGTGCAATCGTCCAGCCTTCACTAACAAATGTAGCTCTTTAGCTCACATGGAAAAGAATGAGCAAGCTTTAATGTTTTAATCATTTCTGTAATTCACAAAAAAATGTCACCAGTTAAATTGGCCACCTAAAGACTGTGTGGAGCATGTGATGAGCACCTTTTTTGAAGTTTGAAACTTCACAGACTAAGTTGGACTACAACTACAAGTTCAAGCAGTGATCGAGCGCTTTTCCTTTACCCATATGGCTATATCAGTACTTTGACTTCAGGATGTATTAGCCATATTATCTCTGGGAGTGAACTAGTGTTGATTGAAAGGTCAAAGATTAATTTGCAAACTTTTAAAATAGGCTGCTAACTGTGTGTTGACTACTACTTATACTGACATGCTGATGAAAACTGACATTTCTTTAGCGGACTACATATATAAAGGGTATTAGTTGTTGTGATATATATTGGCAAATGGTGTGAATGCCTGCAGATGTAACATAAGACATAAAGATGTGTGCTCCGTGGGTGCATATGTGCTTGTTAATGTCTACTCCTGGACGTCCGGTTGCATTACCACTCCTATGTCCTGTTCTGGTCTGAAGTGCTGCCATCTTTTTTTTTTCTTTTTTTTTTTCTTCTTCCAAAACAGCTCTCAGTGTTGTGACTGCCATGAGGCTCTGAAAGACGTCACAAGTCCCAGGGGAGACTTTGTCTATGGTCTGTGATCAGACATACCCATCCAGCCATCCCATCCTCACCGCCCTCAACACAACCATCCGCCACCTCTCTTGGCAAGGAGAGTGTTATTCCAGGAAGTTGACAGTAGCCCCTACCTTCATAGAGAGGGATGTTGAAGCTCAGTGCTGGGGAGGGGAAAGTGTTGGTTGAGGTGGCAGTTGGAAGGGGGTGAAGAAGGTCGGAGGGGTCGGTTGAATAAAAGGCCGAGGGAGGTGGGCGGGATGCTCCTTCACTGGGGTGAATGAGTTCACGACGAGCGGATGGTCAGTGAGAGATCCACCGAGTTACCCCTCGGTCACCCATGATGTGTTCCAGGCTTACACACTGACCAATAGACATACATGCCTGTGTTCAAACAGTGAGATACGTAAATACATGCACAGTGCTGGGTAAGCAGGTGGGTGTGAGGACTGGCGTTGTGCCCGGGTTTTTCGTCTTCTAGATTGTGTTTGCATGTGAAATGGGTGCCAGCGCTTCTTCCAAAATTCATAAAGGAAACCTATGAACAACAGATCTGTGTAGTTAATCATTTAGCCAGCCTCACAAAGAACAGCTTGTAAAAATGGTCGGTCGTGGCTGGGATCGTTACAACAGGAACCCTTTCTTGGTGTGACCTAAATGCCATCTGCATCCTGTATAGATCAGTTTGGCTCAGGGATAATTCTCCTCTCCAATCCGCCTACTTGTCTTTTGATGTCTGCAGCTCCTGGTGTGTTGTAGCGAGGATGCCTTGTTGTAATTCACAGCACTGTGTCTCAGTAAGACTTTGTACCCTGTGAGCATCATTATTCCTCAAGTTCACAAGGCTTTCCTGGCCGCTGGTTTTAAAAACAAGAGAGGAACATAATCTTTTTGAAATTTCTGCTTTGTCACGAAGAAAGCTCTGTTTTTGCCTTGGGGATGTCTCGTGCAAACGCAGACATTTGACGAAGTTCTGAACATTTCAAAGGGGTTTTGAAGAATTAATTAAAGCGGGAAAACAAACTTACTGATTAGTACTTTTTTTATGTAGACCATTGCTGCTTTTCATGTTGAAGTGGAACCGCAAGTGTGTGTACTATTGAAGTATTAGGAGTAAAGATATAGCAGGGCAGGCGAGGTTGACTGCTTTTGGAGTCGGGCTAATGGGGGTTTGTAACCGGGGCCACCTCTCTTAGAGGGAGAGAGAAACGGGGTGAGACAAGAGCGGGGGGGAGGGGGGCAGAAAAAGTGGTTGTTGTATGATCAAAGGCTCAGTGAATTGTGTCACAGACAGACGGAGAAGAATGGCGTAGGATGGTGTGACTTGCATTTTGATTTCCTTTGAGAGCCGGTGGGAGTCGGTGGGGGAGAGTTTTTAGAAGTAGCTCCCTGTTTTGATCCCATTACTAACTGTTATCAGGTCACTTGTTCCTGGAGGAGACAACTGAAAGGGACATTTCTCTCAGCTATACCGAATCCTTTGCCAAAACGTAGTTTTAGTACTAAGATGGTCTCACATTAAAACGCACGCATCCCGTGTGAGCAAGAACCTTCTCTACAGGTGGTTTTGCAGGAAGGGGTGGGGGTTGGCAGGGGGTGTGGTCAGCTTGAGTGACAGGTGGAGTTCAAATCCCCGCCAGGATTTCATTGAGAGTGTGGCCTCTGTAACGGGATAGTCATGTGAAAGGCTGCCTCCCCCAGGGGCAGGACAGGCAGGGCAGAACAAGAGCTGCCCCCTTGTGGCATTTCAGGGGTGCCAAATGCCCTTCACCCAAAACCCTGGGTACAAAGCAGAGCGAAGTCGAGCAAAGTGGAGCAATGGGGTGTTTCCAGTGTGCTGAGCTTGTGTGATTTGGGGCCTAGCAGGGAAAGCTAGCATTGGAATACAAGAGGGGACAGTCATTTTGTGTGTATGTGTGTGTGTGTGTGTGTGTGAAGGCATGTTTGCCTATGTGCTTGTTACTCCTTTGTGTGCACGGCCAGTAGCTGTGACCCACTTCACCAGAGCACCGTCTCTCATCCAAATCAAGCTCCTTTTTCGTTTTGCTCCCCATCCCCACATCCATCAACGCCTACGTCAACATCTGACAAAAAAGAAAAATCCCTGTGGTGGAGATAATGGTGCAATGGCCAGCCTCTAAAATAACAACATGGTCCACAACAACAACACTGCCCCATTTGGAGTGCAAGAGCCCCCGCACAATGGCCCAGTGTTCAGGACCCAGGGGCGCAGGCGAGCCTCCCCGCTGCCATCCAAGCTGTTAGACAAGCAGGAGAGAGAGGTCATAATCACACAGTATGCATAGCTCCACTTCCCGGTCCTCCTTCTGCATTGACTGAGACACAAACACAGACTGAGCCTCTCTTTAGATCCCCTCCTACACTGACTCTCTCTGCTTCCTCCCTTACAGCCTGCTCGGGGGGGTGTCGCATAAAATAAAATGCAAAATGTTACCTCAATTGACTGGGATGTGCAATACGCCTTGGAGAATTGTTACAGTTTTAGAGTGATGATTTGTGGGAGGTGCAAATGAGGATATGCAGGTTGAATGGAAACCTGACTAAGTTGCACTCTTTTTTTTTTTTTTTATCTTTGTCTTTCCCTTCAATTTTGGCTTCCTCCAAAGGCTGAGAGGGAGAGCACGCTCTGAAATTATCATACCAAATGTGTATGTAATGTATACCTGTGCAGCCTCCCTCCTCCTACCAGCCCCAGGCTAATATCTATCTTCCAAACAGTCATCCAGGGCATGGCGGCTCTCTGCTTACCTGTGTTTACAAGAGAAGAAAACAGCTTTGAGAACATGTGCAGTGAGGCCATGCAATGCAGGCAGACAAGGTGTCTGCATCCCATGGATTCGCTGAAAAGGTGTTTTGAGTCAGTGTAGCCTTGAACATGACGACCTTCTCTTTACTCTGAGAAAATGGTCCATTTTGTTCAGAAGGACGAAGGTTGTGGTTGAAAATTGGTGTTTAATCTCTCACATTTCGTGTTTGAGGAGGTTTGAGGAGGAGGATTCAAGGATGAACGTTCTTTGCTCGAAACGTGCAATTCGGTGTATGTAGACACTGTGTGATGCAAGTCTCTTCTGTATCAAATGTCCTTCCTTAAAAGCTTGTGATTTCTCCAATTCAGCATCTACTGTTCGTGCCTGTCTCTCCACTATTAAAACTGATGCCAGTCTCTTCATCATATTTCATCCCCAAAGCAGAAAGAAAAGATGCTGCACCGTTGAGCTCCATAACGGCACACGTTGTCCACATTCCTTCCCTATGACTCTTCAATAGTTTACCAGATTTGCATTTGACCCCCTTTATTCTGAGCTAAGTCCTCCCCAAAAAATCTTTAGGTCAGGGGCTTGACCCCTCTGCCTTGTGGCACTGAAGTGATGAGGCGCCTTCCCTTCAATTGGCCTGCTGCACGACTAACCTGCTCCCAATGTGATGAAGTGGGGTTCAAAGGTCAGGGGACACCAGCGAGCGAAGGGTATCTCGGGTCATCAGCAGTGGCCCAGGGGCTGAGTGGCTGAGCGCTCGGCGCCACAGTGCTGGCTGATTGGGGTGCTGTGGTCATTGGGTTAATAGGATAAGTGGCCTGCAGGTCAGTTTGGCCCAGTTTTAATGCTAACACAGGAGCTTGTCTTTACACTGTTTCCAGGGTGTGGAATGGATACACCATTGTGGGACTCCACTTGGTTACAGTTATTATTATTATTATTATTATTATTATTATTATTATTTCATCTGAGTGAATGATTGACAGCTGTAGTTGTCTGCAACTTTCATTTCCTTTTATTTATTTATTTTTGGTTTGTGTCTTTTTTTTATGCACCGTTCAGTTCAAGTGATGGCCTGCTGTGATTGTTGGCGTAATCTGTTGACTTCCTTCATGATACAAATGCCTCTTGGGGATGTGTACTATCACATACACAAGACTGATGATTAGATAACAGTCGCTTCATGTGAAAATGTGGAATACAGATTTGTGTTTTTTTTTAAATTTTCTTTAATTTCCATTCTGTGACAGCATGACTCACTGCTCAAAGCCTTCTTCGGCATCTTCTGACAGTCAAGATAATTCAAGTAAAGCATTGAGATAAATGCCTTAAGATAAATGCTTCTGTTGCTTTGCACCTCTTTCTTTTTTTCTGAGCCCAGCGAGTGACTCAGTGCATGTGACGTCCGCCATCCTTTAGCGTTAATCGTCTCTAAAGATGTCGTCTAGGCGCTTGCTTTGGAGAGATTGTTGGCACAGGGAACTGGGCCAATTTAGTGGCCTTAATTGTAACGAGAGGACATCTCAAGATAGTCTGATGGACACTGCTCAGACTGTGTACGTGCGTTGATGTCAGCATCCACTTTTTAATTTAATAAGAGATAGATAAATCATTGTGCCCGTACGCACAAACACAACTGAGATGACAGTGGCATTAATCATTTGCAGCAGTAAGAGTGCAAAGTAGAAATTCTGTGAAAATCTGCCTCATAAGCAAATCCATGAAAGCACTTAAATTCCTGTTTTGCTTATCTGCTGCTATTCTTTGAGAGGTCTGGAAGAATGCTGGACTGTATGTTTGGATCCGGCGCGATTTTGCCGCACACAGCGAAAACTTCAGAGACGTCTAATGCTCTTAAGCTCTTATGTTTCATTATAGAAAACAGGTGACAAGTGGACTGTAAATCGTCGTCACCACTGGATTATTGTGGTGAAGTTCCCCCTCTCCCCAGCTTGATGCGTGGTGTGCGATGGCTTTTCATGTTTTCTTAGCATTTTGTGTCTTCAGTTCCTAATCCAAATGTTTAAATGTGACTTGCTTGACACATCTTTTCAAAACTTTCAACTAGTTTTTGATGTTCAGTGTTCAAATCCTTACACCGATGGGTAACCTTTTGCGATTAAAAGCAATTTAGTTATAGATTTATAAATAATATAAATACTTATGTATCCCCTTTATCTTTTTGCAGATGCATCCTTTGGGACTATGTAATAATAATGATGAAGAGGACCTATATGAGTATGGCTGGGTCGGAGTGGTGAAGCTGGAGCAACCAGAGCTGGACCCCAGTTGTCTCACTGTGCTGGGAAAGGTAAAGAACTTTATTTATTCTTTCGAGTTTCTGTCCGGTACCGATGCAAGATGTCTACATTAGTTGCGCAGGTCGTTTTACAATTCATGTGCACAGTACAGATAGAGCAGCTCAAATGGTTTACAAGAGGTCAGTGAAGAGCTTGCACTGCACTCTAACTGCACGCAAGACATTAGGGTGCTTCTATAGGTGAGTTGAGTCATTTGAAAACTGTCTGGCAATATTCAGTTTCTTTTTTTCAGGACGCAGAGCTTTGCAGCTGCCGTCTGCCAATTTTCATATCCTGGGACATGAATACACGGAGAGAATAATAAATAGATTGCTATTTGCCTAGAAACAACACACATCTTTGTCTGTCAAAATAGATAGTGATGCTATCAGGTGAATTGAATATTTGGGCGTGATCAACGAGCAGAAGTGTGCAGACAGTGTGGTGTGTGTTTATACAGACCGTCTCCTTTGCTGCACTCCCGTTAAAAACACTTCTTTCCCTTGTACTTAATTAAACCCTTTAAAATTTTATCTTTGATCTTTTGTAGTCACACAGACAATTCACGGAAGGATGATTTTGTCCCCATGCTCCCTCCCTTCTCCAGACCCCTCTGGAGTCTCTGAGTGGTATTTTATCATGCCTTAATTAAGTGTTCCTCTTAATGGAATGTACCAACATTCCCCCAGAGGATGGGGTGGAGGGGGGCATCTATAGTCTCATTTATCCTGTGCATGCCCGGTGACAGAAAGAGAGCAAGCCATTCATAATTTAAGGAGCCCTTGTGCCGTATAGTCATGCTAATGGTGCACTTTCTGTGGTGATGGCTGCTGTTACCTAGCTGGTGCATACTTATCCTGGGCCCGGAAAACTGACCTAATGTTCAGCACTCAGTCTGCTCTTCGACTGTAACTGAGAATATATAAATGCTACTGGCGGCTTCACTTATGAGTAAACGTTCTTCAGTGAGGGGATTTTTCCATGTTTGAGTTTGTAGTTAACACTTCCAGAGGAAAACCAACAAAACTGTAACTGGTTCAACTTGTTGTTTACCACCTACAGCCCGCATGACAGTAAGACAGTTTGAGAGAGGAGAAGAAGAAGAAGGAATACTCGGAGCGTTAGAGCACATGCGGCTAAAATAAAGTTGTCTAAAGTTTGGAGTCAGTGTAGTTAGCACTGATTGGGGCATATGCCTTTTGATATGACGTTAAGCCAGGAATGCAGATTGAGAAGCAGGTTCTCAGTTCTGTTTACTTGTTTGTCACAAAGAAAGATTAGAGAGATGGGATGGACGCCTGACATGACAGAGGGATGGAACGACTACATAACATGTGCCTTAGCCAACCGAGCCACCAGGACACCAGAGTACCAGAAACCCACACCTTCCATTTATTGAAACTAGTCAAAGCACAGTGCTAATGAGCTGGCCATTTCTCTAAATTCTTGGTTTGATGTTTTGCTAAGGGGTATTGTCGTGCGGATGGCAAGATCCTTCGCTGGTGACCTTTTGGCCTCTAGCCAGCCTCCCTAACCTCTAGACTACTCTGTTTCCTCTGTTTTTATTCACCCAGGACTATAATTAGAGAAGGGAAAGCCCATTGTTGCATCTTGACAGGCCCTCACCCGGGGCCCGAACACAGCTGGGTGCTTCGCATTGGCACCTCCGCTTTTGCCAGTCCAGACAGTGCAGTGTTTACCCCCTGCCAGTCTGCTTACTCTAGCCAGCCAACCAGCCAGGCCATCATGCCCAGCCCCAGTCTGGATACTATGCCCACTCTTACACACTCACCCCGCCTGGTCTGGCCTCATGCTCGGCGGCGGCGGCGGACCCCCACCCACCCCCAGCCCTACCCAACTGGCCCCTGACTGAACCCAAAAGCCCACTCCACTTTTCTGTCACTTTGCCACCAACAGTGTTGGGGTCCTTGTCTGGTGATTTTAGATTCCATTTAATCACAGAATGCCTATGAATGCATAAAACGTAACAGTAGGAGAGAAAATGCTCTTTGCACCAAATCATGTCTAAATATAAAGTGTCTGGGAACACAAGGCCCCGGCTGTGCTTAGGAGCTGGTCACCATGGAGCAATGGGCATACTCTCGTCCATTAAGACGTGGTTGAATATAAGGAAGGGGCATTTAAGTTCAAGTCCTAACTGACTGGTTCATATGGCCATCCAGATAGTTCTTAGAGCAAAACATGAATGAGCGAGCTTTTCTGGGCGAAAGGGTCTCAAAAGCTCTCACTGTCCCAAGAACTAGACATACAACAGTAGGCCCTGCAGCTCTTTTTGCAGTTTTACACAATGTGTTCCTTTTATTATTTCAGTAATATATCAGTATGAGACTGTAAATTATCCAGCTTAGTTATTAGCTTAGATCTCAGACTGTTCTGTTGCAAAGATATGCTTTGAAATCAGTATATATTAGCAGGAGAGGAAGAGGAGGAAAAGCAGGCGGTCATGCCGGCCTCTGAAGTCCACGTGCAAACCTCACCAAAGTGCTGGTGTGTCATGTATATATATGTACACAGTTTTTTCCTGCACTTCCTGTCTGGTTCCTGTGAGAGCTACAGGAGTGTTGAACCCTTGACTTCTGTGTGCCACAGCAGTAGCCCCTCCCCCAGCAACAGGAAAACCATGTACAAATTGGTTCCTACTGTACTGTAGCTAGCTGTATCTCTTTATATACAGTGAGTCGTCAGGTTGCTGCTTTCTTTGAGGTGTTTGTAAATGTTGTAAATCAAGCTTGCACCTCTGTACATGTATCCGTTCTCAAGTCAAACTATTTATTGCAGTCAATAACATATTTGCGGTTGCCATTTCCTCCCTGCTGCCTGACTTATTCTAAACTGGTCCCCCCTTCCTCTCTACACTGTCTTTCACACACATACATTGCAATTTTTGGCAGCGCCTCTGGAACATGAAATCATGCCACTAGCTCATTGGTGGCTCTGACTGATCGGGCTCTTTGTCACTGTGCCAGTGAGATATCTCTTCTTTCAAGTACCGCAGTGTCAGTCCAGTGGCCTCACGGGGCCTTAGCATGCCGTCTTTTCCCCTTTGATCGTCGTCAGGCTCTCATGACATCAGCCCCTAACCCAGGCAACTGGGGGAGGAAAGGCAGAGAAGTGGAGTGGTGGTGGTGGCGGCGGTGAGAGAGAGGAGTGGGAGTTGGTGGACAGAGGGAAGGGAAAGAGGCTGGGGGTTTGGCTTCTCAAGGAGATGACGATGGTGAATGTGTCTGGTTTGGTAAGTGGGTGGCTGGGATTTGTGTCTCGCTTGGTACAACTTTTTTCTTTCTTTTTCTTTTTTGCATGCACACAAGCAGAAATATGCGACCCATCCTCCCACACAGCCCTGCAGCTTGTGTAAAGCAAGTCTCTTGGCTGGCATAGCATGTAAAACTCCCTGGTATGTGCTTGTTGTGTGTGGCCTGGCGCTGCCCTTGACCAGCTCGTCTCTGAACCACGATCAGTTCCACCTTAAACACTAGCCAAAGACAACATTTCATCGCAGCGGAGCGCAACTGGCCCGAGACCGGCCTCTACAAAGCACTTAAAAATAACTAGAGCAACAAGAAAAGTATCAAGATCTTTATTGACATATCCTCCCAGAAATAAAGCTAGCTGCTTTAAAGTTGTTGCCAGAGGCACACAACCATAAAAAGTGTATCCTGTGTGGGAAGCTCTGTCTTTGACACACATACAAACACAATCCTAAAACCACAGTTGCCATGGAACAATGTGAGGGGGCAGAGGAGTGTGTCTTTTTCTACCATGGCCCTCAAGTTGGCACTATGGGACAGCAGGCCAGAGCAAACAGCTGCTGCGTCTTAGTGCTAAGTGGCTTTTGGTCTCTAACCGTGTCTGGCATCTCAGCCAGAGCTACAGAGAGGGTGTAGTGTGTGTATGTGTGTGTGTGTGAAAGAGGGAGAGAGAGGAATGACAGGGATATAGAAAGTACACAAGGGCTACAAGGACTGTGTGTGTCTGAAGAAGAGAGAGACCTGCATTAAAAGAAAGAAATGGCAACAAACAGATGAGTGTGATATTGCGGGCGACTGGCTCCAAGCCTGCGGCCAGGTTAGCTGTCCTACACACTCAGGTGTGTGCTAGAGGTCGTCCCGAGGCCATGGCAATGCCAGTTGGGTGTCAAGCCACAGGGCTTGTTGTAAAGCAGCTTCAATGCTGGATTGAACTGGCTGCATTTTGGCCTTGTTCTCAGACCACTTCTAATACAGCATGTTGGCCATCCAGATAGGAATATTGTCTGATCAGTGGGTGTATTTGTTGATGTGTGTGTGTACGTTTATATGTGTGCACATTAGCTCACACAACATTTATCAGTCTGATGATAAGAAGAACTAGAAGGCTCAGAGATCAGCTTGGGTTTTGATGCATGACTCACCATGTCTGTCTTATCACTCTCTTCGCACTTCCTTTCTCATGCTTTTTCCTCTCTCTGCAAAGACCATAGTGAAGCAGAGAGCCTCGATAACCGAAAGAAAGAAAATTGCTGCAGTTTTACGCTCCGCCATCTCCAGAATGTTTTGTTAAATTGCAGAAAAGGCACAATAGTGATTGATTGACAATGGCAGGTTTTTGTTCGATACACATGAAGCTCGAGGTTTTAAAAGAATTTTTTCTTTGCAGAGCCATGAAGATGTAGCGTATTGATAAGACGATTTTCCCCCACCGATGCTTGCACTAAAAGGATCAGGCTTACTTCCTTTCACTTGAGTGTGGCAAATTGAAAGTCAATTTTGGGTTGTTTAAATCAAGGCAGCCAACACTGGCAGCTCTAGCTTGAAGTATAATGGAGGCTAATGTTGCAGTAATTTCATAAAATTCTCTGCCATGTCAGATTCGGAAAGTTTAAGCAGTTTTCGCTGAACTTTTCCATTTCTCGAGAAATGTGCCTTTCTGCAAGTGTTCTTTAATTTAGCTTTTCAAAATTAGTATTTTCCAAATTGTTTTTTTTTTTTTTAACACAAAACACTCAGTAAAGTACCAAATATCAGTTGCATTCATACCTTTTTTATGCCACATTAAGTTACAGAACTGAAGCAAACCGGAGCAATGAGCAGCCTAGCTACCCATCCAGTGTGACAAAATGCACAAGCTAACTCTTTAGCTTCCTCTCCACCTGCCCCTTGCCCCAAACACCCTGAACAAACACTTTCAAACGCCGCAGCGTGGAGGGAGGGATAGAAAGAGAGATTGAAAAAGAGAGGAGGAGCAGCAGCGGGGAGAGAAGAGGGGGGAAAAAAGGGAGAAAAAAGCTTGTGAAGCACGGAGCACTCAGGGGCCTGCCTCTTGGGCTCTCCTTTCATGTTTGTGTACGCCTCAACTTGCTGATATTATCTTGGCCGCTCTTCCTGGCGGGGTGTCGGGAGAGGATTCCACTGTGACCAGGCAGGCAGGGGCCTCTCTCTCTCTCTCTCTCTCTCTCTCTCTCTCTCTCTCTCTCTCTGTTTCTTTATATCTCTCTCCCTCACTCAACCCCCCCCCCTCTCTCTCTGTCTGTTGGAACCCTCACCCACCTTCCTACTTCAACACCCCCCCACCCCATCTTAAAGTCCCTCTCCTAAATCACCGCTTCACCACGTTTCATGGCGCTTGGAGGCGCCCGGGATCCCACTGCGCTCGTTTCCATGGTCACTGGGAAGCTCCTTGTGTCATGTGGCTCAAAGTGAGCCGTCCCTGGGCCGAATTACCCAGCTTTCAATGGGAGGCCAAATGACCATTATTAGACTTCACAGCTCGGGCCCCTATTTAAAGAGAGAAGAAAGGAGCCCTGGGGACTTAAGATGAGAGAGATGGAAGGAGAGAGAAAGGGTGACAGAAGAAAATAGAGAAAGAGGGAGAAGAAGAGAGGAGGGGAAATAAGAGGAAAGAGAAGAAAGTGCACTTAGCCCCGCTGCAGAGTTGTTCCTTTCTATTTTCCCCACCCTTGCATTGATTTTTGTTCTTAATCACAATTGGTATTTGTAAGTCAGACGCCAGCCACAAGTAAAGCTCTCCTGTCTGTCAAACAGCACCCGGAGAAGACAGGGCGGCGCTGGATCAAAAGATGTGCAGTGGAAAAAGTAAATCTTAGAAAAGATAGGACCAGACATCCACCCACGTCAACCAAAGCCCTGTCTTTTCTCTCTTCATCTCTGTCTAAGCCTGTTGCTTTGCAGGGGAATGTGCTTGTGTGCGTGAGAATCCTCATGTCCTGCGCCCCGCTGTGTATGTCAGGGCCATGTTGTCTTTAAGGCTCGGGCCCACAGCCTGGCACGGAAGCTGGAAACCGAAGCCCCCTAGTCCCCAAACAGCTAATCTGATGCCTCTTCCCACTACAGTTGATTCCTCTATTGGAGGGTTAGCAGGAGTGAAAATGTCATACTTCTCCTGTGGTTTAAACTTTCTTTTATGCTGTGCCAGGGAGGCAAGGTTTAGCCCAGCACAAGGAGGTGCAGGAGAAGCGGTGTGAGTAGGTGTTTGTGTATTAGGGCGACATCGGAGCAGTGAAGTAATGGAAGAAAAACATGGAGATGGAGAGGGGAGAAGAATAGCAATGCACCTGGCTTTAAGAGACATTAGCGTCAATTACTGGCGACCAATAAAACAATAAGTTTAGACCAAGTTTGAGACATCTGGATGGCAGTTGTACATGTTTAAACTCCAACTTTTTTACAATGTTTATATCTTTGCATTAGTGAAATGAAGGGGAGTAAAAAATACAGTATTTTTTACAGAAAGGTAAACGTACAGCAACTCAAATCTGCCCTTAAGGATACGACTTTGTTGCCCTTGGGGACGATCTGGTAGTAGGTGTACTAGTGTTGACCAATCTGATGACTAAAACGCACTGTAACAGACAGATGACCTGCTAAGATAAGATAAAAACGAGGTGTTATATTGGAGTCGCAGTGGAATGAGGCAAACACACCTTAATATTACACCACCACGCTGCCATGCTTTGTTCAACTCCTATTTACAGCCACAGACATTTCCCGTTGTGATGTTATCTTTATTGGGTTGCAACAAAAGGAAAAGGTGCTTGTTCTGTTTGGTGAAGAGATGGACTCCATTTCAACGTTATTCACTCAGTTTTTACTTGTATACCTTTCAGGAGGCCTGCAGATAGAGGAATCAAGTCATTTTAAAAAGAGCAGAGATTAGAAGAACATCAGAAAATAATGATTTTGTCAAGTAATGGTGGGTTTTTGTGGATTTTATTTCTTTAGCATTCATTGTTTCTTCGATTTTTACCCATTAAAGTCAGTTTACATGTATTTGGGGAGTAGTACGATGGATATGAGAAGTTATATAAAGCACTTGCCATCTATATATTTCAACTTTGACAGTGATGGATTTCATCAAAGAAG
This sequence comes from Nibea albiflora, assembly GCA_014281875.1. Taxonomy (NCBI): domain Eukaryota; kingdom Metazoa; phylum Chordata; class Actinopteri; family Sciaenidae; genus Nibea; species Nibea albiflora. The sequence goes on from CM024801.1 coordinate 14,315,276, forward strand.
CGACTCTGCTTTCTTTTGCATTTTCATCTGCTGAAATGAAACAAACACGCAGTTTAAGTCACTCTCCTTTACCGGCCCGCTGCTACGCAGAGAGAGACAAGAGGTAAGAGTAAGAAAGGAGGCAAAATGGTGGTTATAGGGCCGAGTCCCGACCTGCTCTGCCTTGTTTGCCCAGGGAAAGAAGTCAGCAGGCAACAGCAACGCCGCTCTACCAGCAGCAGGGATAGAGCATTACAAGAGAGAGAAGCAACAACAGCAACTTCTCTTTCATGCAAGCAGGGACATGGTCTCCCAAAGAAGCTTCAAGGCAGGGAGAGATTAGAGAAAAACCGTATAACTGCAGAAGAATTAAGGGAAGAGAGCAGTGGCCTGAAATCACTACATATGGATTACAGTGCATGTTCACACCATAGCATCCAAGGTAAAGGGGGATCAAATATTGCTGTGTGGCCGTTTTGTAGCAGAGTCAGACCCAGAAATGACAGTTAACCCTTAAATAGTCAACTTCAACAACTGTTGAAGTTTCTGAACATCTAAGCATGCAAATGATTCAGTCTACCATGTCAGCTGTGGCAGGTGCACCTGTATGTTTGAACCTTGTGACGGGTCGGCCGGCTACACAAGCTGTTTGATTTCATTCATGCGTCACACCTGAAGCATATTTTTACACTTTTAATATCACTTAAACCCATCTTACCCACTGTTTTTAATATTCAAGACTGTTAGCAGAGCTGTCTGCATCCTCGAAAGCTGTAGAAAAACACTTTAACATTTGATCTATTATGTGCCAGGAGACTTTGAGCAGGGAAGCATAAATCTTCACCTGTCTTCGCTTGCTCTCAACTTTATCGTGTTCCCTGCCTTTGTCTGACAGCTCCCATCTTATGAAAAATATGGTAATTAAGAATTTTCAATACTGGCAAATGTTTTTCCACCTTTGAGAGCTGAGAGGCCAAAAAAAAAAAAAAAAAAAAAAATCTAATATAAAAATTTCATATGACTCTTCTTATCAGAAGTTATCTCCTGCCTCCACATATCGAAATCAGACATGCATTCGTTCATGTTGTTAAAATATTCACAGATAACATCAAGGGTCTTTTTGACTGACAGTAAGACTCATCACTGCAGATAATCGAATTAATTAACATTATGTTTTGCTCACAACTTTTCCATGAATAAACGGCAGGTATTGTTATCACTGATCATGTCTAGCTCAGACTTTTCATCACTTTTATCCACACAGCTCCTGTTTAGACACTCTGAGGAGAAGAAGCACTTAAAAAGTAGTATTCTTGTCCCTAGCCGGAAAGCTTGTTTATTTTCCTGTGAATCACAAAGGGCCAGAGCCCAAAACCGGTAAGAAAACAACATGGGAGGGACGGAGAGGAAAAGTGGAGGAAATTTAATTAGTGGTTGTCCATTCCTCCGGCTCCAGCGTTTGGTCTCGGCAGGGCAGAGCAGTAGGCAATGCAGCGGGAGGAGAAGACTAAAAGGCTTCTTGATAAGCGGCGGTCTAAGTCAACGCATCTGTTTGCCTGACGCCACAAGACATCAGACCACGGAGAGAGACAGGAAATGCTGCCTGCGGTGCACAACAAGCAAGACAAACATGTATATTTAGAAAGAAAGTTTGAGCCCGGTGCACGACTCTCACCCATCATTTATTATTTAGCATTATCTTCACAACACAAAAACTAATGTCCTTTTATCACCAAAGTACATCTGCTGGGAAAAGTAAAAGGATCTTGAAACTCAGATATTAATGAAAGTTCTAGTTTCCTCAGAAATCCCTCTTCATGGCCACATTATACGTATTTAAATGTTTCAGAGCAAGTTAGTTTTATAGTGAGTTATCTTGCCTTGTATCTCAGAGTATGGGTCACTGTCTGTAGGGTCAGTCTGTACTTTTTGAAATAGGTTTAAGTAACTGAATAAAATCATTTATTTTACTTTTTTAGACGCTAGAAGAATTAAAAAATCACAGGTAGTCTAATCTATAGACCTAAACTGCACTAGGCATCCATTTTTACTGTTTTGTCGCCACTCAAACAACAGAAGTGCAAGTGTTTTATTAAGCAAAGGATAGCCGGTTTAGCAGCAGTAACAGTGTATGCACATTCATGGTATAGGACAGTTCCATCCATGAGACAGGTGACATTGTCTTATCTTAAACATGACTTCTACTTCGAGAAACGGGGGCACCTAAAATATCTCCTCCGACTCCACAACTCTTTACATGGACCATTTTGGTTGCCTGGTGAAGTAATGTCAAAACATTGTAGCTGTACTCATGCTAGAAGTAATCACAGTTCGTTAGTTATCACAAGCTCCTGTTTTTTCAAGGACCTCAACGAAGCAAAGTTTTTAGTTTTTAGTTAGGAAAAATTTCTGGACATTTCTAGATTCTTGCAGCACAATCCAGGATTTGGATTTAGGATAAAAGTCATGATGAAGGAGAGACTGTCTATATGGGTCTTATGGCGAAGGAGAGTGATCCCCGGTACACCTCACTCTCTCTCTCTCGACTCTTTAATTGTGTCGGCTCTTTGCCAAGTTCCACTGGCAGGCCCCCTCAGAGGTGCCCCTTCACTCACACACACACACACACACACACACACACACACACACACACACACACACACACACACACACACACACACACACACACACACACACACACACACACACTTTGATAGCACAATTCACTTGTATAATTCTGGTTATGCAATGGTGGGTGAATGGCCACCCCACATTGTGCGCTGAGGCGGAGAGAGAAATGGAGGGAGGGGGTAAAGAAGAGGGAAAGAACAATCAGAGAAGGAAAGATTAAGACAACAAATTTGTCAGAAGTAAATGAAAAGATTTAGAGATTTTTTTTATTTATTTTTTTAGCTTTTAAAGAGTCCTTGACTTGGAAGAGCTGGAGGATGGCAGATGCAGCAGTTACAAAACCTCAGGCTCCTTCTCTGATGTGATGTTTTTGTCCCCCAGAGAGCTCTGTTTTTCCTCCAAAGCTGATGTTACCACCTCGAAAGAGATAGAAGATGCCCTCTTGGTTATAAACATCCCTCTCTAAAGGAAATGGATTCAGGAGACCCAGATATGGGCTTCTTTTCTTTTTCTGTGTTTGCTCCACAACTCACTGTCTTACATTTGGGGATTTAAACCAGTGGAAAGAAGAGACTTCACCCATGGGAACTGATTTTCCCTCAGGGTTGGTGACACAGTGGGACAGATAGTCATTACATACTGTGTGTGTGCATGTGTGGTTGGGGGTGTGTGTGTGTGTGTGTGTGTGTGTGTGTGTGTGTATGCTGGCTGGTCATGTACATGATGTACAGCACAGAGGCAGGGTTGGGGATCAGTGTACCTGGGGCGGGCCTTCTCTTTGTCTGATAGTGAGGTCATTACATCCGCCCCAAATCTCTCTCTCTCTCTTTCTCTCTGTCTCTCTCTCTCTCTTTCTGTCTTTCTGGATGGGTGTACGTTTTACCCACAAGCCCCTCTGTTTCTCCATATTGAGACGAAACCTAAACCTGTGCCTTGTCTCAGTGCCTGAGAAATGAAGTCTGATTTCAAAATTCAAACTTGTCAAATGTCAAACAAGCAGCTGTACAAGGATGCTGCCTACATTTTAAGAAGTGGTAACATTTTGACGTCAATCTGGAGCCTTTGATCAAAGAATACACAAACAAGATTATGAATTCAACTTTTTTTTAAAAACGTTCAAGTCATGTTCAGAAACTTCAACTTATGTAGTAAGTAACAGAAGCCATTTGTGGCTGTGTATTCTTCTTTGTACGCTTATGTGCATACATGGAGTATGTGCTTCCTGGTTTAACATCTAGGCCTGTGGCTCAGATTTAATGCCTCATTTTCATTTATAACATGTTGCAAGGACAGTCGTTACTTCAGGGACACAGACTTAAGTATTCATTCAGGGCTGATCTATTTCTTTGTGATTGCAGGGAAGGAAAAAATAAATTGAAACATGATTGCCACAGGAGCAGCGGTGAACTGAATTGTAGAAATAAGAAAAAGAAATGTCTAATGTCTCTTTACACTGTGGGTCCAGAAATGATCAGAAAGTCTTGTTAGTTTGTTTGCCGTTCTTACTTCTTAGCAACTTCTGAGAATCACCTCATTGAACAAAGTTTGGCCATACTTGAAGACACTTGATAGCAGATCTGTGCTCACTTCCTGACATAACCTCTCATCTCCAGTTTGATATTAATGGCAGTCACTGAGCTCACTGAGAGCTTCAAGTGATTCTTTCCCCTGTGTGTTTATGTTAGATAAACTGTCTGTTTATATGAAGGTAGCCCAATTGAGAGCAGCCCCCTGTCCTCTGCCGGTGTGACACACAAGTGGATTTTTATGTGCTTCGTAAACATTTTTTTTTTTTTATGCTGTTCAGGGAAATGGTGCCATAGAAGTCCCAGGGCCCCTGTAAAAAGCTCCAGCCGGGGGCTCAACAGCATTCAAATGAATATTAAACAGGAATATTGGAGAGTTCAAAAGTTTGGGAGGGTGGAGGGAGAAAATGAACAATCACTAGCTTAAAACGAAAAAAACTGCTGGCTCAAAACCTTTAAAGATGAGTGGAAGGCGATTCAGGAAACAAAGTTATTGGCAGGATTAAGCTCAACCCGGTTGGTTTAGTTCACATCGCACCCTTGTGCATGGTTTCAGGGTGTTTTTTTTTTACATCTGCACGAACGGGAAAGTCCTTATTTTGCCATAGTCAGCAGACTTGGCGTGGCAAGAGTGTTGATTGCATGTCACGTGGCCAATTCAGTGACGTCAACTATCTGTAAACAGAATAAAATGTTATGACAGATTAACTGTCTGTCAGCGAGGTGTTAACATCAAACAGTAGGAGATCAGGAAGATGGTGAGTAATGTGCTCCGCGAACAGGAAATGACTAAATCCTGTTGTAATGCAAATGTCAAGATGATACGGATGACTTCACGTGCGAAAGTGCAGTATGTACAGGAGAATTAATGAGAAAGAAGCGCCCCAGACATAGTTTTCATTTCTTTCTCCGGGCTGCACACGCTCCCAATCAGATGAAGCATAGCCACGTTGAAAACTTTTGATTTTATTTTAGTTGAATGTAAATAATGTCTTGGCCCACATGACTGCTCTGAGAGGGAGCGAGGAAGGAGAGGAAAAAAAAAAAAGGGGGGGAGACCACATATAAGAAAATCCATGGGAGAAAAGTATGCCTTTATCTTTTAATAAACCGTAAAGCCAGGAGGCAACATGAAATTACAGCATAATAGCAGTGGAGAGTCTTCTGAAGACTTAATTGCCTTAATTATAGCGATGGAGAGAGAGAGGGAGAGAGAGGCATGAAGTGAAGGAGGAGGGAAGCAGAGGAGAAGAAAGTAGGAAAAGAAAGAGGGAGTGATGTGATAGAGGAACTGGTGTGTGAGCCAGATGTTTGCAGGTGTAATCCAGGTGTGTGGCTGCTTTGCATGTGAGCACATGATCTTCTGTTTCGCGTACATATTTATACGCGCATTTACACATTCGTGATCAGTACGTGCCGGTGTATTAATGTGAGAACCCTCAGTCCACGAATGATGAAGTGAACGCTGCGCTGAGAAAAGTCTCTTTCCAGACGGGTGAAAATTTCTCTTCCTCAGATCTTACAAGCTGGCAGGCTTACTTAGGGATACTAAACATAGCTTTCATTTTCCTCAGCGTCTAGACTGCGTTCTCAGTACTTTCTGCTGTGGTTTTTGTTCACTCTGAAGATTGTACCCTAATTCTCTTGCCTCCGAGCCAGCGGGAAGTTTGTTTAGCCAGCAGTATTGTGAAGTACCTGTGAAACCACCCCCCTTCCCGTATCATGCAGTTCAGGTTGAGAGTTTAGCTGATTTTTGAGCATGGGTGACTGATCAAACGGGGACCAGAGCTCATGTCTGAGCTTTGAAAAGAATATTAGCAGGAGGGTTTCCAAAGGAGACAATCCTTGCCTCTTTTCTATTTTATGTTGTATAAAGTTTCAAATCGGTTGCTGCTTGCCAAATCAGTGTTTGCGCTCTAATGGCTGAAAAGGGATCCGTGGCTATTCTTCATATTTTTGAAGGTGCATGACTAAGCAAGCACAACAGATCAACAGATGGCAACCACGGATTATGTTTCATCACAAATATATCACCAGCATTTTCTCTGGAGAATTTCAGGTTATTGATTACCTATCTTCTTCCCATTTGTCTCCAGTGGTAAGAGCTACTCAGATCCTTTTGATGAAGTATGTATGCAGAAATACTCACAGTAGACGCATTATCAGCAAATGTACTGACAGTATCAAACTTATTCTGCAGTAAAATGGCTGCAGTGAGTGATAGATTATTAGTTTAGTTGAGTAAAGAAGTACACTATTCCTCTCTGAAATGTAATGCAGTAGAAGTATAAGGGGAATAACATGTAAGACAACCTCAAAATTGTACTGTAAAACGACAATACTTGAGTAAATTTACTTTCCACCACTGGTTGTCTCCACTTTTTCCTAAAGATGGTCTCTTTTATTTAAAGCTGGAGTCCTTTTTAAACTGCTACTCCTCTCTGCACTTTGATGGCTGAAGAAGAAACGTCTGAGTTTTCTTGGTACCTTATCGCAGCATTTGTTCTTGAAATATTGGATTCCTAAAATGATAACACGTGCGTATGTGTCTGGATCTCCTCTTAAATCATGAATGAGACGATCAAAATGTCATCTTGCCCCGACTTCACCCTGACAAGTTTAATGAACAGACGCTCCTGAAATTCCTGTTTTATCTTGATGAAACTGGTACCTTTCCAGTGTGATCATCTCCTTCGAAAAGTTTCCTGCAGACGACTGAATGCTGTCTCGAATTGCTTGCACAATATCTCCTTACACAGGAGCTCTGCCACCTGCAACTCTATAGCCAGTTTCAGAGTCCGTGAAGTAAACAGCATTTCCTCACTCAAGTGTTTAGTTTGTAGGAACATGGCAAACTCTGCATAGGAAGAAAACAAATTATTACAACAGTAACAAAGTAAGCATTTATCCTTCCTTTGGTGTCCGAGGTTGTAGTTTTTTATGGGGTTGGGAAGGAGATGTGTCATGTTTTTTAAGAGAGCCTGTTTGCCTGTGGGTGCATTTTTGTTGTCGTCAGGCAAGTCCCTGCACTGCAGCGCAGGCCTGCCCGAGTGGAGATTCTTTAGGAGGGAGATCTCTTTCTTCTCAAAGCATCTTACCAAGAGCTATTAATTATTAACTCGGAGAGCTAACATCAAAGGAGCAGACTTGTGCTGAATTAAATGGAGGCTGGAGCCTGGCAGTGTGGAGCTGAGAGAAAACTGGGTGAGAGGGAAGAGCCGAGCCAGATTTCGCTCCGCTCGCTTTTGAACTTTCCAAGTACAAAAAGTGAAAGAAGAAAGAAAGGAGCGATGTTAGTTTATGTAAAGGAGGCAGGACGAAAGGGAAAGTTGGAAGCGCTTGTATTTCAAGCGTGTCAATGTTTTTAATGTTTCAGTGTTTGACAAGGCTTTTATGCACTGCTGGGAAAGATTGAATCAGTTTGCAGGGTTAATTAGTCTTTAATGAGCAATGAAAGCCAGATTCATAAACATCTTATCTGTGGATTAAACTACGGGCATATCTAACTGAGGCGAAGTAAAAAACATTCAGGGCCACAATGTCTGTCTGACTGAAACTGGTTTACACACTAAGCTGAATTCAGACTGTGATACATAGGCCACCTTTTATATTAAAGTTTGATTGGCTTTTCCTCCTGCTGCGATTTGTCTATGCAGCAGTAGTCCCACCAAGACCCAGGCTCGTCCCACGCATGTGTGCTAAAATCCAATATATTTAGTAGTACTATATTTAGTGTCATTATTGACTCTGTTATTGATTCTGGGGAATGCAAATACCTCCGATTCTCTTCTTGCCTTGGAGGAAAAAGAAGACTCACCGCCATGAGCACCATATCGAGCAGAGTGCTTGAATCCAAACTTACTTTAGCAACACATGCTACTATAGTTAGTCATTAACCTCTTTCTAAAGACTCATAGTGCACACAGGGAGTGGGGAAGATAATGCAACAACCCCACAGAAAATGAACTCTAATTATTTCTTATGGTGAAAGTTAATGTCATGGTTACAAAACTGGATCACATTACACCGGATGCCACTTTTTCATCAGCTATACAAGCGTTAGAGAAATCAGAACTTTGATATGAGGCTTAAAGCAGCAGGAAACAACTTGCGGAACCTCAGTGATATTTGATACATCAGTCTTACAGCGCTCTTCTTGCCAAACAAACAACCAAACAAATTTTGGACTGACACGTTAGAAAGTACTCTGTGCCACCATCATCAAAATGCCAAATGACTGAATAACGTGAAGAATACTCATGCTCATCCTTCCAGTAGAGTTCCCCGGACTTTTATCTAGCTTGCCAAGGAGGTGTGAAGCGGTTCTGGTGACTGCGGGTGAACCCACACCTCTGTAGAAAGTCCTAGCCCAACAAGCGTTTGCAAGAGGCGACCTGGTCAGTTGAGGCGAAAGATGCAGGGACTTGCTCAGCAACCCATTGTTGAGTGTTGTTGTCACAGAAATCAACATGATGTGTTGTGAAAAGAGCGATTGCGCCTCCCCCGCACATACCACTTCTCCCCATCTCCCCCGTCTCTCCGTGTCCTCTGCAAGCGCCCGCTGACTGGGGCGGTGACACTCTCCAGCCACTCGACAGCCGAGTCACAGCACTGTACATTGTCACTTTGATCTTCACCCCCCCCCACACACACACACTCCCGCCTCTTCCCTCCAGTTATGAAGAGCGTTGGCAAGAACCCAAGGGCACTTGATAATACCAGGATATGATCCAAGCCGCGCTATTTTAGATCATGTAGTGCAGACATCAAAACGTTGTCTAAATAGGGCACCGTGAATCAAGCGGGGTGACAATGGGTTGTAGGGGAAAGCAGGAGTTAAGATAAAGGAACTTTTTTTTTTTTTTTCCTCTTTCAGATGAGGGGAAGCCAATTTGGATTCTGCAAGGAGATACTCGGGGTTCTGCAGATCCAAGCATTTCCTTTATCTTTTGCCTTTAGCAGTAGTCTTCAAAAGACCTCTGTGCTCTGACTTTCCCCTGCTCCCACATGAAAGAAGCTCGCGTTTTCGTTAGCAGTCAGAAATTTGTGATAACTTTAGTCAACTTTTCCTGAGCGCGCACGGCAGAATTCGGTTCAAATTCAGCTCCATGTCACGCAGAGTTGCATCACATGGAGCTATGCAGGCATTAGATCTCGACACAGGGGATGAAACGGTTTTCATTTCTGTCATACGCAATGCGGCGTGGATTCACTCGGAATGACATCATGCAGACTTCAGAGAAACGAAGACATGGACCACATGTGCATCCTCGCAAATGTTATAAATGGCTTGTTTACTTCTTGCTGTTGGGTTTGTGTCTCTTTTCTTTCTCGTTTGCTCGTTCCAGATGAGGTGCGCAGCGTAACACTTAGGCAGAGAACTCCCTCTAGTGGCCCGAATTTGAATGTGGAAAAACCTAATCTGATGAGGTTGAGGGGTGCCGTACATTCCCCGGCTTTTTCTTTGCACTGCTGTCCAATATACCTAATAATCACCTCGATCTGTGTTTGCAGGCAAAGAGAGCGGTGCAGCGGGGAGCCACGGCTGTCATCTTTGACGTGTCAGAGAATCCGGATGCCATCGACCAGGTTTGTGCGCACCTAAAAAGTTACCCAGGCGTCCACGCGCAACCGTCTGATCTGTCTCAGTCTGCCCGTGAAAGACACGCCGCTTTTCACTTCTGTAGAAAGCTTAGCAGCATGCCCTGCCCTTCTGACTGGCTGTGTGTGTGTGTGTGTGTGTGTGTGTGCGTGCTGTTTGTACAAACAATGATCTTTCTATCTTTAGTTCTGTTCAAAAGCATGTGGATCAGCCTTGCTCATTCAACCATTCCGTGCCTTTGAGCCCTCTAACTTGTGTTTTGGAGGAGTGCACTGTGCTCTGTGAGGACTGAAAATGGATATCCAGGTTCAGCTTTCACTAGACCATGACCAAACTCTGTTGAGCTCATAATTGCACAGGTAGCACACATTACCTCATCCCACGAGACTCTGGATCTGTCTATGAGTGCACATTTGGGCTACGGTGCCCTCATAGGCTACAGTGAGAACAAAGTGAATTTCTTGTCTCACACACCCAGACGTTCACATTCCTCTTTCTTGCTCCTGTGTCTTTGCTGTTAAGAGGTATAATACACGAGTTGCTCCTCTGAGCGCCTTTGTCGAAAGAATTCTCCTGTGGTATTCATCCTCGCCATGCCAGGCCTGGACTTGCAGGTTTTTCTTTTTTTTTTTCTCCTCTCCTCCTCCCTCCTTGCCTCCTCTTCTCTGCCGCTGGGTCGTAAAGCGCGTAGCTGAGAGATAAAAGGGATTGCGCAGAGACCACATGAAAGGCATCGCTGGGCGGCTGTGTTAAATTCCCCCGAGAGGCTTTTCCAGTCAGAGCGGCCCGATCAGCAGAGACAGGACCCACAAGGCTGAGGGGCAGGGAGGAGGAGCTTGGGGAGAATTAAGGTCCCGGGGCTGAAATTAGGAGAAAAGCTTTATGAAGTTAATGTACTTGACCTCCTTTTTATCTCAATTAATACTGCGTGTGAGGCCAAGTGCTCCATGTGGCCAAAACACTAAGTTTGTGATTAACGTTCTTTTAAACAGTAATCCACTCACATTTGTTATAGGACTTATAGGTGTAGTTTTTAATTGTGTATTGTTCAAACTCCAAGCGAGAGTCTAGGAGGAGTCATTTCTCAAAGCAGGAGCAGCAAGAGATCAAAAGTCTCAAAGTCTATACTTTTAAACCAGAATGTACAGTATTTCACTGGGGAACATGACGACAGCAGAAGAAATAGAAATGCGAATATCCTCGGTATTTCCCCTGGGCTTTTCAAATTACAGATTCCAACCAGCAGACGAGAGGCGAGACTGGAGAGGGAGAGGAGTAAAGGAGTATGTCAACTGACTCGAAAGCCAGAACATACTATTCATTGACTATTTCCCCCGGCTCCCTCTGGCAAACTGCGACCACAGTTTCCATGTCTTGAGCCTACAGGTCGTTTTCCCTGTTTGGGAGAAGAGGTTCATTCAAGCCTTTTTGCAGTCACAGTCCACACACATTAGAGCAAAGTTCCTAAACATTCGTGCTTAATGTTCCTCAAGAGTGAAGCTAACGTTGGGTTGTTACTGCTGCTGCAACAACAACTTGCACTCTCAGCCCTGTGTGCAATGAATTGGTTGACACCGACATGTTTCTGATAAAAGTGGTCAGCCTGCAATACACTGATAAAGGCTTTTAGCCGCAATGTGTCTGTGTCAACCGTTTAGTAATAAAATGTGGACGATGCGCAGAGCTCTGAATGCAAAATTATCCAATATTTTTGACGTTTTTTTTTTCTTATCCTTTCAGTCATCTCCCAAATTTCATGAATATTTAACTTGCCACTGGCTATTGACATTAAAAACGTTCAAATATGACACTCATGGGACAATACAGAGGTTAGCGTTAACATGTAAAAATCTATGCCGCCGAGGTCAAGATATTTGAACTTTTAGTCTCTAGTATGGGTCAAGCTTGAACAGCACCGGATCTTCCATTTCCCATAATGCCACAGAAACATCATACCACTATTTACTCCTCATAATGGGAGAAATGAACTTTTACTGAATCTGTAAAATCAGCGTAGAGAGGCTTTAACAAAAGTTTTGTTCATCTGTATCTGATGTATTTTTCTCTCTCGTTTCTTCAGCTCAACCAGGTTGCCGAGGATCCTCTGAAGCGGCCGGTGGTTTACGTGAAGGGCAACGACGCTGTTAAGTTGATGAACATCGTCAACAAGCAGAAAGTGGCTCGCGCTCGGATACAACACAGACCACCGAGGGTAAGAGCTAATGCCAAAACCCCAAACCACTCCGTGTCGATGACGTGCATGTGTGTGAGGCTAATCTAAGGCACATGTGAAGAACATGAGGAAGAGGTGAACATGTTAGTGAGGCCCATGCACAAAATGCCACTAAGAAGTTTTTTTTTTTTTTTTAAGATGTGAAGACAAACAAAAATTCCAGCTGTGAAATTTGACCCTTCCCCTTTCTTCTCTGCTCTCCGCTGCCCCGAGGCCGAGGACTTTTTCGCAGCACTGCGGGAGATTAATATCAGCCATTCAAAGAGCTGTTTGTTTGCTTGGAATATTTGATAAGAGACCAGCACACTTTGAGGTCAAATGACTTGACATAATGAAAGCCCGAGAGAAAGGACTGTCAGATAAGAGACATTTTTCCGATGAAGAATAAAACAATCTGTTCGCTCTCAGCGAGTTTTGAGCAGCTGTTTGTGGACTGAATTTATTGTAAATTATCACCGCCCTCGAAGCTGCAGTTTAAGATTACTTCCATCGTTAGTTCATTTTTTTTTTCTTGATTAGTCTGAGAAGTCAAAAAGTAGGGAAAAGAGAAGCTTATATTCTCCCAAAACCCAAAGTGATGCTTCTAAAATTTTGTCCGATCCAAATCCCAATTTACAATTTGAAAAAACTTGAACCGTCAAATGAAGACTGTTCTGGTTTTCTGAGCAACTAACTATGCTGTATTGAAATATCCTCAACTGTCAATACATGGAAATGAAAAATGCAAGTGTTTTCAGGGCAGGTGACCCTTGTGGTAACCCCTTTAACGAGATCCATGTGAAGATTATTTGACAATGTTGCCCTCCTTTTCCACAGCAGCCCACGGAATATTTTGACATGGGCATCTTCTTGGCCTTCTTCGTGGTCGTGTCGCTGGTTTGCCTCATTCTGCTCATCAAGATCAAACTCAAGCAAAGGAGGAGCCAGGTTAGCGCGGACGCACACTCACCACCACTTGAACCTTCAGGACTTTATTTACTGTCCCAGTTTGAGTCACGTAGATCTCTTACACAAAAACACACCCAAACACACAATGCCATGCCTTGTTTTTCCAGTCGGCACAACTTCAAAGTTGCAGGTGATTAGTCGTACGACAGTAGCGCTGCTGTTGATTGATTCCTCTTGTGTGTTGATTAAAAAAAGAAAAAAAAAGAAAGAAAAGGTGGAATGTTACGTCAGGCACATGAAGCATAAGCATTTAATTAACACTGATGAGAGGGATGCTGCTGGAGCCAAAAGCACACAAAAGTCAGAGCAGAAAACTAGTAGCAGCATCCATAACGACAGGTGTAATCCTGCCAGCCCGTGTGTGTGTGTGTGTGTGTGTGTCTACGTAGGTGTGTAATGGGTGTGTGTGTGTGTGCGGGCGTCACAGCGGCAGATGACTTAGCCGTGACTCTGTTTGGTGGTTAATTAACAGCTCGCACCAGGGGTATTTTTGTCACACGTAACAACCTTTCCTTCCTGATTTGTGAAAAAATTAATGAGCTTCTTGTGAAGAAAATCTTGTTTATACAGTGTTAACATTTTCTTGCCAATTTAACTATAAATAGTAGAAACTATGAGAATGCTTTTGGGTGTAGTGAAGGGTTTGCCCTTACAAGACTACAGTTAATTACAAAGTCCTCATGTTTCATGTTTGTACACCCTATGATGAAAATGACTTTCATGCCAGAATTCATTGCTCGCTTGCTGACCAGGATGTCCACACATCCTTAAAAAGTCTACAATTATCTAGTTGTGAGGCAACATAAAGGAAGAAACACCATCCAGAGACCCTAGTTCAGTTAAGCCTGGGCATAAATAACTTTGTACGCAAGTGATGCACTAGCAGTTCAGGCTATAATTCACAAGGTCTGCTACACATGTGACTCATTAAGTTTAATTTGAGTTCTGCATGTGTCAACCTATCAGTCACCGTTTTTTTAATAAGCAACATTTTTAAGGCGACACGAAGCAAATTACAGATAAAGAGACCGGAGGGTTGGAGCCAGAGAGAGTAGCTAATGCATCAGACAGACATTGCGAAATGATGTACTGTGTCTCAAATCATGAACCCGCTCAGATTAACATCAGCAAAGAAGGACACAGTTCAAAAGTCAAAAGCCTTGCCAACACTGACATTTAATGGGACGTTTGCTGAAAAATCACTGACTTCTTTTAAAACTTTTGACAGTTGTGTCACTTTAAGGCCTTTTTCTTGGCTCTCTGGGTTAGAATTAAATGTGTCTCGTCAAATATGCAGATATTCCTTCTGACCCTGTCCCACCTTCCTCCCCACCACAGAGCTCCATGAACAGAATGGCCTCCCAAGCCTTGGAAAAGATGGAGACAAGAAAGTTCAAGGCCAAAGGAAAAGGCCAACGCGAGAGCAGCTGTGGAGCCTCTGATTCACTGAGCAGCAGCTCCACTTCTGACTGTGCCATCTGTCTGGAGAAGTACATTGATGGGGAGGTGAGGAAATAACCTTTTGATTTGAATTTTTTGACTTTCTTTTTGACATCTGCTTTGGTTTATTGATTGAATCATACAGTTTAGATGTGGGACTTCCCAAACAATTGCAACAATTGCCATAAACTTTGTTGTACTCTATGGGTTGTTAAACCAGCTCTAACAATGAATACAAAGGCAGACTTTTTCAGTTTTAGTCTTTAAATGTATGTATACTTATTTTTAATCAGCCTTTAAGTCAGTCCACACGTTACTGTAGCAGACTTGCATTCGTCATCTGCTGTTGCTGAATGCTTTTTATCCAAAGTGCCTTATGTGTGCGAAAGTGGGCCATGTGGGAGCCAAACCTCTTAACTCTGGCAGTGTTAGTGTGGTCATCTACCCACTGAGCTTGTTTTCTTTTCATTACATATTCTGTAGACATGAAACATAATGCAGTCATGTGGACAATAGAATGGAAGTTCCCCTGATGTGCTCGGGGACCGCAGTCCTGCGATCTTCAGTGACGTTCTTTCCGGCGCCTTTTAGATGTTAAGTTCAGTCTTTCAGAGCACCTGGAGAGATAACAGTACCCAGAGTGCATTGGCTTGTGATTATGCTTCCTGTTTTCCCACTGTGGCCTTCTTTAATCCTTAAAGGAGTCATTGTCAAAATATGTGTCCTAATCTTGGACTTTAAGGGTTTACTGTAACAACATCGCTCATCCTTGGACGCTGGAGGGACAAACCCCAGTGCCCAAGGGGACACAGTTGGTGGATGTGTGTGTGTGTGTGTGCATGTGTTTTGTGGTTATGTGTCTCTTCGTTAAGCAGGAGAAGAAAACACAACAAAGCATGGCGCCAGTATTGCACAGAGGAAGTGGCTATATAAAAGGCTGAATGGCATCAAAGCAGTTTTTGAGCAGTGAACCAAGCAACAAAAGCTTGGGTGGAAAAGAGCCCAAAGATGAGTCACATTAAGCCATAGAGTAAAGTATTTATGGCAGTGAAAGAGCTCTTACTGGAAAATAGTATTTTAATTCATATTCATGATGCTTCTGCTTTTGTGACTTGGAATTTTTCCATGCCAGTTCTCCATCTGAATACAAAGCGTCACATTCTTTTCATATCAATCCTGAAGTGTATGCCTTTTGTTTGTTTTCCTTCAGTTAGTGATGACATTGAGCAGAAGTCGTATATATGTACTGTAGTGTGGTGTCTTCTCAAGAGGTTTGTTTGTGACATGATGTAAAGTTGGTTCCTCAGTGTTTAAAAACTTGACCAGACTCATAACACAACTGACAGCTCTCTTTAACTTTGCTGCCACCCTATGGACGTTCAGATGCTCCCAACCGAACATTTATTCACCCTGAGAAAAGAAACCCTGTTGCAGTTTGTTATATACATAATTTAAGTAGGAACAAAAATTAATAATTTTAATTGGTTAAATAAAAAACAAAAAAACAATTTAAGTTGACTCATTCCACTAATTTACCTATCTCACATACAGCCACATCTGTAGTTCAACTACAGGAGTACTGCAAGCCCTGAAAGAGAACTGAACTGTTTCACAAAAACGCTGTAGGTTTAGTATACTGTTTTTGGTGTTTGGAAAAATGAACAGACTCTACTTTCATAAAAAAGTAATGAACATATAAGTCAATTAAGGTGCTACCAGGCAGGATTAAAGATCCTTAAATTCACAAATAATTAAGGTTAGTTTTTTCCAGCATCTCTCTTGAACTAAATTAATAGCAACAGTTCAGTTGGACATTTCAGTCATGCCTCAGTGTGTGTGTGTGTTGGACCGCTGCCATTAATTTAATTAAAAGAACAAATCTCAAAGCTTTAGCTTGCCCTACTTGTTTGGGTGTTAGATGTTTTTTGTTTTTATTAACTGGAAACACTTTTGACATTAAAATGTTCTGTCTAGCTCAGTGTAATATAAAAATGTATGTATCAATGTGCATCTTATTCAATCTGTCTTTACTGTACTGTCTGCCTTGCACATGCAAATGTAACCTGTCTGACAATTAAATGTTTTTTTTTTTCTTCTATAGGAGCTGCGGGTTATCCCCTGTGCTCACAGATTTCATAAGAAATGTGTCGACCCCTGGCTGCTCCAGCATCACACCTGTCCCCACTGTAGACACAACATCATCGGTGAGTTGGTGCATAACCTTTATTTTGCTTTGATGTTTAGATAAAACACCCTTTGCCAGCAACACAACACTTGAAACAAGGTTATAAAAGATGCACTCATGAATGTGCTTTTTCGTTTGTGATATTCTGAATGATTTCTTTTCACAGAGCAAAAGAAGGGAAATCCAGGACCAGCATGCCTGGACCCCGGCAACCCAGTCCATGGCCGTCAGCGGGTGGTGCTGCCAGTCCATTATCCTGGCAGGGTGCACCGGGCTGGCCAGGTGACAGCCTACCCAACGAGAACCAGCATGGACCCACACGGCA
The DNA here is from genome assembly GCA_014281875.1 of Nibea albiflora. NCBI lineage: Eukaryota > Metazoa > Chordata > Actinopteri > Sciaenidae > Nibea > Nibea albiflora. The sequence continues at coordinate 14,332,145 of CM024801.1, forward strand.
ACCCCATCACCATGCTGACTGTGGACCAGCACCCAGATCCTCAAGGCCTGTACCCACCCCAGTCAACATCTGCCTTTCTCCGGAGCTATCATCCCACCCTCCATCTGGACCACTCACTCAACCCCCACCACTGCGGATTAGAACACCGCGGACCCCCCACCTACCCAGCACAGCCGCATCACGCTGCTTTTAAACGACCCAAGTTCCATGGTCGCAATTTTTCCCGAGCAACCTGCTTCTCGCAGTACGAGACTATGTACCAGCACTACTATTTTCAGGGGTTGACTTTTCCTCAACAGCCTGAGGGTGGCCAAGGTCCTGCTATGGCAGGGCAGCTTGGTGGAGGAGGAGGGGCCCACAAGGGCCACCACAGCAGGGCCTTTCAGCAGGGGCTGTTATACCCCACAGTGGTACACATGGCACCTGCCTCTTCTTCAAGGATAGGTGATACCGGCAGTGCTTCTGGTCTGAGCTGTTACCACGGGCACCGTTCAGTGTGCAGTGGTTACCTTGCTGACTGCCCTGGTAGTGACAGCAGCAGCAGTAGCTCAGGCCAGTGCCACTGTTCCTCTAGTGACTCCATGTTGGACTGTACTGAGGTCAGCAACCAGGGGGTGTACGGTAGCTGCTCCACCTTCCGCAGCTCGCTGAGCAGTGACTACGATCCTTATGTCTACCGGAGTAAGAGTCCATGTAGGGGCTCCATAGGGGAAGCGGGGACTGCAGCTTGCACCACAGTTCCTGCTGAAGACTCGTCATCCCCTGCTCCCTTGGGACATGACTGCCTCCAGCTCCCCCCTGGAGCTTCAGGATATAACTCGGGGGACCACCTCTCCAACTGCAGTTTGGAGCCCAACTACAGCAGTCGCTCATCACTGGAACCCAGGGAGAACAGCAACACTAGCACTACCTCAGCCGGGGCTCCAGAGGCTACTGGAGCAGACAGGGGAAAAGGGGCACAGGAGGAGTCAGGGGAGCTTGGGGCTGCAGCCTGTAGCTGCTGCTTTGAGGTGCTTCCTCCCACTGTGGAGTGCAAAGGGCAGGACTCGGACCAAGCAGGGCCTCTGGCCACAGGACGCTTTCACAGGGGGGTGGACTTTCAGAGCTCAACCTCCAAGAACTACTTTGCTTCTGAGCACATGTGCCCTTCCTCAGAGCAGGTGAGCTACGAAGGGCTGCCTTGCTGCTTCTACAAAGAGATGAAGGTCCACAGGGCCACAGCAGGGCGTTACACCGAGGACTATGCTGTTAATGTGCAGTATGCACATGCAGACTCAGAAGCCTGCTCTGGACAGGGCTGCTGCGAACTTAACCAGAGAATACCCATAATTCCCGAGGACACGGATTGTGAATTGGGCACAGGGACAGAGACCCAGAGCAGTTTATTGCCTATTAGTGTCACAGTGGAGGCAGAGGTGAGGACAGGGGAGCGACATGAGCCCAGGGAGGGGTATTTCACCACAGGACAGTTTAGAGGTCAATCGTACCCTCAGGAGGAGGAGACCAGGGCTTTGTTCCACCCTCAGCTTTCTGCAAGCCCCACTGCATTTGGAAGCAGTACTTCAACAAATGAGGGAGGTCTGTGTTTATGAACTTGAGCCCAGAGAGAAGGGACTTTGTCAAAAGTATGTATTTGGTACCGTATCAGTCAGTCAATCATTGAAACCCTCAGCTGCCTTGTTCTAACCTTGCTTTCTGAGCGCTGAATGTTATCATCCTAGATTGTGTGGATTTCTACTGAAATGGCCCGTCGTCTCTAGATATACAGTGTATTAAGTTCATTCCTGTGGCCACAAATGTCTCAGCACTGAGACAAAATGATACTACAAATGTGGATGGAGGTTGTTAACTGAAACGAGAAGTAGGTTGGTATTGGCATCTATTTGCAGACTGTCTGCTGCCACCAAGGGTTAGTAATCCGGGCCAATTTCTTGTGAGATTTTTTTCAGAGTTTGTCTAGGACAAGATATCTAGACTCCATTTTTGTGTAACATCTAAGAATCTGAGATTTTTCTCTACAAAAAGTAAAAAAACACTTACACTTAATTCACAAACATCTGTATCTACATGTACAGTATATGTGCGCACATGAACACTGACTGCCTATAAAGCTTCAACCACCAACTCAAATAGGTTGTACGGACATAGCTATACCAAAACAGAAAGACATGATTGTTTTTTGTTTTGTTTGTTTTAACTTTTTTTCAAGAGCAGGGAAATGGGTCTATTTTTTAGGTGTCTGTGACCCACATATTTCTCTAAGGAGAAGAAGCTATATATTACAGAAAAATGCGTAGAAATGTGAATGCAAGGCTGACACTGGTCTCTAGTCAATTTAATACAGAATTTGTTTTATGCATTGCATTTCTGTCCAGTAGTGGCCTACCTGTATGAGATGTGCCCAGGCAACATGAAAGCCTTATGCTGGTAAGCTATTTGTAGCAATATCTGAAGACACTGCGCCGCTTATAGTCGAGCTCCAGACTAATGCGACAGTGTTTTGGGGTCAGTAGATTTCTTCAGAAGTACAGTGTAGCACTCTCTCTTGTTTGGAAGCCCTTAAAAGTGTATTTTTACTGTCACTTACTCAATTTCCTCAATGGGGCATGCTCTAATAAAAAAATCTATAAAAAGGTTCTAGCGTGTATCAAAAGGCCAAAGGAAAGTAGCTGGAAAAGACTCATATTTCATAAGGGTTCCTTATTGTACTGTGACTTTTTTTTTTTTTTTAAACGATGCAGTTATACATACTACAGTGTATCCGTTTGAATCATATCGTGCCATGCATAATACATACTCGCGATATCAATGCTTGTCATTCATGCCTTTCTGTTTGTCCTGCAGACTGTTTTTATACTGTTTCTATGAAATATACACATTCTCTACACAGAGGAAAACTTTCTGAAATAACCCTATTTATAAGTTAACCCAGTGCTGTAATCAAGTGAGAATCTAATCTTGCCTTTTGCATAGAGATATGTACCTACTGCAAATATAACATTTTGGGGTACTTGAGTCACTATTTAATTTTGTTGTTATTGTTTCTAGCACTTAAGAAGATTAAAATGTGTACAAAATTAATATTTTTTAATTTTCTAAGAATATAATTATTTTCTGTCATTACCATTACAAATGTTTAAAAAAAAGGCTAGAAATCAATCTGTGTATATTTCTGTACCTGTATAGCAAACACATTTCATAAATGGAAATATGTTCTCTGAATATTTATTTACTAATATATTTATCTTTAAGCCATGTCTTATGTTCAGAGTGTATGAACGTTTGAGTTATTTGGTTGCTTTTTATTTTGAGAAATCACTAACATGAGACTTTGTATATACATGGTAATTGCACACAAGACGATTAAATCTTCTCTGACCAAAAAACTGATTTTAAAACTTTAGTACCATACAGTTTTGTAATTAAAGTGTACAAAGATCTGTAAAATATACAGTTTTATTCAAGTAACTCATGTTGTGGTGTCCTCCTTTTCATTATTTACATTCAACACTTAAGTACTTGTTTACTTATTGTAGTGATTGCATTTGTAGCAATAGTACACAAGTTTTTTATTATTTCATTATCAAAATGCAGGTGCTACAAAAATATTGTTACTGTTTTCACCAGTTGTCTTCAAACTGATACCACAGATAGTGACATTTAGATATTTAGTGTGATATTTAGATATTCACACTAATATCGGTATAGTTAACAGGAAAAAGAAGTCAATAAATATGTCCCCTGACCACTGTGACATCTGCAGAGAGCTCTAAAATAAGAGCTCTGCAGACAGTACACGCAGAAATGTCTGAAACACAAGCCCAGACTCTTTGCTTTTTTGTTGTTTTTTTTTTTCATACAAGGTGTTAGAAGTGCATTTCACAGCTTGAAACCAGAGTGAAGAGCCACAACTCCACCAGTGAGGTTTTGGTACTGCACACAGTAGAAACCAGCATCTTCAATCATTCCTTTAAACTCTTCCTGCAGGAGAAAAAGAGCAAAGAAATCTTCAAATCCAAAAAGTGACAGTACACCAGTTAGTATTTATCATTAAATAATTCAAATTCTAAGTTTAGGAATATGCAGTTGAAAGTAGTGCTAAAACAATTACTTCATACTGTTCAGCAAAACTGATTAAGTACACATCACAATTATCGGGAATAAAAATCTCCAGACTCTTCAGTTCTGATATGCCCCTTTTCTCGTTGTAATCTAATTATTAGATTAATATAAATGTAATATCTGATGGTCAGACAGAATGACAGTTGAAAGCTGTAAACTGTAACTGTCTGAGGTCTGTACAATCAAAAGGGGTATAGAAGATACTTTAAAACTGGCTCTAACTTGGGAACAGCAATGATAGAAAACAGGTACACCAAAAATAAATTGTTCTCACCTGGTTCGGAAACTTGCGGATGCTTTCTACCAAATACTGATATGATTTCCAGTCTCCAGCAATGACCTCTCCTAAAACTGGTATCATCTGGAAACTGTATGCATCATATAGCCTGAAAAAGATAAACAGGAGAGTTACCAGTTACCAGTGCCAAAAGCTGCTGCTGATCCCTAATTTCTCCAACATGTTTCATACTACATGTTTAGTTGGTAGGTTTTAACCACAAATTAATTCTCCACTCCACAAGTGCTAATCACAGGGTGGAGTCTTTGGTAAGAGTGAAATCTTCCATGAGAACTGGCCCTCCATGGCACAAGGTTGGTCATCCAGGCTGTATAGGACTATGCAGACAGGTCACGTTTAACAGGCTGCTGAACTGCTTTGAGGTATAAAACCAGAAGAGGGCAGTGTTCGTCCAAACACAAAACCAAAAAAAAGTGTTTAGTTCCTCAAATGTGCAGATTATGGAAGGACATAAAAGAAAACAAACAAACACAAAAAAGTCAGATAGCGTCTCAGCAGGGACCACATTTTAAAAAATGAAAAGTAAAAACATGACCCACATCTAAGAAAGTTAGAAAATCACTCCTGGAAAGAAAAAAAGCTTTCCCATTGATTCTCCTTATTTCTTCTACAACAGCTTGGTTACCACTTGGCACAACTTGTCCTTGGGTACACAACAATGTCCAGGAGCAAAAACGAGCTGCTGTTAAAATGCGTTGTTGTATTTGTGATGGCAGTAATAAGTCTACAGAGACCTCCTGAGATGAAGAAAACTGATTCATATTCACACTAAGTCATCCGCTATGAGTTAACTCACCTTGCCAACACAGGATTTGTCACTTTGCTGAACTCTAAGCACATGAACCTGCCACCAGGCTTCAGAACCCGCAGAGCCTCCTGCAATGCCTGGAAAGAAAAACACGGAAGAATTTGTGCCGACACGATAACGGGCTGATGGCATCATCGGTAGCAATGTTTGAGTCAGTTACCTGATCTATATGGGTGACATTTCGAATGCCAAAGGCGATGGTATAAATATCAAACTGGTCATCATCAAAGGGCAGCTCCTCTGCGTCCCCCACCACCCACGACAGACCTGATTCACATCAACACACACACACAGATGCTCGGGGTCAAAAACTGTCCACCGGTACCTTCATTCCAGCTTTGCTTTCTGCTCAGAATACAAGTGCAGTTGGGTGATCACTGAGGTAGCTGTAACTCCAATTCTGTATCATATCATTCTACAGTTATGTCATGTGCATGTCACACACTTATGATGTTGATCAGATTTATTTAATAGTAGTGCGTACATGGAATATAGAGTAACCTGATAGCTAGGATGATGAAGTTATACAAGTTTTAACTTATTAACACCCACAGCAATTTGTCATGCAAGTACTGACTGATGAATATGAACCCACACTAGTTTATGGCTGCCTGCCTGATTATTATTAATGTTTACAATCATAGAGCTTGTTTTTATGACTAACTGATTGCATCATCACATGACCTTTCCAGATCGATGACTCCAGGTCTTTGTAATATAATGTCAATATGCTCATAGGTTTTATTACTGATACTAAAACAACACTTTTAGTATTATTTTGCACTGGTCGGTTTTCACAAAAGGGGTTTGACACAGCCCTTCAGAAACCTGGATGAGATGTTTACATGCTACAGTATCCCGGTTTCTTCCAGAACAATTCAACTAAAAGTATGAAGGTTTACCCCGGCGCCTGTAATCATCGGATCTTTACATGGACAGGATTGAGAACGGAAGATCCCAAAAACCAGATGTGTGTACATGTGAACATTCTCACTAAAACCGCCCAGACTGAAGGAAAACGCAGGGATCAGATGTTTTGCTCAGAGACACTTGAAGCAGTTTAACAGTCACAAACGTACCAGCGCTGATGCCCATGCTGTCTGCTTTCTGCTTGCCCACTTTCAGCATCTCTTTGTTGATGTCACAGACAACAGCCCTGGATTCCAGGGGCCCGTCCTCGTCCTCTTTGGAGTAGTTGTTGGAAATGTCCTGCCACGACGGCGTCTGCATGGACCGCGCAGCCCGCCGCTTCTGCCGCTCTTGCTGAGAACGGACGTACTCCAGAAAACGGAAGGAAATGTCACCTGCAGGTGAAGATCGCCACAATAAAAAAAGAGAAATGTGACACCAGTTTGGAATTCAGCTTGACGTTTACACACGAACTGCTTTACCTGTTCCACCTGCCACATCCAGGAGTCGCACCCCAGGCTGTGGGTGCATGGCATGCAGCAGCATGTCCTTCCACACGCGATGAATCCCCAGACTCATGGCATCGTTCATAACGTCGTACTTCTGTGCCACATTCTCAAACACCTTATACACTGGGCAAAGAGAAAAGAGGAAATCTGCTTCACTGGAGCCTGTTTACTGCGTATTTTATGTTTTTATTCAGTTACATGCAGGTAACTTGGGCATACTCATGTTTTAATGTACCAATATACTGTAGATGTTTTTCCAGTCAGTTTTATACTCTGGTCCAGGGAAAATGTTAGTTCAGTCTAACTGCTTCTTTTAAATAAACCTGATGTCAATAATGACATGGCCCTCATGTGCTTAGATTAAAAAAAAAAAAAAAAGTGATTAATGCTCTTTATATTTATGCTCTGTGTTGTACACATGAGTACATGAGTAATCTAGGTGGTCAAACAAAATAATATTTTAATTTGTGGATGGTTTATAGAGATCAAAGCGGTGCATGTCAAAATCAAGGTTAAATAACTGTCTACACTCATATAGACACAACATAAAGTGCACATTCAAGACTATAACAAAATGGTAATGTTAAAAAAAATATGAAGCAATTAAAAATAATGCCGTACCTGATAATACAACAGAATATGTGGCATGCACACTGAAATACAGACACATCCTTTTTCTGATTCCTACAGACTTCATTAAAAATATAAATATTTGGTTACCTATGATAAAAACAAATTATGTAACTCTGTAATTTCTGTCTGCTACATATAATTCGGCATACATATAAGAGACAAAACACCACTAATCCCAAACATAAATTCACACTGCAAAGCGAAAGGAAGCACATTTAAAAACCTTCAGAGGTGACTCGTATGCCGAAATGTGCAGCACATGTTTACCACCTCGTAGCCTGTCTGTCATGGTTTGTTTATTCACTGAGAGGCAACAGACTTTTCAAAAGCGTTACCCTGAATGAAGTCTGGTGACATGGCTCAGTTCACACGGGCAGTCTGTGGTCAGCTCACCTCTCTTCGCCTTCTCTGTCTCTGGCACCGTTTCAAAACCAAAATGTGTACTCCTGTCTTCGGCTGCATCGCTCAAACACCGACAGGACGACGGTCCCCAACAGCAACCGGACCGACCCGGAGCCCGAGCAGCAGCTGTGACCTGAATGTTTCTGTTAGAAAGGCGGATCGCCCTCCGGACCAGCAGTCTCATGGATGCCGCCATGTTGACTGATTATGTAAATGCGCGACAGCCTTCACGTCATTCACATGCGACACTGCATGCTACAAAGGAGGGACTGCTGTAATATGTTTATATATAACTTTTAATTTCGTACCAAAGACATTGACTATCACAGGAATTTGACACACAATAGAAAACCCGAAACTGTTTTGAATAATTAAACCTGCCATTTAAAGCAGGGATGTCCAAATGAAGTCCAAAGTTTCATTTTTATAATATAATTTATTGCCTGCTAGGATTGTCAGATACTGTATGGCTGCCAGATCTGGCTTTTTTTGCTTGATATAATGAAGCATTTGAATGTGCTAAAGGCCAACCTCCAAGGACATAACCGCTGGTGTTATGTACATGTAGATGTGACACAAAATATTACTTTCTAAATGATTTTGTTAAAGTGTTTATAAGTATGCTTTAATTAGTGTATAATCACCTGAAAATGAGAATCATTGTGTTGTGTGCTGTGTCAAAATGAGCCTTTTATATCTACAGTGAGAGCGGGTCCTCTTCCACGGAGTCTGCCATGTTGAACCTCCATTTTTCTACAGTAGCCCAGAACAGACAAATAAACACTGATCTAAATATGGACTTTTGCTTTTGATGTTAAACTGCAGCAGTTTTTCCAACATAGTATTGTATTCATTTACTGTAGTTGCAATCTGCAACTTCACTGCTAGGTGCCACTAAATCATACACACTGTACCTCCTTTATTATTATTTCGTTGTATTTCTGTAAAGGACTTACATGTGCTTCTTTTTTATTCATTTATAGGTTGGACATAGACCGAGAAAGAGGAAGTATTCAGATCTTTTATTTAAGTAAAAGTATTAATACCACCCTGTAAATAGTCCACTACTAAGTATCAAAAGTAGAAGTTCTCATTACACATTATTTTATATGATGTTTGAACGCTGACTGGGGCATTTGTGTGTGGAGTTTGTTCTCCCTTCATCTGCTTGGATTCTCCGGCTTCCTCCCACACTCCAATGACACTTAATGCCTTTTGCTGAGTGCCATCTGAGATAGGCTCCAGCCCCCACCACCCTGATAAGGATAAGTAGTACAAATCAATGGATGGATATTACTGCTGCATGAATGTGTTTGTTGCATTTTATTGCTGTAGATGTTCAAGGGTGAGCTAATTTTAACTACTTTATATAATGTTGTTTAATTTACAGCAGTGCATTGTGGTTTATAAGGTCATCACATGTTTGTAGCGTCACTCATTTGAAAACCATTTGTCTGAGCTCAGCAATAATGTAAAAAAAAAAAAGCAATGTGTGAAGTAACCAAAGCTGTTCGATAAATGTAATGAAGTAGGACAATACTTGACTCTAGATGTAGTGCAGTCAAAGTTTGAAGATGATTGAATGTAAATACTCAAGTAAAGTCCCTCAGATTGGTAGGCCCACAGAATCAAACTTGAGTACTTGTTCACCTCTGGATATGTCCTTTAGGACTAAGATGTACTAGCTGAATCAAATCACTGGGTTAACTGTGTTATTCTTTTAGCGAATAGGAAAATTGTCTGCTATTTGTCATTACTTTGTCTAGACATTTTCTCTCATAAATACATACATTTGGGGAGCAATTTGGGGTTCATTTTCTTACTCAAGGGCACTTAGACTTGTGAACAGGAGGAGCAGGGGATCGAATTAACGGCCAACCAGCCTCCCATCGGAGCGACAGCCTATCCAATTTACACATATAAAAGACAGGAAAGCTGCTAATCCTCATGGAGAAGCTAGAGCCAGTGAATTGACATGAACAGTTGTTGCATGGCAAATGACTTAAATAATAATACAATTACCGGGATGAAAAAGTAGTGTATATAAACAGCTTTCAGCAGTATTAAGGTACAATAGTAGGAGAAGAATCTCAAGCATTAAACAGGCCAACGCATGTACTCAAAACCACTGAAGGGCATGAGAGTGCCTTAATTGCACCAGGGTCATAGACAATATTACAGAACGAGGCAGATCAAAACAGACAAGTTCGTGCACAGCCACCAAACCTCTTTCACACACTCCTTTTTTCAAATCTATCAAGGAACACCAGCTCTTTTTTTCCTGACAGTACCTCTCTCCGGCTCTCCTCCTCTGTGTGACTTCAGTACCGTGAGTGCAGAAAGTGGCAGGTATTGTCTTCCATTCTTCTCACTTTCTCGTTCTGACAGTAACCAGACCCTGCAACGTATTGTCCCATTGTTGCCTCAATTACTCGTCGACTCGGGTTCAGAGGGATCAGCTTACATTGGTCCCTTTTTCCTGGCTATGGGAAGGTTGACCAGAGGGGTGTCTGCAGGCCAAGGCTTTCTCACAGGGACCCAGAGGAGTGCTGATAAGGCTCCGAGTCTAGTTTAGGATTAATGTTACAGCCGCACAATTGCTATTGTAAAAAAAAACAAAAAACAAATAAAACACACTTTTTGGGGTCAATGGGAGGGTGTGTAGAAGTCCACAAAGATGTGATATGGATAACAGAACTCAGAATAGACTCAGAAGAGTAAAAAAAAAAAAGAAATCTTATAATCAATAGTCATTTCAATTAAAGCAATTAAGCAACATTTGATTAACATTTCCAGTTGTTTTGTGGCCAATGAAGATGATTTTATTACCCTATCAAGCAAAAACAGATAGTATTGGTACAAAGCATCATAACTTTTGAGAAAATGTGTTCAAGCATTATATCACCAGTAGAGGGAGAAAGAGGATCAGCTACAATTTTCTACTTTCCTGTACTAGAATGTTTGTTTTATAAAACATTCATTCACTGAAGATATTCTGGAAGCAGAAAACGTGTTTTGAAAAAGATCTTTAATTCTTTAATATGTTGATGCTGTGCATCTGATCTTCTGCACATCCCTATTCTGATGTTTTCAGACTCATTATCTGGAGGTCATACTAAGTCTGTCTAGAGTTAACTGAATAATTATTATTTTGGGGTTGTACCTTGGCAAGTTGTGTGTGTGTTTGTGTGCGTGCGTGTGTGTGATGGAGTTGTGGCTGCATCCTGAAAACAGCTGATATTATTCATACTGTAGTCATTGTTGAGAGTGATGATGATGATAATAATGACCTGTGGCATGCACTCTCCTTGGTACTGAAGTGATGTTGATGCTGGCTGGTTATTGTCTTGCATGGTCTGTTGTTTCTTGGTGATAAATTAGTTGAGGGAGGTAGTGACCCTGACATGGACATTTTATATAAATTAGACCTACTTTGCTGCAGCAGCACTTGTGAATTGAGAGTCCTTATAAAATAATACTATTGTAAACTCACCCTTGAGTAACTACAAAAGGACATATGTTATCATATCATATATATTAAACATAATATTAGGGTTCTTTTTTTTTTTTTAAAGTCCAGACAGAAATATTATAGAGGGTCTAAAATGTGCTCCGATTTTTCTTTATTCAGTTGGCACATTTTGGGCAGTTTTTCTATACTAGGTAGGTAGATGTGTTCCACCTCTGCCTGAAGCTCTGTGTTTTCAAATTGATAGGATTATTATATTATCGAACAAGTTCTGCGCAAGGTTGTAAAATGGGGTTTTATTCAGACGTGTCAGAGGTTGCCAGGTAACTTTATTTAGGATTTTTGCTCACCATGCAGCCAAAATAAATACATTTTTCTTTTCTTAATTATTTTAACTGTGAGCCCTCATAATTGCAAACGCAGGTTTGGTAGCACTTCGAGGATTATTTTGCGTCTTCGTGGAGTTGCAGATGTCTTGCCAATAGTGAAAATAGTGAAAACATGCAGCTGCTGAGTTTCTCAGAAACAAAACCAGCCCTTCAACAGTTTCCGAGCGAGCGCTAGATGAAAGAAACAAAGAAACACCTTTCATGAATTAAGAAATCATCATTGCATATTATCCCATGTGTTCCACCTTATTACACGTCCCCCCATGTTTGTTTTTTTCATGGTGTTCCAGTTGTAAAGTAGAGCTCCTGCTGTTTCCCTCTAAAATGTGCAGGTTGCATGCTTGGCCTCATCCCGGAGGGGAACCAATAGGTTGCACATGGCACTCTAAATCCTCCCTCCGTGTGTGTGCATCTCTAAACAGTCTGGGAGTCATTTCACATATCTGATAAGTATTTAGCGCCGCAGAAAAAAGAAAGAGAAGGGGGTGCAGATGTCCCACCATGCACACACACTGAAGCCCGAATCTATTTTTTCAAATGGAATGGTTTCAATTGGAAAAGTGAATGGAATTAGCTTGATCCTGGCTTTGTGGCCCATATGCTTCTCAGTCACTTGGGTACGTAATATTTTGCGCGATTATGGAATAAATGGTTTAAGATGTAGCGACCAAACAAAAGAACAAGCACAACACAAGCTTAAGAAACATGCATACAGTGTTTATTTTGCAACCAGGACACATTAAATAAAACTACAAAGGTACTTCACTTATACAAAAGATAGATTATATCCCATTCACATACAAAATAACAATAATTTACTGTATAAATTAAACATTTCACTATTTTGCTATTTACAATTCCATGAAAACAATGTTTTGGCCCTTCCAGATCATTTCCCACAGGGCTTCTGGTGTTGTTTTCACGTCATCGAGCACTACAGGACATTCACATCAACTACAGTTTGGTAAAAGACCACCACTCAGAAGATAGTGTAGAATTTTCCGACCGAGCGGAGGATGGGACAGAAAATGTGAGTTTGCATAATTTACCAGGCTATCCAAACAAATATGCCCTTGTTAGATTTTAACTGTCAGATTTCATTAGCTTGTGTTTGATTTGAACACACATTCATTTCCCATCGTTCTCAAATCTAGGCTCCCTCTTCTCGCCCTCGCTACGCATGGTCTGCTCTGAACATCACAGACCCAGGGGCATGTGCTCTTGTCTTGCAATAATTAAGATGAGTTACAGTTGAGCAGACAGGCAAGAATACAGCACAGAGTCACATTTTTACAAACGTCTGATTGGGAAAGAAATCATCTTTATCGTTTTATGGGTCTCAAATGATGTCTGGTTCCTGAAAAACTCTAAATCTTTTCACTTGAATGTCACTGTGAGGCTGTGTCATGCGTAAAAAAAACCCAAAATGTTTCAAGTGCTCAGGTTGCTGCACAAAGTACATTTTAGTTGTTGTTTTTTTCTTTTTTCGCTGAAACTGAATGCAAAAGTGAATAAGTACTGTTTTGTCTTGTAAGTAGAAGCAAATGTAAGTGCGCTAAACCTCTTTTTTTTTAAAAAATCATTTATCCTGTAAGTGATTAGAAGATTTTGAGGGTGATCATCTGCAGAGACCCCCGCTAACATCCAGTCCCACAACAGGAAAAGCCATTTACTATGCCAACGGCGACCCAGTAGACTTTTACCTTTTCGCGAGTAGTTTAAATGTCACAGCAATGCACAGAAAACCATTCAGCTGCAAACCTGCTGTCAGCTTGTGCATAGTACCATTGGGTGCTTTTGGAGTACATTGTTTTCGCTCAGACTTTTGGCCTGAAACCGAGGTGACTAGTAAAAGCTTCCAGGTCTACAAAGTCTTGTGGAATTTAAGTAATTTACTGCTGTCTAATGAGAGAAAGAAATGCATTCCACCTTTGAGCTGAACTGACGAGTGAGTACCAAAAAGCACTTTGACGGGTCTCTCAAATGCTTTGCCGAGTCACAAAATGAAAGAGTGGACATAAATATCATCATTCCCACACTGAATTACATAATATACAACGATCCCCCTACCCCAGACCCCCCCGCCCATAATCAAAAGACAACTTAATGTGAACAATATGTTCAGTAAATGTCCAAGACTACACATAAGAGCACGCAGAAATTAAAAACAACGCTATGTGTTCATTTTGGAAAGAAAAACAATATCATCCATCATGTAGCATGTAAAAAATGTAAAAGATCCAGTCTGGAGAGGTGTTCTGTTGAATGTACTATGTTTAAAAAGACTACAATTCAATGTTTTCAATCACTGTACAAGATGTGGCATCATATTTTTACGTTTACATTTAAGTGGTGAAAATCCTATTCTGGACATGATGTCCACGCTGATTTGAAAGAAGTGCAGAATCTTGTAAGACTCTTGTAAGACTCCAGTCCGCTTTGTGAAAGAAACAGATGGGAGGAATCTGAGACAAGGGAAGAGGAGATCCTTAAGGCACTTGAACACCATCAAACCGGAAAGACTCCCACCCACAACCGAGCAGAAAAAGCCCTCAGATCTTCCCAAGCCTCCCTAAATGGCAGTTTGTCTGCAAACTGCACCACCCAACCCCCTCCCCCCCGTCCCCCCAGTGAATGACACTACTTCTTCTCTCCACCCAAATCCACATGAGCACTGAGAATACGAGTGGGCGAGCGCGCAACTCTTTCTCTCTGATCTTTTGCGTTTTACGGCGAGTGATTCACCCCCTAAGTGCTGTGATATCTACCTTCCGTCTGACGTCTCCGCGTCCCGTTCCCCTCTCCTCGGAAAAGCTGGCTGTCATGTAAAACACATCAAAAAGAAACTTTGCATATGGAATCAAAAAGACAAATAAATACACAACTCTTTGGATGGGAGGATTCTGTTTTTTTTTTGGCTCCAAATCTGCATCGCAAGTCTGAGGCGGTTTGAGGAGTTATGCAAAAACTGTTAAGCTGTTGTTATGTGTTACAACATGCGTGTATCAAAGACTCCATTTCTTCATCTTCTCCTTGATAGTGATGAAGATTTTGTTGCTGCTCTGAAGCACCAGGAAGAGGTAAACCCCCCTGTTTCCTAAACTGAACACAGACAGTGAAGTTAGCCATTATTCTCCACCCGGCTATGTCGTGTTTTTCACTGGTGAGCCTGCAGTCTGGATGGGTTTTTTTTGGAGGTATGTTGATTGTTAGGGACATCCGTGGGTGATGGAAATGGAGCCTCGCTGAACGAGAGAAGCTTCCTGCATTGTTAAAAGCGTTCCTTGAATCTCGGTCAGAGCTGCAGATCTTTCCCCCCCCATCTAATCCTTCGCTCTCCTCTCCCACACTGAGGTCACTGACAGCCCTGCCTGTCCCCCCTCCTCCTTGGTGCTGAGCAGGATGGGAGGGCCCAGCCACTTCGGCCCACAGGCCATTTAGTAGCAGTCACTCAGTCAGTTGTCATTAGCCACTCAGTTTTTTGGGCTTGTTAGCGTAGCGCCTCATAGAGTTTCATTGTCTGAGGGCCTGGCATCTGACGGCCCTTGTACAGAGTAGTTGTGGGTGGTGGTAACATTTGGTTAAAGGTGGTGCGCAGCAGTGGCGCTAGTTGCCCACCAGGGGGCTGAGGTCACCGTGGTGATTCTTTAGCTTCTTCTTGAAGAGGGAGATTGTGGAGGGTCGGTACAGGATGATCCAAGGCTCAGAGGAAGCCGTGCTCTGGCTGCAGCTGTCCGAACCGCTGACTGTCGGGATGTTCGGGGACCTGAGAGAGAAGAAGAAGAAAAGAGACAGTCAACACGGAGAGAAGGAAGAGAGACGTGCACCAAAGACTTGGCTTTGGACCAGCGTAAAACTTATTTGTATCTATTAAATTAATTTCACGGGGTAATAAGTCAGGTGTGTTTTCTCTGGAACGTGAGCACGTTCTTTCATCTTCCCCCTAAGATGAACATAAACCCGCAGATGTTTGTTTTAACGCTTGATGCTTAGGTGATCATGCACACCCCTAGCAACATTCTCATACTCACTTGACTGTGATGTGCAGCAGCAGCTTTGCCACCATTGCTATGACTGTCAGCACGAGGAGAGCAGCCAGGGCGTAAATGGTCCACACTGCAAAGAGAGAGGAGCACAGTAACAAGACCAGATCAGATATCGAATCATTGAAAGCAAACTGAAGCAGACTGAAAGAATTAGCAGGAAAATGATTATTGAGGCGCTGCTGGTGCACCTGCTAGCTGTGTTCCGCCAGCAAATTGTCAAAAAAAAATATTGACACACTATCATTGCACATCTGTTTTCTTCGGGTTGAGAAATACATCAGATAGCCCTTTGAGACACAGCAAAGCAGAGTTTTGAAAGAATAATTTCAGAGTGAAGTAAAAAAGCACAGGATACGTCAGTCCAGCCTGCATAGCTTTTAACAAGAGGCCTGATTGTGATCAGCGGGGAGACCCAAAGTAACTTCGGTTATGAGTCACAGACAGGAAAAAACAAGCGTCACGTAGCATTACTTCTATGTATGATCACAGGAAGTCACTCTGGGCCAAAACTTCCAGAAGCCTCTCATCAAACTAAAACGCTTTTAATACTTTTAGAGAAACCAGGTCATGCTTAATGGGAGGTCTAGCCAAGAAACGTCACCCTGCAGAGGTAGAGAGAGGTGCAGTGGGTGCAAGTGTATCATGGGTGTTAACATACTAGCGCTGTGGCCGGTGGTCTCGCCGCGTCCAGCCCACTGACCTGGCATGTTGTGCTCCGGTTTACCGGGGCTGGACGTGATCACGTAGAGGATCTGAGAGGAGCGTCCGTTAGAGGTGCTGTTGGATCTCTCAGTGACGCTGCCAACTAGCTGGGGCCCCGCCGTGCTGGAGACATTCTCCCCTTCATCATCATCATCTCCCTCAGCATCCAGTGTTCTGGTGTCTTGGCTTCTCAGTGCTGGAAACAAGAATGAGAACTGATTTAGACGGGTTCATAGATAGCTGGATTTTGTCCCTTCTTTCTTTCTTTCTTTCTTTTTTATACATCCAGCAGGTAGATTATGATTAGGAATATCTGGCCTCCTTGGGAAATCTCTTTGATTTCATGTTCACCAGCTCAATTGCTGACTTTGTGTGTTTACCATTTGGTGCTGGGCAGGTAGCGTACAGGGAGTTTTCAGAGCTTTTTGCGCTAAAACCAGCTTCGCACTGTGGCCAAAAACACTACAGATGAGAGTGGTGAACCATAACAATGAAGTTGGGAGCCAGAAAATCAAACTATCTAGAGCCAGTGTCTAGTTTATCTGGACAACTGCAGACACTGGACCGAAGGAAGAGGAGCCATGGGGTCTGTAAATATGAAGGACTCATTTAATTTCTTCTATATTCTGTAAACAGATCTCTGCATATCTTACACACCTTAAGTCATAGTGTTCAGCCCCACTGTTACTATTCTCTGTAATGTGACATATCACCTCTTGAAATAGGACAATTTCTTTGTATTATAGGCTTTCAAAACTTCCATGCAGAGGAGTGGTGAGAGGTGTGTCCTGTGCCAGAGACGCAGAAAAAGGAAAAAAAAAAACATCTGCCATGTTGTTTTAATTTCTACAACTTGAGCACACATATCACTTAACGCCCCTTTAATTATTCCTGTGGGCAAACTGGGCTGTGGCAGGCAAACATGCTGTAATCGGATACATCATGTTGATCGCGTTGTTGAAAGTATATACAGCAGAGTCACGAGTGAATGTTCAATGCTAACAGCGTTTGTTAAGAAACAGATTGAGATTTGCAAAAAATACTCAAGCGTGCTGTAAACATGCGGCGTTGAGAGCTTTTCTGTCCACCCAAGACATGATTCAAAAAGTGTTTGCAATAAATTCTGTTTGTTTTAACCTGCTTACAGCACCAGATGGGCAGAGTTTGCTTCATAAAACAACAGAGCCAAAGAGCATGGACTATTTCAACTAATTTATGTGTTCCCAGAGGAAAGCAATATCCTAAATAAGATCTCTTCTGCCTTTCATTTACTTCTCCTAAACATAGATGGGATTTATTTAAAATCACTATGTGATTTTGAGATTTTTCTTCCTCTACTTCTGAAACGCTGCTTCAAAGACAAACAGTCTGTGGAAAGTGTCATATGTCTCACTTTTCTCCTTCATTATTTTTCTTACATCTTAATTTGCAGCGAGGCTTAGTGAAATCTAGTGACGTCTGATCAGTAATCTGTGATTCTAGTCATCTATAATCTACTTACCTCACCCATGGGTAAAAAAACTTGGAGGCCCCCCAGTGGTAAGACGAGATACATGTAGATACTATTTGATACAGGCCTGTTCCCTTCTTCCATGAATGGTGGTTAGATGTCAAAGCGACACGTTTTTTTTCTTTCTCTTTTCATATAATAGCTCGACCTATGACGTATGAAATATTCACAGAACTTGCCCACATGTTCCACATTTGCAAACAAAATATCATGCTTGAAACGCTCTGCCGTCGTCATCTGAGAGCATTTATCCTGAATTTACTGCCGCGACCGCTCAGCGTGCCGCAGAGCAGATATTAAATATATTTCGGTGCCGATACTCATTTTAACCGCTATTGTTTCTGTGAGTTGATCTTCCCGTAAAAAAAAAAAAAGAAAAAAATCTATTACTTTAGGGGTTGACCTTTTCTCATATCATGTCTCAGAATCCATTTCTTTGCTACATGATGCGTCACACAAAACAAGAACTGAGGTATGGGCAGAAAGGATTGTGCCTGTCAAGAGGTCAGAGGATTTTGACCTTCGAATATTGCTTTTACTGTAACCACCGGTCAAGGCAGAGAGGGAGGAGCGGGGACAATGTAGCGAGTTGTAAGCTTGAATGTCACCTACTCTGAATTATGTCAGGGTGTGCTTCTCACGTGTCTCCAGAAATTAATCTATTAAATCATTTTTGGTGCTTACTGTGAAGGAGCATAGTATGAAAACAACAGGACAGCTTTTCCCTTTTTCCAAATTAGTCTTATTAGATTTTTCCAC
The DNA here is from genome assembly GCA_014281875.1 of Nibea albiflora. NCBI lineage: Eukaryota > Metazoa > Chordata > Actinopteri > Sciaenidae > Nibea > Nibea albiflora. The sequence continues at coordinate 14,350,701 of CM024801.1, forward strand.
ATTAGTTTGGAGATAAAAATAATTTGCAACAACAACTTTCTGTGAGCTATAGCTCCTCTGTTGTATTTCTACTTTATAGTGAAATCATTCTATCGCAAAGGTGCGGCGCATACTATCACGGCATTTGGTATGTAGGTGGCATAAAAACTTGCTGTGCAATTCTCCGAGGAACACTCTCACTGGAGAAGCAAAGCAGCCTGCCGCAGCCTGATAAGACAGTGAGTTCCTTGAAAAACAAAACGTTATTTAAATATGCAGTATCACCCGGGGCTGTGACACATTGACTAGCAAATGAAAAGAGAAAAGGGCCTGCCAGTGGGGTGACAACTACCGCACCAGAACTAACAGGCACTGCTATGCAAAACTCCATCATGGAAGCCATCAAGTCAGCACGCACCTGATCATGCAAATGTAGGTCTGAGGGGGGGTACTGTAGCTCAGTGTGTTTGTTAGAACTCAATCCAAACATTAGAAAATAGTCTGACAGATAATCTGTTGGGCTATAACACTTTTTGGCACAAACCACTCTTCTTTCAACGCACTGCTAGAACCTTTCTAAACAGAAATACCCGAAAAGCAAGTGAAGTCCTACCTTGGTAAAGCAGAGCAAATCCCTGTGCCTGGTTGGTGCGGTCGGAGTAGAAGTACAGTATGACGAAGTCGCCCGTGACATTGACCAGCTCCCGTGGTGGGCTGCGCCAGTCAAAGCGTGCCACCACCTGGTTGGAGTAGCCGTCCAGTAGCTCCACCATGTCTGTCTGATCAGAGATCTCAAAGAAGGTGAAGTTGAAGAGGATGGCAGAGGATCCAGGGACCTGGATAGTCCAGTAACAAACACGACCAGGAGCGTATTTGTCAGGGAAATCAGGGGAGTAGATTACTCCTGATGGAGAGGAGTAGTTCCCACCGCAGGCCCCAACTCGGGCTGGAAGAAGAGGAGAAAGTGGTTAGTAATATTTGCCATAGCACCTGTTGAGATTGTGAACTGATTACTGAGTTGTGTTGGATTTTGTGTACCTTGGCCGCAATACTAACTTAATTAAGTGGATGGTGAATAAGCCATGCCATAGTTTCTTTGTCACAGTCATCATGAAATTCAGACACAAGTTTTAGGTATTAATAACAGGTTAGTACTGCATGAACGGATGCATTTGTAAAAGTACTTTGGAAATCTTAAAATGAGTTAACACTCACTGTCGAAGATGATGACCCAGCCATCTCCACCGCAAGGCTGGGTGTGGTCGCCGAAGCAAACGTGGTTACACTCCATGGCAGGTGACTCGCCGTGGTCACGTGGGTCCACTTCGTTGCCGCAGAAACAGGCATATCCTGACTCCATCCCAGCGAGCTGCAGAACACAAAGGGATTTATGCAAATCATTGCATCAGCAATTCAAAACAAACTTTGGGTAACGCTTCCCATAATGCTATTCATTATAAATCCATTTGGCATGGGTGACGGCGAGGAAAACACTGAGGGAGTCCATCGACAGAGAGAACAAACTTTGTGGACAAAACATGAAGATTTTGGCAACTGTTTCGACTGCTTTCTAAATATTCAAAACGGCTAAATTATTCACAATTACATAACAGCTTTGCAGAGAAGTCAAACAAGTTTGCAAACATTGAAACCAAAAAGACATTTCATAAGTTATGGTTCTCATATCAGCTTAATGTGGAATTGTGGTAACACTTGGTAAACAGTCCACTGCATGGAGTTCCTTCTCTCTTTGAAATTAAAGCGACTTATGTCTAATTGCTCTTTCTCTCATGATTACAAGCTGCTGTAATCTGAGTCTGGACAACCACAACCTCTCAGCTGATTAGAAGCCTCCTTCCAAACACACAGCTGCACACAGGGCGCAGAGAATAAACCTCACAGGAATAGCACCTATCTATCTTGCAAATCAAAACTGTTAGGAAAGTGTTCCTGAAAGTTTCGGAGCAGGAATGCAAAACGGCAAAAAACCTTCACACGTCATGACCTTGTCACCAATGGCTGCTTGTTCTCAAAAGCGCTATTGTCCTTCATTCAGAAGGACACCATTGTCCAATTTTCAGGCCCTAAATGAATTCACACAACTGAAGGTACTGCATCATTTCCCACTCTTGAGTCTTTTCTCATGGAATAGGAATTCATCAAGCCTCTGCTCTCGTCAAGACGTATCAAGCTACGTCCTTGTTGCATTATTCTATCTGATGAAGTAACACCAACATGAATACTTCTGGCGGAGCAAACAAGCGATGGATCGCTGTCTAACTCATCAGGCATGCTCTTTGTCAAACAGTCACGCGGGATCTGTGCTTCCCAGCACTGATGTTTCACATGCGCATTAAGGACTGTGACAATCCAAGGGTGGGCAGACGATGCCAATCTGCTGCCACATCCTGTAACATCTGCTGTACTGAGAGAGGAGGGAGGGGCTGTCAGTAACTGTCAGTGCAGACAGAGCTGAACTGGATCTGCTGAGACAGAAAATGAACACCTGGTTCTGTTTATAGCTGAGGACAATGGCATGCCAGACTCCGAGATGAGGAAAATGCATTGAAGAGGAGGTGCCCACTGGGCTAATAACCATTCATTTCCAGCTGTCAGCCTTGATTGCTGTGATGATTCGTCATCCCCTGGTTGGTTTGAAACAGGCAGCCTGATGGCTGAATAAAGAGGGTATAGACTGCACTGGGCATCATGATAATAACTGTCAGGAAACTGCCCGTAAGTGCAGATGATTTACATAAAAGCTCGACTATTGCAAGAGACAGCTTGTGTCCATTTTTAGACATGACACGGGCAATTGAGTGGACGACTCTTCCATTCCATTTAACGGGGGGACACATTTGAACTTTCCACGCTTGAGTAGTTTTAAAAATATGTTCACCTACCAGAGCTGCCATCTTTAATCTGACTTAAAAGATAATGCCTTTTGTGTTACGGGTTCCTCCTTTCGATTCAAACTCACCTTGTATCTCTGCTTCCTACAGAAGCTAATGCAGTTCTGGATGGTGAGTTTGTTGGAGGTCTCGCTGGTGCCGGACAAAGTGGGTGGATCGCCGCTGTCTTTGAAGCAGCCCAAATTCCCAGGCACTGTAGGGAGAAAAAAACAATTAGTTACACACAATAATTTAGATGCAATCTGCATCACACACATATATCCAAGTTTCTATCGAGATCCACTGCAGGGATCTGCTCTGTATTTTATGAAACACATAATACGCTGCATGTCTTGAACCCTTATGTGTCTCATGGCATCTTCTAAGCATTTTTTTTTAGGTTTTATAATCGTGTTTGTGATTAACATCTTGTTGTATAAACCCATCCCTCAAAAAGAATCCATGGTGACACGCTCGAGCAATACCGAGGCCTCTATTTGAATGTTTTGGTGTGAAGTGCCAATAGTCAAGCCAACAATGTGGCCTCAGAAGAACAGAAAACAAGGAGAAGGTGGAGAGAGGGGGAGAAGAGGGGTGAAGGGGACAGGGATTTTTTGAGTCATAGCGAGCTGGAATCTAGAAAATGCACCCTGTCAGATGTGAGAGTAAATTGCGTCAGATTAGGGCTGTAATGCTTTCTACACGTGTGACTGTGTGTGTATGCGTGTGTTGAGAGAGACTGAAGTTTCTAAGATTGAGGTGCCAAGAAATGGAAAGAACTGTTATACAGCACCTTTCCAGATGGTATTTGACAAACAGCAACATCTGGAAGGAAGCCAAGTCCAGCGGCTTAGGCGTACATTAAACACAGGTTGAATTTTAACACGAGTAAAAATCCATGAAGCAAAGTTTTCAGTTTCGGATCGCTACCTGAGATAAACCTTAGATAATCTTTCATAAAACGATATAAGTGCACACAACTTCGACATCTCAAGTTTGCATTTACTTTTTTATACCCTCTTGGTTTTGACCCTTGTTGCAGCCAATCATATGAATAACTATTGAATATTAAAACGTCTGTTTGTTAGCTGAGACTTGGGGATGCATGACACAAATGGGCCAACGATCGCAGATGGATGACAATGCAGACAGATAGATGGAAAATGGAATGTTGATATCTTTCCAGCTCACATTAAAGTCAGATGGATCAGCCCACCTCCCTAATCCACAGTCTACTTATCAAATACAAGTTAGCGATCCTTTTTTGAATCCAGCGTGGCGATTAAACACTCAAAGGCCTTTAAATTCTATGTAATTGCTCAGGAAGTGCCAGCGATGCCCGCAGCAGTCAATATCCCACTTGTGATTTGTTTTTCATTGTGATTCAAACAGGCTTACTCTTGTTTCATTTCCATGTTTTGAGGTGAAACGGATTTGACAAACAGAAGTAAATGCACAATCTGAAAGTAATTTCCACAGCAAGTATAAAAAAAAAAAAAAAAAAATCTCGCCCCAAAGCTCTCTTCAGTCAAACTGGAATTGGTGTCATCCGACTGTAGGGTACAAATGCGCTCATTAGGAAAACACAAAATAGACAAGAGCAAAGACTGTGTCCAAAATAGCTGTCAGTGCCGCTCTGAGACACGACATGGATGTAAAAAATCAAAAGCATGTGAACTTACAAAGGATTCTTGTTCTTTGTGAGCATCTGTGATTTCCAAATTTATTTTGATTTTCAAAAGCAAGTTAACTGAGGAACAAACCATCCTTAATACAGACCTCAAAGTGTGACTGATCCTTCCTGGGCTTTTTTTTTTTTCAAATTGAATTTCTTCTTTTGGTATGGTAATAATTTTTCGGAAACTGGAAATCAGATCACTGGAGACTTTTGTTTCTCGCTCTACAATATTAGAATTGGAGAAACTAGTGAGGTTACACCTGTTGGATGTTGAGCATACGGTAATAAAAGAGTTTCTTTGAGTAGTGGTAGAGCGACTTATTCATATTTCTGTCAGGTTACTCTGCTAAATACAAATAAAGAGGGGCGGTGTTTGGCTCAGTTGGTAGAGCGGCCGCCCCACGTGCAAAGTATTAGTCCTTGCTGCGGAAGCCCAGGGTTTGAACCTGACCTGTGGCTCTTCCCTGCATGTCATTCCCCATCTCTCTCTCTCTCACCCCGCATTCCTGTCACTCTTCAGCTGTCTCTGTCAAATAAAGCATGAAAAGGCCAAACAATAATCTTTAAATAGAAATATGAATGGAAATGCAATCTATCAGAGCAGTCAGCAATGTTTTCCCCCGGTATTGATAAAAGAAAGGGATGCATTTAGTTGATCATAAGTTAGTCAGGAGCATATCCCAACAACTTGTGTCATACTTTGTGGATGCGGCAAAGTCTGACAACAAGCTCAGAGACTGTGAAGCGCTTGTCCCCTGATTCTGTATACCAGCACTGTGCTAGAGCTGAACATCTCTGGAGCTTTTCAGTTGTTGTTGTTGTGCGTCTTCTCTCCTCAAACATTTGCACGTTGAAAACTGCCTGCTCGTCTCATGACAGTTCCACCAGTGAACAACTGGCATCCAGTTGTTGGCAGTAAAAAACAGAAAAACACATGATCCATTTATACAAGCCTGTCATGATTTAATTTGGGGATATATTGGTATTCTGCAAAAGAGAGAGAGAGAGAGAAATGGATAAGCGTGCAACTCATGTTTCATTGTAGAGGAGCATCAGTCAAAACTGCCTAGATGAACCGAAGTAACCTTCACAAAGACCACACACGTGCATTGTCTTTGGGATGCCAGTCGTTGCCAGTGTTAACTTATTGGCTGGAACAAAAGCTCCTTTACATGCACAACAGATGCTGCAGATTCCTTCTGTTTATGTAAGAATGAGGCACAAAGGCTTTTGGGTAAAAAGTGTGACATGTTTCAGATTCCATGCAAATTGTTGTCCGCAAGAATGTCTGCCACAGACTGGAAAAGTAAAGCAGGGGAGAAGGGGAAATGAAGTGAAGTAGATGGAGAGAGGGCAGCTCCCTGCACTTTACCCATGTTTGCTGACCGTGAAGTGACCGGTGAGACTTTGGCTGCAGCCGTGTTTCGCCACTGTGTTTGACAGATGACTCAACGCTCGGAGAAAAAGTGCTCAGATTCCCTCAGACGAGACACGGGAAATCATGCACGATATTCATTTTTCAGCCACAGCCATGCCAAAGCTTTATAAATGGATTAATATGGTTGTTTGGATCATTCAGAAAGACTCCACAGCAGACACTGTCAGAATTAAGGGAAGGATTATATGACAGGTTTGAGGCAAACATGACAGTAATAAGAATCTCCAAGCTACTTTTCAGGGCGAAAAAGGACAATGCTGTGGCAGCAGTTTCTTTTTTATCTGTCACTTAAGCACGGACTGGATTAACCCTGGTGAAATGTGCAGGAGGGGAGATGAGAAGAGAAGAGAGACAACACCTGGCTGGGAACCAGCAACCTCCCTCCGAGCAAGGCAGTTAGGCGGGTACTACTTCAATGGAGCTTTTGAAAAGTGGAGGAGAAAATGCTACTGCCGGGCTCAATAGCCAGATTAAAGGCACCAGTGCTCCTTTTTCATTTTGCTTTGACAAGAAGATTGCAGACTACAGTCAATTTATCTGTCTTTGTCCTCTCCTCATCCCAGGGGCTGTGAAGCGCTGGCTGAAGAGCAGCAGGTGGTGGGATCGTATCACACCAGAACATTTGTGTGAAACCGGCCAGTCCGCAGTGCGTGCGTACTGTTTGTCTGAAAAAAGGAGGAGAGGAGAATTGTCCTCGCGTGAACAAAGCGTTGCTCCTTTAAAAACACATCTGCTCTGCAGGCGCAACAAGTGCAAATATCTCCACGTACAATAAAAGAAAAAAAAAAAACAACACACAAACACACTCAACACACTTCAAAGCTGTCAGTGGAATTTAGACTTTAACGAGCCAGAGGGGAGAAATGGAGGAAACACAAGGTGCATAAATGCTCCAGTCAGCCCAAACCAGACCTCTGAAAACCTCAGAAGATCACAGCAGGAGGGAGGACTCCTACAAAGTTAAAATAATAATAATAATATTAATTAAGCTTAAAAAAAAAATGCACACAGAGAGCTAAACGAGGCTCGACTGCAGCCAGACTCATCGCAACCTGCCGGGCCGGGCTCGTTAGCCTTCCGGCAATGCAACGCAATGCAATGCAGACAGGAGGCAGCAGGCAAAACAACAAAGTTCACGGGTGTCTGTCTAGCAGGGAAAAGGAGACACCTCTGTCGATGCAGCAGACACAACAACAGCGCCGACCCAAAACACATCAGAGAGGGAGAGAGAAGAGAACAACACAGAGGGATAGAACAACATCAAACATGTGCAGCAGGCTTTGGCAAGTGCGCTTGGCAGGGAGCATGTGAGCAGGTTGATGAGCTGGGGGGGGCAAACATGTTATTAAGGGAACATAATTACAGTTATAAATTTCTGTGCCTTCTGGAGGGTAAAGAGCAAAAGAAATCTAAGAAAAAAATAAGAGAGAGGTAACGAAGTGTTTTCTTGAGAACGGGATGACGGCTGTCTTTCTTTGCAAAAAAAAAAACAGCCACTCTGCTTTCTTGCTTTCACCCAGCACAGTATGTCAGATGTTTGACAGAGACAGAGAGATTTGAAGCCGTAAGGAACGATGAACATTTAAGGCCTCTGCTTTATAATCACAGTTGCAACACTGGAGCGTTTCAGTCGAAAAGCTATTCTCACACTCGGTCCTAATCCTGTAATCTTCAAGAAAAGCCAGGACGACAATGAAAAATGTACATACAAGAGCCTGCAATAAAATTGAATACATCTAATAAAGCACCAGAACTTGGGCTGTGTGTGAAATCTCAAGGGCTGACTGCAAGAACAGCTGGCATCAGATGTCTATTCTTGTAGTTAGTTAGAATAAAGTGTAATTTTAGTATTGATTACTTCTAATGATACTGAGCTCCTACCAAAATAAAAGCACAAATGACATACAGTATACAGTCGTTAGCTTCTGCTTTTATTGTTTTGTATGAATCCCTTTCTTCTGCCTTTTCTACCTCCACCTACATAAGTTATTATTATTCCTATCATTCCTATCAGGTGATTTTGTTTCACATAGTTGCTTGTTCTCTCAATAAGAAAACAGTCAATGGGTAGTCAGTTACCACCTAAAGAATGCTGGATGTGGGAACATGAAAGGTTAAAGGCGCTGACTGAGCGCGCCCACGCAGATCATTAACAAAATCTTTGGCCTGGCTGTGTAGGTGATGGCGTGGGGTTTCTGTGATGAATGACGACAGTCATGGTGAAATTTATGGCCGAGGATATTTCGAGAATGACAGCGCGCTTGCATTCCCATGTTTTTTCTTGTTTACACATCAAATTATTTTAGATTGTAGCTACATTTGCTGATTTGTATGTCTCCATATGTGATGATCCATTTCACACAGAGTGGCGCGGATCCACTGAATGAATAGTTTGTGTCGAAAGCTAAAATGCCAAACATTTGCAATCAGTTTCAAATGTCAGGATTTAGTGGTTTTCTTTGTCGTGTTTGATAGTAAACTGAATATCTCTGAGTTTTGGACTATTGGTCATATAACAATGAAAAAAAAATCTATCAAAGGGCTGTGGGAAATTTTAAGGGACATTTTTATTGCGGCCCTAAAGTTCTCCAGCTGAGAGACTTAACATAGGCAGATGGAAACATCTGAAGATTGGTACGGCTTTTTTGTCGAAGGTGTAACTTCCAGTAATGCCAAAATAAAAGCACGAAACAGATGCGCTACATACCACGTCTTAAACTGATGAAAAACATATCCCCTCGCGTATCTTTCCTCATCTTCATGCAGTGCCAAGGTGCAGCTTTGCTGCTACATGTTTCTCCTTCCTCTTTTTACAGTATCTAATATCACGTTTCGTCTTGTGAATGCGTAAACATTTAAATGTTTTTCTTTTCATGCCTCATTAGATCTGAAACATTTTTTATAGACGCTAATTTATTTTATGGATTATTTTCTTACATTGAGTCTGACATCTAGTTTTGATATGGAGCAAAAAGAAAACTAATGAAGTATCTCTGGCAGAAGCATGAGAAATCGACCAGGATTTTTAAACAATAACAACTTTTGACTCACTTTGGCCAAAATCATCCTTTAAACGGCACCACTGCTTCATTAACATCCAATTACATTGTAACCAGAGACAGAAAAGTCATTAGAGCTTCCCCATTAGAAAAGAGATGTTGAAGCTGTGAGGTCAAAGGAGGAGAAGCAGGGTTTTAACAGCACATTCCTCAAGTGCTAAAAGGTTTGATGCAATAATTTAACACAGGTATGCTGAAACCTTGGAAAGACTCCCACCAACACATTAATGCACCACCAGCAGATTAACAATTCAAATCTGATGCACACACACCTCCTGGAATGCACACTGCTGCAGGAATGCAACAAAGCAAGGAAACAACACTTATCACAGTCGGTGTTTATGTGATACCCCCCCCCATCACATTCTGTCTCTCTGCCTTTTATTCCTCGCTCTGTCTCCCTTTCATTGTGTCTCATCCCCCCATTTATTACCCCTTTTGTAGTACAGTATATTCAATACATAAACAAATACAGCTGCTGCATTTCATCTAGCCTGTGATTAGTCTTGTCGACTGCACCACAGCCTGCAAGAACACAAGAGAAACAGCGAAATATGCCACAAACTCCCCCAGGACGACCATTTCTGGAAACTCTGAATTGTTTGTAAGGCGGTGGGAGTTGCTATTATGAGTTGATGCTTTGCTTTTCTATGGGGATCATAAATTATCCAGTCCGTAAATGGGAACAATTTACAGTTAGAAAATAAGGCACTTATTATTGGACGGAATGAGACAAGTATTTGTATCTAACAGACGGACTCTGCTAGTGGGATGTTCAAAGCACACTGCTGAGAGTGTGTGAAAGAGAGACAGAGAGAGAGAGAGAGAGAGGGAGGGAGGGAGGGAAAGAGTGTATGTTGTGCCAGTATACCACGTGCATGTTGCATGACAACTGTAACTGTATGTCCTCATTTATCCCATTTCAACATTTCTGTCCGTGTGTGTGTGTGGTGTGTGTGTGTGTTGTGTGTGTGTGTGTGGGGGGGGGGGGGGGGGGGGGTTGGTGGATGGAGGCTGTGTTACAACAAGATTGAGATGGAAAAGATCAATGCCCAAGCCTGGGGCCCTGGGAGAGTGACTAACCATCTAATTAGAGGGAAGAGAGAAGAGTCGGAGCTTTAAATGAATAATTAGTGCCTTCTCAAAGATTGGGCCGAACAATGCGGTGGAAGAGATGAAAAATGGCCACCGCGCTGCATCACTCTACCTCCCCTGACAAACTAAATAGGCTGTGTCCCGAGGAATCCCAGGGGACTTGATACTGAGGCGACTGGGAGATGAAAAGATGAGCAGACACTTTGTGACCACCTCAGGCGTCAGATAAGCACAAAGGTGCACTTCCATTTATCATCATTCACTTTCAAAGAGATCGACTCGGTGTTTGTCTGCACTGGCAGGTTGTCCTGACTATCTAGATGTCAATAACAGTGGCAAAGTGCCCAGGAATGTGCAAAAAAAAAAAAAAAAATTCAGCTGGGACACACAAATACTTAGCTGATGCACTACCACAAAGACAAACAACAATAGTGAGTGCAGGTAAAGAGCAAGACCAATAGCTAACAGCGGCAGGAACAGCAATCAAAGTAATGAGCTAAATATGTTCATACTTGGATCGAACCGCAGAGAAAGGCATGTGGCCATTAATCAGAGGACCTTATTAAAGGTAGAGTATTAATGTGCTCCGTAAATATCATGCCAAATCTGCCCATTAGATTATTATACTGCATCTTGTGCACTGCATCAGCGATTAATGGAGTACTCGTCAGAAAAAAAGAGGATTTATCCTCTGGGAGCGTGAATATGCACAGGAAATGTAATTACTCATATGACTGGGGTGTCGATCAGCTCATTTGGTAGAGCAACCGCCCCATGGATGAAGGCTCAGTCCTCGCCGCGGCAGCCCAGGGTTCGAATCTGACCTGTGGCTCTTTCCTGCATGTCATTCCCCATCCCTCTCTCCCCACATTCCTGTCACTCTTCAGCTGTCCAAAAACATATCTTTAATTACTCATCTGTCTGATTTTAGGATCCCTTGTATTGAAATGTTGGCATTTGTCAGGGAGACACTATACATTTATCCCGTTTCGATCATCAATACCTACAGCACATATCATGGAGCCCTGCATAGCTTTTGATACCTTATCAAGGAACACAATGTTAATCTGTGACACAAGAGTGAAGAGCTTGAATCAGTAAATTTAATGCAATCTTGACAGGAGTTGCCAAGATGTCTGACTCTGGCAGAGGCCCACACTGTGGGACAGACTGACCACCATGGTTTTGGGCCAGGTTAGCTTTGCAATCATAGAGATGATGAAAATGTCTGACAGTCAGCGAGCTGGCCCACCCCCTTTGGTTATCAGCAAATATTAGCATGCTAGAATTGTCTCTGTGAAAACACTAGCATGCTAACATTAGCATCTAGCTCAAAAAGCCTCACCTGGCTGCTTGCATGTATGTACAGTTGTTTTATTATGGCCTTACTTTAAACGATTACAAATCATACTGACTATGCAAGCACATTTTGATCAACATTGGCTAAAAACAGGCAAAATGGCAAAACGCGCACACACACATGCACCGTGATCTCAAATGACACTAGCTGAACAATATCCAATAATAAAATTACATTTATTGCACCTGCGCAAGAGGATCTACATTTGGCTGTGAGCCCTCATTCCTGAGAGCTAAATTGGTTGTTATTCATCTCCTCCTCTTTCCAGAGAGGAGCGCTAAACAATGGCCATCTACTTGTTCTCATTAGCAAACATTCTACACAACCAGCTCGCCTCGTAATCAATACCTTTAATTCCCTAATGGCCCTGAGTGATTTAACCCCAGCCATGTTCAGAAAGGGAAGGAGCCAGAGAGAGAAGCCGAGAGATTAAATATACCTGATGTCTCCTGGCTTGTTTTTGTGTGAGTCTCTACTCTCCAGTTTCTGTCTGAGAGTTTCTTCACAGCACTGCAGGCAGGTATTTCCCCCTGAGGGCAGGTGTGGGTGGAGCTATGTGAAGGTCAGAGGTCAGGGTAAGATAACAATGAGCATGTTCAAAGCTCCCCAAATCCTCTTTGCCAGGTGAGGACAGGCCTAATGCAGGTGAAAGGGGACACGTCAAACTGACAGATGTCTGTGCAGCAAACCATCCAAATTAGCACCCGTCAACAGCCAAATACCAGTAACAAAAATGATCTCAGCAGTCATGTATGGTCAAATGACAGTCTCCCGATTCACTCCTCTAAATCTGTGGCACTTAACAAGTCTAATGTTAGTCTAACGTTAGCAGAAAGTTAACTTCATCCTGATGTGGAGGCCAGTGGAAAATAAATAAATAAATGGAAATAGGAAATAAGTGAAGACAAATGTACGCAGACTTTAAATTAAATCTAGTCACACAGCACCTCATTCTGTACATAAATAGCCCTAAATAATATAAGAAAGAAATGACATATTTGATAATGAAAAATGTATAATAGTTAATTTGGTTGGTAGAAAATAATCTTGGCAGACAGTTTTTAAGCCTGGGGTGCTGAGGGCAAAAAGCTCATTTTGGACAACTGCTGCATGTGGGTGCACACACACACACATACACACACACACTTATTATGAATGTAGCTCTTTTATGGGAGCCACAGGATAAGCTTACTAGCTTTTTTTGGTTCTATTGGATCATCTGTTATAAATCTTTCTTTTTGTTTTAACAAGTCAGTACTTTCTATTTTTGATATGTGTGGGGAAAAAATAAAGAAGTTAGATCTCCTTAGTCGAAATCTAATTATGACATGACTGACTGACTGAGAAAACCTCTGTTCTCATAATTTTAACCTGTTGCAGCCTCTCAGAGGCGTTTTTTGTATTGTTTGTAGTTTATAATATGCACTAATTAGCGCAAAGTTAATTAGGACAAAGTACTGCCGAGCTACAAACAACAAAAAGTCAGGGGATAAACAAAGTTTGGTGCAATTTATCTTGTGGGAGGAATGAAGGAATGGCCAAAATTAGCTCACTTCACAAAAATGTCCTCACTTCGAGGGTCAAAATCTCTGACCGTTTTTTTTTTTTTTTTTTTACTGTCAAAAGTACAAGAACCAACACACATTCACAGTAACACACAGACACACACCCCTCTCCACTCAGTGATGCCTGAACCTGCCTCAGTATGCTGATTGGGAGGGCTGGTTGTGGTGAAAGCTGGTGCAAGACCACCTAGGGGAAATATTCTGCCTCTGAAAACAATGACAGAGAGTGAGATGAATACTGCAAAAACAGAACCTGAAAGTATCGTTGGTTCAGGCAACCACAACAGCCACGAGGCAGGGCTGTGGTGCTTCAGTCTGGGCTTGGTTTCCAGACCACATGTCCGACATGTTCGACTTGTCTCGGGCCTCTTGCTTATTTTGACTTGCACTTGTTCTTGTCTCAGGCATTCATTCAGCTGTTTAACTTTGCCTGCCTATTATAAAACCTTCAAAGATTCTTTTTTTTTTCTCAGCCTGATCCACATCCTCTTATTTTCCTCACAGAAATGCAATTTAAGAGGTAACACACTATTTTACAATTAGCCAGCGTATTGATCGGTTGGATGCAATAGCCGGTGCAGAGACAGGTACACCTTTTATATGTTTAAGAGGCTCATAGATCGATTGTTTTACCGACAATCGGATGCTTATTGCCTGATATTTGGCTCTGTTTCTGTCTGTTCTTGACTTAACGCCTCTCTGATTTGTTCTTGTCTCCAGCTCCACTCTGCGGAATTGATTTTGTACTTGCCAAAATAACTAATAAATTATTCTATTGAAAGAAACGAATCAACAACAATTTAATAACTGATCAATCTTTTGTCATTTATGAAGAATAAATGGTACAGCTGAGGCTGATAGGAACGTCTTGATTGTATCTGAATAAAATAAAATTCCGAGCTGATGTTTGGGTTAAATGAAAAGTCAGGGGAACACCAAAGTTATTACAATTTATCCTGAGGGGAACATGTCCGATAGCTGTCCAGACATGTCACTTCACAAATGTCACCCTGCTAGTAGTCCTAAAAAAAGAAAGGTCATAAAAAGGTCATAGAACCATCAGTGTCATCAGGATCTGGGCATGTCCTGGATAAGTGACAACTCGGACCTGCTAATGGGGATGAGTAATCATGGCATCATCAAAGTTGTTCAACAACGCCTTCATTTCTGTGCCACATTTTGAGAAAGTTATTCAATAGTTCAATCGCCGTCCTGTTTTGACCACAGCCCTGCTGTAGGGACTTTCATCCATGGCATTTCATCCAGGAAGAATCTCCATGCTGCAAAGAAATTGTGATACATTTTGCATTTCACAAAACTTCAAATTTACAGCAACTAAGGCAGAGGAAGCTAAAAGAGGACTTGTGCGAAAACTAGCACAAACCTGAGCCATGGACAGCTCAGTTTCATCCCAGAAGGTTGAACAAAATCAGCGTGTACATAGATTTATGACCAGATTCATTTAAGATTAGCTGGCAGTTACTCAGGTGTCCCACAACTTCAAAGTGCCATTTAGCAGCTTCATAAATCACTCTTAATGAAGGCAATATGTCATCGCTGCATATTTCCATCAACCTTTAGTAATAAAACTTTGGACTAAACACATAACTACTTTGTTTGAAAATCTTCAAGGTGTGGCTGGTTGGCTGGTTGATGCGGTGCCTCTGGTGCCGAGACTATTGTTCCATGGTGACAGACAAGGTTAATCAGACATTCCCTCAATTGTTTGCATAGATCAAAGTACAACCTACTGCAGTTGAGGTATTCACCTCATATATCAAGTCTGTTTAATGTTCAGTGGGAGCACAGTGACAGCTCTCTAACAAAGACACATCTTCAAACATCACAAATTAGCTTACGGGAATTCTCGCGAACAGGTAATGAGCCTCATTACAGAACACAGCAGGCATTGTCAGCTACAATAGCAACGTGCGGAATAAAAAGATGCTGTAAACACACGGCATTACACTCTATTAAATAGAACTTCAGGAAAATGTTTATTTTTTCACGCTGTTAACAGGTTCTATCCTGTCTAAGTATTTGTAACATTTCAGCAGCTTATTTGTTATAATTCAACAACCATTTTTCTGATATTACACTACTGTGGTTATGATTCTTATCATTATGCGCCACATACGGTATCTTCCGAACTAGCACTTTTCTAAAAGGCTTTGTCGTGTAATGGAGAAACCTTACAGCTGCTGCATGTCTCTTTACTGCAGGAAAAAACAGTGGCATAACAAGTTTTTCTTGGTTATATGCTGTTGAGAGATGATCTCCGAGAGCACAGATCAAAGCGTCTTTGTCTTGGCAAGCGCTTGAGGACTTCACCCTGACAGTTTCTCTGCGTGTCAGTCAAATTCAGCCGGAGCATAGCGTCAGCTTAAAGGAGTCTAAAACAAATTGTCCTTCCAGTATGGAACGCTCTGAAAAAAAAAAAGGAAGCGTTCAACTGGAACCGTTGCACGGTCAATGGGCGAGAAAACAAATACTTTGCAAAGACTTAAGACATGCAGAACAGCTATTTTTCTGATCGAGATTTTTGAGTAACGAAAGCTTTTAATTGGATTCCACTTAAAATGTCAAAAGCCAGTCCAACCAAATCAGTAAGTTGAAGGACTGTTGTATCGTAAGAGACAAATCTGATGTTTTCTAACACCGCCTAGAAATAGTTTGACTTATAAACTTGTGTTAAACTAAAAACTAAAGCAAATTAATAATGGATTGACCTGTCAGCCCTAGTTTTGATCTTATGAACCTACTGGTTTAGCCAGAGGCTTCACTACTAAATTCCTCACACCCCATTAAAAGCCGCATTGCTCAGTCAGAAAGTGTTAAGCCGTCTCTGCCCTACGCACTGAGGCTGGATGTAAATAAATCTATACATAAATAATAAACAGGACAGAGAAAAACATATTCCTTAACATTTTCTTTCAGTATAGCTCAAATGAATCCCACTGGAGGCAGGAACCGGACGTCAATAAATGACAACGCTCGTCGCAAGGCTATGCTTAGCTGAGCATTCAGCGGCCTGGGAAAGAGAAGAGCCACAAAACCAGCGTCCACACTGACACACCGTGGAAATGTCAATTTGCGCCGTAGTCGATGTGCTTTGACAGCACGCCTTTCTGAAATGTTTAGATAATGCTACCACATAACTGCTGCCATGAGGGATTACTAGGATCAACAAATGTCGTGACCTACACTACAATCCAACTTGTCAGACTATGTGTTTCTGGCCTCATGTGACCTGCCAGGCAGTGTGTGCTCCAGCAGGGTGTGTCATCCTCACCAGGGTGGCATGACCCTAGATGACAGGGAACCCAGCTGGATGACAGACCGACTGTTGGCAGGCTCCAGGTGCCCCAGCGAGTGGCCACCAACTACCAACCACGCGACATCAAACATAAGCAAAAAAGTAGACAAAACCAAGGAACAGACAAAACAAAAACCAGACAAAATGAAAACAAAGACCACTGTTGCCCTTTCACTGGCACACCACGGCGTTTTTCAGCCTTTTGTTGTCAGCCACAGACGGAGAGCACTGACACTGAGAGAGCATCAGAATTCTCTCACTTGGCAGCGGAAGCTTTGCAATGCAGCAGATTGAGAACAGGCACTGCCAGAAGGTGAGGCACCACGTGGCGATTGTGGTTTCATAATAGATGAGACAAAGCATTCGTGTCTGAAAGCCCCCCCCCTGGTATCCCTGCAGGGTGAAACGTCTCCCCTGAACAGGCATGTTTTCATGACACTAGATGCCCTGCTCGCAAACATTATCACCTTTTCTTACATTACGAGACACTGTATAACTTTAAAATGCCCAAACAAAAAAAAAAAGGAAGGTTCATGTAAGACAGCATTTGATACGGGCGAAGCTCTCAGCCGTTAGAAATGGGCCACATGTCGCAAGGATGGGTTACACACTGCACAGCACTGGATCCATGACAAAAACAAGGCTGAACCAGCACATGGCAAACCCATCTGGAACAAAAGCTGGCCTAATTTCAACTCAGATAACGGACAAGCTCAGCTCTGAACAGAAATGGTGTGGTCTGCTCCCCTCTTTCTACCCAAACCACAAAGGTTTGGGATGCCAGCCTAGAAAAACTGAGCTAAATGGTCACTTGTCTGAAATAGGTCAGTAAAAAGTCTAATGGGATATACACACAAGCTCCTATACACCATGGACAAATACAGTAAATGGAGACACAAGGGCCATGTAGCCAACAGGCCTTATTAGATGGGTTAATAGGTCCTGAGCTATTCAACCAGAAGGCTTTAGTCAAGCATGCTACTCAGACAGGATAATGCTGGGATGGCTAGAGGGGTTCTTGAAGCCTGCTGGTACCTAGTCGCAGCTTTGCCCCGCTGCCGTCGGACAGTTTACCTCAAGTTAAGAACATGCTGCATGTTGGCTTTTAAGCTCTTAGGTAAGGTTTGCGTCTGTTGCTGCAAAAGCATTACAACTGAATTCCTAAAATATTAAGGACTGTAAGGCTCAGGCAGAGAGATAACGGAGGTAAAAGACGTAGATAAATGTTTGGAAAGGAAATGGAACAGAACATTGATAAAGAAGTAGGAGGAACGTTTAACCTCAGAGAAACATGGCAGAGGAGGAGAGGATGCTTACATAAGAAAGGGGAATGTAATTTGCGACGTAAATGAAATATTTATTTTAGCTGAACAGAATATTTGAGTTCTGCTTGGCTAAATTGCAGCAGCGGCCTTTATCTTCCACATTGTGCTCAGTAACCAACACTTACCTAAAGCCTCCTTGCAAAGGAAAGAATAAACTGAAAATGTTTAAGCAGCATTAAGTAAAAAGGTAAAACTATCTGATAACCTTAGAAATATATGCATGTGTGACAATTACTTCAAAAAGAAAACTACACACGCTTGCAGCAAATTGCTCTATCTGAACCTCCTCCGCAGGAATTCCTGATCGTTGGCATCAAAAACAGTGTCGGTTGATCCACCTAAGTCTGTTTTCAACAATGGCGATTAAAAAGGTGGAGGGAATGAAAGTAATGGGATTAAAGACAGGCAGCGCTTTGGAAATGCGTGCCAAAGAGCTGGAGAAGACACTCAGGAGTGCAAAATCTCCCAACCCAAACAGACCATCACACACATCCAGGAATTACTAGACGGGGGCTCACACCCACATGTGAACAAATCGTACAAATACATCAGGTAACAGGTAGATGCACATAATCACTCACATAAAAAAAAAAAAAAAAAAACGTGTCAAAACAGGCTACAAAGCCAAAGGGGAAACTGATGAACACACACAGAAAAACGCACCGACTCTCTCTCTCACACACACACACACACACAGCAGCAATGATTGACAACTCGCATTAAAGTAAGGGCAGGTCTGGGCATGGCAGGAGGAGGGGTGACGGGAGGCAATTAGAGGCATATTTTAGATGATAATAGCTGTGTACAAGCCATACAGCCTATAAAAGCTATCCATAGCAGACTAGCAGATGAGTACAGCAATGTAAATGGCTGGTCCTTGTGTCCATGATGTGGCCCAGAGGGCATGGAAGGGCAGATCAGTGAAAAAGAGAGAATCATAAAGGAGTGGCAATAATCTCTTACTCTGGCATGTCGGGATGTCACAGTATCTCCAATAGATCCCGTCTTCGTGATCTGCAATGTAGCACCACGGCTGCACGTCCCCATCAGGATTCCTGAAGA
The DNA here is from genome assembly GCA_014281875.1 of Nibea albiflora. Taxonomy (NCBI): domain Eukaryota; kingdom Metazoa; phylum Chordata; class Actinopteri; family Sciaenidae; genus Nibea; species Nibea albiflora. The sequence goes on from CM024801.1 coordinate 14,369,469, forward strand.
CACAGAGGGTTGAAAAAAAAAAAAGTTCACATCCGCAGTACGCTGGTTGAATCTGATGATGTGTCTTTTTTAAATCCCTTTTGGCTTCCTGTTAAAAGTTTTTTGTTTCTGCCTTAAAACCAAAAAACACCTGCATGGATTTTGGTGCCAGACAAGTTATGCAGACTCTTTGGGTGTTGAAATGTTGGTCAAACAAAACAAGAATTGTGAAGACATAATCGCACACTGAGGGAGATTATGGTGTTTTCCACTGATGTCTGATGTCTTAAATCAAATCAAGAAAATAATCAAGAGATTAATTGAAATTAAATGAAAATAATCATTAGTCACAGTTTGTTTGTGATTATGAACTAGGGAGCAGAAAAATGACATGATGGATGATGGATGCACATCATTTCCACAAATAAACTGGATTTTCACATTTGTCAGCTTTAGATTGGAAGAAGAACGTAGAAAAAGATAAATGGGAAAGGGGATAGGGGTGATGGCAGAGATATGAGGGCAAAACAACAACTGAACATCAACTGAAAATGGCACCACAGAGGGCTGAATACCCAATCATTTTTCAGAGGGAGATTATCTTGGTTTTGTCAATCATCCCGAGTAGCACCCTCTGGCGCTTGTTGTTTTGGCCTCCTTTTCTCTGTGCCCCAAAGGCCTGACCATGCATGTCAGTCAAGGACCAGACCAATGGGTCTTTGATGGGTGGAGGTGGTTGGAAGCTCTTTGTTCAGGGGCCAGACTCAGACCTGAAAAAAAGGATGGGTCAAAGCTTTTGTCTGTGGCGGCGGCCTCTTTTGAACCTCATCAAGGCACTTTTAACCCATCATAATGAGGCTGACAGGCCCCTCGGTGCTTTTGCTTTTCAGTTTCACTTACAAAAGCGATGGGAAGTGGGACTGAAGATAGAAATACCTAATAGCTTTGTGCCGGATTCATATCTCCGGGTTGATCATGCAACTTTGTAAATCATGACGCTAATGGCAACTTCTAAACTGTTGATGAATGAAATCAAGCAGCTAGCATGTGGTTGAGGCTCATCTTAGTGCTGTTTCACCTCTATGGGCTCTGCTTCTGGATTATTGTGAGCCGAACACATCCTGTCGACTAAAAAAGTCTTCTAAGATGACATCGCTATTTTCTTTTTCAGACCTGACTGTAATTGCCGGAGACCTTTTCTCTTCTCTTTTGACACACGTCATTGTAGCATCTTGAAAAAGCCCCGGGGCGCTGCACTATCCTGTTTCGCCTTTTGTGAGCAAAGTTGTGAAGGGCGTTTCCATTTCTTTTCTTTTCCTATCAAAAACACTATCCAGAGTTTCCTCCTCTCTTTTCACACTCAAAATGAGGTATTGACAAAGATGTCGTTGTTGTTAAGACTTTTTTTGGGTTGAACTCAAGTTTAAGTGCCTAAAAGCTTTTTCACTGAATATATGATAAACAGTTATCGCTCTCTTTGTTGCAGCCTGTCAGCGACAGGCAGGACTATGTGAGGGAAACATTAATCTAGTCATATTTTATTTATTTATTTTACCTTCTGCAAAAAAAAGAGAAAAAAAACCCCATGAACTTCTCTTAGTCTGAAATTTTCCCATGTTCACAGGAAACCAGCCTTGTCTTCCAGTAAATTTCGACACCGTATCATGAGCCCAGATCTGTTTGTTGCTCCACCCAGATTAGAGGCAGACACCTGTTTGTTTAGCCCGAGGCTACTGCTGAAATGAAAAGAGCAAAAGCCGGGTCCAACCATCATAACATTGTATTATATACCCTCTGTCTATTTCTCCCTCTCCTTTTCTTTTTCATGCCTGTCAACGGGTAATAGCCCTATTTGAAATAAGACTCCTAAGAGCTCATCTATAGCCACTTATGTAATTTACTGCACTTTCCTAATCACCCCCTAAGGAGGAAGACATAAATTATAACCATCAGTATTAAAAAAACATTCTCAGTAGACCACCCATCCTATACCTAACCCACCGGCATCTATGATCAGTAAATGATGTGGTGTGTCCCCCCAAGCTCTCTTTCAAAACTCCAGGTCCCCAAATAGTGTTATCTTACTCTTTTACACACACACACACACACCTGCACACACCCTTTTAGCAAAAGCATGGGAACATCATCCACGGGGTTAAGGTGAACAGTCCACATGACAGAGAAACATAATCAATCCTGCCTAGAGGTGCCACCGTGTGTGTGTGTGTGTGTGTGAGGGGAGGGAGGTTGGAACAGAAGTTGGAAAGCAGACAGTCTCACAGACAGATTAGTCGAGGTGCCACAGTACAGATAAGAGCAGACCTCGATGGATGGAAATCCATTCGTTTAACCCGGCAGCACAGAGAAAGACTTAGGTCCTTGTGGAGACACTCTGCTAAAAGTTGCTGCCAGTGTGTGTGTGGGTGTGTTTTATAATCCCACACATATGATATGTTTGTCAGAGATGGCTCGCCTTGCTCTTAGTGCAGGAGCTTGTTGCGACACTCCCATACCCAGAGGTAGATCACAGAAGATGTCTGGACACTTAATTGGAACAATTACGTTGATTGACTCATTTTACTCGGAGTGAGCCACACACGGTACAGAGCCAATTATAGCCACATTGCGTTTTGCCTCACAGGTCCCGCATTTGAAAGTGCGTCTTACATCTGAACACGGAGAAAAACAGCTGTTCTAGGCTGGCTGCTGTTCAAAAGGTTTCCTTTAATAACCCTTTTCCAGATACCTTATTCAGAAAATTTATGGCCATCTTTAAAACGCCTGGCACTGTGAAACTATCTATAAAAAAGTAAAATCATTTACATTAAACTACACGTGTGCAAATGCGGGAAATAGCATGCCTTGAGGTGTTTTTCATGAGTTAAACTAAACTAAGTGAGATTCTGTTTAGTAAAACTAGTAGATGTGTTAAAAAAAATATGAAAGCTACACTTCATTTTTCAGAATTGGAGAGAGGAGAAATGCTGATTGGAAAGTGGTGGTGAGAGACTTGTCTGGATCGGGATTTGAGGTCAACAGCAGATCAGAGTCTGGCAATTTACTGCCTGAGAGAAGACTCTTTAATTGACTTGAATGATTTAGCATGCAAACTGCTGCCTGCTGCTGGGCCGGATGAATGCACGTATTGAAGACGAGGGCTTGTTGGTTGTGGACTGATATGTATAGTCTACTGTCTGGTCTCTCATGGTCCACTCACGCTAAATATGAAGATGTGATGTTACTGTGTCAAGTATGTCTGGTAAACACACCTCTTCCTTCACTATTTTCTCATAGCATTGAGAAATTATCCAACAGCAGCTGCGTCTTTCCAGAAAAACAATCCTGTTACTTCGGATAATCTACAGACCTCACTGTCTACAGTTTTCTTTAAAACTATTTTTTCAAAAGAAAGTGGGTCCAGTGAAAACTGTTGAAATTGAGGCCTGAGGTTTATCCACAGTAAACAAGACACTGTTTATGGAAAGAGGTGATGATGATGATGATTGATTTTGTAGAGCACCACATTCAGTTTTCCCATAGACGGTGCTACAATGGGCTTGAGTTGGCATGAAACTCTCCCGATTGAATCATCAGTACAAAATACAACTACTGTGCTAGAAAATACCTGGTAAAAACATTTACTTTAAGTACAAGCTTGTGTAAGCAGAAATGAACTACAACTCCCAAGGTGCATTTCAGCAAGACGCATCCAATCCAGAAGTTAAAATTCTGTGACATGCTCTGCTGAAAGCTTATGCTGTTGAGAGAGTTGACAATTGAATCTGCAGCTTAAATCAATTTACTTTTGGATCAGTTTTGGATTAATTCAGCAACAATGGCGCCCTGTTTTGTTCACAAACATCAAAGCATTTTGAATTCGCAGCCGCTCTGATCCACGCCTCTGACTGGCTTCTTCTTCATAGCAAAAGCAGCTGAAGCTCTTGGGTATTATAACACTTTCAGCTGTCGGCCACAACAAACCGATAGAAAAAACATAATATCTCAGAGACAAAGTGAAAATAATTCAAACTGGTGGTTATAGCGTAAACCTATGAGAAGCTCTCCTAAATCTGTGTTCAGTGACTGACAAAAAATGAGAAAAAAAACATCTAAATCTGACAAGTGATATCTCAAAACTATGGCAAATAAAACTTAGCGGTGAAAAACTGTCTGCATAACTAAAAAACAAGTCTGAAAGTATTTGCAATTTGGGTGAGGCAACCTTTCAATGACTAATGTACACACGTCTAAACGGAACGCTTTATTGCATGAAATTGCTTCCCACTCTGATTCTGAGATTACTATAATGTTGATAGCTGATGCTTTAGTGCCACACAGTACATCTTCTCACGGGACACTTCTATTAACTTCAATTTAACTAAGCAGCGCACTGGGACTGTAATGTAGTCATACAAATGGCGGACAACTTGGCGGCAGTTTGCCTGACCTCAGATTTGCACCTGACATCATGGAGATTCAATTACAATCAACTTGGGGAACACTATTCACTCTGGCATTTCCATTATCTCATCTATGTAAGGGAAAAGCATTATAAGCCATAGTGGACACTCATAAATTGTATAGAACACACACACACCTGCATATAAATAGCCAGGATATGGCTGGCAAAGCTATTCAACCACCCACTGAACCGTCATGCACTTCACACTCTTTTACTAATGCACTCGGGAACGCAGTCTGTAGGAACAGTAGATTGGAAGGAACAATAAACTAAATATAAATCAGGACTTCGATTTGTGCAATGGTCTTATGAATGTCATGAAGTATTCCGAAAAGGTCACAGAAGTACTTAAGAAGTAAAAAAGTTCAAGTATAAAAATGTGGAATGACTGCAAAGAAACATCCAAACTCAATACCGCACATAAAAGCAGATCGTTTGCTTCTTCTTTATGATATGAAATGAATTCTGAATTGAACTGTCGATTATCAGTAATGTGATATTCACTGCTGAAATGAGTCTTGTTAAGTCTCCTGCTTAAACACGAGAGCTGTTGTCCTTTTCCTGAGGTTTTGTGCTCCATTTTTTTTTGCAGGGGAACAATGTGACATTTCCCCTCTGCCCAATTTCTCCCTGTTTTCACTGGGGTATTTTATAGCAGGCTATAAAGATGAAATGTGGGGGCTGTTAGGGCTCTTTCTTCGGCACCAGTGTGGTGCCCTCTCAACTAAATCACCACCGGGAGAACGCCAATGATGGGACGAGTAGTGAGCTTGTAATCCCCTACTTCTCTGCTTCTCAACATCTGATACGTGCTTAGAGCCATGTGTTAAAGTTAAGACATGCAGCGATTCCCAGTTTTGCATTATCCACCTGTGCCCTGGCCTCAGCTCTCATCTCATAAAACCACAATTGGCCTCGGGGTCAGACATGCAAATACTGCCCTGGATCTCCCTGCCCTGGATCTCCTTTTTTTACCCTTTCTTCTGGCTTTCATTGTGCTACCTCTCCCCTATTGTGGAGATCTATCCAAAACCGTACACAAAAATGTCAGATGAAAGAGCCAGGGAAGGGAGATGAGAAAGAGTTTGAAGTTTGGAGGAGGTTAAAGAAATATGGGGGAAACGAATTTGAATTGCAAGCTGCGCTTCATGTAAATACACACATTTGCAATCCAAATTCAACAACAATGTCCAAGACATCTCACGAGCCAACTTTCTGTGATCAAGCAAATCAAACATTACACATCTTTCTTACGTTTCCACTCCTCCGTGGGCACGTACAGCATACGCACACAACATGCACGCACGCTTGGGTGGACACATGTACAAATACTTGACCCTATGCAGACATGCCATAAATACCATCCCTCATCTTTTCACAATGAACTAGCCACTTCAGTCCCCATAGCACTGCTGATGGGTCACTCTTTACAAGGAGGGTGTCTGAGAGAGACTGAGAGTAGCTGTAGCTACAGTCCTAAGTGAAAGAAATCCCTCTGTCAGGAAGAAACAAAGCTGTGAGCTGTCAGTGAGTTGGAAAAGCTGCTAACAGCACTTGTGGCCAAGAACCAGCTGAGTCCAAACAATGAAGATGTCCTTTTTGAATCGCTTGTTGGGCATAATGCACTCCTAATGTGCAGGGAAAGCCTTCCTCGATCCTCTGCATGTACCCTTATCATAAATCTTCCAAATTCCCATCCAGTTCAAGTAAAAACAAATCTGTCCTGTGCCACTTTAAAGCATTGCTGCGTTATGAGTTTACAACCATGACTTCGAGAAATGTTTCAGAGGCTTCGGGTAAAGGAGGAGGGGGTGTTCTGTTTCTTATGGCTTGGTGATCTGGGCCAAGCCACTGTTCTGGACGTCTCGGTGAATTTGAACTGGCTCACGAAAGAGTGTGGCTCTCTGCGAGTACACAAGGTTGAAAGTCGAGCATACAATGCTGACAGTCATACTGACGGATAGAAAGGGTTTTCTAGACACCGAAAGCCACCGTGTCCCTTCACATTCTAGGGATGAGGGATAGAGATTTGCTTACACAAACTCCTCAAGCGTGTTTGCATCCTCGTGATGACAGGGCTAAACGTTCTCTTCGGGTCCCACCAATAAAATATTCAGGGACGAGTGTCTCTGCAAAACACCAATGACCTTGTTTTAAATTATTAAGAGAGTCAAATGCTTTGTCGAGTAGGTTTGAAGCTCTGTCTGTCTAAGAAAGGTGAATTTCAAAGGTGCTACTAAGCTTTTTGATATAAAAAAAAAATATTTGCAACCTACACAGTGAGCCACTGTTTAGGATTTTATTGATTTCCAGCACAAACTGATATTGCTATACAATAAAAACAAAGAGGCAACTGTTATTCTTGCAATGTAGAGAGTGAAAAGCTTACACATCTTATTAAACGTTTATAGTTTCCCTCTATCTGCAGCCCCTGTAAAAAAAAAAACAGGTATGGACTTCATTTCAGGAAACAATTTTCCTGAGTCTCATTTCAGGAATCATACCAGCACACTCTAAATCAATTAATAATACATTCAGCGCATGTTTAAAAAATGTGACTTTGAGATACGTGTGACCTTCAAGGAAAAGTAATCTGATGTGGTATTTTAAATATTGTCCCTGACATCCCAAAAGGTTGCAATACAGCAATTACTTTCTATTGGTCACCACCATTCCCTCGGCTCCATATGCTCCACTGCATGCCATGTCTACAAACGCAGTGTATTACTGAATATAAACAGAACACATAGTTATGTAAAGTTTTCTTGAAAAAACACAGTGGAATGCTGGCAGTGAGTTGTTTTCTGCAGTGTATGATGTTCATATATGATGTATATTTTCATGTGAAATACTGGATAGTTTAAACTTTTGAGATTCCATGTGTGCTTACATATCGAATGATTTGATATGATTTAACATGCCACCTATAGACTGCTATAATTGCCAATAACACTTCACAACCTATGATTTTAAATTAAAACTCCACAGGTTATATTATCAGTAAACTTCCAGGTAAAAAAAAAAGGCTCACCTGCAGTAGTTGTGTCTGCCCAAGCCGCCCTCTCCATTGGGGTATTTGAGGGTGTTGTAAGGGTGCTGGAAGGTCTCATTCCAGAAGAGGCAAGGTTTACCACCATGCAGGCTGGTCTGGTTCTGGAAGCCCCTGTAGTCCTCTCCGTTGGCAGTGTAACACTCTAAAAAAGACAGATATGAGATGGAGAAAGTCAATGGAGTGTCTGCAATAAGGGATTAGACGTCTAAAAGATGGAAATCAAATGCTTGGCAAGAGCTTTTAAACAGGCATGTAATAGGCAGCCACATATGTGACCTGCTTTATTGAGAATCTGGAATCAGTGAAGCACTCGCGTGCGATTAAAATGTTTTAATGTGTTTGGAATGATCATAGACGATAAGTTTGGAATAACTGTATTCTTTGCCCGGGCTCAATTCATTTCAGCTCTGGCCAAATGTGTTAAAGCAAGATCAATCACGGTATTGTTTCAATTAATGTCTACGCAGGAGCATGGAAAAAAAAAAGTGCCCCACTGATATACAACAAAAGCAAACATGGCTTAAATTTCCAGGAAGTGTATGACAACCATATGGCCAAGTCGGAGAGAGGGAGTGAGAAAGAGAGAGAGCTGGGTTCCCAAGGTAAAACAATGGCTGGTGGAAGGCTTTTCTTCCCCGAAAGAGGGAATTCAAATAAACAATGGCTGATGGGAGCGTGATGAGCCATCGCCGCTCATCGTTCTCAGCCTCGGGGGGGCCTCCCGTCAAAAGAGTTTTAACAGCTACAACTGAATTCCTCTTTTGATTGCATTACAAAGGAAAATATAAATTTATTATGTATGTGTGCTGTGATAACTAGTGCTGCAGGTGCTTATTATTGCTACCACTGTTGAACATCCATCAGTGGAACCAGTGGGGATTAAAAAAAACAAGTTATTCACTGTCTGGATATGGCATTGACTTGCAACGAGTATATGCAAATAATGCAACAAGGGCAACAGTTGTATGTACAGTACAGCAGTGGTCTCCAACCTTTTCATCAGCGGTGGTTGGGGACCACTGCAGTACAGTATGTACAGTACAGTATATGCAATCTCCATGATTAAAATATGGACAAATCACACTTTCTGGTGTTAACTTGCCTTCTTTTCAAACTGTCAAGCTAGAGCACATGGAAGTATTACAACAATTTCACATCATGCCTGTCAATCAAACACTAATAAGAAAAAACAATACTCGCTTGTTTGGCTCGTATCCATGGGGTCTTGTTGCTATGTACGCGGTTAGCCAATGACCGGCCCCTTTCATCAAGTCAAGCTGTCTGGGCTAAGCATGAGCTAATGCATTGCAATATGACAGTCATTATACCCCTCGGTGAGCCAGCTGTGCTCCAAGGCTCTTTCTCATTCTCTTTTGAGTCCAAGGTTTCCCAACTTCCCCTCTCTCTCCTTCTCGCCCTCCCTCTGTCGTATCTTATCGTCTGTTCCCCTCTCTCGCCATCCTTTACTCTTTTCTCTTCTGCTGCTTTTGCCTTTGCTGTTCTCCCCTTTCAACTCATACAGACAAACAGTTCATCGGGGATCGCTTGGCCTCACGGCCTTGCAATGCAACATTTGGAGTCTGTTACCGGGCCCGTCCTTAGATGGCTGCCTCTGGATACCGCTTTACAGGGTTAGAGGAGACAGGTAGCATCAATAATGGGAGTTGAAAGACTTGAAAAGTAGTTTTTTCTTATATATTCATTGGCCGGTTACACTAGAAGATGCTTAGAAAGTAAATAAATGTAGAATTGTAGGGCCTAGAGTGAAACATTTGTGTGTTTGGTAAAAAAATATGTACAACAGTTAGCTTGCACGCAAACAGGCATTCCAGCCTCTTGCATCCACCACAAAAGTACTGCTAACACTTAATTTTAGAGTAAATCAGAGGCCCGGCCTGTTCTCAGTGTGTCAGCCAAAGTTGCTTTTAATTAAAGATGTTTCGGTTGTGTTGTTCAGTCAAGTTTATCAGCCACCCATCTTCTGGCTGACAGGAGCAAGGAGCTGCAGGGTGTCAGGTTCCTGCAATTATGATGGCACTATTGTCTGTAAATCACTCCCCTCTGTCTTAGCAAATTAATACTCCCTCGGTATGCAAGGATATCAACACCACATCGTAAATCCACTTGAGAGTGGCTGAGGCAGAACATGACTCCATAAAATTAGAAAAGCAGCTTAATGGTGTTACAACAGGGGTCATGCTCTTGCTACCTTTACATGAGCGATGAGGGGGGTGGAGGGAACAAGTTATGGTCCGGTTGACACCCAGAGGACAGGGAAGGTGTGTTAAATAATGCACATTGCACATGTTGCATGTGCAAAGTACGCAGGTGGTTACCATAGAATAGTGTTTATAGAGGAGTGTTCTGACACCAACATTAGTGCCAGATGCCTCCATAAAGAGGATATTTGGATACATATTGTATACTGTGATATAAACTTGGGGAAGACAAGACCAAGATGATGAATTTTCATTGCATTTACATTTATCTAAATGCCAGCAGCCATGGCACAACAGAAATAAAGAGAAGGAAATACTGCTATTGAGAGTTTGGCAGCGGAACAAGCACAATCATGAGTCACTGCTCCCCAAAAGCAATCATGACTGTTACTGCCCCAGTCAGAGAGGATAACATCAGGCAGGGACAGGGCAGCCGACTGCATCCCAAATGAGCTCACGTCCTTCAAATATCTTCTCCTTGAAAAGAGCGGGTATTAAAATGACTGAACTTGGCTGCGTGCAGCGCTGCTCAACGCACTGTATCAAAAAGAAAGAGCCAAATGACTCTGTAAATGTCTCCTCTCTTCTCCTTTCCTCTTTCAGAAACTTTACTCTGGAGTTTCAGGATGAAGGAGAGCTTGTCTGCACATGGTCCGCTTGGAACGAGCTGCTGCTGGCAATCATTCCTCCCTGCTGCGGCCAAGTTAGCTTTCCAGGACGAGATGGTAAATATGGCAGCGTTTTGCCACCGGGAGGGAGATGGGGGGGTGTTCCATGTGGTTTCAAGGCACCATTTGCTTGTGGTGAGAATGGGAAGTAGCAGATCTGCAAGGACTCAGAGATAAGTGAGGCCATCGTAAAGATGAATGGTCCATTTAAAAGCCTTGTGGATGGCCACACATCTATCAAGCTAAAGAGAAAAGGCCAATTTAATGTTGGAGCAGTGTGAATATGAGCATTTTATCTTTGTCCTGGAGGAAATGAAGAGCTCATCTGCTGATTGGACCGTCACCACTTCGGGCTTACTCCCCTCCGAACACGCCCAGCCCCCACCTCGGAGCTCTTTCCTTGTCACCAAGCAACTGTTGCACTCTCGTCACATGAGTCTGGGCTTTCTTGTGGTTTCATCATAGGCTGTGATGGGAAACAGAACCACCACCGCATGAAAGAAGGAGAGAAGGGGGAAAAAAAGCCTCCTATAAAATACATGCAGATCTACAAATAGAAAAAGTCCGGGAAAGGGAAGAGGAAGACTCGCCCTTGACCAAGCCCTGCACTCACAGAATACTGCACCACCGCGGCAACGAGAGAGAGAAAGAAAAAAGAAAAACAGCAGAGCATCGCTGAGAGAGAGAGAGCTAATCGCCCTGTTATTATATTTGTTGGGATTTGTGGCTAATGACTTCCACATTGCAACTTCAAATGCACTGAGAAAAGAGGGGGGGGGGGGGGGGGGGGGGAGAAAGAGAAGAGTATGGGGCTTTGGTCATGTGATCTCAAGAACACAAACAAACAAGCTCACAAACAAATGGTTTCTCTGAAACGCGTTGCCAGGTCACACAAAAGCACTTATTTGTTGTGTTTGCTACGAGGGATGAAAAGCAGCGATAATTACAGACGACTGCTTCCTCACAGAGGGCTGACATAAAGAGCTTCCTTCCATCTTTATTATACGCTTCAAACTCTGGGGACAGCAAAACAGGCATAGGGCATGAGCAATATTTCCACTATAATGAAATTATACTGAATGAGTCACAGATAGAAACATGCATCTACAGTACTATGCATAAGAAACGTCGTTTATGCAGGCCACCAAAAACTGGAGGGTGCACATTAACTACATAGAAGGTTTAAGAAAGCTTCCAACGTCTACAAACAAGGATGACAGAAATGGCAGATTATTAATACACAATCTATCACAAAATGTTTCCCCTCCGCTGTGTCCTGGTAGCCATTACTGTTGTGGGGCTCATTAATGTCAGTGTAGTAAGAACAGAGGCCAAGGACAGGCCAAACCAGGCCAGATGTAGTGGGTTACGGATTTCTTTTCTGGGGGGACACAGCTGGCTGCAACACAAGTCTGGTTCCCTTTTTCCCCAATAGCATCTATTTCCACATCAAAACCACATCAGACTTCAGAGGTTCGTAGGAAGCCTGCTTCACATTTATTATCCAGGTTTCACAGATAGCCTCCGTGAGTCTCTTTTAATGAAGTCAGATGTTGCTGGGGAGATGTCAGTGATTTCTCAGGGAGGGGAAGGGGGTGTCTCAGCAGTTAATGGACCACACCTTGTCTCTTTGCCTCTCTGATCCTCTCTGTCCTGTAAGAGTTCGTTTTGTTTTGTGTCCTCATGCGAGGGGGTCAATGAAAGTGCAAAAAAAAAAAAGAAAAAAAAGAAAGAGCTCCTAAGTGATGAGAACAGATGCCTCTAACTAGTTAAATCTGCAGACAATGGCTTCTCAATGGGATTTTACAGTCCTTCTTTTCATTTCATGCTTTTGTCATTGGTTGTAGCCCCAGATAACCAGCCCATAAACCAAGACCTCATTCAGTCCCAAAATAGCCTCCATCACCACCATTCTTCCTGCAAAAATCCTCCGCTGCACCACCTCCTGAGTTCACTACCACAGTAGCCACAGACCCACAGGACTCCCTGCCAAAGTTGCTGTGTAGCACCTATAAAACATGGCCCCATCTCGTTCTAGTGCGGCCCCTATTATTTAGCTCCGTAATGGAAACAGTCTAATCTGCTGGAGCCAGTGGTGGACTAAGCCTGCTGCCAAAAAAGCTCTGTTTGAAGTTGCTTGTCGCAAAAATGGAAAGCATAAAAGGTATTTTGCCACAAGCTGGTCTCTGGCCCCCTTAATTGAACTGTTATGTCTCAGGCAATTTAGAAAAATCAGTCAGCAAAACTACAGATAAAACATCCACCTTTGCAGGATTTCCTGTAGTAGCCGGGATGATATCTGACACAGCACAGATGGACCAAGGGTAGTTTTGGCTCTGTGAGTGGACAAGGATGGAACGAGGTGGGACGATTTCGAGTTTTGCTTGGCAGAGGTTCAGGGAGTGACTGATGGGCTGCGGACTCTGACAATGACGTAAAGGACAGTCAGGGAAAGTCTGGCAAAATGTCGACATCGGGGGGCCCGCCAGCCAGCCTGACATGAGGGCGGATGAGGTGTCGCGTTCAATTACCTCCCTCTGGCACCTCTTTACTGTTTCTTCAAGTCGTAATCAACATCTGCCAAAAAGAGGCCATATTTCCAAACATGATCAAAAGCTTCTTCACCTTCTAATACTGTACTTGCTTTCCGTATTCTCTCACACACATTCGCACAGGCACACACCTCTCGATACGATAAGAAGACAAGGGGTTACAGGGTTAAGCGAACAGAAAGGGAAATCTCCCGCATGCTCAACACATGCCACTGAACCTTCTCTAAACCAACTCTGACACCAGAGTAAACAAGCCTTGCACAGCCAGAAGAAAGCGGGGTGAGGGTGGGAGGGAGCGGAGATAGAGAAGTCAAGATGGGCTGAGGGTGTTCAGTTTGGAGCTTTCAAAAGGTGCGCGCATGGGATCGATTCATCCCGGATTAAACCAAACTGCAAAGTATAGCGGAGCATCGGGACTGAAGGAGGGATTGTAAGGGACAGAGCAATGGCAGAGGAAGCAGAATTAAGCAGAAAAGGAGAGAAGAGAGGAAAACACAGAGAGTGAGTCAGGGTGGGACAAAGACTGTTTTTATGATCCCGTAGATTGTTAACCCAAGCCCTAATTTTCTCCTTGTGCATAGCACCAATGAAGTGAACACTGGGTTTATTTCACATTTCCTTGTGTTATAGACAAGGCCGACAAAGCCCAGGCTTGTAAAATTAACAGCAAGCACAGAGTTAGCGTCTCCAACGCCAGGGGTCTGAGTTTGAAGGTACAAATCCCATTCCAGAGGAGCTCTGTGGTGCAGCTGCGTGTTGTGGCCCTTTACAAGCAAACAAACAACCGACGCAGGCCTTAAGAGAGAGAAAATATGTCCTGCTAATGCGTGTCTGCTGTGAAGAAAATAACACATGCCCATATGGGTTCCTCATCACATGCAGCCTTTGATAACCAAAGGATCTCTGGCTTGTGAGACAAGTCATGATGGCTCACTGTTGCTAATGGCTGTGTGCACTTGCATGGGGGTGTTTTAAGCTTACTTGTTTTGCCTGTAAATGGATGGTAAAATGATATCTCTGTCAACTTGCACTGTCAGACGCTTTGATAAACATACGCTGTGACAAAACACGCATTAATCTGCACTCCTACCCACATCATTCCAGCTCTGTTTTGTTGTTTTTTTTATCTCCTTCTCCCGCCTTCATACCCATACTTCTCCCCAGATGCGCTTACAGTAAGAATGAAAGGGAGCAATTTTCATCAGTGGAACAGCCGCAGTATTTTAAGATGAATCCGATGAGTAGGGAACACACACTCGCACACACGTATTGACATGCACACAGGCTCCTTTGTTCCCTCTGTGGTAGGGTTAGGGTCATTGTGGCGATGCCATTCTCACCCACTCAGCGCTGCGCTTTAGATATCACCCACTGTGTGTGTGTGTGTGTGTTTGAGTGTGGATGTCTGTCAATACCCTAACTCCTCTCCTCACAATGGGCCAGCCGCTCAAAGGCAGTAATCAATTTGCGGTAACGTTATGTAAGCCATGCAGGCCAGCATGGCTTCTGCTTGCCTCCTGTTTGCTCTCTCTCGTAGGACGAGTTCCACTTTTCATGTTGCTCCAGTGAAAATATTTCAGTTCACACGCTGGGATGCGCCTGAGATCCAGACGCAGGCCCTTTGCCCCGCACGTTGAGCCGCTTTGAGCTGCAACCAGGAAAAAGCCGAGAAGCACATAGCACCTTAAAGAAAGGTAGAACCGTAAAAAGAAGTTGCTGAACACACCTGTTTTCGATCGTCCTGTTTGTGCTCAGGTTAGCTGGTATCTGAGGAATGTAAATTATATGTGGTTTGGTTTGGGTTGAAGCTCTGTCAGTGCCCCCCACCCCCCCTACACGCACACGCATATGAACAAAAACACACACACACCACCTCTTCGGCCTCTTCTTTCTCTCTCAGAGGTCTTGTGTGATTATAGGGTCCAGGGAAGACGATAAATAAAGGTCTCGGGTCGAGGGGAGGGAACGATGTAACCTGCTAGGCTAATGCAGAAAAACACAGATGCCCTGGATAAAGAGCCCGGCATCTTGTGCCTGTTTATTCTTAACAGACACCATCATTAAAGCAGGATGATGCCTCGTCCTTGAATGGTAATGAGAAGCTGAAGCCATTGTGTAAAAGCAGCAAAAAAAAAAAAAAAATGTTTTTGTTCAGTTTTGATGTTATGAACTTCAGTTGACTGCACATTCCCATGTTCGTGTTCAAGTGCAGTTCTTCGCTTTAGTAACTGATGAGGGTGCAGGTGTTGCAGAAAACCTTTCAAAACAATATCAAACTTTCTCATTACACAGCGCGCCTTTGTTTTCCAGTTCCTTCTGCTTCGGAAGGAATTGTTTCAGGGGGTATGTCGAAAACCTGTTAGATTTTTTGAGTTAAGAGAGTTTATAATCCCTTGATGTTTATATCTCACCTGTGCAATCTTGCCATGTATTACTGCATTACATGTGATTAGTGCGGTTTGGGACTGCGTGGTTAGAATAAAAGACAGAAAGGAGCTACAATCAAAGTCTGATTTTAAAAGAACCAAAAACTAAATAAGCTCTTCGGGCAGCTCTGAAGCTCCTCGCTCCGTGGTTACTGGAAAACGGGCTTAAGTTGATCAAATGTCTGAGTGAGACCCGGAGCCAAGTGTTCTCGTTAAATGTAACCAAAGCAGCAGTGGCGGATGGCGGATTTCATTCACTCTTCGGACGTAAGGAGTAGCCATCCAAAGACCAATAATAGATGTATATAGAACGGTGAGGTTTAATTAACTTTTACTTCTTGTTTGCTGTGGTGGATGAACAGGCCCAATGTGTGGAACATAAACACGCTCCCATCTGCATCCAATGAATCCCCAGCATGCTCGTTTTGGAGAGAGTGGCAAACACATCAAACCCATTTGTTTTGTCTATCTTTGTAAACTACAGATGGAGGCGCTGGTCTGTTCCCTCGGCATTCCTTGGCATGCTTGGATTTTTTTACACTTGAAATCCGCGTACGCTGCGAGAGAAAGCCTCCTTCGCGTCCAGACGTTTTGCCTTAATCTCTCACCATTGTGCATGTCTGCTGTTGGCTTTAGAACAATCCGCGATCATTATCACCAGTGTGCACATTTATTTAAATTTGTAACACATTATTAACTTAAGCGTCTAAATCCCTTTTTTTTATTTTTATTACCTTACTTGAGTGACCCAGTAAGAGGAGGAACAGAGAACACATTTCCACTGTATCAAATCACAAAAGGTTGTCAGATAAACCGCAACAGAGTGCACTTCTAAGGACACAATAACAACAGCACAATAGGCTGCTGCAGAGGGGACCACAGTGCTCAACATTCAGACCCCTTTTTAACCAGCCACGTCTCTAGTTCTTGATCTTGATTGTGAAAGCGATCCTTTTTCACTGTGGTTTGTGTGGCTGTGGGAAGAGCAGCAGTACTGGGAACCAGATGGCTCTGGTAAAAGACAGGGGGCATCCCACTGGCCTCCATGAGAAGGGGATCCATTACGGAGGATCTTTTGAGGGCCAGCAGATTCTGTTTCATGGCACCGGCCGAGTGTGACCACCCCTCTGCTGGCGTTGGTAGTGGGCTGGTGCCACGTAGGCTGCTGCAGACCCAACCCTTTTTGTGCTCACCTCGGGGAGCTGTATTCACCTTCGATGCAGGACAGACAACTAAATCAGGGCCTCTTGGCGACTTGGGTTTCACCCCTTTTCAGTTCAAGCCTCTTTCAAAGGACTTTGTATTGCAAGGGGATATCAGTGGCTCCGCAGCTTAAGAGACAATGGTTGTTTGTGAAAACGGCCGTCTGAGATGTTCCCGTACATTTGTAAAAGTAGGGTCTATGAACTGTTAAAGCTCAGTTAACTATCGCTGGGCTATCGCAGCTCCACTTAATGCACGTTTATTTCCATTTCCCTTCAGAAACGACAACACTGAAACATGTTGTCCAACCCCTCTTCTGTGCTCTCTGATCCCCGCCACGGCTTCTTAGCTCTGCCCGCTCCTGGCTTTGTTCCTTTGTTTGCTGTCCACTTAGCTACGTCTGCTCCCTTCACTTGTCCAAATGTTTGCTCTGTCCACTTAGCCATGTCCACTTGCTCGGCCTTGTCAAATCAGTGCCGTAGGTGGGCGTTTCCTGCAAAGAGGAAAGGCGACAATTTGCCTCTTTGGCCACAAACTGCTGCAGCTGGACACTAACCAGACCCCGGGGCTCAGCAGCGAAATTACTCTCCATTTATTTAAAGTGGTTGCCATTACTCTACCGCAGTGGAGCACAGACTTTAGTGGCCCTGGCCCAACCATAACTGCAGTATAAAAAGAACTAAGTTCGCCGGACAGGTCATGTCTCACACAGTAGCAATTCAATATCCTCCCGTTATGTTCTTGGTTACGCTTCTCAAAACTCAGAATTGCATGTGACACCACAAAAATACATGGTTGCTTTGAAACTCAGCCTGTGGAGATTTTTGCAAAAACACCCAACCAATCACTGGCAAGGTGTTTGGAACATGTTACATGTTTGAATCAAAGAAAGAATAACAGCTAATTTACCTTAATCATACTATGTCAAACGCTTTATTAATAGCATGTTCAAAAAGAGAAATACGGAGACGGGAAGCCAGAACGGCTTTGGGCTTGTACCAAAACAAATAAAACCAAAGTCTTAATCGTTTTTTTCCTGTTCTCCTTGAAATGCAGAAACAATACCCCAGCCGGTGAGCACTATTTGGGAATAGGAAAGCAGCACTTCCTTTTATCAACACGCCCAGAGCTGATAACGCTCTACTTTGATTTCATGTCAGTGTATAAATCCAGCTCTGAGGCAGAAAAGTTATATTTTGTGTAATGTTTTCACGCATCAGCCGTTTCCTCCCTGGGGCCTTAAAAACCTCCTTTAAAATTCCATTCTCTGTGAATTAAATTGAGTTTTGATAATGAAAACAATTGTTTGTTTGAGAGTTAATAGAATTCATAGAAGAACATAAGGCTCTATGGTATTTCATTACTGTTCGCTGACTATTTGATTTACTCCCTCGCCCTGGAGTGTGTTCCAGCTGATGGGCTTCTGACTTCGCCAGCAAAGCTGAGAGAGAATGTCACTCGGCATTGACCGGAGGTGGGTCTTCTCGTGCATACGTAAATGTCAAGGTACAGGAAGAGGCCGGAGAACACAGCTCATACATAATAGCATTAAAATGTGTGCAAGGGAAAGAATAAAGAAGTAGAATGTAGAGTAGAGTGAATCAGTCACAAACCTGGATAACAATCTAAATAGTCCTGAGATAAAGAGTGAAAAATGATGTTTTACTGCTTTACAGAGCTCGGTCCAAAAACAACATGTCACAGCTCATTCAGAAAAATACTCTGACTGGTCTCGAATGACCCTTGAGAAACAAAACCTCACAAACCGCTATTCTGGCCACATGCGTGCACTCTCCCACCTAAACATTGTTTATCTCTTTCAAGCCTGACAGTTGTGTACAGCCAGCAGTGGCTTGACAGCTTAATTCCATGTTGTCTCACAGGACCGCCTCTGTGGATCAGGAACCAGAGTGACACACTCAACCTTGCTCCACTTTGTTTAGGGACACCTCTTTCTCTTGCCGCTCTGTGCTTCACATGACTATCGCATCTGTCACGCCTCATCACCTCTGAGGGGGGCTACCCGTCCAGCATCATCACACCACCATAGATCCTGAAGCTAAAACTGGCCTGGCTGCTTTGCAGGCTGGGTCACCCAACCGACTGCCTGGGCAGGTGGTGATTTGCACAAGGTCAGGGAAAAAAATGAAAGAGTTGCATTCAAGAGAAGTTCAAAAAGAGAAATGGAGAGAGCGCTGGGAATGACACACAGAGAGGTACTTTGATAAAACAAATGTAAGCCTTTGAACACGACAGGACGAGAATCACAGTGGCATGATAATAAGCATGATTGTGTTTATAATAACTAGGTCTGTTTCTCCCTCTTAGCGGTTGGTGGTTTTAGGGGCGGTCCAATCCCTTGGCATGGCGGAACGAGGGCGTTGCCCGCAACTTGACCTTTGCAGGGCACCACCCAGAGGTCAACAGGAAGTAAACGGGCAGCAGTCTGACACAGAAGCACACATGTCTGACCTACAGTTTTTTTTTTCCCCTTCTTCTGTTGCCAAGGTTAAACCAGATGTACTTTCGGCCAAGTAAATGAGGGAATTCTTCAAAACTTTGGCCTGTCTTCACAAGTCAAGACATGCTGAGTATCATGAGTGTTGGAATATGCAAAAAGGAAAATGCTCTGCTCTATTTTCTTCCATTTCAGACTTTCTACTCTCTATGTCTGGCTTTTCAATGAATGCAACTCTCCCTGTCACCTCATCTATCACTGCTAGGTAGCTACTGTGAGCTAATGTCACTGGATCAACTAGATGTGGAGGTTTGTCTAATCAGTTCGGCTTAGTTTTTAATCTACCAGTGAAGTAACATACAAATGTATAACAAGATTGGGGGATGGTCAGATGAAGAACCTCTTCTTAACCATATCTGTCCTCTATGTCAGCCTGGTGACACACTTTTGTGGAGGTAGTGTTTCATGTGAAATTCATAAGATGGCGGCAACTTCATATTTCTTTCATTTTCATTTGGGTAACACTGTGAGCGAGTTCACTTAGCTGCCTAATCTAGGGCATATGTTACTTCCTCTGCGAGAACAGCTAAGAGCAATGTAACATTTTAGCATCTCTCCACTATAACTCTGTGACCTGGCCAGTTGAAGTCGATATGCGTAGTCGGTTTCCGCCGCTCTGTTTTGTTGTCTTCGTAAACTTGGGGCATTCCACTGAAGATTCATGAGGGCTCCATATGGGTTGGTATGGAGTTGATTATGCATGGACACAACACAAAGAGGAGACAGACGCACTGCGTTTACTGTGAAAACAACCAGGGCGTACAAACTGAACCTGCATTAAACCTACAGGAGATCTAAAGGAGTATAAAGCTTTGCCGGGTGCACAAAGTTCAGGGAGATTACGCCATTTATCATTTATTCAGCTTTCTCATGATTTCAATGAGTGATGAGAAAATAGGCGGTAAAGGCAACCATGTGTCCTAAGTAGGTTGTTCTGTCCTGTGATTGATGCCGACACTTTTGTGTGCCCTTGAGTGAAAGGCAAAGTATCTTAAAAGAGAACAACAGCTCCAAAACTGATGTTTTCTCTTACCCAGTGTAATACTGTCTGGTCTTCTTGCTGGCTGCTGCCTATTCACACAACCAGCTGCAACAAGTTATGTTTATCACTGTTTGAATAATGTAAGCTGAATATTCAAATTTCTTATAGGTTGTTTTTGGTCTCCACCAGTTTAACCTAGCTCATACCAACCAGTTGGCCACTGACTTAGTTCACTTTTGATGCTAAGCTGACTGCTGATGGGAACCAAAACAGTCAAGAGCCAGGTCATAAAAAAGAAAGTATTAAACTAAGACACAATAAAATGGCATGTACAGCTGAGGGGAATTGCAGATGTTTTGACAATTCCCACAGACTTTCTTACAAAGAGCAAAGTCTCCATTTATAATTTAATCCATTGCTCATGTAGAGTAAGGATTAGTTACTACCATTTTCTAGTGTTCTATGCCATATCTCCCATTTGATGAACCTCCTTGTTATGTTAACTCAAAAAAGCAGATTGGCCATACATCCAACTAATGCACACTTGTTTATTTGCTGTAAAATTAAATAAAAATCAAATACTGGCTCTAAAATCGAGTCCTGAGCCTAACTTTAACAAAAACTTTGACCAAGGAAGAACTTACAAGGAAGAGGTCAGGACCATAAATAACCTCCTTTTCACTCTGAAAGTCTAAAACACCCACTGGTTTCTACATACAGTCACATCTTTAATCATGAAAACAGTTACTTAGATGTGTAGATCACCACACACACACACAGTACACCAATCTACCCCAGTGGTTTGTCTGAACTTCTGTGTCTGCAGCACAGAAGCTCACCAGGAGAGGAGAGGCTCCCATCTACATCTTTGAACCGGAAAAGCCCAGGAGACCGCACAGCCCACATCTGAGACCCAGACCCCATGCACCCTCTTCCCATAATGCCCTCTGACACTCCCCACACTGAGTACAGAGGGTTTACCCACACGCCGAAAAACCCTTATGTTAAACTCTTTAAGAACCCGCTGTCTCTCCTCAAACCAGCGCTCCAATGCGATCACCTCTGCCAACACAAGCTCGTGTTTCTTCAGATCTTGGCTGAAGATGGTCTGTTATTATCTTCCAAAGCAGACAATTCAAAGTATCTCTCTCTCTCTCTCTCTCTCTCTCTCTCTCTCTCTCTCTCTCTCCTCTCTCTCCTTCTCTCTCTCTCTCTCTCTCACACACACACACACACACACATACACCCACTCACAAAGATCCCTCTGTCTCAGGAGTTACAAAGGTTGATGGAGGCCGGTCATAAACTGCACTGTATGGACTGCGTTTACAAGTTGAGAGTGGATTAAGTCGAGACAGATATGGTGACTGGCTGTATGAGAGAGAGTTGTGGATTGGGCAGAGTCACTGGAATCAGTGGTCTGTGTGTAGTTGTGTGTAGAGGTGGGTGGGAGGGTGCATGAGAGGAGGGGCACCAGATAGAGGATGTGAGACCTCTTGGTACTTTGGAAGTTTATAAAGTCTCCAGATGGCCACAGCTGCCTCACATTTGAATTTAACACATGCTCACACACGTAGTGTTGATTAGTTGAGTGACAGATTATGAACCAACCCAAGTCAAGACGTTACCTTTGGCTGTGGCCAGTTGCCACAGATTCAACTTTGAACCTCAGTTTGTAATCCAACATGGACAAGAAGTCCATGAAGTGGAGGAAGTGGAAGAAGAAGTGTTTTGGAGAACAGAAATATAACTGATAAGGAACTTATTGTTAGTTTGCATCCTTACACATGTAGGTAGAGAAACAGAAATAAATACACAATAATCCTGGATTTGCATACATGGAAAAGTTTCTGATATTCTTTCCACTGTTTTTCACAGAGGTTAGCATATGAACACACAAACACACTCAACACGCTCTGACTTGATGTTAAGCCAAGCATCTGAAAACACACTTCAGATTCCTACCAATCACACGTCAGCCTAGTGAACACAGACGCTGCACGACTGATGCCAGCATCAAAAGCTACAATCCAAACCTTTGAACGAGCTACTGTTCAGTTCATGCAGCTTTTTTAACCACGCTCCGGCCACCTCGCCTCTCCTACTGCGCCGCAGAGCGACGCCCAGTTCCGTCTGCGGCCGAGCGCAATGAATCTGAGTCCAGAATCCAGGCCAACATCATGCCCTGCTGGACAGCGATCAGACAGGGGGCAAGAAAGAGAGCAGGCTGCCAGATGAAACAGAGGGTTGCCAGTTTATGCAGCAGCTTATATGCATGTTAGGCTACAAAGAGAAATCACAACACATGCTGTCATTCATCCCCCCCGTTCACTCTGTTTGGTTCCTGCAGTGCTTCAAGGAACAAAGAAGAGTGGCCAGAGTGAACAAGAGTAAAACGCTTAAAACTCTCCGGTTTGGTCTGGAAATAATTGGTCCAATTCACCTGCGGCAAGTCAGTTTGATAAGATACTTCAGTGCACAGCCTTTGCAAATTTTCCTAGTGTGGCCTTACAAGTTATTTCATGCATGTCTAGTTAAGTAGAGACTTGGCAAAGACTGCAGATGAAAAGAAAGCCCATGAGGCACCTCTCGTCTCCTCCGATCAGTCCAAGATTTAGTTGGTCGAACACAGTCTGATATTAACCGGATGTTTTCTCCATCTGGCCTCATTTATGACAGCTCTGTCTTCTGTGATCACATAATGAGAGCACATTCCATATTGCTAAAAATGTCACAGCCTGCCTTTTTCAAGCCTCGGCTCGACACAGCCAAACCTAACTGTTTTCCTTTGAAGGTAATAGAAATAAAGTCCAGCGATGCACAGGTTGTGACTCCACTTGTTTCATGACGCTGCTGTTGGAGATCTTGCTTTTGCAGAAAATAAATATGATGTTACAGCCAGAGGCTGGTTAACTTCATGCTGAATACAAAAAGTGGAAACAGGGGCAGGCAGCTAACTGATGGAAACCAAATCCTGTTACCAACGCCTACCAAAGCTCACTTTATGACTAATTTGTGTGTGTGTGTCACCATTTAGCCAGGTTATGTATTGGATTAATTCTTGGTGTTGAAATTGTCCTTTTTACACTTTGTGATTAAACACTTGCAATATGACCTGTTAACTAGCAGGCTCAGAGGTGCTGTTACCTGGGCATAAAGTTCCCCCCTCTATCTTTGTCACTGTGTTCCCAGTCTTTGTGCTAAGCGAATTAACCAGCTGCTGGCTGTGGCTTCATATTTAGTGGACAATATGAGAGTGTATTCCCCAAAATGTTGAACTAACAGATAGATGTGAGAGTGGTCTTCTCATCTAACTTTCCACAAGACAGCACATAAGTGTATTTAGCAATATGTCAAACCATTCCTTTAATCATCCCCCGACCCCAGGTGGGGAACCACCGAGACAAATTATAGGTTATCCCAGCATGTGCTAACAGGAACCCAGCTCGCTCACCCTGCCACTGAATTTAAAAAAAAGGATCGCAGGTGAGCTACCACAACCTCCATTTCAATAAGATGATGGTGCATTATTTACATAAACAAAACACATACATTTGGGTGCATGGTGAGACGCCACCACTTTCAACACTGGCCCCGTCTCTGTCATCATACCAGTAAGACTGCTCGTGGATACCAGGAGCATCAAGAACAAAATAATTCCCCACTGATTAACCAGCTAGAGCTTGTTCGCGACACCAACACCATCAGCTACATCATTACCGGCTTACAGAGCAACTCAATTACTCCTCATCTTGACAGCTCTGACAGGATTCAGCTTCCACTTGTGTGTACGTTTGTGTGAAGGGCCTAAGCAGCTGCCAAGTGAGCAACAGCAGACAAAACAGCATGTGGGAGTCTGGACGAGTTTCTTTATAAAGCCTCTGAGTTCAGGTGGAAGGGGAATCATATACATTAATCATAAGAGTCTGTGGTTAGCTAAGTTTGAAGTGTGCTATATGGGCCCATAAAGATTGCATAAAGGCACTTAGCTGCTCCGGCTACAACGCGTGTCATCTCTAACCCTCAGCTTCATTTTCACTCTTCTCTACTTTGTATGTGTGTGTGTGTGTGTGTGTGTGTATACGTCTCTGCGTGTGTGTGCGTGCATATCACTGAGCGCACGATTATCTCTCAGCTCATGATGAAAAACAATTAATAAACTTCTGCCTGATGCGACGCTGCAGTGAGTCTACCAGGACAGAGAAGTGAAAGCACTCGAGTTTAATTGTTTTAGACACCCTTGTCACATAAGCAATAGCGGTTGGTTTTCTGCAGTGCATTAATAAGCTGCTGTGTGACCTAGCTTCAGCATGTTTAAGGAAAAACATGCTGTTTTTTTTTTTTTTTTTTTTTAAAGAATTCTTACTTGCACATGCCCAGATTTGACCTCACAGATGTGGACTCCACATTAAAATAGTTCAGTGTTATCCAGGATGTTATTTTGCAGCTGCTTTCCTCTGACCTGCCTCATCTGTTTCCCCTGATGTTCCTACATTTACCTAAACGCCCTTCACCGGTCTCCGGAGCATGAACCTCTGGCATCAGCTGCAAGCTAATCTCATGTGATTGGATTTCTCCCGTTAAACATGACCACAGGACTTTACATTATGCTTTGACGCTCACACTTAAAATGTACATCGGCATTGTTTCGCTGCTGTTTATCTGGATAGTAGCTCCAGACAGTTAGTTGCGAGACAAATAGTCTGCTAAACAACGTGTAAAAGCTGTTGTGTCTTCAGTGTGGGTGCAGTGGGGTTTTAGGGTGGATTCTTCCTTTAGGTGTAGGCAGGTTTCACATTCAGTTTGACCTCAGCAAACACATCAGGGGCAGACAGAGCAAAGAGAGCATCAAATATACCTTTGCATTTGCAACAAGAGGCTGAGTTCATTGAAATTATTATTTTACTGCGGAGTAAATATAGCACAGCTGACATAAACTAAACATAAACTTGGCCTTTCTTCTCCCCAGTGTTATGAGGGGGAATACCATCGCTTTAAATACTTTGTTAATACATAGGTACATATGGGAGTACTTACGCACTAGCCCAGATGGTGGACCCTCTAATTTGAAATCCAAGGGTATAATTAAGAGACAAAAAAATTAAAAAGGAAAGCATGAGGATTTGCTGCTTCGACATGAAACGCGGCGCAAATTACAGCAAGGAGAAGCTCGGTTAGTGTGGTCATTATTAGATATTCACATTAGAACAAAATATTCTCGGGGAAAGCAGCTTTGAATGGAGATCCGGCTGCAACTTTGAAGTTCCGCAGATAAACGCAAGCATATCCCTGCGTATTAGCCCGAGCTTGATGGTAAATTAAATGGATGATATCAGATGACTGAGCGGAGGGTTTCGAGTTCGTTACAGGGGGGAACTGATCTTTGAGTGGTTCAATTAAAGACATAATGTAGCCAGAAATTAAGTGCAGCCAAGGGTGGAAATATGACGGATAGAAACATCACAAACGCGTTCTTTCCTAAGCATTGAGAATGTGATTAATCATGACGAACTTCAATATGGCTGATTAGTTAAAAGCAGCTGATGCAGAACAGGTAAACACAACAGCACTCCGGGCGCAGGATGTACTTGGAGAGCCGAGTGCGTAAAAGCTGCAGGTTTGGCTTACAAGCCCGTGGCTTGCACGATTAAATCAAAACGCAGCTTTCAGAGTCACATAACAGGGGTTTGTGATTATGTCTGTTCAAGATTTAGGCCTACATGGTCCCCCGTTTGGCAGGAATTTGTCGCGGGGAATCTCTTTGGATACGGTTTGGACTAGTGTTTACTATGTAGGTGTGGAGGTAGACCTAAGGCTGAAACTGCACGATAAGTAGTTAGTCTGCTCACATTAGTCCTCAAACAAATCAGAGAACAACAAAATCATGTTCCTTTTTTTCTTGGCCGCCGTCTGTAAACATCCCAGTTAAAGACATCGTGTAGTCTGAGAAACAGCGCTGTAGTGGGATTCGGACCAAGGCGAAAAACTATGAATGAAGTTACTGCGACTGCAATCTGTGACATGTTCCATAACAAGCGGGACAAAAACTCTACAACACGAATTTTAACGCACTTTCTGACGTGTGTCGCGCAATTTCCAAACGGGGAACAGCTGGTCCTGTGCGCAAAAAAAGCGCAAAAACTTTGGAGATGCTTCCGACAACGCAGATATTTATCGGGATACGTCCATGGAAAAGTCGAGCAAGTAGAAAAGTTTGACTTACCGGTGTCGAAATGATTAAAAGCCGCGGAAGAAATAACACCAGCGAGAAGGAGTGCAGAGGTGACTGTCCAGGAATCCATCGTGTGATTAAAGAGTCTGAACTGGCTCTCAGGTGAAGCGCAGCCTGACGGACAGATGCGCAGACCGGCGGACTGCTGGACTGACTGACTGGCTGACTGACTCCCTGGTTGACTGTCCGGGTATGTGAAAGGAGTCGCTCTTTGGTCGCCGTTAAAAGTCCCTGAACTTCAAGGCAGGTCCTACAGCTACTACTACACTGACACCACAAAGACGGGAACAGATAGTAGAAAGCAGGGATCCTATTTCCAACCCATGTGACAGGAAATAGGGGCAACAGATTCAACCTGCAGCACTGGGGAAGCAGCAGAAAGAGAAGAGGAGGAGGAGGAGGAGGAGAAGGAGGGAGGGTGGATGGGTGGAGGGTGGACTCTGGTGCAATGAACAGCAGGTTGGTAAAGTATAAAGTAATTTTCCCCCTTTAAAGACTGGATTTAAAGCACATTCCCACAGTAATATCCTGTTAATAACTCTTCTATTGCAGCAAAACTCAAACTAAAACACAGGAATACAGTGGTAAACTAGTCCAGAGAGTAAAAACTACCTTTGTGCGCCAAGCAGCCATTATACATTGTACTATTTGGCCCCTTTAGTAACACTATAGAGAGGAGACTGATGCCACAGGAGATCAGAACTGTCATAAATTATGACACTGTAAACATGCTATGCAGTACCAGAGAGGCACAATAAGTCTCCTCTGGAATACTATGGGAGAATTGTCTTGGTTTTTATGTTCAGGTCTAAATCTAATTGGAGGTCCATTAGGTTTGGAAATCTCTGGGTTCCACTCAGTACTAAACTGTACGCAAAGGCAAGTCAGATTATCTGAGTAATACTTCATTTTGATAGCTACAGTATAGAAAATGCGGAGTGAGAAGGATTTGCACATGATCCTGGCGGAGCAGGGGTTACATTATGTAGCTTTAATACAACGGAAACTCATTCAAATGTGGATGAGAAATGATGTAACTGTCTATTAAAGACATTGTAGATTTGTTCCTGCTGCTGGAGTTGCGATCAAAGAAAGTAAGAAACGTAATGTTTCTTAGTTTCTTCTTAGATAAATGGAAGGTAAACCTTTGGTGGGAATAACTGGAAGTCCCAGGGCTTGTGTGAGCTTTAGTTTATGTCCACAGTTTGTTTTTTTTACCTGCACAAATGATTTGGTTTGTTTTTTTTTTACACTAGGGTTAAACAAATGTGATAAACAAATGAGCAGGCCGTGTTTAAACTTCAGGCCTTCATTTTAAAGCTGTTCTTCCTCAGTGATTTTTTTCCCCTCACACGTCCTCCCTGCAGCTTCTCCTCTCTCACTCACCGGATAGAGACAGGTGCACTCTCACCATCAGTGCTTTTTTACCTCTTTCAGACCAAAAATCTGAGTTGTGAAACAGCACCCCCGTGTGTTTCCCTGCAAACGGCTTGTGAGGAAGTGTCCAAGCCAAAACCAGTCAGTCAGCCTAAAAATAGAAAATCCAGTATGATCTCAGCACTCTTGAAGAAAAAAGGCCCAACATTTATTTTGCCAAAACCGACGGGGTTGAGATGGGGTGCACAGGAAAAGTAATTTAGCATGACGTGTGCCCTCTTCAAAAATTGAGATACTGGCTGGTAAAAACTGTACTTATAGTACAAAAGAGAGAGCTTTATTATTAAGCCTTACTGACTGTTTACTATGGCTATGATGGATGATATGATGATGTCTGCATTAATTGACCTATCGGTGGCAGGTAGTGACTCTGTGCATTTACTCAAAAACAATACTCTGTTTCTGTTACTTTATAATACTTCGTCACTACCTTTTAGGGAGAATATTGTACTTAGTCCACTACAGTTGTCTTTTTATTATAGTTACTTTGCAACTGAATTTTCATACTACCTACAAATACATAATCTGGCTTTAATGACCTCAACCCTGATTAAGTTTCTTACATGTTTATGCATCCGTACTTTGTGGCGCTATTGATAATCTCATATGTGATAATGTAACACTCACAAGAGACCCATACCCCATACCGATAATCTTCATTTCAAGTTCTGAGGTCCATAAGTAGCTATATTTGTTGTTTTAAGAATCAAAAATCATCTCAGTATAGTTTTGAATATTCTCTCCCACCTTGATCTATGGAGCCCTAGCAAGAACTGACTGGTTTTGTTGTGTCTCAGTATTAATAAGGCTCTTTTCTGCTTTGCTGTTTTATGAGCGATACTTACCCAGGAGAAGCACAGGTAACAGATTGCGGTCAACGTGGACGGTGGGGGCAGTCCCATTAGCCGAGTCCAGAATGGGCACCAGTACCAAAACTGGATGAGGTTGCAATGGAAGAACGGCCGGACCGTTGACGACAGTGAATACAGAATGAGGTGATTTACAGCAACTCCTGCCGGGACTCTTACTCCAGGGAGCTAGCAGGTTTATCAGTGTGTAGAGCCAGAATATTTTCATGTCTAACTCAGGGATTTAAGGGTCTGTTTTGACTCAACCAGAGGCAATTAGTTTGATGAAAGGGAGAAACTTGGATTTAGAAGGTATACAGTTATATTATGACAGTTTAATAGGTTTAGGAATGTTTTTCTTTTTTTTTTTTTTTTTTTGGCATTTTGTGAGTTTGTTTATTTATTGGACTAAAAAAGTTAGGCTTCCAGAGCTATACTATCTTAATATTCTCTCTTGAGGTACAAAGTAATATTACAGAACTGGGTGGGTCAGTGCTAGCTGGCTAGCATGCTTTTATATAACAAGTCTTTATTATTTGTTATAATAACTTTGTTATTTCTTCTTTGGCAATTTTAATTATTTCTAAATATATTTTTAACTCTCGAATCTCTTACTCACACATTGCTCCTTTAAGTATTGAACTACTTGTAATTGATTTTTACATAATTCTCTGAACTTAATACTTGTTCCACCACTGTAAGCTATACATTGTTACCATCATTCAATATGTGACATGTTATAAGTATGTGCTTGTACAAAGCGGTCTCAGTGTCCTCAGACTAAATAAAAAACTACTGTGTCCATATGAAAATGAACTTGAATTAGAGTCCTGTCATTACCTCCCCATCTTCCCTGCTATCAGTCTGTGATGCTGTGCAGTTATGGTAGCAAGGCTTCCTTTGTCTTCTTTGTCTGTGTGTGTGTGTGTCTGTGTGTGTGTCTGTGTGTGTGTGTGATCACATGTTGGGCTTGTCTCTACACGCTGCCTGGCCACATTCCTTGTGGTCTGCTGGAGTTACTGTAATTCTGTTCTGTGTTTTTTCTCGCTCCAAGATAAAACTTGGCACTTCCACACATGACATTCACACTTTATTCCTTTGGCATTTTGCCTTTCAGATAGTTCAGCTGTTTTTCATCGGGTCGAGAACATCAGATAACGAGTATCCAAAGTTCCTCGCTTTATCGTGTGTGCGCGCATTTTTAGCATGGGTGGCCACAGTGAGAGCTGAGCCCTTCACCCTTTGCCGGTTTGTCCTGCCTGCTGAGTTATGCAAGACAGAGGCTGGAGGTCATAGCAAGAATAATCCACTGAGATGTATTAGAACGTACTCTGGCATCCCTGACCTGCCTGCCAATGGGAAGTTATGCATAGTTGAATTAGAAGTTGGCCCAGATGCTTTGAATTCACAGATTCAGGAGCCAAGACTATGTCATGTCCTTGTTTCCTCTTGGGTAAACATGAGTGTCTGGCCCTGAATCTTAATGCCACATTTCTCTCCTTTGTGGTCAAAACTATTTCTCCTTCTATGCTTTTGTTCTAGGCATCTGAGGGGCATCTTTGGCTGCGTCGTACCTATAAGGCTCTCATGTCGGAGAGATAGAGCACATTTAAGATCAACTCAAGATTATAATAAAAAATAAAAAAAACACCTAAAAACTAAAAACATTTTCCCCTGAGTATCAAACCATAACACAACCATGATGTATTTATTCCAGATTTCAACGACTTCAATACAGTAAAAAGTCAATGGAAATTCTTTTGTGGTGTTTACAGCCTTAAGAATATTATTACAAACTGGAATACTCTCATGTGATGACAGCAAGCTTTTCTTTCTTGACTGACATCTTAAAGACAAAACAGTCACTCGACTGATCAGGAAAATAATTGGCAGAATTACCAGTAAGAGTCTTAGTAGGAAGTATTTCCACAGTTAATTTTGCTGTGGATCATCCAGAGAAACCAGGATATTGTTTCTGGAAATACTCATTTCAACGCTGTGGACATCTTTATATAAAACCGAAACTAATTCATAATTCAATAGCAAACCAATCCTAGTATCAAACTTTGTATGTTTCAGTGGGTACACTTCTTGCAGGATTCAGGGAAATGTGTCTTACACTCTGATGAACAAACTGTTTTTCTCTTTCTTTCCCGTTTTTGGCCACAACATGACAAAAAGAGGGATGATGATTTTGTCTTTCTCTTTGACATCACCACTGAGTCACTGCTCGCTGTCGGGATTGTTCTCCTCACTGCCAAAGTAATCTCTGCCATCGCTTGGCTCATTACATTAATTAAAACCAAAACATGCTTGACGCACAACTTCTTGAAACTACTCCTATGGGGGACACAGTGAGTCAATGTGATTACTCAACCAAAGCATCTGGTTGTTGTCTGAAGGTCTGTACGACCTGGCCAACAACCCCCACGCAGCCACATCAGTGTCTATATGATCCACATCATTAGAGGTTGCGCACACAACACAACACACATTACGGTGTCACTCTCTGACCCCAGCAAAGCTCTGTTGAAGTGGGCTCCCCTTGACAAATGACTGCCTCTGGCCCCATCTGCACCAGTAACATCCCCACGCCAACCACTATCTTCTCTCAACTCCTATCCCCTACACACACACACACAAACACACACACCTGTACAGGCCCCTGAGCTTACCCGTGTTCAAAGCCAAGATAAAAGCTAACGTTTACATCCAGCCACCTGCACGTAACCGGCAGCCACTGTAGCACCACAACCACAACCCCTCCTCCTCCTCCACCTCTCTCCGCTGACACACACAGCCATCATCCATCTTTCTAGGCCTCCTGGGTCTCTAATTAAACTCCGGGTGGGTAACACCCTCTGGAATGTTTATTGTAACATCGCTCGGCTTTATCTTCTTAAAAAAAAGCGAAGGAGAAATAATAGAAAACAGACTTAGAGAGAATAAGAGAAACTATGAGAGGTGGATGGAACATGAGCCTGCACAAAGATATTTATCAGGACTAAATTACAGTGAAGTCTGTGTGTTAACTGCAGTGGACATTTTGGGTACTAAGTTACTATTCTCATTTCCCGTTTCCTGTTTTGGTCTAACCTAGAGATTTGTTCAAAACTACTTTTTGCATTCTTGTCCGGTCAGATTTTTTTCTTAGCAACGTGACTGTGTACTCTGAGATTTTAGCAGTTAACTTGGTGAGTTTTATGATTACAAACAGGAACGATTGGCAAGCCTAATAAACTTTCAACCTTCCAAATCAATACAGATATATCTATAAATATAGAAATAATCACTTCAACTAGAAATATCCTTTAAGAGGACAGCCTGCATAGATTGATTGGATTCCCTTGCGTTGCTTGTTTTGTTTGTCCCATTTGAACAAAGGGGAAGTGGAGGAATGACGTGCACAAGAGGAGAATGGCTGGTAGAGCTTCAACCTAGTAGTCTTCTTTTAACCACAGTGTACGTCAGCCATTCATGTTTCTTTTGCCTTATCCATGAGACTCGAAGCAAAAACACTGAGGGCCTCTCAAAACCAAACCAGAAACCAGACCTAAAGCATCTCAGTCCTTGTAAACCAGAGCCTGGTTGCTGCAGAAGTGATCATTCCATTTTTGGGAAATCCTATAAAAGTGGCTGATTTATTGGTTGATGCAGTGCAATTTATTTGAAAGAGGGCGGCAGGAGGAGCAGCAGTGTGGAGGAATTGTTGAAATTAACTGGCTGGAATTAAAACAATGGACAAACAGATGGATGCAAATTCAAATTTGGTTGCACAAACCAATACCACAATGTTAGATGAAGGTAAAACATTATTGGTTTCCTAAAAACTGCAAATATCTCAGAGGATTTTTTTGTTGTTGCCAGAAATCGTTTGAAAGAAGAAACAGCTGATTTACTGGCCAGTTGGGAAAAGATAAACAAGCCATAAACAAATATTATTAATATAGAAATTCATATATAAAGTGTTGCTCATTTACCAGCAAATACAAAGCAACATTAGCGTCTATTTAGACTCTGATGAAAGTCCAATATGTTGCTCATCCGCTACTAAAAGAGCTCCACTATGTTCGCCAGCCCTGTCTGTGTTGTTAGGTGCTGGGTGGTCAGGGTTACAGCAGGGCTTTTTCAATGAAAACAGCTGCATGCTGCGGATAAAAACAAGGTTCGGCGAGAGTGAATCAAAACAGTAAAGTTGGGGGCAGCAAAACCAAAACAATACGCCGAAAGAATAGAGCTGAGGGGAAATGCAAAATGACTGCGGGTTGTCAATTCGACGTGGTCCTTTGTGAATTACACGTAGCTGTTCTCTGTCTGTAGTAAAGCTACACTACCACCCTTGACCTACTGAGTGCTCAGGGTAATTCTCGAAAAGTTCTCTTGCCAAACATCTATTCCTCAGTGAATGGAAAACTGTGATTAACAAAACAAGTAAGTTTTATTTCCCCGTTTTCTGCCAATGTGGATAGAGACATCATGGCTAACACTATTTACTATAAGTCATAAATATCTTTCACTCATCACAGATCAGGAAAACAGCCAGGAGCAAGACGGTTGTTGGACAGTGATGCCGCACTTCCCGCCATGAAACAATGTCTCCACCATGGGTGTTAGTTTGTGGGAATTATCCTTAGATCGATCTCTGTTGTGGGCTGACAATGACAGCACGTCAGACTCAAGAGAGCTGCTAATGCTAAAAGGAACATCATCATTGTTTCGTAAGTACTTGTGGAATAATAGCACAGAGCACGGAGAGCCAGAGCCGTGGTACAAGTTCTCTTCATGGGGCTGGAATGACACTTAATAAAAGATCGTAAATATCTACTAGGGAATAGTTGCCCCAGGAAGATTTTACATCTGAATGTTTCGTTTACATTTGGAAGTGATGCATTTTCTTGTGAGAGTTGTCTGAGCCCGGTCTTCAAAGCATTGTAGAAAGTGGCCACCACATTAAATCAACTTCAATCCAAATGCTTGTTCTGAGCACAAATAACTCCAGGGGATTTTAGCTTTGTGGGGTATATTGAGGCCAGACTTGTTTTTACACTGCACCTTTTTTTTTTCAGTGTTGTCAGACTCGACAACATTGCAAGCATCCTCTGATGGATGTCTTTTTCTTTTCATCTGTTCGGCAAACCCAATGCAAACACCGCAATCCGCCATATGTAAAGTGTAAACTTCTGATGGGAAACACACTTTGAGGATGCAAATGTTCATATGGCCATATTGTTTACAACGATTGAACAGAAAGAAGATGAAAAGCGTCTTGACGTCGTATTTCATTTCAGCAACTAAACATTTTGGGGCCAAGTGAAAACAGGAACACAGTTCTGTTGTGTCATTTATATACAGTGACACAAGCTACGAATCATGTTTCAGGCCATAGATTGAAGGAACAAATGTATGTTTGCAGGATTATGGTGTAAGATATAAACAAGGCCCCTGCGCTGCTAATAAACTGTGTTGAAATCAA
The DNA here is from genome assembly GCA_014281875.1 of Nibea albiflora. Classification (NCBI taxonomy): domain Eukaryota; kingdom Metazoa; phylum Chordata; class Actinopteri; family Sciaenidae; genus Nibea; species Nibea albiflora. Next base: position 14,403,520 of record CM024801.1, read on the forward strand.
ACACATGACAACATGACAAACCATTGCTTGCATGTAATAGTGAAACGGAAGTTTGCAGTCTGTTGTTATATTTGTGTTGTATTTGAATAAATTACAATTGTAATACATATGTTGTATACAGTACTTACAAGAATAAACTAGTAAGGTACAATTTTAAATCGAGTAAAGTGTCTGTTTACGTTGTACTCTTTAGATTCAGCTTACAAGGTCAGAAGTGCACACATAGGACAGGGCAGACTGTGGCAGCCTTGGCAGTAATACCTTATACTCAGAGGTGTATGGTTGGGGGTAGTCAAAAAGTTACTTAAAGTTCAAACAATTGCATTCAAAAATGTGCCTTACAATTTACATGAATGAAGGTAAAACAATTATTTTTATTAGTCATTAATCTGCCATTTTTATCATTAGCTGATTAACTGTTTTGCATAATTATTGTGAAAAGATATGCCCATCACGTCCTGATGCTTTCAAATTCCTTGTGTTGTCTGTCCAACAGTCTAAAGGTCAAGATTTATGTATTCACCGTTACACAAAACGGAGAAAAACATAAACTCCTTAAGTTTTGTTTGACATTTTGGTTGTTGTAATTCCTGCATAAGCGCGATCAAAACCGCCAACCGGCGGCTGTTCAGCAATTCAGCACTCAGTCTCAATGACTCGGTGGATGTGAATATCAGGAAATTAACCTGATGATCTGGTGGCTGCTGTGTCGTCTCAATTAGCGCGAGGCTGAGCGGAGACGGGGACGTGAATACTTATGAGCTGTGCGACCTTGTCGGCTCAGAACGAGGCAACAAACGATGAAACACAGCAGCGAGAATTCATAATAAGTCTGAGAGAGAAAAATAAAGCACCTTCAGTGCCCCCGTGATATGAATCACACATTCACAAGCAGATACATATACAGACCCACACAGAGAATAACATTCAAGTGTTCGAGAGTGTCTAGACAGTAAACAGTCTGTCTCTAAGGACTAAATGTGGGCCAACTAGATACAAAACTGAGTGCAGAAAAAATGAAAATGGGTGTATGTCTTCATTGCTATTTTGTTATCTCATGCAGAGGTTTTAAACTGAGCAGACTAACCTGCGCCAGATTAAATGATCATGAAAAAGCACTGGGTGCAATCGCTGAATATTAAGATGTTTTTTAATTACATCACTAATGGGAGTAAATTAAAATCCTGAGACAGAGGAAGGCCGTGGTTACCACCAACCGATACGGTGAAAGAAGTTTGTCTGCGGCGTCTGCGTACTACTCAAACTGCACTCACTCCTAGACACACACAAACAAATCCTTAGATGAAACTCCACGTACACAGAGCAGGGATTTAATTCCTTCTCTATCATATCTGTACATCGGACAAGTTCCACGGTGCACGATAAGGAGGGAGGGGGAAAAAAAGGGGGGGGAAACACAAACCAAGTGTGGAGAAACATGTGCCTTTTGAAGTTGTCTTTCTTCTTCGAACTAGCTTTGGCGTAACGCTGCTAGTTAAACAGATCATTAAGCGTAATGGTTGGGGAGGATTGCAAAGCTTTATCTCTGATGGCAAGAACAAAGTTTTTGATGATCTGGGGGGATTCTGGAGCTGGATTTGATGGGAATTCCCATGCCTGCTGGAACAGTTTACTTGTGCTAACAGACAGGTGCTATCATAAATCTAGAGTCAAGGAATTACTCAGTCAGCTTTACATACTGAGACTTGAAAATGTATACGGGGATGAAGCTATCCTTTGACAGATTACATCTAGCGATTGAAGATTCTCCCTCGGATAAACTCCTTTATTGTTGATGTCTGGCAGTTATATGTGACAGTAAATAGATGACTTGAAGAAAATACATTTCAAATGATGGAAAGAAGACTTTGTAAAATGCCACATCCTAACTGATCTGCCGCGTTTGCCAGCTCAACAAAAGACCACACAACAATAAAACGTGGCTGTAATTGGCTGATTGAAGCAGTTAAAACTAAATCACAAGGGTTACAGGTTGAGCAGTAGAGAGAGAGAGAGATGTGAAGAGTTGTGAAGCAGGGTCACAAGAATTTGTCTGTAAGAAACGAACTTCTTCAAAGGGAAACAAACAACCAGAACAGAGCGCAACTTCTTTTTTTTACTTGCTGTAAAGAAATGCAATGATGCACATCTTTATTCATGAGAACACTTGATCCGCGAATAAAAGATTTTGAAAACAGTTTGTGTTCCTTTCATTTGAGAAATCAGAGGGAAATGTTGCTTGAGGATTATCACCACTATAAAATGATTTCTCAGGATGAGAATGTGCTTCAAAAATATTTCCCCTCTAAGGCAAATAAAAGGCGAACGCTAACAATTCTTTATTTATTTTCTCCTCTCACTTCTCTTTTGTCAGTGCCCTCCACTGCTTTGCATTTGAATCGCTCCAAATCGGGAAATCGCTTCCACCCAGTTCTCGTGTTTATGAAAAACACAAGTTTCCAAGAGCCTGCAATGAATTTATATTTGGTACAAGCTGCGTAGTGCATCTCACTCCCCTGGCAATGTGCCCCTCCACAAGCTTTCCATGGAGGTTTGTCCCCCCGGTTTCACAGTGCCGACTGATTGATTTGCTCTTTAATGGCTTCCTGTGTTGGGCATGGTCTAGGACGAACATCTGTATGGGTGGATTGGGCATGCTGGGTCTGTTTTGCTCTGCTACGCTCATCTGTGGTGTAGTAAAGTGAGGTATCTGCCTTTTCTGTGGCCTGGGAGAATGACGTGCTCTATTATAAAAAGAACTGACTCCAATGAAAAATGAGCCCTGGGTCCCAGCGGCTGCTGGTCGCTGAGTGGATTACATTGCCTCGGGGGATGGAGTTCAGCTTCTGATGTTGATGACTGAGAAGGTGGAACACTAGTAGCTAGCCTGTGAGTGATAAAGTTATACTGAGTGTTAATGTCAGGAGCAGTTTGTGTTTGAAAGACCACTTCTGCGAGCTGAGGTTCAGCTTTGGGCCGTACAGTGGACGTACAGTTCTGCAGGCTTGCATGTGTGCCAACAGTCACAGCTCCGAAAAGATCAAGTAACATTGCTTAAGATCCGAGTAAATTATTTACTCAGAATCATTGAAGCAAATCACAGGAAATTGGAACATGCTGAGACTAAATTAGTTACTGAGATACAATTTAGTAGTTCAATAATGAAGAAAGTACCTCAGAAAATGGTTAAAATTGAGGTTAGGGTTAGAAGAAAGGTGGTTATAGGAAGAGAAATATATACTATTGGAGCAATGTTTGCGTATATACGAATATATAAATGATGTATATTCATACAGATTCTGACATTCTGTCACATGCTAATGGCTACCCGTGAAGGATTTTTTTAATTGCTTATTTGTTTTATGATTTTTCTATGTTTGGGAAAAGAGAATTTAAATATAAAGTATATGAAAACTGGAACCCAAAAACAAGCTTGTGTTTCTATCTACCTTAGGATTAGCTGACTTTGCTAAAATCTTCTCCCCAACATTAAGTGTTCACGTTGCCAGTGACAAACTCAAACACAAAACTCTGTGTTTGGGCAAACACCATAATCCTGAAATCCATCTTTATTTCAACCTACGCCTTAAAATTAGGAGTTAACATCAGAAGGCGCTGCTCAACCGTGTGGTATTAAGAGGCAAGGGACAAAGCACACCTGCAAAGCTGGAGTTGACATGAAACAAAAAAAACCCACAAAAAAAAAACACCCCCAAAACAAAAGCCTCATCCAAAAGCCACTTCAGAAGCCTTTCTTCATAATCCAGGGATGTAGTGCAGATCTGAGAAATGGGAAAAGTCCCACGTGAAAGCAACAGGCTTCCACAGAGCGCATTAGCATTTACTTGTGTTTGAATTTGATTTAACTAATTACGCTGGGTTGTTGGGGTGATAAGCGAGCATAAACATGCCCCCACAGAGATGAAAACCCTCTACTTTCATCCGTGCGCAATTAATCAGCATCTGACTCTGCAGAGAGACACAGCAGCTTTCTCCACTGCCTCTCCTGTAAGCGCTGATTGACACATGAAAGCGGGGAAATTTGCACCCAGTTAGCAGATTATGTTGTGAGGGAGTCGAATCTGAACTGATACTGTGGAAAAACCTCAACCAGAGTCACACAATGAGGCTTGCGTCTCCTTTGTGAGGGTATGAGAACCTGTTTCTCTACCAGGTGAAGTGGATGCATGTGTACTTATTTATGCTTGTAAAGGATATGAATGTGTTTTTATGTGAAAAACAATAGTGTCCCGGGAGTGCCTGAGGCGTGACGAAGCATTAACAACAGTCAGAGTCTGCAGAAGTCGGTAATGGATAGAGCGTTGCACAACTGCTAGTAAGAAAACATTGTTCATGTGCAGCCAAAAACTTCAAAGCCTTCCATGTCCAGCAGACCAGGTTATTTCAATTAGTCCCCAACAAGAACCCTTCTTCTTCCACAGCTGGATCCCCCCCCCCCCCCGACCTATCACTCCCAGGGATCAGCCACACGGGGCCCTGTCACTCTGTTTCCTTTTTACCCCCAACCCATTTACCCCCAAGGGCTTTGTTTTGGAAAAGGAGAAGCGAGTCAGGTTCAAAGTGGAGGAGAAGACTGCGGGGTAACATGAGATGACGGTCTGTCCAGCAGGGCATGTGGCTGTGCCAGAAGATGCCTGCTGGCTTGAAGAGGAGATGATTCTTCATTTCTGAGCTCGCAACCGTAGTGCGCACACACACTCGCGCGCGCACACACACACAAGCGTCACTAGAAAAACAGCCATTTAAAAAAAAATAAAACCACGGTTTTTAAACGCAATAATATATAATTTATTGATGTTTAATTAAAACATTCATAGATGCAGTCCATCAATTACTGTCTCCAAATGCAGATATGCAAGAGCACAAAAGAAAATTCAGATAGCAAGTGTTAATGTAGTGCAAAAAAAAAAAAGGTGACCTTTATGTAACATTTGTGGATTTTTCTGGCTCAGTCAATCAGCCAAACCCTTCATTTGACTGAAGGCTGTGAGCCCACACAAAGTCTGCATCTGAGTTCAAAGTCTTTCAACCAAAAAATGATCAGGTTCGCTTCACATTTGACATGAGCATGAACACATCTGGTCCTATTTTAAACTGAACAGGAGAAGGGAGTGTTGACTGTAATGATGATATCTCTGTGTAGTATTTATACAATTCTCTCTCTAGCGAAGATCGGACGTCCAGTCATGCAAAACGTGAATATAAAAACAATCATGGCATTTTTCCTTTTACTTCAATGCCCTCAATCTTCACCCCATGCGCCATTTACCACGACCTGGAGGTTTTCCAAGCTAAACAAGAGGAAAAACATGGGGCCAAACAACACGCTGAAAGCCTAGCTAGCGCCTGAGGTTTTCCTGATAAGGTTAACAGGTCAAGGGAAGATCGTCATTGTAATGAAGAACACAACTGCATGTGATTTCCAAATGCTCAGTTCTAAATATATTTGTTACCATAGGCCACATCGTTGAAAGTTTCAGTGTGGAGTGGTGTGATCCATAATCTGAAAGGACTTTGATGGTTTAGCAAGTTTGTTCTTGGGTCACCATCTGGTCGGGTTTCTCTTTTTTCTCTCTGAAAGCACAAACGAAAGAAGAATCACTAAAACAACGTTGAATTTAATAATTAAACATTAAAAGCAATAAACTAGTAATAACACACATTTTAATACCACCACTTCTATTTAAGCATGTCCTCATGGCGGAGATGCGTATGCTCACTTTTCCAAAGTTATTTTGGGGAACTCGCCATCCAGATTGCATGTCCTGCTGCTCCATGGGAGTTGAATGAGTGAAGTAATGGGGAACACTTGTTCAATCAAAACTGACCGCAGGGAAAAAGTCTGGTGACCTTGCATCAGGGCAGGGATCATTTTCAACTCGGCTCCTTATAACAACACTTTATTGCTCTTATTAATAGTGTTTTATTAACAGTGCATCTAAAAACTTCAGGCGCACATCAGGGAAAGTTGCAAAACAGGCACATAAATGCCCTCCCATGGTATCTGAACTGGTAATGCTTTAGTTAGTTGTTGACATTATATCCATTTCTTAACAGTGAAGATTAACAAGCTCAGGAGGATCAAGCAGCGACCAAAACATCCACCACACTCCACATTTACTCTCTCACCAGAAACCCCTCTTGTGCAGTCACATACAACACACTGAAAGAGTTCTCAGTCACTGTAGTTGTCCCTCTTATCTGTCCTGACTGTGAAAATTTAACTTTCTAATGCATATTTAATGAAAGAGACGGGAAGCAAATTTCACAGTGCTCTCTCTCTGCAAAAATGCATAAGTTCAGCTAAAGCTAATATCAGGCTTCAGTCAAAGTTTCAAAGTTGCAGCCTTTTCTCTGTTTGTATTACCGTTCCCCCGACCGCAGCTCGGCAGGACGCCGCTGTCCAGCGAAACACAAAAAGATGAACTTGGTAAGATACAAGTGATTTTATCATCTCAGTCTGCGGAGGCCTCAGACATTTTTACACAAAACAAAGACTCTAGAAGAGATCTCTTCTTCCTGGCCAGTATAAACAGGAAGAACTGTTTCAGTGAACATATGGGGAGTATTCTTTTAACACAGAAAAAAATGGAATGATACTTTCTGGGTGTGATTTATTTCTTCAGGAGAGGTGGTGTGATTTCATTACAACCTGCGCTGGTCGGTGATTTAAACCCTCCCGGAGTCCCCTGATTACCTACCCGCTGTTTTTACTGTGGACTTGCTGATCCTCTGCAATTTAAAACCAATCCAGAGAGACACTTTGCAATTTTAAAAGTGCAGAAATAAACACTAACATACTATGATCCTGCGAGTTCATCAAATAGGCTGTTGCAGTATCGTGTTACAGATGATTTTGTGAATAGCCAAACTGATTTTATATGTAGAGAGCTACATGCTGAACACTGAACTTTTAAAACAAGGTCTGGTATTAATTTAATTATAGCTAAATAAGTACTGATAAAAAAAATAAAAAAAACTAGTTTTGAAAATAGTACAGAACATGTTGGTGATAAAGATCATGTGGTTTGCCTGCAGCATATCAGCCAGTAGCTGCAACCAACAACAACAACAATCTTGTAATATTAATCACCTCCAATAATTCACCTGCGATGTTAACACACAAACAGAAAAACACAAACAGGAACCGACCCATAATAATAAAAATATTAGGGGCAGAATATAATTTTACTCAGATATTGCCGTGAATGACTCAAACAATGAGGCTGCCAAAAGGCTTCACAAATCCTTGAACACTGATGATATTTTCCAGTTCTGAATTGTTTTTGAGAAGCTCTATCTTATTTCCTTTCAGATGCACAAGTGAGATATGTTACTTGAATTTCTTGGCGTTTGGTGTTGAGACAGTTTACCTCACTTTGCCAAATACGCTTCCTTCCTCGCTCCTTCAATTCAACTGTGAGACTCTTGCCAGGTTCAGACAAAGCCCCTCACTCCCTTTTTGATGTGTCATATCGCAGAAGTGGAGTAGACATGATGGTACACACACACACACACACACACACACAAACAGACTCACGTCTTATGGTGTAATGACTTTCTTACTCCTGTGGTGAGCTGCCAACAGACCTGTTGAAACCTGCTGGGTAACCCTAGATGTGGAAAGTACCCATGCAAGTCTGAGTCTGTGACACAGGGAACTGAGGCGAAGGAGGCCTTCGCTATCTACCTGTCGCACACAATCACACACACGTGCACGCACGGAATTGTGTAGTATCACTGCTTCTTTCCTCCAGACACGCAACCCAGACATAATCTGAAATACAGTAAGACCCCCGCTACTTCCATCCTGCTATGCCTCTGATGTTTGGGAGGAATCAATGTGTCTGCACTTGTCGGTAGGGGAGCGTGTATGCATGTGTGTGTGTGTTCATGCATGCCCGTGTGACCACTCACACTCAAGGAATGTATAAGCTACCGTACGCACGGTATGTTCAATGGCTGTGTGTGTCCCGGGTGTCGTATATTAACATGTGTACCGGCATGTCGTGTGTGTGTGAGATCACCTCGCTCACATCTGCAGACCTTCTGACACTCTTCGTCTCTTTTTACACCTGGCCTCCCATGATCAAGGCTTCAAAAGAGGGCAGGTGTGCTCGGCCCTTGCCCTCGCAGCGTAGCAGTTTCACCGCCCGTGCTGCTGGAAGCGGGAGGTGGCTCGTAACTCCTGACATCCATCTTTTTTTCCTTCCCCCTCGCTGGAGTTATGGTGGGGAAAAGCCCAAATGAAGTCTATGAGCCCGTAAAACAAGCCTTTAATTTGCTTGTGTACGCCCAGGAGCTAGCGCTGCTCTTAGCTTTCTCATTTCTCTGGACTGCAGTCATAAGTATGATCCCACAGGGTGTACGGGTTTATTTGGGTTGATCAGATCAGTAAGAAAATTTATGAGCAACGGAGAGGAGGCTGGGACATGTCGGATATCAAACGCACAGGTGGGATTCATTGCCTTTGTTTTTCTGTGCCTTTGTTGGCGCAGCAAAGCGGTTTTGACTATTGGGAGGAAATGGGAGGGGAAGAAGACCTCTAGCTATGTACTGGTTTTCACAAGATGACTGCCTCCAATTTCCAACATATAATCTATCTATTCAAAGACAGTATAAAAGATATATGGGCGGCTATGCCTGGAGGCCTGCCGATCAAAAACGAGCCATATTTTGTGTCATAAGTCAGTGTTTGTCTGACCAGCGGAGATGTTTCCGTGCGTGGTTTTTGCACTGAGAGAGGGAGAGAAGCAGAGGCTTTTAGTTTGATTCAGTTAGTCTTAGTCTCACCTTTAAATTAGAATCCATAAGATATTCATAAAAAAATGGGGCTATACATGTTGTAAATGACTGGCACTTTTTCAGCAATAGCCATTTAATGTGTTTACATTCTGTAAATACCTGTCTCTACAGTAGTTTTCCTTGGCCTTGGTGGAGTCATTCCCATTCCCACACAGGATTTATATTGCCTTCTCACACACACTCGCTCACACACATCATTTTATCTCACTGACATCAGCCTCACTGCTCACTGTGCACTAAATTAAAATGTATTTCTAGCTGTACAGCTAATGCAATTTCCTGCCGCTGCAGATTTACGTTAAAAGCGTTCAAGTGGCAAAACGCGGGGCGACTTTTATTGGTAAGGGAGACGCGACGTACCGCATGCGCTAACTGCTTTCGATAATCAGCAAAGCATTCGCAAAACAAGACAACAGTCAGTTTTGGCAAGAAGGATCAGCCGGGACAAGTTGTTAGATGAAGAGCTGCAGGCGGTAGGATGCAAACCGCCATCTTTCCAGGAAAATAACCACCTCTGTTTACATTAAAAACTTGCGCCATGCATAGCACAAAATCAGATCAAGGCGGCACCCAGCATGATGGAAAAAGAAATTGAAAACAACGTGAGTTTGTTTGGCTGCACCATAATCAGATACGCCAGTTGCTTCTCTGTTGTTTTTATGACAAAGCAGATACTCAAGAATAGTTTGTCTTCCCCAAGGATCAAACTGGAACTGCTGGAACAAGGAACTGCTGGTACTATAGAATCCATAGTCACGGAATCAACCTATACCTAAACTAATCCTACAATTCGGATGTGAAACATAATACCACCTCTATCACAATTACAATACTACCTCACCTGTTGGGTAATACCTTGGCTGATGGAGGCTTGCATCAAACTCCTCAGATTACCAGGAACTTGTCCAGTGGAGGAAGTAAAACAATATTGTTGGAAGTGAAATAATATTTACAGTCTTGGCTGGGTGATATAAGCTACCTAAGAATGCAACTTTTTTTTTTTTTTAAATCAAGAGAATCTGCAGAGAGGAGCATTTACAGGTCAGACTAATTTCTCTCTCTTATATTTTGTGTTTCCTTTTGCAGCATGTAGCATCAGTGAAACAGAGAAATCGATTCCCTTGTGATGTGAACCACGTGTGTGCACCAACCTGTCTTGTTTCCTGTTGTGCAGTCTGATCATTACTCCCATTGTGACCAGTGCTGAGAGGGAACCAACAGCGCCAAGTACAAACCCCACCTTATCATCTGTGGAAATCATACCAACACAGAATTATTAGTCACTGCTATTAGCCATTGATCCCTCTAAAAAAAAAAAAAGATCCACCCATCATCCGCAGCTTTTGATATCTGGATCAATACAAAGTCAAAAGGAAAGCATTGATGTCAGAAGTAAAAGCATGTGGGAAATCTCAAAGAGGAGAGATCAAACGATGTTAGTCACGGTTCCTTTGAGCAAGGCAGCCAGTGGAGCCTGTCTTTGGCCTACAGTAGAGGACTGTGTTGGAGCTCCCTGGTAAGGATGGGTGTAACAGTTAGGTGTGTCTGAAATGTACCATGCATTATTCATTCTGTTTCATCTGGGTAAATAAAGGATTAAGGAACACAGTGAGGAGCCATCGTGTACAGTTGATTTCAGTTTCGCAGAAACAAATGTGAAAGACTGGTTACAGTACATGTGTAAAAGTATACTTGACCAGATTATTAAATAATGTCAGCATGTATGGTATCTAATCAGTACTCTCTATTGTAAACAGATGTTATTAAAGCCAGCTTCTTTATCTAGAAAACCTTCTTCACTGCACATACTATACAACTGCATATAATCTGATAGAGAATTTTATCTGCATCCCATCACCCAATTCTATGTTCAATAATCATAAAACGTAATTGTGTCTGACCCATGCATCCATTTTACATTAATATAAATGAACAATTTAAAGATTTTACATGCAGGTCAGGCACAGTCGTCCAACAAAAAGCCCACTGTGTTCTGCCAGTATATCAGCAAATGCATGAATCAATTTTTGTAATTACCAAAGGGATCAAACAAAACAAAAATGATACACTGGCTTCAAGCAAACATAATGAGCACAGTGCTGGATGAACTGATAGAGCCTCAATTTGCTGGATTTTCCCAGCAGTTGTTTTCACATTGTTTGCACTTACTTAGCTAATATTGCGATCAAATTAGAACATCTGAAACGGTCCTTGGGGCCTTAGCAAGTTCAATGAACCATTTTGCAATCTATTTGGCTATTCATACAGTGTCCTGAGCAAGGAGGTTGTTTCTTTAAGAAAGGCATGTATACGTGACATGACGTGTCAGGTAAGGTAGATGTTTGCCAGATAAGCACCGCAGGTGCTGGTCCTTTAAAATGTCAACAGTCTGCGAACATCAACCATGTACATACACACACACACACAAACATGCAAAAGCACGGTAAAATACACACCCACGTGCACAAATATTCCCTGAAGTTTCTAAACCAATCAGTTTCGCTACACATGGCCAGGCCTTGGATGAAGGAGCACTGACGTCAAACCGGTGCATGCCGAAGCCTTCGGCATCAGCGCGACAAGCTGCCCAGAGTATAATTGTACTGGGAGCATGTGGAGGACTGGCAGTCACTCAATGTTAACATTCACCTTTTCGCTTTTTTTTTTTTTTCTGTTGGCAAAACCCCAAAGCTATCTCATTACTCCACCAAACACCCCCTACATCGATCAAATAGTAAAGCTCCAGGGAGCAATAGCACTCAATTTGGAGCATTACATTTCCGGTGAGAGGGGATTAGCACATGACAAACATCATGGAGCTGCAGTGAGCTGGAGTTAAAGGTGATAGAAAACAGAAAAGTGTATTTGTTTGTACATTTAAAACGCGGCTGTGTTCATCACCCATCTGTCTCATTTGTACTGCAAGATAAAATTGATTATGTACATCCACATGTAATTCCTGCAATTTGCTACAAACTTGGAAAATTAACATTTCTGAGCTCATCATTGTTCGGTCTCCTTTTCAGCCCGTGTTTATCTCACAAGGAAATTGCAAACAGACGATACCAATCAGAAATCCAAGACTGTTTTTGTTACCCGTCCATACAGCCCTGAGCAACCCTCTTATCACATCAAGCATTTCTCAAGATGGATTTTTTTTACAGAGCTGAGATCATTTTAAAATAATTCTGTTGCTTTCCTTTTCCCTGGTAACAGTGTGTCTCGGTACCGAGCTACTGTCATCAACTGTTATGTGTACCTCACCCTGTCTGATTTAATGTGATGGGTGGAAGTATTCTCGGAATTTGCGCCATGTGTCACACGGTGAACTTCAGACATCAAATGTTCCGTGTGCAAACGCGACAAGCACCTGGTTGCGTAAACACTCTAAAAACACAAAGCCAGGTAGTAGCCAACTAAAATGTTATTCCATTTTCCATTGTCAGACATTCCCACCCAGACACTTTTGAAGGAGTTCATGAATATAAACACAGCAGCAGCTCTGGAAGATAAAGGACTCAGCTTCAATAGCTAGCCTTGCCTGTGTTCTAGGATATACATGTATATAAATGTGTACTGCATTTCATCATCTTATGGAATGAAAAATTAGAATAAAATCCTATACCAAACAAATCAAAACGTACATCATCATCGTGCACTTTTTTAGTCACCACAGTTCAGATGAGCTCAAGTACTGTGTGCCCCTTTACGGACACCACCTCTAAATGTTTACATTTTATTAGATTTCATTATTTGCACATTTTATTTTAAACTGGGTGTTACTTTACAGTAAGGATTATATTAAAGTGGATGTTTTCTATACAAGACACAAGATGCAAGTGTCCTGCAAGTGTCAATATCTCATGATCTCAACTGGACCTTTGAATTTTCAACAATTCTATTTTGTCTCCTCTTCTTCTTCCACATAACACAAACACTGAACACAAACGGTTATATATTAATCTGTGGACATTAAAACAACAAATCAACTGGAACCTGCAGAATAAAACCTTGCCAATGGAGGATGTTGCTACATGTCTTTCTTGTTTTCTCTTCAACTACGCCAGAAAAGATAAATATGTCAGGGGTGATGTTAATATTTTGTCATTACTTCATTTATCATTATAAACTCTTCCTTATTTGTACTGCAGATCAAATGAATCCCATACAACACTAGATCAGCCCGACACAGTGCATCAAAACCTCTAAGAAACAGACCTGTCATTCAGATTTAGACCTCACAACACAGACGTCCTGACATCAGATATGTCAACGATTTGCACATGAGCACAAACTCTAGGAAAGCTTTCCAGAAATAAAGAAAGCGTCAGGAAGTGGTACGTTAAGCACAACAGAGAGGCGACAGAAATGACTGACCGACAGTGAACGTGACTGATTTAAAAGTCTCATGCAGCTCTTGGTTGGCATTTCAACAACTCCTTCATCTATGCTACCTGCATTCACCACCCACTTCTGTCTCTCTCCTCTCTCTCTCTCTCTCGGCTCTCGAGTGCTCTATCTCGAGGGAATCTGAGAAGTGAACCACAGGCAGAAAATTGAGTGAGGCTTTGTCTTGCAACCCACGTCATCCTTTCCTGTGAAAATCGCTCTATCCCTCACTGGCAGCTGTCACCTTTCCTTTAATCACTTTATTCTCCTATGTGTGAGGAAGTCTATTAATATTATAATCCCATCAAGGTGGAGTGATCCTGTTATTGGTATGTGTCTGATACTAAACCAGGGCTATTGTTTTGCAGAAAACCGTGACAAGGCGCAGCCAAGCTAGTAAACTATATAATCTTACACTATAAGACATTGTGCGTGCTTATATCAAACCCCACCCTCACCTCTCCTACTCTCGTCATTCAAGCCAAAGATATTAACATTGATCAGTACAGTTCATTGACAAGTATGGTAGCAGGCTATGATGCATCTGAGGTGGGTGGGATTCTTAGCGATAGGAGATATTTATGTAGAGATCCACATTCGATAAAAGAGACTTTAGTGTCACTTCTGCTGACAGGCGCCATTTCAACAGCAGCTCATCAAAGTGACTCGGAGAAGAAGTCAAACCGGATGCAGCGGCATTTGTTGCTCAGCGGCACACAGTTTTCATTTCAAGCATGACTACAATTCTCCGGCTGTTCAGCCTAAACACGCTACAGTGATTCACGCGAGGGGAGGATGAGAGATCCGTCGGGGCGTCTCCTGCTCGGCCTGTATTTAGTGTTGTTTACATGGCCAGGGGTGACATTTGAACGGCGATGGTAACAGCTCACGCAACACCTGCCGTTGAACACCTCGAGTCATGTTGACAGTTGTTAGTCCTGATTTCTATAATGAGAGCGCTGGAGCAAGTGTGATCGCTTGTCACATAGCCAAAAAAGCCCGGCTTTTTGTGTGTTTGTGTACAACCTGAATATACAAGTGGAGCTCTGTCTCACATTGTATGATTGTGTTTATTTGGATCTCCAGCCACATCCAGAATCAGGTTTACACGTTTTCACTCACAAGGAATCAGCCTTGGTATCTTGGTGCATACCAATATTATGAGACACCGAGAGCTGCAACAAAAAAGGGGAGTACAGAGTGATAATCCTAAAAATGTGCATCAATGTAACACACTTTGTAAGCTGTGGAGACAGCGCAATAATGTAACGTGTACTATCTATGGTGAGGTCCCGGGCTGTGTTGATGAAGCCAGCTGCAGTTTGGCAGAAGCTGTTCTTGCAGCAGAAACTGTTGTGCTCCATCACTTCAAGATTACTTGCACACTCACTGGGACAGATATCTCTAAACTTCCTGTCCGAACAACATATGTTACAGCTCTGCGCTGGATAACCAAGTTCTGAAACGAATACGTTTGCCTAATCAAGGAGTCAGTGTCAATTGTGTCCAGCTGTGGCCTAGCTAGTCGTTATGCGGCCCTCCAAATCTGACATATGAAATCTATTCATCCCCCTGATTACTATCAAGAGGAAGTCTCTGTTTGCCGCTCTAACGAGGAAAGGATGGAGGTCTGGTGTGAGGCCACGAAGGGATGAAAGTGGTGGACCACAAGTCAAGTAGCTTCATTTCTCCACTTTCTCTCACTTCCCTTAGCCAAAAGGTCAATGAAGCCAAAACCTTTGAAATTCTTTAAACCTCTGCTTTTATTCTTCCCCAACTCAGCGATTAAATATCTCATTTTCATCCAGCCATGCTCTCACTGCAGTATGGATGAATAATTAGAGTTGATACTTTACTTTTTTTCAAGGTTTTAGAAAACCCAGCCTGCTGCCCGTTAGCACAAAAGGTGTCACAAACGCAGGACACTCAGAATTCAGTGGGAAATACTGCCACCTGATGGCGACAGCTGACGACTACAACAATACTCTGAGGTCACGGCTGGGGTGATGAATGAAACCATTAGAGGGGCCCAGGTGCTTCCAATTTACAAATAGAAAGCCAAGACAACCCAGGATCAGAGGTTTATAGCTTTGTAGCTACCTAACCGATATTATATGACTCTTGTAATGGAAGTATGTTATACTTTAAACTCCTAACCTCTATGCAGCTATTGGTTTTCGATGAAGTGTAGTATGAAACTTAACTTACAGAGAGTAAACGTGCCTGGAATAAATAATGATAATTATTATCTGTGAACTTAATGTCACTGACATGTAGTAAAGGCAGTTACCCGAGGGCACTGTTTTGAAACGTCTCAGTGTTTAAAGGAAATGTTACTTTGGTTTGTTAATACTGGTAATAGGTGCTTAGCTGTGTTTCAAAAGCACAGCTTATGAGTTCAATGCAATCATAAGTATCACTTAGGGGATCACCGAGGAGAGTTGTCCAGGCGATCCAAGTATTGTTTACCAACCTGTTATGCAGTAGGGTTGCTCTCCTGTCCAGGTCCCGTCATGCAGACAAGTGCGCTCCACTGAACCATACAGTATGTAGCCCTCGTTACAGGTGAAGCTCACAGTGTCGCCCTCTAAGTAATGTGTCCCATTCTTCTTTCCATTCCTGGGTGTGGAAAGCCAGCCACAAGACACCACTAGAGGAACAATAACACATGAAAACATTCATATTAAAAACATTATGTTACCTTTACAATCAAATGTTTCTGAATGATGTTTTCCCTTCATTAAGCCTTCTAATGGCATGACATTACCGTAGAATATGGATGAAACAGACACTTGAAAGCTCTTACAGGTTTTGTACTGTATGTCGTCTGTGAGTATAAAACCAGACTGATCTTGTTTCACATGGTACCTGGCTCCAGGGCTGCCATTTGGGTCTGATAATTTTGGTAGGCCCTGAGAGTCGCATTTCCCACTTTGAGGCTCCGAGTGGTCAGGGTATCATATTTACAGAACTTCGCTCCTTCTCCAAAGCAGATTTTCAACATGTCTGCCACCAAGGGGTCATCAGATCCCTCGGGTAGAGAAAAGGCAGGTACAAAAGCAGGATCGTGACTTGGTGGGAAATAATAGGTATCCAAAAGGTACTTTGAGTCATATGCGAAAAGGGAAGACTCCTTTGAAATGTTCCCTGAGGACAAAAACAAAACACAACACCCATTACGATGTACAGTACAACCATGTTAGATTGTTGGTTAGAAAAACAAATTACAGGCTTCGGATAGATCCTTAAACCAACTATAATGATTGTCAGTTGTGGCATTTGCAATGTCAGAAGTATCTATAATCATACAAGAGAACATGTTCAACCCAAAGTAAGCAAAGCACACGTAGGAACACAAGAACACCATGTATAAGAAGTTGTCATAGCAACTGATCAGACATGACTAACTACATTTATCGGAATTATTGTCACAGCAGCAAATGTTTGACCAATCAGACGACTTGGCTCAAACTGCCTATTTTCTAAAACGTAGAATTAAAAATGAGAGAACATGAGGCGAGCTATAATTTGGAGATAACAACATAACTCTAAGAGGTCAGTGCAGTACACACACACACACACACACACAACATGCCGTCCTGGTTTTCTTTTGGCGTAGACTTTGATGCATAACAAAATGTCGCCCTATCACCACCAATAAATCCATTAGTTCCCACGAGCTTTAAGTGGGTGTTTCCTGCACTACACTGAATCAAATAATTCTAGTAAAAAGGTCAAGCGCATAAAAAGCTAGCTACTCACCAGTTTTGAGGGATATGTACTGTAATTATAGCTGAGATATTATTATCATGTATGTATGCGGTCTGGATTTAACTCTGTTCCGGAGATGTGGTTTTCCCCCCGAAATCTCTGTAATCTATTAAAGCTGCACTAACTCTAAACATGTGCCTTGTTTTCTTCCTGTGTCCTTTGTCATTTGTCAAAGGTTTAGCCAAACAAGTCTCAAATATGGTAGTGATTCATTAATGGGTAGTTATTAGAAAACCATAGAATCCCTAACTGGCTCTTGCTGACCTGCTGTAGACCGAGAACTGATTATTTCAGCCCCGATCGACCTGATGTTTGTTTGTTCCACAAACACAAGTTCGACAGCCCTTCACACTCACAGCTGGCTCCAAAGGTCAAAATTTCCTCCGGTGTGGCGTCTGCTGAGGGGATGACCTCTCCTGACTGGGTCAACAGGTCATCCGATGGGTCCGAGTTCATCAGGCCCAGGAGACCCTGAGTGTGGTTGGTGAACTCTGTTGGAAGCAGGACAGTCACTGCCATGGCTCCCTCATGCACACGCACATCCACGCCAGCACCAGAGAGGAAGATTACTGTCACGTTCTGAGGACTGGGGGCAAACACAAATACCCCTAGAAAAGAGAGATTGTGCTTGTATTCTTTCATGTGAAATACAATAAAATCTACAAATTGCACAAAAGACAAAAAAAGTGGCACTAGAGCGGCTGGATTAGGTCACATTTAGCTGCACAAAATAAACAAACTCAGACTGAAAATGAAAATAGTCTCCATCAACAATGCGATTGACAGTGACAAAATATCACTGACACCAGGTTACAATATTTCATGCTATCTGTTGTTGCCAAAACTAACAACGTCTAGCGTGCAGCTGCTCAGTTTTAGTGCCTAAATCATCTCACCATGCAGGTCCATCCAGCTTTCCTTGGTGGACGGAAGGACCTTTTGGTTCCTCAGCACCTGAAGGCAACCCTCTGCTTGACGCACCTCGATGACATCGGAGGCCTTCTCCTTCATCGCCACTGATGACACCCATGTGGCATTGGCCAAGGCAACTTGGCGATCAATATACACATCACATTATTATACATGAACTATGTAGTAGTATTAGTAGTATTCTTAAGACAAGAATGGTTTCGTTGTTGGGTTTAATCTCACTGATCGAATGAAAATAATATTAATGACATCTGGCCATCTACAGCCTAATGGCCCGTGGCTGTTGTGAAATTCTAAACAATGAGGCTAACATCTGTTATCCCTCACCACATGTGACCACCAGAGATACTGAGCGAAAACAAGAGGGAACAAAGGAGAGACGTTATTTTACAGCGGCAACATGTTTCACGCACTCGGGGACTTCACACTGATCTCAGAACTGTGTTAAAGATACAAGAGAGCCCGAAAGCTAAGATAGGAGATAGCAAAAGAAAACCACCACAATATCAAGATCAATATGTGTGAACAAACTCTAAAGGCAGACAATCAATCCTTTGACTGATAAAAACAAACAAAATACTGATCGAACCACAAGATATGTCCCTCTGAAGAAATCCTGGAACACGTTTCATGATCCAAACAAAGGTCTAAGCCAAAAGCGAGAGACACAGTAGTAGCATGGGGACTAAAGAGGGGACACAGACGGGGCTTTCATGTCAAAAGTGTACTCACAGTTCTCGAGTTTCACCTGTTCTGTTCTGGCCTGAACACTCAGTTGTCTGTCTGGCGAGGACACAAGCAAGTACTCTCCTTTGCCATTGAAAGTGTAGCTGAGGCCATCGAACGTTATGAAATGCAGATCGCCGAGGACAGCACCTGTGAGGAATCAAGAACCAAAACCACGACTTTACATTTTTTGGCACAAACATTTATTTTAAACAGTATGCTGTTGATCCCTCGTTGATATAAACCTCTCCCGCGTCTCCTAGCATCAGCACGCAGCTTGTTGTTTCATTAATAGCCTCTGAAGGGCAGATTGTGTGATTTCACTTGTATGATTGAACACATTTGTATGTCTTAACTTGCATAGAGCATGTGTGTGTATCCACAAAGAGGAAAATTAAACACATATTAACATAAACACATACGCCTTCTTCTACACGGGAAAAGAAAATGTTTGATTTGCTTTACTTTCAGATGTTAATGTTTAATCTGACGTATGAAGAGTCTCACCAGCTCTTGGGGGCCGGTAGTTGCGGCATCCACTGGAAGGTCGATGGTTGAAGTAGATGTGGCAGTGGTCAGACAACAGGCAACAGTAGTAGAAACTAATGACGTCGTATAACCAGTGCGAGTATCCGGGAACCCGTGGTGGTTCCCTGTATGGAGGTGAGCCCCAGTCGTGAGCCCTGTCTGGGGTGCTGCCACCGATTGAGTCTCCCGTCAGCACTAGAGCGCCCGTTCCATCATAACAGCACTGCTGCCCTGAACCATACGTAGGACTAGAAATACAAGAAGAAAGTTTTGTCAAAGTTTTGTCATTTTCACTTTTAAAAAAAAGGTAAAAACTTAATCTGTCCTCTTGACTCATACCTGGCCTGAATTGCTCTGACGCAGTGGACGCTACCTGGGTGATAAGTGCACACGCTGCCACTCTCAATGTCACAACTGTAGTCAGTCTGAAATAACACAGTGACTAAAAATCAGTCTCAATAAATATAAAAAATGAATGTGATTTGGCAATAAATGCTGTTTGTTGTTTGCTTGTTTTAGTACAATTCTGTGTAATTTTGTGATTTCATCTCTCCGCTTTATATGACTATTATTATCTTTGACTGCGGTGAGCACATCTGTATTGTTCTTACACATTTCAATTTCCTTATGTGTTACTGAAGCACTGCATTGGAAAGAAGGGTTTTAAAAGGTCCAGGTTTTTTTCCTTGATTTATTCCTTGATTTTCCTTGATTAGACAGTGCTATTATTTCTTTACTCACGTGAAACCTGCCTGTGTCTGCTCGGGCTTGTGCCAGTGAGCAAGGACAGTCAATGAGCTCATTCAGGAAGTTGGGCAGCTTCTTCTCCAGGACATCCCACTGCATACACTTGCTCTTGGCCCAGGCTGCAGAGTCATCTCTGAAAGCCTGCTCCAGGTGCCAAGCTAACATGTGACCTCTGCTCCAGAGCCCCTGTACATCCCTGCATTAAAAAACAACAATTACTATTCAGGGTTACTTTGAAATATTTTTCTTGAATTCTAAATTTTGAATCAAGGTTCAAACAAGGGCTGAAGTTGATTATGCTTATGTTTAGTCAAAAAATAGTAAAAGAGTTCCTTCAATTTCCCAGAGCCAGTGGTGACATCTTGATATAGTTTTGTCCAACTGAAACTAAACTATTTTTATGTTGGTTACCATCTCCATACGGCTGGATTTAAGGTTTTATAGGCAGGTATATGTGAGGTTTCTGATGAGTAAACTCAGATTACTTCTCCATCACATGAGTAAAACACTGACTTTCTGATACTTTTTACTGTTATTAAGACATATTACTGATACCTTGCTCCATCTGACTTAGAACTGGCAGTGATGCGGATATTCCCCAACTCCCAGTCAGAGTGCTCCTGTGAGGGCTCGGGGATGAAGCTGAAGGTACCGGTGTTTGACACATTCTTGCCAAGAGAGTACAGATAGCTTAGCTTAGCCTGCAGAGAGGACGATCCATTCGTCTGTGCCTCTGCGCTCCTGCTGAACTCTCTGTAACCCCACAGCTCTATGTTGACCCTCTCTGCCCAAATCAAAGAGCTGTTCCACCTCATCTTAAGCCGTCCTGCCATGTTTGGCGTGCCGTAGTACTGCCATTGTGTTCCATTCACCAGGGTGACTTCAAAGGCAAGCTCTGCTTTATTGGGGTGGACTAACACAGAGGAGAATATATTAAAGGGATACATGGGCAAACAGTTTTGGGGTAACCAGACTTGTGCTGATCCCCAAAACAAGACAAGAGAAAATAATTGCAATAGAACAGTCACTTTGCTCAATGATAACTCTCTAAAAAACATTGCCTAAAATGTGTCTTTATAGCATCAGGTCATGGTTTCTCTTGACATCATCTTTAAAGCTAGAACTGAAACTCACAAAAGGTATTCCTTTAAGTAGCATCTGAAATCATTTCTGATCGATAATAATAGGGAAAATGCTCATTTTTATACAGCTTCATACCTGACAAGTATTCTCCAGATCTGTCAAAATGTATCCCGTCTGTTGAGACAGCAAACGGTATCCAACCCGTCTCATACAGTAAAGGAGAGATGCAGTAGGCGTTGCCTTCAGCATCAATAAGCCCTTCTCTTTCAATCTCACCTTTGAATCTGCAACAGAAATAGATACACCTTTTAGTTTTAAAACCTTTTTTTATTCTGAGGTTGATGGTGCCTTTTCTAAAGATACTTGTCGGCCATCACAAAAGACAATTAAAATGCATGTCAGAAAAACACAACATGAATAGGTCATGTTGTGTTTTTCTGACATGCATTATGCTGTTCATATTGGATCAGTAATGTAAAGTAAATAATTTCATTATATTCTAAGTGTATGCAAGGTTTGTGACATACTTCAAAGACCACCTTGTGTGTGTGTGTGTGTGTCCATAGAGCCTACCTGCAGAAAAGGCGCCCATCCGGAGGAAGAACCAAACTGAGGATCCGTAGAGCTCTTCCACCCAGCATGGAGCTGGAGTAAGGCACCACCTGGAAACAGGACTGGTTGTAGTCTGCACAACAGTTCAGCAAAGACGCACATGTTGCATGGCAGGAACATTGCTCCAAAGTGTCGCCACACTTTCCCCTGCATGTTTGACCTTAAATTAAAAAAAAAAGTTTTAACCTACAGTTGCATAACAAAATGCTTCACTGCAGGCAGTGTTGAACATGTAGTTATAATACTTTATGCAATGCAAACAAATTATAGGCTACACATACAAATGTTTCCTCTATGCAAAAGTTGAAATATGAATAAACCTGAAAAGCAGGGGGTTCATATTAACCTTTAGGAAATGACTTACCAGCAATTTTGGATGAACACATAAGAAAAATTACACAGAGAAAAAATATCTCTCCTGTGTGTGCTCTCATGTTTGTCTTAGAGAACAACATGACGCTGGGTGAACACCATGTGAGCACACATGCATGCTTGGTTAAATCTGTAGCACTCCGTTGAGGTGTGTGGAGTAAAGGTCATTTAAATAGCAAACAAACTTAACTGAATGAGCTTCCGATGGCAGTTAGGAAGTTATGAATTAACAGATATTAATTTAACGTAGGTATAAGTGAAAGGCATACTTTTCATCAGGCTTACAAACACTTAACAAGCATTCATAACACGCACACTGTCATGTTTTTAATCTCGCTTTTAGGTCATTTTTTAAAAATCCAAAACCGTTGAAAACCGTTAACGTCTGTTTACTCACGTCGAAGCGATAGATCTCGCGAGCATTCGCTGTATCCGATAGTGATGGGAAGTTAGGTTCTTTTTAGTGAGTCCGATCATTTGACTCAGCTCACCAAGAAGAGCCAGCTCTTTCGGCTCCCAAATGGCTCTTCGTGTTACCACTTATACCTTTCATAATTCAGACAAATTTAGCACTGATTTAACTTATGATTTGTATATATCATGTATATATGTACTATCAATCCTTTGTACTGAAGTATTCAAAGGTAAAAAATACATTTTCTAATATCAATAAAGTGATGTAGCCAATCGTTTTCATGGCATTTACAGACCCTTGCTTTCTTTTTCTACTCTCAACGGCTCACGTACCGGAGCCGGCGCCCATCGTTCACTTAAAAGAGCCGGCTCTTTGAGCCAGCTCGTTCACAATCGACACATCACTAGTATCTGAGCATGCGCACCAGAATCCACATCTCTGCATCCACAGCTGTCAAGTGATTCAGGATGAATTAGGGGGGTCTGTCTGTCATACGAGTAAAAAGAAATCTCTTTTGTTGTGTTTAATTCGTCTTGGACAATCTCCGCCGCGTTTCCCGCGATAATAACCAGGATGGAAGAATAGTAGCGGGGGGAAAAATGACGTTTTTCTCAGCGAACTAGCAAGCTAACAAGCTAGCCAACGTTAGCTCCAGCACCATCTGTGGTAAAGATATATCAGCTGTCAAGCTAGCACTGGGGAAATGTATGCTCTCTGCACAATCATCGCTTCCTTCGTGTCTTTCTTCATCTTGAAATGGATGAAGAAGAGGAGGTTTTGCACCGACCTGACCAGACTTGATGGCAAAACAGTCCTCATCACGGGTAATGTCTGTTTGTAGCATGTTCATTGTAGCAGATATCTCCCTTTAGTGACCTCGTTTGTTTGGTGAGTGCGTGGGGATCAGTGTGGTTTCACAATGACATACACAGCAATAGATATATCACTGTCTGTTGCCTCATGTTACAATAAAATGTCTAAGTCTTAAACCTCACGAACTCTGACTTTGCACCATTTTCTCTTTGCAGGTGGGAATTCTGGCATCGGCAAGGACTCAGCTATTGCTTTGGCAATGAGAGGGGCCCGGGTCATCATCGCTTGCAGAGACGTGGATAAGGCAGAGAAGGCTGTGAGGGAAATTAAGTTCAGGAGTCACAGTCTTAACGTCCTTCACATGGAGCTGGATCTGGCCAACCTGCGCTCTGTAAGGGAATTCTGTAAGAGTTTCCTCCAGTCAGAGAAGAGGCTTGACATCCTGATCAATAATGCAGGTCAGGGTACACAAATATTCTATGGCTAAAATACTGAGATCATGTATATTTTAGATTATTCTTGCCTGTTTTTATTGTTTTTGATTTTCCTCTTTCTTTACCCTCTGTGGTTCTCCTGCAGGCATGCCCAGTGTCCTCGACTGGACGGATGACGGCTTCAGCATGTGTTTTGGCGTCAACCACTTGGGTCACTTCCTCCTAACCAATCTGCTTCTGCCGAGGCTAAAGGAATGTGCTCCCAGCCGGGTGGTCACCCTCACGTGCTCTACCTACAAATACCAGAAACTAAACTTCCAGGACCTCAACTACAACCTGCTGCCCTTCTTCACCTACTGCCGCAGCAAGCTGGCCAACATCTACTTCAGTCAGGAACTGGCCCGCATCACTGAAGGGAAAGGAGTGACTTCCTATGCTGTGCATCCTGGTAAGGGGTTATCCCGTTTATGGGATATTTATGTTTTATTATTTAAGAACATTTTCAGTTTATTACAATTTCCACTTAAATCAAAACATGAAATGACTCATGCCATGTTGCTTCCAGGTTTTGTCCAAAGCGGTTGGACGTGCCACTACTCCTTCCTGTTCCGGATGCTGATGCAGGTGATCATGTGGATGTTTTTTGTGCCGTGTGAGATGGGAGCTCAGACTGTCATCTATTGCGCTGTGTCAGATGAAGCTGCCAAACACAGCGGGGGTTATTTCGTCGACTGCCGATCGGCTACTCTGCGTCCTTTTGCGAGAGACGCTGGTGTAGCAAAAAAACTTTGGGAGGCCAGTGAGAGACTGGTGAAACTATCCTGAAGATGGAAGCTGAAAAAAACTCTTTCCATATTTTAATACTGAAAAGACTGGTGGTGGTAAAACTGTTGACATCAAAGTCTGTCTGACTGATATTTCTTTGTGATGTTCAGGGAGAGTGGAGAGGAAGTTATTTATTTGTTTTTATAAAGGTGGTGTTTTTTCAGATCAAATCAAATCAAGTCTTATTTGTATAGCCCAGAGTCACAAAACACATTTTGCCTGAGAGGGCTTTACAATCTGTACAGGGAGTGACACCCTCTGTCCTTAGACCCTCGGTTTGAGTGAGGAAAAACCTGCCCACAAAAAAACCCTTTTAACAGGGGAAAAATGTGGGAGAAACCTCAGGAAGAGCCACAGAGGAGGGATCCCTCTCCCAGGACGGACAGACATGCAACGGATATCACGTGTACAGAACAAATCAACACAAACATATTGTACAATTACAATGAATGCTAGAATGATTGCCGTATCAGTGGAACCTGTGATAGAGATAGAGAGACACAGATGCACAGCAGTCTATATAGGCCGTCTAGTCCTATGGCAGCATTACTAAGGGATGACCTGAGCCAGCCCTAACTATACTTCCAGACAATTATTTCAGTATTTATTTCATAAGTCTCAAACAATTATTTGGTTTCTGTTTTTTGTCCCTTTTGATGTGAAACACTTTATGTCATGTTCAAAAAACACTGTTCAAAATCGTATGTTTTCGACCTGGTTATGAGTTTATTTATGTCCCGAGTTACTTCTACAAATAAACTACAAACTACGCTGCAATTTTATGCCCGTGAACACAGAAACTGATTCACTTTTCTATTTAAATGATCATTTTATTGATAACACCTTAACACATTTTCTTGAAGTTATAGAAACACGTGTAGCACGTAAGAGAACAGAGCAATAATCCGAATAATCAGAGAACTAGAGGATTAATATTATTATACAGAAGAAACCCAAACTGACAAAAAAAAAAAAAATAGACAAAAGGAAACTAGAAAGAGCCAACTGCAGAGAAATGATTGAATAAGGTTGGAAACAGAGGGAATGGGAGAAAGAGTGAAAGACACCCTACAAGGAGAAGCCAACTCAGTGTTGTCAGTGCAACTGACTGGAGAAAGAAGATGGCAGCGGTTCAGAGTGAACACAGTGGCTCCAGTTATCTCAGTAATGCTTCATCTGACTAAATAGCTGACAGGAAGGCGGCAGAGCTCGCACTGACCTTAAGAGACTAGAGAAGGACAGCTATTGTAGTTTATAGGTAGGGCTGCACAATTAATCATTTTCCATCATGATTTGATCATCCGCACAGAATCATGATTCATCAGTGGCATTTAGTTAAGAATGTAAAAAGTCTGGAAACATTTTCTGATATACGACGAATAAAGGAGAATGATTTATTCCCCCCGAATCACAGAGAAACTGTAATCAGGACGGTCATTTTGGTCATAATTGTGCAGCCCTGATCAATAATAATTATAATGGAAGCTTTTTCTTATTCTATAGTCATAAACTGCTGTTGTCTCTGACTGAACTGTCTGTTAGATTTGACACTAAAGTCATTTTTATTGTGCAGCTACATTAGAAGCAAGAATCTGCCATCCATCCGTGTGTGTTTGTGCTTTACTCGGCGTGACTG
The DNA here is from genome assembly GCA_014281875.1 of Nibea albiflora. Classification (NCBI taxonomy): domain Eukaryota; kingdom Metazoa; phylum Chordata; class Actinopteri; family Sciaenidae; genus Nibea; species Nibea albiflora. Next base: position 14,429,627 of record CM024801.1, read on the forward strand.
CGCCCCCTGCTGGAGCTCATTCACTCTTTGAACTGCCTCTAATCTGTCAGTGGGACTCGCGTGCTGTTCGCCAAAGTGACGAGCCACTCTCTGTGCTGCTGATGGTCAACAAATTGCTCCTCGTACTCTCTTAGCGACGTACAAAACGGCAGCCATTCTGCACTGACAACACAGAGCCCCATAGAAAAGCATGCAAGATAATCGTCGCGTCAGCATCATCGCCATCGTCACCATCACTGTCAAAGTCCTCATAGTCATCCTCATAGTGCCGCAGTCATTAATATCATCCCTGTCATCATAAATCACCTTCAATATATCATCTTGAGACAAAAATAGTTATATGCACTTAAAAAGCTGAGAAAATAGACAGAGAAAAGGTCGAGTGTACCAGCATTCAGTAGAAAATGAGAACTCAAATAAAAACGAAAACACAAAATAAAAAGCGAAAACAAGTGTCCCGTTGACTGTCATGCAAAGAAAATGCCAGCTATGCTGCTATTTAGTTGCAGTTGTATAATACTGTGAACTCCCTCATTTTAAATATGTGAATCTTATTATACTGATTTTCAAGGATAGTAAACACACTAAGAAGAACAGAAGAACAACACTTTTGTACTGTACATGCTGCTATTTCTTCTTTTTTTTTTTCAGAGGGGCTAGGGGATCATGTTTGGTTAGCACGATCACGCATGAACGCTTTCAGGTAACCTTTGACCTTTTAAGTATGAAACAGGTCCAGCTAGGCATTAACACTGTTACTGGATGAGAGACGAGTACAATACGACCACTCAGTCGTTCACCTTGAAAAACAAAAAACCTTCATTCGAAAAAAAAAAAGCTCCATCACCTTAAAAAAGAGGCAACAAAGCTTTCGGAGGGATAGTTCACACAAAATACAATCCTGTATTATATGAGTTTTAAAGTGATAGATGTCCCACCCTGGCAAAGTGGTAATGACCTCCATGAAAAAAAAAGGACACCATAGAACTGCAAAAACAGTCTGAAACAACTTCTAAATCTAAAGTTGCAGAAGAAAAATAGGAGAAAAAACAGCGAAAGTAATTCACACCATGTTGGTCGTTACAGAAAAACACATGCAGGATGCCAATTTGGGTGTACTATCCCTTTAAAAACAGTCACGTTTTACATGGAACAGTGTCCCTTTGAACGACGACAGACAGTACTTGCACAAGTGCATGAGCTGTACAATAGGAAAACAAAACAAAAAACAAAAGCACAATAAAAATATCCACTAAAATAAATAAATAAATATTTCAAATAAATAGAAACCTGAGGACTATTCACCAAACCAACTGCCCGGTCTCTTAATATCTTGGTCTGACCAATAGGGGCGAGACAAATATGAAGGCAGCCAATGGTGGACGAGCAAAGTACAGAGGAGTTGATCACAAATCTAACCCCCACAAAAACAGTTTTCAGTGCTGCAAAGTCCATCGGATTTATTCTGCCACCCCTGGCACAAGCACTTTATATCATAAAAAGCTGATAATACACACAAAAAAAACATAATACATAAAAGATGTAAATCATAGGGGAAAAAATACTCCTGGGCTGAAGGCAGGGGACTGATATGTCCTCCGAAATAAAGCCTTCTCCTTCCATCTCTCACACAACCTCCTTTCCCAGGTTTGTAAATAATACACACCAAGAGCAAAGGATTGATGCACTATACATGCTTGCAGACAGACAGACACACACACACACTCACCCACACACACACAAATATTGCACCCTGTGGCAAAGGGCTGCCCTTTAATGAGGAACCAGACCACAAAACAGCAAACCTCACTACCTGTGGACATTTACAGTATGATGTATGGTATGGTGGAAAAGACTTTTCAAGCATACATATCCTTCTCCATCACTGATATGAACCTAAATGTTAATAATCTGAATGCTTGTGCTTCCTATAGACAAACAGACAGTGGCACCAGCTTCATGCACCATGGCTTTGGGAGTGAGAAAGGTCACACGGCCACCGGGATCCTTTCTTTAGAGCATTCAATTCTTTTTGTTTTTGTCATTTTCACTGAAAAGAAAAGGACGCGCTGTTGCATTTCGGAGACTTTAGCGAGTTAAAAATATCACAACTATTAGGAAAAGCGCATTGAGCTTCTGGAGGGTATTCAGCTGTTGCCTAGCAACATCAGGAGCCACCAACAGCGCGTCTCTCCCCGAGGCACCTTTTTAAGCGCCATGAGCGGGGTGGAGAAAATAAAACAAAAAACACAGAAGAGGTTCTTGGTGGAAACAGGGGCCAACATTGAACTGCTCAATTCACTCAGTGAGATTTCTATGAATCGTCAGTGTGTGAGGTATAGGGGTCAAAAGACAGTGAGGTTTAGTAAGTGACCCCAAAATAGTGCTCAGTTTCTTGTGGAGAAATATTGCAATTACAATAAAATACTACGACTACCTATATATCCCATGATAACACAAAGCCTTTTCTCATTATATCATAAGTTGGTACGTTGATATAGCGTAAATATTTCTTCCGTCTTTTCTTATCTGAGTTTTCCTGAGCAGTTGAATGGTTAGTGGGAGACACAATACAATGCAAACATATGTAAACTGTTGATTGATGCTGATTGTTGCATTTAGTAATTGACCAAAAATCTTATTGGACTTCAATTTTTAAACCTCACTAGAGCTTTAAACATGAACTTAGTAAAGTGAGTGAAATATACGTGCATTGCAAAGCTGTTTGTGTTCGTGTGTTTGAAATGTTCACGTTTTGATGCAGGAAGACACTGAGCCTAGCTAACCCCTTCTCTGGCCATTCACATTGCAGCGAGGGAAAAACAACAGGTTCCTTCGAGTGTACACAGTCATTAGCACGCACTATTTGTCTGGCTTACATAACCACAGTCGCAAGCACATAAGGACTCACTCTCTACATGAAACCATGACGCCATCAGACACACCCGTTCAAAAAAACAAAACAAAAAAAACCATGTTGACCATTAATTTGGGCACAGTATTATAGCTAACATACAAGAAGCAAATTACAAAAACTGCCAATATCATTTTCCACTTAATAGCCACAATAATAATATTAATTAAAAAAAAAAAAAAAAAAAGCTACTGGTAATATGGGGGAAAAAAACATGCTTCCTTAAAAAGATAGAGAGAAAAAAAAAGATTGCCTTCAACTCTAGAAACCACTGGCATCAAGAATTTCGAATTATACAAATTACATATACAATTGCAAATGTGTAATAATAATAATAATAATAATCATCATCATCATAATAATATCGTAATGATAATAATAGATTTTACTTAAAACTTTACATACTGTATTTCCAGTGCAGTGTTTATGTCACACAAGTGTGGATTCACAGGAGGACAAGAGGGTTGGTGTCACAAAAAAAAAAAAAAAATGTGGGGATGGGGTAAGAGACCACGGGAAGAAGGAATCACACCAACTGCAGAAAACACCCCCACCCCACCAATTACCCAGTGTGCCGGACGGAAGAAGAGGAAGCCGGAGGGGGTGAAGGATGTTGATCTGTTGGATGTTCAGTTGTTGTTGTTGTTGTTGTTGTTGTTGTTTAATGGTTGTCAGGAGATCTTGTAGGGCAGGTGACAGACGAAGGGCAGTAGTAGTAAAAGAAGAGATGCATGCTGGGGGGTTGAGGCTGGGGGTCCAGTGAGGGAGGGTTTGAGAGGAGCCCTGTTCCCAAACTGACACTGGACTTGTTCTTTCATCCCTTCCTCCTCCTCCTCTTCCTCTTTCTCTCCAGCAGAGCACTCCTGACAGACAAAGCTAATGCAACCCTGTGAGGGGAGACAAAAAAAGCATCAAATAAATATATTTATTACAATGAAAATGCAACTAAGATCATTGCAGCCTTTCTAGGAAACAGCTAGCCTAGTTTTATGAGGTTTAGAGGTGTTGGTAGATGTATTTTTTTTTAGACTTTGTACAAGGCTAGATTTGGGAAGTTGGGAAGTCACTGATTTCAAGTATCGAAATCACGTCACGACTCTTCAGTGTTTCGAATTTGATCTGCGGTGATAAATCTAACATATTGTACCTTTAAACAGTACAAACATGCTCGGAGAGTTGTCCCAGTGCTGTAGCCCGTACCTCACTGGAGTGGCGCAGCTGGCGCGCCTGAGCAGTGGAAGTGGATGTTCTGCCACTTGCTGTCTCTGCGATGCCAGACACGAGTTTCCTCTGACTGGCTGGACCGCGGCCGACCCTGGCCGTCAACATACTGAGTCAGGCGGATGTAAGCGATGCAGGCCGCGTCCTCACCTATCAGGTGGACGTGGGGGTTCAGGATGGTGGTGTGGATGGGCTTGCTGTTCTTTGCCAAAACTAAATTTAAAAAAAAGACGGGAATACAACTACTTATTTACTTTACTGTCTTTCATAGAACCAACATGTAAATTAAAGCATGTATGTATATTAATATGAAAAGTGTTTGCTGTGTTCCATTTCTTCCATTTTTCACTTCACGCTTCCTGTTTCACATTTCTTAATGTGGTCTATTTCTACCTGAAAAGCAGCAATAGGGCAAATGGAGAGTTGTACAGCAGCTAAATGAGAGAGGACTGACCCACATTTCTCTTTTTTGAGCCCTATGCTATGCTGTGATACGATAAAACAAAAATACAGAAGATCAGGAAAAAACAAAGCATTATTTTCAAGCCAGACCGCGACAGCATGACTTCAGAAGTTATTTGAAAAATGACAACAAATAGCAATATATCTTCTTACGGTTCTCAAAGTAGAATCTGTGGAAATCCATCCCCTCTACCAGGTTGCCCAGTGCCTCCGGCTCAAATGAAGTTAGTCCAGGGTCGCAGATCTTACTGGAGAGGAAAGACTAGGACATGTTAGTGAAGCCAAACATTAATTTAACACTGAACACAAGCCGAATACAAAAAACCCCCCAAAAAACAAATCAGACTCACGCGTATGCTTCAAAGTCTCCATTGTTGATTGCCTCTATCAGCTGCTCAGTGATCTTGATAATTTCTTGTTTGCGTGCTGCAGAGGACAGTAGGAACAGAGGTTAATCAGAAGTAACTTCAACCATTGGTCAATTGGAAAGTAGTTAGAGTTCATTCTAATTTATTATCGCAGCAACAGAGATGCTCACGCAAAGACAGTACAATCAGCACAATCATACTTACTAGGAATACTGTTGGAAATAGATGCTTTGTTGTAAAATATCTTTAAATATGCTAAGTGTGGATTCAGTATAACAAACTGCAAGTTAATTCACTTTTGAATTAGTCTGGGAATTCTTATCAGACAGACACAATAAAAGATACACACACACACACACACACCTTGCTCATCATGTGGTCCTAAACAACTGTCAAACACACTGTAATATAAGCACGCACAAGGCTTCTACTCCTCCTCTCACCACAAGCAATGTCACCAATTTAAAGTACTTAGAGGCATCAGCACTAGTCCAAAGCAACCAAACGATGCAACAATCTGTCTGTAGTGAGCAGAGCTCTCTATAGCAGACTGAAGAAAAGGTTAATAAATATATCACACACATCCAGTTTAATTTCAAACTTTACTGACAAAAGAGCAGATTAACACAATGAAAGTCGCTCCACGTAACCCTGTCTACCAAAAGCAGAACACACTGACTGTTAAATACACTCGCTCACACATAGGCCTGCACCGAAATCCCGAAATATCATCCCATTAATCCCCACGATTGGCTATGCATGGGGTCGGGGTGGGTCATGCTCAGTACTCACACTGGGAGGAAGACAGAGAAGGGCTGGAGGGGGAGTGAGGGGGAGGTGGGGAAGTGGTGTGTGCAGGTGGAGGGTTCGGCCTGGCACTAGGTACAGGTGCCGGTGCAGCGTCACCCTCTGGTGCGGGGGGCGCCGGCACCCTGCGAACACTGCTTACCAGGTCTGTGAGCCGAGACACTGAGTGCCATTCAGGCAGGATGGATGGGTGATGGTGGAGGAATGCAAAAGAACAGATTAGAAACAAAGAGAATAAATGAATGAAGAAATGAGGAAACCCCTTTAGAAATATCTGTATTTGTGCTCACGGACACTAGAACTGCAATGTCCTGAATATAGCTAATTGTTTGGGACTATTTTCGGCAGCGGAATAATACACATTTGGTGTGCTATTGAGTATTTAAAACAGCTGTCCATGTGGGACTGACTCAAAAAATAAAACAGACTTCAGTGCCCATGTTCATTGTAACAAAGGAACATGTCAGTCTCTGTAACAATGTGGCTTATTGTTCAGTAGCACAGAAGAATAAACAAGACATTTGATCCATAAGTAAATTGAGATAAGAGAGTGATCTACTCTTTGTGCAACTTAGAAATAAGCTGTTTAACTCCTTTCCCTTCCTTTCCCAAAATGACAAATCAAATACATCTTTTCTTGCATCGTCTTGTGATGGGATCAGAAGAACAGATTAAAGTCTCATGGCCAGTGGTTGACTCCCTGCTTTTGCTCTTTTTTTACTTACTCTGCATGGGGACAACAGGGGTGTGTGGAGGGGAGGGGGCTGAGAAGGCAGCGGGAGGTGGAGTGCTGGATCTCCCTTCCCCGTCAGCTATGGGCCCTGAGCCCCTACGCACTGAGCCCAGTAGATCAGCAAACTTTGTGGCAGCTGAGTTCAGGAGGAAGGAACACGGGAGACAGTGTGCATGAATGGATGGTTGTGGCCATTCAGATAAACAAACATTGTCTTGGAGAGCACTAAGACAAGCAGGGCATCCAGACAAAAGGTGAATTATTATACAAAAAAACAGTGATGAAGTCTCATTTACTGTACAATCAGGGTACTGGATGTATTATTAGAGCTCTCCAAGACAAACTCTAACTCAAAGGCGGTGACGTTAACATAAAAGAATACTATTCATGCTTGGAAATGTCTGAAAAACAATGTTAAGACACAGATTGTCATGGAGCAGTATTGTGCAGCTATTCCACATTTATCCATGAGATGGAGACGAGGAGTTATTGTGAGTACATGTGCATTGGGCATCACGGGGAGGATGGGATAGTAGAGGAGTAGAAATACTACAAAGCATCTCGCTGTTTTAAGGAGGGCTTGTTTTTTTTGCCTAGTTATGTTGTTAATAGATTTCAAAATGTCAGATGCAAGAATGGTGCTGACTAAGAAGACGGATGGGGGAACGGGGCACAGCGTAAGTCAGGGTACTTTAGGGATTTACTGGTGCTAAACGGCAGCAGATGTAAGCTTTTAATACATGCAGGGATGCTGAATAGAATACACATAAGGTAGGATTAGGTCAAGGTGAATGTATAGTAGAGCATGTGAATGTGTGTATGTATAACGGGCTGCATTTGCTGGGCCATGCTGACTTACAGTACACAGCAGCTGAGGAGCCCTGAGAGCTATCGGGCTGGGAGCTTGTGCTGGACTGCGCCTTAAGCGAGCTGTTGTCTAAGCTCTTTCCTGATGACATGCACACACACACACACACACACACACACACAGAATTAGAGCAAACACACGCACACACGTTTGCAAAGAGAGATGACAACCAGTCGTACAGCACATACTGAAGGCAAAAACACAAAAGAAGTGTCACAGTGAAGAATGATAGGAAGGGCAATGCAAGATGATGTGGTCAGGGCAGATAAATACAAAATGATAAACCCAGCGGACCTTTTCACGCTCTGAGAAATTGCAGCTACTTTTCTGAAGACAGTCCTCTGTCTCCAGATGTCAATGAAACAGAACAAAAAAAAAATCCTCATTATTCAAGTTAATGACTCCATTACAGCAGGATTTACAACTATAGCTGCTGCTGCTGCTGCAAGTGAGGTTCTGCTGAGACTTTAATGGGAGTCTTGCCAGTGAGCAGAGGATGGATGATGACAATGGTGATGGCCAAGATAATGAGAGCGAGCTGGATGTTACTCATTATTGCTCGTCTGTTTAATCAGCCGGCACAGAGGGGGAAACGCAACACATGAACACTCATTGATAATTGGAAGGAAAGAAATCATCCCTCCAGGAGAAAATAGATGGCACAGAACTGGCAGGAGAGAAAAAAAAAGACAAAAAAGAGCAAACAAACAGGGGTTTCCTGCCACGGTTATTAGAGGTATGACAGCACCCTCTCAACCGCGATCAAATGTAATTCACAGACAAACACAAACAATCCTCAACACGGAGGAACCGAACATAATCAACGGTATCCAATCGCAGTACAGCCACACCATTTAACAGGTGATCCCTCAGAAATGCAGTTTGGAAACATCCTGGCAATTAGCACTTAATTCCACAGATGTCACTAAAAGGCAACTTGAGGATTAGCAATTTAACAGCAAGTCAATGTATAAATCATAAGTGATGTAAAAAAATTATCACCTATACAAAAAAAACCCTGTAGATTAAGGGCTCTAGACTCGCAGCCTTTAGAAAACATGTCTGTAACATGTACAACAACTATTCAAGTATAGAAGAGTAACAGAAAAGATATGTGTTCACATGCTCCAAACGCCAGCACAGGTGTTGTGTTACAAACCAGCTGTCGAGCGCTCATTGACCTGACAAGATCCTACCAAGGCCAACATGACACAAACTATTCCACCCAAACACGACTCCCCTTCCTCTCGCACTCACCTGGCTCTTGTAGTTTTCTCTGGCGCTAACCGTGCTATCCTCTGGTTTGTATCTTAAGAGCCTTAAAACTGCTGCGGGAGACTAGTGCTATCTAAGGGTGGCGCTAGCAGAGCGGTGGGTGAGGTTTTTAACGCCTCTCTGTCTCAGTTTCATGTCACCGAGGCTAAATTTAGTCACCTCCCCCCTTTAGCCCCGACCCCCCCTCTCAAGGTGCCCTTGCCCTCTCCACTCTGGGCGGCGGGGTGGGGTCGTCGGGCTCCAATTTGGGACCTTGGAAGGGAAGGCAATGGGCAGGAGGAGGATCCCTTGCACTGTGTGTACAGGAAAAGTACAGTATGGTACAGTAGAGCCTGTGGGTATACAGGATTTTCAGGGGATCTAATGCTCCTGCGTGCAACACTACAAACGGGTAATTTTAGTAACACACATTTTAATAATATTTTCAGGCAAAAGGACGTGGAATTAATGAGGTTGTGCAAAACCTTCAAATAAAAATAACAAATATGATTTAGAGAAGGTGAGAAGGTTAAAACAGGGGGCGACATGACAACATCGCCTTCCTGCAAAGTACTGACTGAACCACTGAATTTTTTTTTTTTTTACTTCGCTGCATTAACTTGCTGGTAAGCTACCTAATAAAGCCAAAGGTTAGATGTTTCATTTGTAAAGGTTAGATCCCAAGAGGCTGGCGCTAAAGATAGTGAACAGCATCACAACGGTCAAAAGTGTTAAGCAAGTTTTATCAAGCTGTTCATGCTGCTCTGTTTTCTATGGAACATTAAAGAAATGTCTGATGCTGATTGACACCACTGTTCATCCAAATACAAGGATCTCATTTTGATGCTAAGGCTGACGGTAATGAAATACATTTATCCTCGATATTGTGACTGGGTCAAATATTTGTGCAGTTTGGAGCTGTTTCTACAAAAGTCACAAATTTACTGAAGTTGTGTCCTTGTTGACATCACAATCTAGTATGTGTACTAACTGTGTGTGTAATTTTTGGAAACATGAACGCTGCAGTAAAATCTAAATTTTTTAATATGTTTAATATTTACTTTGTCAAGTTTTTCCCCTTGAAACACAGCATGGTTTGAACCTTTAATCTGAGCAGATTTTAAAGGAACTACTCTTTGATTTATGGAGATATTCAAACTAGAATTTCTAATTTGACTAATTTTGCAATAAGCGTTAATACCAGTAAAATACTTCTTCATCTTTCCAAGGTACGTTGGTACACTGGTACATTTTTCTCACAGACCTACATGATGGCTCTGCCATGGTTGCTAGGGAATGTGTGACATAGCAGCAAAGCCTCTATAGGGAGGAGGACGAGGAGAAGGAGGAGATGGAAGTGCACATGCTGTTCTGTATGCCTGGCACCAAAACGATACATTCATGACCCGATTTAGATGCATTGTACTCTGCTTGGATGTGGAGAACAGAGGTGTTTGAGTGTGCTGCCATAGATAAGCACAGGCAGAATTCATGAATTCACACACACACACACACACACACACACACACACACACACACACACACACACACACACACACACACACACACAAATAACATAAACACACAAACATACAGTTGTCTCAGTCTTAAATAGTGGACAAAAAAGCCTAAACATGAAAGCACTTTGCTTAGTTAGATAGTGCAGATATGATTCTAGCCACAAGCAACACACACACACACACACACACACACACACACACACACACACACACACACACACACACACACACACACACACACATACAGACAACACAAGCACACAACTCCGCAAGCTGACACCCAACACAGGCATGTTGGTATTTCAGAGGTGTGCGTTTCTCTGTATTAATATTTCAGCTAAACGCCAACACTTTGGAGAAAGCCAAACCACTACAGCATTACAAGGCCTCTTACATTTCACAGCCCCCCCTCTGACCTACCAGGCGCGCGCACACACACACACACACACAAAACGTCTTCAGATTTTTTTTTGAAAAAAACAGCAGAAGGAAGCAATACAGCCAGGCTCCATGAGGGGTCAGTAAGAGGTCAGCTATCGGCTAGTTGACAACCTTATGAAAAAAACCTCTTCTTCTTTTTTTTTTTGGTGTCAACACAAAACACACAGCCGTTTTGTTCCACATGATACCTGTAAGCTTTTAGAAAAAAGAATCACGATAACACAAACGTTCACTCTGTCAGAAAATAAAACACATCTCAGAGAGAGAGCGAGCAAGAGAGAAAATTGCCCAATAAACCGCCACAAGGACAGAGCCAGTCGCGAGAGAGAGTTTCAACAGTTGGCATCAAACTGCATTACCACCCTGAGGTTTGTGATATTGCTGTCTAATAAACAAGAAGCCCATGCAAAGCAGAGCACCAGTTGTTAGAGGCTTTCTGTAGACTCTCTGGATTGTCAGAACATTTAGCTGTAATGGTGAAAAAAAAAATATAGCAACTGTGCCCAATTTCATAAAAACACGTCTGTAACAAATAATGAAGTTTAATCGTTAAGAGAATTAAAAAATCCATTTCCCACGTATACCTCATCAAGGGAAGTATTCTGGCCTTTCATTCACAGCAAACAGTTCAGTACTCGACTCTCTTTGAGCTTCAGGATTTGTCATTATGTTTTTGTGTCTCTGCAGTCTCACCTTTAACGTCTTCATCCTCCACAGTGGTGTTGCTGCTGTCTGATGATTCCTGGAGATCAGAGACAGACAGTCAGAGACAGGCAGTGCACACTTTTGTGTTGAATGCACACGAGGACACACACCCCATGAGTGGTATTTGTTTTACATAACCAGAACACAAGCCAGCAGGAGGTATATTACTATGTTGCCATGTCAAGTCTTCACAAAACAAAAACTGATTACAGAGCAGCGAATATATCTCGGCCAATTAATGCGGATTAAATTCTATATTATCAACGGATGCCAAACAAAGACCAAATCCCAATATTGTTCAATGCTGTTAATGTATCATAACCATCCAGTCAAAACCATGCCAGCCTAATAGACTAATCTGCCAATGTTCATCCTCAGTATGTGTGTGTGTGTATCACACCATGTGGACAAGTGACGTCTTTTCTTCACAGGGTGCTCTTGTCTCTTGCTGAAACTGACAGAAACTCAATGGGATACGCTCCATCCATCTACTTCTTCTTCTTCTTCTTCTTCCATCTAATATGGATCTCAAAGACCAATTAGTTGTCCTCTTAAGCAAAGCTTTGGATCACGCAATCCGTCCATCTACCTTTCTGTCTGCCTGGCTGTCATTCTCCTCTCTCTTTTTCACCAGAGGAGAACTTGGCTTTCTGATTTCCAATTAGCAGATGAATTCCCCCTACATTGTAGAGAGTTGGGAGACTCAGTGACCTCATTAGAAGTGCACGCATGCACGAACATCATCATGAGCACAAAGCACAAAAGTGGTTTCATAACCTCCTAAAGAGCAGCTGGTGACCTGAAGAGAGGAACGAGCGAAGAAGTTTATGTGTGTGTGTGTGACAAAGAGAATCGTGGCAAGCATCCTCGTATATTGGAAATATCACTAAAAGCGTGATCACACCTACAGTTTGTTTGTTTGGTCTGAATCATAGGGAAGTTTTATTTGCAGCATTTTGCATCTTTTTCCTTTTGTTTCATCCTGCCACATGATAGGCAAGCTGGGCCTTGTAAAAAATGACCCACATAAATATAATAAATATGATACTTATTTGTCCACTTTACCTCGCTGGTGTTTATACTACATTTCTCAGTCCATATATTAAGCCATTTAGTCTTGACACTACTCTACGTTTGCGCTAATATTCTGCAATGCCAGGATGTCCAGTCACATACCATTACCTAACTCATTAAACCTTGCGTTTTGGGTCATTTCCTGAACAAAGTTGGCATTATTATGGGCTCACAAAGGTTAAAATTAATCGTTCACACATGCCCATATGGACCAAACTAAGTGAGCAAATGGATATCAAATAGACTGCTTTGACTCGGCAGACTTGCTGTTGTTCACAATCTGCTGACATCACAACCATGATGCATTTCTGTCTTGTGAGGTTTGCCCAAAATATAAAGACAAAGGTCACTCTGTTGCCATGCAAAACCTGAACGTGGCTTTGCAAAGTTATGCCCCCCCGCTGAGTTGTGCGCACTACAACTCAGCAGAAACAACTTGAGCTAACATAGAGGCATAATAAATGCTCAGTCATACCTATGAGGAAGGGATGTTACCGCAAAGTCATGCAGGTTCATGCACAACCTCTAAACACAGACACATTCACACAGTAGAAACCACATCGATACATTTATAAGGGATAATAGGTGATAGGGCAGAAAGACCAAAAATCTGTGACAATAATAAATATATAACATCTACAATATATATCGGAGCTCAGATCTAGAGTCTATCCTTTGGTAAAAGATCTTGTTTTTACATGTTTTAACATAAAATCATTAGTGATCCTGCTCATTATGCTGCACAACGCCTTGTTTGAACAAAGAACACAGAACAATGGCAAGACAAGAAAGAAGCATCTCTAATATGAGACCCAAACCTCTCAGTCTATTATTTTTCTTCATTTATTATTCTGATGATATCACTGCTGATGCCATGTTTAAGAAAACAGAGGTACTGGTGTAATTACCCACATTCCCTAATTAGATAGACTTGTTCATGTATACTGATGGGGATTTTAATTAGCAACATTCGCTGTCCCATCCACCCCTTGTTTCCTGAGGCATGAGGCATGATAAAAAGAAGGATCAAAGGATAAGAGAAGATGACGAAGAAGAGGAGAATGACAAAGAGGATAAAGAATAGTTCAGGACTGGGGGAATGATGTATACCTTCATCCCGTCCACTGGATTATGGATGACGGTTGTCTGAGGTTCCTGGAAGAAGAGGAGGAGGAAGAGGAAGAGGAGGAGGAGGGGAGATGGAGGAACATGGAATACACAAGAGAAAGGAAAGAAAGGGGGAGAGAGAGGGAAGGAAGGAAAAAAAAGATTGTGACATAAAAGTAGATAGAGATGGACAAAGTGTAAAAAAAAAAAAAAAGTGATATGAAAGTTGGATGAAGAGAAAGTGCTTGTTAAAGTTGACAAAGGAGACGGGGAAGAATCCTCCGAAATGAAGGGAGTGGGTGGATGAGCTGAAAACCGTAATTTGGAGTCAGTTCTGTTCTCTGTACATGTGGCACACACACACACACACACACACACACACCAACATCAGACAGCACTGAAAGTTAGGGTGAAGTGTCTGTCATGAGCACACTAGTACCAGCACCAATTCTCTCTCTCTCTCTCTCTCACAAACACAGATAAAGTCAGTACACACCCTGAGGAAAGGGACTTTACTGAACACGGGTGCTCTTTGTTTCTGCTCTGCCCTGCTGTGCATGCATAATTCTATATTGCCTCTGATGCCATTTACATGTTGTAAATATGTACAGAATCAAGGAAATTGCATATTACAATGAAGAGAAAATCAGCACAGCTTATACAACAGAAATGAAACGTGCTCTGACATACGTAAACAAGAGCCTCAACATTTTACAAGGCACTGGCAAACCCAGCCAAAAGAATAAGTTGCCTCACAAGGTGAAAAGATGAAAACATTTGGTTCCTTCACACTGTCAGGCAGAAATTGGGATCATATCTGGCTCCACTCTCTAAAAGAAATTCAATCTGAAATCAGTCACTCCACTAGATTAGATGTACAGTATGACTTTTCTCTTTTTTATTCCTTCTTCTCCCAACCCCAAAAAATGCCAAAAACTAATCTATCACTTCCACTTAGAACACAGTTACAGTTACAGCAACCCAACAGCATTTCATTCTTGTTGCCGTACACAGCTGATGGTTGCTGATGATTCAGAATGGATCTTTACACGTATGTCCACAGTCTGCTAAGAAACTGTAATGTGTCATTTGATGTGTACAGTAAATCAGAGCCCACCATCACCTGCATCCTTGTATTCTCTGCAGCACCCCCTCCCCTCCCCGACCCACCCCCGGAAGTGACACCCCCGTAATGGCCAATCATCAGCTTTCTCCCTGGTGATGATGGTGGTGTTGTCAGGGCAACTGTCACCCAAGGCAACAAGCACTGGTGGCAACTTGGGAGATGACGGTGAGTGAGAACAAAGTACTTGGGGTTTGCAGATTAGAAGGTGGGGGCGAGCACTGATGGCGTCATATTATCAGATGGGGAAGAGTTTGACTGTTACACATGGACTGGACTGGACTGACATTACGTCTGCTGCTCTTACTAGGAAGGTCTAGTAGGGCAGCTAACTTACATTACTTCATTTATAAGATATATAAATGGAGCCAAGCCAAATATAAGTGAGTGGAGTGTCTCTCCGTGGCTCGGCAGCTCTGTACTGAGGGAGTTAACGTACCAATCGGCTAAACAGTAACTTGCTCAAATCCCTAGCAATGGCATGGAGACCCCCGAGGCTAGGTTTCTGCTGGTGATACACACCGTCAACACTGTAACCACTGGGTTATTGTGACTCACTGACCAACAGCCTAGACATGATGTATTATCATTACATGCTTAGATGGAGCTTTGTATAGCCAGTGTGACCAAGCTATATTTAGTTTGCACCAGTTCCAAGGAGCAAACCCAAACTTGCCCAAGTTCTCAGCTGTGTTACATGTTTAAGCTGGTGAGATCATTAGTGTGGCATCTCCGACTTGGTTGCCAGTGATTAATGGCCCATGGCCTGGGCATATAAACGACATGATATAATGCACCTCTTCTGGCTAAATAATGTGCGGTAGGAAATAGTGTCAGAAACATTACGCTCTAACATACTTGTGAATGTACCTCACTGCTGGAAAACAACTAAAATAATTGTCCATGTTTGCTTACAGAAAAGTTCTGTTTCAAGACAAAAATCCCGGAGTTGTTAATGTTCCCAGAAGTACAAGATTTTTTCTCTTCTCAGTGCTGCTTTTTTCTCCCCCCCCCCCCCCTTTTTTTTTTACAACATTAGTGTTAATTCGTAGAAATGAAGTATAATGTAACCATGATATCAGAAAAAGAACGCTATCTGACCACATGTTAATCTAAAAGTGAAGGAGAGCAGCCTGGTGTTATAAAAGGCAGCTTGGTAAAAATAAAAGAGCACTTGCCATAAAACTCACATCCTGTAGCGCTTTGCCCTGAATGATTAGCAAAGCATTCCCACTGTAGATCACTTTAATCATTAAATACAGATGATGCAGGTTTTTGCTGTATTCATCAAAGGTGAAAATGCACCAGTTTGAAACAATGTTGATGGGAGAGACTATTTTACAAGGACATTGGGTCATTAGAATAACATGACGCATAGTGTGTACAAAAAAAGTCTGACGTTAACAAAGGAAATTTCCCCTGGAGGCCTGAAGCCAAGTATAAAAGTGGTTTGTGACCACATGCCAGTAGATCTAAACCATACAGGTTTTCATTTCAGCCAGTGAACAGATTTCACTGATTCTACCATCCATCAACAGAGACGAGATATGACTCCCTGAAATAAGCTGGTGTGTTATCTGGCTGGAAGGACAATCTGTAGACAATCTGAACTGTGATGCTCACGCGGCAGGGAACCGCTTCTCTACAGAGGCATAGATAGGAAGGAGGGGGTAAATTGCACTGACAGCTCTAGCAGGCATTCGCTGTCTGTTCCTCTTTGGCAAACTTTCACGGACAGAGAAAATGACATGGCACCACAATATCAACCTGAGTGCAAGTCACATAGCCTTCCCACCTTCCATGGTAAAATGTTTCCTGACACCACCTCCTGTTTCAAGACCTTTCCGGCTGACGTGGCCACCGCAGCGGCTAGGCAAAGATCAAACACAGTCCCCAAGACACACAAAGAGGATTAACAGACAAAGGTGAAGGACTAGGGGGAGTTGGGTAGGGTGAAGGTAGGGGTCTTGAAGGACAGACAGGAGGTGGGATAGACTGACACGCACACACAGCTGAAGGGGTGGCTTAGGAGGTAAATACCAGAGCAGGTGAAGGGATGTTTCCTTTGGGGCTGGTGACTATGCTGTTTTTGGTGCTGTTTGTCTGGGGCTGTGCAGGAAAGGAGAGGAAAGGGAGGAGACACAACAAAAGTGTTAACAACAGCTCGACGTGACTTTGTGAGGGTGTCCATGCATGTGTATGTGCTCTCTTAAATGTAAGTGGGTGTCCTTGTACTCCTATAACTATGAGAACTGTTTCACCTTGGTGTTTGGTTAATTGTCACACCTTTTCAGTTAGAATTTTTAATAAAAACTGAGAAGAGGTTATCTTAGGTTTGTGATGTTGAGATTTTGACATATCTGAAAAGCCTGCTGCCATCCCAGTACAATAGAAGTTAATGAAGTTTTGCTTAAAAGTGCTAAAAATAACTGCATTTAATAACACGTCTTATCATAACTGTCCAGGTTGCAGTTTTCTTTATTGTCTTTAGATTAAATTACTGTCACTGCCAAAAAAAAGTCCATTACTTCGACTGTGATATATGATGAATGACTTTCTCAAATGAAATTAAAACATCAGTATGGTTAGATTACCACTAGATAATGATGATAAAAATAATGTAGATTTAGGGTTTGGTTTAGTGTTTGCAATAGGTGTGTAATTTAAAATGACCACATTCTATTTAAACCAGAATTGAAGGTCCCCACAGGCATAGCAAGATGACCACTGTTTTCTGTGTAGGTCCGCTAGACGGGTTGAAAAGGGTTACCTCAAATATTTGTTCACAAGACTGATCTGTAATTCTGACAGGTGACCTGAGGGGGCGGGTGACACTGTATGACATCACGTTGTCACTGGCGACTTCCGCCGGCAAAGAGCCCACGTCGCAACAATTCAACCATGCTGTTTGGCCGTAATGAATCACCTTTAGAAGCCATGATCAAATGCTCCTTTGAAGGTTGCACATCAAAGAGGGGCCCGTCCTTTATGGCTTAGTTCAGTCATAATGACATTTGCATTAAATCTACATTACATTATTTGTAATCTTGTTTCGAAAACTTGAACTAGCTAAATGAGTCCTGGGTGTGGATGTGAATCACTAGAGTGACTCACTCGAAGAAGTCAGCTGCTATTACATAAAACACATCGAAGCAATTTCTGCTAGTCAGTGATAGAGCTCATGGATAACTTGTAATGTAATTACGCCTTCAAATGGTGCGAATGTTAAAAGGGGAAAGAAATCTGTCAAAGAGACAGAACTGTCTTATATCACAGGTGCTGCATGAATGAACGATTTTAAGATTTTTAAGACCACCAGATTGAATAAATAGTAAGAAAAATAAAGCAGTGTGTTTGTGTATGGGTGTATATGTTGACCATAATATGAAATTTGTAAGCCACTGGACTTACTCGGGAGAGGAGAGGAGAGGAGAGGAGAGGAGAGGAGAGGAGAGGAGAGGAGAGGAGAGGAGAGGAGAGCTTATACAGCAGCACACACACGTACAAACACAGGATACAATGCATACACACATAAAATAGGCATAAAAAATTAAAGCTGGTTTAAGATGACAATAAGCTGACATACTGTATGGACTCGTCTCACTCACACATGTCCACGGCGAAACAAACACCGACACACACATACATTAAACCCAACCAAAGCCCCAGCAATCACTCCGCTGCCTCTGCAGAGCAGGAAATGTATTCCTCACCAAAGTAATGGTTAGGGGGTGAGAAGGCTTACTCAAAGCTTGTTTGCATCAACTCGGCATTTGCGTCATGAATGTCTGTGGGCAGAAATCCCCTTGTATTCCTGGATGGCAGTTAAAAAAAAAAAACTGGCATGATGAGTTCTCCAGTGGTGCAGGCAACTGTGGTCCAAAGCTAAACGTCCAAAGCCCTAACACGATGACACAATTCAGTGTGCACAGCAGAGGATACATGTCAAGAAGAGATCACACATCTTCACCCAATCAATACCGCTTAATGATGTTACCAAGAACAAAGAAAGTGGGTAAAGGTTTTCACAGGTGGGCAAGGAGGAAGAGGTGCAGGAGGGTTGATGGGTACAGTATGTGGGAAAAAGTGACAGGGGAAAGAAGGTGCCTGAAGGCAAAAACAAGGGGTCAAATTCCTTTCCAATTCACTTACCTGAATTAAAAGAAGGTCAGGTGCTTCAGTGCTAAGTGGTGGTACCAGGACCAAGTATGTCCCCACCTACTCCTACTTTTATTTCTTCTTTTTTGTTTGAAGTGCGTGCATGACAGAAGAGTTGTATCAAAACTACAAGCACAAGAGCTGCCTCTATTTCTAAAAGCGTGCCCCTGACAGATCTGGAGCAGCATCCCTGGAGTAACTCTGATGGAACTAAAACATCCTGCTTCCATTACGCTCTCAGAATAATGTCAGGGGTAGCCTTACTGTGCAAGGGACAAGGCTGTGACTTCTGCCTGGCATTGAAGTTTGACTTATATAGATATTTATTCTTTAGCCATGGCTGCTCATGTTAACTTCTCAGTTTCGGTAATTTCTAACATAGTGCTGCGGAGTTGCCAAAGACTCACTCCCTGTACACATGAGCATTAGTCCCAGGAAATGCCTGCATGACACCTGAGCTGACAGATTAATGCTTTAATGAAGGAAAGGCAGGGGGAAAGTGGATAACACAAACACAGGAGATAAGAAGTGAGCAAAAAAGGAATGACTGGGCAAATGCATAAATAGCATGCTCACCATATACTGGACAGTAGAGCTGGACTTGCGTTTCTGTCCTCAGGCGATTGATGGATGCATTAATTGATGAATGGACGGATGAATGGATGGATGGTAGAAGAAGGGGGAGAAAGATAAAATAGCCAATGACAAAAAGTTAATGTACTGGTACAACGTATGAGAGAAATGTGTCAGTCTAAACCAAAACTTGGACATTTTGATGGCATTGCAGCTTTCACTCCATGATAAGGAAAGGGTCAGACTTTTCCGGGCAGCGTGGACAAAGCAGAAGAAGGAATGTTTCTGCTCAAAGAATTAAGATTTCCAAGTGTTATTGCAAAAGTAGGGAGGCACAAGCAAACAAGAGGAAGTCATCAGGACATAAGGAAGAATCAGAAGAATCGTGCAGGCGGCAAAACCGTGACCCACTGTTCTTCTGTCAACAGATTAAGAACAACTGGGGCAACAAGGAGCAAGACAAAGGCATGAAAGATTCTGTCCGAATACAAAAGCCTCCTCCCAGAATTATCAAAAAGTTATTACATGTAGCATTAATTATTAGCCTGATAAAAAGGCTAAAAAGACACAATGTGTGTTACCAATGTAACAACACTGCATAAAACACTGATTGGAGTGGCTTTCATGAGAAGTAGCTGGGGAGGCTGACAGTGGTTTGGAGTTGAGAGCCTGCGTGAGCGGAGCAGGTGCTACAGCTGAAAAACGTCAGGTGCCATTACACACTGATGAACCAGCGAGAGAAGAAGGAGCGGCCAAGGAGAGGAGATCAGAGTCGCCAAAGAGAACAAAAAGGGCATGTGGAGGGAAGAAACAGAGGAGAAACAAGAGAAGAGGGAGAGAAGGAGGAGACCAGGGACGGCAGCAAGTGAAGAAGGCGCTTTCAGAAATGGTTTGGGGCGAGTGTGCGGGGAGCCTGTTGCTAGGCAATGAGTGCACCGCAGTGGAAGTAAGCGTCTATTTCTGTCGTCTGAGTTTCCAGGGTCCAGACTGGCAGCTATTCCTGGAACCGGAGTCACATTCCCTGCTGAACCAACTGAGCAGGGAGAAAGAGGAGGGGGCCCTTGTGCACACACGCACGCACGCACACACACACACACACACACACCACACACCCTGCTGCAAATGCACACGAGCACACCGCACATGTGGACACCTACACACTCTGGATGTGCAGGCATGCTCTCAACCGCAATTACGCTTGCATTCTCTTTTCAAACTGACAAACAGATGTGATGTATTCACACGCACGCTGGCAATTAT
Source organism: Nibea albiflora (assembly GCA_014281875.1). Lineage (NCBI taxonomy): Eukaryota > Metazoa > Chordata > Actinopteri > Sciaenidae > Nibea > Nibea albiflora. Next base: position 14,450,215 of record CM024801.1, read on the forward strand.
GTACACACAAAAACACACCTGGATGTGCAAAGCTCTGACGAACATAACAAACGAATGCTGTGAAGCAAACACATCAGTTTGCATGTACACCATGTTCTAAGCTTTGTCACACACTATCATGCATAAACACACTGGTGGAAGCTGTGTGTGGGATGTGTTACTGCAGTGCGTGTGTGTGCGCGAGCGTGGGATGGTGAGAGATCTTCATTAAAGGATGAACAGGAATGTGGGGTTAAAGACCAGATGGGGTGAGCGGGAAAAGGAAGCACTGAAAGAGGAGGAAGAGACAGAAATGGAGGGATGAGAGGCAGGAGGAAGTGATGGAAAAAAAAAACGAATAGGGAAGGCTGACAGATGGTTACATTTAATAATGGAGATGGAGAGGTGGCAATGAGCTGAATAATGCCAAAGCAAAATAAAGGGTGCTTTTAGAGGGATGTGCTCCGATAAGCCACACATATGCACATACACATACATATACACAGACAACAGACATGTTGGCTGTGGCCTTTTAGAAAAATAAAATATCTAAATATCTCTACTTAACACAGCCATATATGTGTGCCAAACCCAACAGAAAAATCAGCAGCACCACATATATCACAAGAACTAACACATCCAACGAGATTATGACGTACACGACATGAACAAGAGACAAAAAAAAAAGCTACAGCAGGCAGAAGTGAGATTCACCAGGTTAGAGGAAGTAAATAGCTGAGAAGAGAAAAAAACAGCGAAGAAGAAAAAGAGGCAGAGTTCATAACTCTGGAAAAAATAAGCAAAGGGTAGTCCTCTGACGAGCCTTACCTTGACATCTGCCTTTTTGTTGAGCAAGGTCTTAGCTGCTGCAATGACAAACACAGGAGAAAATAACCTGTCAGAGGTAAGGCCAAGCAGAGAAGTAAAGCAACAATGTTTGTCTTTTTCAGTGAATCTCAGTAACTGCTACATCTTTAACCTAAAGTTAAGATATTATGTTCATTTAACTTTGTAAAAATGGTCTTTATTGGCCTCTGTAGTCACCTTAGGCTGAAAGATTTGGATAAAGTGCTTGAACTTAAATTGTGTTTCACATATGCGCCACTGTGACTCACCATTTCTGGTCTCCAAAAACAACATGTTGTAGAAAATCTCACAAATAATACCCTTGGTGACAGACAGGTTGTACGACCAAATAACGATGGAAAAGTTTGGTGCTGATGTGTGTTGTAATCCACAAATACATGCTTTCCTTTCTAGCGATGTTGTGCAGCCAAGATGTCTTCTAAAAATAACCTGTGCCAGCAATCAATACAGAAATTTGTGTGTATCAAGTTCATTATGCAACCACACAATCTGTAAGCTAAATAGGTGCATTAGAGTGATGTTAGGGCTTTTATAGATCTAGCAGGGCACCATTCAGGTCCCACGCTCTTCAGTGCTAAAGACCAAAAATGGACTTGGAATTCTTCCAGTGTTGCTTTTGAACTCAATATCCATTACCATATTTACTTTCCCTGTCGATCTTGAGAATAGCTTCACGGGTCTAGGGTCACAACCAAGTGCTTTGTTGTTTCAAATACAAACACATTGTTGTCAGTGAAATAAAATGTATTGGTACATATCAATTCTTCTGCCATAGTCCCCTCATGGCCGCAAGGAAAAAGCCCATCAATAAGCCCTGCCTTAAAGTACTCTGTGGGGGCCTTAAGGAGGATTAGTCTTCAGTCTGCTCTCTAATGAAGGGTAATGTGGAAGGAGTGAGGGAGGAGGCTAGAAGAGGAAGAATGATACTGTAGACGCAGGTCTCTGATGAGCATAATACCCATAATCCCTTACAACAGTGGAAACTGTATGTAGACAACAGGAGACGTCCACAGGGTCATTCACTGCACTGCTATAGCACGGAGAGCAAGGTGGTCCGATTGCATCAGATAGATTCACCCAGAGGGGTGCCAAAGTAAGAGCCAAACTCTCTGTGATGTTGTGCTGGTGGAGGCTGTGGGTGTGTCTACAGTAGGCAGAAGATTAACACTCACAAGACACCAGATGTTGAGGTGATTAGATGAGCAAATGTTTATAATTTCACTGCTTAAAGGTTGTCAAAAATGCAGTAGGAGACTTGTTGGTACTGTATAACTCCAACCCAGGACACAGACATACAGGAAAGGGCCTCAGGCAGACAGGAAGTGGTGAGCTTTGCATTTCCAATTATCTGCTTGGCTACTATACATGTCCAACAGCTAAAATCTATATTTTAATCCTCTGTGGCTGTGTCTCTGATTCCAAATGCATAAATGGATGTTTAATGGTTCAACATTGTCTCTATCAGCAAAATAAAAGAAACTCATCTTCTTCATGCCTGAGCTAAATAAAAGACAAAGGCACTCCAGCCATAACTTGGGATTTGATTTTCAAGTATTTTGAGCCCAATAATTAGACTGAATTGTACAATCAGATTGTTCTTTGGTAAAAGTTTAAAGGTGGTTTTTGTGAAATGTGTCACCAAGACAAAATAAAAGCAGTATACGAACCACAGTAAGGCAGTAACAGTAAGAACCAAAGTAAAGATTAGATTGATATGGTAAGCAATTCCCCTGATTCACTCTCTATAGTTTGTATGAGTATGGCTACATTACAAAGAATACACAAGCAAACTTAATATGGGTCCCAGACTATTTCCCTTACTCCTCTATTATCCTTACTGGGACTTTTTAAAGGGGCTGAGTGCAGTTTGAAGTCTAATCAAATGCAATCACATCAGCAGCCAGACACGTTACATAAAACACTATTTCTGGCGGTCTGGGAATTTTGTCTTACCTTCATTCTTTCTCTCTCTGTCTTTCCTCTCTCTCTCTCTCTGAATGTGAGACATAGCTCATTTCTGATTTTCTCACTTTCCTTTCCAAACAAGCCTTTAAGCCCCATTGACTTTTCGAGAGAAGCCTGAACTTCAGTGATTTCTGTTCCCCCTTTCAGTGATTGGGGGGAATAGAGGGCCAATCACAAGGAGACCATTTAAAAGTCTAGTAGAGGCCTGGTTCAACCCTTTTAAGTTAAAAAAACAAACAAACAAAAAAAACACAAACCATGTATCAGTTTGTTCAACCTCTTCCACTCCACTGCGCTTATGATGTACATATTTTTGTCATCTTTTTGTTGTCATCTGTATTCTGTGTACGTGTTTTCTACTCATAAATATGTAATAAATCTTGTGTTCTATATAAGCACTTATTCAAATATTGAAAGTTTAGAATGTATAAGGGCTTAATACATTATTAATGAAGTATATGATTCCTGTTTCCATGCACTCATTATCTCTCAGAAGTTGTTGTCTAGGTTGTCACATTAATTTGGGTCAAAATATAACAACTATTTACCATTCAGAAATTAAAATATATATATATATATATAAAACATCCCTCCCAATACCACAAAAAGACACCAAGAACTTGAGGAACACCATAAAAAAAACCCATGCTGTGACATGGTATCAAAAACTTTGGACCTTTTTATAAATATGTATCTAAGAGTTTTGGGTATGTCTAGGTATTTTTGGCGACTGGATGACCAGTACTTCTCTTCAGGAAAATGCTCAGAACCCTCCTAGCTGTCAATATACTGAGGAAAGTCTTACATCCTCTAAATGTCCCAGATCTCTAGTTTGTGGTTGTATACAGCAGTTTCATAAAGCTGTGTTATAGAGGTCATAGTAGGTTATTTTATACAGTGATGTCAAGTTTCTCAAGTGTCTCACTAAAATGAAATGGTTACCATGGGGATCATCACACATGAATACAGTTGGGCTAATTAAATCCACAAGAGTCTCAGCTTTTCAGTCATATCCAATTTATGCAATTGTTTTACACTTTAGTGACTCCAGTATGCAGAAATATTCAAATACACATTTGCAAAAAAACTGCATGGTGTTTGCTGGAAGCTGCATGGGATTAGCATAAAGTGGGATGCCTGTAAAAGTGAGACTCGTGGGTATCTATAGAACCCATATTCATCCAGATATCCTGAGGTAAGCTGTCAAGAGACCTCTTTGAGACCTGCCAGCTTAGCCTAACTTTGGAACTACTAGTAGTGGGAGCTTCTAGTTTCATATGATACCTGTATCTTCACTCTAGCTTTTTACAGTGACTAGCCCACTACAGCCTCCAAAACAGTAATGTCAGCTGCAGATGCCGATGTCCACATAGAGTGGAAGAAGTTAAAGCTGTTAAAACTTGAAAAGCAGGACAATGATCGAGTGATACAGGGTTTTTACTTTTCTGCCTCAGAGATATAGCATCTCATGTCTGAAGTGAGGTTTGCATATTCAGCAGTTAATAAAGAAGGTGATAAAGAAGCTCTCAGTAATCTGAAGAAATGTGAGAGTGGCATGGATTTGCATGGTTTATTGTTGCTCTTCTTCCTTCCAAAAGCTGGTTGTTACTGAGGAAAAGAAATGGGGTCAGAATAGTGTCAAGTTCATTCTCTTCTATTCCCTGATGGCTTGGTAGAAGAGGAAATGATATGAAAGGAGAGCAGAGAGGAAGAGTAAGGAGGAATGAAAGTGAGAAGAGTTTTTCACTGTACTCTTTCCAAACAGCACACATTTTTTGGTCGAATTCACAATTTGATCTTCTAGACAAAACAAAAATGGCTAAAAATGGCTTGAATTCCATTGTGAAGAGAAACTCTTGGTGGAAACCTGAAAAATCAAAAGGTAGCTTAATTTACACCAAAGGTGTAAGCAAGGGGCGCTCCTTACCTTGCCACAAATTACACATGAAGCAAGAAAAGAAAGGAGGAACAGATTAAAACAAAAGTACCGATATTTATTCCCACTAAAAACAGGCAAGATGCACCACTGCAAGAGAGAAGCAAGGATGGGCATGGATTCACTTGAGGACTCAGTGGTAATTTCATAAGCCAAAAGTACTGGAGGAACGCACTAGGTGCAAGTTTTTCAGGACACATTAGCTACTGTACACATGCATGAGGAGGACAGGGTGAGGTCTAGTAGATAGTGACGGCATTTGTGTGCATGAATATGCAAGACAGAGCAAGGCCTCCAGTATGCCAGTGAGGCAGTGTGAGGCTGATAGGGGGAGACAGCCCACTATAAATATTTGATAGGAGCTTAGTGGAGGCTGTGGGACAAAGAGAGGACCGTGGAGTCCCAGTGGTCCACGGAAACAAGGACACTTCCACTACTCCTGTCTCCTTACTGTAGCTCAATGTTGGCCTGTCACGTGAAGTTTTTTTGTCATCTATGCCTGCGGTTCATTCCTGCATACCTAGAACAAACAAATTAGGTTGGACTGACTACTGATTAATTAAATTGCTCTTGCAAGTCACTGTTTACATACTGTGGAACCTCAAAAAGGCCATGTAGATATTTCTCTCTATGACCAAACAACAGCTAAGAGCAAGAAAACATCAGATTTACGTCTGCTGAGGGGCAGAAATAAAACTCTAAGGGAATTCCCATGTTACTCTGTGAGTTGCATTAATAGGCAATTTTTTACTAATAGATTTAGTCTTAAACAGCTGATATGGCTGTAGCATGTCAGTGTTTTATTTGTGCTCCTCTGAAAGTAACAGCTTAATGCAGGTTTAACACTCAACTGTGGTGTTGCTGCTTGCTTTTTTGTGTCTAAAGGTGTGTTCAGTCAAAAAGTCAAAGTCAATTTGTGCAGCTGGACTGTTTGCATCGTTCAGGTTGTGTGTCCCGAAACAGCCCGTGCACCCAAACTGTACAGATGAAATGATGCAATAGCACTATTTCCTAATGTATATACTGTACTGTAAATAAAGAAAATATAGTATATGTATGTATATACTGTATATATACATCTAATAATAATAAAAGCAACAGCTTCAAGAGGTATCAACTTCATGAGAACCAGCCCAGGCTTGCATCTTCCACAGTGTTCACCATGCACCAAAGTCCCCCCCTGCGTTTTGCAGCGCATGCACCAGTTCAGTGCCCCATGCAGCATTCACCGACAGCTTTTGGGCAGTTCCATCCTTAAAGTGACAGGGGCAAACTTTCCAGTGTCATTATCAGACAGAGAAAAGAAGACAGAGAGAGGGAAAGAGGAGTGAGGGGAAAGGTTAGATGAGACACGATGAGGGGAAAGGGTGGGAAAAGAGTAATTTGTTAAAGTTGAACTGGGAGACAACAGGTAGGAATTGATAGAATATAGAGAATGGGGTCAACTGGGGTGTGGAGGAGTGACTTGACGGAGAAGAAAAAAGAGAGAGTGGACAGTAGTTTTGTTGGGTCAAGGCCATGCTCTGTGGCTGCATCTAGAGATGAGGATGATGGGATGAACATCACTGGTGATGACAGAGCAGCGATGGGCACTGCAGCCACCCTATCAGATCTCAGACAAGAGGTGACAGATGTGCTGACATGGAAAATGACAGCAGTAGCCGGGCTTCCATCTAAGTCCTCTATGAATTGTGAAGCACCAGCACAGAATGAGCAAATAAAAACTGAAATACATCTTTTTAATAATGACTTCCTTGAAATCCGTACATGCTTGTGCCTGTGGATGGAAAAATGCCTCACCACATTTGATCTTTTTTTTTGTATAAACCGGCTCAATAATTAGATGGAAACATATCTAATGCTGCAGATGATGAGTAAATGGGAGATGGGAGTTAGCGATACAGTCAGCCATCATGCTCTGAGCTCCCATGCTGAAGAAGGAGGGAGGGTGAAGGCTGGGAAAAATGAAAGAGGGAAAATAGAAGAAGAAGAAGAAGAAGGCAGGAACAGAGACAGGGAAAGGGAGAAAGGGGTGGCGTGCCCTGGATGAGCCACCACGCTACCTTGTTCCACCAGCCCTGCGGTGGTGCCGGCGGCTGCAGCCACAGCTGCTGCGGCCGCAGTGACAGAGGCTGGAGCGGTGGTCTGCCTGCTGCCCACTGTTAAAGAGTCAAATACCCAGTCACACATGGAGAAAGAGCAAGATGAAAGGAAGATGACAAAGAGGTGGATGAGGGTAGACGGAGAAAATGTGGAGTGACATTTAGAAAGAAGGGGGGAAATAAAATGACATGAGAAGAAGAGGTGAGTCAGAGACACAGCAGGAGGTAGGTGGGCAGGGTGGGGAAAAAGAAAGAAAAAGGTGAGACAAACAGGGCTAATTAGTTGAGAGGAGGGTGATTAATTCATATACAAAACAAAACCACTGACATTATTTGGCTGTGTCACAAATTCACAAACAGTATGTGTCCGCTACTCTGACAGAAGGATCGCCAGAGTAAAATGTCAGGGAGAGTCACACATCTCAACTTTCAGTCTTTCATCGGATGCCTGCATTTTGTCTCTATACATCCCTAAAACCGTGTTATTGTTAGGATGATGATGATGATAATGACAAAGTTTAGTCAATGTTAGTAAATGTTAAACTTCCAGTGCCCACTGACCTTAATAACTTAATAACTGTCAGCGACATTTCTAATTTAACATCGGCAGTGTACTCCATCCATGCATCTTGCAATTCAACATATTGCCGTCAAGGTAGCGTTACGTGAAGTGCCATTGCTATCTTTTACTGAAGGTCTGTCTCTATTTTTGATTTTTTTTGTTATTTCTCATCCTCTCTCTGACTTGTTCACTGGATGACCTCACACTTATCATGTAGCACTGCTTCCTAAGACGAGGAGAGAGAGAGCGAGAAAAAGATGTTTAAGACACAGCCAGGCCACACACCTGGGTCAGTGTGTGCAAAGAGCTTGGTGGTTGTTTAGAGGATGTTAAGACCATTTCTCATTGCAAAGCTTACAGTGTAAGAGTGGCTATGTTTCTTAAAGCGGCATGCTTGCACGTGCACACAGACACACACACACCATTCACGTCTATATCTTCAAAACACACACAGACTCAGTGGTTGTGATTGTGAAAGAAAGTCCTCAATTTCAACAGTTAAAAGAATTCATTAGCCTCCCAGCCATTATCATGATTACCCCCCCGAGGAAGATTCATCCAGACCTTGTTGTTTCTCGTTACTTTCATACAAATGGTGACTTCTTGTTGCATGCTGCATTGAAAAATCATTTGAGGAAGAGCTCTTATTTCACTGACCACAACTGAAAATCCCTCAATAAGAGGAACTGATTGATTTTTCTTTTGTTGATAAATACTGAAGAAATCATTTGTAAGATTCTGATGCAGCCTCAAGAGGTCGGTTGTACAGAGATCGTCCTCTCATATAACCTCAGTGCCACAGTCAGGTAATGAAGCACATACATATGCCATCTCTTTTAAATGAATAGTAAAATCAATGTTAAACCGTCAAGAAAGTGTGATCTATTCTATCCATGACAGACATATACACAAAGACACAGACGTAAACACATCCACAGCTTGCTGATCAAATTCAGTGTTTCCCTGTATGTATATATATATAGTTCAGGTTCAAATGGTCTTAGGTGTTGCACCTAAGCACAGTGAGGACACTTAGAGCAAATTATAAAAAAAGGTAAGTGTGGAAGTGTGGTATAATTACTGTCAAGTGTGGGACTTTCTCCTCAGCTCAAACACTGACACATCAGATAATGAGACCAGGGGAAAAAACACTTGCGTAAGTAAGCTACAAGTTGGCTAAAAATGTAATTCTGACACCTGTTCTTTGCTGTTTCGTTAGTCTGAAGCTTTTTGGTCATAAATCCAAATTGTTATCTCAATGAACTTTATGAAAACTAAAACAAAGACATGAATAGGTTGTCTAAAAGACACATTGATTTATTTAGCAGCTGCACTTTCTTCAAGACACTGCTGGAATTACATGAGCCTAAGCCTTGATACTAGTTAGAAAAATAAATGCTTAAAAAAAGAAAAGGGAAACACTGAAGTTGCACTGAGATGAAATGAAAATGTGATTTTGCCTTTGACAACTCTGTAAACTTAACATTAATATATATCTCTTTGGTCAGATAGGTCTGTCACTGAATATTTAAGGTAAACAGTGTTTATCAGGCACATGCCATATGTATTTGCATATAGTAATATAACTAGCATGCAGGCAATACATTTATGTATACATGTGTACATAAACTGCATATTGACTAATATGAATAGTAAATTAACAGAAATGAGGGTTCGAAGAATTACAAGAATTAATATACACAACACTTACCAGAGAAATTTCGAGAAACCAGCATAGTAGTAAGAATGGCCCCCTGAGAGAAAAAAAACAAAGAAGAGCTGTTCATTTTAAATTGCTTAATAATTTTGACATTTTTAAACAAACGAAACATGATGTATACCACAGTAGTGATTCAAACAGTATCCAGGTATTCAAGATTTTAAAATCAGTTCTAACAAAACAAAGATGGGCCTTTCTTGGGAGAACTCCTGACTCACAGAAGGTCAAACTTTATGAACAACAAATCCAAAGAAAAAAGTACAATCAAAAAGCTACGGCTGATGTTGGAATGACAAATAATCTCTGAAATGTGAAGTGTAGACTATATGCTAACATTTGGTTTAAGTGTTTTACTCACATCTGCTCAGAAACTGAGTAAAGACATTATTATACGGTATATAGCCTGTATGGTATACTATTATGAATATACTAACATTATAAATTAATGTTATAATAAATTATACTAGTTTCTTATCCAGATTGTGGATAGTGCATCATCTAGCGTGACCATATCCATGCTTAGTGTCTAGATACAAGAGCCCTCCACAGGGAGTCACATCATAATTGCACAGAAACACACACACAGGCAGTGTAAATATTTATGCAGCAAATTGTTTTGTTTAATTGTTTGTGTTGCTTCAACATTTTTCAGCTTGCTTCTCAACTTCTTTTTGTGCCACTACTTCTTCCTTTGGAAAAAAAAAAGTCAGCGTTGAGCCCTGAAGCATCAACTTTATGAGCCATCATTGCTCACCATGAAAGATGTAACCACAAATAAAACCATGCCAGAAATTACACTGACAAATTGAGACAGAAAAAGAAAGAGAGGGAGAAAGATTCAGAAGTTCAGAAGAAGAGAGAGAGGGACAGGCAGAGAGAGGAGTAAAGCAGCTAATCTTGACACTTTTTTTTCTCTGGAGACATCATTTACAACTGGAGCTGATAGCTTTTTATAGGGCTATAAAAATGGTACTGCATTGCAAATAGACCATGGTATTTAAGAGCTGTGGGGGATGATAATATACTTAATAGAATGGGATAGCTAAATTGAGATGCCTCACTGCCATAACTATAGCAGAGATGGTGCACTTACTATAGAAGACAATTGCTGCAATAAAAACTAATATTTGGGAGTCCTTTCATTTATGGGAACATATCTTCTTGTATTTGTTAGCTATAGACATGACACCCCACAGTCTGACTGTTATAGCAGCTCCAGTCAGATACCTTTACAGTGTTAGATTTCAGCCTATGACATTCAAATGTTTGTGTGTATTACTTTCGTCACACTTTGCTTATTGCGTTAGTGATTTCACATAACAATCCTTAGGTCAAAATAAGTGTGGGAATACATATAAAGCGTCCAGGCGATTTTCTGATGATGTTTTGTGCAGATAACAATGTTGGCAATGGTCGATAACTTCTATCTTAAGATACTGAATTAACTGATTCCCCTGTCTGTGAGTTGTTTGTTTTTTGTTTACTAAATTATTTAATCATTGGTCCAGTTTGTGTTTGTGTTGTTTACAATGTAACTGCGTAACTTTGCCAGTGTCAGTTTCCTCCGAAATGTGAAAACAGACAATTGGTTCATGCTGATGGCATGTTGGTTGAATGGTCCAACATTTGCCTGCAGCCACCTGCGTTTCAGCTTCCAGTTTACCATGTGTTGGTATTTGAGTCATGCCAAGCCTGCCCAAAAGCAGCAGGGTAATAGTGACGTGCTCCAATGGCTAAGCTGTTGCATCCAAACAAAATGTCAGCAATAAATAAACTATGCGGGAAACTATGCACCTCACATAACCTCAGCGCCACAGTCAGGTAATGAAGCACATACATATGCCATCTCTTTTAAATGAATAGATTCAGAAATATTACAGGAAAACAGAAACAAGTGCAAATACCATGCTTGACAATACTTCAGTGGCCAAAAATATACAAGAGCTTATTAGAGCAGAAGAGGAAGATGTGGGAGAGAGTTTGCATGCAAACAGACCTTGAGTTTCCTCCTGGCATTGAATTTCTTCAGGCACTCCACGGTCTCCTGTCTGTGCATCATAGACGCCACTGTGGACCGTTGCTGTGAAAAGAAAGAAAACAAGGAGGATGAGGAGGACAAATAGGGCAAAATTTAGGCAGGGATGGAAGAAAACAACAAGATGAATTTAGTTAGCCAACCACTTAGTTTTTTTTATCCGCGCAGTAGTGCAAAGTAAAATAACTGCTGTCTGCTTGTCTGTCTCAAGCACATGACACTTACGCAGACCCATGGGTGTTTGAGTGCCTCCTGAGCAGTGATCCTCTTGGCTGGGTTGATGGTCAGCATCTGGTTGATCAGGTTTTTGGCCTCTGGGGTGACTGTATCCCACTCTGGGGATGGGAACTTAAGGGAAAAACAGAAACCACATGTCTTGACGTCTTGATAAAATCCCTACTGGCAAGTCTTTAAATACCGCTACAAGACCAACGTGAAATATTTAATTATTAAGTGTGGTACAAATCAAGTTTGCTGCACTGCTCATACCAATTCCCTGATGGTAATTAATGGCAATGATGTCCAGTGAGAGGGGAGGCAGTGCTTCAGGACAGATATGAACCCAGCAGTATCTGTTCCTACAACATGTTAGCCACCCCATGTGGGTGTGTTTTCCAACAATATTAGAAGGCCAACCCAAGCACAGCCCCAAGCAATTTGTTAAAAAATTCAAAACCCATCAGGTCCTGTTGTGTTTAGGCATAAATGTTGAGGTCTGTGTCCTGTGAGACCAGAATCCCTGCCAGAGAGTCAGGCAACCCACTCTCTCTCTCATTTGGCATGAACTTAATGTGATCTAAGGTGAGGCTCCCTCTCTTGCACCCCCTGAAATATGAATGAGGTGACTGAGTTACGTAACAGCCATCAAAAAGGAACGCAGGCAGTGGGAGGAGAGGAGAGGGAGGGACAAATGAGAGAGCAGGAGAGGAGAAGAGAGTAAAGGAGACTCACATCGTAAGCCCCAGCCTTGATCTGCTGGTACAGCTTGTGCTGGTCCTCATCCCAGAAAGGAGGGTAACCCACCAGCAGGATGTAGAGGATCACCCCTGAGACACACAGAAATGCACATGGACACACACACACACACAGAATATACGCACAGTTTGTTAGAAAATGTGCTTCAGTGTTTGTGGTATTTTTGTGTGTGTATAATCATCTAGTTAGTGCTGTATGTATGTTAAGTGTGTAAATGAGTGTGTGTCTCTGTACAACTCACCGCAGGCCCAGATGTCCACAGGTTTGCCATATGCCTCCTTCCTCAATACCTCAGGGGACAGGTACCCCGGTGTGCCAGCAAATCCTGCAGTAAAAAACACACACAGACACACACACACAATTGATTGACATGCTTAAGGCAACAGATTGTGTATCAGCTGTCCTTGGATCAGCTTGTATAGAAAAGCAAGATAATCTTCCGTGACCTAAGCTTGATTCATCCACAACTAGGACACATATCTTAAAGACACATTCAAGGCTTGGGTCAGTTCATTGTGAAGGATTGGCAAATCTCACCTTGAGAAAAGTAACAGACATTAGCACTGAAGGGTACGGATGTTTGTAGCGGATCCAGGTGAGACGTGTGCCTGAGAAGTGTGCCTCATCATTGCTAATCTGAGACTGACAGATTCACAGCACTCTTTTTCTTTGCTAAACTCCATGTACGAACCAAAAAATAACAACATAATCTAGTTGCCACCAGCAATGTTAACATTTATAAAATGCATTATAAAATGCAGACATTACAATTCATTTTCTATGACCACAAGGGGGTGTGCACACAGAGAAATCAAGCACAAATGAAAATTTAAAAACTTTAGGGAGATATAATATTTTCACTGTCTCTGTCAGCTGAACCATCTTACGTCACTTTTTATCCTTCATCCTTTATCTTAAAAAAAGCTTGGTGAAGGTATAATCATTCTGAGGCTACTGTAAACTTGTTGACTTTTGCACTCAGTGAAGTGACAATAACAGAAGCTCATTCTAGTCCTGATGAGCCCTTTTAGAGCTTTAGGTAAGACGTACATATAAAATGCAGATGCGACTAACTGCTGTATCCGCTCTACCTACCAAACCAGGCCTGCTGATCCCCCTGCACCTCAATGGCCAGGCCAAAGTCGGCCAGCTTCACTGCAGCATTCTTACATTTACTTGCAAGGAGCAGGTTCTCTGGCTAAAGTGGGAAAGGGGAAAGAAATAAGGTTACCAAAGGTTTTGAAATGAAGCACAGGAGTACAAAACATATACACTGTCCATACGCTGTCCTAGTGGGGAAAGAGTTGGAAGTTGACAGCTGTGCATGCGTCTGCTTCATACAGTGCAGTCTTATCAAAAGTGTATTCAGCACGGACACAAAACACACAACACAGACAGACGCAGATTGCAGATGTCATCTGAACATGGACACATAAGGCTGTACGGTGACGGACGTTTCACATTAGAGCGGAGGAAATGTGGACTAACTTTTATTGTACAGCTTTACGTGTGCATGCAACTCAGTCAGTCTGCAGGGCTTTTTTGTCCTGGCCTCATGTGGTGTGCTGTGGTCTATAGGCTTCATCTCTGTGGCCCAGATAACACAGTCAGCCTCATTATTCTCTGTCAGAAGAGGGTTCTAATAATGGGATGCTATCCCCACTGGCCCCTGCTCCTTCTTACTTTGTCTCTCTACATCTCTCTCAATCTTACTTAAACACTGCCTCTGTAGAAAGTAAATGGCAATCTTGAATGGCAAATAAAATACACTGACTTTTCACATCCATTGATGTACATCGTCGTCATGATGCTTATCCATATATCGTCATCATCATCATCTGTAATCCTGGTTTGTGTTTGGTGAACACAGAGATCAATTTTGGCATGCTACTACAGTGTGTTGCATAAACTGAATATAAATATTAGTATGTGAGTATTAGCGTATTACCCACATGCCAAATGACAGAAGTGGATCTTTAACAACCTTGCACTTACACTGATATATGCATTTTGCTGAGGGCTTCTGTTATTCAAATTAAACAGTAGCCAACTGTGCACTGTTAACTCGTAAGACATTTTCTGCTGTCTTTTAGGGACTAAACTCAGTAATGTCATTCATTAGCCTTAGTGAGGCCATCCTTCTCTTCCACTTAGCTTCTGTAGTTGTTTCCTGAAATGCACTACTGTTAAACAACAACGGAAGTGCAAACTTACAGCATGAAGAGAAGACATTACATTTAGGTTGCATTTCTGTCACTCCCTCCCCTGCATTGCAGCAGCATGCGCCTTTGCATCCTCTGCCTTCTTCTCCCTCTGCTCTATTCCCCTAAGCAAATTTGTTTAGAGGCACGGGTATACTGTGTATTTAAAGTGCAGATACTTAATATAAGATATGCCTTTGAGCCCATTAGTAAAAGAAAAGGAAATGAACAAGAGAGTGAGAGAGAGTGAGAGAGAGAGTGGGGGGACAGCGAGTGAGTGAACCAGTAATCCTAAGGCACTGTGCCTACCTTGTGTCATCACATTCTCCCAGCTCTACCACTTGGTTATATTTTACTCTTTTGTTAACAAGGGAGTTAAAACTTGCCAACATTGCAGCAGTAAGATAATCCGTGAAAGCGGATGTGGGAAGAAATTCTGATGAAGCATGCGCTTCCATCAAAAGGGTGCATAAACGCAAGGCAAAACATTGAGGCCGCGTGTTTAAACATAGCAGCAGCACTGTTTGACATAAGCATCTCTCTAGCACGGACACACATGTACGCACACCTGAGCACACTGGTGACTAGCAACTACTTTGACTGAAAGAGAGCGAGAGAGAGAGAGAGGGGGTATATAGAAGATAGAGAAAGCTGTATTTGATAGCAGTTCATGAGTGGGTGTTTCAGATGGAATGATTCCCATCTTTCTCTTTTATCTTTTATTTCTCTATTTGTAGAGGATCTGGAGCTGCTGTGGCATTCCCGACGAGTGCAGAAATAGATCTCCGCTGAGAAGGCACTCCAATTTAAGCAGATTGCTGCAGTGTGGAAAGAAAAACTGGCCCTAACTCATTTAACCTTATCTTGAAGACGTTTGTGTGTTTAGATTAAAGTCTGAGTTGGATATAGTTAAGACTTTTTTGACACTACTGCCAACAAGACATCTGGAACTAAAGAAAATACCAACCCAAAACCACAAACCACAAAATCTATCATCTATGAAATGAAATGAAAATGTATGATTTAATCTGATCAAAAAAATCAGTAAAGATGGTTCTGAATTAGTCACACTTCAGTTTGAATCTCAGCCCTCATTAAAACTTATATCAACTATCTCTATTAATGCAATTTTCATTTATTTACTTACAGACTAGAAATACTGCCCTTCACATTGACATATAACCTGAAAGGCAGAACACGTTTAATTTCTGTACAGTGTGAACAATAAAGGGCAATCTGGCGTCTGCCTTTTTTTGGCTCACATATATAAATCTGTTTGCTGTGTTGTCATCTCATTTGCCATAACCCAATTCCTAATTTGAGGGATCTTGTCACCCAGGCTGTCCTCAGTCATCACACTATGACCTATTGCATGAAATGCTCTCCGATGCTTGGGTGTGAAACCAGATAGGCGTGTCGGCTAAATAAAGAAATAGCCACAACAGTTCTGATGAACACAACACGCCTTTGCTGGAATGCCGGGACTGACATTTGCATAGAAGAAGTCTACTTGACAAAATGCTCCATGCACAGCGAGATGCGGCATAAGGTACAAGCATGCACATATAAAAACATACAACCAGGTACAAGACATGACAGTAAAGTGGCTGGAAACATATATATACATATATATATATATATATAGAAATATATATATGATTGCATAAGCACAGCATTAAGCCAAATTTAAACACAAAATTCAAAACTTGAGCTTCAGTTCGCAGTCAGAGATCACATTAAACAAAGTCCCTGATTGCCATGCATTCTTGGTGAAAATGCATTTAAAGCTCAGTAAAAGACTTGATGAGAATCATTTAATATGTATCTACAGAAGTCAAAATACAGTACATCTATGAGGCAATCCCACAGTTCTAAGAAACTTGTAACCAGTTCGAAATTAGCAGCTGGCTCTCAGTTTCCAACCCTAAAAAAGACTGTGGTACCAGCCAGTCAGCCGATATAAACAAATGTCACAAGTCACAGTTTACAGAAAATTAGCTGCCACATTTGGAGGACGGAGGATCGATAAGTGATCTATAGAAGTAATTGAAACCACACAGGGTGTCTCATAATCAATAGTTAACATCTTTGTCTGACCACAGGTCAGATTAAGTATCCTCCTGGGCCGTCTTGGATGGCTGGCTGTGCAATGACAAGATCCTCTTCTAAAAAGGTTACAGTGCAGCGGCATTGACCAGCACGCAGCGCATGACCAGCGTCGCATACTTAAAATCTCAACGGACAGAAAGTGTTGTTTACACAACAAGAAAAGAAGGTGACTGCACAGAGCTGGAGGCCGTGTATGGCAGGGTAGAGTCAGAGAAAGGTCGGAGGTGGTATTGACAGCCGCATGATGACTGCAAGAAAACTGTAGGGACTGTTCTAGCTCCGAGTGAAGAAAGGCACTTTGGCCTGACTCTAAATGGCTTTGTAACTCCACAACCAACTATCGTGAAGCTTAAATGGTGTCATATAGAGCTATAAAGTGTATTTATAACAGACTTCAGGGGAAATACGATGATTCAAAAACCAAACGTTCTGAGGTTTTGCAAGTAACATGATATCCACAAACATCACAATTACTCATTTACTTATCAGACTTACACAGACTCCACAAAGACACACCCACAACCCCCCCCCCCCCCCACACAAATATGTAAGCACACTCTCAAGGAATAGCAATGTGACCCCCATCACTCACCTTCAGGTCCCGGTGCACCACACCCATTTGATGGCAGTGAAGCACCGCCTCCAGGATCTGCTGGATGCAATGACTGCATGCAAACACCAAGGGGGGAGGGGGGGCGCATGTTAGTCTGAGCAGTGCTACAATCCCGTGCACAGGCCAGGGGTGTGGGGAGGGAAGGGTAGGGAAGTTTGGAGGGGGGGGGTATGATGGAGGAGTGGGAGGAGATTAAGGGGTACAACAGGGGGTTGAAAGGGCTCTTCTGTTGCCAGGCGTCACACTCTCACCTTTTGATGGCTTTGGCTGACACACAGATAAGCACACACTCACAATAATGCAGACGAAGTAAGTAAACAGGCTCCAAATAGTTAGCTACATAGGCGAGGTTAGCTAACCATTGTGGCCCAAATGTAAGGCCTTCAGTATGCTAACTTACGCGTTGAGCTTCCCACATAAGAATGAAGTTTAAAACTCCTGTAGGATTGAAGTTGATCAAACACCTTTTCAAAGTCAATAATTATCTTAGTGAGGTGTGTGGAAGTTGGCTGCAGCTATGGTTTTGACTTGGTTAGCCTGGAAAGGCTGTGGGTGCTCTGCAACAGAAGATTCCTTTGAATCAATCTATTCTACAACTTAATGGGTATACTCTAAGGTCTTTATCTATCTATATATCCATCTTTGGTACTTTATTCTTCATAAATGAGTATATCCATGAAAACACGTATTAATATGGTTGCAGGTGGATTCTAGATACCCCACCTCCCTCCATATTTTAGGCAGCAGGCTTTGGGTGATGAAAGAGGGTGTGAGAATGTGGCTGGCCTTGGGAGTCACAGAAGGCGTTGATGAAGGCGGTAAGGGAAGGAGTGAGTCATTGTACAATTAATAACATTTAAAAGATGTGTCTGGGATCAACGCCATGTCTATTGCCAGCCTCGCTGGCCTCTGCTGACATGAGCTGTCATTCTGATGTCAGCTAGCTACCGGACACTAAAAATAAAAAAAGCAAAAGTAAAAGACTTGTTTGATCCAGCTGTGGGATGTGTCTTTTCGCTTCATTAATAACTCTGACAATGAATATGCAAATGAGCTCCTCCAAAGAGCCACAGAAATGACTACGTCTCACTTTAAGTAATTGAAGCACCTGACTAGAAACACACAAAAACACATCTTTGATGTTTCGTAGTGTTTCATAAAACAGTCAGAAGATTAGTGTAATCGTCTGTTGAGAAAACAGCAGTTTTGCTCTGGGTATTGACGGCTGATGAGGGAGAATCCCTGCGTGCATGTGCATGTGCGTGTCAAGAAATGTAAACACATTAACAGAGAATAAAATACAAAGTATGTATTTGCATTCAGGGAGCTGCAATGTATAATGGATTAATTCTTGTGAGCTGCCTTGAAGTTTACATGGTCTTCTCGATTTCACTTCTATCTAATGGGAAGGACCTTTTCCATCATGGAATCTGGAGAAAAGTGTGAGTGCATTTCTGAAAAATTCTGTAGCTTTATGTGAAACTAGTAGCCCAACAATTAAAAACAGAAACTGAGCTTTAATTAGGGGGCAGCCTTAATCTAACAAAAATACAAGATCTGGAAGGGACTAATCATAATAGACTACAATAAAGCAGGCGCCTGCAAAATGATAAGATGAGAAACAAGAGAGAGACAGAAAGTGAGAAACAGAAACAGAGAGAGAGAGTAAGAGAAAGACAGACTGGCATGGCTGTAAAGTTCAGGGCTATAAATTAGAATCCTGTGTCTTGTTTCTAAAGGTCTCCCAATAAATAAATACTAGGCAGGTCACATTTACTGCCCAAATGCTAAGAGCTGAGTGTGTGTGTGCTGATCACCAAAAGCCAACACGAGCATGTGACCGCATGTGTCTGCAAATGTGCGGTCAAGACCAAAACTATGTCCACCTACGAAATGTGTGTGCGTTCCCTCACATGCCCGTTCTGTGTAGGTATGCATGCAGACATCCACACACACACACAGACACACACTTTATCAGCTGTTGAGCTCTGTAAGGGTAAGAATCCTCTGCATGTGTGTGTGTGTGTGTGTGTGTGTACTTGATGGAAGGACACCATCCCAAACATTCCTGTGTTAGTTAGCAGTTAGCGTTGGTGATGCCGTGGATGTGACAGCAAACAGTTGCCGTATTTTAAGATCCATTTTGTAGCCTTCTTGTTCACACTTTGATTTAACTACCCCGAAAGCACGTCTGAACAGCGAATATGTGAAACAAAAGAGTTGTCTTATGTAGAAACACACGCAGCTAAACCTTTTATTCAACTGTAAGATGACATATATCTTAGTGAGGCATGTTTATTTAGCAAGTTGTCTAGCAATTTAGCCCACTTCACAATATTCTTCAAAGACAAACTGAGTAATTAGGTCTCCAGATAGCTGCCACAAATGCACCATGGGACTTAAAATAATCTGCTCTTGTTTTTCACTCTAGTTCTGGATAAAAGTGAAGCTGAAGAAGACAATTAAAATAGGCGATTAACCAGTTTTGTGGATTGTGATTGTTTTTTAAATCAGCTTATTAGCTGTGTTACCAGTTCTTACTGTGTCTTTGCAGCAGAGATGAGAGGTGGACGTGTGTCTAAATGAAGAGTGGGTTTAACTTATAATAGTATATATATCTGGCTTAAAGATATCCAGAAGAAAGGGAAGCCGTATTATTTCAGCATTACACTATTCAACAGTTGTCAACATCACATCATCCCGTGAAACTGTCCTGGGGATTTACTATGCCACTTCTGGTCTGAGTCTGAATATTCAGAGGTAAAATTCAGGACCAAAAATAACACAAACAAACTAAACAAATCCTTTTTTTAAAAAAGAAAAATAAAGCCTAAGATCTATAAACCCCTCTGGAAAAACATACTTCATGTTGAATGAGGCTATCTTGAAAATACACAGATCAATACAATAAAATAAATGACTCAAAGCCAGAGTGAAGGGAGGAGGCGTGAAGAAAAGAAAAAAATCAATGAAGATCACAATAAATATAACTGTGGCTTTTTTTTAAATAGCCTGGTGGGAGAAATTGATGGTTGTACGAGCATGTGTAAACACTGGATATTTATTGCACCTGCAGAAGGATGTGTGCTCATGTGCGGGTGACTGTGTATGTGTGTGTGTGTGTGTGTGTGTGTGTGTGTGTGTGTGTGTCTTTGCAAGGCTCAGTCAGTGATGGATCTGGTTATCAGTCGGTAGTTGTTTGTAAAATGATTGAGAGGAGAACGGGTGGGAGGGCAGATGGAGCAAGGAGGGGTGGGTGAGGCAGGCCAGGGTCCTCCAATTCAAAAAAATAAATAAATACAATACACGATAAATGAAAAGAGTAAATATAAGAGCATACCAAGACATAAGTCGGACAGGCGGACATTAGACCAGCGACTGACAGGAACGACACAAATAGACGAGACGGAGGAGGGAGGACGGAAGGAAGGAGGAAAAGAACGGAGGGAGGAAAGGAAGCAGGCAAAGGTTGTGGGGAGGGAGGGGGGTAAGGGATTCAGATGCTCCTCTACATATACTAACCTTCAGGTCCCTGTGCACTATGTCATGTTGGTGAATGTGATGGACACTTTCTAGAATCTGATGGATACAGTGACTGTGAAGACAAAACAGAGAGAGGAGGGATGGTGGGGGGTGAAAGGAGGGATGTGGATGAACGGATCATGGGGATGTACAGAGAGGGATAAAAGGGAAGGAAGGTGCTTGGAGGAAAGGAAAGAGGATGCCAGATGAAAAGAGTGACGGGCAGACCCAACGTGAGATGAATAAGACAAATTTAAAGATGAGAAAACAACAAGGTTAGATTAGAGGAGGCCAAGTGACAGAGACGTCAGTTGAAATGAGGAGGAGGAGGAGAGGACAAATAACGTGCGTAAAACAAGAGAGAGGTAGAAGAGAGAGTGATGAATGCAGATAGAGATGTTGGAAGGGGGAGGGATGGGTGGGGAAATGTGGGTGGAGGAGACAAAAACGGTTCGTTTTGCTTCTTTAAACATGATGAGAGACAAGAGCAGCCACAGCAGAACAACCCGCCGGACAAAAATCACAACAACACTGACAAGAGGGGAGGAGAGGAGAGGAGAGGAGAGGAGAGGAGAGGAGAGGAGAGGAGAGGAGAGGAGAGGAGAGGAGAGGAGAGGAGAGGAGAGGAAACCAAACGGAAAAAGGTTTGACAGGTTTCACAGATTGTGAAAGAGAAGATAGGAAGCTTCTGAAGAGCAAAGAGAGCTAATAATACAAGAAATAGAGCACTCATGTAGAGGATGAAACTGAATCATAGAAGACTGGTGGGCTGATGCCAGGCTATTTTTCCATCACTAAAAGGAAAACACATCACTGTGTGTGCACTGCAAGAGATACACGTACCTACCTCGCTCTCTAGTGCGTATGTGTGTGTTTAAATGTGTGTCTATGTAGGCTTGGTGCAATCAGAGAGTGTAATGTGGAGAATATGTGACTAATAGCAGGCGCAAAGAGACAGGCAGCCTGCAGGATCCACACCCACACAGTGTCTAGTGAGTGGGAGGACTGAGAGAGAGAATGAAAGAGATATGTGCATGCGCGCACACACACACACACACACACACACACACACACACACACACACACACACACACACACACACACACAAAGCTTCTGTAAACACAATTGTAATGACCCCTTAGAGCCAGTTGATGTAACTTTAAAAGTAAAAATAATAATAATAATAATCTATGGCAATCCTTTCACAATTTTTCACCAAAATCCAATCACCATGGGAAACATTGGCAACCAACCAATGTGTATCTACCCCTAGACCTACTTGTTAAAATGGATTAATAAGCGGTGATCTGTCCACACTGTTGTCTTCAAGATCCTATGCATGATGGATAAAGTATGGAAACTATCTGTAGTGATCCCCCTAATATATATGGGTCTTCAGAACAGACAGAATCTTTTGGCATATCTTTTTCACTGTGCATGAGTCACACAGTTATCAGTATCAGTATTCATCATAAGTGACATCAGTGTCCGCTCCCTACTTTGTGTTTTATTCCTCCAGAAATCTCATGCCTCTGACGCAGTCAGATAAGAGGCTATTATCCACAGAGAATAACACACTTTCTGCTTCATTTCTTCACTATAACCAGCCCTATGTTCAGTTACTCGCACATCCTCATTCGGCTCTTTCATATAAAATGAACGGGATGGGAAAATTGACTGTATGCATGCATGGCTCGACCTATCAGTGACCTATTGTGTATGCCATTTAGGAATTTTATACGTGTGCCTCAAGCATCTCGCTGTCCAAAACCATTATGTCATTTCAAAGGAGTCCTAGTGGGGCGAAGTGGGAAAAAAAGTGTCATCGTCACACTTGCCAAAAAATGTGACTTGCTCAGCACTTTGAGCAACAACGTCCAACTGTTCTCTGCAGGGAAGTAAAGAGATACTGGGAGGAAAATCAAACACAGAGCCAGTGTGTGTGTCAAAAGAGGGCACCTTCTCTCCCTCTCATATGCCTGTGTATGCTTTCAATACTAAATGATACACTGTAAAAAATGTTTGCAAATCAGATTTAGGATGGAAAAATGAACCTTGTAAAATACTTCACCATGGAAAATCAAGTATAAAATACCCATGGCAGCATGTAGCAGCTAAAGATTCAGGTATTTCTGTCAGAGGTTGGTGGATGAAACAAATGCAGCGTGAATATTAGATATTAGATAGGTAATGTTTGCTAACATGCTAGCCAAACGCAATAAATTAACAGTGATTCAGCTTAAGGTGTATTTTTGTCCCTTGCTCTCGTCATAGTGTCCTTCGTTGAACCAAACACAACTAAAAAGAAACTCTAAAACATTCTGACAGGGGGCGACAAGGTGCGATGCAGCACAGTTTGGGGTCTGTGAGTGCGTGACTGCCAGTGTGTGAGACTAATTATCGTAGCTAATTAAAGTCCCATTTCTCGCTGGTCTCCAAGGGAGTGAGGGTGGGAGTGGGGGGACTGGCCTGGATGACTGACATTCAGAAGGGAGGGGAAAGGAAAGTAAGTGTGTATCTGTATGTGTGTGTGTCTGTGTGTGTGTGTGTGTGTGTGTGTGTGTGTGTGTGCGTGTGTGCGTGTGTGTATGAGTGCACATGAGTTAGAGAATGAGGGTTACTAGGTGGGTGGGAAAGAGCAATTACCAGGGGGTTTAGACAGGCAGATATTAGTACTGTAGCATAAGGTAGGAACATGACAGCCTACACACACACACACACACACACACACACACACACACACACACATCCTACACTTATACACAATATTGTATCTGTTCTCAAAAAATACATAAATAAAACCTGAACACATACAAAAACATTTCTACCATTTCTATTTACCAGGCAGACATCAAAACCTGTAAACAGGCTGGATACAGTTAAACATATTTTATGCATCACTTCAGCTTTTGTTGTTTGCCGGCAAAAATGGCTCGACCAAAACAGAAGCTCCTCGGCATCACGCATAAGGGGATTTTTTTTTTTCTGGTTGTTGCTGGAGCTAAAAATGTAGTTTGGTTCTCCTGAGCGCACCAAATATAATCAGGCAAAAATCCCAGATAATTAGCAGATTAAAATCCTTAACCGTAGGCCCAATCTTTAGAAAATGAATGACTGCCTTGTAAAAAAAAAAACTACAAACAGAATAAGCAGCAAGCCAATTTTTAACATTGGAAGTTTTGGGTGACTAATCCAGACACAGCTGGAAAAAGAGGCAGTACTCTTGATGACTGACAGCAACGCTTTAATATTAAAAAACAACCAAGTTTCAAGTTCTGTTTTTCTTAAGACAGATGAGTATGCTTACATGAGACTCTTGTATATTGGCCTCAACATTGCTGAACGATACAGTCAGAGTGCATGGAACTTCATTCAAGTGAGACAGTCAGACAGAAAGTGTGGAGCAGAAATGGCACATTCATCGCCTGAAGATATTGAGCCAGTGTGACATCATTGGTATCATTATCAACAGCGCTACACACACACACACACACACACACACACACACACACACACACACACACACACACACACACACACACACACACACACACGTGTGCTCTCTCTCCAGGGCATAAAATGTGTTTGTGTGTAAATGAGATCACTTGTGTTGTAGGATGAAGATCAGTCAGTTTGTGATGAACACTATATATACTTAATAATAGTTTGCATCATCAGAACAGAAATGTAGTGACTCAAAGTCAGATTAAATATGACTAATCTAGCATTCTAGTATCTAGTATTTGTCTTTCACATTATTTGTCGGTGGTGAAAAATCAACAAAACTCTAGAGCAGCAACTGAATTAGCAGAAAGACACTGGCTGGTAGCTGCAAATGTTTTCCAAAGGTCACAAGAGCGGACATTTCACGGTTCATTCTGTTGTTTTTATCTGGAAGCCAGGATTTGTATGTTTGCATTAAAGAGAACAAATTGCAGATTAAGTGGGATATGACCTTTTCACTGTGACTGACATGTGGGCCTATTTGCCACCCGTTGTTGCTGCTGCAAGGCATGGGAGCAGCAGCTGTTATTAAATCAAAGCAACATTTTGCAAATACTTTGTTGAAACCAGATCAAGAGATAATTCTGCACCCGTTGCAGAACATGAATGAAATCATAATTCACATCCAGTCCATCCTATGAGCTTATCGGGCACCCAGAGTGCTGAGCTGTGACCCAAAGCTTGCCCACAAGAGTTTTTTTATACTATTTCTACACAATTAAAATTGAAATTTCAGCTGGGGTTACACAGCGGCTCACTGGGATTGAACCTGACCCAACACTGCAACCCTGAATAGAATACAGGGGGGTACAGGAAATAGATGGATAATATGCACAAAAACTTTAATAAACAATCTGAATAAAGATATTAATATAGCATGTAAAATACGTGCACGTATTTATAAGGTGAGTGAGAGTCCTGCATCTTATTTACAGACTAATCAGAAACCAGAAAATTTAATTTCTCAGTCAATGAAACTGAACACTTTGCTCTTTGATCAAATGTTACATTGTGGATATTTGAGACTTGTAGCCTTTTAAATGAATGTAACACAAACTGTTTACAACACCAGTCAGTCAGACAATGCTTTGCTCAAATTACCTAAGTTCAATGTTCTCAAGCTACAAGTCAAATGGCTTGGAGTGGAGACTAGGGCTGGAAACAACCATTTACTGAGCCTTATTGGTGTGAATTTCTACAGTAGCAGACTATTCAATTTCACTTTTAATATTGCTGAATGGACAAACACCCACATCACAACTGTCATTTTCAAGTATCTCTCTCACTCTTCTCTCAGCCGATTGTCTGTCCACCCCCCCACACTACTTCATTTCCTCGTCCATCATTGGTTGAAGTGTGGTGTGTGTCGATGAGTCAGCACAAGTGGTGGGAGTGAGATATGAAACGACAAGGGATGTGATGGAGGGGTGGAAAAGGAAAGTAAAGAAGAGGGCTGAATGAAAATTAAGACAATAAAAGAAACAGAAAAGGTGAAACTGTCCACACTGACACAAACATTACATGTGGACAGAGGCGTTCATTTAGGTCGGCTTACGTGTTTATTTATATCTCTCCCGCTGTTTGAGTATGGGAACGAACATGGGCGGAAGTGAAGGGGGCAACATAACAGTATAGGGGTGCACCCTGGACCACCTGCAGCAGTCAAGCCAATTGGATCATTTCAAAGACATATATTTAAGGTTTGACCAATGAGCATTTGTTGATATCGTTACAAATATCACAGACTTTCTAGGTAAATTACTGTTTTTGGGACAATTTTACTGTGAAAACCAAAAATATGTGTTTTTTTTTCCGGTAGTACAAAATATATAGATGTCTTTGTGTTAACAGCTTCTTGCTGTGACTTGTGTTACACTTTGCAGAAAGTACTTTTTATTATATTGGTGGCTTAACATACAACTAAAAGATATAAGACATAGTAAATGCTGTGATCCACTTTTAATTCAGATTAAACTAGTCACCAACCCGTAGACTACCATTCAGCAATTTTAATGAAATTGGGCCCTAAATACGTCCACATTACTTTTCATATTTGAAAACCTGAAAAGCTTTTTTGAAGCTGAAAAGCCATATTGTTTATAATTTTGGAATAGACATGTAGGTCACTCAAGTGCCACAGTGAGAGGTGAAGTACCGTGGCATTGATGTAAAGTGAAAACCAAAGGGCCGAGGTGGAATAGAGACAATGAAGGAGGAGGAAAAGAAAAAAACGAATCATATGCTGATGAAAATAGGAGGCAAAGTTAGAGGTTATATGGACGTGAGGAGCAGCAGTAAAAAGAAGTAAAGTGGAAAGTAAGAGGAAGAGGAGCGAAGAGTAGAAAAAAGAGTAAAGCAGAGTCACAAAAGAAGAGGGAAAATACATAAAACTAAAAAAAAAGGAAAAAACAATAGACGAGAGAGGACAACAGTAGACGCAGAACATTTAAAGACAAGGAGAAGCCCTTTCACACATACAGGAGTGACGGCTCCTACCTGGCGTCGGCCTCGCTGTAATACTCTCTGGCTACGATGTCCTCAAACAGTTCACCTCCGGTCACCCTGCGCGTGCACAAACACACGTTAAAAATGGGATGCCTGGATTGGATGTAAGTGTGGGGTGGGAGGAGCGCTATGAAAAGCTATAAAGCAAAAAATTCCTACTTCATTTCTCGTTTCCTACAGCACACCCCTTTCCCCAAACCTCCCCCCCTTTCCACTCTGTTACCATGGAAACTAGAGGGAATTGCCAAGAGATGGATGTGGAGGACGTGGGTGGTGGTGGTCGGGGGGGTGGGGTAATATATGAGAGAGAGTTATGTAATTGTATATGTAGGCAAGGGTGGGGAATGAGAGGAGGATGACTTACAAGTCAAACAGGAGGTAGTGGAAGCCCTCCTCTGATATACTGTCATGAAGACGAACTGGAAGAGAAAGATAAACAGAATGAGAGATGTGTCTCAGTGTATTAATCATTATTTCATTGGGTTGTATTATTAATTCCTTGTCTAAGGATAGTTGAAACCAATGAACTACATGATTTATGAAAATGAAAAAACAGCTGCAGGAGAATAGAAAAAAAAGGGCCAAGAGCGATAAAGAGTGTATGTGTGTGGTAGAAACCACAGGGAGTCATAATAACTGAGTCTGACATCACATATATTTACAGTACAACAGGGGGTTGTGGCAATAAATGGGTCGACTTAATCAACAAAAATAAATGGATAGTATGTTTCTCCTGTGTATTACAGTACTGTGTATTGCTACTGCTATATACACACACCAAACACCTTATTAGGTACCTGAGCAACCTGATGTGAGCCAGTACAACAGCTGTGCCATGATTTCTACTTTTATATTTATATTTATTTATTTTTATATTTCTTATTTCTTATTATCATTAACATTTGATTGCACAAGTGTACTTAATGAAGTAGCCAGTGAGTGTATACATATCTATATTTTTCTGATAATCTGTAATAGACTGGTTGCCTTTTGTATTAGGTTGTAACACGTGTGTTCACATTTTAGTTAACACTAACAAACTGGCCTCACTTTACTGTAAGATGATGTAAGAGATGTAATTCATCTTGTGTAATGAAATGAATAAATCTAAAATTCTTTGACTTTGACAAAACTTCTGCTATTTACTCAAACAAAAGTTGGTGGTGAGAGGAGCCGAAATAGAAAGGCACATGCTCACCGATGTTGGGGTGTTTCAACAGGCGACAAATCCGAGCCTCTCGCTCCAGCTTCTGGTGATCTGAAGGGCAACGGAGACGGAGAGGCAGAGAAAGAGAGACAGAGACAGACAGAGAGAGAGGTAATGAGGAGTTATTCTTACAATCTGACTGCGAATACACTCATCTCATTATGACCTGATATTATACCAGCCCCTAAATGTGCAAATGTCAAAACTGTCATAAACCATAAACAAAAATCGACTCAGAAAATTGACACGCATTGACAAATGGACCACAGTTTGCACATTAACCCAGTAGACATAAACCTGAGCTGAAACACAATAATGAGATGTGCTGGTTCTCCAGCTGTAGACGAGTATCTTCCCTAATGAACGCATAGATTAACAACAAACAAATTAAGGCGGTCAACCAAATCCACCAATTGAAGTGAGAGCTGGATGGTAACAACGGAGGCAGAAATCAACAACTGGACTGACAATACAACAGGCCCAGTTTTATTAAGACATGACAACTCCTAACGTTAGAAACCATGCTGAAGACGGGTCATTGGATTTGCTGCAATGGAGTTTTCTTGTACAGACAGAAAATTTAAGAAAGTTTACATCAGTGTTGCTGACCAAAACAAATTGTGTGTATCAGGCAACAAATTCATTTTCTTCATTCTGAAACTTTTTTTGAGACCTGCATCATTTGCATCCATGTTAGCCTGCTAGTGACCTGCTTCTTGGCAGGATTGTGCCACCCGTGTGGGCACGCATGACAAACGAAACGTTGACCTACTGATAAATTAATTGTTGCACAGCGATACTAGATGTTAGCTCCACAGGGTATCTTTAATAAGGAGATAACCAGTAACCTATCCTGTCACCGGCCCGTTATGCTATACACACAGTGAAAATGCCTTCGAAATCATACAGCATTTACAATTTAACACTCCAACACTACCATGAAATAAATAAAATGATGATGTTGGTGATATCTTTTGTTACATTGTGTAATATATCAACTTATGACTTATTACTTATTCATTCCCAGTGAGTCAGAATACAGACCTACTAATTTATTGTCTGATAAGCAGACTACGTGATTAAGTATTTACACATGTGTGCATGTGTGTACACTTATATAACAGCTCAATGATGCTAGCCAACCTGAATTCCATCGTTATCAAGCAAGCAGCAATCTTAGCCCAGATACAAACACACACACACACACACACACACACAGACGCACACGCTAGGGGCTGGACCACCCTGTATGCGCAGGCATGCAAAGCACAGCGGAGAGCATAAACATGGAAATGCATGTGTTCCCCCACACCCATGTACGAGTTGCATGGGCTTAAAAAACGCACAAACGCGCACATACTGTACACATGTACAGTGCATGCAGGCCCACAAATAGACTGGCAAAAAACACGAGTGCACACATTCACACTGGCATTGAGGAGTGACAGTGAAGTGTAAGCCCAGTGATTATAGTCTTAGAAGATGAGAGGAGCGAGGCGGAGGAAAGAGTGGGGGAGTGTTGAAGAGGGGACAGAGGAGGAGGAGGAAGGAAGGAGGGAAAAAGAAAAATGCAAAGGCAATTAATATGCACAAAGCTTGGTTGCTGTCTTTCTCTTGAAAGAATAAAGCATTGCTGATAGCTGCTGCTGTTTAACCAACCCAGCAACACCTGATTTTGTGTTTGTTTTTCTAAATCCATTGATGCGTTCACCAGTTTTCCATTTTGGGTTTGGAGGCAGCCGCTGAACAGAAATACATTACAAATACTCTGAATATGGTATTTGTTCCATCACTGGATCACCCCAAATAAGGATCTATGAAGGATCACATCCTTCACTCCAGCTAAACTCTCTGGCGTTATAAAAATCACCAACTGTCCGCTTGCGCTGAACACTCCCAGTTATGTTATCCATCATACTACAATGTCAAATGGTGGAAAACATGTCATAAGCACAAGCATCATATTTCATTCTGTCAGTGGCATCTGCTGACATTACTCTACAAGTACAGAATTGGCTACGAGTAAGCGCAATGGTTCATCTTAGCTTAGTCTACCAGATGGCCAGACTGAGCCTTTGTTATCTGCGTGTCTTTGAAGGACAGCATGATTGAAGCCCGAAGAAGAAAATTATATCTCTGCATGTAATGGTAAAAACATTTTTTTAACTATTTCAGCAACACTCGCTTTCTTATATTTCTTGTCAAATTTGAAAGTAAAGCCAGTATATAAAAACTATAAATAAAACGTGATATATATATACGATTAAGTGTGCTTCTTTCTAGCCTTCCTAGCATCTTATGATCCCTCAGGATTGAGAAACCGTATGGGACTTGTCTTGGGATTTACAGCTGGAGACTGACTTAAGATGAGATATACAAGGAAGGTCACTATTCAGGTCCTTTATCCCAGCCTCATTATACTGACTGGATCAATGGGAGATAAACCAACAGCCAACACTGTGAATTACGTATGATCTGCCCATGTTGGACCAATCATACAAGGTTCTGTAATGGCTGCTCTTCCCATAAAGTCGGTACAACTGTCCTTACAGTCTGCATTGTGACCTGACATTTTAAGCAGTGGATGAGAATAAAAAGTAGTTGAATGGATAAATAATTGCAAGTGTATTGGCTTGTGTCATCATATTAGCTAGTATACTCTGCACTAATCGCCTTTAGTGCAGAGTATAACCAAAACAGCAGTGGTGAATGCAGATGAGGCAAATAAAATCTTAAAATGCAACAGAAATGTTCAACTTCTGCACCAACACGTAAACATAAAATGAGATCAAACCTGACCTAAAACCTCTACTTACTGTAATTAGTTAACTGTGGCCAAGTAACAGTAGTAACACAGGCTGCTTCAATCAAACTTTTATTAAGTCAGTCAGTCAAACAGTCAGATGCCAATCCTGCGAAGCAGGGTAAATAAGAAATGAGCAGAGAGGGGAAAGGATGAGAACTGGTCCAGAAAGGAAAGAGAGAGAAAGTGGAGAAAAGAGGACAAGCAGGAGAAGAACGTAAGCACCGAGTGTTAACGGAGTGAGATAAGCCAAGAACAGCGTTCTGTGGGATCTGTGGGAATCTATATGTTGGAGGAGCTGAGAGGAGCGGAGAGGAGAGGAATAAATTTGGGTTAATCACCACCAGTGAGGATTTAAGTCTCAAGAGCGGAGGTGATGTAAAAAGACAGCCACAAAGACAGCCAGATATAACCATTGTTCAGAACATTTGACTCACAACATTAGCATGACTCTTGCCAGTTGGGAAATGTCAGGTATGATCTGCGTTGCGGTCAGGGAGGTCAGGACCATGCTTAAGTCATGAGGAGATTAGATTTCCTATACATTTTACAGTAATGGCAGGACAGAGGGATATAGTGTCATTATGCAGCCTCTAAATTTAAGATGAAGCTTGACCCTTGGTGGTGGGGGGGTGTATCATAGTGTAGCAAAATTTAATGGTTATCAGTAGACCAACGGATTCCCTGAGCCTAGTGAAGGTGCCATTGTGTGTCATCCTTTAATTTGATGTAACATATGACAATAAACAAAGTGTAGATCATGAAATCCTTATGTCATTGAGTAAAATCCTGCTTTAAATCGAAGCAGACTGCACACTAGTAGTCAAAAAAACAGGATTCACTTGATTTGACTTTATTAAAGGTTTTATAGTGGGGCTCAATACTTTGGTTTAATACGCACACGGCTCAGGTGACTACATCTGTCCTGGTTATTTGACATTGACACAAAGCTGGCTGTCCAAACCAGGTCAGATCACTGCTACTGCATTGCAGGTGAATCTCAAACAGCACACGCACACACACACACGCCTGTATATACACACACACAAGAAGAACAACTCTATAATGTTAGACAGACAATACTATATTGATAAATTACAAGGCCATACAGCAACCTCTGTCCAGAGATCTCTGCCAATAAACAAGCTCTGTGATTGGCTGGAGGCCTTGCCCAACAGACCTGTCCTACATTTCCTCTTGACATGTGCTGGATTGGCATTAAGCGTTTTGCAGCTGCAACGGCGTTGGGATTGGTCGGAGGATGTTACACACAGAGGAGAAGCTGTGTGTCAGTATGTAATACTGTGTGCAATCTTTTACCTTATTGTATCATCTTTCTATCACACACACACACATACACGCACACACACAACTAGCCCACAAATATAATTATTTATAACTGTGCAATATCATAACTAAGTCGAATCATTGTAACTTCAAGTAGCATTTAGACTACAATAAACGATAAATCTTCAGTCTCTTCTTGTTGTAGCTGTTATGGATTATTGATAGAGTTCACTGTGCAGTTGACTGAGTGCATCACAGTCTCAGCTCCTCAGCTATGGCCGTCTGAATATCTGCGTGTGTGTGTCAGAGAGACAGAGAGAGAGAGAGAGAGAGAGAGAGAGAGAGAGAGTCAGATGAGAGTCCCGTGCTAAAGGCATGTAGGAGTACAGGCGCATGGCCCTCAGCTGCCAAGTGCCTGGGGTGCCTTCTCTCGCATGACCCCTCCCTCCTCTCGGCTACTATCTCCATCTGCCAGTCCTAAACAAACGCTCCTTTTCTGCAACCGGGGCTCCGAGCTCATCGACCTTACCTGCTGCCCGAGAGATATTACAACAACACGACGACCTAAACCATATCCTGCTTCTAAAGTAGAGCAGCAAGTCATCATGACTGTCATAAAACCTGGCCGTAGCAGCCCATGTCAGATAGGTCATGGAGCTAAAAATAGGACCTGGAGTAGAAGTAGTATGCGGCATTGCTCCGCTGTTTCATAGAACACGGCTCATCCATTAGTAAGGAGCGCAACACAAGCCTTGCGCACCAGCCAGTCAGGTCAGATCACTCCTCCTATTAAATGTAGAAGCTGGGAGATTATGCTGTGCCACAGAAATATGGAGGAGAACTGCAAGCAGCTGCGCTCCCTGATAAAGCAGCCACATTGAAATGTATAGGCGCAATGATAGCACAACCTATAGGTGAATTATCTACTGTGTGTGTGTGTGTGTGTGTGTGTGTTGCTTTTGGTTTCATCAAGCCAATCACTGGGATTAAATGTTAGCATCAGGATCATCTGGGATGGTTTAATCTCATTAAACGTGGCTTACCGGCACTGACATATAGTCAAAATATGACAAGAGTGACATAAATGCTGCCAGTGATGATGGGACACAGCTTTCAAACAACACTGTGCATTTTATAGCGACTTGTTTATTTTTATTTCTTTATTCTGATATGATATCCTGCATAATGAAAATATCACATGACAGCTGACACAGGAAAACTGAACATACTTGACATTCACTTCAATTTTAACATTCAATATTAACTTGTTGATGAATTTGGAAGAAGCAGATTTTGACCTTTGACCTAACATTGACCTTTCAAATGATACGGCAAGCAAACAGTTGATATTTTGCTACATGATCGTTTATTTGGTGTTGTGTTTCTTGCCACAAGCCAAATACCAATACTGCATTCATTATCTTTTAGCTCTGTTTTTTTTGTCTCTACCCACTTATGAGGGAACGTATCTGAACATATTTGGCTCTTTGGCTGCTTAATGGTCCACTATGTTCTCCAGCTAGTCTTTATTACGTGTTTATTATATGTCTAAGAACAGCCTTTCTGAGTACTAGTCTCCACAATCCACATAGAGGAGGTCCAAAAATTCACTATATTGTTTTGGGGTTTTTTTTACTCCAAAAGTAGTCTTAAAAATCCCATATTGGCCAGGATCTGGTCCATTTATCATGAATCTTTTACAAACCAAAAGATTTTATGGGTGAAGGTAACAATATTTATTTTTGTCTAATGTCTGCTGTAGCTGGAAATAGTGTGTTGAAATCCAAATCCAAAAGTGCATTACAACATCATCTGATTGAATTATTAACACTACACTGTTTCCAAGTATCTGTGTCTTCAAGGAGAGGAGCACACGCTACTTCAAACCTTGATACATGTAAACGTCCCTGCTCCACACCATCACAGCATATACTTCAAAGCAATATTTTATAGATGGTCCCCGTACAGTGCTGATATTTAAAGCATAAATAATATGTACAATCATTAACTATTCAAAAGAAAGCATTATTGACACTGACAGTCGTGTGGTCCAAATTGAGACACATTCTAGGTTGATGCCCTCTGCTAATGCCTGTTAAAATGCCTGGTCCACCACACACAAGCAGTGGTCCCATTTGTGTATGTGCATGTGTGTGTGTGTGTGTGTGTGTGAGGGCAGGGTAACAGTCAAGTGTCAGTGTGGTGCCACCTGGCAGGGCCACAGCAGTGGGACTCCAGTTACGAGGCTGGAGGGGCAGCAGGAGATTTACACTGGGCAAGTGGTGGCATAAAGAGCCACAGCGACCACTGTGCTGCTGGACTTCATGACCATGGCATTTAGCCTTGGCTTTGGCTTAAACCGTTACTGGCTGCACAGCATGTGACACTAATTAAGGTGCTTCTTTTTTCATTGAGTAAAATATTACTATATGATTAAGTACTATACATGAATACAGTACATAATTGTATAGTAAATCATTATATTACTTTTCAACCATTTAGCTGATACTTTCATCCAGGGGTTCTTAAAATGTGGAGCTCAACTTCCTAAAATTACATCCAGTTAATACTGACAAAAAAATCAAAGCTCCGAGCCTTTCGTGCTTTTACAATAATCCCCTCTTCATTAAGTGATCATGTCATGGCGGAGTACCAGAAAAAGCAACAATGATGCAGCTTAAAATCAAAGTGCAGTGATGCAACATCAGGTTTCAGGGTTGCAACCATAGTTTATATATCTTCTGTACATTGTCAGAAATAGTTCAATCAGAGCGATCGTGATTTCCCAGAACCCAGTTTCAGATCTTTTAAGAGTTTTGTCTGTCCAGCAGTTCATAACAAAAAAGAAATCGGATTACTCTTAGCAGCAAAACACATTTACACTCATTTTTTGCTATTTTCTCTTGTTGATCACAACGAACTGATGCATTGATTATTTCAGCTGCAGTCAGATGTCCATGACACACTGTTTACATGACTTAATTTCTCAGGGAAATGCACACATTAATTAACATCAATATGTCTGATTCAGCCAAAAGGAAAATGATCTGCAGTCCCTAGTCTTGTAACAGATTGTCTAAGCATGAGATGGTCATGTGCACTTCTACACCTTCACACGCTGATTTTGCTTGTTTCCTCTAACTTTGCATTTTCTCAATTCACTCTTCACTGCAGTACTTGTAGTTGATAACTCGGGGGAGGCCGCTGTCTGCCGCGGTTCCACAAAAATCATCTCAAAATGTGCTACATTTGGCATCACAATTCACTGTTTTCCAGAAGCCTTATGCTACACCCACCCGTTCCCAAGAGGGACCAGAATTTTATCCCTGCATCACTTAAGCATCCCGTGCACACCTTGAGATCCCATTTGAAATGCAAACTGTGAACTCATGACAGAATTAAAACAACTAAGTCCAATGAGAACGATGAGAACAACTCAAAAAACAGGGCAGCGTAAAAGGTGACCCTGGTGATCGTCACCGGATGCCATCACGGTACAATACTAGCTGTGTTTTTACTTTGCTGTCACGAGCTTTTGCAACTGTTCCGTTGTTCTTTTCTCATGCAGGGACCCCCAATGTGATAAAACGCTGTCCTACGCAACACCATCTTGCTGTTAGCTATCACTTATATAACTGTCTACACTGTAGGTGGTGAGGTGACCACTGGGACACAGAAACTATGAGCAAATTCTTGTACAGTTACACATTGCGCTTTTGGTAAGTGAAATAAGAGCTTTTGTTTCGCACATCGGTCTAAGATCCAGCATATATTGTGTTGCCGTGCGTGGACGCGCTTACCTCTTGCAGATAACTTTTTGGTGTTGATTATTTTGGCGGCATACTCCTGTCCTGTACACAGCTTGACACATCTGCGCACCACTGAAAAGGCTCCCCTGTAACACAGAAAAAAAACAAGGTTGATATTGCTGTGCATCTCTAATTGCATTATTTATCATTGTTTAATGGAAAGATATCATCAGCACACCTGCAAGAGAGCAGGGAACTAGCTTAATGACTGTGGCTAATATTTTGCACATCTAGTATTTTTTTTTAAAGGCCCAACACAGAATAGACCTGATGTAACTTGCTCACATGTTACCTATGTTAAGACTGCTCTGCCAGGATTCATCTGCTTAATAGGCTCCCATAAGGATCCCCACACACAGTCAGCATATTTTTAATAACAGGCATATATGTGGCATGTGCAAAAATGGGCTCTTAATCACAAACCCCGCATTAGGGAGTAGGTCCTTTACCTTGAAAAGCCTGTAATGATAAACAAACACTTGCGTCAGGCACCAAACTGAAGCTCGGTGTCTTGCAGTTGCTTATCTAAACATTAGTATGTGTTCCCAAAGCCAATTTACACCATTTCCGTCCAATATAACCCAGGATGTACATGAGCGGAAACACTGACTGTTTCAACATCATGATCATCAGCAGATAAAAATGTGGGTAGAAATATAAGTGAAAGTATGAGTTTCACAGCTTTGGACAGCCTTGGCCTGTTTGGTTAGATCTGTCCCAGTTTTACTGCCACTTCCAACAGTGAAAGGTTGACTGGTGCCACTGGTCTGCCTCCACACTGAGGCAGTTACAGACAACCAACAAGGTCAGGGTTAAAGGTGAAAGCTAAGAGACCGACTACCCTGAGACTCAGAGAAACAGACACTGGTGAAGACACAAAGTCCTGCACAATTAACACGATATATCAACATTGTTTTCGCACCTAAGTGAGATTAAAACTAATCTGCTTTTGCGTGTTAGAAGGGAATCAACGTGCTTTTCTTTAGTGACCATGTGCTGTGAGGCGAAATGACACCCAAAAGCAAGAAACTCTGTGGCGCACAGTTGCATATGAGCACTGCGCGGGTGACATCAGCCACACACACAAACAAACGCATATGTTACTGACACCAAACTCCACAGCTGTGCCTGGAAAGTTCACACTCCGTGAGGTGAGTGTCTATCATCGGGGCTAAATATGCTTTAACACACATACGCAGTTAAATAAGGTAACAGGTCATGAATCAGTGCTTTTCAAAGTCTTGTTTGACACCCAGAAAGTGGACACAGAGAGATTTAAACAGACTTCAGTATATATATATATTTTTTTAAAAACACTGATGTCCCTACAGTCAAGGGTTTTGTAACCAGATAAGTCAGGGCTTCTGGTGTGCTGTTACGGTCTCTCACACGGTGCCTGCAATATGAGTTACTTACTGTCGGATTTGTAAATCTATACTCAAAAGCTTTGAGTCTGAAACAGTGAGCTCAACATCAAGAAGCCAAAAGTGTTTGTTTTTTTTCCATGAGCTCCATTTGCTGTTACAAATTTCTTTTTAAGCAGCTGCGCGACAAAAGGACAGACGTACTGAGAGGTGTCCTTTGTTTCTCGACGAGTAACTGTGACAGGAAGCTACATTCAAAGCTCTGTCACTGATCATCTCATTTTTGCAACCAGTATTATTTAAGTGAATACTATTCATATATACATACTAAAAATACATACATATTTAACATTGTTGCTTAGGCCTGCTGTGGTAGTTTGTAGTATAGACGTGATTTGTAATAAATGAGCTGAACATACTGAAGCAAAAAAGCCCGATGCCTAAATGTCAAAAGCCCCGTTAATAAAGTGACACCATTAGAGAGCGAGCGCACAACAATTAGCTCTCCTCAAATGCCGGATTAGTATTACAAAGTTACAGGCTGCGATATCATGAGGATGTCAAGGCATTCACACCTGCGCTCTTCCCTCCAAGCTTATGTGACTGGGTGAATAATAATAATAATACTGCTGTATGGAAGATATTTTGCAGTGCAGCGGGGTACAGATTAATCTCTCTCACACAGAGAGCTTCAAAGCCGCTGCTTCTGAATGAAGTGTATAGTATAGTAGAGGCTAAGATTTATCTGAACACAGCGAGGCCTACATATTTGATCGCTTGCATTCTTCACAATGTTTTTTATCAAGAGCCAGGACTGGAGCCTGAAGTCTCATTGGGTTTTTGATATATTGGAGTCAGACAGACAACGCTGTTTATTACTTATGGGATGACACACGCATGGCTGCTGTGAATTATTCTGATCCCTGTGTCTACTATTGCAATAAGTTTGGCAGATAAATATAGCCCGATCTATCATACTGGGCTTTTCTTAAATATCTGGTTAAAGGAAAACATTTTATATCCAGTTCCATGACAAAAAAAACCAATGTAATGTTAAACACACAGCTTTCATCTGTTGCTAGGGCAGTCAGCTGTTTGTCCAGGTCCAACATTGTTGACTAGAACATAGTTAACCTCTAACCATGCTCATACTATCTTTTCAAAGCTGCGTTTGAAGCCAACAGTAAGGTCAGGGGGTGAGTGTTAATACTCAAATATACCGGCTTTAGTTTGAGTCTTCTTTCTATATTTCAATATGACTTAAATTAGACACGAGAGCCGGATGAGCTGCCATCAAGACCTTAAAAGTAAACCTTATAACCACTTTCAAAAAGTGTCCTGGTGGACAGTCTGCCTGGTTGGAGGTTTTTAACCTTGAAAATTCTCAAAAGTCTCAGCAAGCACGTCGTGAAAACTGTCTCAGGGCAAACTCAATGAACAGCTTTTAACTAGTGGATACTGATTCGGGGCAGGAATCGCCATTTGAGAACTGGTTTCAAATCTTATTCGCTGAATGTCTCAGATTTTATCAGTTTCCTTTTTTGCACATTGCAAAAAAAAAAACAACGTCAGACTCGTGCATCTATGCCGCTGGAAACGTGCAACAATAAGGAGTCGTGGCAGAGAGCTAGAAATGATCCAAAACGTTGCTTCATTTCACAAAGACGATAAAAGATCTAAAAAAAAAAAAAAAAAAGGCTTTTGACATTTCATCATAAATAAAATAACTTTGCCGCTCTTGTCAGGGTGTGTGTGTGTGTGTTGCAATGACCTGTCGCGTCATCACCGCGTCGTTATAAAGTAAGGTCTCCGATGATAATCAGTCATCGGTGAGGTACTGTTAGCAAAGCGCTTGGCTTGTCAGACTAAAGCTTGTTGGATTAACATGGTCCATTGCAATAAGTAGTCAAATATTTAATAAACCCACGAGTGAAGATCAGAGTCCAGCCCTATTCCAAAAAAACACAAAACACACCTTCAATAAATATCATTTTTACTTGCAGTTGCAGTCATCATCAGAGAGATGGCTGGCTAAGTAGCACACGGGGGCCCAATCAAGCTATCAGTAAATGACGAGTGATATGCGTGATAATCAAACAACGGCAGTGAGACGCGCGACACCCTGCAGCAGCGACGTAAACAATGAACGCCTGATGAGGAGTGATTCCTCTATTGTCCCCCCCTCGCTCCTCCACGTCCAACGTTACGGCGTAGAGACACGAGCGGCGTCTCCGGTGCACAGAAGCGAGTTTGGCGATGACCTTAATGACCTTTATGTTCACTTCTGTCTCTTATGATAACTATAATTATCCTATACATCACGTGGGGGGGTCAAATATAACTTGACATAACTTGTGGCGCAGTGTCGGAGTGATCTAGTTCAGCAGTTGTTCTGACCAACGTGAATCTTATTTTTTTAAATATTTGGCTGGACTGTGCGTATGAAATAGTGAATAGTGATGCGATTCAGGAGAAACTGCGTCTATCTGAAGTCATTGGATACGCCAACAGAGAGACGCGTGCATGTGCAGTTAATATAGCCTCTTGAACAGAGGTGGACGGGTGGCTGGTTCGCCTGATGCCAGTTGCACACACAGAGTCTTATCTTGTTGTTATCCGCCACCACAATGCTGCAGAAGAGCCTCCTGAAGAAGAGAGAGGGCTGACACTCTTTGGTGTGCCGTGCAAAAAAGAAAAACGCGTAGATGACATTCATTTGGAACTTTAAATGGATGCATTACAAAGACAAAATGGGTCGAGTGTTAAGTTTTTTTTAAGAGACAACAAAAAAAAGATGGAAAAAGAGTTGTGGGTTTTCATTTTAAGACAAAAAGAATGTATTTGTTTGCACAGATCTTTGTGTTTTTGTTTTGCAGATGACATTAATTCATTCTCCAGATAGAAAAGATACCTGGAAAAAAAAAGTGTGCATGTGTGCAACCATCAAAGACTTCATTTTCATGCA
This sequence comes from Nibea albiflora, assembly GCA_014281875.1. Lineage (NCBI taxonomy): Eukaryota > Metazoa > Chordata > Actinopteri > Sciaenidae > Nibea > Nibea albiflora. The sequence continues at coordinate 14,490,245 of CM024801.1, forward strand.
CACAAGTGAAGCTCTATACAACCCACCATCTCTATAAAGGACATACATACAACGTGTTACTTGGAATTAAATATACTTTTTATATGAATTCATTTTTCACACACGGTTATATAATAAACGCACATCATAAGTGCAGATATTTGTCGTCAGTTTTTGTGAAGCTCTCGCAACATACATGACAAAATGTTCTGAGAGGAGGAGCAGGCATGTGTTAGAGAGAGAGAGAGAGAGAGAGAGAGAGAGAGAGAGAGAGAGAGAGAGAGCAGCGTATTTTGAGAGCTGTCATCCCGAAAAAGCACACACACACACACACACACACACACACACACACACACAGTGCATTGCTGGCCTGCAGCTTTGCTCTGCACTGGCTTCCTACCGTTTTCTCCACGTTACACTTTCAAACAACAAGTAACACAAAAACAAACTAATACTCACTTCCCCAGCTCCTCGTATAGCTGATACTCGTCTGTGAATCGCGTACAGGTTGTCGTGGCCATGTCGCTCCCCTGTCTCTCGCTTCTTCGACTTTGACAGCTCCGGAAAAAATTGCGGCTATTTTTGCGCTAAAGTTTGCGTTTGAAATACAGGTCCGCCCAGCAGCTAGACGGCCGTAGGGAGCGGTGAAATGCCTTGTTGGAGGCGCCGTGTGAAGGAGGGTTTGATACGGACGGACGAAGCGAGCAGGGTGGGTGTCTCTCTCTCTCTCTCTCTCTCTCTCTCTCTCTCTCTATCTCTCTCTCTCGCTCCACTATCTGACAGCTACCGCGCTCGAGCGACCCGTAATCAAGCCAGCTGACCAAAGTAAAGCGACTTCCTGTTAGGATTTTCAGAATAAAACGCAGACTTGCTGACTAAAATGTTGACGTTTCTTTTTCCAACTTTAACAAAACAATTCGTTTTTGTTATAGCCCCTGAACCCTGTATCCCATCGTGTGCACGGTAATACAACCTGCAAAATTTTAACCAACAAATATAAAAATTGTTGCTGTCTTTGTTGAAGAAGTTCCTGGGTTAGCATACACACACACAAAAATTAATATAGTAATAATTATTTTAGAGTTTCTTCAGAGTTTTGAGAGGTTAAAAGGTCAGATTTGAGTTTCAAGCTGCGAAGTGAACCCAGTACAGAAATGTGCCAAAAACTGCAGTTCCTCGAACGGCCACTTGAAGGTGGCGTCAAAATGAGTCAGTCCATATAAGGCCCTATGTTAAAATGTCCAAATTCACAGCAGAAATAAACATGTTTACAGTTACAAGTTTTGATCTCTATAGCTAATTTCCTTGTTCGTGACAACTGTACTGTGTCTGAATGTTTTTTTAAAACCGGTTCATAAAATATTCAGGCTTAAAGTTATAAGTTATGCATAATTAATAGTGTCACCACCGTGGTTGACAGGTGGTCTGCCAATGATCCACAAGAAAAAGTACTAAAACTCAGGTTTCTGCCTGCTTGTACTAAAAATTACTACTATTATTATCATTATTATTATTATTATTGCACATGCAACTTTTTAGCAAATCCTCCACTGCCCCAGCATTTCACTGCACATATAGAGACGTACGAGTATGTGACATAAATCCTCCTCAGTACTCCTGAATCATAAAGCTCAGCCTTTCCTCATCTTTCCATCTTCCAAAACAGAGCCAGGCTGACGTACAGTAAACAGGCGTTTTATGGATGAATATTTTAGAAAGCACACATCTGAATGCATTGTAGACGTAGGCTCTATGTAAACAACTAACTTTATATGCTATGAGATTGTATTAATTTAATTTACATAATACAAATAAATAACATAGCTTAGTCATTTTTCAGTTTATTTTGAAGGCAAAAAATATCCGCTTTCCGGTCTTGTGCTGATAAGTCTGGCTAACTTGACACAATCCGCTTGATTTTTGATTACCGTTTCACAACCGAGCAGAGGCGGAGGGCTGTCGTTCACTCTCGCTATGTCGCCCTCTGCTGGACACATCGCGAAACGGCAAAGCGCGGCAACGTAATCGAACACACCTCCCGCCTGCACGGTGCGTATTTCCAAATAGGGGCAAATATGAGAGAGCTGGTTTGTGCCTTCAAAACGTGCCGCCATGTGTGCTGTGAATGCGTGTGTTTGTGTGTGCTCGAGCAGGACGATGTGAGGTGTTTCACGGTTTAACGGATGAAAATATCCAAGAGAGATTCATATTAACCCTGACATTAATTTTAGAAAGACATAATTCAGACAGCAGAGCAACAGAAGAGGTATGTTGGGCTATGGCAGCTCTGCAGATAATACAGTTAAAGGTCACTGTAAATGTTCTTGAGGCAGTGGCATAAGTCACTACAGCAGTGTTGCAGTAATTGGGCTTTCAGCGCATGATAGTTGCATGATAATTTCATTTTGTGCATGGCCAAATTGCACGTGCAAAACGTACATTATGCTGCAATACAAAATTACTTTCTGTTTTTTGTAAGTTCATTTAGGGTCACAATAAAAAATGTAAAAAAAAAATAATAAAGAAAATACAGAACTCACTCCCAGGTCTTTGTCAACAAGCCATCAACCAGACTCTAAAAATACTAATATTGACAAAATATTGACGAAAAAATTCATACAATCTTCTTTTCTTCTACATTGAACTGCTCATATTAGTGTCAACATGTCTCAAAGCAGTCTCTACACTTCTTTACAGATGTGCAATGTTGGGTATAAACCTTTTTTTTTTAAATATTTCGATCTAATTTGTTATTTTAGTCAAATATTATTAAAATCATCTTTTAAAAAAACATGAAGAATGCATCAAAGGTACACAGCTGAAGCCCAGAGTCAAGCCCAAACAAAAAAGAAAATATGTTTCTCTTTGCTTTAAGATAAAGCGTCAAACACAGAGTGCTTGTGTTTCGGCTTTTGCTCCAGCAGCACACGTCCTCTCTCTCAGTTAGTGTGATCCCACCAGAATCTGAATCCAAAAATGCTTCTGGATACAAATGTACCAAAGTATGCGCTGCCAATAACGCGTACACAGACACACAATGACAAATAATTTGAATACTCTGTGTTGGTCTTTTTTTTTTTTTCCACGGTGGCTCTGAAGCTGTGAAGACATCACATGACTTCCAGTTGGCGATTACTGAGGCCTCACAGGCAGACATAGAAAGTGATTATACTATGTGTAAGATAATGAGGTGTCAAAATCTACACATAAAGACTGTGATCAGTGTTTGGAAGGCCTCGGAGAGGAACGATGATGAGACCTGTAGTTTGATAAACAAACTATTAATATTCTTATTATTAATGTACAGACATTGTGCCTGCAGGATGAATCCTCATGACTTTGGTGATTCTCTGACTGCCCGTCAAACATCAGTGCTTTCAGTGAGTTATGGCAAATGTTGTTTATGAGGCAGAAGAAGCATCAACCTAGAACATTATTGTGGGGCGAGCGTTTCTGCAGTTCCAACGACTCCATCGGAGTGAAACATCTCTCTAGTGGATGTCTGTTTGAGGAGCGGCATTCGTATCTGTGATTTAAGATGTCAGCTTTGTAGTTCAGAATCAGTTCTCGGATGAAGTAGCTCATAAAAAAATGTCAGACTAAGTAGCTACAGCTGTTATTTCAGCGTGTCACATACATATTTAATTAAAGTTTATGCCAAATATAAGAACAGGGTCGAACTCGGTATCGACAGATCCGCTATTAAGGGATTTGGACTGGCATGTGTGCCAAAAAACTATGGCAGGCTACGTTGTGTTAGCGCACAGCTAAAGGCACTGCCGTGGCTAAAAACAACCTCACAGAATCGCCATCATGGCTAGAAAAAGCTCACACGCTGCAACTCCTTACAAGCAACATAGTTACTGTGTGATTAGCTGGTTTGTTTGGCCACTTGGATTCATTACACCGAGTCATGAGTCATGTGTCCATCTGATGCGGCAGGACGACGCCTCGAATACAGCTAACGAATGAGAAAACGGCTCTATTAATGTGAAACATTCTCGTTTTTCACTGAAGGCCTTTATTTACACATCTATATTCATACACACACACACGCGCGCGCGCACACACACACGCAAATCTCAGGCAGGGATTAGAGAACCGCCGTGACACAGGAATAAATTAACATCATAAACACATTTTCAGGGGGGCACGTCACACACATCACAGTCATTACACGAACAGAACTATGCCTCCATGCACTGCCCGACAGCAGGCCTTTAATATTTCCACATTATAATAATGTCTAGTAATACTTTTGCTTCCATCTGTCAGTTGTTCTTTTTTGTGTTTTTTTTGAGGAAAATATGCAGTGTCATCTCTTGTAGAAGATAATGCACCCAGAGAGGTCAGAAAATATACGTCTGTGTGTGTGTGTGAGTGTGTGTGGTGTGTGTGTCAAGTCACTGCAGAAACTTGACGGAGTTGACGTGGAGGTGGTAAAGGAAGTCAGCGTAGGACGCTCCTCCGTTGGGGCTCTTGTCCTCCACCAGGTGGCGTTGCAGGGCCTCCTCGCAGGTGTCGCCCTGCTTCACCACCCACAGCTGAGACAGACAAACAGATATACGAGAGGCGACATTCATCAGTAATTAGTGCTGTGTCCACTGTCCAACCTGGAGTGAACACCGAGAGGATGAAGTCAACACTGTATTCATTTTTAGGTTTCCTCGCGTGGCAGCTCAAATTTACAATAAATCTCACGGCGTGGGGGCAGCGTGAGAGCTAAGAGGAGACGTTAACGAACCTCACATTCGGAAACAGCTACTGTACAATTGAAGTCACGATGACTCCTGAGGCTCGCTGATCAAACAGAAAATGTTCGCCTGCAGCTACAGCGGGACGTTCAGTGGCAGCTCACCTTGCGGGCACACGGTGCCTCGGAGTTCAGCGTGTTGATGAGGGATCGGACCCTGACGGACAGAGGGTTTTCAAGAACTGGCAGCTTTGTCTAAAGGACGGACACAATGAAACAAAGCATCAGAAACAGACAGTAAAACAAGAGTGCAGAAAAAACTCTGGGAGCGTTTAGTTTGTCCGTTCTGACACACACACACAGTGTTACACACTGAACCTTTAATGTTTCACACATAAAATAGTGTTTCTAGCTGACCCTTAACAGTTTTATGCGACTTTTTATTCTAGCCACTAGAGACTAGCATTTCCTGGTATGAGATGACTTTTACAGCAACGCAAAAGCAGCCAATTAAAATTGAGATCGAAATGCCTATAATTTTATACACCATTATAAAAGATTAGAACAGTTTAAAGCTCAATATATTGACTGGAATGTGGGCCAGATCTTTTGGTCTAGCTACAGCTCTTGCATGCTGAAGCACCGTCTCTCTAATCTCTTACCTCTCCAGAGGGCAGGGAGGAGAAGCAACTGGTGTTGAAGAGCTCCACTAGCGTGCATGCTGGGACTTGGGTGCCCACCCAGAGCAGCAGGGTGAGGGGTGCGTGAATCAAATACAGACCTCTGGGCTCCAGGCTGGCAGCACAGCAGCGCAGCGCTTCCTCTGGGTTTGGAGAGTCGGTGCTGTCACCTGACAGCGGCTGCAGGGGAAAGGAGTGAAACTGTACTGACACATGCCAAAGCGACAAAAAAAGACGGGAATGCCAAGAGCGCCCTGTCAGTGAAGTGACAGGCCATCCCTCACTAGTCATTAAATCGAAATCCAAAGTTTGGTCAGTGGATATAGAGACCAACACTAATGCACTAATACTGAAAATCTGTAATGCTTTACAAAAATCCTCATGCATGAAGCTCCTGGCACTATTTATGTGCCTAAAAATAGGAGATACTGAGCTCTTTACAGGAAGTATGAATAGTAATACCTCCCAAACAGTGTGGTCTTTTGACTGCCAGGTTTATTTCGGTTACTACTCAATATCCTCTCCTTTAATACTGAATATCAGCCGGACGCATCAGCCTGGGAAAGAAGCTCCCATGTGCCGGTGATACTGACCAGAGGCAGCAGCAGCGGGTAGAAGTGTTCGGAGGTGCTGCGGGTGTCCATGCTGAGCACCTGGCAGCGCTGCTGCAGCCGCTGGTGGACGGAGCTCCTCAGGCCCGGCAGCAGCACCTCGCTCTTTCTCAGACTGTTGACGTAAACAGGAAGAGCCCGCAGGTACTGAGGGAGGACCAGCTACAGGACGCACGGACAGCACAGTACGCATGGTCAATGGGATTCGCTAACACTGCAGTTACGTTTTTGCACAGTGAGTAAAAAGATTAATATATATGTATATATATCCAAAAACTCACCTGCCCAGCAGACACTGAAGCGGAGCAGCAGTGTTTGCGGTAGGACGCCAGCGCTTCTGTAACCTCCGTCTGCAGTTCCCCCCTCAGCTCCTGTAAAGGCCGCTCCAACACTGCACAGTAAACTACAAATAAGCAGCAAAAATCTAATGAATATTGTATTCTGATGACAGCTTTGCACACAAATAAATAAATAACACTGAATTCAAATTTGTGCCCAAAACTTTTGACTGGCACTGTTACAGAACAAATCTCCGGGACATGATCCTCACTCTTTTTGCAGTAGAAGGTGAGTAGTGTCTGGGCCTGGTACTGCCGGAAAGCGTCCTGCAGGTGACGTGAGCATCGCAGGGTCAGAGTGTGAACCCGGGTCCTCCTGTCTCCTGTCTGCGTGCTGTAAGACAATACAGCCTGACAAGCAGTATTTATGAGTAAATAGCAATAAATGAACGACAGCGTTCGCAAGTGAACGTACCACCCACCTGTATGGTGACACCTCTCGTCTCATCCACAGCTCTGGTGTGCGCAAGCTCCACAGCCAGTGTTGTAAGGCAGTTAAGAGTCGCCATGGTGACGTGGCTGGGGCTGGGCCCGGGGATAAAAAGTCCGTAACAGCCGGACACACGCAGATCTGATGAGAGAGAAACAAATAGTGGAATCACAGGTATTTCTAAAAGGCCAGAATCTCTCTCTCTCTCTCTCTCTCACAC